>OZ005600.1:19806000-21049000 GCA_963930655.1 Myrica gale | reverse complement strand
TCCAACCAAATACTTTTACAGATAAATAACGAACTCAAAAGTGTTATCAATCGCTCAAATAAAGTTAATTACCAACAAAAGTGACTCATCTATCGTTCGGCATAAGCCCATAAAATAGAAGAGCTAGCTGATCGAACTGATCTTAAGAACTACTAAGAAGAAAACTTTATAGTTATTCAATTAGCTGCCCGAAACATTCGATGCCATTCATGACCACTCCTAACCCACTACTACCCAATGAGTACTGCTTCTTTAAGCTTATGTTGATTGCGGTCAAACCCAGCATATCCGCCATGTCTATATTCCAATCTTCCGGCAACATTCTAGTCCCTCTCGCCTCCATTGGAGGTTGTTTATTTCCTTTTCATGATCCATACTGATGAGCTCGGAAACTCTGTAACTTGTTATGCCGGAAGATCTTCCAAGTTACTTGGCAAGACCCTATATATTGATTGAAGAGGGACTTGGAAAACCCTACTGAACTAACATAAAGAGTGGCAAAGCTGGACTTAGCCCCCGATGATTTTCAGCTCCTTAGATTCAAAGGTCAGAGGCTTTTGCTACCTTTTTATATAGTGACCTATCCAATCGTAATTCGTTTGATGTTGTAGAAAGAATACTTAGAAAAAAAAAAGTTGTAGAAAGAACGTAGTGATGTCCGATGTGTGCCACCTAGGGCTTGTTTGGATTCAGGTTCAAGTCCTGGTTCTGGAGTTCAAATCGTGGTTTAAATCCACATTTACGTTTGTGCGCTTTGGCTGGGTTCGGGGGTCTAACAATCCGCTACGTGTAACCTTCTAATTGAGCAGAAGTTCCGATAACGACCAGAACGTATACTGAGCGCTGACACAGTTGTTCATTGTCTCGTCTCCTTTTTGTCAAACAACAATACTAAATATCCAACGGAATTTGTATTTCTCCCTCTCTGTAGCCGAACGTCGTGAGGTAGAAGATTCCACATCATCTTTCGCTCCCCTCATGTCCCTCCTTCATTCTCATTGCAACTTTTATGGCGGAGTCCTGAAACCCCAACAACCGAGTTAATGCCCCAGCGACCTCATATCCGAATATCTGCTGCTAATAACTGTAGAGCCCCGTTTAAATTTTTCCTACCTTTCGTACAAATTCCAGCGGTCCTCATTACTCTCTGCGAGATAAGCTTGACGGAACGTCTCCATTGTTGTGAGATAAGAAGTCTTATCAAGCGGCTAACCCCTGTGAGGAAGGTAGAAAATCTCCATAAATACAACTCCCTTTACCTATTCACCTACAAACTATGCCCAATCGATCCACTACCGCGTGTAAACGTTCTAGAACCAGCTATTCCACTGAAAGCCGTGGTGTTCGCCATCCGTCCGCGTGTGCCGAAGTGCCCACGAAGCCAGATAGTCAGGATTCGCGCACAGGCCAAAGGAGATTGTTCGTTTCTCCGCCAAGACCTACCACGGCTCCAACGACGCATTCGAAGTCCAAGGTAAACTCATACGCTCTTCTGCCAAAATTGTGGTGTGGATCTGTTTAATTCTAAGAATGGTTTTTGTCAGTTTGCACAAACATATGTTCGAATTTACATGCTTGCGAGTGTTAGATGCAAAGAGGACCAATGTGTAGTTGCGGCGGAGGACGCATGCGACTTCTTCAGTCAAGGACAGAAAAGAATCACAGGATATGGTTTCTTCGGTGCCCACTGGGTGAGGTGAGACAGGTTGATTATGCGGAAATGACTACTATTTGTCATTATTTGGATATGCGCTGACATTGAATGTTGGTTTGGTGAATATATCTCTCGACAGTTTGCTTATCCGTTTTTTATAATTAGGCTGAATAATGCCATTTGGATTTGATTGACTGTGTGTTGTTGATACAGGACCACCCCGGATGCTTCTACTGGGTAGATGAGCTTAATGCCAACGTACATGGTCATATTAGACCAAGAGAGGGTGTTGATAAGTGGAAAGTCTGTGTGGTGCTACTATTGTTGATTATATTTTTCTTAATTGGTATGCTCATGGATAAGTAGGACATGATCTTCCTTAAATTATATGTACGAACTTTGCTAGTGGGTGGAGGGGGTAACAGCCTCATCTGTGTCATTTGTATCAGGTGCAAGTGTTTTTGTATTGACTGCCACATGTTTTAATAGAAACTCTATTGGGGTGTGCACGTTTATATGAGATTTCAACTACGTCCTTGACGTGGGTAATGTTTTAATGGTCCAGGCTCTATAGTTCAATTATCTCGTGCAGTAGTTCTCTATTATCAAAAAGAGTATTTTTATATTTATGGCGATGAATTAGAGTTACTGAGAACACGATGTGTATTAGTGCCCGCGGTAGCTAGGATGGAGGCCTTCTGTTTTGTGGTCTCTCATGTACACGATGATCTCCTTATTAGTAAATGGAAGCATTTAACCGAGCAACATAGCAAATAGTAACATGAGTTTCATGTTCACAATTTTACAACGCTAGAAAGACGAGTACGTTTGAGCTTGGGAAGTGGTCTCTAGTAGGATGAGCAGTGCGCCGAAGTTCAGTCAGACTGCTGCATACTTGTCGGATCCACGTAAACCTCAACCCACGTGGCGATGAAGATGATTTTTTGAATTCACATGCACCGGTCCTAAGTATTCTTTATTTTGGGTTTTGTGTCGTCTGAACTCTGCAGAAGTCATGTATAATGAGTCAGGTTGTGTCCTACTTTAAAATACAGTAAGCGTTAAGTAAGACCCAGGGTCCAACTTCTGGAACCAAAGCCAGAATAGAACTCAAGACCAGAACCTGGACCGAATCCAAACAAGCCCCCTGTAATCCCTGCTTTGAACTCGTTGAGTTTTTTCTCTCCCAATAACTCCTATGCCGAAGTGAAATTTCTAGACAAATATACTGCTTAGTGCTTTGGGTCTTTGCTCAAAAAAAGAAAAAAAAAAAAAAAAGACAGCCAAGAAGTCGTGGGCAAAAGATGAGCACAGGAGTAAGGGAGAAAGAAGGAGGTGAGAGAACTCCAAAGGAAAGCCCAGCCAGGCATGTGAAGTGATACAGCTTTTGTCGGGCCAACTACCTCCAACTCTGACCGGAATGTGGGGTTTGAATTTGGTCTTCGATCAAATTGCAATAAGTTTTGAGTAGCTATCGTGGATTCCCGGTTGGCCACTGCCTTTGCCCTTCTGACCTGACAGCATTGCAGTCTGTACGGACAACGTACTTTTTTTATAGTTTTCACTGATACGTGTTACACATTTATGGGCAATTATTATTAATATGGGTCATACGTACACTGCTCAAAGTTTCTGACTGTCCAATCAGCAAGACAATCAAATCGTCCAAAAGTAGCTTCGACTAGGTTTAAATCTCGGTTCATAATTTTTTACATAGGCCTTGCGCTTCATAAAGTACTGATACTGTACAATTCGACCAAGCATTAAAATTTGCATTAGATAACATTCTTAATAATGTGATGTAGCACTATATATAACCTGGTCAGATTCGATTAATCAGCTTATTGCGTGGGTTTTACTCTTCGGATCTTATTAAAAGCTCATAATTATTAAGAGCACATGCATGGTCGACCTTCTTTGCAAGATTACTGGCCAAATGAATGGTTTATTGGTTCGATGCCGTGCATATATAAGTGAGGATTTAATTGGTGGCCTACTTACAATTTTTTTTTTTCCGTCGAACAGAAAGAGGGTATAATGGGATTTCAATAGAAGAAGATAAGACCATTACAAATGGATTTCCGTGGTTTTGGCAATTAGAATTTTTTATCACTTGTTCGAACATGCTGTTCACTAAACATGTATCTTGCATTTTCGGATCAGAAACTTTTTAAAATTCTATGGCCCAATTAGGATAAAGAGACAAAGTAAACAATAAATAGTGTAGGATTACATGTCTTACTCTTTATTGAAGAGCTTTAAATGTTATAAGAGTCTCATAGTATGCTCATAATATAGCATATAAGGATACCATTAAATCTAAAAGCTTAAGTCTATAAGCTTGAGACCAACTATATATGTTATATTAAGTACATATCCACACTTACGACTTCTTTCTAATGTGGGACAACATTTTTACCCTCTCACGTGTGTATATTTAACAAAATAAAACTTTGTTGCTATAACCCATATTTTCTTGTAGTGTGCATGATTCACTCTGTTTTTTTTTCATTCCTAGGATAATTAACGACTTTTTGTGACGAACACATATTTAACTCAGTGCCGAAAGACATATTTTTAGAACTGTACTTAGCTTGATTTCAGGAGGACATTCCCTCCCGAACCCGATTCCACTCAGTTACTCAGTTTAAAGGAAAAAGAAAGAACAAACAGAATGGTGTAAATATGATGACAACTATGCTACATATGTGGATATAGTTATAGCGCCTACATATAATATATTTATTTATTGTTCATAGAAGGAATCAATGATTATCATCTGTGTGTATATATATATATATATATAATATATAAGTCTATGATCATAGACTTTGAATTAATGTCATTTATATTTAGGGTCTAAACTTCGTTTTTCAATTGGTATTGGAGCCTAATATCGATCTTTGACCCTTTGTCTAGATTTATCACAATCAATCCTTACTCATGCGTCCATATTTTGATGGAAGAAATTAAGTTTTAAAATCATTGGGATTAATTGACACAGTTGAGATTATCATGCATGTATTTTTAAATATTTTCTCAACGTATGTCTAGTTTGAAATATGATTTGAAAGTAATGTCTTATGTATCTCTTTTGAGCTAGCTGACAGAATCCTTAAATGTCTTTTGGTATATATAATCACAGTGCCACCAAATATGATTGAATGAGATTTGGGTCGGCAATCACATGTGATAGGGAACATTCTCTTCAAATTGAATTGACCACTGACTAGATGACATTTTCCATTAATACCCCTCAAGAATAAAAAAGTAAAAAAGAAGATTCATACTCACAGAAAGTTGTTTCAATCCCCAACCAAAAAAAAGGAAAAAGGAAAGAAAAGAAAATTATGTTGGGAAATTCAATTTAGGGGGAGAAAATTTTGTATTTTCAGGTCTTAGTGGCATTGGGTTTGACTTTCATTCTTTTAATGTTGGCGTAATTACGTGTCAAATTTTAAATTTAAATTGAGTTGTATTTTAAGTTTGGTTTAAAGTGTTCAAGAGATTAAGGAGTCTTTCAAAGTTTGAAAGGATAAAGATATCATCAAGATGAATAGCTAAAAAAAATGAGCTGGTAATGCAAAGTCTTGAAACTATTTCAAAATTTGGATTTTGAAATATTTCCTTCCTTCTAGAATTTTTTTTGAAATAGAACTCAACTAACTCTATAAATACATAGAGAGATAGACCACCAAAATTTGAGGAGTTCATTCCAAGCTTTATTCAAATTCAAGCCTCCTCCCTAGAGAGAGAAAATCCTTTAGATATATGTGCTCATAAATAGTTCAGATTTTCTCCTATTATTTAGATTCAATCACCATGGAAACCAACCTCGTGTGAGAAGCCTTCAGAGAGCTTAAGGAGATTGGCAGCCAGAGTTACCGGTGTTGAAGAGATGTACAAGAAGAAACTCAGAAGGCTGAGGGTTAACCTCAAGGGCGCGGGTCTAGGTTGGATTACCTAGATTTTTACTTCGGGGTAGTCAGAGTCAAGCAACTGGATGTTGTCCGTGTCTGAGTCACCGGTGTAAGGTTTATCTTCTAATGAATTTTTTATGCCTAGATTGATAAGGTTTTCCACTTCGTCATCAAATCTCATGTCTTAACGTGTGATTGATATTTTCTCTGTGCTTGATATGTGTTAATTGTTTAATACTATCAGATCTAGAAAAGACTAATTTATAACTTGTTTTAAATTTGTCTATTCATTGAAAAATAAAGTAGCAACACCTATTCACACCCTCTAGGTGTTCTTTAGAGTCTAAACTTTGTTTTTCAAAGACCTACTTGTCGTCCCATATTCTAGTGATGTTGTGGTTACTTAATTACTCTTAACACTACCTAATTGTGTCCCCACAACTTCAATAATGTAAATTGAACACCCGATGATTTGAAACAAGCGCTTATACGTGTCCTTAATTTGACCCTCTTTATTTCGTTTTTGTTTTCAAATTCATGATATTCTATACATAGCGGTATCTTTATCTACTAAGCCACCAATCTCTCGACACAATATATAAACTCTTTTGCCTTATCCATTTAGTGATTTCAAGTACCCCAATTCTATGCTGATATGTAATGTTTTGGATAGTTCTGCTTAGTTTTCTACTATGAGCGGCCATACAATGATCATAAAATAGCTTATTCTAACCCTTTGCTTTCTTCACTGACATATAATTTGGCATGTACACTTTAATTCTTTACCTTTCCCCCAAGAAAATACTAGGTACTCTCACCTCTCCCATCAGTACCGTTTTTCTTGTTGTCCCCCTTTCTACCACATGTTGTCTAGTCCTACTTTGGTACGTACTAATTTCCTTCCTTAATTAAGCTGGTCAACAAACACTCTCATTAGTGTGAGCCCCATGGTCAGAGAAATCCATGATCGAGTAAGTCCTACATCTCCTCTGTTCACCTATTCTCATGTGTCCGATCTCTTTCGCCCCCTCTTTGGCTGTTTTGCTTGTTTTTTGGAGGCCAGGCCCCGCCCCACCGTGCTCAGCCCCTTCTGGCGGTCCTTGCTGCCTCGGTTCGGCGTCCCTTTGCAGGCGCCTAGTGGTCACGCGCCGCCCTGCGTGAGTGTGCCGACTAGGGGCTCGGTGGTTTTGCTCCCTGCCGCCCTTGGTTGCTGTTGTTCTGTGCCGCTGCTTGTTCCATCTCCTCCTCCTCTCCTGTATGCAACTTGTCCTTGTCTGAAGATTGCCCTAAAGGAGTCGGATCGTTGCAAGGATTGCCCCTCCTTCAGTGGACGCCACCATCGTCTTGAGCGGTGGTTCTGTTGTTGTTTGTATTGTGTTTCGATCCTTGTGATCAGTTTATGTTTGTATTGTGTTCTGGCTTTTATGGCCAGTTTATGGTTGTCTTGTGTGTCGGTCCTTGGGATCGATTTGTGTTTGGCTTGTATTCTCAGCCCTTGTGCCTGTTGGTGGTCCCAGCTTCTATGCCCGGTTATTGTAGGGCCTTTTGGTCCGTTTTCTGCAGGGTATTGGCTGTATTCTTCTCGAATTTTAATAACTTCATTTACCTAGAAAAAAGATAAGCAATAGCAAGCGCTTCTCAAACTTAATTAATTAGTATATGTTAATAATGCATTTAGTATCTGTTAATAATGTGTTCTTACGATATCATATATAACATACACTACAAGAAATGTTGGCTTCAATGACGGCGGCTTCCGTAGCCGAAACCACCAAAATTCGTCACAAAAGCTTTGCCCCTACGAAATAAGGTCGTTGAAGAGTGGTCGACTGTGTCGCGTGCAGAGAGCTCTGATTCGACGACAAAAGCTCTCCTTCAGCATTGGTTCAGTAGCGTCGATAAGCTCCAATTCGTCAAGAGAGGTGCAACCCCATTGCCGACGAGCTAAAGCCGTCGTCCATCTATTTTTCTTGCCCCCAACAACGACCGGAGTTGATCGTGGAGAAAATTGTGTGCCCACGACAAATTTTGTCGTAATTGAATTTCTTGCGAATTAGCATGTTAGTGAAATGGTGCATTTCGGTCAATCAATTCGTTTTTTCTTCTTTTTCTGAGCTTCTGTTGATTTATTTCAAGATGTCGTCAAGAGAATAGAGTATTGCACATATCTGTTAATAACAAATCAACTAAGAGAACAAGTGTAGTGTACATTACCAAAGAACTCATATCATATATGTAAAGAGATTTTACATATTTACATTCCTCAGAAACATCGTTTCTTTTACTAACAAAAAACAGAGGAATCATTACAAGCCCTCAACCAAAATGGGCATCCACCGAAATTCAGTATACGAGTTAAAGAGCAACAAAAACATTAAGTAATACGACATCAGTAGGACTGTAAACAACAACTATATCATCTAATAGCAACTCAATTAATTCCCCAGAAGGTATGTTGTAGGGATTCAACGCCTCTGTTGGAAGCCCAATGGATAGAACCGATCTTTAGCCTCACCTGAATGATGACATCCTCCAGTACTTAGCAATACTACTTTACTTCCTGTCATGTAATATGTTCTTGCATTCTTCATCGTTATTATAATCTATTTGTATTTTGGCAAGTTGCTGTAATTAACGCTATATAGACACTAGAAACATTATTGTGCATGCAATCTGTTTGAAAAAAAGCCAAAAATAACGTTGGTAAGTGAAAGACTTAAGATGAATGACTTTGTCAAGAGATAAAAAATCAAACATGAGAATGGAGAGGAACTCTAATCTTTCAACAATCAAATGACGAAAAGAAAAGAAAAAAGTGCCTTACAATTACAATATAAACCAATATGTCATTCAAATGAAGCAATATCAATATTGTAATACTTCATAACATGAAAGCCATATCGCTTACATGCCCCAAGGAAGCAAATCCACACAACTAAACAGTGCAAAATTCAAAGCATCATAACTCACAAATTCTTCACAGACCCTCTTCATCCCTATGAATATTAATGCAATAACCATTTGGTTCACTTCATTTCCGCTAATTTCAAAATAATTTTCTTATGGGTGTTGCGCATTTGTGCTCTGCTTAGTCCAGCAATTTAGCGCGAGATGATGGCGTATGGGGGTCGCGCGCTAGTGCCTTGAAAAGTGATAGACTTTCGCGCAAGCCATCTGGGGCGTCTGTGCTCTGGAAAGTGCTAGACTTAGGCTAGCACTTCGCGTGAGCACGATGGCATGCAGGGGTCGTGCGCCAGCGCTCTGGAAAGTGTCCAGCATTTTCGCGCGAGCGCAATGGAGCATGAGGTCGCTCGCCAGTGCTCTGAAAAAGCATTCGGGAAGTTTTCAAGAGATGACATGGAGAACTGTAACTTTAATTTGTAAGTAGACTTTGATTCGCTAGGAAAGAATGTGTTCATTCATATGATTCTGAAGGCCACAAGTAATATCTTTATATTTGGATGAACATATCCCAGTAATGCACAGAATGAGCAGAAAGATGAAAGAGAGAGAGGGAGAGAGGGAGAGAGATAAGAAAACCTTGATCGAAAAGATGGCAATATCGATTCAAACATCAGCATTTCCTGAATCGAAAACCTTGAGGAAACCATTTACGAAAAGATAGAATAAACAAGAAAAATAGATAGGAAACCCTAAAATCACAATTGCACAATCTAAATACTTGACACCAGGAAGGACTTTGGTAGCAATTGCTTCGGGGTTGAGACCAAGGAAAATCTTCGTACTGTTCCAATCACAGATAGGTCTCAAAATCACATCGGCAATGGCAATGAACTCGAAAGAAAGATGAGAGAGAGAGAGAGAAAGGGGAGAAGAGAAGAGAAAAGTGAGCAGCTGGCAAGGAGAAGAATTTGACAAAGGCAATGGCAGCGGGAGCAAGAAGCCTTAGCGCTAAATGAAAACCGCGAAAATGGATTTAATTTTTGACTTTTAGTAACACCACATTTTTACTTTTCGTAACAGAAATTATCTGGTTACTCTGCTTTGTACCTTTAGTGACCAATCCCGAAAGTGGATTCAATTTTTGACTTTTAGTAACAACACTTTTTACTTTTCGTAACAAAAATAAGCCGGTTACACTGCTTTGTAACTTTAGTGACCAATAAAAGGATTTAGTCACTTAAAGCTGAATTTTTAGCGACGAAACAGGAGGAGTTGGTGGTTGTTGCTTGTTTTTCTTGTAGTGATATATACAGATATAACTGTATGAAGATCCCTCAAGACATCCATAAATCTTTAGAACTCTCGATCGTTAGGTTTTTGCAAGTTGCAAAAATCCACTCATTGCAATGGGTTTCACTATTTTTTGGTTATATATAACGTGACTAGGGGTGTCCAACATCCGGTCCGGGCCGGTTCGGTCCGGTTTGGCCGGCCAAACCGGAAGTTTTTGAAAGTATATAGACCGGACCGGACCGGACCGGTTATATGACCAGTCCGGTCCGGTCCGGTCTCCGGTTTATCCGGTCCGGTCTGGGCCGGTTTGGGTCGGTTTAGGCCATGCTATTTTGGGCCGGTTTTGGGTTGGGCCATGCCATTTTGGGCCGGTTTTAGGGTTGGGCCTTGCCATTTTGGGCCAATTTCCGGTTTGGGCCGGTTTGGAGAGGTATACTCCGGTCCGGTCCCCGGTTTTCATGAGGGTAACCCAGAACCGGACCGGAATAAACCGGTTTACCGGTCCGGTCAACCCGGTTGAAAAAAGTCAACCGGTTTGGGTCAAAACCGGTCCGGGCCGGTCCGGTTTGGCCGGTCCGGTCTGGTCCGGCCAGTTTTTTGGACAGGCCTAAACGTGACATGCGACATCGACTGCTCTGATAGATCAGTTTCCTATATGAAAATTGATAAAGGGTTGATTTTGAAATCCGATTCACTTTTTTTCCTTAATTTTTAGTTTTTTGTTGTTGTTGTATACGTGGCATATTATTGCATGAAACGTGACTAAAGGTTGATTTTAACGAGAGTCAAAACCTAGGGATTAATTTTTAAAAAAAAAAAAAAAAACTAGGGCGCGCTTGATTATTTTTGAAGCGAACTTCTTTTATAAGTTTATACGTTTATACGTTCTGGGCCACAGAAGTTTAATTCAACGAACAAAGATCTGCATGAAATTAACGTGTATGTATGTGTATATATATATATATTAATGGCTGACAAAAATCTAGAAGAGCTACGACGCCATCAAAGCAAAATAAAGGAGAATATATAACTAACTCGCCAAATAATTTCGAGCCACGTTGAGGAGATATGGCCGGTGCAGTTTGTCATTGCGGAGAAGATCAACTCTCTTGCCCCCGCGGGTAGCTCGGATGGTGAATGGCCTGGTACCTGGAGTCACTCTTTCAGGTTCGATACCTACCGTACGTGATTAGACTCGCACTTAACTGGTGCTGTGAGGTTGGGGACTCCCCACACGCCCGGGTTTGTACCTCAGGGTGGGCCAAAGGGTTTACGGGATTTCTTCGTCACCTAAAAAACGAAAAAAAGATCAACTCTCTCTACAGCCTACTGGCAAAAAGAATGCCTAAATTGTGTCTGCCATTACCGATTTCAACATGCCAATCCCATCAAACAGCTGCAAGCTGATCTTTCGCCACCCCCATTGGAGGTGGATGAGTATGGTCTGCAATCTTTAGGGTATTACACAGAGTATAATTCTTTTAATCGTGGCCGTTGGTTTCGAAATGGGCAGGTCGCAATTATGTCACATCATCAATCAGCGTGAAAAGTAAGATATGTGTTTAATTTTTTTTTAAACACACGCTAGTATTTTAACGCCGTTAATTCCTTCTTCCTTTATCTCGCATTTTCGCTGATCTTTGCTCACTATGGTCATTGTTCGTTGTCTCTGTGACCTTTTGCTTTGAGTTATTTGTCCCTTGTTTTGCTCATCTGAGTGGTGTTTTTCCGTCTCCTGGTTGCGAACTACGATAATGTTAGTTGAATTTCGTGGAGATATACCTTTTTGTTTTCCTTTAGGTTTGTGGTTTTGATATATTTGTGCCATTGATGCACTATTCAGGGAGAAGTGAAAATGTACTTAGCCTTTATATGTTATTTATCTTTTTCAAATAAGTTCTCTAGTTTTTTATATTCTCCATGAATGTGGGAGGTTTTTGAGAATTATAAACAGAGCAACTTGCACTTTTGAAAAACTAAAAGCTTGGATAATTATAAGTGAAAGGTACGTTTCTGCAAGAACTACATGAAGGCTCTCTATTTAAATCACAGAATCAAAGTGAGAAAAATCCAAATAGACTAACGGCGACGATAGAGAGAATTGTACCCTCTTATTTTTCTTTATTTTTTGTTTTTAAATATTTTTTATTCAAAATTTTGTTTTTATTCTCCCTGACTTTTTTAATTTTTATTCCTTTGAAGGTAAATCATACACCTCGCGTAAACGTGACATCTGATTGTGTCTTGCCGTTTGGAGACTTGACGGAGTTTTGATAGAAAAACTGATTTTCAAGACGGAAGAAAATATGATTACAAGGATCAATTTGTTTGATTTCAAAAACAGGTTACGTTGGTTTTGAGTAAAAATGTAGGATTTTAGAGAAGTTGTAAATTTTTATGTTGAATAGTATTTTATTAGTGTTTGTGTAAAGTGGAGAGAAAAATAATTTGATGTAATTGTTTAATAAAAAAGTATTGAGGTTATGTGAAAAAATATATAGAGAGAAAATTTCAGTTGAATAAAAAATTAAAAAATAGTTAGAGATTGTGTAAAATGTACTGGTGTTTGTGTTTGAATTCTGAATATGTTCGGTGGTAGTTTTGTGAATATACTTAGAATCCTGAAAATAGTGTGAAAACGAACATATCCTAAGAGTTTTGAAAAATCAAGGGCTGAAAATAAAATATTCCTAAATTGTTAGTATATTAACTTGCTAGCTAGTGTTATTACAATAATTTTTACTAATTAATTAGGAAAATGTCATGAATTCCCACGTAACTTTTCCTTTTCTTGTAATTTTTCTTGTGAGAGTTGATAACTAATGTAAGAATCGTTGATGACAAATTAACAACCCAAGATATTCATATTTGTTAAATCTTCACAGGATGAATAATTTCACAGGTAAAACCTGGAGACAATCTGAATGATTCTGTCTCTCAATAAGCTTGCCGGCCCTTGGAGGCTCGATAGTCGATAGGATAATAGAATGATATCCATGTTATAGGTATGCACATGGCGTGCCCACGGAGAAAAATTGTAAATTAGGGACAAGCGAGGAATAAACTCATCAGGGTTGTCTTCTTAAACGAACCGCCTTTGATTAAGCTAATCATGGGATTATTCCCCCCCCCCCCCCCCCCACCAATTAAACAACCCAGAACTGTTAATAGCGATGCCTTCCATGTGAAATTTCCATGCACGAGATGTTAGCATATCTAAAGACAGTGACTTGACATGCACATCGTTTTGTTGGATCCACCATCCGTTAAACACGAGTCCTGCATGGTCCCACGAGAGGAGCAGAGCTAGCAAAAGTGTCCTTTCGAAATGGTGGGGATGCATGTAATGCTGCTGCTTTAATGGGGATTTTGTATTCTTTCGTGTTTGGTTAATGTGACCGCACAGTCCTAGATGCTTCTTATATTTTACACGCGCCAGCCTGGAGTACATTATTGATGCTGGTTCACGCAACACCAGTGAGACCAAGTTGGGGAACGTAAGAATATTACTTACAGAGAAAAAGGAGAGAGATGATATTGATAAAGGAGCCATTTAGGTCACTATCCAGGTGATTCAACGATATCTCCATAGCAGATCTGAAGGTTCTTTGCATTATCCAATTAGAGAATAGTAGCCACAATACTTTGCGTTTGTGGGACATTTATAAGCAGACACTTTAATTCACTCTTAAACAAGTGGGGTTCAATCAATCAATTTCTATAAGCAGATCTGAACGTAAGTGAATGTTGTGCAAGCAAACCCTATACGGCTAAACCAATTCCCTCTCCCCTCTTTTTCACCCTCTTGATTAAGTATCATCTTCCTGCAGTACTCAACAACTGTGATTCCCAAGGTTAATTGTTTTTGGCTCCTTTTAGTACTCGACAATCATAGGAGGCAAATTGGGGACACTAGTAATTTGTTTCTTCTGCAGAAACAACCAAATGCATGCCTCTAATAACAGGGACTTGGATCTTTGTTATTTTCCTTCTGTAAGAAGAACCAGCTAGGACACTTTCATACATATATATATGCCAAAAGAAGATGTTAAATAACATCGCCCGAGAAGTATCTCTCCAACTTTTGACAAAGCTAGCTAATTAGTTAGGACAACGACAAGAAGTACTATGAAACAAACGTGAAACCAATATTTACAAGCCTCAAACTAGCTAGCAAGATTGCTTAGTGTATATATATATATATATGTTATCGCACGCCTTATATAGGTCAAGTTGCAGTAGTATTTCATGCGCTAATCATGTACCAAGAAGTAGCTAAGAACTAAGAAGAACATACAAAATGAAGTAAAAACAAACGAAAGCTGGCCACAAGAAATTAGGCTGCTACCTAATTGGTGTTAAAATATATATATATTAGAAGTCCCCTGCATTACTGCATGGACAAAAGTGCAGACTACCAAACTCACTATTAAGATATTGTAAAGTACACAAGACGTTACATTCAGTGAATATTTTGTGATTCAGAGAACCCTAGAGGGCAAGCAAGAAGCGACATTCACGTCATCGATTACTGTTGGAGGGAACCTTCTCTCCAAATTGTCCCAAAAGCATATGAAAGATAAGGGCAGTAAATATATATCATTGCTCTGGTCCCCTTTATCTGCCACATCCCCACGCTTACCTCCTCGATCTCATATTCTCGGCAGCCATACTTAAGCAGTCATGATTTTCTTAAGCAAACAGAAGAATCTTCCTATATAATTTTTATGGATTACACCGACAAACCGCTTTAAACAATAATGCACTTCCTTTCATTATCTAACTCCAGTACTCTAATCTCATTAATTACTGTGTAGTACCCTGCTATTATTGTCATTCACGTGGGAGTGTGATTATTGCTGGGTTTTATTGGTATCGGCTCTTTTCGAAGAGAATACCAGCTAAAGAATTATTGCAGTAGTCCGCCCTCTGCCAGTGTACAGATGTACCATCATCATTAGCCAATTCCATTAATTTTGCTGAAAAGGTCCTCTAAGACCCGTTTTTTATAAGCATGAAAAGAGAAAACTTCCATATTAGATAATATCTTATAACTTTAGGAGACAAGTTGTCGAACCAAAAATGTGGAAGCTCGCACTCTTTCTAATTAAAGTCAACCTGTGGGTCATTTTTCTTATAAATATTTAATGCATCAAGAAGATCAGAGGCCAAAAACAAGTCATAATTAATATCTAGGCGCGCCCAGTCGTCGAGACATGTTATGATCATAACAGCTAGCTGTATCTATATATGACAGCTTCTTTAAGCTATGATTTTTGTGAGAGCCACTCACTGAAGACAATGAAGCATCATGAGGAATGAATAATTGCAATATTTGATTGAGAAAGCCACCTTTTGGTTTGTTAACTAATTATAAGTCACTACTGCATGCAGTTTAATTATGTCGGATATATAATTAATTATGAGTCTCCATTAATGTTGTTGTTTTGATCAATAATATTGTGCATATATGGTACGTACCTAATGCGTTTTCTGATATTATTTCTCAATAGTTGCAATATATTTATTTCTCATCAGTTACAAATACATATAGCTAATGCCGAAGCTCGCAGTCAATGGCAGCTAGCTATTCTGGATCCGGGCTATTAATCCACCAAAATAATGTAACATGAATGGCATGCTTTCTCCTTGTTTCTCTCTGTACAGATACTAACTCAAAAGCAGTCTATAAGCCTTTAGAAAATAATGTAACATGAATGGCATGCTTTCTCCTTGTTTCTCTCTGTACAAATACTAACTCAAAAGCAGTCTATAAGCCTTTAGGACATGTTCGTTTTCAGAATATTTGTAAGATGTTGAATGTTTTGAGAATTTTTAGGTGGTGTCAAAGTTGTATTGAAGTGCGTGTAGAAGTTGTTAAAAGGAATTATTGTTTGTAAAAAAAGTAATAAAGTGTTGTATTGGAATACATGTGTTTTGTGACGTTTGGATTGTAAAAAAAAGTAGGATGCAAATCCTAAAAAAAATTAGGAAACGAACATGCCCATGGACACAATAATCCTTATATGTATATTTAATATTGTAGCATCATCTGTATATATAGGATCTTAATTCAAAAATTTCTATTTATCCTATTTAAAAATCAAAATAGAAATTCTATTAGCTCAACAACAATTTTTTTTCTATGTAAGGTGAGAAGATCTAAATAAAATGTCGCGATCGAAATGGAAATTTGGTCATGGGGGAGGGGACCCCGACATCCGGGACGTGAAGGTGGACCAAGTCACAGGAACTGGGCCTATGGAGGATAGATTGGCTTACTTTGTCTTCCAATTAGGTGCAGTTGTGGGCCCAAAAGAGAACCCAACCAAGGGATAATGAGTTGGGCTGACGTGGGGGATATGGATACCTCAATCATCCTGTAACTGTTTATGGACGTTTATCCGTCAACGCGTCTCTTGCTTAAAGGAGCAACCGATGCTGATGGGTCCTATCCAATGCCTTAGTGTATGCACCTTTGATTTTCACCCTTCATCAATACTACTTTTGACCGTTTGCGAATCTTAAATATAAGGTGGATATCCACGGATACATGGCATCAAGAGTCTCATATGTTCTCAATATCCTTCACTAATTTTGACAATTTTCTGTTCAAATTAAAGGCTCCAATTCTGATCCCGAGGGAGAAATAATACACTAAAAATCTCTCTTTTGAAATTAAACCATTGAATTCGAATAGAAATTTGATAAAAGAACTCGAATATAAATTAGATCATTGACATAATTTCATAAATTTAGTGTAGAGGCTGAATCAAGGTCTTGGGCTTGCTTCAGCTAATAGTTCGAATACAGAATCCTCCCACAACTTGAAAATACTCGTGTGTTCCGAGTATCATCGTTGGATAAGTGATAACCAAGGAGAAGACACATTGAAACAGCTATTCTGTACGTGTGTGCGCGCGCGTTAACTGTCCAGAAGTAAAAGCTCTGGACAACTGATCCGCGTAGTAGCTACAGCAGCTGTATCTCGCTCAACTTCTAATTCTTATTGTGGCTGCTTCCTGTTTTGCGTTGTTTTACGGGTAAACTTCCTCTGCTTTGATAGTCCCTTTTGCTTTTCATCTCTCTTCCTCTTCTTCGTTTGTTTTTGGAATGACTGTCCAACCAAGGAAGGTTGCTCTTTCAACGCAAAGCTCTTCGCGACATGCCCTAAATGAAGTTTCTTCACCATAAAAATTCTTTTCAACTCACCACGATGAGCAGCATATGCACGGACCCAGGAACAAAATGTGTTTTGGGCCAGTTTCTTCATTCTTGGCTAAAGCGAAGATATGAAGGGAAAACAAAAGATCAAATTTTAGATTGATCAAAAATGTAACTATCCTAATATGCTCAAACTGAGGAGTAAATAACTAAGAATCTAGGTGCAAAAATTATACCTCGCCAAAGATGAATGATTCAAGTGCCTTCTGCAGTACTAGTACCCAGGGATGCGTCTCTAATGTGAGAATCTTCTTGCCATGGTATTTCTGATCATGCAATGGATAACTATCCAATACTTTAAGAAGGGGATACTCAGATAATGATATCCCATGCTTCACCAAGTCCTGTAAATAATCCATTTCAATGGGTTGTAGAAATAACAACGACTCTCCTCTTTCACCCAAGCGTGCAGTTCTACCAACCCTGCTCATGGATCAAAAAGAGCATTAAGCTACTACGGAACCCTTAAACAACATCAAGAAGAAACACTGCATGGGATGAATCCGATACATTCTAAAGACCCAGCCTGGGATTGTCACCTGCTCAGA
Source organism: Myrica gale (assembly GCA_963930655.1). Lineage (NCBI taxonomy): Eukaryota > Viridiplantae > Streptophyta > Magnoliopsida > Fagales > Myricaceae > Myrica > Myrica gale. The sequence goes on along the minus strand of OZ005600.1, from coordinate 21,031,457 downwards.
GATAAAACTCTATGATGATTCCATATATAATGAGAACAGTCTCGTGGGGACTCAAAAAAAACATACGGGAAAAGACATGCTGAATCTTTTTTAAAGGTGTTTGAATGAGTTAGGATGCCTGCTGTTACAAAATACACTCAACCAGATGAATCTGGTGTACTCTCGCATGTGTGACTCTCAAAACTGAATAACCTGAGCGGAGTTCGAGGCCTAGTACATCAAGATGTTTGCCAACTGACTTCTAAGTCAAAGTCCATGAGTGGTCATCTTTGACCAGCTATCATGATATTAAACAAAAGATCCATTGGCAAGGGCTATGTTGGCAGAAAGAAAAAGACTAAAGCAGGAAGAAATAAAAATAAAAATATCAGACAGAATTTAAGACGTCTCTAATACCTATGCACATATTCTGTAGCCTCCCCCGGGGGATCATATTGTATGATAAATCTAACTTTTGGAAAATCCAAGCCTCTAGCAGTGACATCTGTGGACAAGAGAAGAGCTGATTTTTCTGTTTTGAAAGCCTGAAACGCGTTTCTTCTGTCCTCCTGCTTCATATTCCCATGTAACCGAAGTGTTTTGCATCTAACAAAGCTATCTCGTAGTTCTTCTGGTTGTGGATAAGGTGACAATTTGAACTCGCTTAAGAGAGAATAGTGATAATCTACTGCATCACATGTTGAAAAGAATACCACAATCTGTAGAGTGAGCATTTGAAAGAACTTAGAAAAATTGAACAATAAAATGAAAATAGCCATTACATTGTGGAAATAAACTCCCATAAGCTGTCTGGAAGATAAGAGGCAGCAGTGACAGTATTCTCAGAGAGAGTATTTATCATGAAATCTGGAAAGCACCAAGAGTTCCACATCTTGCTAACATTTTTACGAATTGAAGAGGATATGGCAATAGTTCTAATAATAGATATTATGGAAAGAACAAAAAAGTTATTGATGCCCTGGGATAGGCTGTGGAAACTACAGCCTCTTAATATAATACAATTTGCCACAGAAACCCCAAACACGTGAAAAGATATTTGAACTGCGTGATTGAACCCTCCAGATCCCACCCATGCACCTATAGTCTAATATGGTATTAAACCTTTATGTCCAACAAATACGGTTCAAAGCAGTTTTTGGTATAGCAGTATTTATGACAGAAATCTAAATGAATTTGGAGTCACTTGTAGTCTGTGTATTCGGAAAGTAGCACCCAATTACATGTAACTTCTTTTATGGTAGAACATGTATGTATCCCAAATGAGATATAAAAAAAGAAGGAAAATTTATTTTTGGTGGTTGAATTTTATATTGTATTCATAATAGATCATTGCGTTTTAAAATTAAAAACTTGCACTACTAGTTAGTACGGTTTAGATTGATGTGTGGAACAAGTTGATGTAAGTTTTGGATGTTTGGACATTCGGGCCCCTTGGAAAATTTGCATATTCGTACATTTGAAAGGAAAACACCCAAGGGTTTCGACCCCCCTAAGCTGTGGTTTTTGATAGGGTCTGTATGTTGTAAGACTCTTCTTCATTTTTCTATTATTTTCATCACTTCTTTGAGGTAGACCCACAGATCTTTTTCAGTGAGTTGATTCAGTTTCATACTAAAGTAAAGGAATATGCCAGACTTCTACTTTAAGAGAATGTGTCAGGCACATGCCTGTACGTGCCAAAATTATTCTAAATATAAAAAGAATACCAGACTTCTACTTTAAGAGAATGGAAACTACAGCCTCTTAATATAATACAATTTTCCATCAGAAACCCCAAACACGTGAAAAGATATTTGAACTGCGTGATTGAACCCTCCAGATCCCACCCATGCGCCTATAGTCTAACATTGAATTAAACCTTTATGTCCAACAAATATGGTTCAAAGCAGTTTAGGGCACAAAAAGTAAAACCTCACATGTTACATGAAACAATGAAAAGTTAAAAAGGTCAACTGTGGTCTTACCTTTTGGGAAGTTCCTGTCTCACAAAGATGCTTTAGAATGGAAACAAGTACAGCAAGGCGTGAGCCACAGGGTACTGCACAGAAATTGGATAAGGACTTCTCTATAAAAAAAAAATGCTGTGAAATCAAGCTTGCTATTGGCATATACCTTTCACGTATCTCTGAACTAATTGAGCTGGAACTCTAAAATCTCCGTTTGAAGAGCTCATTAATTTAACAGGATGTTCAAATTCATTGTTTGCATAAGATCCAAGAGAACCAAGATCTTCGGACGATAATACTGATTGTATCTTCTTGTCATGAAGGCCAATCCTAACAGGATTCTCCAAACTAATTTTAGCAAGATGATTTACTTTTTCGTTTAAGGTAGCTGATAATAGCACATTCTGCCTCTGAGGTTTTGAATCACATGAATCAGCATTCTCCTTGCCAACATGCCCATTTTGCCTTGAACCCAATATTTCCAGTATTTCCTCTATCTCTTTCCCAAATCCCAATTCCAAAATCCTGTCAGAAACAGGGAGAACTAATGAAGGCATGAAAAGTGTGGAAAGAAAGAATTCTGGGTCAGTACTGTTCCTATTGTGCTACAAATAACATGGGTACAATAGATTGTACAGTGGGCACAATACCTATCAGCTTCGTCAAAGATTAACCACTGCAAACTAGTGTGCAAAAATGATGTTGTATGCTTTAAGTGGTCCAAAAGGCGCCCAGGAGTTGCAATAAGAATAGATATGCCTGAAATTGTGTATATTAAAAATCCAACATATTACTATGGACTAGGGTCGTGTTCACAGACATAATTCCATACCTTTGCGCAGCCTGGCTTTCTCCTTTGACCTGTTTTCACCCCCCATTATATAACCTGGGACGATCCAATGAAATCGGTGCAGTAACTTCTGCAAGATTTCATAAACCTGCATGCAAAGCTCCCGCGTTGGCACAAGTACCAACGCTAATACCAGAAGATACATTAAAGTTCAGGCAGCTCACCAAAAATGAAAAAAAAAAAACACACACACACACACAATGGCAGTGACAGAAATTACAGTAGTATCTTGATTCTAACAATATCTTTTACTCCTAATCTTTTGTTAATAGCCGCTGCTATGAGATAACAAAACCGTTGGCCCAATGAAAAGGAAATTTCAAACTCATTGCTCCGATTTTCCCCTTACTCAGCAACCTAATTAAGCTTAATTAGCCTCCGAAAACTCAAATTTCCATTTTCATAACCACAAATCTAGTCGCTAGTACCCTTGTGCTCCTCGGTCAATGCCTGGGTTTGGATCCCGCACCACCTCATTTACGTCTCTAGAAGAACGTAACACGGAAAGCGCAACAAGCAACGCATGTGCATGATTGGAGAGTATGAGAATGTGTTACCATCCGTTTAAGAAAAAACGTACCAAAAGTTCCGTCTGACCGCTCAACACGAGGTTCTTGCCCCTGCAAGCAGTGAATAATGGGAGCCAAGTACGCAACAGTTTTGCCCGTTCCAGTTGCAGCATTGACAAGTCTGACAGAGCTTCATCAAAGAACCAAAACACCCGAGAAGAGAAAAGCGACAAGAAGAATAAGCAAAAGAGAACAGAAGGATACACATGGCGTCCAGAGAGAACAACCGGAATCGCTTGGGCCTGCACCAGGGTCGGTGCTTCGAAGTTCATCCTTTCTGCTTATAGCAAAAGCCACGTGTTTGAGATAGTCAGTTAATTTAACCAAAATACTAAACAAAAAAGTTATCTTTTCCCAAAATTATTGGTGTTGCGCGTAACTGGGGTCGAAGATTTTCCTCAGACTCAGTTCAAGGAGGCACAGAGAGAGAGAGAGAGAGAGAGAGAGAGGACCTCGGAGCTGATCGCATAAGGTGGGGTGGAGGCCGAGGCTGGAGAAAGAGCATGATGCGAATATCTCATTCTCCTTGTCTTCCTTCCTGTTCGTCTGTATTTCTTGACTGGGTCGTCGAATTTTCTTCGTCGCCATCACTAGGAGGAGCTCACATGTTCTTGTGTGACTCCGGGCTCGGCCGCTGGAGATGGCAGTCTACGTATGTTTTTAACCTAAACCAAAGGCGATGTCGTTTTGAGTTTAGATTCCATTACATTGTATTCCCTCTCTTTTTCTAGTTTTTTTGGGAAATTGGTATTTTAATCCCTAGGTTTTGTCCATTTTAACGGTTTGGTCCTTAAAAAATAAATCCTAACAAAATAATCCTCAAACTATCATCTTTTCACAACATCATCCTTCCGTTAGATTCTGTCTACTTATTTAACGGCATACGTTACGCGCTGGCAAATACTTCAACCAATTTATGCTCATAGGACTCTCTCTCCTCTCTCTCTCTCAATCACTTTTATCTTTCATAAAGATTCGCTATTTCCTCGTCCAATAGCAGAGAAAAAGCAGCTCGAACAAAAACTGTCTACTTTCACGGCACGTAAAACCGTCTTCAACCTTTTCAACTATTTCTCCTCGGTCTGTCTCAGTCAAAACAGGCCATAACCCTCTCCACACCACAGAGAGTTTCTGGAACAGAGCCGCTAGCCCTACAAATAAATTTTAGGGACCTCCCTTGCTGAGCTAACATGTTAGCAAAGCTGGACCACATTTTGATTTCCATATATGCGAAGGAAACTGAAGAAAGAAAAAGGAAGACACAAGAAAGAGCTGACACATGAAACAACAAAGGACAAACTAGGCCAGATATAGGACATGGAAGAGCTAAGAACTTCGCTCTTGTATGCTACTGCAGAGCTGGAACAAACAAGGTTGGCAGCTCAAGAGCTCAGAAGGAGAGATGTTCAGGTTGCTCATCTCAAAGATGTGCTAAGCAAAGTCATCAACGAAAGAGACGAAGCACAGGAAAAATGTCAAAGACTTCTACTTGAGAAGCTTTTACTCCAACGATAGCAAAATGCTCATCTTTCGGGAATTTCCAGCATTGAAGATGAACCCAGAAGAGGAATCGACTCCAACAATGGCTTCTCGTCGTCAGATTACGAGGAAAGCATTGTCTCATCTCCAATTGTGGACCCAATTCCACCTGTAAAAGGGACGCTTTTGCATGCAGTGATGAAAACCGGTGCACTTCTTCAGACTCTCCTTCTGGCTGGACCACTTCAACAATGGAGACACCCACCTCCACCACTTGAGTCCTTTGAAATTCCTCCCGTGACAATTCCCTCCCCACCACCTCCATCACCAACACAACTCCTCCAGCAGGACACCCAATGTGAGACCCCATTTATCTCTTTTGCTATTTCCTATGTATTAGTTTTAATTTAAATTATGGAGCCATATTTTTGGTCAATGTATGACCTAAGCTTAATGTTTATGGTACATTAACTTATTATGAAATTTTATTTCAAGAATTTTCTTTTTAGTGCAAGTTTAAATTCTATTTTTCCTAAGAGCCGAAACTTGCTAGGTAAGTTTCTTTTATGAACTTATATTTTTTCATTTTGCTTATTATATTTCATAATCCATGAAATTAAATTATGAAGAGAAATTGATATATCATGGCCGAAAATATCTAAGTAGAAATCATGAAATGCATGTAAGCATTTAAATATTTTTGTGTCTTTTAATAGGTAGCATTGATCATCATTATGTAGCCTTAATTATCATTAGTCTTGAATCATCATTAGAGATATTATATGATAAGCTACTAAATATATATGATAGTTTGAAGAGAATTTAATTGATAAGTGTGTTTATCATAGTGATAAGCTAGAGAGTTTTTAATATGATAGGTTGTTGTGGCTATCTTAGAGATAGACTAGAATAATTATTTTGAGATAAGTTATCATGTTGATAAGTTGATAAGTTATGGTATTGAATTAGATAGATTAAAGTGCTTATTGGAGATAAGTTAGAATACATATATGTGTGATAAGTTAAGGTAGTTATATGATAAGAGAAGTGAAAGGTAGATAAGTGAAATCAAAAAGAAGATAAGTGAGGTGCAAAAGGTGAGAAAAGTCTAGAATTGTGTAGATCACGTGAAGGCTAAATGAGCAAGTGAAATAGCCTTTTTCCCTTGGTGATCACGTGAAGAGCAAGAGGGGAAACAAGATGAATTAAATTGAAAAAACAAGTCAAGGGGTTTCACGTGAAGGCTAAGCAAGAGAAGAGAAAAGTTGAGTTAAATTGAAAGGAAAATGCAAGAAAACTTCACGTGAAGGGCAAAGCATGAGGGGACAAAGAGATAAGGTGAGAGAAAATTTGAAAGGGACAACACATTTGCTTGGTCATTGCCGTCCAAGTTCACTCCCCCCTTTTCTTTCTCTCTTGTCACCTCTTGTCATTTTCAACTTGCTTTTGTCATTGTCATCTTACCTTTCACGTATCATCACTTCTCCCCCACTCCTTCACATTTTCAATTGCTCATTTCCTTTGGCCGAATCACACTTCTCATTTCAACTCTCTTTCTCTCTTTTCTCTTGACCGAAACTCACCTCTTTGGTTTAAGTCTTGCTTCCTTTCTCTTGAAACCAAAACACTTCTCTATGCTCTAGTTTTGCTTCTTCTCTTTGGTGACCGAAATCTCTCCTTAGCCTAGCTCATTTCTTCTCTCTTGGTGGCTGGAAATCTCTCTTCACTTACCCATCTTCCCTTGACAGAAACTCAGCTCACTCTCTTGGCCAAATCACTTCAAAGTTTCAAGTCTTGCCTTGTTTCTTCAAGCAACTTTCAGCTGCTGTACATTTCTCCTTTCCCCACCATAAACCTCCATCTCAGCACCTTGAAGACACAAATCTCAGCCATTGGAACTATTCTTGAAGGTGGAACCGAAAGTTGAAGTGTAGGGGAGGATTTTGGTGAAAACCGTGTGTTCTAGTGGAAGGTAAAGGTAGATTTGATTTTCATAGGTTGTTTTGCTTGAGTTCTTTATAGTTTCTGACCTTAGATGTTTTATTATGCTAGGTGCTCTTCTTTTAGCAAGCTTGTGTCCAATCATAAAGGTAAGGCCAAATATGGTTGATGGTGCAAAGTGATGTTGTTGGCCGAATGACTTGTATTTGCTAGATCTGAGTTTAGATAACTTGTAGGATATAATGTGAGTTTGGAAATTGAACATGCATGCCTAAGATCCTAACTTGGTTGTTAGAAAATGTGAAGAAATGATCTATGCATGTTAGTAATGTTTCGGGTCTTAACTTGCACCACATTTGGCCGAGATGCATGTTAAGTTTAGTATACCTCTGTCATGATCAAAATATAGATCCTTTGAGTTGAATGTGAAGCTGGTTTGCTAGATTTATTGTAGCTATAAGTCATGGGTTTCACTATGATGAAGAGAATATGAATGCATGTGTTAAATAGCATGAAAATGTGTGGTTTATGGTGCTGGCTGAATGGTATTTTAGGTGTATTCTTGCTCTTGAGCCATGATTTGTAGAATCTAGGTTGTGAACTTGAGAACGGAGGATGGGAATACATTGGAGATGAATTTTGGTTTAAAAAACACTTGTATTGATGCATGGCCGAATGATGTAGAGAAGGAAACCCTAATGGCCAAATGATCAGTAATTTAAAATGTAATTGCATGTGATATATAAGTGAAATTAATATTATGGCTGAATGTGTTAGAGGTTAAAAACCTAGATTTAATGTTAAGAGAAATCTTGCAAGTTAGTTAAGCATAAATGATGGAGCTTAGACCTCGAGTTGGTATTTGTTAGGGTAATTAGCAAAGCTTGGATTTTTGGTACCATTAGATTGCTAATTTTGGACTTAGATGCTATTAGGATATGTTGATTTGGTAAATACTTTTTCAAGTGTTTTGTGTAAGTTTTCTAAAGTAAACCTTTAAAAATGATATAGTATTTTCATAAATGTATTTTTTGGGGAAAAATCGAGCTATATATAAATATTTATCTTGTGTGCTTATGTACTTAATTTCTAGTAAGTAAGAGGTGTTTGAATCGCTTGTAGGCGATCTTCGTACCATTATTCATAATCAAGGAGACCGAGGTAAGTGGAAGTAAGTGTGTAAGTAAGCTTACATTTTTCAAAACTGGAATGACACACTGCATAAATTCATGAACAAGCATGATATTTCAAGCAAGCATGGCATGACATGAGCATTGCAGGATTTTCTAAAGTGATTTTATGCAATGTCGTATGGAAAGTTTTATGGAAAGACAAGTTAAGTCAAGGGGCTCTGGTCGGTACCGTACCATCATGATGGACTCCCATACCGAAGGACGAATGCGAGAAGGTTGGGTGAATCCTAAGAGGTTGTGCAAACCACACTGAAGGACAATGAGAAGGTGTGAGCCTCCAAGGGTCGTGTCTAGCCATCAGGCCTGGGGTAACTACGGGCTAGCTCGACCAAATGAAAATTCCCCAAGGGTAAGGGAGACGGTTCCGATGGGAACGCACAACCCGGACTCCAGGGGTTAAATGGAGCGTAAGTAGCCCACAAGTTATGAAGGAAATGTTTTCAAGGGCCAAGGGCCAATTTCAAGAACAAGATTATGTCTACGAGCAAGAGCATATGCATAACCATGACATGCATGTGCATCATGAATTATGATTTCACATGTTAAGCAAGTCCAAGTTAAGATCATGTTTTAAAGTTATGTTTTCCCCTTACTGAGTCTTTTTTACTCACGTTTTTAAAATTGTGTCATTCCAGATGCCTCAGGTGAAGGAAGTCAGGAGGATTACCTGACTTAGAAGAAAGATTATTTCTATGTTTTGTTGTTGTGACCTGATCGATGAGATCCGTCATTTGTTTAAGTGTTAAACATGTTACGTATATATTAAGATGAAAGTTTATTGAGAACCTTAATCATGTTATGAGTTGGCTCGTCTCTCTCGAGATTCTGTATTTTTTCGCTGTAAGTATGTATGTATGAGCGCTGGAGCTTTCCTGGGGATTGCTCGCGGCTGTCACGGTCCCTACGGGATGGCGTTCGGGGCGTGACACCCAAGCCCCACGGGGTGCTACTGTGTCACGCCCCAAACGCTATCCCGTAGGGACAATGACAGCTGCGAGCAATCCCGAGAGAAAGCTCCAGCGAACTTAACCATACATAACAGCGAAAAAGAATCGAGAGAGAGATAGGCCAAATAACTCATCATGACTTAACTGCATAACAGACCTCAAAAGAAGAGTAGTATCTTAATTACATAACACGTAAACTATACATTTCCTAAGTGACGGATCACATCGATCAACAGTCACAACATCAAAATACATAAGAGGTTTCCCTTCTCAAGACAGATAATCCTCCTGTCTGCCTTCACCTAAAACATCTGAAATGATACATTTCTGAAAAATGTGAGTCAAAAGACTCAGTAAGGGAAAACATAAACTTGTAAACATGAGTTTATGACTTGAATCATGAATATCATGGATAATCGTAAATCTTGAAATACATGCATGCTTCATGCTTGCCTATGCACATGCACATGCTCTTGAAAATATGCTCTTTAACTTAAAATGACATATGGTCCTTGGAAAGTATTAACTTCTTATCTTATGGGCTACATACGCTCCATTTACCTCTGAAGTCAGGGTTGTGCGTTCCCGTTGGAACCGTCCCTTGTTTCCCTTGGAGACATTACATCTGGTCGAGCTAGCGCACCTTCTCGCATTCGTCTTTCAGTGTGGCTAGACACGACCCTTGGAGGTCCACACCTTCTCTCATTTTTCTTTCAGTGTGGTTGCACTTACCTCTAGGATCATCCATCATTCTCGCATTCGTCCTTCGGTATGGGTGTCCTTCTTGATTGTACGGTACTGACTAGAGCCCCTTAACTTAACATAAAACCTTTACATATTCATTTGCATACAAACCTCTTTTAGAAATATGCAAATGTTCGTGTCATGTCATGCTTGCTTATGATGTCATGCTTGTTCATGAAAAACCATGAAGTGTATCATTCTAGTTTTCATAAAAATGTAAGTTTCTACTTACTTCCACTTACCCTGGTCTTCTTGAGTTTCGACGTGAAGTTTTGCCTACAAGCGAGTCAAATACGCCACTTAGACGCTTAGGAAACTAATCACATAGACATACAAGAAAATACTATAAACATTTCGGTTTTCCAAAAGTACGCATCTTTGAAAATATGATTTCATTTACAAAAGATTTCTTTAACTAGTTTTCGTAAACAATTTGAAGAAAAACAATCAAACATAAGCATCAAACATCTCCAATAAGGTTGCTGATTGGACTACAATATATCCCACTTATGAATAATTAAATAGTCTGATTCTTCCCATCGACATCATTGATTTCAAAGCCTATTCGTGAAATTCAGCAACAACATTTCATTCTAAGAATTCTAAGCCAAAACAGCAACTTATATTGTATCTAACTTAATTTCCTTGTTCTATATCTTTACCAAACCTAATGTCCATCAAACTCCACCAACTTAACCTCCTTTTCGTCTTATAGACTTGTTGTTCTAATCAACTTTATCAATATACTTCTTAACAGCAAATAACCCTTAAGAAAACTTAACAAAAGGTACAACCAATGACCAAGGGCAGCAGCCCCATTCGGTTCCAATGAACCCTATCTTCTACTTACGTAATTCTATTAAGTTATCCTAATCTAATCCCACATGCCCTAGGTTAAGGCCACTGACCAAACCTATAAACATCATAATTCTCTCATGTTTTCACATCCAAGATCTAGGTTTACATCAACAACATGGCAGCACTTAAATTCAAAGATCTTAACTTCAATTTCTACGTGCACCTAGTTCATTTCTACTTTAACAAGCTAGCCTATTTTCCAGCCCTAGCTTAAGCAAAACCGTGGCCACCATTCTCCATTCTCCATCTTTAATCACATGCATGGATAGCAATGAACCCGTACTACCTCTAACCGAGCCATACTTTAACATTATTAACTTGGTTTCATGTTTAATCTATTCGGCCAACTAGGGTTGTGCATCGGCGGTGACGGTGGCGGTTATGCCCTCCACCGCCACCGCTATGGACGGTTGTCCAAAAATGGACACCGCCCCCACCACCGTTAAGGGACGAAATCGGCCCCTAACGGTGGTGGTTTCGACGGTGACGGTAGCGGTTACCGCCACCTACACCCAGATCGCAAAAATCACAAAAAAAAAATCTGATCACAACAAATTCACAAATCTCAACCCAAATCGCAACCATCACAACCAAATCATCACAAATCTCAACCAAATCCACAAACCCAAAAAAAATTGCAACCATTCCAAATCGCAACAAAACTATAGAGAGAGAGAGAGACAGAGAGAGATGAAGTTGCTTCAGATGGTGGTGCGGCTGAAGGAGAGCTGCGGAGAGGACGGCGGAGCCACGGTGGCTGAGGGGAGGCTGAAGCGTCTTGGAGCGGGTCTGGGAGGAGCAGGCGGCTGGAGGCCAGGGTGAAACGCGGGGGGAGGGGGCTGCCCGCTGCCGTCTGCTTCTTCGAAAATGGGAAGGGAGAGGGGCCTCGAAACTTTTAGGGTTTCGGGGCCTCTCAAAACGATGATGTTTCTCTTTAAAGAGAAACGTCGTCGTTTTGTATAAAATAAATGAAAAAAAATTAAAACGGTTCTGGCGGTGAACCGCCCAGTGGTGGGCGGTTTCACCGCCACCGCCATTTTCACCGATTTTTGGTGAAAATGGCCACCGGCACCGCCCCTGCTACTAAGCGGTTACCGGTACCAGTACCGGTGGCGGTGCCGGTTAACCGGCCCACCGCTGGTACCGGTGAACAGCCCTACGACCAACATCAAATGTCACCAATCCTACATGCAACATTATCTATCCATGATTTTAACTAACCATAACATTAAATATCAATAATCTACCTCAAATCAGAAGCATTAATTCATCCAATAAGGTCACAAAATTCGGCATAACAGCAACCTATACACGTGCATGACATCATCTCCAACATTTGAACCAAGACACCACTTCCTAGCCCAAAATCGTGGCTTTAACCCTTCCTCCATCAACAACAACATCACAACCATAACTCCAACAATCACATCCTAGATCAGATCCAATATTCAAACATTTTCAAAAGAAAAATGAACACAAAAAGAACAAGCTTATTCGGCCAACACAGTAAGTCTTCCATTAGAGAACCGAACCCTAGCTTACCTTGAGGCTGGTCACTAGTCATGACAAAGAACACCTAGCATTAAGATACATATGGTCAGAAACTAAGAAAGAAAAGAGAAGAGATCAACATGCAAGGAAATCAGATCCTTTACCTCTTTTCTCCTACAACTCTACTCGGCCAACAAGCAAATCCTTACACCTCGACTTCTCCCACTCCTCAACACTTGAGTGACCAAAGTGAACTGAATGTGAGCAAGTAAGGTGCTGCGATAAGGCTGGAAGTGAGATGTGGTGGATGAAGTTGCTGGAAATGGTGTGAAGAAGAGAAAGGAAAAGCTTTGGAGAAGTGAAGAGGTTCGACCAAGGAGAGAAATGAGCTGAAGTGTGAGAGGGGTACGGTGAAGAGTGAAGTGCAAAAGAAAGCAACATGAACCTAGCCTAAAATATGAGAAAAGGGAGAGAATTGCCTTAGGTTGTATCGCCCATGGCTATTGGGTTATATGGGCGGCTGATTTCAATTTTGTCTCTTCTCCTTCATTTCCATTTATTTCCTTTTCTCTTTGACTTCAAGCCTTCACGTGATTCTCCCTTAAAAGCCACTTCTACACCTCTTGCCGCTCACGTAAATTCTACTCCTCTCTTGACTTACATCTATCTATTACTATATTTTGTTTTTCTCTTATCACATGGACTACTTTATAAGCACACTAGCTTATCACTTAGTTCTCCTAATGAGGCTTAAGACTACCTAATGGAGATTAGGGTTACATAATGAAGACATAGGATGATCTACATGCACTAACATAGAATTTCACAACCACAGATTAATATATAATGAATTTACTTAAGAATTTCAGCATTTATAAGAAGTAAAATACACTCCCAATATTCTTGGCATTTAATTTAATAAATCATGGTAGCATAATAATAGGCCAATGGAAAATTAATTCATAAGGAAAATCTACCTTAGAGAAATTCGGCCATAATAAATTATACTAACATGATTTCACAACATAATGAAAATACTTAAGGAAAACCTATAGTTCAAAATACTATAATCAGTTTAACATCTTACATTGGTCAAACAACAACCCCTTGAATTTAAATCCAAAAACAAATACATAGAGTAATAGCAACAATGCAATACGGGGTCTCACATACTGCTTCCCTTCTGAAGCTCCCACAAATCCCTGAAGTGCTTTTATACAAAGTGAACAGTGTCTAACCACGTGAAGAAGAGCTGAAACATAAATGTTGGAAGGCGCATTATCTTTATTTGCTTCAGCTATAAGATTCGCATAAGTATAACATTCGGTTTTAGTTACCATCTCTGTCGATTTGGGTGCTTGTGATGAAGAGTGTTGTGCATAAGCAGATTCTGAGATTTTCCTTCTTTTAGAAAATCCTGTAGTTACTTCTAGACCTTGAAGTGACGGAATCAAACTCAAAATATCTGAAACTGTACGCTTTCGAGGATTTTTAGCACGCTTGGAGACATCGTCACTATGACTATGACAAGTTTGCTTAAAAAACCCAAAAAGGTTTGTAGCCCCAGAAGATCTTCCAGTGGACTATGGTAGTCTCATGAGATAGAACTGATGATGAATTCTCCATGAACTCCATTCGATAATTTTTGTTTTGGTTTTGGGTTGTGGTTAGCTGGGGTGATAGTAGCGTGAGATATTACTATAGTCGGATGGGGTAGGTATCCTACAAGGAGGAGTTTATTCCAGACGACGAAGGCTCGTACAAAGGAAGTAGACAGTTTTTGTTCGAGATGCTTTTCCTCTACTATTGGACGAGGAAATAACGAATCTTTATGAAAGATAAAGTGATTGAGAGAGAGAGAGAGGAGAGAGAGAGTCCTGTGAGCATTAATTGGTGGAAGGATTTGCCAGCGTGTAACGTATGCCGTTAAATAAGTAGACGGAATCTAACGGAAGGATGATGATGTGAAAAGATGATAGTTTGAGGATTATTTTGTTAGAGTTTATTTTTTAAGGATCAAACTGTTAAAAGGGACAAAACCTAGGGATTAAAATACAAATTTCCCAATCTACATATGTTTTTAACCTAAACCAAAGGCTATGTCGTTTTGAGTTTAGATTCCATTACGTTGTATTCCCTCTCTTTTTCTAGTTTTTTTCTTCCGCATTAATAGAGTATTGATTTGAGTAACGGCAAATGGACTGTGCAGTGATTTCGCCTAGCCAAACTAAAAGCCTGGTCAAATGCAACCAAACGACTTGTAGCATATCCGTACAAATAAGGAGCTTGGACTATTATTACGCCCAAACCGTTCGGGGTGGGAATTTCAGGTGTCACGCCCCGAACGGCATCCCGCAGGGACCGTGACAGCCGCGAGCTATCCCCCGGATGGCTCCAGCGTTCTTACTTATATTCTTACTTGATTACGGCGGAAACGTACAGGATCGCGAGGGGTTTGAGCAAATACTTACATAATCAGGGTTCTCATTAAATTCATACAAAACAAATATTTAGAACATATTAGAACCCAATTAGTGACACTCATGTCACTATCAACAAAATGCGAAACTTAACATCTTGGGCATCTAGGTCAGGTAGTCCTCCTGACTCTCTTCACCTGATACATCTGGAATGACACAATTTTAAAAACGTGAGTCAAAAAGACTCAGTAAGGGAAAAACGTAAAACTTAAATCATGCCCTTGACTTATGCTTGCTTAATCACGAAAGAAAGAAAACTTGATAACTGATGCATATGCGTGCTCATGAATTATGCATATGCTCTTGCTTAGTGTTTTCGGCCCCAGGCCCTTGAAAAACCACTTTCTTTCATACTTGCTTGTAAAATTGGCCCTTGGCCCTTAAAAATCTTTCTTTCGTACTTGTGCCCTTGTCGGCCTTATCATAATTATTTCATATCTTTTACTTGTGGGCTCGCTCCATTTGACCCCTGAAGTCAGGGTTGTGCGTTCCCTTCGGAACCGTCCCCGAATTCCCTTAGAGACCTTACATCTGGTCGAGCTAGCCCTTGAAGTGGCCCCGGGCCTGATGGCTAGACACGACCCTTGGAGGCACCACACCTTCTCACTGTCCTTCAGTGTGGCTTGCACAGCCTCTTGGATTCACCCATCCTTCTCATAAATGTCCTTCGGTATGGGAGTCCAACTTGATGGTACGGTACCGACCGGTGCCCTTAATCTTAACTTATCGTTTCATAAAACTTCTCATATTCTTTCCATAAAAATCATTGCAAAATTTTCTTCTTGAAAAATTCATGCAATGCACATGTCATGTCATGCTTGCTTAAAATTCATGTTTGTTCATGAAATTCATATCATGTCATGCTTTCTTAAAATTCATGTTTATTCATGAAACGATGCAGTGTGTCATTCCAGTTTTGAAAAGAAATACTTACAGTACACTTACAGTATCCACTTACTATTCCACTTACTCTTGGTCTTCTTGTTCGTATATACAGACACGTGGATCGCCTACAAGCGATTCAAATATTCTTTTAGACTTTAAGAATTATGAAATCATTTCTTTTGAAATCAGTCATCAATCGAAGATATATATATATATATATATACATATTACTGAAATTCATTTAATTACAAAATAATTATTTTATTCTTTTCCTTAAATATTCAAAACTTAGCTTATTAAATCATTAATATTTTTATTAAAATAAAAATATATTTATCCATGTACATGTCTCGATTAGGGTTAAATAATACTCATAGGTTTAGATTTAAACCTAAGTCTCTTTTTATTACACGTACTACATTAAACCTTATATCTAACTATTAATAAATTATTCATGATTAAATCTTAACTTAGACTTTAAACCTCAAATAAAACCCGAGTAAAACTTAACTAGGGTTCCAATAATATTTAATAAAAGATCATAGCTCTACAACATTATTCCAACTAGCCTAACCCTGATTTCTTATCCAACACAACAATGAACATACATAAATCATGAATTGCACTTAGGGTTAATTTTTCTTGCAACTTTCGGCCACTACCATTCATGCACCAATTAATCAAAACTTTTCTCCAAGGGTGATCCCATCCTCCAATCAACAAATTTCACAACCTAATATCTATAAATCAAAGCACCAATACCATACACCATACTCAAGGCATTCGGCCAACTCATGTTTTTACTCAATGATTAGTTTTCTTTTATTTCCTTCAATATGCATGCTTCCAATACTTAACATAATCATCTACTATGGATTAAGGTAATAAATCTTGCACATGTTAAGGCCAATGTCCAGATCTACACATATTCAAAACTATACATGAAAATCCTCATAGCTCATTTTCGGCCATACCCAAAATGTTACCTTTTTCATGCTAAAAGTCATATCATGCACATCCTTTGCATTTGTGACCTAACTAGCATGCATACACTTAATCTTTTTATCAAATAATTCCAT
The DNA here is from genome assembly GCA_963930655.1 of Myrica gale. NCBI lineage: Eukaryota > Viridiplantae > Streptophyta > Magnoliopsida > Fagales > Myricaceae > Myrica > Myrica gale. The sequence goes on along the minus strand of OZ005600.1, from coordinate 21,014,995 downwards.
CAACAATAGGTCTACTCTTTATTCACACTAATATCCATAGATCTAAACAAAGATATCATTTTTCATCACCCAACATATCAAAACTTAGATCTAACTTCCTTTAGCTTACATTGTTCTCCATTTACATTTTTCTTCACATACAACCTTAGATCTTGGGCTTCCATGGTTAGATCTAGCATGTAAACAACTTAGGGTTCCTAAGCATCCAAGATCTAACAACATCAAGGCATCTATCAAAATAAAACTTCAAGATCTTATACATAGGCCATTCGGCCACTCATGCTAACCCAACAAAATCATTTTAGCCTTACCTTGTTGTTTGTCCAAGCTTGAGCACCTAGAAAATAAAACATCTATGGTTAGTACTTATGATGTTTAAGGCAAGAACATCAATGAACTAATCTTACCTTCACTCTATACCAACTCTTCCTATCCTTCTCCTCCTTCAAAGATTCGGTCCACCCTCCTTAGAAATGACCAAGCTTGGTTTAAAAGAAACTCTATGGTGGTGAAGAGGACATGGTAAGTTTGAAGAATAATGGTGTCAAATGGCTAGGTTTTCATGGTAGGATTTTTGTCAACAAAAAGGAGAGATTTACTTGGCTTTTGGAATGGGTTTTGGCAAGCTAGATGGAAGTGGTTTAGAGGCAAGATGAAATGCACAAACCTTGAACTCTTGAGTGTGTTGTTCGGCTAGGAGAAGCAAAATGGTAAGGATTGGGAGGACTTGTAACATTCGGCCAAGAGAGGAGAGGTTTGAGAGTGAAGTGTTTGAGTGTTTAGGTCAAGAGGAAATGTGTGAGATTGAGTCTCCCAAAGCTTTTGACATAAAGCTTGAGAGTGAATTGACAAGAGAGAGAGAGAAATGAAAAAGCAAAAATGGGAAATGGTGAAAAGGGGGGGGCCTTGGTCGACATTCATAAGCTTCCCTTTCTTTTTTTTTTCTTTTCTTTTTTCTTTCTTTTCACTCCTTTCTCACATCACTTCCTTGTCTCTTTGAAATTTCTCTTTCCTCCATGCCTTCCATCGACATACACTCCCCTTTCTCACTTTTCCTCTTCTCTTTTCACTTCCATGAGTTGTCTCATCAATTCTTACACACTTACACCTTCTTACACATCTCTTACACATCACATGGCACCTCATTTTAGCTTTCAAATTTCCTCTCCTTGCCTTTCACGTAGAAGCCCTCCTTTGCTTAGTTTGGTTGCTTTTCAACCAACCTAGTTACTTCCACATTAATATGCAACTAACTTTCAACTTGGTTTTCACTTATCACCTAACTTATCACTTTATAAGCTCTCTTACTTATCTATCCATTCCAATAGCTTATCACCTTACAAGTATGATACCTTATCATGTGATAATGGCCTTAGCCTATCTCTACAATAATCACAAGGCCTTATCACTCTAAAAGTTTCCTAACTTATCATGCTTGCTTATCACTATGATAAGCAAGTGTGCTTATCAATTAAATCATTTCTAAACTTATCACATAACTACATAGCTTATCATTTGAATATTCATATGGAAATTCTATTAATAATATAGAACACATCATAATATTACATGTCACATACAATATTTAATCCATGTATTCAAAAGAATTTCATTATATAATCTATTAATAATTTCGGCTTATACAAGGAAATTATTAAAGCATAATTCAAATTATATGGCCCATGAATCATATTAGGTAAATGAAAAATATCAATTTGTAAAAGAGGAACTTACTTGCAAATTTCGGCTCTTAACATAATATAATTTGTACTTGCATAAAATGGCATATTAATTATTTAAAGAGATTTTATGGATTAAAATCCCATTTTAATCGAAATACCATAACATAAAAATTAGGCCATACATTGGCCAAAACATAGCCCCATTAAGAAATAAAAACTATTACATTGGAAAAATAAAAATAATACATAAGCAATTACGTAGGGGAAAATCGGGGTCTCACATCAGGCGCAGGTTAGAGCAAACCCTCAGGCTCGCCCTTTCCTCTCTGATTTCCCTCCCTGAGCTGCTATTTGAAACTCGGTTGTCATCCCCTAAGCTGTAAAAACTTCCATTGAGAAAAACATCAAATTTCCATTGAGAAAAGCATCAAATTGATCAATCAGGTTGGCTTGCAATAGCTCTCGCTCCTTCCTCTTTGCTTGGACTCTATTACTTCTTTTTTCTGAATTGGACTCTATTACTTCTAGTTGCTTGCATTTTGGTATGTTAAGGTTTTGCCTTTTGATTCGTGAATAAAAATCCAGCTTGGCAATTTCACTGGAAACAAACACAGAGATTACTGAAGATTGAAAGCGTATCCGATGGCATCTAGAAATGAGGTTGAAGAAATCGATAGCTTGGAGAGAGGTTTGTTGTTGCCTCTCAATGGTTCTCAGGAGGAACCGGAAATTGAGGCCGAAGACGAAACAGTACTATATAATGCGTCGTTTCAGGAGACGGAAGAGAATTTCGTCATGTATCAGACTGCTCAGTGGGTTCTTTACTCCTTGCTTCTTATACTGGCCTGGGGAATCGGATTGTTCATGCTGCTTTATATACCAGTACGGAGATATATACTGCGCAAAGATATCCGCTCCAGGAAGCTCTATCTCACTGAAAACGCGATCGTTTACAAAGTAAAATTAGCAATTCCGTTGCAAGTTCCATCTCTATCCCCCCCCCAAAAAAAAACACTCTCTCTTTCCGCGTAACCTTACTTCATGTTTTGCTTTTGCTAATTTGTTTAAGGATACCTGCAAATTAATATTAGTAACAAGTTTCTTACGATAATTGAATATTTAATACTCTCATGATTTCTTTATCGCATTCTATGCTTGTTGGAGCTTGTCGTTTTTTTATGGAATCTCATTTCGAGTAGTAATAAGGAAGTGAATAATTACTATAATACTGTTGAGCTACGTTAAGGAGTTGTCTTAACGTTTCACATCACCATCTTACTTAGATACTTGCCAGGTGTTATATCGTGAAGAATAACACTCCTAATCGTAGTTCATTGTCCTGTGTTCTTTTGAATAGTTTTTCTGTTCATTGATGGTGCCAACATATGGTTTGCGATGTTGACTCGTGGATTGTTCTTCAGTCCTCTGATAGATTTAAGATGGTTCAATTTCTTTTTCTAAGCTTAAGATGATGCTTCTGATGATTCAAAAACAAAGAAAATAAGCATGTATCATACCACTATATAATACTCTGTTTCTTTAGCTCAGGTTACAGGACCTGTACCATTTCCATGCTTTGGAGTGTTGAAGAAAGAGAAGCATGTCTTGTTGCCTTTGGTTGCCGACCTTGTAGTTGAACAAGGTAGAGTTGGCGTTGTTTCTTTTGAACTATCCCAATTCCCAAAACCCGTGAAATATTTAACTAATATTTCTTGTTGATCATTTCTATCAAGCTACTTCAAGCTGAATTATGTACTGGCAAGTACATGCCCAAAAGAGAGAATAAAAGAAAGATTAATGAGGACTGATATTGTAGTGCAAGGTGCATTAGAACAGTTAGAAGTACAAGTTGGAGTTCCTAATGCTGGAAAACTTAATTTGGTTCCCTCTGACGTACTGGTTGTTACAAATTGTGATGCATATAACGTGGCTGCTATTCAACTGTTAGATGTGTTTTTAGTTTTAGAACTTTTGCCTAAAGTACAACCAAAATACTGCATGCCTACACATGAACAAAAACATAAAAAATGAAAGGTTAGACCTTCTACTATTCCCACTTCTTTTACCCTTCACATGCATGACCCTACACGTTGGTGGGTAGGTATTTGGACTGTCAGATTATACGGGTTCCAAGTACTTCGATCCTGGTAATGTTAACTCTTTATTCTTACTTTCAAGATACTTGCAATCCCTCTTTGGTGTCTACTCTCTTAGAATTAAAAATGCGGGTGTAAGACGACCTGCAAGTGATGATGTTCGAATCCTGGGTGTTGCAAATCCAAGCGCTTTCAGGAAGGTACTCTCTAGTCACAAATTGCACTTGTCCAGTGGCTTCAGGTTGATGGATACAAATTCCTTATCTCCCTTGATGTCCTTTCCAGGCTGTTCTAATGCGTCTTGCAAATATGAGAAGTGAGGGTTTCGCGAGACAGGTTTCCACAACCAAAGATATTGCAAACTTAAGGGTAGGCAATTCATCATATGCTTAGAGTATCGAACATTCTATTGCAACTATCGACAGCTATCATGTATTCATTGTGTTCTAATTGATAATTAATTTCTTTTTAACTATATCATTCCCGTGTAACAATAGCATGTTAGTCACAAGTCTAGAACCTGATTGGGAAATCAAAATGTTAATTAGAGAGACCTCTTCTTGTCAACAGCAAGGATCCCCATCAAAATCTCTCAGAAATGATTCCTTTCCTCATTTTGGAGAGCAAGTACTATTGCAGAAGCTAGAGGAGGTTGGAAGTTCTGTGAAGGTAGGAAATCATTCAAAAAACCATTTATTGACCACTATAAGTGGAATATTCTCTCTTTTATTACAGTATATATATCTGCTATCTACACAGAGAGTTCAAAGTTTAATTGAGGAGCAACGGTCTCAAACATCAGAACCTATAGATTGAGGTAAGTGGGCTCCCAATGCCAATAGGATGACTATTTTCTGGCTTGGCACGATGCTTTATTAGACATTTCTTTTATGCAGAAGGTGAATTTTTTTTTGGGCCAATCAACATAGCCAGAAGCTAAATCTTTTGAATAATAAATTGAATGGAGATGTTATCACCAACTTTAGTCTGCTGAGACTAATTGGTGGCAAATTCCAAAATGCACTGCTTTCTAGCAAGTCACAAATTATTTCCTCAGCCTTATTGTGTCTTTCAAATGTGTGGGCCCTCCATTGAATGGGCAGCCTCTAGGATCAGTTATTCATGCATGGTGCAGTTTCAAGAAACCAACCATTCGACATTTGTGTTTTTGTGTGGGTGTTATAACAATCAATATTAAGTTTAAGGAAGTGGTAGTTTAAACTTGTATTTTCACTAAGGGGGCACATCACAAAAGAAATGGTAGATTATGGCAGTCAATCGACAAAAATAGTAGTTTAAGGAATAAATTTTAAATAAGGCTGATCAGTTTTGTCAAGAAAATATACTTGAGAGAACTGTCATGAGTTTATGGACGAACTTATTGTATATAGGGAAGCTTGAACAGATTCATTTAGCTAATGACGACTTCAAATTTGAGGCAAACTCAATGGAAGCTTAAGCTGGCTAAACTTCAAGTTTTACAACTGTTTCTTGAATATTCGTGTAGATAAGTTGACCTAGATCTGGATCTACAATGCAGGATGAAAGTGAAACAGTATTCTATCTGGCTTTTAAAGAGAGAACCAACATCCTTTAGTGTGCACTTTCCGAGCTGCCATTCAAGGACTCGTCTTTTAGACCTATAATTGTTTTGTGATTACTATTGAGTTGTATTTCTTGCCACATTTATGTTTGTAGGCAAGCCTGGGCTACCCCGACCAACTAGATTGGTGGTTGGACATTTCATTCACTTTGTACCATTCTCATTTACAGGTAGAAAAGTTGTCTTTTCCATATATACATCGTGATCATCCCCTCAAGGTCTCTGTATGTTTCATTCTCTTTTTTATTGATTCTTTTAAACCTTGTTTACCTGCTAAACCGAGGGAGATTGTTACACTTTTATTTCCATCTAAATAATTTGCTACTTACAATTCTGCAAAGAGGAATGTTGCAGGGTTAGTTTTGTGGCTATCCCTTTCAATCTAAGGTGATGATTCTCGTGTCTTTAGTTTTGGCAAGTGGATAGTAAATAGTCACTTACCCCAAAAAAAGTGGATAGTAAAGAGTGATCATTCTTAAAGCTTCCAAAAAAAATCTAGACCTACTATTAGAGTTGTAAACAAGCCAAGTGGTGAATATTCGAACTCAACTCGTCTTGTTTAACACATATTTAAGTTTGGGCTCGAATGCAACTTGAAAACTCTTGTTCGAACTCGGCTCATTGAATTTTAACGAAGCTTGAACTCGACTAAAATTAAACAAACGAGCTACGATCGAGCTCAAGTTCCATTTTTGTTTTTTTTTTCTTTTCCAAATAATTTCAATCACTCAAGTAATAGAGTACATTTTAAATTCTAAACAAAATTTATGGAAACATATAAAGTAAAATTGTGAAGTCTACACGCTTTTTTTGTGTGGAGAAAACCATCCTTTAGCAATTTATTACAAGCTACTACCAACTTACATTTAAAAAAATAGAAAAGAAATAATCTATAACTTAGTAAAACAAATATAGAGACAAAAAAACTAAACAATTTTCACTTTAGTAAACAAACAAAAAATAACAGGGGGTTTCGTTATAAAATTTTATTAAAATTTTATGTTGGTGTTAAAAACGAGGTGTATTGGAATTGGTGAATAAGTAATAAAAGTAAAAGTAAATTTTGAAGTGCATTTGATAAAAGTAAAATTTTGTTAAAATTTTTCAAACCAAATACTATGTTAATTAAGGCCATACGTCGAGCAAAACAAAAGAGATATTAACACATTCACTATATAAAAATATACCAAAAGAGTAATGAGTGGTGTCAGATAATGAATAATACAGTTAGAGGTAGGGTTGAACGGTATTGGGCTGAAACCGACCGGGCCGACCCAAATTGGCCCGAAATCGACTGGCACGGTCAGTTTTGGGGTAGCCCGGTTCAGATGTCGACCCACATTTATCCATAATCGAGGGGTATTCTAGGGATTTTTCATATATATATATATTTTTAATACTAAGTTGGGGGGCTTTACGTATCTTCTTTCCCATTTTTCAGACCTAGGTTGTCTTTCCCACGACGCCCCCCGCCTCCTTCACACTTACAGTTCACCCCCTTTCTCAAAATTGAAACCCCCACCCCTGCCGATGTCGTCTCCCTCTCTCTCCCAATCTCTCTCAATCTCACGCGGCCACAGGTAAATTTCCCCCTCTCTCTCTCATTATTTACAATTTTTCCTTTCATATTGGCTCGTTTGAAATCTACAAATATTTCCTTTTATGAAGGGTTTGGTCGATGGGTTAGGGTGAAGAGCTTGGATGACCAGGTGTTCATTTTCTGTTTCCGCCTCCAGAAGTTGCAGGGTTTAGAAGTAATTGCATCGACTACATTCATGACAACAACATTCACGTTTTCAGTTTCGAGCTTCACAGCTAGCTCTCATGGCGATTGAAATTTTTTGCTCATCTATTTTGTCCCAAACCAACCGAATCGGGCCGACCCCCGAACCTGGTTGGCCCTGACGGTTCTCCCAATCGGCGGTTCGGCCATCGGTTGAGAATTTATTAGAACTGAACCAATTGGTTGGGCCCACGGTATGGGCTCAAAACTGAACCGATTGGTCGATTTTCAGCCCTAGTTGGAGGTATGCTTGTCCCACTTTTCTTAGCTAGTTGCAGATTCTAAAAACGTTGCTAAATAGATTTTTCTTGAACTTTATGTTTCAATTTTAGTACTAGTAGTCAAGGTATGTAGAAATATAATTTGAGAAACATATGAAAGATGCTGACATGTAATTGCATATATTTGGTTAGCGTTAAATATGCTTTGCACCCTTCAACTATAAGAGTCTTGACACTTTGCATTACAAGCTATTATTTTTATCACATTACACTCACAAACTATTGATTTCATACACTTTGCACCCTTTGTCAAATTTTCCATCAGTTTGAACGGAAATTTTTTTTTGCCTCAAAAATTACGATTTTACCGTCATAAATGGTCACTACCAAAAAAATTATGGGGATAAAATTATCATTTTGCACAGCAAAAAATTATTTTTCGTCCTAATTAACCAAAAATTTTAACAGATTGTGCAAAGTGTTTGAAACCAATAGTTGAGATGTGCAATGTCTCAAAAAATAAAAGAAAGAGGTGCAAAGTGTAACTAACCCATTTAGTTATGACATAGAAAGAAACATATATTTGCCATTGCACAATACTTTGAACATAAATTCAAATGCATAACAAAATATTTAACTAGATATACATACATACATACATTAATACCATATAAAATGGCAAGCTATTAAAAAATATTATATCTTATATAAATATAGAAAAATTTGCTTACATATGTTATAACCAAATATATTAATGTATCAAGCTTAAAAGTAGATAACAAAATATATACCTATATATATAACAAAATAACCAAGTTGCTCATGAACAGCTCGAATTCAGCTTATATAAACTCAGTTCGAGCTCGGTTCATTATTCAACGAGCCGAGTTAGAGCATCATTTCTAATTCAAATATTTAACGAGTCAAAATCGATTAAATTCGGATGACCTTGGTTTAAAATTTTGAAGAAAACTTGCATAGCTCAACTAGGCTCATTTGAGCTCTTGTTAAAAGCTCATAATATATAAAAAAGATAGATAATATATATAGTACACTTGTATGTATTGTATCTCTTTTTTGTATGTAGTTTATATGTTTTGGTATACACTATTACTTTATGTTTGGTATCATTTAGACATTTTCATAGCATATTTACTTATGTTATGTATATTGTGCCTATATATGTATTTATGGTGTACACTCAGTTTTTATGATTTTAGCATTGAAACCCCAAGATTAAGGCAACTCAAGAGGAAGGTGAATTGCGTTTATTTTTTTTTCGTAAAACTTCAAAAATTTGAGCAACAAATTGCAATAAGCAAGTAATTAAAGGAGAAGATAATATAATTTAAATGCTTTAAATTTTTAGGTGGTTTGACAATCGAGTCTTGAGATTTTTTCACTATAATCCCTTTTAGTCAAGAGAATAACCTTTACATCAAAGCTTGAGAACAACCTCTCCAAACTTCACTATTTGATGATATGCCCTCACTAAAAATCACAAGAGTGCTCTCATTCTCTTCTACTTGATGGAACTAAAGATTTACGGTGTTTAACTCTCTCAAAGAGTAAATGGATACAATCAAAGATTTATCTCACAAGCTCACACAAAAGAGAATGCTTAAAGGTAATTGTTTTGTGTGAAAGCTTTTGTAAAATGAAAACGAAGGGTTAGAGAAGTCTGTAGGCGAAATAATAAAGTTCAGCAAGCATAGAAACATCTCCCAATGTTTTCTTTTAAAGACCCAATTTGAAAAATAACCATTTTTGAGCATTGAAAAAAATTTACAACTATCGATCAACTAGACTTCTTATGTTGGTAGATCCGCTACCTATTATCGTTGACTTCGTGATAAAATTTTAAATTTCAAATTAAAAAGTATTCAAAAAAATTGTATAACCGGTCAACTGAAAATCCTTATACCGGTGGTTCCGGTACTTGTGACCGTTGACAGTGCAATAGATTTTTAAATTTAATACTTGAATATCTTTTATCGTTGTAGTATTGGTCAACCAAAACTAAAACTGGTATTGAATCCGCTTAAAACAGTGGCTCAAAACAAGCATCCAACATGATAAATGTAGGCAACCTGTTCTACTTACAGCCGATCGGTGATCGTCTGACAATGAATTTGGTTAAAATAGAGACAAGTAAAATTTGGTCCCTTTTCGATTGCATCCTGTTAGGGGTGAGTAACGACACTCACAGTGCCGGTTTTGAGAAAATCGGCACTAGCACCGTTAAGGGCAGTGTCTCTAATTTGACACCGCCACTGCCACCGCCACCAGCAAGGCATAGTAACCGGCCTTGCTGGTGTCGGTAACGATTACACGGTAACCATTTAAACCGTGTAACCGTTGGGCCAGACCCAATTGAGCTTTTTATTGGATTTTTCAATTACTATTATTTTCCTATTTTTGACAGTTTTGTTGTGCTTTTTTTTTGGAGATTTTAACGATGGTTTTCTTAGGCCTTTTTGGAGCATTCTTAGAGCTTTTTTAGGTTGTTTTGTTGGACTTTTTTATGCCCGTTTGAAGCTTTTTTTAGGATGTTTTTGTGCCCAGTTGACATTTTTGGAGCTTATTTGTTGGGCATTTTTAAGGATTTTGAAATTTGACCTAATTTTATTCTATTAATGAAGATCTAACATTAAAATGTGAATGGGCGATGACGACTGAGACTCGGGAGGGACGGCTTCAAATCGGGAGGGAGGGCTAGAGGCGATTGAGATTCAAATGTGAATCCCGATTGCTACAGGGGGAGGGTAACCCTAACCATATAGTAGAATGGCGCTATTCTCCACTTATCCTGTAAGTGGAGAACCGCCTAATTTACTGTTATTATTATTTTAACAAAAAAAACTTAAAAAGGGCGTTGTTTAGAAGTTATGTTATAGCACAAGATCGCAACGGAAAGGATCGTTGAATCAAAGTAGCTCAAGCGTTCTGCCTCCTTCATATTCACGCACACGGTTTTGAGAGAGAGTTAGAAAGAGACTTTGTAGAGAGAGAAAATCCCACGTAAAAAATGAATTCATTCTTTCTCAAATGAATTTTTGAGCTATTTATAATGGCTGGCTCAGAACTCAACTATGCTTATGTGTGAAATCTTTAGGGACCTCAAATCTCGGTCGTAGGATCATCATGAAAAACTCTTTTTCAATAAACCCCCTTATATTCTGTAATTCGAATTTATGAACTTCTACAAATTGTGATCATGTTCATTAACATATCACAATTGACCTTGGAGATAATGAGATTGTTTTTGTGAAATCTCTTTTGCTAACAATTATACGCTTATTTATCTTTCCATCATACTATATTCCAAATGAGCTAATAGGACCGGAATAATATCACCGATAAAGACCTTAGCTCATATAATTCTTAATTCTCAGTCTGTGCCTTGTTGAACTCCCAAAAAAATTCAAAATAATTTTCGCAAATAATTACTTCATATATTATATAAGTAAAAACTGTGAAAACACTTTTAACAAAATTTCGTTGCGCGACGTTTTTTTTTAATCCAACAATATACAAACATAATGAATATGCTGCCTCATCAAGAAATTAGTGGATTCTATAATGAGCAATTATAGAAATTCACTTATAATGCACAAGGCCCAACATTATTTGGAATATTTGATCTGCAAATATCATCACCAAATGACTCAGTCAAAGCACAAGCACACAACAAGCAAACCTGCATAACTCTATCAGGTCTAAGGACAACATAAGCTAATTGTGCTGAATATCATTTTCTATATCAGTGATCGTTTCCATAAGGTATTCATATTTGATCCGGTTCAGTGCATGTACTCTTACATTGCACTCACTCGTCTGCTTAAGATTACCACCTCAATGACGAAGTCCATCATTCTATATTATAGAGGCACAATGAGTGTAGACCTATTTGTATATTATCATGTATCTCGGTCTAGAACAAAGTGAATCAACAAGGATCTAAAAAAGTCATACCCCGCCTTTGATTCATTAATCATTGACCTAACTTTTTCTACAATGTTGCTCAACAATATGACATCTAATGTCATTATAAATATGTCATCTTATGTCATTGCAGGCACCCAAAATAATATACAAGTGATTAAACAATAACAATAATTATCTTAAAATTATGCAAAATGATTAGTTTTGATGGCATATATCTAACAGATTAGTGGGCGGTTACCGTCACCGGTAAGAGAACCGCTAATCTGGGCAAATGCACATGACCGACACCTGCACCGGTAAACCGCCACCGCCGGTGAATTTGTACGACCCTACATCCGGTATGCAACTGATCGTCCATACTCCATCCGGTAAGCCAAAAGCTAATGTTTTCAATAAAATTTTAGACTACTATATTTTGAAATAAACTCAAAATATCTCTTAAAGGAAATTGGAGTTTAACAAAAATCTTTAAGCTAAGAAAAAATTGATCAAAATAATTTTTCTAAAATACTTAAAAAGTGAGTGTGTTCAAGCATTTTCAATTAAGTGAACTATAGAGTTACAAATAATACCCAAAGGTATTCATGCTTTGAACTCCTTGCTTTGATATTCTTCAATCCTTGTGACTCGAGTTCTTGATTAATATCTCTTTGTCTTTGAGGATGCCCATTTTATAAACTTAGTTTATTTATTATAATAATCAAAATATCGATTATGAGTTAAAGTAAACCAACATACATTTAAAGTAACTTATATAACCTAGACTGTGTTTGAGAAGTAAAATTTTAGATATTGGGGTTGATGAAAAAGTGAAGAGTGAGGTAATTTTTTATATTTTTTGTAGTGAAGAAGTAAAATTTTAGATATTGGAGTTGATGAAAAAGTGAAGAGGGAGATAATTTTTTATATTTTTTGTAGTGAAAAGTAGTGATTTGATGGGGAGAGAGATATTATATTATAATTTTTTATTGTGTTAAAATTTAGGATATGTAAAATTTTAGTGTGCAAACGGCCCTAATATATTTAATTCTTTGTCTTTATGCTATTAGCCTTCATAACAATTAGAATATTATATTTTGGTCCCCAAAAACTAAATCCCACGCCGCTGTTGACAGCAATAGTTTACTTGAATTGGACAATTTAAAGCTCTAGTTGATGGAGGTTTGGGCTGGCCGTGGAGTGTGGGTTAAAACGGATTGGGCAAATATTTTCTTCTTTTTGTGATTCATAGGTATTTATGACCTGGCCAGTATTTTTAGCCCACTCGCCATTGGCCCCCCCGTTCAGTGTAAAGTTGTTGCGAGGGTTGTGAACTGTTAATTCTCAATCTACCCAACTTTATTCATCTGGTCTGGCTTTACAAAGGGCAAACTTCTTTTTAACTCATTTAAATAGGGTCTGGATTATTGGTGTTCAATTATTTAGTACGCAAACCACATGAATAAAATTCAAAGTGGCTGCTTTATTTACACAATCCTTCATTAAATTTTTGGCAGATCATACTTCTCAATTTGCAAATCAGTTAAGAGATTCCCTTAATAAGGTCCACAAATACCCAATTTAATATTATGTCTACGATAATTTAGCTCTTCATAGACGCAGTCGTGCACCAAAAAATGTCCCCTCATTTCTTGTATAATTGGAGAAGCGGAGCTCAAAGGGCAATCAATCCCCATGATTCTTTTCTCTTCTTTCTTTAATTAGAATCTCTGAAAAGGATATTGGGTGAGACTTTTGAGGCAAGATCGAGGTTGTGGGAAAAGGGAAAAAGAGTAGTTGCATGCATCATCCTTGCGTTTGGTCTTTTTTGCCTACTAAGATTGAGTGTTGGCCGTATGGGAGAGAGCAAGTGTGTCGCTTTGCATGGAAGAGAGAAATCAGGAATTTGGTTGAGAAAGGTGGGAAGTTTGGCTCACCGATTTTGACTTCCCAATCATGGGATTCTACTCACGTTTCCCAGCTTTTCTCTCGTCATTAACGTTGCATTTCAGGTGGAGAAAAAGAGCATTAGGGTTGATAAAACGTTTCGTCAATGTTCATTGTGAAAGGAAGATTAGTGTTGGAAGAAGGTAACATTAATAGTTGTCCACTACAACAAGCCCGGATAATTCCAATAGACGTACGGGGGCTTCTCCCCTCTTTTCCTTCCTTCTAACCATCTCTTTAACTACCCAATTGATGTTATATAGTTTTTAAGTTTCCCAAGTGTCTCTACCTAAGATAATAGTTAGTTTAGAAAAAATGTATATCATGCTAGTCATTTTCATCTCTTAGGGTTTGTATCATTGTACTCAATTTTGTATGCTTAATCAATTGATAACGACAGTACGATATGTCATGTCAATGATGTCGGATTGTTGAGCCATCATTTCTCTCAAAACTAATTAGCGTCGGAAAAATTCTACTAAAGTCTTTTATGACATTCGGCATTGCAATCAAAGGGCTTATTCTAAAAGCTGTCGTAGGGAGGGACGTCGTGGAACTCCAACAAATGGGTTAGAAGTGATATATTAAAGTCATTCATAGCACATTAATTGCAATGGAGGATCAAGGATTGTGTTATGAACTACCCCAGGATTAGAGACATTAGGAGACCAGTTACACAAAAATAAATTTTGGGAGCTCAAAATTCAAAAAACAGAATATATATATATTGTTCGAGAGGAAAAAAAATATTTTCCTCCCAATTTAAGGGGAGCCATAGCTCTTTTAACTCCGTCCCTGGCTGTAATCTACCAAATAAAATTATATATGTGCTTTGAGAGTTCGCTATAGAACTGTTCAATTGGAGTAGGGGAGACATTCTTTGAACTATTAGGGGTCCATCAGATGTGGTTGGTCAATTTGGTCCGAACCCAAGGACATTGGAAATGTGTGGGGGTGTTTTAGGGAAATGGTCAGAATATAAATAAATGCATTGTTCGTTCGTCAAGCACAACTATGACTTTTTCCGACACCCAACCACCGTGGTTTTAAGTTGCATATGTGGTTGTTGATGCTGGTCACTGGTTACTTTCCGTTGCTTTACATTTTTCAATTTAAATTTTAACTTGGAGATAAATTAAGGAAATATTTTCAGATAATATTAAAGATAAATTTTGTAATCAAATCTTCTTGGATTTTGACCTTCACCAAGTATGATACCCAAGTTCATGTTAATAGGTGCATTTTATTATTAATAACTCTACGAATGTAAAGAAAAATTTGAAAAAAATATAGTTTAATGGTGATTCTTTTTAACTTGTAAATAAATTAAGGAAATATTTAAAGATAAATTTTGTAATCAAATCTTCTTGGATTTTGAGGTGGAGGCGGTCGCCACTATATCCTCAGTCGATCTTCATTAAATTAAACAAACAAATAATGTTCGTGCTTCGCATGCCTTACTAACGTAAGTGGCCAGATTCCTCATCCCATGTCGCATAATTTCATTAGGGGAAATATAGTATGTGCTTTGCATGCCTAATTCACGTAATTGGCCTTATTTTTCTTTGCTGCCTCGCGCAACGAGCATGCAAAGTTGCTCTTAAATAAACAAAACGAGGATTGTTTTGGTCCAGCGGCTGTGGCCAAGAGCCTAAACGATGATCTTCTAGGTTAAAAGGAGTACTAGCAGCCCTAGAAGTATGGGCGAGGGTCACTCGAACTGCAGCAAATCTGTGAAGGTCGGGCGTGCGACCCTTACAATTGCAGCAAAATTTGCTACAATTCGGTCACGCGAACGGTCGCAGATCCTCGTCCGGTAAGTATTTGCCCGCAGGAGGATTGAGGATTGGACAGCATGTGCTAGGGGCAGCGACGTCTTTTGGATAACTGCTGAAGCAATTGTTTTAAATTTATTTTTAATTTTTAATTTTTAATTTCTGGACGTAGATATTTTTTATTCGAATTATTTGAGTTGTTTTATAGTGTTCTCTCTCATAAAGGAGAAAGAGAGAGAGAGAGGCAGACAGACTGACTACTTGGCATTCTCCCCTGAGTACGTCTCAGATTGCCCAAGACTTGGCGTCTCCAAGCTTTCCCAATCCAAACGCTTAAAAATCGAATGCAGCGTTTCTCTTCTTTCCCTTCTCACCCTTTGTACTGCTGTAACCGTCTCTGACTGTGCCTCCCTCATTTCCATCTTCGCCTTCCACGAACCTCGTCATCTTCTTCCTCGCCTAGATTAGCCTAATCCAATCCGAGTTCGTTTCTTTCCTTCTGGGTTTTTCGATTTTGCCTTTTAGGCTATTCTTCGTTTACGTCTTTGTCTTGCTCTTCTTCTTCTTCTACTCTAATGGCTGCTGCGTCTGTGACATCTCCGCTGTGCACGTGGCTGGTCGCTGCTTGCATGTCTGTCACGTGCGGCGCAGACCACTCCTCATGCCCTTCCATGTTCGGTTCCTGCAAGAGAACGAGCAAATTGGCTCTCAGCAAGAGAAGGTTATTGTCCAAATGCAGCTCCGACTTCCAGAGGGGCGTGATTTCTTCTCTCTGTGGATCGAGCATTCAGGGCCTCATGAGCACCTGCCTGGCTTTCGAGCCCTGCAATGAGTACTGTAGCTCCAAGGGCCTTTCCTCTCTGTTCGGATCCAAGAATGTTCTTCTCAATCGCAGACAGAGGCGCTTTAATCGAACACCCCATTCCGGTAATCTTCTTTCTTTGATACGATTCTAAGCTTGAGCTGTCATTGGTTATTGGTGACTGATTGTTTGGCATTTCATTGTAAATAAACAGTAATTATTATCTCGTGCCTATTCATTGAACTGAATATCTGGAAAGTTTTTAACATTTGTCAAATCTCCTGGTTGCTTGTGTACAATTTTTTCTGGGTTTGATACGATATCTGAATTATTTTCATGTGTTTGGAGGTGGTCTTGATTGATTAGTGTTATTTGTTTTCCTGTAGTTTGCAATTTTGGTTTTATTCACACTTCCTTTGGTTATACAGAGAACTGTGAAAATCCTTGGAAAGATGAAGAGTTTAAATAATTTAGTTTCAAATACTGGATGGATCGTAACAGCAGTCCACTCCAGTTGCAGTTATAAAGCAGTTTGGCTTACTGGGGGATGAATTTTTCGTATTGCTTGTATGCCAAAGTTTAGGGAAAGTGGGAAATAGCTAATTAGCTACAAACAGGGGACTTCTCTTCTTCTTCCTTTTTTTTTTTGTTTTGCTTTCCTTTTTGGGGTAAGAACTGATTGCACCAAACGGGGTCCATCAAATTCTTTGTTAGGGGTTGGTGGGATATCCCCACTGGCAAGGTTCAGTAGGATTTAATATTTTCCAAAGCTTTGATATCATAAACGTGTGCTTTTTCCCAACTACATACCCGTAATAGCTCTGCTGATTTTCTAAATGCTCTAGGGGAAGCAATGGCTGTAGCTGTGCAACCTGTTGAGGAAGTCACTACAAAAAAGAAACCTCTCACAAAGCAAAGGAGAGTAGTTGTGACAGGGATGGGGGTCGTGACTCCACTTGGTCATGATCCAGATGTCTTCTATAATAATTTGCTTGAGGGTGTCAGTGGCATAAGTGAGATCGAGGCTTTTGATTGTGTCCAATTTCCAACGGTGAGCCATATCTAAGATTCTTATTCGTCTGGTGCTCGCTCTGTTGTGGGTTATTAGTGTTATTTTTCTCCAGAGAATTGCTGGTGAGATCAAGTCCTTTTCTACTGATGGATGGGTTGCACCAAAATTTTCGAAGAGGATGGACAAATTTATGCTTTACTTGCTCACTGCTGGCAAAAAAGCATTGGAAAATGGTGGAATTACAAAAGATGTGATGAATGAATTAGATAAAGCGAAATGTGGAGTTCTGATTGGATCAGCATTGGGTGGCATGAAGGTAATAACATCAATGCTTCAACAGTTTGATACAGGATAAAATATGAAAATGGTTGACATATAAACCAGAGCTTAGAGTGACTATACTTAATTTTGAGTGACAAAGAGAATTCTGAAAACTGTACATTGCAGTCAACTCTTGCTACATTGTGGTTTCCTAGTGAAGTGGAACTTTAAACACGAAACAGCAGATAATTCTACAATTTATAAAAAAGTATTAGCTGACAGCTTCGTTTTGGTTTCTTGTATGTTGAACAGGTTTTTAATGATGCAATTGAAGCTTTAAGCGTCTCATACAGGAAGATGAATCCTTTCTGCGTACCTTTTGCAACTACAAATATGGGTTCTGCCATGCTTGCAATGGATTTGGTCAGCTTAAATTTTTTTCAAACTTTACAATGCATCCTGATCAATTTTGCAATTTCAGACACCTTTTAACAGCTCATTTACTTATGAATTTCAGGGATGGATGGGTCCAAACTATTCTATCTCTACTGCTTGTGCTACAAGCAACTTTTGTATATTGAATGCAGCGGACCATATCATTAGAGGCGAAGCTGTAAGTGTCTTGTATTCAACATCTGCTCTTTCAATGAAGTTTGCGAGGCTCTTATATTATTTCAGGCTTGTCTTTACGTTTTCTATGAATGATCTGTTGAAAAGGTCCAAACTTGAAAAGAAAGATTAATGATGAATTGAATCCTATTATATGTTGCAATCCAAAATTGTAATGCAGGATGTGATGCTTTGTGGTGGCTCAGATGCTGCAGTCATACCTATTGGTATCTCTCTAATACTTTCCTTGTATGAAATTTATCTTTGCATGTGTCAGCCTGTAACGGGCTAAAGTTTGCATAATATGTTCCGGACTTGGTGGTGCAGGCCTGGGAGGTTTTGTGGCATGCAGAGCACTTTCACAGAGGAACAGTGATCCTACTAAAGCTTCTCGCCCATGGGATATGGTATGTTATCAACAATCCCTTTGGCTTCACGTCTTCTTTTCTCTTTTGGTTATTATTTCACTATGAGAACCTTCAGACGTTATTATCTAAGACATGAGAATGAGGATGGATGAACAACTCCACCTTATTTGAATTACTAATTGAATCTAAAGCAATTTTAAACTAATAAACTTAATGGTTTGTTTGGATGGGGAAAACTTCCCCCGTTTTATTGTCCCTTTTTCTCTCTTCATATCAAATGCCTCAAACGTGGATTTGAAAAAAAGAAATTGGTTTTCCTCAGAACCCATCCCAAAAATTGGTTTTCCTTGATCTCCATATCTGGCAAGAGGGGGGGGGGGACCAAAACATACGCACCTGGTGCAACAGTGGGTCACGTCAGGTGGCCACACTGGGTGGATGGACGTCCCTTCCACCAAATGGAATTGGATGCCCCCTATCGTTTCTGTCCACCTTAGAGGAAGGGTATGGGCTTCCCCCACCTCCTGCATTCCACCTCTCTGCATGGTTTTGGTCCCCTCCCTATTGGGAAGTGCTCAGGGAATCGCCCTTCACCTGCTTTTTCCGCTTTTATGTTTTTTATTTTTCTAGATTTTTATCTTGTAATTGTCATCTTTAGATTTTTTTTGTTATTTCTCGCAAAATCATTTTTTAGCCATGTGGTCAAGCATGTTTCTATATCTAGTTTCAAAGAAACACTTTTTGAATTGTTTTTCTGTATAAAATTTTATTATAGCTATCAACTTTTCTTATACCCCAATAAAAGAACTCTAATATATTTTTCCTGACGTACTGAAAGCAAAGACAAAAAAACTTTATCCAAACAAGCACTTAGGCATTTCCCTCAAATGTAAATTTTATGGTCTGTAATGAATGAATTTGAGCAATTCTCACAAAGTTACTTCATTCACTTCTGTCATTATTTTTTGTGGGAAGATTCTTATCAATCCTGTTCTTTTTTTTTATTTTTACTTCTGTGGTATACTCCCTGTGTGTTACAATGAAATCTGATTCTTGTAACTGAACAGAATCGTGATGGATTTGTTATGGGGGAAGGAGCTGGAGTTTTGCTCTTAGAAGAATTAGAACATGCCAAGGTATTCTCACCCTGACTCAAAAAGGTTATGTCCTCTATGTACTTAAACAGTTTGCTTTAGCAAGCTAATTCTTGTTAGGGCCTCATTCATTTTTGGTCCTTGGCCATTATGTACCTTGAACCTCCCTTCATTGACATTCTTCAGTCCCTCTAGTTCCTTCAAGTTATATGAAGACATTTTTTCATTATGGTATATCTATTGGTATTTGCTTTAAAAAAGTGAATTATTCAGATGATTTGGAAAACTTGTTATCCTCGAATGCTACTGCCTCTTATTTCTCATGAACCAATACTACTAACTGTATATTTTCTTGCCTGCTAGAGACTTCCGAACCTAATCATGCATCATATAACTTGTGATAAGTTGTTTATTTGGGATATTTAATTTCATCTGCTGACCTGTACATTTGCAGAGAAGAGGTGCAAATATCTATGCTGAGTTTCTCGGTGGCAGCTTCTCTTGTGATGCTTATCACATGACCGAGCCACACCCTGATGGTAATGTGCTTTCCCTTTGGTACTTCAAATTCTAGCATTAGAAGTGTTGCATTCCTTTTATAATTTTTCTTGAATGACTATGCAAATGGACGCATGTCCAGAACCATCTCTCCTCGAGTTTTTTGGTGTAGATATTACTTTCTCTCTTGTTTATATGATGCTCCTCCTAAATTCTATTGCTGTAATCTTAACTATCCGATAGTCCCCATTGAATTGTCCACATGTATTACTATCAACCCAGAGTATTGATAGCAAGGGGCTGCCGCAGGAAAGACAATAAAACCTAAAAATCAGTTGCGTAAGTTAAATTTTATGGAACCATAATCCTCTGTTAATAGAGCAATTTTTGTGAGAACATGTAGGCATAACCAACATGGTTGCCAACTGAGTTGGGCTTGAAACAGCCTAGCTGCCAAGATGATGGATCAAACTAGATGTACATACTTGTAGAATAGGCTATACAGAAGCATGTTTATATACAGTCATGTATTAGCTGTTTTGGTGGGCTGTGTCATGCTGCCAACTGAGGCATGCTCCTTGCAGAGATTCACACCTGACGTTACAGTTGTATCTTTGTTGGAGTTTTGATGTCCAACGGTTATACCATTGCTGATTGTGATATATGACACTTGTGTTTATGTTCATTATCAGCTACTTTGCTGTAAAAATGAGGTTATCTGAACTTTAGTTTTCACCCAACTTTTGTTTCCTATTATCTTGAAAATATTCACGAAATCCAAAATTTTTATGTCAAATTTTTTATTCAGGTAAGTGTTTGTGTCAAAATACTTGGATGAGTACTTCCAGTGTTTTTACAAACACTTGTTTTAAGCATTAGTTTTCAGGTCCCCTCACTTGAGTTAAAAGCAATAAATTGTTTCTCCAGCTGTCAATCCTGGCTTTAGCACCACTTTTGGACCTGTTATTCATCACAGGGTAAATCCGTACTTAATGATCTTTATATTCCTTTGAAAAACAGGGGTGGGTGTTGTTCTCTGCATAGAAAAGGCATTAGCTCAGTCTGGGGTGTCTAGGGAAGATGTGAATTACATTAATGCACATGCTACATCTACACCGGCTGGAGACCTGAAAGAGTACCACGCTCTTATGCGATGTTTTGGGCAGAATCCCGAGGTAACTTCGATGCGTAATGTTTTTCTTCGTGTTACACGATTGTCTTCGTTTTATTGGATATATAACATTATCTCATATTGTACTACTTAAGAAGACCAACATTTTGCAATATGTGATATCCTCTGCTTTCTACAGCTAAAAGTGAATTCTACGAAATCTATGATTGGTCACCTATTAGGAGCATCTGGTGGTGTGGAAGCTGTTGCAGCAGTTCAGGTAAACAATTTATATCTTCAAATATGGGGATTTTAAATTCATAATTCCTCTTCATGAAAGCAGGCGAAAACATTCTAGAGCTTTATGCTTATTGACATTCTATTTTATGTTTCATCCTGAAGGCCATACGAACAGGGTGGGTTCATCCAAATGTGAACCTGGAAAACCCAGAGGAATGTGTGGTGTGTTTCCTACTGCATTCTTCATAACAATTTGTTAATATCGTCATTGCTGTTCCTTAACCATGATGTATTTAAACAGCAAGAAATGGCAATGACTAATGTTTCCATCATATCAATTCAGAACACAAATGTGCTTGTGGGCTCAAAGAAAGAGAGACTGGACATTAAGGTCGCATTGTCTAATTCATTTGGATTCGGTGGTCACAATTCATCAATCATTTTTGCTCCTTACAAATGAAGCAGATCTACTGGGCTATTCTAACCATGCTGTATGACGCTGGAGGTATGTAAGTCCCATGGCATTTTCTATCTGGTGAGAAATGGAAAATTCGATATGATAGCCAGGTAAACAAAAACAATTTCATGGATGAAGATCCTTTGTTTTTGCTACATGATAACAGTGTTTGCCATTCACTGCTGACATTCGGATTGAGTATATACCAGGACTGAAAATTTTTGAAAAAGCAAAAGGTTTATGGGAACCATCAAGATGAAGAACAGTAGGAGCAGATTTTACATCTTTTGTTTGTTTGTTGTTTTTTTTTCTTTTTGCTTAATTTACAGCAAGTAAAGTAAGAGAAGGAATATTTAATGGTAACTGTAGTTGTTCTCAGGTTTATACCTAGTACTGATGGGTTGCCTACATTGTGCAGCGGGTGATTACCCAGGAAATCGTCCTTGTATCTGATCTTCTATTTGGGAGGCTGCCTGGCCTCGTGCAATAAAATCGGGTGGAGAGCTGGTCACAAGAGAATATGGATTAAGACGAAGGCAACTTCGAGGTTAAACGGGTTATCGTCGAAGTACTTTTGCTTCCTTTTCGCTAGAAGTTTTTCCTTTTATCTTAAAACATAGCCAAAGTGGGGCTCGATCTGTTTGATATCCGTCATTGAACCACCACTACGTTTTAGTACTGGCCTCGTTTATAGGAGGGTCTTTTTTTTGTTCTCCTTAACGTACAAGTAAAATGCCGATCCAATCTGTTTTGATAGTCATTTGCAATGAGTTTTGACTGGCCAACTGCATTGGTTATTATGTGATGTTCTAAATGCCCTTTCTTGGCTCACTTCGTCTGTTCATGAAGTAATTTGACAGAAGTGGCTAGAAATTCCTTCGCAGTTCCCTAACGAGGGTAATGAATTTTATATGCCGACAATTGAGGTACACCAACCTTAACCTGCAGACCACTTTCATAGGAACCCAAATCAATAAATGTTCTCGAGGGACAGAGATCAGAATGTCATTCCCGTAAACGATTTGTCTGGTACCTCGGGAAATTTCCGATTAGTATCAGCACGAGTTCAAGTCAAGACTGTCAGAAAGGGCTTTTAAACACCTAGCCGGAGCCGGACTCACGAGCTTTATTGGTCCTGGTTTTCGGCTTGGTCTAGCCCGTTGGGTATGAAGGCAAGTATCCGGACTATACTGGAGATGGTCGAATTCTTCAAATGTGGACCCGTTCCTTCGTAATGAACAGCATTATTAAGAACGTCACCAATCCTTCTTGATCCAAACAGTTTTAAAGTAGAAAATGTAGAGCTGGAGGGAGATTCATTGCTGGCATTCACTGTCCATTAACCACCCAGGAATTTCGATTGATTGGAGGGTGGATAGCATCATGGAGGACATCCTAATGATGTTAACTAATTTTGCTCGGATGAAGCTGATGATGTATCAACCCCAACCCGAATAGTAGGGTACTCATTTTCATAATGCCTATTTTATTTGTTATTCTTGAATTTTGAATTTTCATAATCCCTATTTTTAGGTACTTACATATATATTGAGTATTTTTGGGTTTAAAATGTGAAGTTTTGATTTTAAAAGTTTAAACAAATTTGAAAGCTATTTTTATATTTGAATTTAAAAGTTTAAACAAATTTGAAAGTTATTTTTATATTTGAATTTAAAAGATATGATTCCGTGTTTGAATTTAAAAATGAAATGAGAGATGAAATCTTATGTTTGAATTTAAAAGTTGAGGAGACAAGAGGTATATCCGTATTTGAACGCCACTCAATAGTCTTTTCTTTCCTACCAACTCAGAAAATATATTCTTTCTCCAACAAAGTTTCTCATTCCATCTCGAAGATCATATCAATTTTTAAACTTTTGACTTTATATAGGAAATTGGGGAATTGTTAGGTCAAGTTTGCATAGCATAGGAGCGAGGTAATAAGTGGATATGATCTCTTTCAAGCAAAATGTTACTATTTTTTTAAAGGATTTCAAGTTATATGATATATAATGACCCTTTCATGTAAGCCTTTTTTTATGCACCTTATATGATATTTTACAAGAATTAGTGTTTTTGCGACTGACCATTTCGTTTGTAAAGAGTCAGAATTTGGTAGCCAAAACGCTGTAACGAGCATTTAAGACCGTCACTCAGTGGTCGCAAGTAAATTGTCGGTAAAGGCTTTTAGCAACGAGAAGAATACTCTGTTGCTATTTATTACATATAACGACAGAGTATATCGTCGTTGAAGTTCAACCAACTTTGTTGATAGAGGGCCTACCAACTTATCCGCTAGACATGGCCACATAGCAACAAATAACTTGGTTTCCCAAGCTAAGACTAGCGACAAATAAATTATGTCGCTAAGGTTCATTTTAGTGACCAACACCGACAAATTGGACATGTAGCAAATAGTGGTACAAGCGACGAATAGAGTACGTTGTTAAAGTCCATTTGAGCGACTAATAATGATAGTTGCTATAGCTAGCACCACTGAAGAATTGGACATGTCCCAAATAGTGGTACTAGCGACGAATATAGTATGTCGCTAAATTCCATGTTAGTGACAAATAACGATAGTTGTTATAGCTAGCACCATCGACGATTTGGACATGTAAAAAATACTAGCTGTTTTTTGTAGCTGATTATATTATTGCCTAAAACATTAATTTAAAAATGAATGAGTTGAATCCATTAATTAATTGTACATTAAAACAAGAAGGAATTCAATTTTTGAGGTAAAAAAACCATGAGATTTTACATATGTCAATATACATGGTGAAACTTCAAAAAATTACTCTACAAAAGTAATTTTTCAAAGTGAAGGCAGCTATAGATCTTTCATTCACGACCCAACATATCACATTATCTATAGAAATAACATGTAGAAGACAAACTCATGTTAACAAGTAGCAAGTAATCAAACACTCCTTTGGATTGAGGTATTTATCAATAACTACTAGTAGAAAATAATGGAAATGCTCACAGTTTTTTTTTTTGTGTTTTTAGGCTTAATTGGACCCAGGCCCTTGAGGTATTCAAAGGTTGCAAATAAACTTCGAGGTAATGTTTTCAACAATTAGACCCCTAATGTTTGCTTTTCGTAAAAAAAACCCTCCGTCAACCTCCTTAACGACAATTGTTGACATGAACTTAAAATTCACGTCATAACGAATTAGAAAGTGACACATGTCCACTAAAAATTCATTTGTCACATCTGCGTCAGGTGTCTGTCAGCTCAATAAGTCTTCAAACAAAAAACTCACTTAGCTACGTCATTTTTTTCACGACCTCTTTGCTTCTCGAAGAACACTTAGACAAATTTCCCCAAAATATCAACACAGAGCGCATCTCCTAAGGAAATTTCCCAAATCCTAGAGACTTCTCCTCCACCGCCCAGTTTCTTAGAGAAATTTTTTGTTGCATTTTCTCTATACTCAAATGCCACCAATGAACCCTTTATTGCTTTTCCCGTGCCAACTGCTCTATTCCTTTACCTAAGTATTACAAACACAATCAGACTTAGGACAACTGCTACCCCTGCATAGACCCCACAACAACACCTACAATCATTCCATTTTTATTTTTATGACTTGAAAACTCAGAAGCAGCTAGTTTGAGAAATAGAGTTCGAGCACCAGGATCTCCTTGTGACAGTTGCTTCAGATTCAAAAGTTCCAAATTGAGCAATTATTAGTGTCATAAGCATAAGCAGTGCAAGAGCTTTTATTAAAGCAGGTTGATTCACATTCTGCAAGAGTTCCAACACAAATAGATTGTGATTGTTTTGACAATTGCATGTTGGGCAGTAATAAGAAGCCGCCTTTCTTCCTACTAGCAAGAATTGCGTTCTCACATTGTAAGGTGTTTTTCCACACGCAACCACCAGAGTAATCCAACAAATTCAAATCCTTCTGAGATTTGGGATCAAAACCTTGCAAACAATACAAAAAGGCATGGATTCTAGATTATAGCTACCAAAAGCCCTACACACATAAAAAACCTCACATTGTGTTCTCGGTTGAGACCAAAACACATTCCACTCCTTGGTACTATCTAACCATGTCAATTGCTTAATCTGCGCAGAAATATTCATCACGAATCGAGATATGATGGAAGGATTGTAAAGAGAATCTCTAGGGTTTGGGAAATTTCCTTAGGAGATGCGCTCTATGTTGATTTTTAGGGGAAATTTGTCTAAATGTTCTCCGAGAAGCAAAGAGATCGTAAAAAAATCGACTTCGCTATGTGGTTTTTTGTTTGAAGATTTATGGAGATGGTAGACACTTGGAGCAGATGTGGTAAGTAAATTTTAAGTGGGCATGTGTCGCTTTCTAATTTGTTATGACGTGAATTTTAAGTCTATGTCAGCAATTGCCGTTAAGGAGGTTGACAATAAGTGGACGGATGAACTTTTTTTTTTACGAAAAGTAGACCTCAGGAGTCTAATTATTGAAAACGTTACCTCAGAGGTTTATTTACAACCTTTGAATACCTCAGGGGTCCTAGGTGCAATTAAGCTATTTTTATGCTACATTTACTTGGATCTCAAATCGGAAAGTCTCTGCTTTCAATATAATATCCTACACGAGCCTAAAATATCCATATGTTTACATTCTTATTTGTGGCAGCTTTTTTATTGCCTTACTAATTTTGTCTTAATCTAGGTGTGGAACTTAGCCTTTTTTTCGACTTTTTACGTCAACAAATTGACTGCTATTTATCTACTTTGAGGTTCTTGTGCATTTGTTGCCTAGGTGGAGATTGAAAAACTTAGGAGATGTAATGAGTAGGAAAATTGGGATTATCGAAGATTACTTTATCTAGCAACACTACCATGGTCAAACAAATTGTCCTATATGCTAAAGCAACTAAGCAATATTGGTCGTAGTCCAAAGGTACATATGTTGAACCTTCTCTTGTAGGAATGAAACTTAGAGGAACTTTTCCTTGTCACCTTGAGATTGAAATATTTCTAGAGGTGAAAAAAAACTTGGTACGACTTTCAGTTTAGGTGATTGTGTATAAGTCTAGTAGAAATTGATTGCGCCTTTCAGTGGCTGAATTTTTGTTATGGTTTTAATGAATTCCTTGTTCCACACTCGTGGAACAATGTGTATGCTGGCAACATTTTTCACGGATGATTACTTTGCCTGATCTTGACCACGGAGATGGTGTACTACTTTTTAGTTTGTAGGCTATATTTTGAACAAACCGATTTTAGACCCAAATATGCGGAAAATACCTAGAGGAAAGGTGAATATGTATATTAAAAAATATCAAATCATTCCCTTTTAATACACTCAACCTATTCTCAATAATATGAACTCAAACACAATGTTAACAAAATTCAAATACCTAATTACCAATCAGATATGAATATATGACATATACACAATAAAACTCAAATCTGAAAAAACAGGGGAATCTGAAGAAACTTCAAGCGACTCCGAAGAAACTACAACTCACAGAGACCGAATTTTCAGATTAACTCAAACAATCAAAAAACAATCAATTGAACAATTATACTTGAAACCAGAATATCACTAAGGCACAATATGACAAGATACTACAATAACCAGCAAAACACTAAGATGTAAATCAACACAACACATAAAATATAATCTGGAAAACAAAGTATATTGAACTAACTGAAAGAAACTCTAAAGAAACTTAAACTTGCAAAACCAGAAAATTTCCAGATTCACAACAGCAATTGAAATGCAATCAATAGACAAATCTTATCAATAACCTGAATCTTAAATCGTAACTTACCAACCAGATCCATGAATGAGGGTTGTCAGGGCTTAAGAAAATATTCTCACAGCTCAAAGATCAAACTTGGTTAGTAAGAGAATAAACAACACAAATCAAGAACAAGTAAAGAGACGTAACACCGAAAATGGTTACGAAGAGAAACTTCCTAAGGAACGTCCTTAAGGAGAAAAGCTCTCTGAGCCCGTAGGCCATTTGAATCCACTAGTTTCCACTTGATTACAAGGTGATCTATTGAAGCGACTAACCTAACCTATCAACAACACTTGAATCAAAGACGATTTACCATAAACCAAATCTCAACTGGACATAGAACCTCTAAACCCACCAAGAAAACCACGATTTCGAACGACACTTGATCTCTATGCACAAACCTTGTGCAATCAAGGGTCACGACTGAAACCTTCAGCCTCTCCAATTCAGAACCTCTGAATCTTCAACTTCGTAGATGCAATAGGTGGAAGATGGTGACCGAATTTACACTCTCGCAAGATACTCCATCTTCATCAAAGGGGGACTTCAATAAACAAGTAAAATAGGAGGCAACTCCCCCTGACATTTAGCCAATTTAAGCAAAATATCTCAATTAAAACCAGATAGTATAACCAGAACATAAAACAAAGCAACCAACTCAAATATCTCAATCAAGTCTCCAATGACAATATCTCATCCTCCAAACATTACTCCCCCCTTTCAACGGCTCCACAACTTCTATTCAAAAAATATGTTCTCATTTCTCATACTCTTTCTCCCCTTTTTGTCAAGGAGGATGTCAAACTGAAAACTGAATAATATGGTTAATCTCAACAGCACATGTCAGTATATTAAAATATATCTCCAGGACAATATAGTCAAATAAGAACAAAAATGACAGAGTGACCATTAGTACGCGTCATTCATTTATATCATAGTCCATGTTTTAATGAAAATCCATATAGCACTAACACTTAAAGACTAAGATGGATAAAAAAATGTGACAAATACCTGCATGGGGAACATATATTGTTTTAAAAGAGCATACTTACTGTAAAGAAATTCCACTAACAACAACACTACTTCATCCTTATAAAAATGAACCATTATTATGCATAGAACAAAACTTAGAAAAGCATGTCCCAAGACCTCATAGAACACCTCATCACCTATCTCCACTAATGTCATGGATGGATCTCTCTGCAAATGCTGCAATCATCTGATTATTCTCTAGAAACAAATTGATGGCAGCAAGAAATTAACCGTGCATCACACTATCTCGACAAAGTCAAATCCAAACTTTTGAGTTATATATAACTTACGTAGATTTTGTCATATGCCGAAATAACCCAAGTGACCAAGTCTTTCTTCATTTGGAATCGCTTATAAAATTGAATCTTGCTACCATCCTTCGTAAATTACACAACTGTATTATTAGAATATGCATTATCAATGAGAATAAATAATGACTAACTCACTGTGTTATACATAACACAAGTATACATACTCTCTCCTTGTATAAGGAAAGAAGTGATTTATATCCGACAGTATGATTCACTTTGAGCTTCCTTCTATTTGTCACATTCCTATCAGACTATCACACAATCTCTGTATAGCACGTTAAGAGCATAAAGCCACAGTACAAAGATTGATGAGAAAATTATATTACCTTCTCATATAGCATATACTTTTTTTTTTGATCAAAACTTTGACTACCTTTATTAGCAAAACAAAGAACAACTAAGGAGGGTCAATCCCAGCGTACACCCAAACAAGGTTAGGAAAATGCTCATGAACATCGAGATGACCTCGAAACATGATCTTAGAGGCGGCCCATTGAGCAAGGAGGTGCGCTTCCTCGTTAGCACCGCAATAAACAAAAGAAAAAAAAGTAGGAATCAAAGGCAGAAACAGTCCTAGCAATATCACCAATATGCTCATAACTCCGCCAATTCGTCCGCCTAGGGTAGCTACGGATGGCCTCAATTGCTACATGAGAGTCCCCCTCCACAACAATTTGTCGAAGACCACAACACTGAGCTTCAACAGTACCCAGCTGAGCAGCCCAGATCTCACCTTTCTCAGGGTACTCTACCAAAATCTTATGCGCACAGCCACATGTCCCAACAATCTGCCCATCATGGTCTTTGATCATTGTTGCCCTCACAACAAACTTCTCTCTAAACGTCCATCAATATTAATCTTACACTGACCCACTAAAGGAGGGGTTCAACGAGAAGGCAAAGCCAACTCTTTCTTTTGTTGCCACGTTGCCATATGCTCCCCACAAACCTTGTGAATCTTGGCCATCAGCTGCATCACATCAAGAGTGGTTGTGTTATGTACTATCTAATTCCTAGTCCACCAGGTGAGGTCCTACGCTATCAAGGAAAAAAGTTGGAAATGGTGGTGGTCTTCAGCAGGCAAATCAGGAAGGAGAGTAGGGTCAATGACAGTTGTGAGCTGAGAAGAGAGGGTTTATCTAGGAAAACCCGAATGTCCAAAGCTCAAGGGGAATGACTCCAAATGATCCTACACATCAGGTCTCCCTCACAGGGGGTGTGGACACTATTTTCTGTTTAACCACTTCCTGATACATAGATTTCACCGAAATATGCCCTGATTTTTCCGGTGCCAATACCACCTGATCTCATCTAGATTCCACATTCTGATGGATTTTGGCTATGGCGTTTGCGTGTGGACTGAGGAGATCCCACAAAAGACTCTAGTTCCACTAGCCAGTGTCATGGTCAATAAGATCAACCACTTTTGATATCACCAAGTCGCCTTGGGATGCATTATTAGGCAAAGGTTTGAAACTTGGAATTGAGGGATCCAGGGGTCATTCCAAATCGATATTTCATCCTCATTTCCTACCATGTAACACATACACACCTCCAAATGTATTTTCATTCTCAGAATACTAATCCAAACCCACGAAGCATGTGGATTCCACTTAGCCTCCCAAAACCAGCATAATGAAGATATTTACCTTTCAAAGTCCGAACCCATAAACTCTGATTGTTGGTGGCAATATTTCAAGCTAACTTAGTAATCAGTGCTTGGTTAAGATCAATCACAGCACGAAATCCCAACCCTCCAGCAAATTTTGGAATACAAATCGAGCTCCAGGACTTTAAAGAGAGATTTCGTGACTTTTTTTGGTTTGTGGCCGCACAAGAAATTCTTCAATTCTTGATCTATCTCTGAGCACCAGCTCATAGGCAACGCAAAAAAACTTATAGAATAGGCAAGTAAAGAAGTTGCGACACTCCAAATCAGGTTTGAAACTTGGAATCGAGGGATCCAGGGGTCATTCCAAACCGATATTTCATCCACATTGCCTACCAGGTAACACATACCCACCTCCAAATGTTTTTTCATTCTCAAAATACTATTCTAGGCCCACGAAGCATGTGGATTCCACTCAGCCTCCCAAAACCAGCATGATGAAGATATTTACCTTTCAAATTCTGAACCCATAAACTCTGATTGTTAGTGGCAATATTTCAAGCTAACTTAGTGATCAGTGCTTGGTTAAGATCAGTCGCAGCACGAAATCCCAACCCTCCAACAAATTTTGGAATACAAATCAAGCTCCAGGACTTTAAAGAGAGATTCTGTGACTTTTTTGGTTTGTGGTAGCACTAGAAAATTTCCAATTCTCGATCTCTCTTCGAGCACCAGCTCAAAGACAACGCAAAAAAACTTATAGTATAGGCGAGTAAAGAAGTAGCGACACTCTGAATCATGGTGCCTAGCTCTGCCCGTTTGAGATAATAACTTGGCTTTCCAACCCAAAAGTTTTGCAAAGTGCTTGCCTTTCAAATCTCCCAGAACCAAACGTTAACTCGGGAAAAGCAGTGGTAAACCAAGGTGTTTGGCCTTGACTGACATTTTCCTCAAATGCAGCATATCACAAATAGGCAAAATCTCTCATATAGCATATACATATCCATTATAATGGCATCATAGTTCTCAAAACATGAATTCAGAAAATATATTTCATGTTATGAAAAATGACAAAATGTTGTACCAGTAGATAAATATAGAAATTGGTTGTTGAGGTTCATGTTGCTAGAAACAATTGTTATCTTATTTCATCATTGTCGTGCCAATTTATAATTATACAACTAAAACATAAAGAAAAAGGTTGAAAGCTCTAAGAGCGTCGATAGACGGGAAGAAGTGCCCAGTAACAATATGTGATTATATAACTCATCTTCATCCTTTTGGGGGACAAACTTCCAAGTTTTGTAGCTTATATCAGCCAAATGTCTAACTGAATATCTCACTCTAGACAAATATCCTTCCAATTTTTTCCTATAAGTCCCTTTACATTATTGGGTACCCTGACTGGGATTTGGTCATTTTTTGAAGGCTTTCAAACTCAATTCCCGTTGCTTTTCCATGCCCCTTTATTGCCTTAGACTATCCCAAAAAAGGAGAAAATAAATCCTTCATGTCGAGGTTATACAATTTACCATTGTCAAGTATAAGCTAGCGCTTTCTCTACATGAAACTTGTGCAAATTGGTTTGAGAATATCTGACCGTTCATTCCTTTTACGGAACATAGATCAAATGTATTTAAAGTCAAAAAGATGAAACAGAAAATATCCTTATCAGATATGTTGTTCTACATAACTTTGTAGTTCCATTATTTCTCCCGACTCCAATGTGGAGAAGGAGTTATCTTCTCAAGCAAACTCAACTAATTAGGGCTTTCAAGTGACTCGAAGAGTTTTTAAAATAAAACAATGACCAACTTCTTTGCTTAGCTCTGTGGTCGACCTTTTTTCTTCAAAAATATCTTTTTTAAGATCTTAAATGTGAAAAAGAAATATATTAAAATGATTAATCTTCTCGAAGACATGTAGATAGTTTTGCTAGTGGTCTTTTCGATTGACTCAATATTGGAGAACCATTAATGAGTGTCAGTTGGTTTTTGAAGATGGTTTAAATTTTAAGTCAAAGAAACATAACCAAATAGTTTATAAAATCACACCACTTACTTTGTTTGCTAGCAGTCTGCTATCTAGGAATTAGTCTTAGGGAATCCGACATTATTGGTATCTCTGGACCTTGTGTGGACTCATCTGAGAAGCTTCGTGGGACTTATTGGGTTAAGCCATCAAATGGCTGCTCGATAGGGGCCTTTGCTAGAGATCCCTTTTGTCGGTCTGGGCTACATGTGCTCATGGTCGTTCACAATTTGGGCGAGTAGCCATGTAGATTTCAAAATAGACGAAGATGTCACGAAGTGTTGTGGGAGAGCCCAAGATGATGGAAAAGAAAAGACGGTTGGCATATGCTCTCCTCCTTTTGCGAGATTTTACAATTTCTATTTTCCAAAACAATGAGCTCCTGAACTTTCACTCCATAATATATTTTACACCTGACACCTGGTGTGAACCTTTTCACCAATAGTGCGTCACTTTTATTTCTTGAATATGTTCCCACCTTTGCATGCCTATTGATTAAGAAGTTTTCACCCTCATCATTTGTCATTTTTGACCTATGAGTCCTAGTATCATATGATTTTACCAAATTCAAAAGGCGATTTGAGAGCAGGAGGAAAAGGAAGAACATGACCAATGGTCCCTTCAAACACTATATGTAACCCAAACAATTTTTAATAAAGAGATAAAATTATTTAAAATTTCTTGTCTTATATTTTTCGAATTCAAAACATTCTCTTAAATTCAAAATATTTCTTTAAATTTGTAATTTCATTTTGAAATTGTCGAACCATTATCTTTGACATTGTCGAATCCTTTTAAAATTTGAAATTATATTCAATGTTTGAAGTTTAAAAAAGAGATGGATTTAAAATTCCAAACATTTGCATTTTTAAAAATTGATGCAACAATCACGAGATTTCTTTCTTTTAGAAGAATCCAAGTGTATTTTGAATCTGAAGAAGCCTAATTAAAAAGAAAAGCGGGATTAGTTTGTCTGCAATTATTTTTCTGAATGATATATTGTTCAATTTGGATAAAATATAGACACAAGACTCATTGTAGGGTCATGTTGCATGAAAGTTTATACATTAAACGTATGATCTGATATTCACATCAATTACATTAAGGCAAAATAGAGAATTACATGTGATCGGTACCCACCATAAATCAAAGTCTTCATCTTCATCTTGAAGCAAAATGTATGCTCTGTCAAACATACCACCAGTATCTATGTCATTATGAGTAAAATCATCAGTTATAAATTGATCATCATCAAATGACAAGAAAAAATCATCCTCCAATTGTCTGGCAGGTACTTGTTCTGGGCATACACCATCTCTTTGAAACGTGGCAATGTCAAAATCAGCTACCTGAACATATGTAGATGGATTCAATCTGCCAGGCACATTTTCTTGGTACGACTCAATGCCTGTTGCAGATTCATCCTCCCTGCTATCTGTTAATACTGCCTCATACATATTCCTATGTGCAACCCGCAACACCACTTGCCATCTACCACCAAATTTGGTATCAATGAGATAAAATACTTGTTTGGCTTGATATGCTAGGTCAAATGAGTCATCTTCATACCATGTATGTAGAGTATTAACACTAATATAATGACCATCCATTTTTATTCCTTCTTTTTTCATCTAATATCCCACCTTGTACTCTCCCATGGAATGGAGCTCCAAAATGTCTGTAACAATACCATAGTATTCGATAAGATTGTAATCATGCCACCCATCCACAACAATGCCACTATTATGGGTGCGGCGATGTTGTTTGCAAGACTTGGTATGAAACTTAACTCCATTCATGATACAACTGGCATATATTAGCTTAATTATGGATCAAAATTGCATGCTAGTGCATAAAATCAGTATGAGATTCCCTCTATCTTTTCCATATAAAGATCTTTAATCTACCAAGAGTATTGAAACAAAATGGTTATGCAAATATATGAAAAATAACAAATAAAAATTGAAATTAAATAATGTCACTATTAAAAAGTAATCACAATTCAGTTACACGTTGCTTGAACCATGTTGGGAATTCCTTCTCATGCTTGCTATCCACACTAAACATAAACATACTAATTAGAAAATGAAAACACCATTTAAAGGTAGCAATGCTACCTAAAGTGGAATATATAAGTTACATGGATAACTTACTGTGAATAACTAGCTGCTTCAGTGTAGTTGTTTTGCACATACTATTGGGCCTTGAAAAGAAGATGAGATTCTAATCGACTAGGACGTAGAGGCTCCTAAGGGACGAATATCATGAGAAAATACGAATAAACTTAGAGCAGATCCCACCGGGCTCTTATTAGTATTTCTCTCGTAACGGTCAAATCTTTTCTCAACACCATGAAGGTATAAGGAGCAAAAAGTTAGGCAATCAACATCAATGTATGCCACCTATTGAACCATCTGGTAGAAAAACAAAGGCAATCTCTCAGATCATGGAAGAACTATGGTGCACACAGATACATGAGAAGTTGCATAAATATATTACGTGGCAACAAATCAACGAGGACCGTCCATCTTCATGGACCCCTACCACAACTCTCATCAAGATGATTGATCATGTGGAGGGCGTTACTTATAACCTTAGCTACATTCTCGATCTTACGCTTCATATCGGACTTTACCTTCCCGTTGTCAACACCCTTAAACCCATCCGGGAACGTGTCTTCATTCGTGGAGGTTGCGCTCACCCATGTCCACGTTACTCATCTGCCACTGGAACGCCTCACCCCATTGACCTAGGTGATGCAACTCACTCAGCGTCTTGCTCAGCTCCTCCATTGAGTCGGATATTTGCTTCGCGCAGTCTCTCAACAATACTCGATGCCCCTTGCTGACGTCAGTGGAGACTTAGCCAAGGTAGCGAGAAGTCTTGCAGGCGAGGCCGGCGTAGGACAAGAAGGTGCGGAGGCAAATACTAGGATAGCTGGCATGCACACACAATGAATGGACGAGATCATCTAGGGGTGCGTAGGGTTTCCATACGACGACGGCAGAGTAGGAGTAGTTGGAGGATGGTGAATCGGAGGGACGTCATTTGAAAACTACGAGAGATTTAACACTGTTTCTGAGCGGCTACGAGATCTGAGCTAAGGAGAGGTGTGGAGGCAGAGCGTGGAGTCTGGTATCAGTAGTAGCTCCCTACGTCTAGGTTGCTTTATTATGAGTCCGTGCATTAACTAAGGACTAGAATGTGTTATGTTTTGTTATATTGTTAGGGACATTTACTATATTACCATCTTGAAAAATTGGGTTAATCATAGTATCGTTTTACAAAATTTTCTAACTGTCATTTTTTGAACCCACAATGGTAGTTTGGGGAAAAGGGAGATAACAAATAGAAAGGGAGAGCATCAAAATTGCAAGTTACAATCGCATTAAAATTGCAAAGCACAAAGTATGCCAGTATATTTATTAGCCATGTCCTCCTATCAATACTCAGTTCCTGCTTCCTGCTTTTCTGGAGACTAATACAAAAACTCAATAGAGACAATATTCAACAAATAATGGCACTGACTAGCAACTCTCTCAAAAAAGTCTAGAGAAAGAGGGTTCCCTTTCTTTCTAGACTCCCTCTTTCTTCTGAACCCTCCCTTCTAGGGCTCATCCCTCTTCTGAGCAACAGGAGGGATTCCACCTCCTCCAGTTCGCCCACCTCCTACCGGTCGTTGGCTAGTCAGGAGCTGCTTTGTTTAGTCTTTCTTTCTTTAATAAAGGTGGTTTGTTCATTTTACGTTTTGGGTCCTTGCTTCGGCGGAGAGAGAGCGGCGACCACCTTGGCAAGGCGTTCTCCGGCGAGCATGTGCCATTTGGTTAGCATCAGCGGCTCCAGATCTATGACGTTGCCCTATCTGGCAGCACAACACCGTCTCCCGGCACCCCATGCACCACTAGATGGGCACCAAGGTTGACAGAGTCCCAGAGATCCATTGCACGTTCCAGAAGGGTCAATCAAAAGATCAAGAACAAAGAAAATTAAGGAAACTATGCAAGGATTGGTACAATCTACTTGCACCGAGTATGCGAATTTAATTTACAAGACTCCTCTACAGTTTAAGATGGGATCACAAGAAGAAGAACCAATCCTACTTCATGTGATACAAGTTACAGAGGGAGGCACAACCTAATGTTTAGGCTTCATATTTGTGGGCTTGTTGGACTTTTGTTTGGGGTTACAGTTCATGTGTCACTATCCACGTGGTATTTTTCACTAGGGGTTAGTCCATATTGTCCCACAATGCTTAGAAATAAGGGACTTGTACAAACCTCCTCCTATATTTAGGAGCTTCTTAGTATTGTTTTGGACGTAAAAAAAAGTTAAATATAATTTTCTCTGAGAGAGAGTTTATCTTTTAGTTCTTGAGTGAACTAAAGAACTTATAAAGGATTCTTCCTTATGGCGTTCTAACTTCAATCTTGGTTCTTGAAGCAAGAGTTCAACGGGTCAAGATTTATTCCTTAGCTTGATTTGTGGTCTTCTTGGGTCTTTATTCAAATTGTGCGTGGGTTCAAGGGGTTTCAATCCTGCCTGTTCACATCATTTGGTATCAGAGCCAGGTTCTACATCAGGTTCCAAATCATGTCATTCATTCTTGTTTAATTATGTTGTTGAGTTTCTGTTGTTTATTTATCTATAAAAAACAAGTTGCAGATATGGTTTCCTTGATTTGTGCAGCATACGAAAAATAAAATAAAAGAGGAAAAAAACGAAAAACAAATCGGCACTAGCTGTTGAGGTATCTTGTGATTGTATTGATCTTGTTTTTTAAATCGGTAGAGTATATATCATCTTGGTATTTTTTGTTTCTTGATTGCTTTTCCTCTTACTAAGTCCGTAAATTCTGTCTCACTTTTATTCCCTATTGCTTCTTGGATCTATTGCTAGTTGGGATAATACATGATGTTCCTTGGTTGAGTTATCGTGGTATTTTGTTTCCTGATCGCTTTTCCTCTCACAAAGTCTGTAAATTTTGTGCCACTTTTATTTCCTATTATTTCTTGGATCTGTTGCTAGTTGGGATAATATGGTGTTCATTGGTTGAGTTCAACTAGTTCTTAAAAAACTTATAAGGGAAACAAGAGCGGTAAAAGGCAAGAGTGGGTGAGAACATTATCTGGAAAAGCAAAAAGATTGCAAAAATGAGTGGAGTGACCATATTTGAGTGCAAACACGTAAGGGAGTGTGTGAGAAATTATTTCTAACATTCTTTTGTTTCTATAGTTTCAAAAAAATATCTTCTAGGGCCGACGAAGCATTAAACAACGAAGGAGGACCGCTCATGAAACAGGCTATACAACAACAATTTGAGCGTATGAACTTGATGTTTAATGATATTTGGGATCGGATGGATAAGCAAGACACTATTATTACTACTTGGCGTAAAGGTCGTAACCAGAGAAGGCAAGATAGGCATGCGCGCGTGAGTGGTTCTGATGACGACCAAGAGGTTGAGTTTGGAGATGAATGTTGGCTTTTGTGCACAATAGAGATTTTGATGATTACAATAAATGGACGAGTTTACAAATTGGACATCTTCAAAGACAAAGACAACTTGAAGAAAAGAGCCAAACCTTGAAAAAAGAAGAACAAGAAGATGCAAGGAGCTAAAAGTGAAGTTTCAAGACCTTAGGGTATAATCCTTGTAACTCTTTATTCCACATTTGACATGGATTTGAATCACGCACTTGCATATCTTTCAAAACGTCCAAAAACCGTTTTACCTTTTGTTTGAAAGATTAAAATGTTTTTAAAGGTTTCAAAACACCCCAAATATATTCCTAAACCCTTTATATACTTATGAGAATTAAGTCTTTAAAAGTGGTCAAAAACATGTTTTTAAATGAACCGGGCGATGAACTTTTTGTAGCGGTCGACCTCTACATGAAGAGGTCGATCATTGACAGCATTCAAATTTACAACCGTTGGGCAACGACTACTTGAACCGGTCGACCGGTACATGAAGCGGTCGATCGGTACAACGGTAAAATTGTCAAATCGACCCCTAACGGTTATAAACGGCTAGTTTTCATTTGTGGCCTATATATACACCTTCATTTCATCTAAAATGAAGAAACAACGATCACATATCATTTGTATAGCTTGAGAAATATTATAAACCTTCCTATTTCATATTTCTCATATCATTCACACAAATTACACTTTCACATCCTTGTCTTTGTGTGAATTAAGAGATAGAACTTCCAATTTTATATCTACTTTTTGAGAGAGTTTTGTTTCTTCCATCTACCTATCCAATAGATGTGTTTCCTTTAGTGAGGTTATTCACTAAAGAAGAAGCTTAGAGAGGGTATATCTCAAGCTTGGTTAGGTTGTGAGTCAAGAGCCCGAAAAACCACTTGGGAGGGTTTGAGTGTTAATCCCGAGAAAACACTTGTACAGTTCACTAGCACCCAGAAGCTAGTGTGTAAAAGCTATTGGAAGATAGTGGAAAACCTCAAGGCTCGGTGAAGGAGCTTGAGGGGTGGATGTAGGCGGGTTTGCCGAACCACCTAAAAATCACGTGTTTGCTTTCTCTATCCCTACTCTTTACATTTAGCACTTACATACTTGTTATATCATTATATTTTTGCTAACTTAGTATTTACTTTGCAAACACGGTTTTGGGGGGTTAATATAGAAAAGTTTAGAAAACCAATTCACCCCCCTCTTGGGTTGCCTTAATCCTGAAACTAGGACTATCAACGAAGAGGATCAAGGTTCTTTGAATGGTGATGGCAGAGACGTGCCAAGAGGAGGAAGGCGTGGTATTGGTTTCCAATGAGATCCGAGATGACGAGATGGAGTTGAAAAAAATCTAGGAAGCATCAAGATGAAGATTTTATCGTTGCAAGGGAAGAATGATCCTGAAGCATACTTGGAATCGGAGAAGAAAGTTGAATTGATTTTTGAGTGCCATAACTATTATGAGGAGAAAAAGGTAAAACTCGCCGTCGTTGAATATACTGATTATGCTATTATATGGTGTGATCAACTTGTGATAAGCAGAAGGAGGAACCATGAAAGGCCTATTGAGACATGGGAGGAGATGAAGGCCATCAAGAGTAGGCGATTTGTTCCAAGTCATTACTACAAGAACTTGTATAAAAAATTACAAAGCCTTACTCAAAGTTATAGGAGCGTGGATGATTACTATAAAGAGATGGAGATAGCCATGATTTGGGCTAACGTCGAAAAGGATAGAGAAGCTACCATGGTGAGGTTTTTGAATGGGCTGAACCGAGACATTGCCAACGTGGTAGAGTTGCAACACTACGTAGAGTTGGAGGACATGACGCATATGGAAATAAAAGGTGGAATGACAACTTAAAAGAAAAGGATCTTGTTCACTTTAAAGTCCGGGCTCCTCTACATCATGGAGGTCCAATTGGAAGAAAGACGAAGGAGCTGTTGTGAAGCCCGAAACCGAACCACCCAAAAGGAGAGATGAAGTGTCCAATGCCACCAAGGTAAAACCGAACCTCAAACTCGTAATCGTGATATTAAATGTTTTCGTTGTGTGGGAGTAGGTCACATAGCTTCACAATGTCCAAATAAAAGGACCATGATTGTACGTGTTGATGGAGAGGTGAAAACTAAAAAGTGAAAGTGAGGATGAACAAATGCCACCTCCTGAGGCCGCTTGTGATGATGATGTGGAGTATCCGGTAGAGGGTGAGTCACTTGCGGCTAGACGTGCTTTACGTACCCAAGTCAAAGAGGATGACATGGAACAACAAAGAGAGAACATTTTTCATACTAGATGTCTCATCAACAACAATGTATGTAGTATAATTATTGATGGAAAAGTTGTACTAATGTGGCTATTACTACTTTAGTTGAAAAGTTGGATATACCACTCTTGAAACATCTGTAAGTCCTAGTTTCAGGACTAAGGCAACCCTAGAGGGGGAGTGAATTGGTTTTCTAAACTTTTCGATATTAACCCCAAAAACCGTGTTTGTAAAGTAAATACTAATTTAGCACAAGTATAATAATATAAAAAGTATGTAAGTGCTAAATGTAAAGAGTAGGGATAGAGAAAGCAAACACGTAATTTTTTAGGTGGTTCGGCAAACCCGCCTACATCTACCCCTCAAGCTCCTTCACCGACCTTGAGGTTTTCCACTATTCTCCAATAGCTTTACACACTAACTTCCGGGTGCTAGTGAACCGTACAAGTGTTTTCCCGGGATCAACACTCAAACCCACCCAAGTGGTTTTTCTGGCTCACCACTCACAACCTCACCAAACTTGAGATATACACTCTCAAAGCTTCTTCTTTAGTGAATAGTCTCACTAAAGGAAACACCTCTATTGGATAGTTAGATGGAAGAACAAAAACTCTATTGATAGAGTAGATATGAAAATGGAAGCTCTATCTCTTTATTCACACAAAGACAATGATATAAAAGTGTGTTTTGTGTGAATCCTATGAGAAATATAGAATAGGAAGGTTTAGAATATTTCTCAAGTAGTAGAAATGATATGTGGTCATTGGGTTATTATTTTAGACGAAATGAAGGTGTATTTATATGCCACATATGAAAACTAGCCGTTGGGAGCTTTTGCTAAAACGAGCCAGTCGACCGTTTCAAGTTACCGTTACTCAACGGTCATATTGTCAGAAGCTTCAACGACTCTTTTGTCAAAACCAACCGGTCGACCGCTACATGAGGCGGTCGAAGTACCGGTCAACCGCTTGAACAGCCGGTCGACCTCCTCAACTTAAGCATGATCCGGTTCTTTTAAAAACAAGGTTTTTGACCACTTTTAAACACCCAATTTTGAAGACATACTTCCCATAAGTATATGAAAGGTGTGAGAATTTGTTTTGGGTGTTTTGAAACCTATAAAACATTTTAATCTTTCAAACAAAACTTAAAACTGTTTATGCACATTTTGAAAGATATGCAAGTGCGTGATTCAAATCCTTGTCAAATGTGAAATAAAGAGTTACAAGGATTATACCCTAAGGTCTTGAATTTTCACTTTAAGCTCCTTGCATCTTCTTGTTCCTTTTTCTTCAAGGTTTGGCTCTTTTCGTCAAGTTGTCTTTGTCTTTGAAGATGTCCATTTTGTAAACTCATCCATTTATTGAAATCATCAAAATCTCGATTGTGCACAAAAGCCAACAACATCCTCGACCGTATAAGTTGCAGCGGTTGAATGATTGTGGGGAGGTCAAGGTAAACAAGAGAGTGTTAGTTTCCTTTTCAATTGGAAAGTATAAGGTGTTGGCTTTTGTGCACAATCGAGATTTTAATGATTTCAATAAATGGATCAAGTATAAAACATACATCTTCAAAGACAAAGACGTTTTGATGAAAGAGTCAAAGACTTGAGAAAAGAAGATCAAGAAGATGCAAGGAGCTCAAAAGTGAAGATTCAAGACCTTAAGGTATAAACTTTATAACTCTTTACTTCACTTTGACAAGGATTATGAATTACACTTGCATATCTTTCAAAACGTACATAAACTGTTTTATCTTTTGTTTGAAAGATTAAAATGTTTTTACAGGGTTCAAAACACCACAATCAAACTCTCAAACTTTTCATTTACTTATGAGAAATAAGTCTTTAAAATTGAGAGTTTAAAAGTGGTCAAAAACATGATTTTAAACGAACCGGACTATGTGCTTAAGTTGAAGAGGTCGACCGGCTGATGAAGCGGTCGACCGGTTGATTTTAAAATAGAGTCGTTAGCATCTGACAATATGATCGTTGGGTAACAGTAACTTGAAGCGGCCGACCGGTTCAGGTAGACCGGCTCGTTTTAACAGACGACTCTCAACGACTATAAACGGTTACTTTTCATATGTTACCTATAAATACACATCCATAACGTCCAAAATTAAGACACAACGACGAAATATCATTTCTACTACTTGAAAAATATTTCAAACCTTCATATTCTATATTTCTCATATCATTCACATAAAACACACTTTCATATCCTTGCCTTTGTGTGAATCAAGAGATAGAAATTTTCACTTTCAAATCTACCATATGAAGAGAGTTTTGTTCTTCCATCTTTATATCAAAAGAGGTGATTTCTTTAGTGAGGGTAGTTTACTAAAGAAGAAACTTAGAGAGAGTATATCTCAAGCTTGTGTGGGATGTGAATGGTGTGCCCGAAAAATCACTTGGTTGGGTTTGAGTGTTGCGCCGGGAATACACTTGTACGGTTCTCTAGCATCTGGAAGCTAGAGTGTATGCTATTTGAAGAATAATGGGAAAATCTCAAGGTTCGGTGAAGAAGTTTGAGGGGTGGATCTAGGCGGGTTTGTCGAACCATCTAAAACTCACGTGTTTACTTCTTTTATCATTCTCTTTACATTTAACAATTATTTATACTTGTTGCATATATATATATATATATATATATATATATACATATATATATATATACATACTTGTACTAAAGTAATATTTACTTGCAAACACGATTTTGGGGATTAAAAGCGAAAAGTTTTAGAGAACCAATTCACCCCCTCTTGCGTTGTCTTAGTCCTGAAAGTTACAATTGGTATCGGAGCTAGGTGCTCATTATACAAGATTTAATAATCTTGAGTTAGAATGACAACTTCAAGCTTCAACACTCAAGTTGAAGGGCTTTCCACACTTAGAACAACATTTTTTTATGAAAATGACTATGCATACTGGAAAGCTGGGATGAAATTTTTTATGCAATTCATTGATTATGATCTATGGTTATGCATATTAAATGGTCCACATATTTCTACAAATAAAGTTGGAAAGATTGATACTCTCAAAAATGAAAATGAATATAGTGACCTAGATAAAAAAAAATATCTTTGGATGCTACAACTATGAATATTATCTATTGCGCTTTAGATAAACGCGAGTTTAATAGAATATCTTCTTGCACAAATGCTAAGTAAATTTGACATACTCTATAGATTACTCATCAATGGACTAATGTTAAATATGAAAGCTCCTCCTCCGACGAAGAAGAAGATGGAGAAATAGTCAACATGTGTCTCATGACATTTGAGGATAATGATAAGGATGACATGAGGTATATTCTTCCGATGATGAACCTAAACCTTCTTATGTTGAACTTCAAAATGCCTTGGATGAACTTCTTGGTCAATTTGAAAAATTAGGTTCAAAATATACTTAATTGAAAAAGAAACTCATTTTGATTTTAAAAGAAATTGATTCGTTGAAAAATGAGCGATATACTCTAAAGCTTGAAAATGATTTATTCGAATAAAAAGCTTTAGAATTTGAAAATGAGAAAGTTTTTTTGAACAACAAAATAGTTTTGAAAGCAAAATTATTAAGAAGTTTACTTAATGAAGCAAAACTTTGAAAAACATGCTTAGTAGTCAAAGATGTGTCTTTGACAAAAGTGGCTTAGGCTACAGGCCTTTTATCCACCAAAAATATTTTAATAATTATTTTGTGAAGGCTAAGTCTTTTAATGCACCTACTCAAACATGTCATTTTTGCAACAAAGATGGACATCTAATTTTTTACTGTGCACTAAAGAAACTTGGGATCAAGACTCTCAAGAAATCAAGGGTTCCAAAAGGAACCAAAACTAACATTCAACGACCCAAGAAGGCTTGGGTACAAAAGATGGTTTCTTGATTCTCTTGTAGGATAGAGCCATAAATGGTGTTTGGATGAAACTTGCCTATCAAGAAGGCTTGTGACATTTGAGGACATATATGCTAAATGGAAAACCTTTGGTAACTTTAAAATCTTTACTTGAGAATAAGTTCTAAATTGTTTATTGATGATGATTTCTTATCTCTTAATATTATAAATGCAAATGTATTTATCTTTGACATATTTCTTGCATTTTTCAAAATAGAATATCTCTATGAGCTAACATTTTTTACAAAATCATGTACTTTTTATGAGATTTGTGAGCCTAAACTTTTTTTTGGGTTGAGAATGGCCTTTAAATTGTCATTGGTAGCTAAGAGATTGGTACAAACCCACTCGATGGGCTACTATCGTAATAGCGATGGACTATTGAGTCTCCATTAGTCATCCTCTATACCATTTCAATGATAATGTCTTTTAAAACTACAAGTTATTCTTTTGGATAATCTCTTTTAACTGATTGTTTGAATTTTATCCATGCATTCTCTTTTTTATTGACAAATGCAGAGAATTCTTGAATGTCTACATGCTTGTATTCCCTTTGATCATATGGGGCTTGTTTGGGAAATGGGTTGAGGTTTTGGTTTTGGTTCAACTTTCAAATTTCCAATTTTTTTATTTAAATATTATTTTGTTGTAAAAGTTTGTTTGGTTGTTTAAGATTTGAAATGATTTATATTTTAATTAAAT
The DNA here is from genome assembly GCA_963930655.1 of Myrica gale. Taxonomy (NCBI): domain Eukaryota; kingdom Viridiplantae; phylum Streptophyta; class Magnoliopsida; order Fagales; family Myricaceae; genus Myrica; species Myrica gale. Next base: position 20,970,436 of record OZ005600.1, on the reverse strand, counting down.
TAAATAATACTAATTTATATTTATTATGATATTCAAAAAAATAAAAAATGATTTTAAAAATTCGAAAAATATATAATTCAAAAAATATGTAGAAAATAGTTTCATAAATATCAAAAATTATAAAAATAGATAAAATATGAAACTAATAAAAATTATTCATAAAAATTAAAAGACAAGATAAAAATTGAGCAAAATTTATGAAACAAATAAAATTTTCAAAAATAAAAAAATTAACAATAATTAGCCAATATAATAATTATCAAATTTATTACAAAAAATAATAGAGAAAATAATAATAAAAAGTATTAAAATAGTTACAAAAGTGTATAAATCTCTATAAATGTTTTAAAAAATAGAAAAATTACTTTTGGAAATTTAATAATAGTTAAACCAATAAATAAACAAAACAATAAAAACAAAAAGACAAACAAAAAAAATCGAAAACCAAAAACCAAAAATTAATTTTCCATTGATTATGAAGAAAAATCTCTATGTTTTTTTTTCTCTCTAGGATTTCTACCCAGCAACCATGTTCAGCATTGATTCAGAAGTATATGTTGTACCACTTAACTCTCACTTCAATAGGCATATTATAATTTATTTGACCGACTATATGGTTACACTAAGATAAGCAGAAATGAATTGAAAATTTTAGCATTACAATAATTTGATTTTTTTTTTCTCGAAAAAAGAACTTCATACTGAAAGAAAGAAACAGAGTTCGGTACAATAAACTAACTAAGCAAAAACTACTATAAGGGGGGATTTATTATAGTAAGTTGATTCATGATTGATTAGTAAAAATGAACTATTTGCATATTTTCTTTTATGAGCAAATTATTTGCATTTATTGTTACTACCAGGCTCGTTAGGGTTGAGTAAATGCTTAACACGGGTATTAGAGAGTTTGTACTTTGCAAACTTTTTTGTGGGTAAAACTTTTATAGACATTTATACACTTTTGTAACTATTTTAATAATTTTTTTAATATTCTCTATTGTTTTATTTATTATTTTTTTGTAATAATTTTGATAATGATTATATTTGCTAATTATTTTTAAGTTTGTATTTTTGAAGTTTTTAATCAAATTTTTTTTGTAAAGTTTTATTTTTTTATATATATAAATTTTGCACGATTTTATCTTTGTCTTTTAATTTTTATGAATATTTTTTATTAGTTTCATATTTTATCTATTTTTATAATTTTTGATATTTATGAAACTATTTTCTACATATTTTTTGAATTATATATTTTTCGAATTTTATAATAATCATTTTTTATTTTTTGAATATCATAATAACTATTAATTACTGTTATTTAATTTAATTAAAATATAAATCATATCAAATCTTAAACAACCAAACAAACCTTTACAACAAAACAATATTTAAATAAAAAAATTTGAAATTTGAAATTTGAACCAAAAGTTAAACCAAAACCTCAACCTCGACCCCTTTCCCAAACAAGCCCATGATGGTTTTTGTTAGAATGCTTGTTGGGGAGAAATGTGTTAAATACTTTGTTGAAATACGTATTTATCCTGTCTTTTTTATGTGACAAAGGGGGAGAAATGTGCTAATAGTTTTGATGATTATATATTCTCCTTTAGAATTGGATTATGTTTTGATTGTATTACTCTTTATGAATCAAAATGGCTACTACTAATACAGTCTCAATTTTCAAATGTTTGTCCAATTGCAAAAAATATGGGGAGTCATCCCAAAACTATCAATTTATTGCCATCATCAAAAAGGGGGAGATTGTTGGCTTTTTTGCACGATCAAGATTTTGATGATTTCAATAAATGGATCAAGTTTATAAAACAGACATCTTCATAAACAAAAATGTTTCGATGAAAGAGTCAAATACTTGAAGAAAGAAGACCAAGAAGATGCATGTAGCTCAAAAGTAAAGATTCAAAACCTTAGGGTATAAACTTTGTAACTCTTTACTTCACTTTTGACAAGGATTATGAATCAAACTTGCATATCTTTCAAAACGTACATAAACTGTTTTACCTTTTATTTGAAAGATTAAAATATTTTTAAAGCTTTCAAAACACCCCAATCAAACTCCCAAAACATGGTTTTAAAAAAACCGAACTATGTGCTTAAGTTGAAGGTCGACCGGTCTTCGACCGGCCGATGAAGCGGTCGACTGGTTGATTTTAAAATAGAGTCGTTGAGCTTCTGACAATATGATTGTTGGGTAACGGTAACTTGAAGCAGTCGACCGGTTCATGCAGTGGTCGATCAACTCGTTTTAACAGACGACTCTCAACGGATATAAACAGTTATTTTTCATATGTGGCCTATAAATACACATCTATCACGTCCGAAATTAAGACTCAACGACCACATATAATTTCTACTACTTGAGAAATATTTCAAACCTTCATATTCTATATTCTGATATCATTCACGAAAAACACACTTTCATATCCTTGTCTTTGTGTGAATCAAGAGATAGAGATTTCAACTTTCATATCTACTCTATCAAGATAGTTTTATTCTTCAATCTTTATATCAAAAGAGGTGATTCCTTTAGTGAGGGTTATTTACTAAAGAAGAAGCTTATAGAGGGTATATCTCAAGCTTGGATGGGTTATGAGTTGTGTGCCCGAAAAACCACTTGGTTGGGTTTGAGTGTTGAGCCCCGAAAAACACTTGTACGGTTCTCTAGCACCCAGAAGCTCGAGTGTATGTTATTTGAAGAATAGTGGGAAAACCTCAGGGCTCGGTGAAGGAGCTTGAGGGGTGGATGTAAGCAGGTTTGCCAAACCACCTAAAAATCACGTGTTTGCCTCTCTTACCCCTCTCTTTACATTTCGCACTTATTTATACTTGTTGCATATATATACTTGTGCTAAAGTAGTATTTACTTGCAAACACAATTTTGAGGGTTAAAAGCTAAAAGTTTTAGAAAACTAATTCACCCGCCTCGTGGGTTGCCTTAGTCCTGGAACTCACATAAGGATGAAGTATTTTGTGATGTTGTTCCCATGCACGCGGGTCGCATACTTTTGGACAAAGTGTGGCAATTCGATAGGAAGGTTACTCGTGACGGGTTCAATAATAGACAATCATTCGTAAAAGACAATAAGACCATTACTCTTATTCCTTTGACTCCAAGACAAGTGTATGAAGATCATATGAAATTGAAAAGAGAAAAGCAGTTGAAAAACACTTGTGAGACCGAGAGTTCAAAAACGAGAGTGAAAAGAAAAAGGAGAGTGGAGAGAAAAAGAGAGTGAAGAAAAATAGAGAAGAACAAAAAAACAAATGAGTTTTTATGCTAAGTCGAGTGATGTCAAGAGTGTTTTTTATACAAACCAACCTATGTTTGTACTTTTGTACAAAGATGCATGTTTTAATACTAACAAACTTGACAAATCTTTGTCTAGTGTTGTTGCTTCTTTGTTGCAGGAATATGAAGACGTGTTCCCTACCGAAGTGACTAGTGGCTTTCCACATATCAGGGAAATAGAGCATCAAATTGATTTTGTGCCAGGAGTGTCAATCTCTAATCGTCCAGCCTATAGGAGTAATCTGGAGGAGACAAAGGAATTACAAAGGCAAGTTGAGGACTTGAAGGCCAAAGGACATGTGAGAGAGAGCATGAGTCCATGCGTGATACCAATATTGCTTGTACCAAAGAATGATGGAACTTAACGAATGTGTGTAGATTGCAGGGCTATCAACAATATTATGGTAGAGTATAGACATCATATTCCTAGGTTAGATGACATGTTGGATGAACTGCATGAGTCGTATGTTTTTACAAAAATTGATCTGAAAAGTGTGTATCATCATATTAGGATGAGATAGGGTGATGAATGGAAGACTACTTTTAAAACTAAATATGGAAAAACATGACCCATGCAGTTACTTGCAGAAGAAGTTATATATGATTAATTTTGGAGCTTTTATTTTTCATGGTCGTCCTATTTGTACCTAACACTCTCATGAGGTTTTTTTTAGCAAGTAAAATGTGACGATTTTATACTAGGGATATGTTCGTTTTCACAATTTTTTCAGGATTCTAAGTATATTCACAAATCAACCACCGAACATATTTAGAATTCAAACACAAACACCAATACATTTTACACAATCTCCAACAATTTTTTAATTTTTTATTCAACATAAATTTTCTCTCTCTATATTTTTTCACATAACTCTAATATTTTTTTATTAAACAATTACATCAAATCATTTCTCTCTCCACTTTACACAAACACCAATAAAACACTATTCAACATAAAAATTCACAACTTCTCTAAAATCCTACATTTTTACTCAACACGAACATAACCTAGGATTTTCATAATTTTTAACTTGCACAAAAGAGATAGACATAATATATAAATTCTACTCTCTTTAATTTAATTTATGCAAAATTTTGGACAATATAACCTTTCTTCGAGAGTGTTTGGATACTCTTTTTTCACATACAATTTTTTGTGAGCTGCCGCTTGAGTGGATATTTAGTGTTTAGGCCTTTCGGCCCAATTAATTAGTTAGTTTGGATATGGGGTCCATTGACTTAGTGTACGTAAATGGCTTTAATGGAAAACCCAACGGGTTCTTGTTGTAAAAGGCCCCTTCTTTTTCTTTAGTATTGAACCCTATTTTTAGTTAATGAAATTTCTCACTTGCCTACAAAAGAAATTGTATTATTTGTATATAACAGGACTTTATTAGTACACTGAATAAGCTACGACCTCTAAACCATCGTTTTGCAGCGTATAAAACCAATGGTTTCTGCGCTGGTTGTTTGTTTCGCCTAAGGTGGGGCGAATATTCTGCCAAAACTTTGGAGTAAAGTTTTGTTTTGTTTTTTTATTTGTTTTTGTCTTTTGCAGAAATGGGGATTTTTGGGTATCTTAAATATGTGGTTGAAAGCAAGACATGTCTTGAATCATGGATGATGAAGAAATGATTTTGTTTTTTAATGTTCGTAATTTTAGAATGTTGTGATTTTATTTTAGATTTTGGATGAATATTTAATTTAAATTTTATGTATAGTTGATTAATAATGTATTACATAATGTGGTTAAAATTCCAACATAAAATGCTTACAAATATTTTTTGGGCCCATCAAGGGCCAAATAAAATCTAACAAAAAAATCTAAATTAAACATTTATCCAAGATTTAAAATAAACATTCATGTGCAATTACACAGTGTTGGTACAAGTACCCACTCTGCCAAATAAACTGCAGTGCAGAGGAATATGTATAGTCGTTTATCTAATTTCATGGCAATTTCAACAACATGGGCCAGTGCTAGAAAAGAAATTGCTGCACTTGGTTAAGTTTGTTTCCAATATTGTAATGGATCTAACATTATTTTGGGCATACTTCGCCTAGCTTTGCACTTTTGTTAGATCCACCAATGACTACCTCTGCTTCGCATGCATGGATAGTAGACCAATATATGTACTCTTTACTCTATTTCACATCAAAAAATTTATTGGGTCCTTCTCCAAAGTCAAAGATTGCAAGGGATTTCAGGCAAATTCATTAAATTTGATTTACTCGGTTTGGAAGAAATGCTAATGAATTGGTCCGGTGATTGTTCCTTAGTTTAGTTTAGGATAAATATATTTTTCAGCCCTCAACTATAGAGGTTTGATATGTTGCACTCTAAATTACCTATTTTGACAAATCGCACCCTCTAACTATCAACTAGGGCTGTCCAAGATCCGGTCCGGTCCGGTTTAGCTAGTCCGGTCTGGGCCGGTTTGGGCCATGCTATTTTAGGCCGATTTAGAGAGGTATACTCCGGTCCAGTCCCGGGTTTTCATGAGGGTAACCCGGAACCGGAGCGGAATACACCGATTTACCGGTCCGGTCAACCCGGTTTCAAAAAAGTCAACCGGTTTTGGTCAAAACCGGTCCGGCCGGTTTTTTGGACAGCCCTACTATCAACATTATACCATTTATACCATCTCAGATTGGACAAAAATGACAAAAATAAGCCTTACCCACTTTGCAATGTTTATAGTAGACCAAAGATATTGTTGTCAAATCATTTAGTTGTTGGAGGCATTATCATCATTTTCAAGTGTATAAAACCTCAATTTGTGTTTAATTTGATGGAAAAAAAATTAAAGAGAATATAAAATGTCTAACATTGATAGTTGGAGGGTGTAATATATCAAACTTTGTATTTTAGGATGCAATATGTCAAATTTCCAACTATAGAGATTTTGACACTTTACACCGATCTATTATTTTTATCATATTACACCCATCAATTATTGATTTCAGACATTTTACACTGTCATTACAAGTTTTCTGTTGAAAATGATTTTTGACTTGTCACCGTAATTTTTTACTAGTAATCATTTATGGGGTTAAATCTTAATTTTAGAGGTTAAAAAATTAATTTCCTTTAAAATTGGCTGAAAATGTTAATAGCGGATGCAAAATGTAACGATAGGTGGAATATGATAAAAATTAATAAATAAGGGTGTAAAATATCAAAAACCATATAAATTACAAAACTATTTATCATATCTTTAGGCGAAGAAAGTTTCCAACTCGAAATTCAAATACATCCGTCAGATAGTAACTAGAAGTTATTACTTTACAGGTAGATTCATAGCGGGAGTTCGATTAGGATGTGATGTCCCCAAAAGTCCATGGTGAGAGAAACCGTACCATGATCGTCTGCTTTAAATTATTGAATGGAATTCATAGAGCATTTGGGGACCTTAGCCTTGCACTTTTATCTTGTTTCGTTCCCTTTTTCAATGCTTCAGAAAGCACCTTGTTCTTTCCCACTTTCCATTGAAACACATTATTTAAGCTCTGAAACAGAGCATGTGCACTTACACAGACTCACAAGTGTTGGTACAACTACCCACCAGTGCAGAGGAATATGTATAGTCGTATATCTAATTTCATCGCAATTTCACAACTTGAGCCGGTCCAAGAAAAGAAATTGCAGCACTTTCTTTCCAATATCATTATTTTGGTCATACTTTGCCTAGATTTGCATTTTGTTTGATCGAATGGCTACCTCTGCTTCTCATGCATGGATTGTATAAGATCATTAGGTGTACTCTTCCTCCATTTCACATCAAAACATTTATTGGGTCATTCTCCAAAGTCAAAATTTGTAAGGGATTACGGCTGTCTTTGTGTTATAAAATTTTAACACAATAAAATATTACAATATAATCTCTCTCCCATCAAATCATTACTTTTTACTATAAAAAATATAAAAAATTACCTTTCTTTTTATTTTTTTCACTGAACCCAATACCTAAAATTTTAACAATACTAAAATTTTATAAAAACAAACCCACCCGTCAAATTCATGAAATTTGATTTACCATGTAGTTCAAATGAAGGAAGACCCCTACAGATACCCCAATACATTCATAGCAGTACAGAAGGAAAATAATTTTTGGAACTAAGGAAAAGTCCGCCATTCGAGGCAGTTGATGAAACAACCCAATAGTTAATACTGTTTGGAAATGCCTAGTAGTATAGGCCTGAAAAAATTGATGTGAAGCTCATGAAAAGCCCTGCTCTGTTACGTGTAGATTTAACGTATTCCTAGTAGCCTTCCGTACTGGTGGACATTTAATGTGTCCCAACTGGTGTTGGTAGGAAGGGTTTGACATCAACGACGGACGCAAGTTTGCAGACCTGCGCAATGTTCGTTTTTAATAAAAGAGCCTACTTTTTTTTTTTTTTTTTTACGTTCTGCAAATTACAATCAAAGTTTAGTATTTTTTTTTACATATCATCACCTGCACGTTACTGACTTTGTCCCCTGCCGGCGTATGTTTTTTTTTGTCTTTTTCTGATTTATTTTGTGTTTTTATTTTTTAATATTTTTAAATATTCAATTTTTAATAAAAAAATTAATAAATTTTAAATATAAAAAAACAAGTTTAAACATCATCATTACTTTTTTTACACCTCAATAACTTCTACATCAACACCAATACAACTCTAACATCACTTAAAAATTCACAAAATACTCTAAATCCTAAAAAAAACTTCAAAACGAACATCACTCGAGACTGCGGGTTTTTTTTTTTTTCTAAGCAGACCTGGACTGCGGTTGACTCAACGTGAATGCGTAAGCATCCCCATGTGAAGCTCTTGAAGCTCAGCTTCTTAAAGAGCTTGAAATTTGAAGAAGTGGGGTTCACAGGCAAGCCTCGTAGAGTCCTCGCTATTGAATGAGTGGCACTGGTTCATCAAATAAATATGTGGACGGCTGGACCCAATAGGATCGACCAATGGTATCCGCTAACATTGAGACTTTTTTCTGTGGGCATTTGTTATAACAGTCGAAACATAGTGTGAAAGAGCTCCCGTTTTAAATGCATTTCAACTGTTTGTGCAAGAGTCCCAAAGTACATTTTAGGATAAAATTATAGGAGTCGGTAAAAAATTAAAAAAGACAATAAAAAACAGAGGAAAAAGTGAATAAAATGTAAAAAAAAAAATTGTAAAAAAATAAAAAATAAAAATTATAATGATGATAAAATTGTAAGGGTTGAAATTTTAATTTACCAAATGTCATGTTTCATCTTTGCCACAACCCACAAAGGGGGTTACTATAAATTCCAACAAAAGTTGAAGAATATACTTCATAAGATTCTAATTACAATCGGCATCCCTGACAGAAACAAACAAAATGACAATGATTTGGGCAGTTGAGGGTCCAGATATCCATCTGAATCCGACTGAGTTTTATGCACGACAAGGATGCTTACATCATGTTTTATTTGCATAACAAAATTTTAACCACCTAAAATTTTATTATCATTACAAAAAATTCTCTCTCATCACCTTTTCATCAATTTTCATATACTTTTTTATTACTTTTTTATCAATTTTTTTTTTACTTTTTTTATCAATTTTTTCATTATCTCTCCTCATTTTTTCACCAATCTCAATACCTAAAATTTTACTTCTCAAACACAACCTTATTCAAACAACTCTTGTTTCTATTTGCTGAGGGGAACGAGAGATATTAAAAAAATTGCACCTTGCAAAGGAATATATTCCTCTTTAGATTTGCTCTACGCATGGCTGCAGCGAAAATTTGGTGAGAAAAACTCAACCCCCAGAATCGGTATGACCTCACACCTGCAGGAAGCTATCAAATTCACAACGAAGATATAGAACACGAAAAGCAAAAAAATCGCAAGTAGTGTCGAGTGATTTTGAGGTCACATGCATGCACGTACCTCGACTCATGAACCTCATGCTCCCAAGACTCAACATCATTATATTGTTATTGTGGATCAACCTCGACTGGGTCTCGCTTATATATTATCTCGGAGGATTATAAGGATGCTTTGAAAAGCCATTGTGATCTTATATAAGAGCTAGCAGCCTCGTCCATGAGTTGTGTGTGTGGAGAGACGTATGGTCCTCTCTCTAATGAGTCAATGACCATAGGTTTCCTGTACGTTTAAACCAGACCATAATCTTCTATAATTTTCTGTCCAGAATTGAAATAGATCTCATTGTAGAGTCATGTTGTCCGAAATTAAAATTTTACATGAGCAACATTAAATAGTGTAGATCAACTTATTATATCTATCTCTCTTCAAATTACATTATCATCTGCAAAATTTCTAATAATATTATTTATACGCTATTTTTTTAAGATAATACATAGTTAATTTCTGAGTAATATTTTTTTCTTATTTCGATATTAGCGTGGGCCCAAATAGCTGGGAGGAGTGGACTGTGGACTAATAAGTTGTCTTATCTGAGTCATGTTCAACACATCAATCTCATTGCTTTGAAAATTTCAGTCAGATTTGGGGCTTGTTCGGTTTATTTGAATTCTCAGAATTTTTTGAATCTTGAGAATACATAAACCGAACATATTTTTTAACATCACTTAAAAATAACTACTGAACGCATACTAATAAAATTAACATCACCTAAAAATTTTCAAAAAACAAAAAATCCTCAAAATACTTCATAACCGAACAGACTCTTGGTTAACTGAACAGCCCGTTTATTGGAAAGTACATATTTGCGGATAGCATAAGAGTACTCTAGGAAATTGTACTCTATGTTCATAATTAACACAATTTTTTCAACAACAAAAAAAAGGAGAAGGATTTTTTCCCAACTGATCAAAGGACAGAATATATGTGTAAAACTAACTATCTAGAGTCAATTTAACAAATTAGTGGCCTCCAATAAATAATGATCGGATGGGTTTGTTGATTTAACGTACGTACTGGCGCATTAATATTTAGTGGGTACTTTTTCGATGAAGTGAATTGTATTATAAACAAAGTCCTTGATCGATGTACATATATAGGTTGGACCGTAGGTGCAATACTTAAATTTATAATTAAATTTAATATCATATATAGTACAGCTGATTAATTACAATATTACAGCCATGCTTAATTTCTCTTTTAAAATTTCTATATTATTATTGCCCGTGTATCTTTGGAAAATCTTTTTCGTAGAAGTGAATTAATATTTTTTTTATCAAAATAATAAGGACAGAATATTCCGTAATCTTCCTCTGAGCAATCACTATTTCTTAATTATTCTTTAATTGCCAAGTGAGACCACGGCACAACCGCTAAAAAAAATCTGATTGCTAGCTCTTTTCCCTGTACTATTATTTTATGCCTGGTTGGCCTCATAACTTGGGATATGCTTTTTCGGGTATTCTTCTACTGTTGAGGGTTCTTGATTAGCAGTAAACTTGGGATATGCTCTTTTCCCTATGTTTTGTTTTTGGGTATTTTTTTTCCTATTTGAATCGAATAATCTACTTTGGACAGTAAAATAAAAGAGAATTCTAAATAATTAGTATTAAAAATGACAAATAATTCCAAAATTATTAAGCGAAAAAGGGCAGATTGCTCCTAAGAGAATTCTGTGTTTTGTTTTAGGGTTAATGACCAAAATAATCCTTGGGTTTTGTGCCCTTTATCGATTTGGTCCCTGAGTTTCCAATTTGGTCACATAAGTCCTTAGGTTATCCTCATTTATCAATTTGGTCCCTGAGTTTCCAATTTGGTCACATAAGTCCTTAGGTTATACTCATTTATCGATTTGGCCCTTGGGTTTCCAATTTGGTCACAGAAGTCCTTAGGTTATCCTCATTTATCGATTTGGTCCTTCCGTCCAATTTCTACTTTGACGTCTCATCAAAATGAGTCACTACCCCCAAATCAATATGTAAACAGAGAGCAACACATAGAAAATCCACGACACGATTCAAATCTCAAAGATCACCAACGGCTTCAGATTGGAGATCTATTCGCTCCGTGAAAAATAGACGACCAGGATGACTGATTTTTGGTAAAACATGGATCTGGGCTCCCTTCGTCGATCGAATAGGGGTCTCCCCCGTTCGATTTTTTTTCTTTTTTACGAATATGTCAGGTGGACGTGAGTTTTTTTTAAATAATAAAAAAAGCATACACGTGTCGCGATGTTATTAGTGGTGACGTGGCCCACCGTTAGCTGACTGTGCACGGAGGAGACAGAATTAGATGGAAGGATCAAATCGACAGATGAGGATAACCTAAGGACTTATGTGACCAAATTGGAAACTCAGAGACCAAATTGATAAATGAGGATAACCTAAAGACTTATGTGACCAAATTGGAAACCCAAGGATCAAATTGATAAAATGAGGATAACCTAAGGACTTATGTGACCAAATTAGAAACTCAGAGACCAAATCGATAAAGGGCATAAAACCCAGGAACTATTTTGGTCATTAACTCTTTTATTTTATAACTATTTCTCAAATTTTTTTTCCATACACTAATATCGTACTTATTAATTATTTTGCCCGAGCTTTTAGTACAGTTAAGCACCAAAACCGCAGCTAACGCAGTAATATCTTCGGAATCGGAGATGGAAGAAATTTGTTGGAAGCATGCAGCTAGGGCCATGGACTAGCTAGGTCGTGGGGTTAAGTGTGGAGGCTAGTCTTTTTGGTACGTGTTTTGCACGCTAAACGAGTAGGCCCACTTATAATAATTGTTGGCTAAAGTTGGGAACAGTGGCTAATACGGCCACCACTGCTGACTGCTGCTTAGATAATAATAATACCCCCGGACCCTCAGTCCCTTGCACTTATATATTGCACTGGTTAAGACGTTGCGTGTTTCCATGGAAGCCCGTGGCTACCAGACTCGTAGTGATCTCCATTTATCCAGAACTTGACCATGGATGGCTGGCTATGAATTTCACGAAGGAACCAAAAATTTTTATCATTAAAAACAGAAGCAAGACCATTTGTTCAATGGAGCTAGAGAGCACGAAAGAGGAAGAGAGAATTAAGTAGAGGAAAGAGTGAATAAAACAAGACCAACATTGAAAGACAGCATAAATGGTGGGAAAGTTTGGTCGTTGCAACCAACAGAAAGGATATATGTACAACTTAAAACTTCGGAAACAAAATATAAAGTGGAGACCCTCTAATAAATGATTCCCTAATCCAACTACCACGCAACGCAGCTTGAACTCTGCCTCAAATCATAGTCCCACAATCTAACAACGTTGCCGTTCAGCCTCTTCAAGTCCTGGTACCTGTACCACCCTGTCTCCCCCGTTCTCATCCTCAACACTTTCTCCCAATTCTCCCACCACTCTCCATAGCCGGAAACTTCGGCTTCGACATCACCATCACTCTCTTCCCACTCATTGGCGGCCATCCAATCGGCGTCACCATCCTGCCGATCATCATAATACGCTGCAACAAACTTCGTCCCCATAGTCACTCCGTCAAACTTAACTTCTTCAATTTCCATTAATTCCGCGGCAGTTAGCGAAGCCGGAGCCGGAGACGGAGTAGGAGGAGAGGGCTCATTAGCCGAGACGTCAGGGACAGATATCTGGGGAACCGGCTCGGGCCCAATTGAGCTTTGATCATTGGGAAGTGGATTCGGAGAGTCGTCGGATTTCAGGCAGGTGACAACTGCGGTGGTACCGCCAGCTGCTCTGATCCTCCAGAAGCTAACCGCGGCCGTAATGACAGCGACCCACGTCCATAAATTGTTAACCACGGTGACGAACCCGACGTTCAGATAGTTAACGGCAAGCGCCTCCAATGGAGAATCGAACGTGTTCATTTCGACCAATACCTTTGGGGTCCTGAACCCTTTTGTCTTTTGCTTCGATTCTGGGGATTGGGCGTGGGGTATGCAGAGAGAGAGGGGTGGATGAAGACGAGGAAACTGGCGACTGATTTATGGGGGAGACGACTCAGATGAGAGGAGGTGGGGGCTTCATAGGAGCCGTCAGATGGGACAAGTTGGAGTGGTATCTGATGGAGATGCTGAGAATCGAGAGCTAAGATGCCAATTGCTGAGGTAGATCCGAAATTTATACCGAATTTTTCACATATGTGGTTTTTCGGGTGGCACACGTGTAAGGTCAGCAATGGATCTCGTTAACTGACAACTAACCCCCGAGTAGATGCATCTACGGGTTACAGACCACGGTTATACATGTTATTAATTGAGTATTTATCAATTAACGAAAAAGGACAACTGAACCTGTGTGCGGCGAGGGAGTAGAAAGGCCATGGAGCTTCAGGGCGGATCCCTTTTGATTGTTCAATGTAAGCAAAGGTTACGGCTCGTGATGCCGTACGTGGTAGGTGGGCAAAGGTTTGGTAGACCATGGTTTGGGACGAGGTGCAATAACATTTTTTTTTTCTCTCTTATCTCTGAGGTGATGACCTCAGAGATAAGAGAAGGTCACGTTCCAGCGATTAGGTAGGTGTGGATTTGTTGAAACCTGCGAGTGAATCACTGTTCACTTTGTACTAAATTCTGGATCATTTTATTTAAGAATAAATGTAAAATCAGTCTATTTTATTTAAAAATAAATGTAAAATCAGTCAATGTGTTATTCGCAAAAATTGATTTAGTCCCCGTGATATGAAAATTATAAATTTAGTCTCTGTAATTTCAGAAAGTGATAAAATCAGTCCCTGATGAAGAACCAACGACAAACAAAAATAGAATCACATTGCCTAAATTTATATTTTTCATATCACAGGGACTAAATCGATTTTTACGTATAGCGACCAATTTTACATTTATTCCTTTTATTTATAACCTGACATTCTTTTATGTCTCTCCAATAGAATATGTGATGCATGCAACAAATGGTGACTTAGATGATGCAATTATTAGCGGCTGATGTGTTAGTTTTATTTGTGTTACTAGGGCTTCAACAAGTACGAAAGTAAAGTACTTTTTTTTTTTAAGTCTAAAAATTATAGAAAGAGTTAAAAGGGGAGATAAATCACTTTGCCCTACCAAATTAATAAAAGCAATAGGGATCATAACTACCATTTTTGTATGATTTTTGACTGTTTAATTTTTTTTAAGGGTACATATTGATAAATTTTAATAATTTTAGAATTTAATGTATTAAAGGTAGTAATTGAGATACCTACTTCATATTAATTTGGTAGTTTGAGTCGCAAAGCCACTCGTTCCTTAAAACTAAACCATAGCACCTGTGAATAAGATCTTAAATGATTGTTCACGATTTTATCTGCTTGTCCTGCAGCAAGAAAGTAAATACCTCTTTCGAATTTCCATTTGGCAGCTCCCAAAGCAGGCGACACATCCATCAGAGTGGCTGCAGAATCCAACACATCAAGTTGGCGGAGAAGCAGGCGATTGTAGTCAAAGTTCACTTCCTAATGCAATTCTCCGTTGACCCATGGGTCCCATACAGGCTGCTAAGTTATTGGTCCACCTCATCAGAGTTCCTTCTTAGAAGTATGCCAAATGGGTTAACTCCACATGAATCAGGATTGTATGTAAGCAGACATCAAAGCCTAGTAGTAGATGTTGTCCGAGGCTTGCTTCGGCTGTATACGTGGCACGAACGTTGCGGGGTACCATAACCCAGTGGAACCAAATTTTATATTTCAGATTTGTTAATATATTATTTTTAATTAATAATATGTATATTCTATTTATCATTTTTTGTAATAATTTATTTACGCAATAATATTTTATAAACAATAATTATATTTAAAAAATAGTTCTTCTCGTATAGCTTAATGTTTTAATTGGAATATAAGTTTTTATTATTAAAATCTCTTTTAACATTTTTAATTCTGAAAATAAATATAAACCATCAATATTAATATGATGTTAGTGTTTTAAAATATTTCAAGTACAAAGAAAATGCATTTTCAAGTCGACTTCATCCAAAAATTTTAACCTTTTTCAAATTAAATAAAAAATATTTTTCGAAGTTGTTTAAATTTATTTTCAATTGACGAAATAGCTTATATATATATATAATAATAATAATAATAATAAAACTCTAAACCATTCTTCTACTAATATTATGGCATTATCAATATTTTCATCCATCTGCATGTTTTCCTATGGGTTTTCGTCTTTCACGGAATATTCGTCTATAGATTCTTCTCTTTTTGAATCAATTGGCAGCTCATCTTGAGGAGACTTTATAGAGTTAATTTTTTAGGCTTTCATTTGAATCAATTGGTAATTAATCTCCTTTACATAATAGACTGTTGATCACTTATGGCTTTAATTGAGGAGATTTTATAAACAGCTGCAAAAGTGAAAGAGTTAATGATTTGGAGGTTTAATTAATACGTCTCTTTTTGAAATAAAAAATTAACTAAAAATTTATACAAATCAATATATATAGCTTTTTAAAATTTTGAGTCTTAAACATTAAACATTCATTTAATAGACTTATTAAAGCAAATTTTAAATTGGAGGTCTTCCTATTTTGAGTGCCTTCCTAGGCTCCCATAACTAGAGCCACCCCAAGACCTTTAATCTTTACTACTTTTAAAGGGTTTGAAAGTTGCGAAGAGAAAAAAAAAGGGGGGTTTAAAAGGATAGTGAATTAATTTTGGCTTAATTACTGATGTTGTTGTAAATGTTTGGGATAAGCAATGATAATTCCATAGTTTTTTTTTTCTCGTTCAGAGATCGATCCTGGTTTTCACAGAGTATAAATGTTGCAGATGCATACACAAGACTTCAAGGATTGGAGAAAGCAGAAGTTCATTCCTGTTGTGTAGGTGCCAAGGAGTTGCGTTTGAGTGCCCGCATGCGTTCGATTTTGTTGGGTTGAGCTGCAACTAATCCACCACGGCGACCGATACTCCATTAAATAATATTTTCTTTTTTCATTTCCTATGACTTCATTAATGTTTGAGAATTTAGCAGTTTATTTCTTGAGCTTTACTCCCTTTTTATTTTTTAGTCAATGAGTTTAATATTTTTAAATTTTGGTCCTTAGATTTATATTTTTTGACAAAATGATAATTCTGTCAGGGATACGTCTGTTTCTCTAACGAAATGACTACATACAATTCAGTAGCTGATGTGGCTGAATTTCAAAACGCCACCGTTGTGTAATAAAGTCTACAAAGAAAACACCACCGTTTAGAACAAATCCTCGCACCTGTTTAATTTGTTTAAAATTTTGAAACAACACGCGGTTTTGAAATCCAGAATAAACCAGCATCTGTTTTTCTACTAACAAGTGGTTCTAAAAAAATAAAAATAAAAGACTAACGAGTGGTTCGTCCCTTTATAGCAGAACCACGCTGCCCTCCATATTTGTAGCAAACCTCGTCGTCCCCTTAGCATCTAATCCCTTTGGTTTGGTTTTTTGACTAAATGGGGAATAAAACATAGACCAAGCAACAGGGGGTAAAATCAGACGTTGTTTGCTCTGAAGTGAAAACGGCGTGTCGTTAGTGTAGTTTCAAAATTTCAGGCAAAACAGGTGCGTGTGGGTTATAAACGGTGGCGTTTTTCATTCTGTGGACCTTTTTTTTCACAACAGTGCGTTTTGAAATCCAGCTACATCAGCAGCTGAGTTGTTAGTTGATGTGGTCATTTCATTAGGAAAATAGACGGATCCTTGATGGAAATGTACTTCGTCAAAAAATGTAAATCAAAAGACTAAAATTTGAAAAAATTAAACTCAATGACTAAAAAATAAAAGGGGTTGGGATGGGCTGAATGGATGGGGCACTGGGCTGGGCTGAATGGTATTATATGAAAGGTATGGCTGACCGACTTGTTAGCTTGCAGAAATTATAAACATGGGCCTAATTGGGAGCCATGATGTCGGAAAAGAAATAGAAAGATAGCATGAAAGATATGGCCCATAAAAGGAAAATATGAAAGACAGGCTTTAACTGCTACCCTCTGATATTCCGTGTTATTGGTAACTGGTAAGCAAAAATATTCTGTTCTTACGCCAAATAACGTTGTATGTAGATGCTCAAAAACTAAAAATAGCTGTAGCCAAAAATACACTCGAGGTTTATATGAAATGGCCAGAATTTTTTTTGAAGTTTATAAGGTTTTATCTTGACGGAGTACAAGTGCAAAATATAGTAAATGTACCCAACCCAGTACATTCTTTTCTTCTCATTTTCAATATTTTTGGAAAACTATAATATTATTCAGTAGAAATTATAAGGTAATTTTTGAAGAAAAGTCCATGAAAAAATTATAAAGATCCAACATGTTTTTCATTATTCAGATCCTTTGGATGGGTCATCCATCCCTGGAAAACAACGAGTATATATTAGGGGTGAAAACTGAGTCCCTTAGTTCATTTTAGCCCCCTCACCGACCACTGAACCGAGGGGATTGGTTTTTGAAAAATTAGGATTGATAATCGAACCGAAGTTTCCCAAGACCGCTAGGACCGACCTCGATTCGGTTTCGGTCGGTTTCGATTGGTTTTCGGCAACCATGAGGGACCAATCACCGAAAACCAAAACCCAACATAGAGGGAAAGAGGAGCCCAAAAAAACCAAAATTCAAAAGAGAAGGACTAATCGTCATCTGCAACCAAAAATCCAAAACCAAAAGAGAGGCGCCGAAAACCAAAAACCATTGGCAACAAAACTAGACAAGGACCAAAGAGACTTTGGCATCTTCATTGTGTGAGAGAGGGGGGAGGGGGGTGAATGTGTCAAATAAAACATTCTGAATGAATATTTTGTTTTGGGCTCGGTTCCATTCGATGGGCCGTACCCTTGAAACCGAGCCTCGAACCAAGCCCTTATATTTTCAAAGGGATTTGGCCAACAGCCAAACCGCCCATAATAGAAACTGAGCTGAGCCAACTGGGCTTGGTCAATTTTTGCCGGGCCGGTCGATTTTCGGCACAAACCTGAATGACCCTAGTGTGTGTGTATATATATATATATATGTATGCAATTGATTCATGTGGTGCTCGAGAAACATCACCTCCTCAAATTATTGGTCAAATGTCTTTTTGAGCTCTCAAATTATTAATTAGGTCATACTGAACTTCTAAACTACCAAACTTCATTAATATTCACCCTTGTTATAGGATCCAATTGTCAATAATATAGTCTATTTTTTACCCATCTCAACGATCGTACTTGAGAGTGAGTATTCTTGTATTTCGATAATTTGTGGGCTAAATATGATAACTTTATAATACATACCAGTAAATGACATTTGGGAGATAATTTGGTGACAAGTGAAGATTTCTCGTGGTCCTTTTATACATATTAAAAAACAGAGAAAAACATTGAATTCCTTTGTGTATAAGAACTTGACTTAATTACACCAACCGTCCCTATAGTTTGAGGTTGTGATGTTTAGTACATGGGGCTCAAAGTTAAATAAATTAGTCCACGTGACAAGCCAAGGACAAATCCATCCTTCTGTTAGGTTCTGTTAAGATCTTACGAAAGTTGATGACATGACTAAATTTCAACACGTCAGTTCCATTATAAAAAAACTAAAAAAGCTCGAGGTACTTAATAAATTAAAATGAATAAATTTTAAAAATAAAAATTCAAAAGATTAAAAAAAACCCACAAATATTTAGAAATATATAAAAATTTCAAAAATTATTTAAAAATATAAAAATATTTATAAAACATGATAGATTTTTTAAAAAAATATCAAAAAATTTAATAATTAAATTCAAAATAATAACTTACAGAAATTTAGAAAAATATAAAAATAATTAGAGAACATAAAAACTAAAATAATTTCCAAAATTTAATAAAACAGAAAACAAAATCAGTTTCCAAAGATCAGAAAAAATTATAAAATCCCTAACCCTTTGAAGTCCCGATTGCTCGTTTGCCTAAGAGCCTGTCTACCTACCCCACCCCTTCTCTCTCTACTCACACTCTCAAAGTCTCCTTCTCCGATGTCTCTCTTTGCATAGAACGTCGTCACATTCGATCACCCTTGAGTCGCCGGTTTGTGATTATATTTGATTTAATGTTTGATTATTTTGGTTAGTTTGAAGGTTTGATTATGTTGAATATGTGATTAGTTTGCTTATTTGATTAGTAATTATTTTGAGTCTTGAATTATATGATTAGTTTGTTAATTGATTATTTGGTTAGTTTGTGAATCTGTGATTATTTGATTAGTATTTAATTTGAGTCCTGGATTATGTGATTAGTTTGATTATTTCGTTAGTTTGCGAATCTTTGATGGTTTGATTAGTAATTATTTGATTAATTTGAATGAGTTCTTTGCATAGTGTTTCTTAAGATTTGCTCGGTAATATATATTTCCATTGGATATTGGGCCCAAAGTCTCCCTTTTTTGTCCTTTTTCAAATTTTAGTTTTTAGTTACTATGTAAATATTAGTTTCAAATTTTTTATTTTTTGGTTTACAATACAAATAGTATCATATAAGTTTACCAAGAGGTATAGATGATTATTTTCCTTTGTTTGATTATTTGGATTATGCTTTACTTTTTTTTTCTTGGCTTGGATTATGCATTAGTTACTTGTATGGAATTTTATTTCTCAGATTTGAATAGAAATGGACACTACTCCGAGATCTACACTACTCTCTACACTTGGGAGTATCCCGATCTTTTCGGAGTTATTTAGCTTCGAAAAGAGTTGAGATCCTTATATATGCTCAAAACTGGTTGCAATCAGCACCGAAAATGGATGCGGGGGACAAATCATCAAATATTATGGAGGATCCAAAGAGTTATACGCTCGACGCAAGGAATCACTTTAAGATTTGTTGTTTAATAATTAATAATTATAGGTCTTTAATTCTGTATGAATTTGATATATTTATTATGCACTTTTCAGAGGTTGATACCGAGATCACGCTTATCACTCTGGATCATGACTGACATAGCGGTTGGGATGATCATTGTGGATGATTGAGATTACTCTCAATATTTTGTTGCTTGTTTGTTGTTATTTTACTTTTGTTGGGCTTGTGTTAATTGACTAATGTTACTTATGTTGTTTATGTTGGACTTGCGACTTACGATACTTATGTTGTTTATGATGGACACTTTGACAGTTGGACTTTTGTTCAAGGTTGATATAGTGGTGTTCCTAATTACTTAGTAGTTATATTTTGTGTATTTTTTGATTTATGAAATATGACATATGATATGTATTATGGCCAATTTTGCAATATACATATTAATTCAGTCAATTTGAATTTGAATATGAGAGGAAAATAAAGTGGCCATTAATCCAATATGATCATATGATTATAGAAGACAAAGTTAACTTGCTAAAATGACCTCCACCAAAGACTAAGAAGGTTTAACCCTTAGTTGTGAGGATAGACCTCCACCAAGAAATCATGTTCAGATGTAGACTTCAGCTTGCATCTCTCCATCTCTATTGAGCGAGTCTTTGATTGATTTAACATTGCACGTGGTGTGAGACAAGTACCTGTGATACCACTTTAAGGGAAAACTTCCCTACAGTCCCTTAGGGAAAACCCATTAGATATCTTCCCTAATAGTTTGATCTTTCTCTTTCTTTCTTTGTTTTTTTGTGTTTGCCGACACGATCAGATCTGCAGGATTTAACTTTTCCCTTAGATCTATATTAAGCTAGACTGATCAAGCAGCGAATTCATCAAATTTGAAACCAAAGCCTTGTGAAACAAGTACATGTGATACCACTTTGAGGAAAACTTCCCTACAGTCCCTTAGGGAAAACCCATTAGATAACTTCCCTAATAGTTTGATCTTTCTCTTTCTTTCTTTGTTTTTTTGTGCTTGCCGACACGATCAGATCTGCAGGATTTTACTTTTCCCTTAGATCTATATTAAGCTAGACTGATCAAGCATCGAATTCATCAAATTTGAAACGAAAGCCTTGACGTCAAAATTTCGAAAAGCATGAAGTTTCTTTTGAATTTCGCAGCAAGTTAGGAAACAAAAGAAGCACAGCCAATCTAGGTATTCCACATATCCCATACCTATTACCACCCTTTTGAGATGGAGATGTGAAGTTTTCAGGAAAAAAAAAATGGAGATACGAAGTCAGAGACGTCAGAAGGTTCTGATTCAAAGTTTTCCATTGATATTCAACTTTACATTCCATGCATGCACGTTCCTTTTCAATATTTCATCAAACAGAAAGTGATCTTTAATTTCAAAGGCGTCCATCACAATGTATTAGTGTCGAGCTAAGAATTCCAATTTCTCGTGCATGTACAAATTCATCGCAATGTGTTCGTCTGAAAGTATTAGGGAAAGACACTACAATAAATATAGTTTTAGGTGACAAAAATCTGGATGTCAAATCAAATTTTGTCACCTAAAGTGGCATTTCCCTGACAAAATATTAATTTCGCCACCCAAAATCATTCAAGAACGAAATCACAGTCTGGACCGATGAAAAATACGTTCGGACGTATTTCTGGACTGACGACATACACGCATCGCCCATAAGTCACAGTAAAAATAGTCACAAAATATAAAAACTGTCCGGACTCTCAACAAAACCGTTCTGACTCTATGGTGGGTGACAAATTGCAAATCGTCGTAACTAAGTGACAATTATAATCGTCACAATTTTTTCAAACCCGTCCGGACAATTTTTATAGAACCGTCCGAATGGAATTAAATTACGAATAATAATCGTCAGCATATATAGTGACAAATTTAAAATCATGATGAAACTCAAAATCGTCTGGAATACAACAAATGCGTTCCAACGGGAAAAAACTCCGTCCGGACTGTTAAAAATGGATGCATAGGTATGACGCTTCTTCCGCGAATCGTGAGGTTCCACGTTGCAAAACTTCAGACACGTTATATCGAAACCGTCTGGACCAATAAATACAGTCCTAACGGTTAAAGTTCTAGATCCATTTCGAATCAATCGACATATTTAATTACGTTAAATTTGATTGAGCAACGTGTGAAAAAGATGCAGAGAACCGTCCGAACGCATATGAAATACGTTCGGACGATTTTAGGAGACGTTGAACCTGTCAAACTTTGTGAAAATCTTAAACTCCCTCTACTCTCTTAAACTTTTCTCCTAAATGGTTTCACTCACCGTTCGAGATCTCTCAAATAACTTCAGGTAAAACTTTTTTCATGAGTTTGCTTCTTAATTTCATGCATTTCAATTCGATTTTGTCTATTATTTAGTTTGTTGGGTTATTTTGGTTGACCAAAATATGCTGCTTTGGTTTGGTTCATCGAACCACCGTTCGGATAGTATTTTAAAGCGTGCAGCGACATACGATTTAAACGACGCAGTTTGATTGTCGTGCGAATAGTTTGTGCTAATGTTCGGTCGGTTTTTGCTAGGTTGACCATGGAATACTCGGGGAGAAGTATCACTAATGTCAGGGGATAGACAGAGCGACCAGCTTGGGCGGACGCCTTTTTAGTGAAGTTGAAATAGAGTATTCAAGTGATAGTGAGGCCGACACATTCGTTGTGCATGGAGCTCCAATGTCACTTGACCGGTCTATAGACCAAACTTGCTCTAACGGATAGGGCTCTGACAGAAGAGTTGAATATTATGCAGATGAAATTGTTCTCTGTGAGACAAAAATTATCTCAGTTATCTCAGTCTATCCATACCGTTCCGATACAGCTGCAGACACTCGTCAGAAGAGTGGATAATATGGAGGAGCATTTGGCGCATGTTCGTGACGCCCTCGAACAAGATCTGGACGAGCAAGCTCGTGATTTTGACTAGTTTCCTGTTTATGCTTTATCACTATTATTTATTTACCGTTTGAAAGACCGTCTCCGGCTTGTACTAGACATTATAATCATTTTTTTGTTCTGTATTTAGATTATTTTAGATTATTTTATATTCTTTCACTTGATTAAATTTTTACAATTTAAACGGATCATTAGTACGATCAAACAGGTGATTAGTACGAGTGCTATGTTAACGGAACGATTAGTATAATTAACTTGTAATTACAATTAAATAGGTGATTAGTAAATTAATATAAGTGAAGGAAGTTAAATTTAGTGAATTTAAAGACGAAACAAAAGAAATTTTAAATAAATATGCTATGGGGTTCGGACGACAAACATAACCTCTGGACTCCACTATAGAGGTAGGCGTTCGAACATAGAAAGGTAGAGTTTGGACTCGAATGATGAAATGACGCGGTTGGAACGGTTGAGTAACACGTGATTGTAACAGTCGCATGACTTACAAGTGTTTACGTTATACAATATAAAAAATAATTGTACCCATCCGGATCGTAATACACAGTTTGGACGCTATTGTAACCATCGCATGGTTTACACGTGTTTACGTTACCCGCTAGATGAAAACAGTTGTTTTAGCCAATCGTGCACTGCCACGTCGAGCGATATCGGTGGCAAGTCGTTCGCACGTCTAAAAACACATCCGGACGGATTTATTGCGCTGAACCATTTTATAGGATTTAAATTTTGGCATTTAATTCTTACTGTGTTGATTGAGTTACGTGTGCAAACGTCCGTCCGGACGAGTTATGAAAAGTCCAGACGCTATCGACGAGTTCTGAAAAGTCGAGCAGTTCGACATTTTCAAAACTACCACGTCATTTCTCATAAAAAATCTCCCCTGAAATCTCAATTCTTTTCTTCTAAAATCTTGACGTAATATCACTCTTTCGAGGATCTAATCACGTTTAGGTATGTTTTGCTTACTTTTAATACGATTTTAACAGTAAAAATTTGATTTTTTTTTTATAGTTTTATGTATAGAATTTCAATTCCATTTTTGCATAGTACATATTGTTTTTTGATTGATGTTTACGCTGAAATAGATTATGTAAGTGTTAGCATTGGTTTAAGTATATTAGTTTGTGTTTTGGTTGTGTTTTTTGGTGTGTGTGGAGGTGGACGGACACTGTCATGGCTGAGTTAACTCGGCGGTCCTCCTCTCAACGTCCGGATGATTTTTTTGGCGTTCGAACACTTGTCAATGCCGTTTGGAGGCATACATTATCGTTTTGGATTGGTCTAGACGCTATGTGATAGCCGTCCCTACGAGGATACTTTGGCGTTTTAAAAAGTTTGATTATCTTTTATGTGTTCAGACGTCTTTTAATTCATGTTCGAACATAAGTAGCATCCCTACGGGGATACGTTGTCGTTTTGATTTTGTCCAGACACTTTTTAATTTATTTCGGACGTTTTAATGTTGAAATTAAATAGTTTTTTATTTGTTTAACGTTTAGACGGATATTATTTTTCGTTCCGGACGCGTATGTGACGTCTGGATGTCTTCAACTTAGCATTTGGATGTTATTTTCTTGTTTGGAAGTATATTCTAATCGTGCGAATGCTTGTTATGCAGATTGAAAAAAAGAGCGAACGTGCACGTAGGAGTGGCCAGGCTAATATCGAGCAACCTTCCGGTTCTACTTTGACATTGGAGCATCATACAACAATTGTTATTTTCGAGCGGGACATAAAGTTGGCAGATTTCTACGACCTGACTTTTGAGGGCCGGATGCTTCCGGAGGTGGTGGAGGAGATAGATATCCTTCCATTGATTCATAGGATCGGGTATGCATCAACAAACCTAGTGCAAGAGTTCTATTATGCCATTTTAAGGGCGATGGACATCGAGGAGCCTAGTATGGAGCTCACCATCCGTAATGTTTCGATTATATTCTCATCGGATGAGTTGGGGAGATTCTTGGTGTACGAGCGGGATTTGACAGCGTTCTCAAACCTGCCAATGAGCGAGGAGGGCTGACCTACTATGGTCAAGGTATTTCGGACCATGCTAGGCGATGATACAACGATTTTGGACGGAGCTTATATGGTACATAGGCAGTTGTGTCATTTCTGACGGATCATGCTCCTGATCCTATTCTCCTCCGTTGACCCGAGGAAGCACACTACGAAACTGTCTCATAGCCGGGCAGAGTTCTTGTACCTAGTAGTTGTTCGGGGGCTACCTGTTGATATGACGTCTTACATCTATCTGTCTGTTTGGGCGGAGGTCCTGAAGACGGATGCTCTAACTTCATTGCCACACAAGATTCTACTGACCCAATTCCTACACTCCATGTTGGTACCCGAGGGTGATGATGAGCCAAGGGCCATTTCAGTTGGGTCTATCAACAAGACAACACTCTCCAAATCGATTGCCCAGACACGCCGAGCACTGAATGTCGCTCGGGATGCTAGAGTTAGACGACATGAGCAGCTAGAGGAGGCGAGGGAGCAATATGATCTTGGACAGAGCGCAACCCAGGGATTTGGGGCACAACGACCGGGTTGGAAGGACGACATGATGATGCAGCTGACTGAGCGGATGCAATCGGTCTTACCGCCCACCCATGAGATGGTCAGTGATATCAGTCGTTGTCTGACAACTTTGGAACAAAAGGTCGTGGACATAGACTCTGGGTGGAAGAATGAGATCGTTGCGGTTCATTTGACGTTCTAAAAATCACGGATGATGACGATGATGATTTGTAGTTCTATTATGATGTTTATTTTTTTATTCTGTTTTGAGGACATTTACTTTTTTATTATGTTTTGTGGACATCGATTTGTATTTATTTGATGTTATTTTGTTTATACTATGTTTCGAAGATATTTGATATATTTATGTTATCTCAGTTATGTTATAATTGTTTTTAGAACTTAATACAATATGAATTATTATTAGAACAAATAATAAAAGTTCGTCAAAAAACCGTTCGAACGACTTATATGAAAGAAATCGTCCGAACAGTTTCTTATACGGTCGTGACGATTTCGTTTACGATCCTTTCATTTAGAACGAGGTGTTGGGGACGAAAGCGGGTTACGTGCTAGGTTTAGGCCGTTCAGTACGGTCTGTTAGATCATCTTCATCAGCAGCGTCCATTGATTTTTCCAGAAAATTGGAGGAGGCTAGATTAAAGATTGAGGAGATGAGGGCTAGACAGATGGAATATGAAGCATTTTTTGTCAAGCGGTTAGATATGGAGCAGAAGATGTGAGAGCATCTACAGATGAAAGAGGAGCAAAAACGGAAGAAAGACGAAGAGCTTATGCAAATGATGACAGAGCAGCAACGGAAAAAAGACGAAGAGCATCAAAAGATGATGCAGGAAAAACAAAGGAACCTAGTGGAACAAAAAGAACGAAGGATGCAACTAATGGTGGAGCATATGCATGAACAACTGATAGAGCAGATAAGACAGTTGCAATCTCACACGACACTCAAAGGAAAATTTGGGTAGATTTATGTATTTTCACTACTTTGTCAGTACTTATTGATTATGCATTTTGTTTCCTTTTAATGACGATTACATATTTGTAATATTTTATTATACTGCGAGTATTGAATATATTTTTATTTATATTATTTGTAACTTATTATTAAAATTTTAATTAAATTAATTCAAATATGTGTAAAATAGTTCGAACGCTAACAAAAGTCGTTCGAATGTTGTAACGTGCGCACGCTTACAAAACAAATCTGAACTCTTACTCCGTTCGAACGATATTTCTAGCACGCACACATTTTTTATTAGGAAATCGTTCGCAAGGTAATAAAACATGTTCCAACGTGTTCTGCAGAAATTGCGTCCGAACTTTGTTTGTAAAAGTTCGAACGGATTTTGAAGCTGACAAAAAATATTTCGTCATAATGAAACAACAGTGCGACCGTCTTCACAAATGCGTCCAGACATATTTATATTATCGTTAGGATGTTATTATACAACGATGCAGACGTTTATTCCGTAACAAAATGTATTTTGTCACATTGGACTAATTGTTCGCATGAGTTGTGCGAACGTATAGAGAGAACGTTTCCACAGCTCGTGCAAACGGATGGATTGTACTGGGCATGATGATTTTCAATTTCATCAATATGGCACCAAACCGTTCGAACGGTTTTATAAACCGTCCTAATGGTTTCGAGTGACAGAACACGAAAATTGTCACCTAAAATTTTAGCTGACGGGTTTTAGGTGACAAACCGGATGGCAACTCAATTTTATCACCAAAAACCTTAACCGATAAAATTAGTACTTTGTTTCACAAAAAAAAGTATTTTTTTTTCTTGAGAGACAGCTTGGTCCAAAGATAAAACTGAGGGGTGCTGCATAAAAATGACTCGGTTGTAAAGCACTGTGTGTACTGGAAAAGAAGAATTTAATGTTTTGAAAAGTCACGAGGGTATAGTTAATGCCCACTTGGATTTCCACTTTCAATTGCAAAAGGAATATCTAGGGAGGAAGCCATCGCACACTTATTTGAAGACAAATAAACACGTGCAAAGTGCCCTATGTTTGGTGCAGGTTCAATGGTACGTTCCACATATAACTCTGAGGGACGTTATACCTACCGAACTGTCATACGTACGCACCATTCACTAATTATGTCCCCAAGACTAAGAGTGTAACATGAAATATCTCGAACAATTTACATACATAGTCTCTTTCTGTAACATCATACTTAATTATATTGGAGGACCTACAATTAGTACTCCGACGTGAATTTCATGGGCGATCTGAAGTTTGAAAAGCACACAAATTCTAAATGTTAATTAAATCCTTAATTCGAAAGTCTTCAGGGGCCGTCTCAAGTAGCAAGTATGTATATTGTTCCTCATGTTGTTGGTCGAGATTTGAAAGTATATAGTTCCTGATCATGTTGCATTGTTAATTTGGTAGAAATTTGAATCATTTGACTGAATGCTTAAACATATTGCAACTTGGTTGTTTGTTAGTTATAGCTTGATTTCACTCTAAAAACCCTTATGCATAATATTTTTCTCATTATAAAAAAAAATCTTATTTAAGATATATATATACCACATATCCGAAAGAAAAGTCCAAGGGATCGAAAAGAGATTATGTAGCAATGTTCTAAAACACCGAGAGGCTTTAGTTTGAAGAGATCATAACGTTCACATAGCAACTAACTAATATAATAATTAGTTGTGTTAGAATGGATTTAAAACATACATTAATTAATTGGTGGATGTCACGTAGTGGTGGATCATGAGTACTAATCAGGACATTTCCAGTCGTGTCATAGAATATTGACAATTTTCCTGGGGTCAAATTGAGCTATGAATCAGAGTAGTCAGTTCCACGGTTTTGTTTGATCGAGAAATTGTCAACTTATATATATAATCTCTGTGATGTTATCTTAATTTATAACTTATGGACCGATCTGGAAGCAAATTTTAAAGATTGAACAATTTTTATAAAGTTCATGACTTGGTATAGTCGCTCGACTCTGCCGTGATAGAAGGGTGAGGATTCCTCTTTTGGGCAGGAAGAATACGACAACTTTAACTTTTTAGATTATTGGGGAAGATAAACAAAGTGGTTGGGTGTTAGAGATTGACCGGCCAAAATGTGAAAAAGGCACTATTAAATGTAAAACAAACGGCCATGAGATCAGCTAGCTATCTAGATAGCTTTGAAGCAACGAATCCTGACTCTTTACCAATAGAGAAGCAAGCTAGCAGTGCAGGGCCTTGAATCAAGAAAACGGGTCAGTAAGAAACTGTATCTCCCGCGGTCATGATGAGTTACTGGAAAAAGGACATTGATTTCAAGCGACGTGTACTCAGTTTTCAAAGGCTTTGTTTTAAATGCTTTAGAGGTTGGTTTGGTTTAATTCCAAGTATGCGCCTGATAATTTCCTCCAAGTTTCTTCGTATATTCGTGGAGGCTTACTTTTCTATTCCACGCTTTTTCCAAAGCCACTCATGATCTCACATGCATGAAAACGAGTGACTCATGCATGTTAACTCGCCCGGCCATTTCTATTGATCATGCATGGTATATGCATATGTATATCTGAGTACCTCTATCGGGCAGCATGCAATATATAGTAGCTTGTGTGACCCGCATCACATGTTTCAATATTCTTTTACCCATATTAAGACACGGTTAATTTCTTATCCAAGACTAGAGGGTATAAAATCTCATGCCATTTCCTACGTACGTCTAGCAGAAAGAAATTAACGCACAACCCCTTGAGGTAATTATCATCATTAATCACTTTAAAAAAAGATTAAATATGTTGAGAATTAATTGGTTCTTTTTGCTCTAGTTAATTAATAGGATTAGGGTAGGATCGATCTCAGAAAAAAACCAACTAATAATTAGACATTTTGGATGATTGGGTATATATGGACGGGTTTCAATTATATAAAATTGCATCTATTTCGCCACTTGACCATACGGTCCATACCCATTTAATGAAGTTCGTTTAAACTCAAAAGTTACAAGCTGTGACATCATCGGTAGCAAGGACCACCAAAACGATTTTCTCGCAGCCAAGAAGACTACCGGCCATTTTATGTTCTTTAAGCAAAGCGTACGCAACAATACTTATTTTATATATAGTCAACTTTAAATATTTGATGCTTGTTTGTTTCGAAACTAGTGGTACTCCCGCTATATCATCCGATGGTCTGAACGTAAATACGTTCAAAATCACCATTTATCTCATCTCGATCCACCAGAGGGCTGACTAGCTACTTATTTTCACATATGGACATGATGTTCCTACAACCTGGTTCATGAGTCACGGCCATGGAGGAACAGAAATTAATCAAGTACCTTTTTAGTTTTAACCCTGGCCTGGGGATAACAAAATGGTGCCAAGTAATAAGGACCGGACGTACATGTGTACACGACTCGGTGAGAGAACGCATTGAATGCAATAGTACTCTCATCTTGTAATGGGCTGAATTCGTATAGAGCGCCGATAAAAATGCACACCTGCATGCCTTATGACCGAGTGAATCGTCCGCGAGTCGAACTACCCAGAAATTGCTTCGTCTACAGTTTGCCCATCATGTTACACAACATGATTATTTATTAAACCAACTATATTGTGGGCAAACCGCTTTTATTAGAATGTCTCATTTCTCCTCCATGATTATGCTGCTAATTGTTATCATATTAATTATATTACTTGGTCTCCCAATACGGAAATTTTGAAGAAAAACAACTCTGGAAATAAAGAATCACTCTAATTATTATAACTTCACTAGCATGCGAAAGAAAGTTACGGGTATAAGCAATATTATGAAAGCTATATATCGAGTCCAGTAGAAATTCTTCGCAGGAAACCGGCACGTGCATGAATATGCATACGAAGGTATTCTTTTTCTCAATCTTTATTCCGTCTGAACGTGCTTTTTTAACTCGGATTTGACTGGACAAAGAAATTATACAATATTTACGTACCAACAAGCGAAAGAGAGCCAGAAAATGGAAGGAAATCTCCCATTTCTCACTGTCTAATTTCACTTTAGGATTATAATATTGCAACAAAGAGAAAGTCATCATCTTTCATGCCCTTCACCAACCTACCTAGCTTGCTACCTTTTCTCTCTGCTATCAAAGTCCACTTCACGTGCTCCCAGCTTGCACTGCTAACCTCTATAAATACCTGCTCGCCCAACTTCTCATTATCCTCACATTCAAACAAACTTCAAGCCTATAGCTAGCACCTTTGATCACAACTAATATATATGGCTCCCGCTGTCTCAAAAATTGCTATAATCGGAGCTGGTGTTAGCGGCTTAGCAGTCGCTAAACAACTCTCCCACCACAACCCCATAGTCTTTGAGGCCACTGATTCCATTGGGGGTGTCTGGAGGCACTGTTCTTATAGTTCCACGAAACTTCAGTCCCTTCGTTGTGATTATGAGTTTTCCGATTTCCCTTGGCCTGACAGGGACAACACCAGCTTTCCATCTCATACTGAGATATTAGAATACTTGCACTCATATGCTAACCACTTTGATGTGCTTAAGTTTTTGAGGTTCAACTCAAAGGTGGTGGAGATCAAGTTTGTTGGTGACCGGGAGGCAACTGATTTCAGTGGGCAACCAATAAGCCTGTTGCCCGGACACCCAGTTTGGGAGGTTGCTGTGCAAACCAGCGGTTCGGACACCATTGAGGTCTTCAACTTCTCTTCTTCTTTTTCATTTTTTCTTCTAAAAAAGCGCAAGGGGACTATGGCGTTGAACTTACGTATAATTAGGGTTCCATGCAAAAAAGAAAACAAATTAAGAAATAGCAACATGATTTCTCTTACACCTTTTCTTTCTATACAGAACTTAAGAACTACATATATTTAGGTTCATGGTGAATAGAAAATATGAGTTCGTTTTTCTATTTTCTTAATGCAGTGTTACGTCTTCGAGTATATTGTGGTTTGCATCGGAAAATACGGGGATATTCCTAAAATTCCGGACTTTCCACGCAACAAGGGCCCAGAGATTTTTCAGGGCCAGGTCTTGCATTCCATTGATTACTGCAAACTCGACAAAGAATCTGCTTCAAATCTACTTAAAGGGAAGAAGGTTGCAGTCATTGGCTTCAAGAAATCAGCTATTGATTTAGCACTGGAGTGCGCAGAGGCGAACCAAGGTAACTTAATTAGAAATTTTATAATCTATATCATTCGATGCAAGAAAGTGAAAATTTGATGTGCCAAAAGTCTTTCTAATGCTTTAAAAAGTCCTTTATGTTTGGGTTGAATGTTTCCTTAATTAATTTCTTTCAGTCCAAAATATTCGATCCATTAATGGAAACCCACGAATCCTGAGCCTTCTTCATTTTTCAAAGTTGCGCGCTAACAATTGAGGATCCATAGTTGATCTCATGTTCAATACATTTGTCATGATCATGATCATCGCTTCCCAGTTGCCGATTGATTTTAGATTCGTTTTTGTTTTTTTTTTTTTTAAAAGTTCAATTCCATGGGGTTAGGAAAGCTCCTCCATATTTGTTCAAGATCATGACTCTCTTTCTCTTCCTCTGGTTTTCCTTTTGTCCTTATTTTTCTTTTGGGGTTTACCATCCAAGAAAAAAAAACTCCTTGTTGGCGCATAACTTGCACCATTTCAATCCCTTTGGTTTGTCATTTTCCTCCTCGGATATTTTCTTTTCCAACTTTTCTTTTTGTTTTCCTTCTTTAGAAAATTATTGCATATAAGACTCTCGAATTACCTTATAGTATACATGTGGCTTGTAATTACGTAGCTGATCATCTTGTGATAATAGAGGAAGGGTTGAATTTTATATGAGAAAGAAAAAAAAAAAGAAAGGAAGGGTTTGAATCTTAGGATATGTTCATTTTCACACTTTTTTCAGGATTTTAAGTATATTCACAAAACTACCACCAAACATATTCAGAATTCAAACACAAACACCAATACATTTTACACAATCTCTAATAATTTTTAATTTTTTATTCAACATAAATTTTCTCTCTATACTTTTTCACATAACTCCAATATTTTTTTATTAAACAATTACATCAAATCATTTTTCTTTTCACTTTACACAAATACCAATAAAATACTATTCAATATAAATATTCACAACTTTTTTAAAATTCTACCCTTTTTACTCCTAACGAATATAACGCATTTTAGACGTCAAGGACCAGAATTTGCATGGTTTTGATTTCAATACACTACTGCTCAAGATCATGTATTTGACGTGTGACTGATGAGTACTATTCAACGAAATCGAGATCACAATAATTAGAATTATTCCACGCATCAGATTTGACTTTATCAATCAATTATTATATATCTCGAGGAAAAGGAAAGAAAAGTGTTCAGTACTTTCAACATCACCGAACCCACTGAAACTAAAGGAATCAAATATGTCCCACAGTAGCCAATAATGGAAAAAAATTTCAGATACAAAAAATGTTCCCCTTAGACAGATGTCAATTGCTCTTGTTCCTCATGCTCATGCTCGTGCTGTGGGAAAATTTGGGTGTGTTGTGCGGGAAACTTCTCTCCATCTTTTCTTTTGAAAAGAGAGAAAAAAAAACTTTCAAGAAAATTCTCCCTTCTTAATTTTCTTTCCAACTCAGCATGATTTTCTAATATTTTATGGTAGAATTTCTAAAGATCCTTAAATTATTATTTATAATAAAACCATGCATATTTTTACACTATTAATATTTAAGATATTCTATGGTGGAGTTATCTTATAAAATGTAGAAAATCCATATTCCTATCAGCTGACCTTATATATATAAGGTTGGACTTTTTAATTTCTTTCCAGCTTAATTATTTGTTAGGCGCAGTCCGTGTCCTCGACCCAACTGCATGCGATCTGTTCAGCACGCCATATACATATATGCAATTCGTTTCTACTTTGGCAGATCTGCAAATTTCACCCTCCTTGCGAGGAAACCCTGAAGCCTTTTCCCTTTGAGTCTGATCATGTATTATTTTTTTTCGTAATTTTATAATTAATTAGCTAATGACTTAGTGGATGGGCGACTTTAATTTGTTTACATGTTTTGCAGGACCGGAAGGGCAGCCATGCACTATGGTGGTAAGGACTTTGCACTGGACAGTTCCCCATTACTGGGTTTGGGGTTTGCCATTTTACTTGTTCTACTCAACAAGATCTTCTCAGTTTCTCCATGAAAGACCTAACCAAAGCTTTCTGAGAGCCCTCCTTTGCCTTCTTTTATCCCCAATGGTACGTAATTCACGATTTCTCAGTGCACCGACGAGTTTTGAGTTGTAGAACGTACAGTATCTTCTGGCTGAGTATCATGAGTTCTAATGTTAAGCTGTTTCTATAATGATTATCAACAGAGACGTGGAGTTTCGAAATTTATAGAGTCCTATCTGCTGTGGAAACTTCCTCTGCAGAAGTGTGGTTTGAAACCAGACCACCCTTTTGAGGAAGACTACGCGTCCTGCCAAATGGCTATCATGCCAGAGAATTTCTTCCCCGAGGCAGATAAGGGAAAGATTCTCTTCAAAAGAGCATCAAAGTGGTGGTTTTCCAACGAAGGAATTGAATTTGATGATGATACCAAATTGGAGGCTGATGTTGTAGTTCTTGCAACCGGTTACGACGGGAAGAAAAAGCTCAGAACTATCTTACCTGAGCCTTTCCGTAGTTTGCTAGAATATCCATCGGGTATCATGCCCTTATACAGGTAAACGATCGATACTGCTAAAAAAAATTGTCATAGGTTGTGGCTGATCGTACCGCGATCACTATATCCGTACTTCAATGGAGAATAATGGTGCAGTATTTGCCCTTTTCATGCAGGGGCACAATCCATCCATTGATTCCGAACATGGCTTTTGTCGGTTACCTAGAGAGCGTTTCAAACCTTCATACTGCGGAGCTGCGTTCCATATGGCTAGCTCGTCTTCTCGACGACAAGTTTAAGCTCCCAACTGTTGAGCAGATGATACAACAGACGAACAAAGAAGTGGAAGTGTCGAAGAGGACAACCAGGTTCTATAAGAGGCACTGCATTTCTACTTTCAGCATCAATCACAGTGATGAAATATGTGCTGAGATGGGGTGGAATTCTTGGAGGAAGAACAATTGGTTTTCAGAAGCATTTAGCCCATATGGTAGTCAGGACTATGACAAGGAGGACTGAAGCAGTGCTAAGTTGGCGTATTGGTAGCCTTACTACTTACTATCTGAGAGCTGGTCTCTGGTGTAATTCATTATATGTTACTAATTAATTAAATAATAAACTATATATACATAAATATATAGATAACCGATATATGTAGCATGTAAAAGACGATTGCAGATCTACTATATTATATATATTTTTTTATTGAAAAAAGGTGTATTCTATCTTTACATAGTCAATAAAACAGGGGATGTAATAACCTGGAAATTAGGAAAAAAAAAAAACAAGGCTGAATTTAACTGGAAAAGAGGGTTTCTGAATCATACACGAACAATTACTTCTCTTACTCCAATATAGACTTGAAATTTTTCATAAGAGGTACAAAAACAAAAACAGAATAGAAGAGGCTCAAATGCTTTGAAGCAGTTTCAAAGTCTCATCAATGTGTTTTTCGGGTTGGAACTGGTTGTTGTAGACGAGCTGAACCACCCCATTCTTGTCGAGAACATAAGTCTGTCTTCCAGGTAGTGTTCCAAACAGATCTGCCGGTACTCCCCACTCTTTCCTCACCTTGTTTCCCTCGTCGCTCAGCAAAGTGTAAGGAAGCTTATATTTCTTTGCAAAAGCCTACAGATATTAAACCCTTGTCAACTTTAAGCACGATGAGCAACCAGGGCAAGCTTCATATCACAAAAACTCGGGTGAAGTTAGCTTGAGTTCTTTTTACTGTAATAGTTTATAGCCTTGAAAGACAAAAGCTTGCTAAGTCAATTTTATAAGGAGCTGTGGAAGAAAATATTACATCCAAAGAAAAAAATTGAACTTGTTTGTGCATGATTATCATATAATTGATTGGAAAAGAATAGATGACTTTAACAAAAATGTCAAATCCAGCCTGTTCTTCAGTCGTCTCAACCAGGGGCAGCTCAAAGGGTAGGCAGGTGACGCAATCACCTAAAGCCCCTTAAAATTAAGAAAAAAAAACTAAAATTTTTCAGATAAAACTTAAAAGAAAATATTTGCCTACAAAATAGGAACATTTAAAAATTAGCTTACAAAATTGAAAATAAAAAAACACATATCCTAGAAACTAGTACCATCTCTTTTCAAAATAATAGCATTATTCACAATAAATTATCCTCCTAAAACCTAGAACCACAATGTCTACCACAATCGGCTATTTATTGCTAATTAAGTTCTTATTTATAGATAAATTATTTCTTATTTCAAAAACTACAGATAAAATCTGCTTTGGATTTATCTAAACAACTTTCAGTTGAGATAAATATAGAAGTAGTTAAAAAACATGTCATTCATAGGAAAAAACAATTAATGAAATTGGTGATTAGATGATGAAATCAACTGAAAGAATGACGAATCTTTCAAAATTGATGACATATTCTTCTTTTTGTTTGGTCTTGAAAGATTAATATCTTTTGATGATTGTGCTTTAGAAAAAAAAATGTCTTCATCTTGAAAAATTTCTTAAACATGACATGCATTTTTATATTGATAGTTTAATTTTGAATTTATTAATTATTTTTTAAAAAAATTAAAAGATCTTATTTTTATGACTTGACTAAAGCCCCAAAAAGGTTGAGCCGCCCATGATCTCAACATAATTAAAGTTAGGTACACTCCGCTTCTTGCAGCATCCACTACAGAGTGACAGACAAAAGGACCTTGCATGCGAATCATTGGTGGGCGAGACAGTATGTAATTAAGAAGTCATAATTATATAACCAAGCTGGCTTACATAATCCAGAACAGGGTAAAAGGGGGTTACTACATGGAGATAGAAATTGCATAACTGGTTAAAGAAGTCATGAATTGCTGAAACCATTGAAAATGTGGAACTAGACTTTAGTTTCTAATCATGACTTTTATGCATAGTTACTAGTGGTAGTCTCATCATAGATAAAAACACCAAGAAAAAAAGGGCAAACAGCTCCCTTCAATATAAATCCCTTTATATTCCCCCCCCTGGCCCAGTATAAAGATATTCTATACTGGAAAGTTTTCGCATTACCTTGTGAGACGATGGATCATCACCGCTAATCCCAACAACCTCAGCCCCTGCTTTCTTAAACTTCTCATAAGAATCCCTGAAAGCACAAGCCTGTAGGAGTATCAATTTAATTTGTTAGGCCCTGAATAACATAGAGGCTCGTTTTCGATTGACAACTATATGAACGGGAATCTATTCTCATCACAGTGACAAACACAAAAGAAATTGATAAGGATTTTTTCTGTCATAAACATACATTCGATCTGGAACAGAGTCCCTGAACAAAGCCATTCCCCATGGCACTTAAAACGATTGTAGGTATACACGTATAACCAGTTATCACTAGAGAAATGTGATCTCAGATTGCCCATTAGAACCCTGTACAAATATATAGTCGACAAATGCAGGGCTAAATAAGGACCTGTTTGGTGCAGCCAGGGGTCTCATCGGCAGGGTAGAAATAGACAACCACTGGCTTGCCTTTGAATTTCGAGAGGTTCACATTTCTTCCATCCTGATCTTTCAATGTGAATGGCGGTGGGGCCGTACCTTTGTTAACCTTCCAAGAAACACAAACTCATAAGTCGTAACAAAAAACAAACGACTGTGGCGCACAATTTCACATCGTTAGCAGTGTACCTTGGCGAAAATGGAACCCCTCACCGAAGAGAGAGATGGGATTGACAAAGAGGAAGAGTAAGAGACCTGGAGGCCATAAAACTGAGATTGTGATGATTTGGAGAAAATTGGGACGTTATGAGACAATGGATATGTGAGTTTTTGAGAGGGAAGGTGAGATGGAAGAGAGTGGTTTGGGTGAGTGAGCGAAGCCATCGGATAGAGAGATCAGTGAAAGGTTCTCTTCCGAGCCACTTCTTTTGTTCCCTTATTTCACGTTTGTATCAGCATTTACAGGGAAATGATAGGGAAGAGGGATAGATGGCTTGTGGCGTGGACGATCGCTGACCCCAACCTCTAATCAACAGGGTCAAAATGTTTAAAGTACTACGATGACGATCGCTGACGCGTTTCCAAAACTCTATCTATAACAAACTTTTTCATTATTCCAAAATTTTAGTTTACAAACACCGTTAACTCCAAATTTTTATCAAATAATATATCTTTTCCCATTAAATTAATTATTTTCATTACATAAAAAATAAATATAAAAAAATTTACTCAAATCATTTTTCTTCACCTTTTCACAAACTCCCAAAATTATACTTATCTCTCCTCACTTTTTCACCAACTCCTATAAAATTTTACTTTATTCATTACTTTCTTACAAAACTCAATAAAACTTCAATTTTCTTAATTTCCACAACATTCCTTAAATATTTTACTTAGTTAGAGACTTAAGTTGAGTTTCAGTATTAAAATTTTGAGAAGGTTAAAATTTTAGGATATTGACTATAAAATTTTAGGATATTGACTACCAAACTTTTCACTATTCCAAAATTTTAGTTTACAAATACAATTAACTCAAAATTTTTATCAAATATATCTTCAAAATAATATATCTCTCTCCGTCAAATCAACTATATTCATCACAATAAACAATAAACATAAAAAATTCACTCAAATCATTTCTTTTCACATTTTCACCAACTCCCAAAAGTATACTTCTCTCTTCTCATTTTTTCACCAACTCCTATAAAATTTTACTTTATTCATTACTTTCTTACAAAACTCAAAAAAACTTCAATTTTCTAAATTTCCACAACATTCCTTAAATATTTCACTAAGTTTGAGACTAAGGTTGTGTTTGAGTATAAAAATTTTGGGGAGGTTAAAGTATTGGAATTAGTGAAAAAGTGAAGAGAAAGATTATTTGAATGAATTTTTTATATTTATTATAGTGAAAAGTAATAATTTGATGGGGGGAAAGATTATATTGTAATTATTTTATTATATTAAAATTTTAGTAAACAAACCGACTGAGTAGCTTTTCTATTTTTTTACTCGAATTAAATGGTGCAATTTGGAGAAAAATAGACATAGTAGGTGGTTCATATACTATTTAATGCTGCTTACATAAAGTTTCGAATAGATGGCATACAGTTTCGAATATAAGGCTTACAATATAATTCATCTGTAATGTCTATATCTTTTCGAATTGTACTATGCAATCGGGGCAAAAAATTACAGTTGATCCTCGTGCCTTTTCATGCGTAATTATAACTATATATATTTGATATATTGCACTTTAAACTATCAATTTTGACAAATTATACCCCTAATTATTAATCTTTTAAACTTTCCATCTTTTGTTAAATTGTTTCATTAAATTAAACTGAAATGATGATAATGCTCCTCACCCACTTTGCACATCAAATTAGATTGAAATGATAATAATGTTCTTGATATCTACTTTGCATATATACATAAGATTGTTGTAAATTCATTAAGTCGTCGAGTTATTATCATCATTTTCATGTGTAAAAATTTTTTTTTTGTCCAATTTGAAGGAGGGTGCAAAGTAGTGTCTAACATTTGTAGTTGGACGGTGTAATATGTCAAATATGATAGTTTAGGGTGCAATATATCAATCCCTTATAATTTATGGGTGAAAAGTATAGTTATCCCATTTTTTTGTGGTAAAAAAGAAGAAGAAAAAGGACATTAGGGTCCTTTGCAATATGGTGTAAAAAATATTACTTTTCAGATATTACATCGTTTAAGTACTTGTAATTTAGAACATCCAATATTGACTTGAATAGAAAGTGTCCACACACTTTTTTTTTATGTTATTGGCGAGGGTCTACACACTTAATCCATCACTAGTACTTTTTTCAACTAAATTGACTATAATGGGCGTGATTTAACTTTAAATATTATTTTAGAGATTTTAATTATTTTTGTTGTCTCCTGTATATTTAAGGTTATTTTCATATTTTTATTTATTTTTTTCTCTCCAAGTTTTTCAGATATTTTTGTAATCTTTTGTTCTTCTTGGAGAGCATTTCAAACTTGGGCTATTTTCCAATTGAGTATGTTCTTACTTTATATCTCGAAACAATTCTATATCAGTGGTGATTTTTTTTTCTTTGTTAGTGGTGATCATTATACAAGTTTGTACGTGTTTAGTAAATTTTGTTTGGACGATGAATTTTAACTATACTTTGTTCATTCTTTGTTTGAACATTGGTTTGTGAGTCCTAGGATTAAGGCAACCCAATAGAGGGGGTGAATTAATTTTCTAGACTTTTCACTTTTAACCCCCAAAAACGTGTTTGCAAGTAAATACTATTTTATAACAAGTATATATATGCAACAAGTATAAATAAAGTGTTAAACGTAAATAGAAGGGTAAGAGAAGCAAACATTTGATTTTTAGGTGGTTCGGCAAACCCGCCTACATCCACCCTTCAAGCTCCGTAACTGAGCCTTAAGGTTTTTCACTATCTTTAATAGCATACACTCTAGCTTCCGAGTGCTAGAGAACTATACAAGTGTTTTCCTCGGCTCAACGCTCAAACTCACCCAAGTAGTTTTTCGGGCACACCACTCACAATCCACCCAAGTTTGAAATATACCCTCTTAAAGTTTCTTCTTTAGTGAACAATCACACTAAAGGAATCATCTCTATTGATATGAAGATTGAAGAACAAGACTCTTTCAAAGAGTAGATATAAAAATGGAAAAATCATATCTCTTTATTCGCACAAAGATAAGAATATGAAAGTGTGTTTTGTGTAAATGATATGATAAATATTGAATATGAAGGTTTGAAATATTTTTCAAGTAGTAGAAATGATATGTGGTCATTGTGTATTTATTTTGGACGTTATGAAGGTGTATTTATAAGCCACATATGAAAACTAGCCGTTTATTGTCGTTGAGAGTCATCTGTCAAAACGAGTCGGTCGACCAATTTAAGTTATCGTTACCTCAACAGTCATATTGTCAGAAACTTAAAGGCTCTATTTGAAAATCAATCGGTCGGGAAGCGGTCGACCTCTTCAACTTATGCACATAGTCCGGTTCTTTTAAAAAAATATTTTTACCACTTTTAAACACTCAATTTTAAAGTCTTACTTTCATAAGTATATGAAAGGTTTGAGAGTTTGATTGGGTTGTTTTAAAACCTTTAAAAAATATTTTAATCTTTCAAACAAAAGGTAAAACTGTGTATGCACGTTTTGAAATATATGCAAGTGTGATTCATAATCCTTGTCAAAAGTGAAACAAAGAGTTACAAAGTTATACCCTAAGGTCTTTAATCTTCACTTTTGAGCTCCTTGCATCTTCTTGTTCTTCTTTCTTCAAGTCTTTGACTCTTTTTATGAAACATGAATTTGTTTTTGAAGATGTTCATTTTATAAACTTAATTCATTTATTGAAATCATCAAAATCTCAATTGTGCACAAAATCCAATAATCTCCTCTTTTTTTATGATGACAATAAATTGATAGTTTTGGGATGACTCCCCTTATCTTTTGCAATTAGACAAACACTTAAAAACTTTGAGACAAAGCATTAGTAGTAGTTAGTTGGATTCATAAAGAGTAATACCATTAAAACATAATCCAATTAAAAAGGAGAATAGAAAGTCAGAAAACTAGTAAGCACATTTCTCTCCCTTTGTCACATAAAAAAAGACAAATGACACATTTTTCCCTAATATGCATTCTAACAAAAACCATCATATGATCAAAGGGAATACAAGCATGTAGACATTTAAGATTTCTCTCCCTTTGTCAATCAAAAAGTGAATACATGGATAGAATTTAAAAGTTCATTTTTCATCCAAAAGAACAATTTGTAGTTTTAAATGAAAATCTCATTGAAATGGTATAAATGATGTCCACCGAATGGGTTTGTACTAACCTCTTAGCTACCAATGACAATTTAAAGGTCATTCTCAACCAAAGAAAGTCTAAGCTCACAAAAATTTATCAAAGTACATGATTTTGAAAAAACAAATTAGCTCATAGATGTTCCATTTTGATAAATGCAAGAAATATGTCAAAGATGAATATATTTGCATTTATAACATAAATACAGGAAAATATCATCACCCAACAATAGAATTTATTCTCAATTAAGGATTTATAAGTTACTGAATCGACTTAAAAATGATTAGTGAATTACTCCCAAGCGTAGGAGGTTGTCAAGTAATACTAGGGAAGTCCTAGATCATTTCCACAAGGAACGGTGTGTTCAATTTTTCATTCCAATCACCATTACAATAAAAGAAAACTATGTTCTATTTACAATTAAAATGATATTTACAAAGGGAAATGTTGGGCTTTTGGATACCATCCATGATTTTTGAGATTTTGAGTTGTGATCAATGTAAGTGCTAAGAGATTAATAAAGAGCTAACAAACAAAACATAATAATAAAATAACATGAGATGGAGTTGAAACTAGTTAAACTCAAGTAGTTGTCGAATAAACATCGCTTGACATTAATCCTGCTCTAAGAGACATTTCATCGAACACTTAGTACCCAATCTCTAGCTAGTCACAATCCATTCATACACATACTCAATCTAACTAACAAAAACAAAACTAAACACTATTCTTACATTAAGGAGGTAAAATAGAAACATAACATAACATTTAATCATCCAACCACAGGAAAACTTAAATCTGAAACATAAATGGAACAAGAGAAGAAGAGAACAACACCCGATAGATTAAAAAGAACATTCAGTAGACTAAGAAAGCAACAGCAAGAGAGTATCCAGTCTTGTCTCAACAACAATGAAAATAAACAATGAAAATAAACTCTAAAAGAAAAGAACAGAAAGCAACAAAAGCTACAAAAGAAAACTAAGCCAAAAGCAACAAGCTTTTGGTCTCTACGGAAACAGTTAGCAAAAAGCAATGAAAAAGGTCTTGGGAGAAAATTTGGGAGACTCAGCAGCCACCCAAAAGCCTTCCGCCCCTAGCCAAAACAAAACTTTCGAACTCTCCTTGCTTTGCACGAAAATGTTCCCCTTTAAACCTTCTTTTTGGAGGGCTTTTTGTCATGACTCAGCAACAATGCCCTAGGGCCTTTTTCGACTTCCAAAAATACCCTCTAACTTGGCGTCAGACGTGTCGTGCTCGACCGACGCTCAACCCTCCGCTTGAGCGCCCTTGGAGATTCTCACACAGAACCATAACGCGCGACCACCGCTCGACGTGCCGCTCGAGCGGTTTTTGGAGATTTTCAAACAGAGACTTCACGCGCGATCAACGCTCGACAGCGAGCTCGAGCGACTCTTTGATTCCAGCCTCCCTCTCACTTCCATGAGCTCACTTCATCTCCATTGTTCATATGCAAAACGTAAAAACAGAAGTCAATATAGAAAATATTCCAATCATATTTATGAAAATAGAGACAATAAAATATGGTGAGAGGAGAGAACAAATAACTTAAATTTACTCAATTACACTTGCTTTTATCAAAATTAACAATTTGCCCCTTACTAATGCTCAAAGCATAATTTTCTCATTATCTAGTGGAAATGGTGTAATTATAGAGATTTCTCAAGTGATTAAGTAACAAAATTGTGATACAATCAGTTACCAAAGGTTTTCCCCTTAGCATTTGTCCTCAAATGTCACAAGTCTTCTTGATAGACAAGTTTCATCCAAGCATAATTTGTTGATCCATCCTACAAGAGAATCAATAAATCATCTTTGTTACCAAGCCTTTTTGGGTCCTTCAATGTTAGTTTTGGTTGCTTTTGGAACCCATGCTTTCTTGAGAGTCTTGCTCCCAAGTTTCTTTAATGCACAATCAAAACTAAGATGCTCAACTTTGTTGCAAAAATAACATGTTTGAGTAGGTGCATTAAATGACTTAGACTTCATAAAATAATTATTAAAATATTTTGGTAAATAGAAGGCTTGTAGCCTAAGCCACTTTTGTCAAAGACACATCTTTGTCTAGTAAGCATGTTTTTTAAAGTTTTGCTTCATTAAGTAAAATTTTCAATAATTTTGCTTTGAGATATTATTTTCTTATCCAAAGTAACTTTTTCATTTTCAAATTCTAAAGATTTTTGTTGTAATAAATCATTTTCTAGCTTTAGAGTATCTCGCTCATTTTTCAATAAATCAATTTCTTTTGAGATCAAAATGAGTTTTTTTTTTCAATGATGTATATTTTGAACCTAATTTTTCAAATTGATCAAGAAGTTCATCAAATGTATCTTGTAGTTCATTGTAAGAAAGATTAGATTCATCATCCAAAGAGTATACCTCATCATCATCCTCAAATGTCATGA
This sequence comes from Myrica gale, assembly GCA_963930655.1. NCBI lineage: Eukaryota > Viridiplantae > Streptophyta > Magnoliopsida > Fagales > Myricaceae > Myrica > Myrica gale. The sequence goes on along the minus strand of OZ005600.1, from coordinate 20,926,544 downwards.
GACACATGTTAGCGATTTCTCCATCTTCTTCTTCTTCGGAGTAGCTTTCATCGTCAACATTCCAAGATGTCTTCTTGTACTGAGGCTTCTATTCTCTTTATTTCTTTCGAGGAAGTTCTTGAACTTTCTAGTCATTAAGACAATATCTTCTTCATCGTCATCTCCATCTTCGATTATGGTGGATTTGAGAGTGATCTTCATCTTCTTTTTGCTCTCATCTTCATTTTCGAGCATTTGGATCTCATGGGTCATTAAGGATCCAATGAGCTCATCTAGAGGAAGCTTGGTGAGGTCCTTGGTTTCTTGTGTGACGGTCACTTTGGCCTCCCATGTCTTTGGTAGTGACCTAAGGATTTTTCTCACCAAATAGGAGTTAGTATAAGATTTACCAAGAGCATTCAAGGAATTTATTATTGTGGTAAATCTAGTATACATGTTACTAATAGATTCATCCGGTGTCATCTTAAACAACTCATAGTTATGAACAAGCATGTTGATTTTTGACTCTTTGACTCGACTTGTTCCTTTATGAGTAATTTCTAGAGTATGTCATATATCTCTAACATTTGAGCATGATGAAATTCTATTAAATTCATCTCTATCCAATGCACAATATAATATGTTCATGAATCTTGCATCTAGAGAGATTTTCATTTTATCATTTACATCGTATTCGTTTTCGTTCTTGAGGATTTCAACCTCTCAAACTTTCTTTGTGAGAATATAAGGATCATTTCATATGCATAACTACAAATCATAATCAATAGATTGTAAATAAACATTCATCCTAACTTTCCAATATGTATAATAATTTGCATTTAAAAAAGGTGGTCTAAGTGTGGAAAGTCCTTCAACTCGAGTGTTGAAGCTTGAAGTTGTCATTCTAACTCAAGATTATTAAATCTTGTATAATGATCACCTTGCTCCGATACCAACTGTGAGTCATAGGATTAAGGCAACCCAAGAAGGGGTGAATTGGTTTTCTAGACTTTTCGCTTTTAACCCCCAAAAACGTGTTTGCAAGTAAATACTACTTTAACACAAGTATATATATGCAACAAGTATAAATAAGTGTTAAATGTAAATAGAAGGGTAGAAGAAGCAAACACTTGATTTTTAGGTGGTTCGGCAAACCCGCCTACATCCACCCCTCAAGCTCCGTCACCGAGCCTTGAGGTTTTCCACTATCTTCCAATAGCATACACTCTAGATTTCGGGTGCTAGAAACCGAACAAGTATTTTTCGGGTTGAACACTCAAACCCACCCATGTGGTTTTTCAGGCACACCACTCACAATCCACCCAAGCTTGAGATATACCCTCTTAAAGCTTCTTCTTTAGTGAACAACCTCACTAAAGGAATCACCTCTCTTGATCTAAAGATTGAAGAACAAGACTCTCTGAAAGAGTAGATATAAAAATGGAAAAACTCTATCTCTTTATTCACACAAAGACAAGGATATGAAAATGTGTTTTGTGTTAATGATATGAGAAATAAGGAATATGAAAGTTTGAAATATTTATCAAGTAGTAGAAATGATATGAGGTCAATGTGTATTTATTTTTGACGTTATGAAGGTGTATTTATAAGTCAAATATGAAAACTAGTTGTTTATAGCTGTTGAGAGTCGTCTATAAAAATGAGTCGGTCGACCGCTACATTAACCAATCGACTGCTTCAAGTTACAGTTACCCCAACGGTCATATTGTCAAAAGTTTAACGACTCTATTTTAAAATCAATCGGTCGACCGCTTCATCAGCCGGTCGACCGCTTCATCAGCCGGTCGACCTTTTCAACTTAAGCACATAGTCCGGTTCTTTTAAAACAATGTTTTTGATCACTTTTAAACACTCAATTTTAAAGATTTACTTCTCATAAGTATATGAAAGGTTTGGAAGTTTGATTGGGGTGTTTTGAAACCTTTAAAAAAATATTTTAATCTTTCAAACAAAATGTAAAACTGTTTATGCACGTTTTGAAAAATATGCAAGTGTGATTCATAATCCTTGTCAAAAGTGAAACAAAGAGTTACAAGGTTATACCCTAAAGTCTTGAATCTTCACTTTTTAGCTCCTTGCATCTTCTTGTTCTTTTTTCTTCAAGTCTTTAGCTCTTTGATGAAATATGACTTTGTTTTTGAAGATGTCCCTTTTATAAATTTAATTAATTTATTGAAATCATCAAAATCTCGATTGTGCACAAAATCCAACATTGTTGATGCTTGGAGATTTGATCTCAAATATATAATGTGCAAGTAATTGTTAATATATATGACACGCTACATGATCATATGTTGACACGTGATGTATCACTTCATCAATTTCGTAAGAAATTTTGACAGAAATGTGATGGAAGCAGTGATATTACTCTAAACCAGTCTGTAATTTGTCAATTAACTCAATTATGTTTCTAAAATTTCATAAAAATAGTGATTTTTAAATTTCCTTTTTAGTTGTCTAGTTAGTATTGTCTTTTGGAGTCGACATGTGACCGCCCCACTCTCACATGAAGGCCCAGGGATTTCCATATCTCGAGGCCCATATTTGTTTTTTCTGGATTTGTCTTCAGGCCCATCTTAACATATCCTTAGCCCATATGTTGAGGTTAGCCTGACTTGGGTTAGGCTGACTTTCCCAAGTTGCATCCACGGACCACGGGACTCCCGGACTCCGGATGGAAATCCGTGTCATTTCCATAACTAGGGAGTGTTTCAGTAATTCCACAAGTCGAAGGCCAGAATGTAGCCAGGCCACCCTAGGTCCCTTAAGACCCTTGAATCTTTTAGCAGTGAGAATCGGTAGCTGCTTTTGTTGAACTGCTGGTGGGTTTTTGACTTCTGGGTTCGTTTGTGTTGGTTTGGTTGCGTTTGGAAGATTGAACAATGGAAGGCTTAAATAAATTGATTCCTAATATCTCGAAAGAGACGAAGTTGGGGTCTTCCAGCCCTCCTCTGTCTGAGCCTCCCCATTTGGGTGGTGGTGGTGGAGGAGTTTCTGCCGCTTTATCTTCTTCTTCTGATCAGTCTCATGTATTGGTCACCAGGGCTCCTAGGTATTTTTTTTTTCTTTCTGTCGTTTCTTTTTCGCAGGGTTCTTATATTTACTTTGCGGATATTTTGTGGTTTTGTTTTCCACTGGCGACCTTGGGCGCAGTAGTTGTGTGAGCTTTTATATATCTTCAATGCTAAGCTTGATTGCTGTATAGTTGGGAAATTAATTATCTTCGGTAATAATGTGAATAATCATTATGCAGAACTTGAGCGCTGAAGTTTGATTTAAATGTTTGTTGGTACAACGATTTTGTTTCTGTAGTTTGGAGGAAATGGGGAGAGCCCAGTGGAAACACTGTGGGAGTAGGTAATTGCTAGAAAGGGGCACCTGCGTTTCCACTTGTAGTTTGTATTAGACTTTAGTTTGTAGTTAGGCTCTAGAGTAGCAAGTATTAATGATAGTTAATACTGGTTAATAATTTACTGAAAGGTGGAAAGCTGTTAAGAGGTAGTTATCCTTGAAAATGTATTCCAAACGTCTGTAGGTGGAGAATTTTCAAATGACTTGCCCGGAGATATGTGGTATTCAGAACCGAACAGTAATAACGATCGTGTTATGTGTCATTTGACTTGTATATGGGATTAATCCATGAAGGGAGCATTGTTCTGGGCTGTCCTGAGATTTGGTTCTCAAAGGACTGCTGTGAGGTTGTTTTGGTGGCTTTTGTTAGCATTCTACAACTTGTTTAGCAATTTGTTTCCTTTGTGATACGGCACCAAAAATATCTGGTGACAGTGCTTACCATACTGGTTTTGATTGGTTTGTCAGATGAGCTTCACTGAGGTTTGGCTATAGTGATTCCTGAACTAGTTTTATGGGCCCGGAAGAATTTGAGGTCAATCATGTTAAGCCTAAAGTTTTGGCTGTCACCATTCCGGATATAGATCCTTGTTTGTAAGTAGCTTTTGGGAAGTATTTAGAATCTCTTAACTGTGTAAAACTGTGTAATTGGAAACATCTGTGGTGGCTGTGTTTTCTCATTTGTAACTGAACTGAATTTATCAAATATTGCTTCTTCCTGTTCTTTTATTTTTCAGTTTTCTCTTCTGAAATGGCAATTATTGTATGTCTGGTTGCAGACAAGCAGTGTCTCTGTGTACGTGCTCAAAGCTTTGTGCTGTTTCATTTGTTGTTGGAGTGATATTTGGTTACACACTGAAGCGACGTGTTCGAGGCTGGGTTTCCAAACTTCTAAAGAGATTGAAAGATGAATGATTCAACTGGTTCCACTTGTCCTTTCCATCACATGTCTGCTTCACTGTTATAATTTACAGTAGAACGATTTTGCAGCTCATATATGCTTACCTTGGAAAGGAAAAAATTTATCTCCAAAACTGGCAATCAGTCTTACCTGAAGAATACATAAATGATTTTACTCAAATCTCTTTTTTACGGGCATTTGGGAGGGGCCCAAAAAGAAGAGCAAGGGATGAATTTCATATTGATCCAGCAATATATATACTATTTGCTTTTTCCTTCTCTTGTTATATAGAACTGAACTAGTAAAATCGGTTATACACGGGAATTGCATGTACATCTTGCGAGCTACTATCATGGATACACTATATATTTTCATTTGGTGTCATTAGAATAATTCTGGAAAAAAAGGGGGCCAGTATAGAGATGCTGATCCCGTTGTATCAACTATCAGAAATGCTCCTTGTGAAACTCGAAGCGTGTGGAGGTCTTGTAACTCAACTCATGAGATAACTTCTTCAGTTCCTTTGCTAAAACTGGCATCCCACAGTAGAAGACCCCTGCAAATTAGGAATCCTTTCCGCTGTTAAACCACCTTCACATAATGAATGTACGTGTACCTAGAGTCTGAACCCTTGGTGGCTACGTGAGTCATTTGATCACAGCCCCCGAGTGTAGCCTTTGGACCACGCTGGCCACCTACTGAGTAAAAATGAAATGACTGAAAATAGGAGGTGTATGGTTCAGAACATATCAGGCAATCGGAGCCCAAAAAGCTGACTTAAGAGGTTTCCTTGGAGTTAGGTTGTGTTTTTTTTCTAAGCTGGAGTTGTGTTTATATCTGTTGGGGGTAGAGTCATCTGGGGCTGAGTTGTGGACCCAGATAATTGCCACCCCAGTTATATCCTGTTCCACCCTCCTGTCCGAGTATTACTCTGTTCGGTTCCCCGTGCATAATAGCAAATTGCTTTGTAATTAAGAAATCAGCGATTTTGTAGAGAATCTTTACCTACTGTAGCATAGGGATGCTTTGAGGCTATTTTGGTGAACACTTCTTTCCAGTTGGGCCTGGCAAAGTGCGTCCTTACCTGTAACAATTTCACATGACTATTTACAAGAGTGCTAGGGCCCTTCGGGTTTCGACTGTCCACCATCTGTGGATTAGCAAATAACAAGACAGCAGAGCTATTGGCTATGCAGAAAAACTCGGTGTTAAAAATCTTACCCGGGTTCCAGATAGGATGTCGACACCGTGCTTGGCATGGTTGAGAGCTTGAATCATTGTCAACAGTGTTGACCTTGCGTCGTACTCTTCGTAAACACTAGTAAGGTAGTTGTGCAGCTCAATTTGACCCTGTTTCGGCATGTAAGAAGAGAGGCAACAGTCACTTGCCTGCTTTTTTGGGCTAATTCAAAATAAATATAAGTTTGACCGCAAAATGATCAAAGCTTAAGAAATTGTTATGCATTACTTTGTGATCCATTTCTGCTACTTCGTCCATTACTCCTTTAAACCACTCAAAGGATCCAGGTTCCCTGGTAACCCAGTAGAAATGAGCATTTTTAGTCCTCTGCCACCTCCTCTTTCCACCTGGTGTCATATTTGAAGAAGTAAAACTAATCATGCTGTCATCTGATCTACTGGTTTCCGTATTTGAATCCTAGGCCAACATTATGGGGAAAAATCAGATTCTGAAAGGAAATCTGTGTGTGTGTGTGTGAGAGAGAGAGAGAGAGAGGAGTATGGGCTTGAATATGAATTCTACCTGTTCTTCTAATCTTGTATTGTTTAGAAGGTCTCTGAGAATGCTAATAAAAGGAGTAGCTCCAATCCCCAGTCCAACGAGGAGCAAGACATCATAATTTTTGTAGTCCTGGGCCGGAGCTCCATATGGACCATCAACGAGCAACTTCAGTTGGCTGCATTAATATACTAAAGCCGAGTTGACATTTGCATATGCACTCCGTATTCCAATCTAAAAAGGGAAGTTAGAAAGAAATACCCTCCCCGATCCTTTTGGCCGAGTAGAATAAATTTCGCTCGCCCAATTACCGATGCTGAACCTTCGCCCTGAGTTAAACTCCGCTTCAATTCTTCCGTCCAGTCCCCTACTGTCCGGATGTGAACGCTTAGGTAGTCATCACCTGGCGCTGAAGTAATGGAAAATGGATGCCTGGAAAGGACAAAGGGTAATTAGATGCTCATAACTGTAGTAACGTTTCATAGCAATGGACTATGGAGGATGTGGGTGGGGAAGCTGAATGCCTGTTCGGATCCATATTTACCATTCAAATGGAGAGATTGTTGGGCATTTAAGAAATATGTACTGCCCACTTTTGTACTTAAATCCTTGAGGCTTGGACATGATTAAACTGAACACATTTCCTGGTAGTACTGAAACCTGCAACGACCAAGATCGTATTAAAACTTCTGGTTCCACAAAGTTGCTCTTCTCAAACATATGCTACTTCTATCACAGTCTGCAGATTAATATATCAGATATCCATGAGGAAGAAAGCATGAGAATTCTTTTCACGAGTTATAATCCCGCCAAAGAGTTTGATTAATCTGAGACAGCTGTGGATGTCGTTTCTTGGAATCTTAAATCATACATATACACGAGGACATTGGAAAAGTTAAACCCAAGTTGCACTGGCAGTATTTGCTTGCTCTTCGTCACGAATACGAATTGCTTTACCTACAGCCAAGTAATAAGGTGGAAGATCAGTTACCTTCAATATTTTAACTGAATAATGCTCTGATCTACAAGTTCGCACACTCCTCTCTGCTACGTAGAGCAACAATGGAACAGAGATGTACATCCATGTCTGGAAAGTTAGCAAAGCATTCAGTTCCAATAGCATAGGTTTATCTTCTTCTGTTTTTTTTTTTCATAAAAGATCTTCATGATTCCAAAGTTCTTACCGTTTTCTGGTTCCACTCGTGGGCCAAGAACAAGCAGGTCCCATGAACAACTAACAAAATGTAGACAATGGCAAAAAGGTGATGAGAGTACCAAAATGCATTGAAGCCCGTCAATCTGTTGAATGGTGCAGGCAGCCTCACCACATTTCTCCGAAAGTGGCGTGACGCTAGCGTGAACGCAATGGCCATCAAAACCACCATAGAAATGCCAGTCACGCCTTCAGTACCAGTCAATAGGTATCTGTACGTGGGCTTTTTATCTTTGAAATCGGAAGATATCAAGGCAAAATCTCCAGGAGAAGAGTTTATAAGGCGAGGAAAGTCACATGCCAGATGGTTTCCTGCATGAAGGAACACCCCAACGGCTATAGCACACGCAATCATCTGTCAAGCAGAAACGAAAATAAAAAATTGTCAAATTATGTGAACTGCTATGTGAAAAGTGTTTGTCCTGACATTACTGGCTATAAAGATCCTCTTTTACTAATGGGGGGAGACATCAAAACTACAAGTATTATGTAGTGTCGAGACTGGTTGCGTGACACACCTGCCTTTTGGAGTTGGCTCGGTTTGACTAAAGCTTTCCAGTGTTTCATATCTGTGTATAGTTCAGTTCTGTTATTTATTTACTAGACCTTTCGTTTGGATAGCTGGTAAAGTTGTAATACTGCCGGTGGTGGTAAGAACTGGCCTAAATAGATTAATCAATCTCATTGTATAAACTCAAGATTTACTAGACATTACTCTGAAGATTTTATTAGCAATACTATAACTTGACTCAATCTCATTGTATAAACTCAATGCATTTTTATCTCTACCGTTACCTGGAAAGAAAGGAATTTATTTTTTGAAGGTAGGTCATTTTGATTCGTACCCTACTGGGTGGTGACTCCAATTACCTTGTGGAAATTAATATTGTCGTCAAAGGGGATAAAGGACCTGGCTCTTGTGGACCGAAGCCACGTCAGCGTGTTTCGACAAACCGGTAACAGGACGAGAGCCATGTTGAGCTTCAGAGTCTCTGCAGCCCCTTTGGCTGTTGCCACGCAGTAGCCCATGACCTGAAAGGCTGCCCTGTTTCTGTATTGGATGAATTTCCAGGTGAAAAGGCCTGCCATGGCAATCAACCACAACAATAAAATCCAGCCCCTCTGCCAATTTTCCAGAATGAGATACCGGAGAGTTTCAGTCACTCTTCGTATCACATTCTTGGGCCGGAAGGAACTGATGTTCTGACTCCAGCCTACACTTGCTGTGCTGAGTGGTCTGCTGTAGTTCATGTAGGTGTCTCTTTGGAGAAGCAGCGTTTCTAATTGCCACAACTGAGTAAAAGGTCCCACAAGCAAAAGGGTAACAAAAATTTGTCAATACTTAAGCAACAACAATAAAAAGAGAAAAGATTAGCCCCTCTTCTGTATATCATTTGAGAACTTCTAAGTTGTGAGATAACGTCTAAATCATCACTTGTCTTAAACTTTAACTTAAACAATAAGAAGCTGTGTATACTGTCAACTTTAACTTAAACAGCTGTGTATACTATCATTTGATTTATATTATAATAATACAAATTGTTAATACTTTTTACAAGGCAAAAGAACAAATGCTCGAATATTGTTATGAAAAACAAAAAGGAGCACGACAGCTAGTTAAAAAAAAAAAGCATCTTTACCTCAATATATCCTAGGTTCTCTGGATCTAGTTCTTCCATAATTAATGAAGCGTATTCTTCGGCCTGCTCTTTCAACTTCGACAGCTTGTTTGCAGAAGCACTTAGCATGATTAGCTGTAATTTAATAAGAGAAACACTGTGAATCTTAATGCTATTTTTTAGGATGGAATTAGTAACGATGAATCATCTATAGCTTAAGGAGTCTTTACGGGTAGTTCAGATCATGATCCTCTCTAATTTTTGTGGTTCAATTCGGAGAGAGAAAGACACAACATATTACTCGATAATTAATACGTACATGTACCAAATTAGAGAGATTAGTAAACAGAAAAAAAAAATCCGCTTAAAAAAAGAATTAAGAAAACAAGGAAGAAAGAATCACTTGCCTCTTGCACTTCCTCGCTCGTTATCTTTCCATCCTCATTGCTATCCGCCCTGCAAATATAAATTGACAAAAAAAAAAACTTGCTCAGAAGCTTTACCATGAACTAAAACTAGTTTAATGTTCGGATTTAAATGAGAGTCGCAAATTGTGGTAGATAAACTTGTTTAATAAAAGTAATATGAGATGTAACGTACTTCCTAACTAATGCAAAACAGCTAAGATTATTGATCTAGTTTTCTCCCCTTTTTTAAACTGTTATCTGGAGGAAAGCAAATATATTAATATGCAATGTCAACTGTGGACGGAACCGCATCTCTATCATGAGCTTCTAAAGTATTTGGCATCCCTCCCAGCTTGTCTTGTGTACGTGATTCTCTCTCTATGTATGAGGTAGGAACCAAAATGGAAAACTCTATTTTGACCCCTCTGCCGACGTCTAAATTGCTAATGTGCCACTCAAAGAAAAGCACAGCTAGGGGGTAGAGCGAAATCAGGTGCTTCCGATCACATAAGAAAATATTTGAACAGAGAGTGTAAGCCCGATGCTTCAGTGACCGTAGATCTTTTTGAAGTCAATTAATTGACGGCGAAACAGAGAGGAGATTAGGAAGAGGCGAAGAGGAGCAGTACTCCAGTACATGTCAAAGAAAATCTGTAGACGGGCGTCAAAGCTCTGGTCCGATATCTGCAACCAGAAATCGTAGAGCTCTTCTTTCGTTATTCTCCCTACCTTCTGCCTCCTCCTCCGGGCCAGTGCGTCGAATATCCCAAGCGCGAACTCCTTCGACTCCTTCCCCATCCCTACAAAACCACCGCAACAAATTCTGTTTTCAGAAATTTAACTGTAAATCCATCTCTGAAACTGACTAATCCGTAATTCAAAAAAATTGTACTTCATTATTTATGAAAGTAACCTCTAATGCGGACGAGTTACGGTACCTATACATTCACCGAAGTCTTCTCTGGCTAGCAAGCCATCTTCGGCCAGTGACTCGAATCCTGCCTCTACTTTCTTCCATAGCTCCGCCTCGCATGCTCCACTAGTCGTACTCTTGCTGATGAATCTGAGACCTTTGAGAGCCTGCTGTGCGGTCGATCTTGTCCGTTGAAGTCTCGCTTTCATTCTCCGAGCATCGCGAGCAGATAACGATATCGTATTGTTCTCCTCCGCGTCTGACATCGATGTCCCCGAGCATGACGGCGATCTCAGCCACGGGAATTTCTTTCGAATCCTGGAAGTCCCGGAGTGGCTCCTCCCTAGGAATTCTTCCGTCGCCGCTTCTGCTGTATCCGTCGTCGGCATAACGCTGCAGACGACGACGGAGTCTTCCTGGAGCTCCAGTGTAACTTCGACAGTGTCGTGGTCATTGTTACGTCTCAGGTCTTCGAGAAACATCGGCAGCATTGCTCCGCCGACGACTTCGCCGCCGGCGTAATCCGCTTCAAGGTCATCCAATAGGTCGAATGCGCGGCTGCAATTGGAGAGCTTCGGGCTGCTTCTTCGAAAAGACGACGATGACGACCTCATCTCTTGTATCTGGTAAAGCTTTGACGACCTCCTCCTCTTTGTTTAGTTTCTCTGTTGTCTAAAACCGCACATACACCCAGCCATACAGAGAGAGAAAAAGCGGTCGAGACTTGCTAGCTTTGGCTGACACGTTTGGACGTCTTGATTAACCAAAAGTAAAAGTATGAGAAAACAAGACAAACACCTCCCAACCGATCTGCTCACACTATTTCAACGCCTTAGTGCCATGGTCGTGCTTTCCAGAGTAGTTGAGATCTTTGCTCCTACTGCATTATTCAAAATAAATATTCCCTTGCACGAATATTACACCTAGGAGTCTATATAGACGAGCAAATGGAAAGACAGAGATATAAATTCTTACCGGAAGAACAGGGCTCACGGTTGTTTACGACAAACAACCGGCCCGACTTTTGGTAGATTAATTGAGATCCCAAAAAAAAAGAGCTCTAGTTTTGTTTGTACTGCCAGGCTCTAGAACTGCAGATAAGGGACAAAACGTGGTGGAAGAAACAATTAGGGAGGTTGTCGCTCATCCACCTTAATAGAGTAAAAGGGAGGCTAAATTTATAAGCAGATGAGAGAAGTACTTCAAAGTTAAACTGAGCATTTGTGAACGATATTCCTTCTGAGCTCTGTTTTTTCTCATGTCATACTCATGAAGGGGAATTAATTTTTTAGTGGGCTGACGCAATCATTTGCTTTTCGCAGTTAATTTCTGATCATACTAGTAATCATTTGGTCTTTATTTATTTATTTCTTATATTATATTATATATATATATATCCACAGAGGATTATCGACCACGGTAAGTTCCGACTACCATATACAATTATTCGGTAGTCTGATGACTGCATCAGTTTGCTGACGAGAAGGGAGACAAGAATAAGACACCTTACCTGCGTTCAGCAATTAAAATTTTATCATGGTTATAAAAAAATTTCCCTCACTTCATTATTAACTTTCATAAAAATTTTTACTTTTTTTACTACCTCTCATATGAAAAATTTTCATTTTTTTATCTTTCTCTTCATTTTTTCATCCACTTTTATACTTAAAATTTTAATCACTCTAAAATTTTGTCACTTAAACACACAAAAATTTAGGTGGTTAAAATTTTGGGAGTGTTGTAGTTAGTAAAAAATAAAGAGATAGATGATTTGAATGAATTTTTTATATTTATTTAGAATGAAAAGTAATAATTTGATAGGGAGAAAATTTTGTGTAGTTATTTTATTGGGACCAAAATTTTGAGGGCCAAATTTTTTTTGAGAGGTTGATAGGTTAAGATGTGTATGAAATTGTTGTGGATAAATGGTTACTCAACATGTGCGGTGAGAGAGATAGGCTATGTTTGGATGGTTTTTAAAATATTTTTAAAAACTTCTCGTACTCACTTTTTCATCAATTTTAATATTTTTTTCACAAATTTCACTAACTTTTTACAAATTTCAAGAACCTTTAACACACTTTTCACATCTCTCAAGAGAATCTACACTATTTTTAAAAAAAATATAAATATAAATAACAAATTAAGGTGTCACGAGAATGTTCTGATAAGTTGCGTAGGTTGTGCATGGTAAAATAATGCAGAGGATTGATGGGATTTGGGTTCTGACAGCCTTGTCCTTAGCTAATTCCGCGGGTATATTCTGCCTATAAAGAAATTATCCTGCCCCGACCTTGATCGATCCAATACAAGTACGTAGGAGCGCGATACACATGGATTTTTTTTTATGCATATATGAGAACGTACATATATTCTACAGAAAATAAATTTTCTGTAATAACATCCCACTGCATAGAATACGATTCAATTTCAATCAAATAATATAAATCCGGCTGTTATAGAAGAAGTTTGAATTTCAATCAATAATATAAGCCAGGTACTTGGCAATTCTATTCAAGTATCAACAAAGTTTAGCTTATGTGTGACATAATTAGCAGGTATTTTAGCAAACCAAAAATTTCCTTTCGATGGAGATATGAATTTAAAATTTTATTATTATTATTTAACTAAAATTTTGAGTTAGTTACATTTGCAAACTAAAATTTTAGATCTCTTTCTATTATAAAAAATTCACACAAATATAATTATTCATCTTCACTTTTTCTCTAACTCCCATAAAATCCAAGAAAACTCTAATCCACCTCAAGTTCTACGATCGTCCCAAAATTTTCATAAAATTTGAGTTTGCAAAACATGACCTAAACTTGGTATTGATCGAATATTGATAATTAACTTTAAAATTAGTTTCTCATATTGTGCAGCCTAATGAAAACAATTATCTCATGGTTTGTATAATTATTATGTAGCTATTTTTGGATAGCTGTAATAAGGATGGAATGACACTTGTAATAAAGTAAAAGCTTTATAAGTTTTTAGAAAAAGATATATTTTTTATTATTTAAAGTATATAATCTAACACTACACGACCTTGATCATAATCAGCTAGCTGGTTGGTTCTGATCACCATAGAGATTTGGATACGAAATATGCTGATCAGATACTTTTTCCACTTGGTAGAAGCAAAAACACTTGTTATGTAATTTGCTAAATTTCGAGAGACTGCAGCTGTTGTTTTAATATTTGTGCCAAAGGATGATATATACTAGGCCATTATAATTTAATCAATTTGTGCAGTACTTATCGTTTTCGTGTGATCTTCCACTTCTGCCGCCCATAAGGAGTTGGTGGGGGGTTTCCCGTCTCTTTACACGAATACTCAGCTGAATGTACAGAAAATCCTAGGGTGCGGTAATTGGCGTACGTCATAGATTAACACTGCATGGGAGGAAGGATTTGGCCCCGGTCTGCACTAAGGGCTCCCTTCTAGAACGTCTACCAGCATCTCTGTGCGCGCAGTACATCACCACCTTGCGGGTAAGGTACGTCCATGTCTTGGGTTAAAGGCTCTTTGGCGCAACTGACGTTTCTTACCAACTTTTTTTTCCCACTAGAAAGAACCTACTTAGCTTGTCTTTTCTTCTTAATGCCATATATATATATATATATATATATATATATATATATATATATAGTTGCTGCCTTTTTCTTCGTCTGATTGGCTACCTCACGATTCATAACCATGAATATAGGAGGAGTTTGTGGGAGACTGCGGGGCACCTTGCTCAGGAGACTATCCCATGGATGGTGATGGCTGACTTTAACGCTGTTAGGTTCCCTTATGAACGGGCGGGTGGCTCGGATAACTGGCCTAGTTGGAAGGATGAGCTGAATATGTGTCTTTGCCAGAATGGGCGGGATGATTTGAGATTCTCGGGGCATTTATTAACTTGGCAGAATATGCGGGAATCTGACCCAATATTGAGGAAGTTGGATAGGGTGGTGGTCAATTGTTGTTGGGATGAACAATTTGGGAACTCGGAGGCGACATTCCTTCTGGGGGGATTTCTGATCATTCACCTATAGTTGTGAGGATTGAGGTGGTTAAGCTTTCCCCTAAGTCCTCAAATTTTTCAATATGTGGTGAGAGCATCCACTTTTTTGGACATTGTAGGCAAGGTTTGGGAGACTGAAGTGCAGGGGACGCCAATGTTCAGATTGTTCTCAAAGCTATGGTTGTTGAAGCGAGAACTTCGGAAACTTAATAGGCAATATTCTGATATTTCAGGCCGAGTTGAGGAAGCAAGGATTGCTCTTGAAGAGGTCCAAAGTGTGCTATAACTTGATCCTACGATAGCTTTCATGCGCATGGAGAAAGAGTTAGCTGCTGAATTTGTGAACCTTTGCAGAGATGATGAATCATTTCTTCACCAAAAGTCACGCAACCAGTGGCTTAACTTAGGTGATCAAAATTCTCGGTTCTTTTTCCAGAAGGTTAAGTAGTTTCAGAGTAAGAGCAGGATCTGTTCTCTTACTCTTGAAGATGGACATCGGTTGACTGATCAGGTGCATATCAAGGAGGAGATAGTTAGATTCTATTCTAGGCTATGGAGTAAACCTGGGAATGAAGGGGCAGTGGACAGGAGGGAAGTGGAGGATGCTTGTAGTAGACGGTTAACTCAGCAACAAAGAGTTAGCCTGCAACACGAGGTGACTGATAAGGAAATCATGGATGCCTTCTTCTCCATCAGCGATGACAAAAGCACCGAGTCCGGATGGTTATAATGCCTATGTTTTTTAAACGTTCATGGTGCATTGTTGGGAGTACTGTTTTAGAGGCTGTTAAAGATTTTTTTAAATCTGGTCGGTTGTTGGGGGGAAGTGGATTGTACAACAGTTTCATTAATTCCTAAGATTTCAAATGCGTCCAAGTTGAAAGATTTTCGGCCTATTTCTTGCTGCAATACCATCTACAAGTGCATCTCGAAAATATTGGCAAATCGAATGAAGGGTATGATCCAGGACTTAGTCAGTGTGAATCAGACAACCTCTATTGCTGGAAGGAGGATTGGGGATGATATTCTTTTGGCTCAAGAAGGTTTCCGGAATTATCATAGGAACTCTGGTACACCTAGATGTGGAATCAAAGTGGACAATCATGAAGGCCTACGACCATGTCAGATGTGATTTCCTATTGTTGGTTCTTGATGTGATGGAATTCCTGCCTCATTTTGTTCGTTTAATTGAGGAATGTGTTTCTAAAGCCAAATTCTCCATCAAGATAAATGGGGAGCTTTGTGGTTTTTTCCAGGAACAAGAGGTCTGTTAGAAATAAAAAAAAAATTTACTTTAGATAAATGAGACACCCAATGGAAACATCCAATTGGATTTGTTTACATCTCATGTATGAAATTAAAGGTCACAAGGGGTGGCTTATTTATAAGCCAAAATTCTCCAATACCCCACATTGCTAAGCAATGTGGGACTATTACATTTCAACACTCCCCCGCAAACTCAAGGTGGACAAACCGACAAAACTTGAGTTTGGAGTTATAAAAAAAATAATTACAGAAAAATAATTACAAAGATTGCCGGTACTAAGCTGGGAAGTCGCCTGTACTGCGCCGGGAGGATGCCGGTACTGAGCCAGGAGAAAGCCGGTACTAAGCCGGGAGAAAGCCGGTACTGAGCCGAGAAAGTTGCCGGTACTGAGCCAAGAGAAATCCGGTACTGAGCCGGGAAAATTGCCGGTACTAAGCCGGGTGAATGCCGGTACTGAGCCGGAAAAGTTGCCGGTTCTAAGCCGGGAGAAAACCGGTACTAAGCCGAATGGTCGCCAGGAGGTAACCGGACTAAAGCCGGAAACCATCCTCTGAAACCATGTTAGAAATAAAAAATTTTTTACTTTAGATAAATGAGACACCCAATGGAAACATCCAATTGGATTTGTTTACATCTCATTTATGAAATTAAAGGTCACAAGGGGTGGCTTATTTATAAGCCAAAATTCTCCAATGCCCCACATTGCTAAGCAATGTGGGACTATTACATTTCAACAAGGTCTTCGACAAGGGACCCATTATCGCCTTACCTTTTTGATCTAGTTATGGAGATTTTTTCTGGCCTCACGCAGAATATGGCGGCAAGTCCAGAATTTGGCTTCCACTGGCCCTGTAGAAAGACCAAACTCACCCATCTTTGCTTCGCTGATGATTTATTAATTTTTTCTAAGGGTATGTGGTTTCGAAGACACTGATAAAAGGGTTGCCTTAGCAACTTTGAGAAATTGTTTGGGCTGACTCCTAACACTGGTAAGAGTAAAAAAAAAATTCTGTGGTGTCAACAATTCAACTCAAACGTATATCTGCTATTCTCTGGAATTCTCTGTGGGGGAGATCCCAATTTGAAATTTGGGCCTTCCTTTAATTTCTACTAGGCTAAGGCCTATTGATTGCCAGATTCTTGGGGATAGGATTGTAGCTCGAGTTAAGAGTTGCACAAATAAATTCCTCTCTTATGCTGGCAGATTGCAGTTGGTTAAGTCAATCTTGTTTGCAACTCAAGCATATTGGGCGTGTCACTTTATCCTCCCTAAAGCTACCTTAATTCTGTCATGCCCCGTGCTCGTACATAACCCCTAGACTCTCCTATAGTAATGAAATGCACACAAGCGGAGATTACGACACGAATTAATCCTCTCAAGGCCTGATTCTTGCGTTGAAAAAGCTTAGCGAAAACGTTTTATTGAAAATTTATAAGTATATTAAGGAAGATAATAGTTTCAGGGATTCATCAAAATGACAATATTCAATTACGCCTTTAAAAAATCTACATTGAATAAGGAAAATAAATAGAAGGTTACAAAAGCGTCCTTCCAAAAACACAAAAGGCTAGTTAACAAAAAAGTGAGCCTCTTGAAGCTCACAAAACTGAGACGTCTACAAACTAAAACGGTTTGAAATACAAGCTGGGTAAAATCAAATAAAAAGGAACCAACCTATTCCTTTGTTGCCACAAAGTCGCCTCTTGTAAAAAGAATTCGAGTACATGCAACAATAAAAAAGACGAGGTAAGTCATACGGACTCAGTAAGGTCGGGGAAGGGACATGACAATCATAACAATACTACATAGCATATGACAATATGATACTTGATAAAATTTGCATACCTTTATAAAATACATACATAGAACGATGCACATATAATGAGATGATGTGGTGCACCCAATTTCCTATCATTCCTTTAGGGTTGAGATGTTTTTGTCGTCTACTCTGTTTACCCCCAGAGTTGGGTTGTGCGTCCCTTCTCTCCTCCTGGACTTGTCTTGTGCCAACTGCACCAGGACCTTTTCATAGTTAGGCACTATGCCCCATTAGGTTAGGCATTTTGCCCCATTAGGTTAGGAGCCCACCCTTTTCCTATAGCGGCGAGTTTCATTCTCCCCTTAGTGAACGGTACCGTCACCCATTATTACGGAAAACACCTCGGGTAAGTTCGATTTTCATTCCCTGATCTTGGTCCACTCAATGATTCATGATATGAATGCAATCATTGATGCTCAGTCATTTTCATAAATAATGCAACACGTAATTATGATTCATGATTCATAATGGTTCTCGCATGTGTACCCTTTTGGACATTTTCTTTTCTTTTCCATTCCATGGCCCTTTTTGCTCACTTTGAGCTTCCTTAGGGTACGACACTGTTGTGACCCTCTTTTTATCAATCAGTTTCATCTTTACATCTTTCAGTTCATAGATCAAACATGCACAAGCAACTCATAACATGTTGCATAAAAAGTATCAAATATAGGAGATCAAGACTATGAACTTTAAGCAAACGTTTTCTTCTTTTCAATTACAAGTGTAATTGTGTACTATTTGGGCCTCCTCGGCTCTGATGGATCCGTTTTCCAACTCACAAGACTCCTTAAGGCCACTTAGAAGTATCTAGCTCAAAGGTCTATTTGTGGACCTTAATGAGCCGTGTGATTTGGGCCCTCTAAACAGGTCGGTTTGGGCTTTCCCATCTATTTTCATACTCTACACAGTCATAAAGTTAGTTTTCCAGTTAGGACCTTTTTACATTAACGCTTAGTGTGAAATGTCAAAATTGTCATTGTCACCTTCAGGGACATTTTCAACCTTTCCCGACCTCTGATTACCATGAAATTTTTACTAGGACCTACTGTACTCCTGTAATACATATACACCAATTTCCAGGTCAAAATTTCAAGGATTCCGTGGGGTTGTTTTGAGAAATGTCGAAACTGCCCTTAGAGACCTCCAGAGACATTTTCGACCTTTCCCGACCTCTAATTGTCCTGCAATTTTTACTGGGACCTACTGTGATCATATACTACACAAAAAAAAAATTTCAGGCAAAAAATCCAAGGATTTCATAGGAAGATTTGAACATCAATGGTTTTTCACTGAAAAGTCCCCATGTTTCCATCTCGTGCTGGTGTACTCTAACATTTAAGTCATCATAACTGACATACTATAATCACAACATATTTTAAATATGAAGACATGAAGGCAGCAAAAATTTAAGTCCATCAGAACTAAAATGCTCTAAACACAACATGCTGAAATAGGCCTTACATGCATGTGATTATCCCAACACAAATCATACAAATTATTCTCCCAACACAAATCATACAAATTACCCCTTACATGCATGTGATTATCCCGAATACCCTGGTTGATTCTCTATACCCTTATCTTGGTCGTTGTAGTACGGCTTTCTTGAATAATTTAAGACACCTAGACAGTAAGACACAAGTTAGGACAAGAAAAAGGTAAAAGTTGATGGAAAGAAAGGGTACAGGCCAAACTACCTTTCCCTTTTTTTTTCCTTCGGTCTCGGTCTCTTCTTCCTTTGGTCACAAGAGTTTTTACGTCACTCTCCCTCCCTTTCTCTTTATGTTAGTGATTATGTTGGTAGCAGGTAAGTCTCCTTCTTTCTTACTCTCTTTGTGGTACAAATAAATAGACCATACCTTACTTATGGTTATTTCCCCCTGGCCAGTCAACGTAGCATAGGCTAGGTCTAGAGGAAATCAGCAAAAAATCATGATATAACCATACACAAGCAGCCACCTACACGTCTCAAATCTCACATATCTTTTAAAGATGGTAAAGGAAAATAGGCACCAATGACAAAGCTCCATCTATAGGATCGGCTAAATCAAAATAAGAGTGCATTTAATGCACATTAATGTACACCATCCGGTCAAGGCACATGGAAAAGGTAATAGAAAAAGTAAAGCTGGGTATACAGGGCACAATCATTCGCGCATGGCAAAAATAAGCCCCGATCATTAATGCCCTGGACATAGGCTAAAATATCTCGGGTCCAGGACTCCCGAGTAGTGCTCGAGCTCGACAACTCTCGGTCATGCTGCTCTCGGTCAGCCTGAGACTTCCTACTCAATAACACCGGGTGTTTCTACTTGGTGATCCCGACCTCACAGATCATTTACCCCGGGGATTGATGCGAATCTGAGCAAGGCTTCAAATGAGCTAGTTCAAGTACTCGTAGGGCCGGTTACGAGAGAATGAGACAAGAAGTTCAAAGATGGAATCGACGAACTCATTCAAGAGATATGGGCTTAAGCAATGTCATGGAGGCCCATTAAAGATGATCCACGTTCTAGAAGGATCCGGTCAAGAGTTATTTTTGGGTCTATTCTAGAAGAATTGGATTGCATGGCTATTCTAAGGGCCAAATCCTTTCCTTTCATTGTCTTTTGATCATTTCCTAATTTTTAGGAATATATGATTTGAATTTGAATTCAAATCAAATGCTACCTTATCCCTTTTCCTAACTTTTAGGAATATTTGATTTGAATTTGAATTCAAATCAAATGCTAGTTTATCCCTTTTCCTTAGCCGGATTTTTAGGTGCATTTAATTTCTTTCAAATTAGCAAACAACGTCTCTTTCCTTAGCACATCTAACACAGATTTCAGATGTACTACATGATCGTCCATGTTTTTGCTATAAATGAGGATATCATCAAAATAGACAACAACAAATCTGCCTATAAATGCACGCAAAACATGGTTCATAAGTCTCATAAAGGTGCTCGGAGCATTAGTAAAAACCAAAAGGCATAACTAACCATTCATACAAACCATATTTTGTTTTAAAGGCCGTTTTCCATTCATCTCCTTCTTTTATCCTAATTTGATGATAATCACTCTTTAAATCAATCTTAGAAAATATGCAAGAACCATGTAGCTCATCTAACATATCATCTAAGCCTGGGATAGGATGACGATACTTTACCGTTATGTTGTTGATGGCTCGGCAATCAACGCACATTCTCCATGTCCCATCCTTCTTTGGTACAAGTAAGATCAGAACCGCACATGGGCTCATGCTCTCCTTCACATGCCCCTTCTCCAACAACTCACTTACCTGCCGTTGAAGCTCCTTTGTCTCCTCGGGATTGCTCCTATAAGCTGGTCGGTTTGGAATGGTTGCACCGGGAATAAAATCGATTTGATGTTCAATCCCTCGGATTGGAGGTAACCCATGGGGTGTATCCTTGGGGAAAACATCCTCATACTCCTGCAAAAGAGAAATAAATATAAATAGACAAAACAAGGTCAAGTTCGTTAGTGTTTAAAAATGTCTCTTTGTACAAAAGTACAATCATCGGCTGATTTGAAAGCATCGCTCGCTTGATCTCACTCACTTTTGCATAGAAATTCTTTTGTTTTCTCTCCGATTTTCTCTCAAGTGTCGAGCTCTGAGTCTCTTTTTCTCTCTCATATGTCTCGGCCTCTCTTTGATTTTCACTCTTTTTCTTTTGTTCACTCTCCTTTTGCAATCTCACTTGATCCTCATATACTTGCTGCGGTGTCAATGGGACAAGAGTGATTTATCGTTGATTAAGTACAAAAGAGTACTTTTTTGTAAAACCATCATGCTTCACTTGTCTATCGAACTGCCATGGACGCCCTAGCAATAAGTGTCCCGCTTGCATCGGTACTACATCACACAATATGAACCTAATTCATCACTGTTTTCAGCTCCTTCCATGTCTCTATTGGCCGTCTCCTCCTGTGAATCACAAGCTGATCCCACCAAGTTAGAGCGTATTCAGCAAATTCATTCACAGCAAGTCTTACCTTCTTTGACTCGGGGTAGTTATGGCAAGCAAACACGAATTCCATCTTTTTCTCCCACTCAAGGAATTCGTCAGGATCAGATCTACCTTGAAAAGATGGAATATTTATTTTATTACCACCCAAGTTGTTATCTTCACGAAACCTAGCTTCTCTATATCTTCGCCCAAGTCTCCTGTTGTTAACTACGAAATTCCGA
The DNA here is from genome assembly GCA_963930655.1 of Myrica gale. Classification (NCBI taxonomy): domain Eukaryota; kingdom Viridiplantae; phylum Streptophyta; class Magnoliopsida; order Fagales; family Myricaceae; genus Myrica; species Myrica gale. Next base: position 20,905,108 of record OZ005600.1, on the reverse strand, counting down.
TACTCTTCTTCCTCAAAAGCAGATCCATAACGTTCTTCATCCTCCATCCTCGCCTCCCATTGCGGTACTCGTTCTCTTCTACGGAATTTGGGGGCGTTTTGTGGCTGCTGCTCAAGTGAATCCATACGTTGGTGAAGTTGGCCCAGTTCCGAATCTATCATTTTCTTCATCTCACTCCTCATGGCTTCCACAAACAATTTCGGGTCAGTTGATGTCGAAACATCTTCGGAAATGTTCTCACCATGGTTTTGAGACATGGTTGCTGCAGAAACAATGATAGAAACAAAAAGAACCTCACGATTCACTCTCTTACGTGTTTACACTAGAGGATGTGGATCACTCTTCACTCGTGTTTCACTCAAAATAATATGGCTTTTGTGGTGGGGGTGAATTTCGGACTAACAGGAACCTCAATTTATGGGATTTTCGGTTTTTTTTTTGAAATTCGGCTAAGAAAAGATAGATGGTGTGAACCGAATTAGAGAAGAAAAAAAACAAAATTTAAAGGATAGGCAAACCCGAACTAGAAAACCAGCTCTGATACCAAATGATGTGAAGGACAGATCCGAATGGAAACCTCGACTCGTTGTTTATTAGAAACAAGAACCTCGGTATAAGGAAGACGCCACAAACGGTGGTGGAACTCCGTTTGATAAGTCGGGTTGAAAGCCACGGGAAATCCCGATAAGTTCGAATAGTTCTTCAAAGAACCAAAGAGAATCACAAGACCTCTCAAATAATATTAATCTCAAAGTTGTGTGTCCTTTCTACATGCCCAAAGGCCTTTTAAATATACTTGGAACATCCCTCCAAGAATAGGATTCTAATTAAAATAGGAAACTAATTCAAATTTGAAAGAAATTAAATGCACCTAAAAATCCGGCTAAGGAAAAGGGATAAACTAGCATTTGATTTGAATTCAAATTCAAATCAAATATTCCTAAAAGTTAGGAAAAGGGATAAGCTAGCATTTGATTTGAATTCAAATTCAAATCATATATTCCTAAAAATTAGGAAATGATCAAAAGACCATGAAAGGAAAGGATTTGGCCCTTAGAATAGCCATGCAATCCAATTCTTCTAGAATAGACCCAAAAATAACTCTTGACCGGATCCTTCTAGAACGTGGATCATCTTTAATGGGCCTCCATGACATTGCTTGAGCTCATATCTCTTGAATGAGTTTGTCGATTCCATCCTTGAACTTCTTGTCTCGTTATCTCGTAACCGGCCCTACGGGTACTTGAACTAGCTTGTCCCCTGGTCCTTCACTATTTACCCCGGGCTAACTACTCAGTTACCCAGGGCAGATCATTCACCCAAACAGCCCGGGAATTCAACTTACTTACCCCGGGAATTCTTCTCACTTACCCCAGGAATTTCAACCAGACCATATCCCCAGGCATCTCAGGCATATGTCTAACCGGGATTGTCTTTGGGCATTCTAGCGCCTGTCTTCCAGACTCCCCAGTAATTACGTGCTTACCCCTGGTCACCCCAGTAAATGTGTTCTCGATCATCCTGGGAAATCCGAGTCTCCCCTGTCTTTACCTGCGCACATCTTTGGTTGTGTACTGCCCGGGTCAAAATAAACCTAGACTCCATATAGGCTAAAAATAAGTATAAGTTAAATGCAACTATGAAATGTTCAAACTTACAAGGAAATCACAATGTGCAAAGAAATAATAAAAGGAAGATAAATTCAACGACATAAACATAGGCAAAAATAATACGTATGCCGAATCATTTAATTGCAAATATCATAAGGAAATAGTATGTAAACAAATGCAAACACTTACTTGAATAATAAGAGAATTGATTTTGTAAGCTTAATAAAGTAATAATTTAGACTGAAAAACTCCAAAGAAAATAATATGGGGTAAACTCATTGTTAGCCCCATATCTTGGGGCAAAATCAAGTTACGACCCTTATTTTTCAAATCAACAATTTGATACCCCTATGTTTCAAAATCACTCAATCCTCACCCCCGTTTAAATTTACCGGCAAATGAAACAATTTTTCGTGAAATGACCAGAATGCCCTTAAAGATGTCTCAGCCGCCAACTTTGACTTTGCTTCATCTACTTCTTTCAAAATCTCCGACTGAAGCTTATACTGCTCAACCTTCTCTCCTACAATTTTGGGTATCCTCCTTTTTTCATCAAATTTACTTCTCTCTACTTTTAAAGATTTCCGTAATTCTATAATGCCTAACAGTACTATCTGTAGAGAATAAAGTAGGAGAAATAGAATCTCGTTGGCTTGAAGTATTTATCCTCAAGTGGGAATTTCTCTGGGAACCTCCTGCTGAACTCAAGTCAGGGAGGCTATCAAAAGCGACTTCTGTTGCACCTAGCCTGAGTCTTGGGTTCACTTGTCCTGGCGGAACAGATACACCTAAGCTGCTGCTCAAACTGAAGCAGTCAAATTCTCAGCAGGCATCATACTCGATTCTTGGAGAGAAACTAACAGGTACGAGTATTGTTTTAGTATTGTCCTATAAAGGAGTATGAGGTGTTCAAGTGCTAGTTTACACAGAAATGATGTGTTCCCAATGCTCCTGTATAAAGAAGGCTTACAAAAAAGAACACACGAAGACAAAAACAAAAAGAGACAGACTGCTGGAGTTACTTTCTCAGCATATTACCACCACAAAAAAACTACTTTTGTCCAGATGTGTGCTTTATAATTCCCCGGTTTAGCTACTGGGTACGTATGCATTTCTTTTTCATATGTAGTAGGTCCAAACTGTTAAGTTCTTCTACTGCTCTCCACAGATCACATCTTGTAGCACAACTCATCTTCCTAGATCAACTTTGTGAGATCGCACCATACCTTCCAAGAAGTTCTCTGGAACCACATGTTCCTTATGCAATTCTTCGTTCAATATATAGCCAGTACTACACAAACAATCCATCCTCTCTCCTGTAAATCAAAGTTTGTTGAAGGCTCGACTTCAGGGAGTGTGGGTCCCAGTCCTCCACCAAGGTTTGCAGTATCTAGGTCTGGTCCACTTGCGTACAAGTAGAAAGATGGCCAACACCAAAGAGAGGACAGGGTCGTAAATTATGTAGACGAATCTCAGAGTGATACGTTTCAGTTTGAGGATAAAGACGAAGCCTTGGAGGAAAACGATTGACGGTCAGATGGGCCCCACGAGGAGGGAATCCCCTCGGACCAGCAAAGCCTGATCTTTGCCGAAAGCAGCTCGAGGACGGCCGCACCTTGCTTTGAAAATATGTAGTTATCATACATTGAGGATTATTGCAGATACACGAGTCCATATATATCTTCAGGATCTTTGTCTTCCATATATATGATAGTCTTTGGTGCTGTTTTTGGATCCTCAAAATAGAGCATAGACCTACTAAAACCCGTTTGCTGTGGACAACAGTCCAGAAAGGTAAGTCACGAGATCTCTCGATGATCGGGGCTATGGTCCAGTTCGAAGGAGAAGAGATGGGAAGTTGAGGGCTTCAATGACATTGGTGTTGTCGCCTTCCAGAAGCACTTCGGAAAGATCGAGAAGGCGAATATTATCCACTGCAAGGAGGGCAGCCTCTGCTTCCGCTCGAAGAGGTTCCATTGCTGGTAGAATTTTTGTACATGCCAAAATAATTTTTGTAGCTGGGTTGAAGAACAAGGTAATTTTCCTGCCATGCACGGTAATGTTCTATTGTTGTTCTTATCACAGAGAACAAAAAATGTCGAAATAGGAAAGAAGTAAAAAAAAATCGCCTTTTGATCTGAACAAGTTGACCATGCATTGCGTGTACAATTATCAAAGGCATTCTTGTCAATTATCAAGGGCATTCTTGTCATTTCATGAAAAACCGTCTCATTTGACGGTGAATTTAAACGGGAGGACGATGATTGAGTGATTTTGAAAGATAGAGGTTTCCAATTGTTGGTTTTGAAACAAATGAGTCTCAAATTTTTGGTTTGAAAAAATAATGGTTGTAAATTGATTTTTCCCTAAAGATATGGGGCTAACTATGAGTTTACCCCAAATAATATATAAATAAGTCAAACAACTGAAAATAAAGCGGGGTGTCACAAAGTTGAATTGTGCAAACACTTCGATCTTTTTTATGGAAAGGCAGTGATCTTAATATGGGAGGAGCCAAGGTGTCATGGGGTGAGATTTGTAAACCGCTTCATCAAGGTGGATTGGGAGTCCTGAAAATTAATGTCTGGAATAAGGCACCTAAAGCACATCTGACATTTTCTAACGGATGGGGTTGAGTCCATTTTGTCCTATTGGGTCCGCAAGAATATTGTTCGTGGTCGGCAGTTTTGGAACATGAGCATTGCCTCTGATTCAACATGGTGCTGGAGGAATATTCTCAAACTTCGTGAGGTGGCGCAAGAGAGGATCAAGGTTTTATTGGGGATGGGTGTTCCACCTCTCTTTGGTTTGATAATTGGCGCCCTTGTGGACCGTTGTATAAACTGGTTCCGAGTGAGTTTATGCAATCCTCTTCAGGTGGCGAGAATGTTGTTGTTGCTGAGATTATTAGCGGCACAACTTGGAGCTGGCCAGTTGGTGAGTTTTGGAGGATGTTGGCTAGTCATACTCAGGGTACTTTTCATCCTTGCCAAAATAGGAGGGATAGGCTAATATGGTGTCTTAGTCCAAATGGTAATTTTTCGGTATCTTCCGCTATTACCTTTTGTGGGGTGCTAGCCATGTGCCAATGTTCTATTTTATTTCCCGGTTAGCATTTAGAGGGAGGCTTTCTACTCGAACAGCCTTGCGAAGTAGGGGTATGGGTAATGACTTGTATTGTGTTTTGTGTGGTGGAGGGCTGGAGGATGAGGACCATTTATTTTTCCAATGCCCATTCTCGTATTTGGATACTTTTATTGGACAGATGTGATATTTCTAGAGATAATGATATGCTGGAGGGAAGTGGTCCACTGGATGACAGCTAATCTGAAAGGTAGGAGGACATTACTTGCGAGAATTTTGAGAATCATGCTCATAGCGGCTATTTATTATTTGTAGAGGGAACGAAACTCCAAAATTTTCAGAGGTGATAGTAGAAGGCTTATACATGTTTTTAGTGACATATGTATAATGGTAATTGCGAGAATTAACACAATTAGAGATACGAGGAGGACTGATGTGAATATTCAGTTAAGTAGAAAGTGGAAGATTTTAGAAGACATTTATAGCATACAGAAGACATACTGATGATACTTTTAGTGATAACTAGTTGTTTTTAGTGTTTACCTTCTAAGTTGTTGCTCTTTCGGTGTCCTGAGTTTTTTCTTTGTTTCTGGGCTTGGCCTACTCTTTATACAGTTCTTGGGGAATTAATACACTTACCGGTTACTCAAAAAGAGGGCTCCCTTCTGGAACGTCTACGAGCATCTCTGTGCGTGCAGTACATCACCACCTTCCTTGTGCGGGTAAGGTACGTCCATGTCTTGGGTTAAAGGCTCTCTGGCGCAACCGACGTTTCTTACCAACTTTTTTTTCCCACTAGAAAGAACCTACTTATTTTCTTCTTAATGCGATATATATATATATTAGTTGCTGCCTTTTTCTTCGTCTGATTGGCTACCACACGATTCACACACCATGCTTACGGAAAGCAATAGCAGTTCAAGAACGTCGCTTTGGGATCGGTTTTGCTGTCCTTCCAAAAGGCTCCAAAGTCTTGATGTCTATATCGAATGGGGGTGGAATTAATTAAATTTGTTAATCACCATATCACCTCAGCAATCCATTCCGCGTTGAGATTTGTGCATAATATCTTTTTAGTTATGATTGGGGGTACTGAGTAGCAGTTCTTATAAAAGCTAGCTTGGTGTTGGTGATAGATAGGAGGATTTAGTAGCGGGCTGTACGTGGGCATGCTTGAATGGGATTTGTGGTTTGACATCATGTAGCAGTTGAGTCGACGCAAGTCACTCTCCACCTAACTGACCTGCTATGACAGGAATTCGTCGGCCGCCCCTGCCTTGCAAAACATTTGAAAACAGTCTGATCAATAACCTTCCTAAGATGGCTCTATAACGTGCAGATAGATTATTATTTTGGGGGAAGTTCTAATTAATTTTATTGCTCTACGTACGTACACGCCACCCATCCTCAGCCAACCAAAGTTGATAATTAATTTAGCTCTTTCCCTATTCTTTTGAAAATCTTTCATCTCAGCTAGCTAGTTGTTTAATGTAATTAAGAAGTACTAGTGATGCATAAGGTTGCAGTTTAATTTCTCTAACGATTGACTATCTGTTTTCTTAATTTTAGCTTGACTGTGATCTATTCCTGCGTGTTTTAATTAAGGCCGCGTGTCTTCACCTTCTTGTTACTTTTAATGGGAAGACTGGTTTTGTATAGGGTTCCTTTCAGTACTTTGGAGTATTGAAAATTTCTCTTCCTATTCAAAGATGCATGGTTAATTTACATCATATTTTACAAAAGTAATGGTGTGGAAGTCGAAAACTTTCTCAACTTTCATGGTTTGATGAAAAAAGAGAACACTGATATATGAATACTTTTATCGTTTTATAATATAACTAGCAGCTAAGATGAAAATTTGGCTTAGATGAAATTTTTTGAAATACTCTTTTCCTTATGGTTTGTAACAGTGGGTAGCAGCTAGATACAGTGTATTTATATTAGGCCAGGTTCATCTGAGTTCAGTACACAGAAAGTCTGAGCTTAGTGCACAGAAAGTGGTACAGATCGTGAAAATTTGTTTTAAAAAGTTTTGAGACATGTAAATTAACCTTCTTGAAGTCGGTATACAACCGTGTAACTTTTTTAAACCCAACTAATTAAAGCGGGTGGATATATATATATACTTATGAAATCTAATTTCTTTTTCTTTCTTTGAGAGCTATTGGTCAAAGGTCTCATATTTGAAATGAATGAAGGTAGGATTTACAATTGGTGGGGTCGACGAATAGGTCTTATAAAAAAAATAATTAGCAGGCTCAATTCGTGTTTATCATGTTGACTCCCTTGGGGTTTTGATCCAGAAACAGCCACCCACCGGTAGTTCTGCATGGACTTTTTCCAACAACTAGCTATAGTTATCTAATTACAGAAAGAATATATATACACTAAAGAAAATATATATATGGGGAGAATACAGTACTCTTCCACGTCTAAACATAAGGGTGTTATACTTATTTTTTTTCTTTCTAATATTTCTAGCACTCATCTTAAAATACTCATGCAGCCAAAGCAATTTTTGTGTGTTTTTTTTTTTTGCTTATTGGATAAACTATACTGTGCCTAATCCGGCTATCATTTTCAACAGCGTAGGCAATAAAGCTAATTTGCTTGGGTCGAACTTAAAGAGTAAATTGGGGAAAGGTTAGCTGTTGCGCTCGAAAAAAGAGTCTTGAATTCCTTTTGGAGTGGCTAAGGGCATTTTATTTTCTACCTTTCAGGGTCAGTACAAGGTAAGACCAATTCTTTAATGCTCACAAGGAAAAGCAATTTATGTATAAAAAAAAAAGGAAAAACAATTTTATTTTCCATCTTTCGGGGTTTCGAAACATTCTCTGGGACGTCGGCTGTACTCTTCCTTTGTTGTACTAATGAGAGTGTACTGAATGACCAAAACAAGCGTGGTTTCTTAAGCGGCACTCGGGCATTAAGGTGGGACTAACAAATCAAGCTGAAAGAGCAAAATGTTTGTTGAAGAGGTCCATTAAGATAGTGATGCTTCCTGGGGGCCGATACAAGAATCAAGGAACCCAAGCAAGCTCGTCGATGACAGCGAAAGAGGAATTTGCGTGGTCGCTTATAGCCCCTTCGGTAAATGCTTGGTCGTCAAGCCAAGTATAGCTTAGACGTGTCCTCGTTATAGTCGTTCTTTACCTTATTTTTGTTCCTCTTTCCCTACTTCCTTTCTTTCAGATTGCCAGTAAATGAAGAAATCGAAATAGCACCCATCACATTTTCTCCCTTGCTCCATTCGAAAAGTACATGCATAAAAAACAACTCCTTAACCCACATAACTCAAAAAGTTACAAGTAAAGCATGACTGTCACCTTTGTTCCATCGCTATGACAGTAACTGTTTGACCTCTTTCTATGAGTTTTCTCATATATGTGAGCGTGTATGATCTCATAGCACCTATAATCAGCAACAAAATCACTTTACCACCATGCAGTTCTATCAGCCAATTGATAAGATAGTCAGCACGAGTCCAGAAAGATGATGTTGCTCCAAGGCATACCCTCCGCGAAAATCCGTCCTCCAGAGATCATACCCGCTTGCATACGATAACTGCATCACTGGCCTTTTCTGCATTGCTAAGCTGTGAGGTGGAAACTATAAGCTTAGTTCACTATACAGATTCTATTAGAGCCTAACCTTGAAATTATAGGCCACACCAGACGCAACTGTCGTATGCAATCATAATGCTAATAGAAAAATCAAGATCTTTGTACACAGACAAGATGCCATGAATATCAACTGAATTTGGCTTCAGAACGAAATCATTATCATAACAGAGTTACAATAAGAAAGTTCTCTTGGCAGTTACAAAAAACAACCCCTTTCTCTGGCATCATGAAATCTATAAAACAACTAACACTGGAATCGGCTACTATCTTTAGAATTATTGCCATACAGGTTAACTCAGCCTCATTATCAACAATAAGCAAAAGAAAACCTTGACCACCTGCCAATTGGTAGTCATTGATCGAATACGATAAAGGTGCTACAAAATTGGGATGATTGAATCTTTTCTATCACCAAACACTCTCAAGTGTCATTGGTATATCTCTCTCTAGTGGGGTTTTGGAACATAACCATCGACTGCAAAGTTCCGTGTGGCAGCAGGAATAGCTAAACGGATTCCATCAAGTTCAGGTTTTGCAATTACCTGACAACCCAGACGAGACCTGCAAAATCCCAAACATAGACTCAACCTTAAACACCCAAACAGAAAAAGAAGAATTCGAACAAAAAGACAATTTAATTCTGGTTAAACGTAGAGAAAAATTCTTATTGCAATTTTTGCAAAAGGAACTGACGTTTCTGTGAGCCCAAAGGCCAGGTCCAACATGTCATTTTCTTCATCACTAGGGTCTTCCAACTTATTGTAGTACTCCATGTCCTACCAAAAGATAAAACAGTTAGCACCTCAAATCTCAGCTCACCAAAATGTCGGATTAAACACAGGAGATTCCAGAAACACACTTCCTTTAGTACGTAGAGCCAAAACATACCATCACAATCACATGACAGGTTGAACAGGCAAGTGAGCCTTCACATGCTCCTGATATGACATTAAAAGCAGAGATTAAATTTCGTAACTGTAATTGAATGAGTACAAACATACTGACAAGGAAATAATTCATCCATCAATTTGTGCAAGTGAAAGAAAACACTTTCAGTCCCAGAAGAAAAAAATAGCAAAAGAGAGGCATGGGAGATAGAGGATCCCCAAGATATGGTAATTGAAACTATTATAATTGCTGGCATGTTCTCCATGAAATGACTTCCCCTAAAACCAGTAACTCTAGATAGCATAAATCATAGGAGAAAATAACTCGAAGCTAAGGTAAAGGTTCAAAACACTATACTTAATAAGCAATGAATCCCTACCTTCAAGTTCTATGTCATTTTCATGAGCAGCTTCTAACATAGACATTCCAATTGGGACCTTAAGGTGCTTTTCTTCTCCATCCTTGTCCACAAATGTGACAGAGATCCTGCAAAACGAAGCATCCGGGTAAGAAGAAATGTACATCTTAATGGCAAGAAAGGGAAAGCAGCAACATCTCCAGGGACGGTTAATGCCTTCTGCTCATGGATACCAAATATGTACACCATAAAGTAGAACGTGGAAGATACACATACTCATATCTGCTACTAATAGTTGGCAAGAATGAGCAATATTGCCCAGTGGCGAATTTGCACACAAATTGAATTTGAAAAGTGCAGCTCGTTAAAACTGCAGAAAACTTTGCATATCATCTGGAATTGTAGCTACTAAAAAGAAAAGGGGCAGGTTCCATGTGAATCCTCTTTGGTTTTGGCAAAGATTCCACTTCCAGTACTGTTACTGCCTCTTGGCATAAACCTGCTACCCGTATCGGAGCACAGCAGAAACCATCTACTGGTACCAGCAGCGGTATCACCGCTGGTAGGCAGTAAATCTGCAGAGTCCTAAGGGCCACCTGTTTTCCTGTACTGCCATTATTTATTTCTACCCTATCATCCATCATACCCTCAACAATGATTGAACAAGTCCAGCATGTTACCCATGCTACAAGTTGATGAGTTGAAGCAAGCCCATTACAAACTTGGTGGCCAAAAACTCTTGAACACATCTGGGGATCAACAACACAGGCCAAATTATGAGAGATTCCAGCACATTACCCATTTTACAAGTTGACTGGTTTGTAATGGGCCGAGAGTCGGTAAACTAAGATTATTTTTTTTGATAAGCAAGACAATCTTATTAGAATAGTGACAACAGTACAAGGGACTATACCGAAGCCAATAGTTCAAACAGGCAAGAAAACTAAGAAAATCATCAAAATCAACAAAAAGGCCATCCAACCAAGCATCAGCCCAACAGAAAAGAGAAAATAACATAGAACCCTGCAACATGACCAGGGAGCAAGAACGACTCTCAAAGCATCTATTGTTCCTCTCCATCCAAAGGCTCCACCAAATACAAGCGGGGATCATCCTCCAAATAGCCTTAGCGAAAAGGTTAGAGAACTGCCTGTCCCAACTCCACATCACATTCACCACTTTCTCAGGCATCACCCAACAATAATTAACAATTCTGAGAATATGGTTCCACAGCCCTCACGCCAGGGAGCAATGAAGAAGCAGATGTGCAACCGACTCTCCCTCACACCGACAAAGATAACACCAATCAGCAGTATACATTCCCCTTCTCCGTAAATTATCAGTAGTAAGGATCCGCCCAAGCGAAGCCTCCCAAAAGAAAAAGGAGACTCTAGAAGGACATCTCGTCCTCCACACACCTTTCCAGGGAAAAGACAAATCATTACAACTAGCAATACAAGCATACATGGATCTCACCGAAAAAATCTCATCCTTAGACTCCTTCCAACACAAAATAAACTAAGATTTTAAGTTGTAGCTAATGCATCTAAATAGAACAGAATGGGTTGACAGAACTACATCATCTACTTACTTGACTCCTCCGTAGTGTTATATGGCACTAACTTATTCACCACCAGTGTATACGATAAATTTACCTAGCACTTGTCAACACCAAATCTTGCAATCCATTTTAAAATGAACAATAAAAAGAAAAACTTACTTTTCTTCCTCTTCACTCCCTTGCTCCGATGCATTGTCAGCAGTAGTAGAAAACTGATGATGCTTCTGAAATATGGCTCTCTGAATTACCTTAGTTTCCGTCCATCGTTCAAACTGTATCAAACATTACGGAGATCATAAATTAAATTTTGAAGTAAAAGCAATCATTTCTAGATTGAATAAGTAATTTACTTAAAGAACAAATGATATCCCAGAACTACGGGAAAAGGAACGGATGATTCCAAATTACGGGGATGAGCCAAATCTCTAGATATTATCAAAGACCTCAAGATATTAGAGTTTCGAGATCCTTTCGTAGATTGTAGACATTTTGCTTATTGTAGTTCAAACTTATCCATAAACTGTTCATGTAATTCTGAAAAATCCCATAACCATCTGCGCAAAATTCTCTTGAGTAAACATCAGAACTAATCAACTTCTAAGTCAACCATCTGAAGCAATGTATCATTCTCCTACAGCAACTAGCCAACTCAATTCAGCTAAGCCTTATTTTGATATATCATGTACATATTCAAATTTATTCAAATCGTTTTCAATCTAGTTTGGCATACAAATTCTTATTCCCTGAACCCTTTCCAAACAATACTCTAAATGCTTGCCAAATCTTGTCATTGAACTGAATTTGCAGTCTTATCACCATTTTTTTTTGAGTAATTCAGGTATTCCAATTTTTTTCCCTCAGCCAAATCTCGATTTGGTAGCTATAGTTAAAAACAAAAACCCTTTCACTGCATTGAGCAGAAAATTCTGGGTATAACAGTTTCCTTGCACATAAGGGGCTAGAGGCTAGCACTCAATGTTGATTAATAAAATGGAAAACTGTACAAATAAAATTTCATGAATCATAGCGATCCATAGACAAGAAGGATAGATAAATGTTCTACTGGAACAAAATAAGCCTAGATCCTGTGAGCAGATCTCATTTGTTATGCATACACATAAACTTGCAGGCCCAAACTACATCTTGATGAAAAGCAAGGGGCATTACATCTCATAAGCTCATATGAAAAGCAAAACAACTACCACCAGGACTAGATATTACATGAGAGAAACAACAAAACCCAATATACCAACAACAAAAGGAAGGAAAAGAATGTACAAGTACTCTTTCTTTTGCCCTATTGACAAGAAAGTAATCTACTGAAGGAACTAAGACTCTACCATAAAAAAAGCGTATCCTCTGTCTAACCCCATATAAGGAACCAGGACAAATAACAAGTGACTAGCATATGTTTGAAACAATACTCTATCGAATTTAACGACTGCATACTCCAGGTAATGTTGTATGATTCATCTTTAATAATCCCCCATGTAGACAAGTGTTAAAGATCCTATTAAAACATCGGCAACAGTGAGAATTGGGTTAGCTAAGTAAAGGAACACGACAAAATAAAATAATTCTCCTTGTTTATTCATTTCGGTGAGTGGGATATTTATACAAGTAGATAGTGTGCATCACAGCTAACTCTGTGGCTGAGCACATATTATAAGTAACACTATACCGTTACAACCAACCAATCATTGCTACGTACAAATGCTAACAAATATTTTTTCCAGAATATTTGTACAGCTGGTGTGCGATGGGAGAAAGCTCACGTGACTGCTGAGGTGTGGAGCTGCTTCTGAGGACATGTGCTATTATCCCCCCGCAAGTCCAACGGTGCAGGAAGGACAGTGAGACTTGAGCGCAGCAGCTGAAAACGTGAAGCAGTAATTGGTTTAGTCAGAACATCTGCAAGCTGATCTTTGCTCGAAATAAAGGCGACTTTGAGAGATTTATCAGCAACCCGATCACGCACGAAATGAAAATCTATAGCAACATGTTTCGTGCGTGAGTGAAAAACGGATTGGCAGAAAGATACGTAGCCCCAAGGTTATCGCACCACAGTGTAGGAGCATGAGAGGAAGGAACACCAAGTTCGGTTAAGAGAGAACGGAGCCAAATTAACTCAGCAGTGGCGTTGGCAAGGACTTTATATTCAGCCTCAGTGCTGCTGCGAGCTACGGTGGCTTGTTTCTTTGAGCACCAAGAAATGAGATTAGGACCAAAATAGACGCAGAAGCCACTGGTAGAGCGACTATCATCTGGGCACCCAGCCCAATCTGCATCAGAGTAAGCCGAGAGAGATTGGGAGGGAGATCGCTGGAGAAAAAGACCATAGTGCAGAGTATGTTTCAGATAGCGCAAGATACGCTTCACAGCTTGCCAATGAGATAGACGAGGAGACTGCATAAATTGGCAAACCCGATTTACTGCAAAGGCCACATCCGGTCTTGTAAGAGAGAGATACTGAAGGCTACCAACAGTGCTGCGAAACAGAGTAATATCAACAAACAGAGGCATGTCATGTTTAGATAGAGGAGGAGAAATAGCCATTGAAGAGGTCACGGGTTTGGCCTCAACCATGTTGGTTTTTGCAAGCAGATCTCGGATGTACTTCTGTTGAGTAAGCAGGAGACCAGTGGGATGAGATGTAAACTCAAGACCAAGAAAATAATGCACAGACCCAAGATCTTTAACAGGAAAGACAGAGTGTAACTGTGCAATAATCTGCTGAAGAAACATAGTATCTGAACCGGTGAGCAAAAAATCATCAACATATACCAGCATATAGGCAAGTATGTTAGAGTGACGGTAGATAAAAAGAGAGGCATCAGATTTTGAAGCCACAAAACCAAGACGGAGAAGTTGATGCCGAAGACGATGGAACCAAGCACGAGGCGCCTGCTTAAGGCCATACAAGGCTTTGTTGAGGTGGCAAACATACTCAGGATAATCTGGATGAATAAAACCAGGCGGTTGCTGCATAAAGACCTCTTCTGTTAAGTCACCATGCAAAAAAGCATTTTGCACGTCAAGTTGCTTGAGACACCAGCCAGCAGAAACAGCTAAAGTAAGAACCAGTCGGATGGTAGAGGGCTTAACAACTGGCTGAAAGTCTCACCATAATCGAGACCTTCATGTTGGTGGTAGCCTTTGGCCACAAGGCGGGCTTTGTGACGCTGGAGAGAGCCATCAGCATTCCGTTTGGTGCGAAAGACCCATTTGCATCCAACCAGATTCTGAGAAGAGGAAGAGGGAACCAGATGCCAAGTTTTATTGGCAAGTAAGGCATGAAATTCCTCACGCATGGCAGCACGCCATTCTGGAGAGCGAGAGGCCTCAGAGTAGGAAGTGGGATCTGCAGGGAGATTAAGAGAAACAAGGCAGGAAGACTTGGGAAGTGGCCACCGAATAGTGTCATCAGTAAATTTCTTGGGGCAATGAATATTGGCTTGAGACCGAGTGACAATACGTGGTGGCGGAGGAGGAGGAGGGGCTGGAGGAGTACTCACAGTAGTAGGAGAGGGTGACCCAGCAGGGGTGTTGGCAGACAGAGGAATAGGAGATAGTAAAGAAGATGACTCCGAAGGTGAAAGAGGAGTGGGCTGGGTTGGAGAAGAAGGGTCTGGATCATGAACAGACAAAGGTAAAAGGGTATAAGTGGAAGAAATGGGCTGAGAGGGTTCCGTAGGAACAGAAAAAGAAAAGGGGAAAGAGCTTTCATTAAACCGAACATCTCTGGAAATGACAATTTTTTTGGACGAGAGAACATAGCACTTATATCCTTTGTGGTCTGGACTATAGCCGAGAAAAACAGACCGAGCTGACCTGAAGTCCATCTTGTGTTGATTGAATGGCCGAAGATGAGGCCAACATTCACAACCAAACACGCGAAGGAATTTGTAGTCAGGAGCCCGGCGAAAAAGAGTATAAAAGGGAGACTGATGACCCAAAGAAGGAGAGGGAAGACGGTTGATTAAGTAAACAGAGGTAGTGAACGACTCGGGCCAGAATTTAAAAGGAACATCAGAGTGGGCTAAAAGAGCAAGGCCCGTTTCCACTATATGCCTATGTTTTCGTTCTACGGTTCCGTTTTGGGCATGTGAGTGAGGACAAGAAAGACGATGGGTGATACCCGTGGAGAGAAGATGAGGACGAAGGGAGCGAAACTCCCCACCCCCATCAGTTTGAATGGAGATAATTTTAGAGGAACACAAATTTTCGATTAAACGTTGAAAAGCAATAAAAACGGAAAGGACATCAGATTTGCATTGTATTGGAAAAAGCCACGAATAACGACTAAAATCATCAACAATATTGAGATAGTATCGAAAACCAGAAACTGAAACTACAGGGGAAGGACCCCAAACATCAAGAAAAAGTAATTGTAAAGGCTGCGTCGAACGATTCGGAGATGGAGGGTGAGGGAGGCGATGACTCTTAGCAGTGCAGCAAGCACGGCAGAGCATCGATGGAGGAGGAGAAACACCAAATAGAGAGTGGGACGACAAAACTTGACGAACAACACGAAAAGCAGGATGCCCCAAACGAGCATGCCAGTCAGGCGAGACATTGGAGGAGCTGGATGTGGTGGACAAGGCTTGAGGAGACGATGAAGCTGTTGGGAAGACATAAAGGCCATAATGGGTGTGGCCTTGGAGTAGAAGAGTCCCCGAAACGCAATCCTTGACAGAAAAACCATGTGAGAAAAATTGAAAATAAACATTATTATCAGCACAAAACTGACGAACAGAGAGAAGATTCTTGGTAATGTCAGGAACATGGAGAAGATTGTGTAAACGAAAAGAGGAGGTGGGGGGTGGGAAAAGCAGAGGAGCCAGTATGGGAGATGGAGAGAGGCTTACCATCACCAACCCGAAGCTGATCGTCACCTGAATATTCAGAAGCATGGAGATTCAATTGAGCAAGATCAGAAGTGACGTGGTTGGTGGAGGCAGTATCGGGGTACCAAGCAGAATCAAAGCCTGATGTAGGAGTAGTGCAGTAGGATACCGGAGGAGAGCTGGTGAAAGGCGTCTGTTGCTGCTGGAAGGAAAGATTGAAGCGGTTGTAGCAAGATAGAGCAACGTGGCCTTGCTTGCCACACACTTGACAGGTAGGCTTTGGGTCATTGGAGTAACCTCCCGAAGAGGGAGAGAAGCCATTGTTACGGCAGCCCCTGCCACCACGACCCCGGGAGCCACGAGGAGGGTAGCGACCTCCTCGACCACCACGAGGAGAGAACTGATTTTTAGTAGTAACGTTGGCAGTGAGCTCAACGGTGGACTGAGTGATAGTCTGCTGTTGCTGAAGTCGGGCTTCATAAGTGAGAAGAAGAGCAAAAAGTTGCTCAGAGCTGAGAGGATCAGCACGGGTAGTAGCAGAAGAGACAAAGGAGTCAAACTCCGGGCCAAGACCAGGGTGATGTTCGTTTTGAAGGTTTTTGTAGGATTTGGAGAATTTTGTGAATTTTTAGGTGATATTAAAGTTGTGTTGATGTTTGTGTAGAAGTTGGTGAGGTGTAAAAAAATGAATGATGATGTTTATAGTTTTTTTGTTTTTTTTTTCGAATTTATTATTATTTTTATTAAAATAATAATATTTTTAATAAAAATTAAAAAAAAACGAAATAAAGCATAAAAAGCATAAAAACAGACGTTTTTCAACTGCTGCAGGCTTATGTCAGGCCACTGGCATGTCGCCTGGCGCAAAAATTAAGGGGGAAAAGCATGAATTTTTTCATGCTGCAGGCGACATGTCAGGCCGGCTGCAGGGTTATTTTTAAATATTCCAAATTTGCCCTTTCTTGTTTTTAGTTTTTAGATTGTGGTGGAGGGTGTTTTAGTCATTCAATATTAACTTTTTCAGGGCAAAAAAGGAAAAAAAAATTTGAATCCTCTCTTGTATTTTGAGACTTGCCGAACATGGAGAAAGCAGGATCCGAATCCTGCGTTTTTCTTCAAACCGAACATAGCCCAGCTAAAAAAAACATGACAAACTCCGGTTGAGATACAAGTTTTCCAGAGGCAGCTAGCGTATCAATGAGCATCTTGGCTTTGCGAAAATATTCAGAAATAGAATCAGAACCCTTTTTTAGGGTAGCAAGCTGGTAGAACAGTTGCATCTGGCGAGCTTGGGACTAAGAAGCAAAGAGAGTCTCAAGGGCAGACCAGAGAGAAGAGGAAGTGCGATAGTTAACAACCTGAGCAATGAGAGAATCAGAAAGAGAGGAAATAAGAGCACTAAGAAGCTGCTAGTCCTGTTTGAACCATTTCTTGTAGTCGGGATTGGGAGTTTTGTCTGAAGAGAAAGGGGCAGGAGCAGGAAGAGAGCCATCGACATAGCCAAACAAATCCTGCCCATAAAGATAAGGCAACATTTGAGCACGCCAGACAAGGTAATTTTTTGTGGTTAATTTAACAGTGACAAGGTGGGTAAGAGAGGAAACGGGTGGGGTTCCCAGAAGAGGAGCAGTGGGAAGAGGAGGTGAAATAGTTTGCTCAGGACTAGCCATGGAAAGACGTTGGTCTTTTGTGAGGCTCTGATACCATAAAGGAACACGACAAAATAAAATAATTCTCCTTGTTTATTCATTTCGGTGAGTGGGATATTTATACAAGTAGATAGTGTGCATCACAGCTAACTCTGTGGCTGAGCACATATTATAAGTAACACTATACCGTTACAACCAACCAATCATTGCTACGTACAAATGCTAACAAATATTTGTTCCAGAATATTTGTACAGCTGGTGTGCGATGGGAGAAAGCTCACGTGACTGCTGAGGTGTGGAGCTGCTTCTGAGGACATGTGCTATTACTAAGTTAGTAGACCAGCGAATAGCACTCGCTTAACATTTATTCAAATCAAAAAATCTATGAAGTGAATTCTTCAAATACTTTGGCGAACGACTCTATACCACTTTATCATCAGTGAAGGGAATGACAAGCATAGCAAACAACACTACCTTAAGAGCAAGAGATAAAGCAAAAATTAGCAACATATGAAGATACTGACCAGTGGCTGCAAATATTGGCTGCAAGGCCTTTGTACATATACCGCTCTATTTATGGGCCTAGATTTTCCTGCCAAAGATGACCCACCTTTCAGAATCAATAATAATTAAAAAAAATGAAATATTTCATGTCAAAATAACGGTTTAGGAAGGTTTATGTACCTCTTGAGAGCTCCTTGAGGATTCGAAGTCCAACTCGTCTTGAAAGTTTAGGAACAAACATAATCGTAGTCGTTGCGGCACGCGTAAACACGGGCTCACTGCTAGTTATAAACAAATTTTCGATTTAATCGGAGTAAATCTCGAATAATAAGGAAGCACCAAGTAATCCGATGTCTATCAAACTACAGAGCTTTGGATTGAGCAATTAACTTAACAACTGAAACCAAAAAAAAATGAAAACAAGAGAGCGCAGCTAAGAGGAAATAAAAACTGAGAATAAGAGCGCACCGAGAAAAGCATTTCAAGTATCGTACAAGTAATAGAAGGGGGGGGGGATGAAACTGGAAGAAAAGGGACGAAGCAAACGAACCTCAGTGTTAACGAAATGGAGAGCTGCGAACTCGAATTTCAATCCAAACGAAGCGCTTTTCCTTCTGATTTCCAGCCGCCAAGACTCGAAGGAAAGAAGAGAGAAGAGGCCTTTCTGTACGGGATGCGCTTCGAGCCTTCCAAACGCAATCTAAACGACAAAGAAACAGTCACAAAAACGGATCGCAAATGGAGATGCGGGGTATCGAACCCCGTGCCTCTCGCATGCAAAGCGAGCGCTCTACCGTTTGAGCTACATCCCCAACCCTATCCTTTTAAACAACAATTTATATTTAACTAAATATAATACAAGGGACAGCAAATATTTAAAAAAACATATTTGAAAAGAGAGAATAAAATCCGGATGTATCCTGTTTTTTCAACACCGAATATATTTAAAAAAACACAGAAAATTAAAGTACTTCATATTTATATGAGCAATAAATTCAGAAAAAGTTGAAATCAATCACAAAGATTCAAAGAAGCTAGAATCTGGAAAGGCCAAACAACCTCTTTAAAAATATTGTATAAAGAAAAAAAAAATGATTTCATTCCGACTTGCTTGAAATATTAGGTAAATTTTAGGAACATCAAGCATTTGTGAAATATACGGTCACTTTCTTATGTCTTATCATTGTTACTATTATTTAAAAGAGGAAATACTAAAAGGGAGACTCAACTCTTTATATACTTAACTCTTTTAAGTATAAGTATATGAAAAGGTCGCCTTTCATGTCATGCCAATAAGCGCCACACCAACACCAACCTCTATTCCACCACCTTCACATGCCACAAGTTGTTTAATTTTTAAAAAAAAAAAATTCAAAACTTTCTCCAATAAAAATAAGGAAAAAATATACATTGCACCCCTTGATAATTGATTTTATGGGGTGCAAACACCCATCTTTCAATTTCATGAAATTGAGCCCATGAGTTTTTTCAAAATTTGTCGATTTGCACTCCAAAAGTCAATTAACCGTTAAATGCGTACATCTGTCATGTGCAAAGTTTCATAATTCAAAAAAAATGTCAAAGATAGAATCGCTCCAAATTCTAAATATCCAACCGATGAATTACAATCTAGGAAACAAATAATATAGAACATAAGCTGAGAAAGAAATAATAAACAAATAACCATATTTGAAATAAAAAAATTTTATAAGCAGATTTGAAATAAAAAAATATGCTTTCTAAAAAACCTTTACCTATTAGCGGAATACCATGAGTTAAAGAACTTCCTGATTTGCATTAGTGAATCATGTGGGCGACATGTGACAGATTTAGCTGTCACATTTAACTATCAATTGGCTTTTGGGGTGCAAATTAAAAAAAAATGTCTCAAAATTGGAAGAAGGAAGTACGAAATTTAGGAGTGCAAAGTGTATATTTCCCTAAAATTAAATTTTGAAAATTTTTATCCTTAGGTGCAATTTGGAGAGAGATAAACATAAGTGATTCTACACCATTTAAATATTTTCCTGTAAAGTTCTGGCAGCATAAGCGTACAATGAGGTCCATGTAAGAAGTATGCTCTAAAAATCATTATTCTAAATAATTGTTATTTAGATGCCACATGTTTATATTTATTATATTAGGTAATATGTTGTTACATAAGATGTTACACTGTTATTATTGAGTGACATTGTAGAAAAATCATGTTAATGGTTAATGAATCAAAGGTGGGGGAATATGACTTTTTGGTTCTTTGTACACTTGATGTTTTGTTCTAGACTAAGATACATATTTATGTACAATAGGTCTATGCTAATTGTGCATTTATTAAATATGATGATGTACTCAGTCATTAAGGTGATGACCTTAAGCAAACGAGTGAGTGCATTGTAAGAGTACATGCATTGAACGATATCAAACATGAATACCTTATGGAAGTGATTATTGATGTTGAGAATGTATTCAACACAATTTATTTATGATATCCTTAGACCTGAGAGGTTTGTGCAGATTTGTTTTATTGTGTACTTGTACTTTGAGGAGTCATTTGGTGATTATCTTTTCGGTCAAATATTTTAGAGACCGTTGGGTCTTGTGCATGATGAATGAGTTTGTATAAATGCTCAATAAAAAATCCATCAGTCTCTTTGTGAGATAGTGTATTCAAGTACATTTGTAAAGGGTTGGACTCGAGAAAAAGAAATCTCTAGCAATATATTTTGTGAAATTTTTTTTCAAAATTAATATATGATATATATTTATTTGTGAAATTGTTTTGTAAACAATTTGAGACTCCAATGAGTTACAAATTATAAAATTAAGATTTATATGAGTTAGAGATTTTATCAATGATAATATTCTGGTCCTATTAGCTCATATGAAATATAGTATGGTAAAAAGGATAAATCAACGATTATAATGGTTAGCAAAAGTTTGAGAGTTGACCATCAAAACTCAGAAAACCCTACTACGGTGTGAGCGTAGAGAGGAAGGAGGCAGAACATTTGGGCTGCAATTATGAAATTCTTGAGATTGTGAGATCGACAAGAACCTGAATATTATTGAAGAATTTTCGGAATCAACAAAGAGAATTGATAAGTAAATTTTCAGTTGTAACTTTTAGTCCACATGTTGTGTCTATCTCTTTCCGAATTGCACAATGTAATTAGAGCAGAAAATTAGAGAAGATCATCGTCCAAAACAACTCAATCAATCATTTACTAAACAACCTTCAAATAATCTACCAAATTTTCACAAAACTCTATAAAAGTGAAGCTCCAAAATTCTCTTAAAAATTTGAAACATAAATTTTCTGTACATGTTAACCAAGAGAGAGATTAAATTGGGAATATTTAGAAAAAAAGAGAAGAAATACGTATTGAATAGAGCCAAATACAAGAGAATATATCTTGTTTTTTAGTTTATTTTAAGCCATATAAAATCATTGAATACGGATGAAATAATTATTTGGCATCACGGATTCACAGGGAACCTGCGAAGAGATAAAAGGTGAACCTTTCTTTTTTCCTTTTAAAAAAAAAGTCAGCACTTACAGAGAGAATAAAGGCAAAAGTGAGAGATAGTTCAAAAACAAAAAAAACTTTATTAACAAATAATTAATGTGCTCTAAATGATTATTCATGATAACCGACCATTAAAATATAAGTTTTTAAAAAAGTTAAGTTTTTCTCTAAAAAATCAATATCATTTTTAAATCAATTTTATTACATTTTATCTTCTATTCATTAATTTGCATAATTTAATAAAAGTAAACTTATCAATTAGTTATATATAGCCCATTTTTTACTCATTTTAAAGCTAAGATCTGATTAAACGATGTCAATTGATAAATTTGAATAATTTTGGGAGGATAATGTGACTAAATTGATATTTTATTAGGGGACAGTGAAATTTTTTCTAATTTTTTAATTATTATTATTATTTTATAAAAAATCTAGCTGAGTCAAAGAGAAATGAAAATGAACTGTTAAAGGGTAGAAGTTTAGGGACATATTACTGATATTTAAAATAAAGTTTATTGAAAAGAAAATCCGTATAACTTTGACACATGCAAGGGTAAAGGCTACAGTGGTGAATACGTTTTCGGTGGAGTTGGATCTCTCGGGGGCCGTTCGGTTGTGTAGTATTTTGAGTATATTTTTATGTTTTGAGAATTTTTATGTGATGTTAACTTTATTGGTATGCGTGTTGTAGTTATTTTTATGTAGGGTTAAAAATAATATTTGATTGTGAATATTTTGTATTCAAAAAAATCTTAAAGTCTCTCCAATTTCTATGTATTTTTCTATTGTGTTCCCATTTATCTTTAATCGGGAAAAGAAAAAGCAAATTTTTTTTTTTCTCTGTAAATTGAATAGAAACCGCTAGCTTCGCTTTCCTCTTTCTTTGCCAGTTTGGCCAAAAACTGAACAAACAGACTCATCCGAAACCGTCGGCTATAGAGCGCGAGACCAGGGACACACGAGTTTTCTCTTCTCCGAAGGCGATAATTGCTCGGGGGTATAATGCGTAAAAAAACTGCCCTAAACATCTCTTCCTCAATCTCGCTTTGAGATAAAACAGAGTGTCTCTCATCCGCTAAAATTATCTCTTCCTCTTTGGAGATCGAGTTCGCTAGCTCTCGGCACGGGCATGGCGTTTCTTCCTCCGGTTCCCTTCTAAGTCCTCCTTTCCAGGTACTCATAAATCCTATCTCCTTCTCGTGCCGTTACTTCGTTTTGAACTCTAGATTTATGATTTAGTTTCTTTTACGTCTTTTTTCCCCTTCATGGTACTGATCATAATATATCTATACAAGCGAACATATACGCATATACAAACTTAATGTGACAGATTTTGCGATTGAGCGATTTAAGAGATATTCGTTTCTTGTGGTATACGTATTTACCGTTTTATATAAGAGATAGGAAGAGATCACAGCTCTTTCGCGGTCATAGATCGGAACGGCAAATAATTATTGTGGTGAAATTAAGGTCTGATAAAAAAACTAAATGTTGTCTTACAATGTTGTTTTCCGGTGATTAGATGGTGTATTTGATTGTTTTGTTTTCATAACTTCAAAATTTCAACGGTTGGTTGGCCACGGATGCATAGAACCAAGTCTGATTTTATTCTAGGGCATTTGTTGAGGAACATAATATGTTTATGATATTTGTTTAGATTTCAGAGATGGTTTTTGGGTTCTTAAGGTTAAGAAAGTTCTGTAAAAAAACGTTCAGTGATGATTTTCAAATTTCTTTTGCATGATGTTTACTGGAACGACATCCGTTATTATAGATGTACTGGTATTCCTTTAAGGGGTCTATTAGTTGGGTAGTGATCATTTACTTTCTTTTGATTTTAGTTCTCTGAGGGGATACTATACATTTGTGGATAAAAATATGTGGTCAAAAGAATGCATGGAGGAATGTTTTTTGTGTTAGACTTCCTTCAACTTATACATACATTGCTTTGGTCTTCAGATGTTTGATTTCTACGCGTGGCGACTCATGTATATGTGTACATGTAGTGGAAGAACATCTGATGAGACTTTTTCACCTGGAATTGGACGTTGAGAATTCGATCCTTGTGTTCTTGTCGGTATTCTGGTAACATCTAGTCATGGATGCCAATGGTGGCGGCAAGTTGACAGGAATCTGGCAGATTGTTAGACTGAAGGAACTCCTCCAGAAGTGGCAATCCGTCACACTTGGGCCAAGGCCAAGCAGCCCCCCACCTGATGCACCTGATGAAAATCATGGAGGGGGTATTTCTCCAGCAGTTAATAAAAGGCTAACCAATGTCATGTATTGTGATTCAGACGAGGATAGCTGCCAAAGCCCTGAACTGCCAATAGATGTTCCCAAAGGCTATTTGGCGGTTTATGTTGGGCCAGAGCTTAGGAGGTTCATCATTCCCACTACCTATCTCAGCCATTCACTGTTCAAACTGTTGCTGGAAAAGGCTGAGGAGGAGTTTGGGTTTGATCATAGTGGTGGGCTCATGATCCCATGCGAGATTGAGACCTTTAAGTACCTTCTCAATTGCATGGATAACCATCACAAGGGTCAACCTGATGACGGCTCAGGTAGCTTCTCTTTTCCTATGGTTGTGTTATTTCTTGTCAATTCTCTAATTAGTAATTTCTTATGGCTTTTTGAATGTGTTTAAAATTTGATCTTGAGTACGGTAGTACTAGATGTAAATACATGCTTTCATGAATTCTCTATGCTGTTCCAATCGACTAGATGTAAATACATACTTCCCTGAGTTCTAAATGGTGTTCCAATCGACCTACTTTTACACAATCATCAAATATAGGAGGTATAGAAGAAACGGACTCCTTGAACATCCTGTGCCCTTCCATGGTTGTATAAAGAACATCTTTCTCCCCTGCAAGAAAAGTCTTCAAAAGGGCCATCTTAAGTTGAAGGGCAAGGGAGGGCATTCATTAGGTTGCATTCGTGTATGTTTGACGACTATGAGAGGGTTTTTTTTTTCCAAGTACGACTATGAGAGGGTTGATTTATGGTGATTGGGGGAATTCTTATAGTCAGATGATTGATGAAATTCATGAAGACTGTGTTTAGATACATTCGTCAAATCAGGTATTCGTTCTCTAAGATTGATTGATTCTAAGAGTCACTTGAACTGAGCAATTGGATCATGCTCTAGTAGCAAGAAGAAGTCAGTCCCAGTGCAATTGAATCTGTATTGACCTTTGATCTAATTCTATGTTGCAGGCTTTCTCCTGTATGTATACCCTGTATGGCATACGATTTCTGTGTTTGCCCTTGTTCATTATAGTAGTTGACTAACCTTTTGATTTGGGTGATTTTGCAGCTGGAAATTACTTATATGTTGAACAGTAAAAACCGTGCTGATCTTTCTAGTGTTACTGTTTTTAGGGCTGATTTTCTTGTGAAGACTAGGGTCTCCTTGTATGCAAAATATATTCTTATTTTTGTTTACAATATATCACGACAAAAAAGAAGAAGGAAGCTTTAGTTAGAAAGTCTTTCCAGATGTATTGGGTCAGGATTGTTGCTTTGAGAGGTAATGTATAAACTTTCAATTCTATGAAATGGGATGTGACCTTCATCTGAAGATTTGATTGAGTGTGGCACACATTGATTTTTCAGCAAGCATAATGGGTTCCTGCTTTGTGTGACTTTTCAGACTTCAAGTAATGAATTTGCTAACTTTACCTCTTATTATCTTGCCGTGAAAAAATTATTGATCTAACTTCAACTCTTATTATCTCGTTGGAGTGAAAAAATTATTGATCATGATGGAGAGAGAGATTTCAATTGCATTTTTTCATTCGAGTAACTAGTAGATTTTTTTTTTAACTGGCATGCATTTTGTTGGAAACAATAAAATATGTTCTAGAGAGAGAGGCTCTGCCTTCTCTCTAGAATACCCTTAGGGTTTCGCACAAGTATATAATATGCAATAAGAGTAAATATGTGCTAAAAGTAAAGTGAAGGGTAAGAGAAGCAAACACTTGATTTTAGGTGGTTCGGCAAACCCGCCTACATACACCCCTCAAGCTCCTTCACCGAGCTTTGAGGTTTTCCCACTATTCTGAAATAGCATACACTCTAGCTTCCGTGTGCTAGAGAACCGTACAAGTGTTTTCCCGGGGCTCAACACTCAAACCCTTACAAGTGATTTTTGGGCTCACCATTCACAACCCTTCCAAGCTTGAGATATACCCTCTCTAAGCTTCTTCTTTAGTGAAAAACCTCACTAAAAGAATCAACTCTCTTGATATGAAGATAGAAGAACAAAAACTCTCTTGATAGAGTATATATGAAAATGGAAAGCTCTATCACTTAATTCACACAAAGACAATGATATAAAAGTGTGTTTTGTATGAATGATATGAGAAATATAGAATAGAAGGTTTTGAATATTTCTCAAGTAGTAGAAATGATATGTGGTCGTGAGATTATGATTTTAGACGTTATGAATGTGTATTTATAGGCCACATATGAAAACTAGTCGTTTATAGCTGTTAGGAGTCGTCTATTAAAACGAGCCGATCGACAGCTACATGAACCGGTCGATCGCCTAAAGTTACCGTTACCCCAACGGTCATATTGTCAGAAGCTTAACGACTCTTTTTTTAAACCAACCGGTCGACCGCTATACCAAGTGGTCGAAGCCCGGTCGACCGCTGCACCAGACGGTCGAAAGCTTCAACTTAAGCATAGTTCGATTTTTTTAAAACCATGTTTTGACCACTTTTTAACATCCAATTTTGAAGACTTACTTCCCATAAGTATATGAAAGGTTTGAAAGTTTGATTGAGGTGTTTTCAAACCTTTAAAAACATTTTAATCTTTCAAACAAAAGTTAAAACGGTTTATGCAAATTTTGAAAGATATGCAAGTGCGCGATTCAAATCCTTGTCTAAAGTGAAACAAAGAGTTACAAAGATAAACCCTAAGGTCTTGAATCTTCACTTTTGAGATCATTGTATCTTGTTCTTCTTTCTTCAAGACTTTGACTCTTTCATCTAATCATCTTTGTCTTTGAAGATGTCCATTTTATAAACTTAATCTATTAATTGAAATCATCAAAATCTCGATTGTGCACAAAAGCCAACACCTCCCACTTCTCAAAACCTTCGCATACAAAAGAGAGAAAAAACTGAAAATTCCTTCAACTCCCAATCATTAGCTGATCTAGAGAGAGAACCATTCCAAACTGAATGGACATAATCTCCTACAAAACAATTCGCTACCATAGCCTCCTTACACCGGAACAATTAAAATACTAAAGGGAAAACAAGACTCAGAGGTTGATTTCCACACCAACAATCATGCCGAAAACTAACCCTTACACCACTACCTGCTACAAACCTAATATGCTTATTAAAAACATCCCACCCTCTACTAATGCACCTTCAAAGGCTAACACCATAAGAGCCAGAGACCAATAAAGTATTTCAACCTCTCACTGTAATTCCATATTTTTCTTCAATAATTAACCTCCATAATCTATCTCTCTCAGATGCAAAAAGTCATAACCATTTCCTAATAAAGACTTATTGAACACAATGATACTCATAAGACCCAACCCCCCATTCTGAATAGGAGCACAAACCTTGGCCAAATTTACAAGATGAAATTTGTGTTCACTTCCAGTACTACCCCAAAGAAAGTCCCTTTTTATTTTCTCCAATCAATGAGCCACCACAACTAGAATTGGGAACAAGGATAGGAAATAGGTTGGAAGACTCGAGAGCGTGGATTTGATGAAAGTTAGCCTACCTACTTTAGATAGATACATACGTTTGCACTCAGCTAACCTTCTCTCTATCCGTTCAATGATATCATTCCAAATATGAACATTCTTGTATCTAGAACCCAAGGGTAGCCCAAGATATTTCATAGGTAGAGAAGATACACTGAACCCAAAATATCAGCCAACTCCTAAACATTATCAACACATCAAATGGTGATTACCTCAGACTTAGATAGGTTAATCCTTAAACCCGAAACCGCCTCAAAGCATAAGAGTAAGCATTTAAGATTTCGAAATTGATTCACATCCGTACCGCACAAAACAAGAGTATCATCTGCAAATAAAAGGTGTGAAATACAATTTCCCTCACCAATACCACCTCCATCTTGAAACCCGTTAATCCACCATGTAACACCACTTCCTGCATCATAAGACTAAAAACTTCCATGACAATCACAAACAATAGGGGAGAAATAGGATCACCTTGCCGCAACCCACGAGAGCTACTGAAGAAACCTTTCGGAGAACCATTCACAATCATCGAGTACTTCGCTGTCGAAATACAGCAAAAAATCCACCTACACCATTTCTCACCAAACCCACACCTCCTGAGAAGATACATAAGAAAATTCCAATAAACATGGTTGTAGTCTTTTTGCATATCCAACTTGTATAACATACTCAACTGACCCATTAGGATTGCACCAACTGTTAAGGAAATCACGGATTCCCATTCGCCCCATTAGGATTGCACCAATTGTTTCTTCTTCTTTCCTTGTATAGTATTTATTACCGTTATACCTCTTATTCTCTTTTTGCACGATTGTTTCCTTCTTGCACATGTTATTCATTATTTAATTTCCTTGTATGACATTTATTATCGTTGTTCACTTTAAATATAATATGAAACTTTCACCTTGTCCCCTCGCAAAGGTATTCTGGGATGAAGAAATAATCTTATCTAGCATGTGCTTCAACCTATTAGTCAAAACCTTGGATAAAATCTTATAAACACCCCCCCATAAGGCTAATGGGTTGAAAATCTTGAAGAGCAACCACACTCAGTTTCTTAGGGATAAGAACAATAAAGGAGACATTCAAGCTTCTAACAAACTTCTCTTCTATAGTAAACTCATGGAACATCGATAAGACATCCTGCTTTACCACATCCCAACAAGAGTAGAAAAATTATAATGAAAAAGTATCCGGGCTCGTAGCCTTATCCCTATCGAGACTATGCACTACACTAGACTCCGCCTCTTCATCAAAATGCCTTTTGATCCACTTTGTATCTTTCCCTGAAATGATATCAAACACTAACCCATCCAAGGAAGGTCCCCAATCAAACGAATCCTTATATAAAGAGGTGTAGAAGTTAACAATATTTTCAGAAATCTCCGCAGGGTCCTCCACAACTTCCCCCTCCACCTCCAAACTAGAAATAGAGTTAGGTCTTCTATTAGAGTTTGCAACTCTATGGAATAACTTTGTGCATCGATCACCATCCATGAGCCAAAGAGCTCTATACTTTTGCCTCCAACTCGATCAATTGATTAAACTCCCTTGATTCCATCAACTTTCTCTCCTTACCTTCCTCAGTAAGATTCCCCTATCCATCCCATCAAGAGAAGAGAGTTCAAGCAACAACGATGACTTGCGAAAGTATAGGTGGTACCATATCCACAGGTATAGGTTTTCTGGTCGGTCGGAATGTTAGGGTATGGATTAGTTTTGAATTTTACATTACGTGAAACCCGTTAGAAACCAACTATCATAGGAACTGGATCCACCGTTATAAAGGGTCCGGTCAACCGGTAGACTTAAATTTTCTCTAAGTGGAGTTTTCAATTGGGGGGTATTTAAGAAAACATCTATAGTCTTGGTCTCTCACCTTTTTACAAGCTTTCACACAAATTATTCACTTTCAAGCTCATTCATTGTGTGAGCTTTTGAGATAGAATTATAATTGTATTCATCTACTCTTTGAGAGAGTCAAATTCTTGTATTTCTTCATTCAAGAAAGGTTGATACTTGATGCCTTTAGTAAGGGTTGTTCACTAAAGAGGAAGCTTGGAAAATGTATATCTCAAGTTTGGTGAAGTTACTTTTGGGTGTGGGTTGTACACCAAAAGAAGTAGGAGAGACTATATCTAGATAGGATTGGAGCTTGAGTGGGGTATCTCATGCTCATGTAAAGCTATTCTCTTGGCTAGAAGAGTTGATAGTAGAAAGCCCCATGGCTCATTGAGGAGTTTAAGGGAATGACTTCGGCAAGGTTGCCGAACCACCTAAAAATCTAATTGTTTGATCGCTCTAACTCTACTAATTTATACTTGCTTATTTTCTTAGTTGTTTGAGAACTTGGATTTTTGCAAAGTTTTGTTTTTAAAAGTTTATAACCCAATTCACTCCTCTTAGGTTGCCTTAATCCTTTTAGCTTTCAATTGGTATCAGATCTTGGTGCTCATTTTATAGATTTGAACATCTTGAGTTATATGGGCACCCAAATTTTTAATTCTCATGTTTGTCTTTCTACTACTATACAATCTCTTTCAATAGAACTGATTTTTCCTATTGGAAGGGTAGAATGAAAATCTATTTTCAGTCCATTGACTATGATATATAGTTTTGTATAGCAAATGATCCTCATGTTCCAACAAATAAACTTAAGAGGTTGAAACCCTCGAAAACGAAAAAGAATATATTGGCATAAACAAAACAAAAATTTCGTTAGATGCTAGAGCCATTAGTATATTGTATTGTGCATTAGATAAAAGAAAATTTAATATATTTTCTTTCTGTTCAATTGCTAGAGATATATGACATGGTATTGAAATTACTCATGAAGGAACAAGTCAAGTTAAAGAGTAAAAAATTAACATGTTTGTTCATAACTACAAATTGTTTAAAATGAAGGCTGATGAATCTATATGTGATATGTTTACTAGGTTCACAAACATTAGAAGCTCCTTGAATGCTCTTGGTAGAAACTATACTAATTCAAATTTGGTTAGAAAAATTCTCAAGTGTTTACTAATGTCGTGGGAAATGAAGGTGATTGCTATCTAAGAGGTGAATGATCTTAGCAAGCTACATTTGGATGAGCTTCTCGGATCATTCATGACTTTTGAGATCACCATGATCAAGCATGATGACTAGCATAAGAAGAGACAAAGTATAGCCTTAAAATCCTCCGCCATTGTAGGCAAGAACGAAGAGGAGGATGTGGAAAACGACGAGGACGACATTGCTCTAATCACCAGGAAGTTTAAGAGCTTTTTGAGAAGGAAGCAAGAAAGAAGGCCTTCAAGGACTCCTACAAGGGAGAAAAGTGAAAAGAGCCCATCATTTATAGTGCAAAAAACTCAGGCATACAAAGATGGAGTGTAATCTCCTCAAAGGCAAGAGGAAATTTAAGAAAAGAGCAATGAAAGTCACGCGGGGTGACACCTACTCAAGCCCAATGGAAGATGAGGAAGAAGAAGAAGTAACCAACTTGTGCTTCATGGCCTTAGACAACGATGATGTATACTTCCCGGATGAAAAATTCAAACCCTCATATATTGAACTCGAAAGTGCTTTTGATGATGTTCATTGTCAATTTTGAAAACATGGTGTAAAATATGCATATTTTAAACAAAAAATCATTTTGATTTCAAAATAAATTTCAATTTTTAGACAAAAGCAAAATTATTTGAAAATTGAAAATAATTTACTTAAAAAAAAGTTTTAGATTTCACAAAAGAAAAAGATATTTTGAATCATAAGATTATCCGTCAAAAGAAGATCCTTGAGAAGTTTAATCAAGGAAATAAATCAATGGACATGATTATCGAAAGTCACAGATGTATCTTTGACAAAAGTAGTTTAGGCTATAAGTCATCAATAAACCAAAAATATTTCAAGAATCATTTTGTAAAAGCGACATCTTCTAATACACCTTCATACACTTAGTGATTTTTGTAACCACCCTATTAAGAAACTTGGGAGTAAGGCTGTTAAAAAAGTATAAGTTCCATAGGAAACCACAGCTAACACGGGATGGACCTAAGAAAACTTGGGTACCAAAAATCTTTTTTTTTTTACTTCTTTTGTAGGATTTAAGAGAAATTGATTGAGCTAGAATATTGCATGTATAATACATTTAAAATTAATATAATATTAATTGTTTATGTTTTAAATATTAGTTTTAGATGAAAAATGGTTAAGAGGTATAAATCTAAGTTGTGCATTTAAGTTTTGAATTTTTATGACATTAAATTTAATTTATTGTACATACAATGTTTCCTTATCTATGGTTTGCTGTACTTAAGTCATACCGTGTCCGCATATTCAAAAATAATTATTTTTATTATTTGCGCTACGATTATTTGCATTATAATAATTTTATGAATTCAATTTCATCATTTGATTCCATGAGCTAAGTATTTTGTACATGGTGATAAAATTAATTACTTTCAAGACTCGTAGAGGACAAAGGACAGTCTACTGACACACATGACAGTGAAAGAGAGCCTTATTAATGGCAATGTTGTAATTCATTGAATAAGTAAGAGACTTAAATCTCTGTCATCCATATCTCTTTTTACTCTCATTTTCTTTTAAACTAGCAAACCCAACATCTTATTCTCATTCTCCCCACTTTTTCTAACCTAGCCTATTTTTTCCTACTCTCTTTCTTTCTTTCCCCCTTTTACTTCTCTCCTCGGCCGACTCTTCCCCTATTTTTTTCTCACTTTATTTTTATTATCTCTTTTATCTCATTTTTAATCTCTCATTTTCTTTTTAACCCAGCCTTATCTCTCTAGCTGTCTCTCTCTCCCTTCTTTTTTCTCTTTTAGCTGCAACTCATTATTCTCTCTCCACTCCTTTTTTCTCACCTCTTAGCCGAACAAACCCTAGTTTCTCTTCTTCTCTATTTATTTCATTTTTTAGCAGCACCTTTCTCTTTATTATCTCTCTATTTTTTTAATCTTTATTCTATTATTTTCTCTTTGTCAAAACCCTACTGTTTCTATCTTTTTCTCTTTGTCGCTACTCTCTTCTCTCTCACCCCTTCTCACCTTTTCTTTTTTCATTTTCTCTCTTTTACCTCGTCTCCTATTTTTTCTACCTTAACCAATTCTCACTTTCTCTTTCCTCTCCACCTAATTCTTCTCTTTGGTCGAATATCACTTTCTCCCTCTCTCTTTTGTTCTGTTTTCTTCTATTTTCTCAGGGTTTCCAACATCAAGTTTTATTTTTGAGTCATTATTTTTAGTTTCTAGTTTAGTTTCTTTTGTGCTTTATTATTCTAATGTCTTGTATTGCATTTCCTAAGATTTAGATTTAATTTTCTGTAATTTCTATTTCAATTTTGGATTAGTTCGTGTTGTTTTATTCTTTTCATTTGAATCTTGGGTTGTAATAAGACTATTAATAAATTCAAGAATCTTGTGTTTTTTTTTAAATTCATTGACATTTAATTATTTTCATTACTTATTGTCATTTATTTACCGTTATTTATTTTTCATGGGTGGCTAAATCACCTACACCGTGTACCCAAATGGGTACACGACTGTAGCGGTGCCGCTGCTGCTGCCACTTGAGACAAAACCAGTCCCACCTGGTGAGGCCCAAGGCTAGCGGCACTGCCGCCAGCGGTGGAGAGGGGAAAAGCCGAGCGAAATCTCCTTTCCTTCTCTGTACGATTTTTTTTTTAAAATCAAGCAACAACCAAACGATTTGTTCACAGCCAAAAACACATATGCATCATCAAAGATTCAACAAAACAAGGATACTAATTTTCTTGTCTCACTAGAAAACCATGACCAGCAACTTGGTGCACAAGAAAACCAAGAAACAAACTTGGAAAGAAAGAAAGTTGCTGCGATTTTTATCTCTTCAGGCATGATATGTTTTCAAACAATCACTACCCAAAGTGCAAGATACAAATCAAATCTTCTAACAGAAAACAAAACACAGATCGAAGACTACAATGGGCTTTGGAAAAACCAACAAAACACACTTTTCTTCAAATATGCGATTTCCTATTCGACAACGCATGCCAAAAACACATGCAACCACAGGATATAGACATAGGAGTGAACAAATTCACCAAATCTCATCCAGATGCTATAATAGAAACAATAAGCAAACAAAGCTGCTCTATTCCTTCTTGGAGAGAAAGAAAAGTTGCATTGGAGAGTAAGAACAATTCTTCTCTCTTACGTGCAAACAAACAAGAAATGAAGGATAATTGCATTTGTCTCTCAGTTAATAAATAATGCAACCTGATTTCTCAAAAGGACTAAACAACCTTTGTTCCATCTTCATTTCAAGCGCACGGGCATATTTAGAAAAACATGCCCAATCGTCCTTTTCTCTCAAGAAAAATCCACATGCAAGTATAAAATAAGATTCTATACTGTATGGAAACTCTTTCCAATGGCTAGAATCAAACTGATTTGTATGAAAACTGTCACGCCCCGAATACAATCCTGCCGGGACCGTGACAGCCGCGAGCAATCCCGAGGGAAAGGCCCAGCGAGCTTCCTTAAACTTACAGCGGAAAAACATAGGACCGAGAGAGAGACGAGCCATACTCATAACATCGTAAAGGTCCTCTAATAAGCATAGTATCTCATATTACACCTTACATGAATAATACTTAGTCAAGTGACGGATCTCATCGATCAAGTCACGACAACAAAGCATGAACATAATCTTTTCCTTCTAAGTCAGGTAGTCCTCCTGACTTTCTTCACTTGGAACATCTGGAATGACACAATTTTGAAAACGTGAGTCAAAAAGACTCAGTAAGAGAAAAAACATAAACTTAAAACATGCTCTTGACTTGTACTTGCTCAACACGAAAAAGAAACTTATTTCGTGATGCACATGCATGTCATGGATATGCATATGCTCTTGCTTGAAGTTGGCCCCAGGCCCTTGAAAATATCTCATTCATGCTTGCTTGTAAAATTGGCCCCTGGCCCTTGAAAATATCTCATTCATGCTTGCTTGTGAAATTGGCCCCTGGCCCTTGAAAATCACTTATTCATACTTGTGGGCTTATTCGCTCCATTTAACCCCTGAAGTCAGGGTTGTGCGTTCCCTTTGGAACCGTCCCCTATTTCCCTTGGAGACTTTACATACGGTCAAGCTAGCACACCTTCTCGCATTCGTCCTTCAGTGGCTAGACATGACCCTTGGAGGCCCACACCTTCTCAATGTCCTTTAGTGTGGTTCGCACAACCTCTTGGATTCACCCATCCTTCTCGCATTCGTCCTTCGGTATGGGAGTTCATCTTGATGGTACGGTACCGACCAGTGCCCCTTGACTTAACTTATCGTTTCATAAACTTTCCATAAAATCATTGCATAAAAATTCTCTTTAGAAAAATCATGCAATGCTCATGCCATGTCATGCTTGCTCAAAACATCATGCTTGTTCATGAATCGATGCAGTGTGTCATTCCAGTTTTCATAAAAAGTGTAAGGTTCACTTACGATCCACTTACGGTTTCCACTTACAAGTTCCACTTACCTTGCTTCACCTGATACTCGGTGGTTCTTCGCCTACAAGCGAATCAAATTCGTTACATAAATGCTTAGCTAATAACTTTCAAGTTGACATACAAAAGTACTCGTAACCGTTTCCGGTTTCCGAGAATACATATCTTGAAAATATGATTTCACTTTGTAAAAGATTTCTTTAAATTCGGCTTGAATAAAACAATTTGAAAAACAATTAAACATGTACATCAAACAACTTCAACTGGATCGTTGTTTTCGCCTACTTCGTGTCCAACTCATATCCAACATGATCAACTAATTCTTCCTATCACTAACATTTATTCCAAACCCTATCCAACATATTGTCTTAAAAATTCCAAGTCAAAACAACAACTTATCCTCATCTGGCTTCTATTCCTTTGTTCCACACTTTTCATCGTATTATACATGGACCAATAACTATCATCCTCCACCAAATTAACCTCAATAGATGCTGCTATATGAACACTGCCGAGGCATATAAGATTTAACCTAAGTTACTATGGTCTTTTCTCTAAGTTTCCAAGTTCACAAGAACACTAGTGCCCATAATTCTTCCAATTATAATCGATAGGCATGAATCCTTATTTAAGTGATCGACCCATGACCGTTTGGCCTCCTTTTTATTCTTAGGCTTGCTGACATGAACCAAATGAACATTTTCAAATTCATATCTTTCACTTTCTTGCAAAATCCATATGATTCACTTAGACAATGACATGAATTAAATTCTCACTTAACCCGAGTGCAATTACCTCCATATTCACCAAATGAAATCAATCTTCTAGATGATTAGCTTGCTGTTTAATTCAATGTCATCAACATACCTTCCTAACAGCAAGCAACCCTAAGGAATCACATATGACACTTTCCATAACCTAGGACAACACCGATTCACACCATAAACTTCCCATGCATCTAGTACATTTTTCTACTCTTATCATAATTCACATGCTAACATTTCTTCCAACCTTATGAAATAAAATCGTGGCCCTCAATATACCTCAACCACCGGTAATTTCATCACCATTACAACTTAACCTCATTTTGCACCCAATATATTTCGGCCAACACATGATTACCCTAATTGCAACCTCAATTCATTCTTAATATCCCAAGCTTTGTTAATCACTCTAACTAATACCAACCCGTGGCCTTTAAGCTTCTTTATTTATGCTTAACTATCTTGCAAGATTTCTCTTAACCTCGTACTTCCGTCCATTGAAATGTTTCCTAACAACAACTATATATATATACTTCGATATCATAGATCATACATTGCCTTAGTGCTTTTAATTGCTTAATATCTTATTTAATCTTTTACTTTCAGTTACTAATTAAGCTTAGGTTATTTAATTATTACATTCTATTGCAATATATTTCTATTAATATTTAGGACTCTAATCAACAAACTAATTGATTTAGGATTAAATCTTAATCTTTCTTTTATTCCATGTATTCAATTAAATCTTTTCATTAATCGATCCCTAACCTTAATCATAATTAACTCTTGGCTTGGACATTAGATCTCTATGCAACCCGAGACATTAACCTTGATTAGAGTTTCTATATATTTTCTCCTCATATGATCAAGGTTCTCTTGTTATTCATATCATTATAATTACACTTCACTTGCATCTAATAGATTTCGGCCAAAACTTTATCATTCTAATTAAATCCTTAATCCATGCTTAACATCACAAGGCCTTGCTAATCCTTTTTAATCCGAATCTTTAAGCCTATAATCTATGTTTTTCTCTTACTAATCTTGGCGTGTTTTATGATTGAGCTTAAATTTTCTAACTTATTTGGTCATAACCTTAAATTTATTTATCCATCACATATAAACATAAATCTTATTCATAGGGTTGCTATTAGGGTTACACTTATTAGGTCATTCGGCCATGTACCATTTTAAGAATTTCTTGTCTAAGTTTTCTTCTCCAATGGTGATCCTATCCTTCATTTTCAGATTCACAACCTAGGATCTACCAATCAAAACACAACTTCTAGATTTAGCACAATACCATATTCGGCCAACACAAATGTTCATTGAATGATTAGCTCTTTTGATTTGCATGCAACCTATTATATTTCAAGTCTAGCCTATGCATGTGTCCACTAAACTTTTATACATGTCATGACCATTCATCAAATTGACATTTAAAAAAATATATTTGAAGATCCAACACCTATAAGTTTCGGCCAACACCATAAATCACAACCCTAAATGGAAAATCTTGCATCATGCATACCTTTTGCATTTTAAGACCTTACTAGCATGCATTGTTCATCCCTTAACATCTTTCTAACATTTGAGTTCGGATTTCATTCTCATATAGCTAGATCTAACATTATACCTTAGGGTTGATCTCATAACCTCAAGATCTAACAAAAATCAAGACACGAACTCAAGATCCCACCAT
Source organism: Myrica gale (assembly GCA_963930655.1). Lineage (NCBI taxonomy): Eukaryota > Viridiplantae > Streptophyta > Magnoliopsida > Fagales > Myricaceae > Myrica > Myrica gale. The sequence goes on along the minus strand of OZ005600.1, from coordinate 20,867,767 downwards.
GATATATTCGGGCAACACCATATTCAAAACTAACAACCCACATCTTTGGCCTTACCTTGATGATTAACACAAGCCTTGAGTACCTAGCACAATAAAATACCTTAGGTTAGAACTTATAAAGAACTTTAAGCAAGAATACTATGTGAAATCAAGCCTACCTCTACCTTTACCAAATTTTCACCAAAATCCTTCCTTCCTTCACCCAACTTTCGATTCACCCTCTTTGGAATGGTTCCAAGCTTGATTGCAAGGTGATAAGGTAGGTTTTATGGTGGGGAGAAATATGGTAAACTTGAATGATTTAGCTCTAAGGAAGTGAGTTAAATCTTATCAAGGGAAAAGTGGCTAAATGAGTAGGATTTTCAAAAGAGGAAATGGAGTTGCACAAAGAGAGGTTCGGTCACCTTAAGGAGAGAGCCAAACTTGAATTTTAGAGAGTGATTTAGGTTGCATGAGGAAAAGAGCAAGACTTTGAGCTCAAAGGTAAGATTCGGCCAAGATAGAAAAAAGAGAGAGTTAGAAGAGAATGGGTGATATTCGGCCAAGTGAAGCAATGAAGTGTTGAAATTGAAATGCTAAGTGTGAGGGGGAGTTCACTTGATGCAATTGAGTCTCCCAAGGTGAAATTATGGCTATGACAATTGACATGAGGTGTTTGAAAGTGACAAGAGCGATGGAAAGAAAAAGGGGTGAACTTTGGGTGAGTTTTGGCCGACCATGCCATTGTCTTTTCTCTCTTTTTCTCTTCTCACTTTCTCTCACATCATTTCTTGTCCCCTCAAGCCATGCCTTTACATTTGATTTTCTCTCCTTTCTCACTTGATCTTTACGTAAACTTCACCATCCATAGCTTTATCTCCCTTTGCTTTTTCTCTCATTTCTCTTTCTTTGTATTGTCTTGTCACATAAACGCTCTCTTATCACTTCTTACAACTTCACATGGCCTACACACTTTATGGATTTTCCTCCTACGTAAATGGCTTTGTCACTTCTTGGTTTGCTTTTTGTTTAGTTCAATTATGATTGATTAAAATGCAAGTAACTTAGTTACTCTCACAACTAACTTTCTAGTTACTCTTACAACTAACATTAAATTTAGTTACCTTATCACCTAACTTATCTCCTATAAGCTCTCTAGCTTATCTAATTCAATTACTTAGCTTATCACCTTATAAGCACAACAACTTATCTTAAGATAATGGCTCTAGCCTATCTCTACGATAGCCACATCGACTTATTACCTAAAAAATTTCCTAGCTTATCATTATGCTTGCTTATCACTATGTTAAGCAAGTGTGCTTATCATTTTAAACTCTCTTAAAACATTATCATATGCCTAGTAGCTTATCATCTAATATTCCAATGATAATTCAACTAATAATTTAGGTCACATAATAATAATATATGCCACCTATTAATGACACACAAAAATATTCAATACTTAAAAGAAATTCATGATTTTCTTCCATTTAATTATTTTCGGCCAATATATACAAATCTTAAATCATAATTTAATTTCCAAGGATTATGAAATATACTAGGCAAATGAAAATATAAATCCATGAGAGAAACTTACCTTGCAAGTTTCGGCTCTTAGGAAAATATAATTTAAACTTTGCACAAAAGTTCCATAATGGCAAGAAAATTATTTAAGAAAAATTTCATGAAATAAAATCTCATATTAATTGATGTACCTTAACATAAAGCTTAGGCCATATATTGGCCAAAAATATGGCCCCATAAGTTAAATCAAAACGAATACATAGGAAAATAGCAAAAGCGAAGTTCGGGGTCTCACAAAAAGTCAACGGATCGTGAAGAACATGCACGTGAGTTAGAGAGAGAAACACTATCCTGAGTTGTGAGATTTCACTAAATCTAAGCTTTGATACCAATGTAAGATGTTGCAGCAGAATTCTAGATCGTTGAAATCTAGCTATAGAAATGATATGTGATCATTATTTCTTGTTTAGAGACAATATGAAGGTCTTTATATAGGCCACATTAGAAAACTAGCTATTAGGGGTGATCCGTCAAAATTCAAGTCGAGCCGGTCGATCACTACATGAACCGGTCGACCGCTGTAGGTTACCGTTACCCCAACAGTCATAATGTAAGAACCTCAACGAAACTATTTTTAAAACTTATACTGGTCGACTTCTATATCAAGCGGTCGTAGGCCGGTCAACCGCTACACCAGTCGGTTGACCTCCAAAACTTAAGCACATGATCTAGTTCATTTAAAACCACGATTTGACCAACTTAACACAACAAATTTTAAATACTAACTTCCCACAAGTATATAAAATGTTTGAGAGTTTGATTGGGGTGATTTGAAACCATTAAAAATATTTTGGTCTTTCAAACATGTGAGTCTAAATGACAACCCAAGAGGGGGGTGAATTGGGTTTTTCAAAAACTTAACACTTTTTGAGTAAATATGCAGATCTGAAAACTACCACTCTTTAACAAATAATAATGTTGATCTAAAAGAGTTTAATGCTATACCAAATGTAAGCAATGAAAGAAAAAACATAAATCTCCACAAATATGAATAAGTACTAAAATGTAAGAGAGATAGAGTTAGAGAGATGACACCGTAGTTTTTAGGTGGTTCGGCCAAACACGTGCCTACGTCCACCCCCAAGGCAATTGACTTCCTTGGGCTTCCTCCACTATTCTCCAAATAGCGAATACACCTTAGCTTCTCGGGTGCTAAGGAACCTTTACAAAGCGTTTTGCGATCTCACGCTTCAACTCTCACAAATCCTCACAAGCTAGAGGATTTCTTCTACTCTCACAAGTAGGACCAAGTGTTTTCCGAGCTTACACTTTAACTCTCTTACAAATCCTCACAACCTAGAGGATCTCTTCTACTCTCACACGTAGGACCAAGTGTTTTTCCAACACTCAAAGGTTTTACAAATAATGGCTACAAAGAGGGCTCTCTAAGCCGAATGAGGAAATGAAGATCTCAATACATGAGGAATGGCTCTCTAAGCCGAATATGCCAATGAAAAGCTCAAATCGTATGGAATGGCTCTCTAAGCCAAATTAGCAAGTATGAAGCTCAATAAAGGTAAGAAGATAAGATATTTGAAGGAAACCTAACGTTTGGCAGGTGTGAGCACAAGCTTCCTTGCTAGGTGTGGTTTTCCCTCTTCTTCAAATGACTTCTCTCTCTAGAAGTTAGGGCAAAGTGAGTTTGCAAGTGGGTTATCCCTTCTTCAAGAAATCTCTCTCTCTTTAGAGGCTTGATCTTCGATGATGAGCAAGAGAGGAGGATTTGACAATGAGAGCTTCGTTCTTGAATGATTCAGCAAGTGAAATCTTTGGATTTTGGACTTTCTCTCTCTAGATGTGCAATATTGGTCGAGCTCTATCTTCTCTCTCTTCATCTCCTTCTTTTTATAGCTTCTAGGTCTTCAACGGTCATAAAGGGTCTTCTTGTACTGTTAGAGTGCCGTTGGAGGTCATTTGAGTCAATGTGGAGACTTTTTGAACGATCTGACTTCGTTCCAGGAAATCTGAAATTTCGCACAATGTGTCGACACATTGATTGTATGTGTTGACACATTGAATTTGGTCCTGAAATGTAAAGTCTCGGGTGTTAGTTTAATGTGTCGACACCATGGTCCAATGTGTCGACACCTTCAACACTTAGTAAAAAAAAAATCTTTTTGAAGGCCAGAAAATGCAAACTCTCGGGTGTTAGTTCAATGTGTCGACACCATGCTCCAATGTGTCGACACTATGCTCCAATGTGTCGACACCATACTCCAATGTGTCGACACTTCCAACACTTAGTCAAAAAATCACTTTGAATCCCAGAAAATGCAAACTCTCGGGTAGTAGTGCAATGTGTTGACACCATGTCCCTATGTGTCGACACCATGCTCTGTATGTGTCGACACCATGTATTCAACATTCTGGAGTCAGTGCGATGTGTCGACACCATGCCTAGTATGTGTCGACACATATAACTACTGGATAGAAAAACAACAACTTCAAAGTGTCCAATCCATTTCAACTTTCTTTAAACACCTACAATATGAAAAATTAATCTTATCAACTTGTGTAATGGTGTTTAAGTATATTTAAAATTTATTTAAAGAAATAACCTCAATCTTTGAAATATATTAGAAATTTTGGATTGTCATGATAAATTCAAGAATCTTCAAAGCACTTAGAAACATTTTTGTGAGATAACCTCATCCTTTGAAATATGATTTAGAAAATAGTGGATTGACAATGTAAAATCTAAAGTCTTCAAAACTTAGAAACTTTTGTTATCATCAAAATCAATTATGGATTGTTTGCAAAACAACCTTGGGCTAACAAAACAAGAGGTAAAACGATTTATGCACGTTTTGAAAGATATGCAAGTGTGTGATTCAAATCCTTGTCAAAAGTGAAACTAAAAGTTACAAGATTATACCCTATGGTCTGGAATCTTAACTTTTGAGCTCCTTTAATCTTCAATCTTTTTGTCTCCGACTCTTTGATAGAAATGTCTTTGTCTTCGAAGATGTCCACTTTGTAAACTCAATCCATTTATTAAAATAATCAAAATTTTGATTGTGCACAAAAGCGAACAATTTACTCATCATTTATATTAATGTAAAGTTGTTTATTCCATTTGAATTTATTATTTAATGTAATTGATTTTATTTTCGGCTAATTATTATTTTAAAATGACTTGTTTAATTTAATTTAGATTGTATTGGGCTTAGGGTAGTTAAATTTGGACTTGGGCATATAAAACATGTGTGGGTCGAAGCCCATTAGTGTGTGAGGATCCCAAGAGTCACCAAGCCCCTCTCAACTACCCGCTTGGCCGACCATAATAGTGGAGACTTCCAAAATCCCACCTTTTCGATACATGGCCATAACTCCCTTTTCTAGACTTTATTGCCCATTGAGATTAATGCCTTGTAAAGCATGTTTGTCTCCCTAATCATTAAGCCTCATAAATTTCTAGCAGGCCCCAAGGAGGTAGTTAGAAAAGACAAAAACTAGATCTAGTATAAAAGGGAAAAGTGACTCATGACATGCACTTTGCTGTGAGACAAGAGAGAGAAAAGGGGAGAGAAGAAATAGAAGAGAGAGGAAAGAGAAGAGAGAGTAAAGAGAAGAGAGAAAAGAGAGAAGAAAGAGAAGAAAGAAAAGAGAGAAAAAATGAGGAGTTCCGGCCAAGAGAGGAAAGAAAGAGAAATGAGAAAAAGAAGAAGAAAATGAGGGAAAAAAGCTTCCAAATGAGTAGAGGTAAGGGGTAGTGTGTTGGTATTTTTCTTGGAGCTTTGTGTTCTAGGTGATATTTGTATATGATCTAGCTTGCTGCCACTTAGGTTTCTATGAAAAACATGTTAGATCTTGTGTTGATTATGAGTTTGTAAATATTAGATAGTTGCATGTGTAGATCATCAATTTTGAAGGTTTTATGCTTGTTGTGTTAAGATATGTAAGTGGATGTGAAAAGATTGTATAAATGATGGTTATGGGGTACTTAAGGGCCATGGTCAGTGGCTAAAAAACAAGTTTGGGGGGATAGGGAGGCCACGGGTTGGCCTTGGGAGAAACCTAATGTACATGCATGAATCTATTGAACCATTTTACTTCATTTTGTGCTATTTGATCATGTATTTGTTTATGGTTTGTGCATCTGTGTGTTTTTTATTAGAGATATATGGAACAAATTACTATAAGATGGAAAAAAGGCAAGGCAGAGCCTTGAATGGGATCTTTGTGAACTCAAAGTTGAGATTGGATGGTTATGAGGATCAAAGATGACATGCAAAGGGTGTTATGCATTGATTGAATGAGTTGTATATTTTTTCTTCCATTCCTTCACTAATATTCTATTTGATCGTATAATGTTTGCCTTGAGATATTTTAAATGTGTGCAAATATGTTAGTTTATAGGTTTATGTTGATTAAATACAAAGAACACAACATGCAACTAAGTTTAGTGATGCTTAATGTGAAAATAGTGCACAGTCCAAAATATCCCCATGAATACCTTAGATTGTTTGCGTGAAAATTGGTATACTTATAGTATAGGGTCGCAGTAGGTCCCAGAAATTTTTTTATGTCAATCGAAGGATGGGAAAGGTCAAAACTGCCCTTGGAGACATTTCCCTAAAAAAATTCAGGTAAAAATGATCAAACTGGAAAAGTAATTAGATGTCTATGTAGATCATGAAAAATAGATGAGGAAGCGCAAGTTTGAGTCCAATCACCCCCACTATAGGGAGTGGGTGGGCTCCTTCTTGGAGCTACGATTTCAATTTTAATGGTCTTGGTGTAGGTGGCATGATACAGTCTCACGAGGAGAGGAGGGACGCATAATTTGACTTTGGGGTGAATAGAGCAGACGCCAGGAATATCTGAGGGAAACATATGATGAGCGAATGCATTTCAATTGCATTGCATGCATCCTCTATGACTTGTATGAATTTAAATCATTACACTGATACTATTTATTCCAAAGCACGAGTTACACTTGTATGAGCATGCCCCCTCCTCGACCTTACTGAGTTAGTAGGACTCACCCATTTTATTTCCATGTCTGGTTGCTTTTGTACTTTGAGCAGAGTGATGTACTATTACGAGACTGACACCTTCCTTGATGCGGGACAATATGTGATAATCTCAAAGGTCCGTGTCTGGATATTCGAGGACTTCTAGGTCTTAGTGGAGCATGCCCCACTGGTTTGCAAAAAATTTCCTAACCCGCAGCATTATCGACCACGACTGGGTGGGAGTCCCACCTAAGCCGACTATTTCCGTTCCTTCTCCCCCAGCCATACCAGCAGAGGACCCTCGAGCACCCCGATTGATAGCATCATTGACCTTACCTCAGAAAACGAGGATGAGGGTTAGGGGTTAGGGTTTTTCTTTAGCACCTCTCTAGTTAGATATTTTCCTTTTCTTTTATCGACAGTGTTTCAAATGTTTTTTTCCTTGAAACATGGTATCATAGGTTAGGTGAGCTATAGGAAGCTCACATTTTTGTAAACTTAGGCCTATACTTTTGTAGTCCTCTTGAAGGACCTTTTTTTTTGTACTAAACCTTGTTATAATGAAATGATTTAAGCACTTGTATATTATTTTGGGTACATGCACTGACATAAGATGTCATATTTATAATGAAATTAGATGTCATATTGTTGAGCAACATTGTTGAAAAAGTCTGGCCAATGATTAATGAATCGGATCCTTGTTGATTTACTTGTTCTAGACCGAGATACATCACAATGTATAAATAGGTCTACACTCGTTGTGCCTCTATATGATAGAATGATGGTCTCCGTCATTGAGGTAGTGACCTTAAGCAGACGAGTAGGTGCAATGTAAGAGTACATGAGCTGAACCAGATCAAATATGAATACCTTCTGAAAACGATCACTGATGCAGAGAATGATATTCAGCACAATTAGCTTATGTTGTCCTTAGACCTGAGAGAGTTATACAGGTATGCTTGTTGTGTGCTTGTACTTTGACTGAGTCATTTGGTGATGATCTTTGCAGATCAAATATTCGAGATAATGTTGGGCCTTCTACATAGTAAGTGAATTTTTATAATTACTAAATATGGAATCCACCAGTCTCTAGATGAGGCAGTATATTCATTATGTCTATATATTGTTGGACTCAAATAAAAATGCTGCGCAGCGAGATTTTGTGAAAAAAATTTCACGGTTTTTACTTATATAATATATGAAGTAACTATTTGCAAAAATTATTTTGAACCTTTTTGGGAGTTCAACTAGATAAAGATTGAGAATTAAGAATTATATGAGCTAGGGACTTAATCAGAGATTTTATCCCGGTCATACTAGCTCATGTGAAATATAGTATGGTGAAAAGATAAATAAGCGTATAATTGTTAGCAAAAGGTATTTCACAAAAACAATCTCATTATCTCGGGGGTAAATTGTGATATGTTAATGGACATGATCAAAGTTTGTAGAAACTCATAAATTCGTATTACAGAATATCAGAGGGCTTAAAGAAAAAGAGTTTTCAATAATGATCCTACGGCTGAGATTTGAGATTACTAAAGATCCCACTCATAAGCACAATTGAGTTCTGAGCCAAGTATTATAAATAGCTCTGAAGTTCATTTGAGAAAGGGAGTTCATTTTTCAACTTGAGATTTTCTCTGTCTACAAAATCTCTCTCTGAAACCTGTGTGCGTGGATTTGTTGTAGGCAGAACGCTTGGACTGCTTTGATTCAACGATTGTTTCTGTTGCGATCTTGCGCTCTAACAAGTGGTATCAAAACGAGATTTGTGAAATCTCACAGTTCCAAGTTAGTGATTCTCTCTCCAACTTCCTCACGTGTTCTTCGTGATCCTTGGATGTTTGTTGTGAATATGTTGGTTGGAAAGTGTTTCCATACTTTTGATTCGCTTTGCGTGTGGGATCCATGCTTGAGAAAAGGACAATAAGACTATTTTTTAATCCAGTCGTGCTCTCTTTTGTTGCCATGCATGGGTTTCTCTTTTAGAGAAAGTTGGGTTTCTATTTGTTTAATCTGTTTGATGAGATCTGGATAGATATGCTTGTTTTTTTTATTGTTCTTGAATGTGATTTGGATGAGGAACAACATGTAAATTTGGCTGGTTGTTGTGATTTTTGGACTGCTCAATGAGAAGGAAATTGCAAAGGGTGAGAGAGCTTTTCTTTTTGCTCTCTAATTCGGCCACCACCAGCCGCCGAGGGTGGTTTAGTTGGCCAGGGACCAAGGCTGGTGTTCCCAAGTGGCCACAGAAGAGCACTGCTTGGCCTAGCGGCCAGCGGTGGCCACTGCCTTGGCGTATCCCAAAAGGGGTACACAGGTTGAAGGGGTTGATGCTTGGAGCCTCCCCGCCGCCTCCCATGGTGACCACATGCCTTGGGGTTGTAGGGCGTGACAAGCGCAACCCCTACCCTTGGGGGCCAAACGGCGCCCAGGGCATAAGATGCCCTGGATTGTGCATTTGGGCCTCGGGTAGAGAAATAGTTTCCCTACTAGGCCCAAGGCCAAACAGACCCAACCCAAACGTTGGGCTGCATCCACTAAAAAAAAGGTCAAGGGAGACCTCACGAGTTGGGCCAGCCCATGGCAGCCCGTGCGGGCTGAGGCCACGGGTTGGACCCTCCGGGCCCATGAATCCAGCCTGTTAGCCCAAGGTTGTTTTTCAAAAAATCTAAATTATTTTGATGATAACAAAAGTTTCTAAGTTTTTGAGGATTTTATAATCTATTTTTATCAATCCACAAATTTCAAGCTATATTTCAATAGAATTGAGTTTATCTCTCTAAAAATCTTTTCAATGCACTTGAGGACCTTTTATACAGGTTGTTTTATAAATTCTTCATGTTATAGACACTTAAAAGAATTTTGGAATGGGATGAAAACTTAAAAGCCGTTGAATTTTGTCTCCAAGACTTTTAGGTGTCGACACATTCAGGAGATGTGTCGACACATTGCACTCACACCTGATACATGTTTTTCAGGCAAAACATGTGTCGACACAGTGACCCTATAGTGTCGACACATTGCACTTACACCCGAGACATGTGTTTTAGACCAAAACATGTGTCGACACATTGACCTTATGGTGTCGACACACTGCATTGACTCCCGAACACTAATTTTTAGTTCAAATTTTACGTGTCAACACATGCCATTTGAAGTGTCGACACATTACACGAGTTTGAGGATTTTCCGGAATGACATAAGAGACATCAAATTGCTCCCTATTTCATGGGCAACTCTCCAACGACTATTCTCACCTACCAACTCGACCGTTGAAGACAAAATGACTTAAATAGAAGACCGGTAGCTGAAGGAAAAAACAAGAGCTCTCACCTACACGACGAATTTGCATTTACTCCGTGACCTAACTTCTCAAGAAAGAGAGAAGGTCTTGAAGAAGAGTGAAGTTCCGCACCTACCAAGAAGACCTGCTATTTTCCTTGCCATATTTCAAGTCTTCTATTGTACATCTTGTCCTCTTCATACCCTTTGTGCCTCACATTTGTAAATTCAGCTTCAAGAGAAAAATCATGAGTTTTTCATTTCATACCTATTCAATTAATTCTTGTAAGTGTTGGGTAAACACTGAGTCCTTCTCTTGTGAGTAGAAGAAATCCCTAAGTGTTGGGATTTGAGAAGAGGAGTTAAAGCGTAAGCTCAAGAAACGCTTTGTGAAGGTTCCTTAGCACCCGGGAAGCTGCAGTGTACTACCTATTTGATAGATAGTGGAGAAAGCCCAAGGAAGTCAATAGTCTTGGGGGGTGGATGAAGGCAAGTGCTTTGGCCGAACCACCTAAAATTTACGGTGTCATCTCTTCAACCCTTATCTCCTCAAGTTTCATACTTTCTCTTATTCTTTGCTCTTGTGATTTATTGTGATTTCTTACGTTTGTTGTTTTAAATCTATTTATACATTGTTAAATTTTATTAAAACCCAATTTACCCTCTCTTGGGCTGCTACATAGACTTTCACAACCCAGGTCTGGGTTAGACCCATACCACAACCCAAATCCGGTCTGGGTATGATGCGAACCGCTATCAACCACCGTCCGCGTTAGACCCAGACCATGGGTCAACGGGCTGGTCACCCTAGTTTGACCGGTTGACCGGTCACCAACCCGGGTTGACCCGGTTAAAAAAAATTCTAAAACAAAGAAATTTACAGATCTAATATAAGTGTTAAATGAGATTATTTTACGAGAAAATCAATTCCCATGGCCTTCCATTGTCGGTATTTGAGAATTTTGTTTGATTAATGATTGGTTAAAACTAAAATAGTCACGACCAATTGTTGATTTTATAATTTGTCTCGTATACTTCTTGTGAAGATATGTGAGCGTGTATGAGTGATGAGGGTTTTGACTAAAATAGCAATGCCTATCCATTACAAAATCACCTGTCATTTAGACGATTTTTGCGCTTAACCAAAGACGCGTCCACTAAAATAGTGAAGACTGTGTTTATGTTGGTGGCCAAACGAAATGTCGAGAATCATGAAATTTGTATATGCATGATATACAACATATGATGTGATCATGATAAGTAGATTCTACTTGCTTTTATAAGTTGTGCCATGATTACTAAAATAGGATTATGTGCACATAAGTTATAAGTTGAAAGTTTTTGATACCCATTACAAACACCGATTATAAATGTTATATTCTGTTTTTTCGTTTGGTTGCTGTGATTCAGTGGGAGGTACCATTAGCTGTTAAAATCCCTATGCTAATGGATTGTTAATATACTTATGGATTTTCTTTCTAATATTTGCAGATTCATGATGCCGAACCCATTATCTAGAATCCTAGATGATAAAAAATTGACTGGACCAAAATTCCTTGATTGGAAGAGAAATCTTTTAATAGTACTCACTGTGGATAAAATAGCTCATGTCCTTAGAGAGGAGACTCCTCAGCTTGCCTTAGCCAATGCTACTCAAGAACAAAGAGTTGTTTCTGAAAAGTGGCATGAGATAGATGAAGTAGCTCGTTGTTATATGTTGGCATCTATGTCCAACTTATTGCAAAAGCAATGTGAGGGCATAACGACGACCAAAGAGATATTGGGATATCTCTAAGAGCTATTCGGAGAGAAAAGTCGTTATGCACGCTAGTAAGTTATGAAACTGCTGATGACTACTAAAATGGTGGAAGGTGCTTCAGTTCGGGAACATGTCCTGAAGATGATATCTTTCATCACAAAACTGGAGACACTAGGTGCATAAATGGATGGCGAGACCAAGATTGGAGCGATATTGGCATATTTGCCAGAGTTGTTCAACCAATTCGTATTAAACTATAATATGAACAAGATGACAGTGACCTTTTTCCGAGCTGCTCAATATATTGCAAGCAGCTGAAGAGCTTATCAAAAGGGAGAAATGTTCTCCGATGATAATGGACAAGCCAAAAGTCAGCTCTACCTTGGGAAGCAAACCTAAAGGCAAGAAAAAGAAAAGGTCTCAGCCTAGCTCAAAGGCAAAGAAGGAGGATAAGAGCGAGCCGGATAAGAAGGCTAAGGGCAACTGTTTCCACTGCGGCAAACTAGATCATTGGAAAAGGAATTGTCGCATGTATCTTGCTTCTTTGAAGCAAAAGAACCCGCTGAAGGTATGCTTGTCATTGAAATAAATTTAATAGATGGTCCATTAAATTCATGGTGTGTCGATTTAGGCACAACATCTCATATCTGCAAAATGTTGCAGGGGTTTAATGAAACTCGGAGACTAGATGAAGGGAAAGTCATCCTAAAGATGAGGACGACTGCAAGTGTTGCAGCGACCGCCATAGGAACTTTTCACCTGAGTCTACAACGGAACAAAGTTTTAATTTTGTAAGATTGTCTATACGTTCCAGAATGTCGTTGAAACTAAATTTCTGTTTCAAAACATTGGATATCTAGATATTCACTTGTATTTAATTATAAACTTGTTATTAAGTTTCAAAATCAATTTATTGCTTCTGGTACTATTATGGATGGTCTTTATATTTTGGAAAATGTTGTACTCTGTGAATAATATAGAGAATGATGTTGATACCAGTATGAAAATTCTCAAGAGAAAGAGGGATGTCAATCCCACTTACTTATGGCATCTTCTAAGACTTGATCATGCTATGCTGGATAAGATCAATAGATTAGTAAAGGATGGGCCATTAGACCTTTTGAAGGTTGAGAGATACCCAATTTGAGATCCTTGCTTGCTGGGAAAGATGACCAAGAATCCTTTTAAAGGAAAAGGAATGGAACCATAGAGTTATTAGAGTTATTTCACACTGATGTGTGTGATCCTTTTAACCACATAACCAAAAGGAGAGTTCTCATATTTCATCACATTCATTGATGATTATTCTAGGTATGGTTATGTATACCTGATGAGACACAAGTCTGAATCCTTTGAAAAGTTCAAAACATTTCAAAGTGAAGTTGAGAATCAACTGGAATGGAGTATAAAGATACTCTGGTTTGATAAATGAGGTGAATATCTCTGTCATACCCCGAGTTGTTAACATCACATGCATATTGCCTATGATATCTTGTTTGTGATTAGTAGTGCATTAGAGGGTACTTAGTGACTAAGGGAGATTACTTAGTACTTGAGGTATTAGTGTTAAAACCTTGTTTAGGACTTTATTATATGAGAATTAGAGTTCACATGCAACTGAATGATTGTTCAGAACAACGAGGAGCACACATTAGATCAATAAAAGTTTTTAAGCTGGTAGGATATTTTTTTCTTGAAAACCGAAGCATATGATTTTTATTCTTTTAATGTGTTAGGGGATCATCCACGAGGTTGTGGTTCAAATTTAGAGACTTTTTATTTTTTCAGAAGAAAGTAGGACGTAAGCAAGTAGGTTGATTAGTGAATATCGTTGGAATTTTAAGAAGATTAACGAAACTTAACCATTGAACTATGAATAGAGATGAATTATGAATATAGATGAATCGTGGATAAAGATGAAATTGTGGATAGAGATGACTTGTTGATAGAGGTGAAATTGTGGATAGAGATGACACCTAGGAAGCACGACAAATCAAAGGCTAGAAGCATGATAAATCGATGCAAGAAACACGACACAAAAGGCTATCACAAAGGAAGCACGAGCTGTCGACCACCGGTGAACCTAGGCGATGACTCATCAAACCAATAAGGAGTATTTCGGCCATAGCCTTGCCATGCAGCTGCTGTAGGTTGCTAGGTGTCAAGAGGAGAGAAATGTAGCGTATTGACTCGCCAAAGCTAGCCTAGCTAGACCGAACACGTGTCGGAATGATGATATCTCATTTGACTCTCCCTACTATGCCACAACATAATGTTTTTGCAGAAAGAAGAAACCAAGCACTATTAGATATGGTTCGGTCAATGATGAGCATGTTACAATTACCTGTTTATTTTTTGGGTTATGCCTTATTAGAGACGACTGTTTATATTCTAAATAGGATACCACTAAGTCTGGTCCTAATACTCCATATGAGTTATGGACTGACAAAAAGCCAAGTGTGAAACATTTTAGAGTATAGGGATGCCCAGCTGATGTAAAAGAATACATGAACCTCCAATGAGATGACATGATAAATGAGATTTGTCAAATCCAATCGGAGGGTTTGGATGATGATCCAAATACTTATCAAGAGGGAAGTGAAGTAGAAGCAAGAAGGAGGAAATCTCTTAAGTGAAGATTAGTGAGGATCAAGCTCGATTAGAGGTAAATTTAAGTTGGTTATCTATGATTTTGATTCAAAAGTTTTCAAGACGATTTGTGTGAATCTCTTGTATTTCTTATTCTAGCATCTATTGATGTTGTTGTGTTCTTTTTATTCTTCATGTTCTTGAGGAAGAACAAGCTCGTCTTTTTGAAATAGTATCATTTTCAAAGTTCGATTCATTTTCAAAGTTCGATTCATTTTCAAAGTGTTTTCAACTTTGATCCGTTTCTTTTCAAAATTTCTTTTAAAAGATGTTTTTCAAGGCTTGGACATATGTCTTCTGAATAGTCCTTGTGATTTCAAAACTCTTTATGTCAAAATTCGTGTTTTCTATGTGGTGATTAAGCCAGTTTTTAACTGAGAAATCAAAGTTTTGTTTTTCTCTTCACAATACGTTCCTTTGAGAACTGTTTTATAATGTTGTAATGTTGGAAATGAGTTAAGATATTGCAAATCATAAATGAGATGTGTGGGCGTTGATATGAGATATGCATACTTTAACTTGTACGTTGGAAAGAAATATTTTGATATTCTAGTATGATTAAGGTGTTGCATATCATGAATTATATGTATGGGCTTTGACATGAGACAAACACTCTTAATGTGTCATGTGTCCTGGTCGCTTTGTCGTACGCAGAAAGATCCTCTATGAGGATACCGTATTATACTTTGGGAGTAATGCTGCAAAATACGGGCCATGTTCTACTCTGGGAGTAATGCCGCAAAACATGGAGGTTACTTGTAACTTGTCACTCTGGCCCAGTGATTCAATTTGAAGAGTGAGAGGAGTGGTGATTGAAAAATGGAAAAGATCACAATTTTAAGAATTGAGCCTTTTTCATTTACTTTTATCTTTTGTTGAGATTTTATTATTGAACAGGTTTCTTCAATATTTTGTTCTTATATTTGCTATTCTGTTGTACTAACAGCTGGCTTTACTGAGTCATTTAGACTCATCGTTGTTTGTTAAATATTTTATTTAGCAGATGTATGACGTTTATTTTGGAGAATTCACCAAGGCCATTCAACATGGCTTTATCACTTTGGAGTTGACTTTTCATGTCTATGTCACACGTGACCTAGATGTTATGATAGAGGGACGAGGCCATAGGTGTATTACTCCGCACTAGGACAATTATGTGAACATCTCAGATCTGGATAAAACTGATGACGAGTATTAGAGATATTCGGTTTTCTTAGATTTTTTGATGTAGTCTTCCTTTTTGCACGGTAGTATGTATATTATAGAAAGTTGGTCCTCTTTTGTAATACCTCGGTATTAATAAAAGGTACTACTTATGTTTTTGCTTAATATCAGGTTGCTTTCTCGATCCTCCCATAGGCGGTAACCTCAGTTTATTTAGTTGTGTTCATTACTATAAAACAACGTTTCAGGTTTTCACGGTCTGGGCTATTACAAAAACATAGGGGGACCTATTCCAAAACTATATATATTTTTTCATCATAAAAAACGAGGAGACTGTTGAATTTTTAGTTTACAATTGAGATTTTGTTGATTACAATAAATTTAATAAGAATACAAGACAAACATCTTCAAAGTCAAAGACATTATTTTCAAAGAGCCAAAAACAAATGAATTGAAAATTTTCAAGAAACAAGGAGTTAAGACTTGAAGATCTTAGGGTATAATTCTATAATACTAAAGCTCATTAATTTGATAGGTTCGCACACTCAATTTACAAAGAAATTGGAAAATTTTCTTTGAAACAAAATTTTCAATTCCAAATAATGTTACATAAATTTCGAAAGCTTTAAAGGAAAATTCAAATGAGCTTTTGTCTATACCGGACAACCAGTGGTCGACCAATGCTCCGGCCGCATTTATGGATTTGATTAATAGGGTGTTGAAGGAGTTCTTGGATAAGTTTATGGTTGTCTTTATAGATGACATCTTGATTTATTCAAGAAATAAGGATGAACATGAGAAGCATCTAAGGACTGTTCTACAGATTCTTAGGGAGAAGAAGTTGTATGTCAAATTCTCTAAGTGTGAATTTTGGTTGGAGCAAGTCCGATTTTCGGGGCATGTAGTTTAAGGTGAAGGGGTTGCAGTGATCACGGTAAGGTCGATGTTGTATTTAAGTGGCCGAGGCCTACAAATGTGAAGGAAATAGGAATTTTTTTGGGGCTAGCAGGATATTATCGAAGGGTTAAAGAGGGGTTTTCAAAGATAGCTATGCCATTGACCTCGTTAACCAAGAAAAATGTCAAGTTTGAATGGACGAATGAGTGCGAATAGAATCTTTTGGGATTTTAGACCAAATTGGGACCGTGACGTACCAGTTGGCACTACCCATGTCTTAGAGTATGAGCCTTGTATATTAAGGGAACCTTACATATGTAGAAGAACCAATAAGGGTTAGACAAAAAGGGAGCAATAGTTGAGGACAAAGACCAAATTTCCGAGGTCGGAATTTTATAAGGAGGGGAGAATGTGAGACCCCGAATTTCATTATGCTATTTACGTATATGTATCTGTTTTGGATTTAATTTTGGGGGCTATTATTGTGCCTATTGTAAGGGATTTTGTTATATTACAAAGACTTATTAAATTTAATGTCAAGGAGTGAATTTTATTATCTTATAAATGCTGAATTTTTCTAAGCAAATTTACTATATTAAAGTATGAATTATGATTATGAAAATCAGTGCATAATTACCTTATACCTTCATTAGGTAGTCTTAAGCTTCATAAGGTGTGCTAAGTAAGAGGTCCATGTGAGGTGCAAAGAAAGGCAAAAGAGAAATAGGAAGGGTGAAGAGCATAAGGAAAAGTAATAGTAGGCTGAAAATTGTAGGTTGAAAAGAGAGTAGGTGTAGGTCGAAAAGTGAGTAAGTATAGGTTGAAAAGTAAGTGTAGGTTGAAGGAGAATCACGTGAAAGGGCTTAGTAAAGGCAAAGAAGTGAGAGAGAGAAGACCAAAGTAAAACAAAAGAAGTAAAAAGAAGGAGACAAAGCATTAACTAGATGACATGACTTGTAGAGCAAAGAAAAGTCATAAGAGAAGGTGGTAGGAGAAGTTACTTGAGGCGTAACAAAGCAAGAAACAAAAGAGAGAAAACAAAGACATAAAAGAAAGGCAAAAGAGAAGTGTTAAAGTGGCTGATGTGGGAATCACGTGAAGGAGAATAAATGCAAGATGAAAATTCTTGGTGGGCTGGAAGAGAACTCACGTGAGAAACAATGGGAGGCAAATAAATGAAAAAAGAGAGGAGACAAAGCAATTAATGAACTAACCATGTCACATGGGAAAAAAGCAAGTAAGACTTTTCCTTTCTTTCCTCGGATGCGTATTAGGCTTGGTTCAGCCTCCTTTGCACCTTCACATCTCACATCTCATTCACATCTCACAGCTCTCAGCACACTCATTTCACTCTTGCACTCACTTTACTCTCAGTTTTACCTCACAACATCCATTTTAGTCACACACAGGAGAGGACCCGAGAGATAGGGGAGAAGGGGAACCTTGAACCGAATAGGAAAAAGAAGAAATCCAAGGAGAAAAATCAGGGTCAAGGGGAACAAGCCTAGGTAAGAAGATTCGGCTCTTGCCATTTCTTCCTCTTTGGTTTTCTTCTTCAAGCTCTCACTAAAAATGTCTTCATATAGGTATTCTTTAACCACTTCTAGTGTCCAGCTGAACTAAGGTAAGATTTAGTTTTCTTTAAAGCTCTTGACCGAATGATCTCTTGCATGTGTTGTTAAATCCTTCCTTTGGCTAAAGCTGTTGTTGGTGTCCTTTCATTGAAGTATTTTCTTGAATGATGGAGTTGTTGTGAAGTTGCTGTTGATGGAGGAAGGGTCTAATGCCATGGTTTTGGGCTGACATTGTACGGAGTGGTGATCTTGGTTTTAATGTTGGATATTGTAGTTGTGATGAGTTTGTGAATATTGACTAATTGAAGGTGAAGTTAGGTGTATAGATCTTTGATTTTAGAGGCTGTGAAGCTTGATGTTCTAAATTGGAAATAGGTGTGAAAAATGTTAGATTCGGGAAGTATTAGGGCTTCGGTCAGTGGCTATAAACTATGGAAAAAGAAAGTTATTTGGAGAAGTTCTAACATGCATGTAAGTAGGTGTCTTGCATGTGACTAATGTGGGTAGATTAGCAAGCTAAACGCTTAAAGAGATTAGTTATACTTGGAGAAATGCATTCGGCATACTCGGGTTAAGTGGATTGGCTTGCATGTTGTTTCTCTTAATAGATTGTGCATGAAACTTGAGGATTTTGAGGCTGAAAAATATCTATGCTGACCTGCTCTTGGTCTAGGTCAGTAAACTAAGGATGGATTAAAGTGCAAGAGAGCCATAGGTTGGCCAAAGAATGAGAAAATAATGCATGAAATTTTAAAGGTCCAGATGTCAAGCTGCCAACAGCCTTGCACGCCCAGAACTCTTACTCAATTCGAATACTTTTTCAGTGACCAGTTTGAGTCCAAATGTTATGAATCTGGTCTTGGAATTTAATTTTGTGAGAGAAGAACACATTAAGGTAAAATTTGTGTGATTTGGAGATGTGATGCATATGTTGTGGTCTGTTTAAGGTGTCATCACGTTCAACCAGCATTCGACTCAAGCTCGAGAGTCCTTGGAAAAAATATCAGACAGACTTGTACCGCTCGACCAGAGCTCGACCAGTGCTCGAGCGGCCTTGGAGGATTTTATAAAGACTTAGCACGCTCGACTACCGCACAACAACCGCTCGAGTGGGACTAGGACTGAAGCTTTGCTCTCGACATACGCTTGAGCGGACTCCGAGGAATTTCAGAAAATACTGAATTTTTGGAGTTCCTTTTGAAGACTGGTGAAACCCTACTATTCACGAGGCTGGCCGACCAAACCGAGTTAAGGAGTTTATTGAGGGTTTTGGGTGCCTCCTTCCTTTGAAAAAATGTTGAGAGAATTTGTGCTTCAAGTTGGTTGATTCTTCCTCATTCTTCAATTATATTGATTCCTTCATGGGGGTGAAGGTTTGTTGATGGTATTGAATTAAACAACAAGCCCAAGAGTGAAAAGGAGGCCAAGATGGTCACGGGTTGATCACTTAAATGAGGACTAATGTCTATCGGTTATATTTGGAAGAATTGTGGGTATTGGACATACGCTTGAGCGGACTCCGAGGAATTTCAGAAAATGCTGAATTTTTGGAGTTCCTTTTGAAGACTGGTGAAACCCTACTATTCACGAGGCTGGCCGACCAAACCGAGTTAAGGAGTTTATTGAGGGTTTTGGGTTCCTCCTTCCTTTGAAAAAATGTTGAGAGAATTTGTGCTTCAAGTTGGTTGATTCTTCCTCATTCTTCAATTATATTGATTCCTTCATGGGGGTGAAGGTTTGTTGATGGTATTGATTTAAACAACAAGCCTAAGAGTGAAAAGGAGGCCAAGATGGTCACGGGTTGATCACTTAAATGAGGATTAATGTCTATCGGTTATATTTGGAAGAATTGTGGGTATTGGACATACGCTTGAGCGGACTCCGAGGAATTTCAGAAAATGCTGAATTTTTGGAGTTCCTTTTGAAGACTGGTGAAACCCTACTATTCACGAGGCTGGCCGACCAAACCGAGTTAAGGAGTTTATTGAGGGTTTTGGGTGCCTCCTTCCTTTGAAAAAATGTTGAGAGAATTTGTGCTTCAAGTTGGTTGATTTCTCCTCATTCTTCAATTATATTGATTCCTTCATTGGGGTGAAGGTTTGTTGATGGTATTGAATTAAACAACAAGCCTAAGAGTGAAAAGGAGGCCAAGATGGTCACCGGTTGATCACTTAAATGAGGATTAATGTCTATCGGTTAAATTTGGAAGAATTGTGGGTATTGGACATAAGCTTGAGCGGACTCCGAGGAATTAAAGAAAATGCTGAATTTTTGGAGTTCCTTTTGAAGACTGGTGAAACCCTACTATTCACGAGGCTGGCCGACCAAACCGAGTTAAGGAGTTTATTGAGGGTTTTGGGTGCCTCCTTCCTTTGAAAAAAATGTTGAGAGAATTTTTGCTTCAAGTTGGTTGATTCTTCTTCATTCTTCAATTATATTGATTCCTTCATGGGGGTGAAGGTTTGTTGATGGTATTGAATTAAACAACAGGCCTAAGAGTGAAAAGGAGGCCAAGATGGTCACGGGTGGATCACTTAAATGAGGATTAATGTCTATTGGTTATATTTGGAAGAATTGTGGGTACTGGACATACGCTTGAGCGGACTCCGAGGAATTTCAGAAAATGCTGAATTTTTGAGTTCCTTTTGAAGACTGGTGAAACCCTACTATTCACGAGGCTGGCCGACCAAACCGAGTTAAGGAGTTTATTGAGGGTTTTGGGTGCCTCCTTCCTTTGAAAAAATGTTGAGAGAATTTGTGCTTCAAGTTGGTTGATTCTTCCTTATTCTTCAATTATATTGATTCCTTCATTGGGGTGAAGGTTTGTTGATGGTATTGAATTAAACAACAAGCCTAGGAGTGAAAAGGAGGCCAAGATGGTCACAGGTTGATCACTTAAATGAGGATTAATGTCTATTGGTTATATTTGGAAGAATTGTGGGTACTGGACATACGCTTGAGCGGACTCCGAGGAATTTCAGAAAATGCTGAATTTTTGAGTTCCTTTTGAAGACTGGTAAAACCCTACTATTCACGAGACTGGCCGACCAAACCGAGTTAAGGAGTTTATTGAGGGTTTTGGGTGCCTCCTTCCTTTGAAAAAATGTTGAGAGAATTTGTGCTTCAAGTTGGTTGATTCTTCCTCATTCTTCAATTATATTGATTCCTTCATTGGGGTGAAGGTTTGTTGATGGTGTTGAATTAAACAACAAGCCTAAGAGTGAAAAGGAGGCCGAGATGGTCACGGGTTTATCACTTAAATGAGGATTAATGTCTATCGGTTATATTTGGAAGAATTGTGGGTATTGGACATACGCTTGAGCGGACTCCGAGGAATTTCAGAAAATGTTGAATTTTTGGAGTTCTTTTTGAAGACTGGTGAAACCCTACTATTCACGAGGCTGGCCGACCAAACCGAGTTCAGGAGTTTGTTGAGGGTTTTGGGTGCCTCCTTCCTTTGAAAAAATGTTGAGAGAATTTGTGCTTCAAGTTGGTTGATTCTTCCTCATTCTTCAATTATATTGATTCCTTTATGGGGGTGATGGTTTGTTGATGGTATTGAATTAAACAACAAGCCTAAGAGTGAAAAGGAGGCCAAGATGGTCACGGGTTGATCACTTAAATGAGGATTAATGTCTATCGGTTATATTTGGAAGAATTGTGGGTATTGGTGCATTGTGAACTTGAAAAATTAGAGATAAGACCATTGTAACTTAGGTTAAATCCTATAGGTCTCGGCAGCAATTATATAGCATATTCTTTGAGGTTTAAGTGATGGAATTGATGGCCATTTGTCCATGCAGTAATATTGAAAAGTGAAACAAGGAGAATTGAATTCGACATGATATAGGTTGCTGATTTGGTATGGAATCGTTGATAAGGTTGAATTATTACGGATCTGATCTTGGATATTGAGGTTATGAAAGACGATGTTGTAAGATCAAGTTGAAATACCCTAGGAGTTCACTTGATTTGGAGTTGTTTGATGTGTATGATTGTTGTTGTTTTCAAATTTGCTTTTATGAAAGCTAAAAATATTTAAAAGAAATTTCACGTACGATTTCATGTATGATTTCACGTAAAGGAAATCCCATGTTTAAAGATACGGATTTTGAAACCGAGTACGTATATGAATACTTTTATTTGAATGTTTATTCTTTAGCGTTAAGTAACGAGAGCAACTCGCTTGTAGGGGAAGACCCATTCTAAGCTCGAGAAGATCGATGTAAGTGAAAACTTACTTTTTATAAAAACTGGACTGAAACACAAATGTTTTTATGATCAAACATAACATGTTATTCTTATCAAGCATGACAAGATATTTCTCATCAAGCATGACATAACATACGCATAAGCATGAAAGCATGAAAGAAGTTTTTGTGCAAATGAAAGCATGAAAGTTTTATGAGATATTTGTTATCAAGCATGACAAGTCATAAACATTTGCATGATTTTCTTGAAAGAAAAAGAAAGATTTGTGCACATGAAAGCATGAAAGTTTTATGAGATATTTGTTAACAAGCATGACACGTCATAAGTGTTAGCCCAAGGTTGTTTTACAAACAAACCATATTTGATTTTGATGATAACAAAATATTCTAAGTTTCAAAGACTTTAGATTTTATATTGTCAATCCAAAATTTTCAAGTTGTATTTCAAAAGGATTGAGGTTTATCTCTCTAAAATATTTTTAAGTGGACTTGAACACCATTACACAAGTTGATATGATCAATTTTTTCATATTATAGGTGTTTAAAGAAGTGTTGGAATGGTTTGGATGCTTTAAAGTTGAAATTGGAGTAGTTGTTGACAAAGAACAAATTTTTCTGACTAAGTGTTGGAAGTGTCGACACATTGAACTACTACCCGAGAGTTTGCTTTTCTAGCCATTCAAAATGATTTTTTTACTAAGTGTTGGAAGTGTCGACACATTGGACCATAATGTCGACACAATGAATTAACACCCGAGAGCTTACATTTCAGGCAAATCAAAATGATTTTTTTGACTAAATGTTGGAAGTGTCGACACATTAGACCATAGTGTCGACACATTGAACTAACACCCGAAAGTCTATTTTCAGACCAAGTTTAATGTGTCAGCACATACAATCAATGTGTCGACACATTGTGCGATTTTGCAGATTCTCTGGAAACGACGCCAGCTCTTTTAAAATGATTCAAATGTCTTCTAAACCTCTCCAACATCACTCAATCTTTCCAAGAAGACCCTTAATGACCGTTGAAGACCTAAGGCTATAAGAAAAACAAGATGGAGAGAGAAGAGGGAGAGCTCGACCATCAACGTAACATCTAGAGAGAGAAAAGCCAAGAGCCAAAGTTTCCATTTGCTGATTCTTCCAAGATCAAAGCTCCCATTGTTCAATACTCTTCTATTGCTCATCATTGATGACCTAGCTTCCAAAGAGAGAGAGATTTCTTGAAGAAGGGACAACCCACTTGCAAGCTCACTTTGCCCTAACTTCTAGAGAGAGAAAGCTATTTGAAGAAGGGGGAAAATCACATCTACGAAAAAGGCTTGTGCTCATATCTTCCAAACTCTAGATTTCCTTTTACAATCTTATCTTCTTGCCCTCTATTAAGCTTTCCACTTGCTAATTTGGCTTAGAGAGCCATTCCATATTTGTGTGCCTCATTTGCTCATTCGGCTTAGAGAGCCTTCCTTGTAGCCATTATTTGTAAAACCTTTGAGTGTTGGGGAAACACTTGGTCCTACTTGTGAGAGTATAAGAAATCCTCTAGGTTGTGAGGATTTGTGAGAGTGAGTTAAAGTGTAAGCTCAGAAAACACTTTGTAAAGATTCCTTAGCACCCGGGAAGCTAAGGTGTATTCGCTATTTGGAGAATAGTGGAGGAAGCCCAAGGAAGTCAATAGCCTTGGGGGTGGATGTAGGCAAATGTTGGCCGAACCACTTAAAAATACGGTATTATCTCTCTAACTCTATCTCGCTTATTATTCGTTTCATATCCGTATTTGTGATGCTTTATGATTCATTGCTTATATTTAGCTTATCATTTAGTATATTCAAATCTGTTTTTTTATCCTTAAAGAAATAGCATTTTCTAGATCTGTGTTTTAATCGAAAAAGGGGGAATTTTTTTGGTAAAACCCAATTCACCCCCTCTTGGGTTTTTATTTAGACTCATAATAAACATTTGCATGATTTTCTTGAAAGAAAAAGAAAGATTTGTGCAAATGAAAGCAAGAAAGTTTTATGACAAGTTAAGTTAAGGGGCTTTGGTCGGTACCACACCAAGTTAAGAAGGTACATCCATACTGAAGGACGTTTACGTGAAGGGTGGATGTTACCTAGGACACCCATACTGAAGGACGTTTATGTGAAGGTTGGGTAAGTCCTTGAGGTTACGTTAAGGAGCTTTGGCCGGTACCGCACCCAGTTAAGAAGGTACATCCATACTGAAGGACGTTTACGTGAAGGGTGGATGTTACATAGGACGCCCATATGAAGGACGTTTACGTGAAGGTTAGGTAAGTCCTTGAGGTCTGTGCAACCACACTGAATGACGATTGAGAGAAGGTGTGGACCTCCAAGGGGTCGTGTCTAGCCACCAGGCCTGAGGCCACTTTAAGGGCTAGCTCGACTAGATGTTATGTCTCCAAGGGAAATAGGGGACAGTTCCAACGGGAACGTACAACCCTGACTTCAGGGGTTAAATGGAGCGCAAGTAGCCCACGAGATAAGAATTGGATGTTTTCCAAGATCAAGATCTTTACAAGTGCAAGTATACGTTTTCAAGAGCATGTGCATATGCACACATGAAGCATACATGCACATCAAGAAGTCATGATCATGCATGAAGCACATTATGTTTACAAGTGCATGATTTCAAGTTATGTTCCTAGTGCATGATTACAAGTTATGATTTCAAGTTATGTTCCTAGTGCATGATTACAAGTTCATGATTTCAAGTTATGTTATTAGTGCATGATTACAAGCTCATGTTTACAAGTTCTTTTCCTTACTAAGTCGTTTGACTCACAGTTTTGAAAATGTATCATTCCAGATTTGCCAGGTGACAGGAGTCCTGAAGATTACCTGACTTAGTAAGTATTAGATTGTAATGTTGTTGGTCATATGCCATTGGGAATGCACTATGGGTCAAGAGTTGGAGAATACACAAGAAGCCCCAAGAGTACTCGATATCAATATGAGGCAGCATGTTGCTAAACAGTAATATAATGCATATAAGGATTCAAAATGTAATGTAAAGATGTTATGAGTAAGTCAGTAATGAAGAGGTTTTGATGGAACCCCCTTAGATCATGTACCTCAGCCATGCAACCATGCTATGTAATTAAGATCCTTACACTATTACCGATGAAGTCGTTTTGTGTAAATTGAAGTTTATGTAAATCTCCTTGGCTCGTCTCTCTCAGTTGTATGTATATAAAAAAAATCCGCTGCAAGATTAAGAGAAAACGCTGGAACATTCATTGAGTGGATGTTCGCAGCTGTCATTAACCCCTTCGGGCTAGCGTTCGGGGTGTGACATGAAGTTCCATAGG
Source organism: Myrica gale (assembly GCA_963930655.1). Classification (NCBI taxonomy): domain Eukaryota; kingdom Viridiplantae; phylum Streptophyta; class Magnoliopsida; order Fagales; family Myricaceae; genus Myrica; species Myrica gale. The sequence continues at coordinate 20,842,370 of OZ005600.1, read as the reverse complement.
AAGGTCCTTATATAGGTCACATATCAAAACTAGCCGTTTTTAGCCGTTTGGGGTTGATCAGAAATTTTTTTCGTTGTACTGGTCGATCGCTACAACTAGCCTTTGCCCAACGGTCATAAAATGTAAAAAAATGTTATTTTTGGCCTACACGGAATGATAAATCGCTTCTTGTAGAAGTTGACCTCTATAGATCATTGCATAGATCGCTACAATTAAAAAGTCATTTACATTTTTGAAATCCTATTGTCAAAAACAGACTCCCCAATAGTATTACAATGGCTTAGGAGTTTTATATAGGAATGATTTGAAAATAATTAAGGCACATTTTGATTGTCAAACTTGTGATGATAAATTTATGCATAGTTTGAAAGAAATGCAAGTGTATGATTCAAATTCTTGTCAAAAGGGAAACTAAGAGTTACAAGATTATACCTATAGTCTTGAATCTTTATTTTTGATCTCCTTCCGTATTCTTGTTTTTGGCTTTTTGATAAAAATGTATTTGTCTTTGAAGATATGCATTTTTAAACTTAATTCATTTATTGAAATCATCAAAATATTAATTGTGAACAAAAGCCAACGAGACGAACATTAAATAACAAGAAAGAAAGTGAAAGAGCATCCTCGAGGCAATGCTTTCTTGGCCTATAAAAGGAGAAAGATTCGAAGAAATTTACATGTTATTCTTCCTATTCTCTCTTAGTTTGGCCTTAGGAACTCATGTGCTGAGCATACTTTTGAGCTTTTCTTCTCTTTCGTTTTTATCACAATGTATCCGAGTGCTTCCATGTATTCAAGTTACCCTTTTTTTTTATGTAAATCTTAATTTGCAGTTTTTAAGTATTTATTTCTTGGTATTTACTGCCTCAATGGCTGGTTTTATACTTTTGTCTTATGATTACCGTCTCTATTATTGATTTTATTTTAAGTCATAAGTAACTAACTTAAACTTATCAGAACTAAGTTCCCTTTAGTTTAAATTACGCTTTATGTTAATTACCTGCATTAATTTATATAGATGACTGCATTTAATGTCTTGTAGTATCTTTGCGATGACCGGTTTGCAACATAGAATTCATAGACCAAGTTACTATTTGTAGAACCTGCCTTCTTTAAAGTCAATTATTTAGTCTATCATATATCGTGTTTTATGGTATCGGAGCCAAATCCTGGTTGGAAAGTTGGTTATCTACTCTTTTTAATTTTAAAAAAATCTAGTGATCTTTGCTATTCAAGTCAAGTTTGAAAGCTTCTTTCAAGTATCAACCATGTCAAGCCTGATATTTAGTAGTCTGATAGAATATCTAGACAGTAAGTCCAGGTGAGACATGAGCGGATATATATTGTTAGCACTACTAGGTCACACAAGCTTAAACATAGTCAATCCTGAAGGAGCTCAATACTATGAATTGGAATATGATAAATTAGTATTTTTAGAAACTTAAAGGATGTTTAGAACTAACTCATCTGCATGTTCAAGCTCTAGGTGATCCATACCATCCATCGTAGGAATCATAAATAAAGGAAATAGTCAAAAATGTCTAATTAAAGAGCATAAAAATGTCAATTATTTTCAAAAGTAGTAAGAAAACATAAAGAAAAGAAATACAATTTGATTTATATAGAATTGGTTCAAGTAGCTGTCAAACCATTAACTAGAAAATGAATTGATGCTTCAATCTTATTTTGTTTAAGAGATGCTAGGTTCATGAACTATAACACTAGTATATTAGGCATAGTAGAGTCAATTCTCATAATGGTCTAATTCATGTTGAATATTTCTTAGATTTTATTTTAAGTCTTAGTGATCCTTATATATCCTAAACGCTTTATTATTAGATCTTAAAATCTTTGGATACGAAAGGTTAGAAGGAAGATGACTGTAATACCCCGACCTTCTAATGATTTTTAATTATCTTTAAATTTGGAAAAATCCCTAAAAATAGCTAGAAATAGCCGAACATTATGAGAAAATTTTCCTCTTTTATCTCATTTCAAGATCTTCAATTTAATAGCATATTTTACTCATTTGGTATCTTCAAACATTTTGCATAGCTTTATATGTTAATTACTTAATTATTAAGCCAATAGGACATGTTCTAGGTTAGCTGTTTGTCTTGGGTTAATTTTGAGAATTTTTGCAACAATTAGTTTACATGGGCTTGGAAAATAGGGTTTTAATTCAATTGGGCTTAAAAATGACTTCAATTTGGGCCCCCATCAGCTCCATTCGGCCCCACCATTCCCCTCAGCCCATGACACCTCAGCTTGTCTCCATAAAATCGACCATTACCTCATGCAAAACCATGCAACACTTGGACTTCTCCAAGTAGTTGCCGCCTTCCTCCCCAATGCACCTTCTTTGCTCTCTTAGACACCCTAGGCTACCATTAGACAACATCATTCAGCCTACTTAACCCCAGAATGATTAAACTAACCATAGTCAAGAAGTAGTATAAATAGGGCCAAGTTGTGTTGGAATTCCTCACACCATCACTCGGCATTCCTTAGAGAAAGAGAGAGTGAGAGAGAGCTAGAGAAAGAGAGAAGAAAGGAGGAGAGAAAGGGAGAAAGTAACTGAGCCCCCTAGAGAGAAGAAGAAGAAGAAGAATTTTTTGGAGAAAAGTTGCAAAAAGGTTGAGGTACCTTGAGTCTTGGTGTTTTGAGGTTCTTATCTTGGTTATTGATACTAACAACAAGCTCAATCTAGGTTTTGATACTCAAAGAAATCATCAAAAGATCAAAGAGATCAAGAGGTTAGGGGTAGTTTACTATATGGTGATACATGTTGGCATCTTGATGAAATTAGGCTAGAAACATGATATAGATTGTGATCTGGAATATTTAATTATGCTCAATATGTTGTTAGAATAAGATTAAGTTGATTAGATGATGAGAAATGCAAGATAGTACTGCAAATGTAAGTAATTGTTGTTTAAGATTGATTTAGACACTTCAGGATGATCTTTGTGTAATTTGTAATTCCTAGGATTAAGGCAACCCAAGAGGGGCGGGTGAATTGAGTTTCCAAACTTTTTCACCTTAACACCCAAAAACGTGTTTGCAAAGTAAAAACTAGTTTAGTGATGAGAATGCAAAATGTCATATTTTTCTCCCTTAATGTTTAGTCTTTTATACTTATTTGTGCCTACATGTACTCATTATTCGTATGTCTTCAATACAAGCTATAGAAATGATATGTGGTCGTTCTCTCACATTTTGAGACAATAGGAAGGTCTTTATATAGGCCACATTAGAAAACTAGCAATTTATAGCCGTTAGGGGTGATTTGTCAAAATTCAAGTTGAGCTGGTCTACCGCTACATGAACCGGTCGACCGCTTCAGGTTACTGTTACCCCAACGGTCATAATGTCAGAACTCAATGGATCTATTTTTTGAAAGATAGACTCGTCGACCGCTACACCAAGCGGCCGAAGGGACCGCTTCACCAACTGGTCGACCTCCACAACTTAAGCACATGGTCTGATTCATTTTAAACCACGATTTTGACCAACTTAAAACATCCAATTTTAAACACTAACTTCCCATAAGTATATAAAAGGCTTAAGAGTTTGATTGTGGTGATTTAAAACAATTAAAAATATTTTCGTCTTTCAAACAAGAGGTAAAATGGTTAATACACGTTTTGAAAGATATGCAAGTGTGTGATTCAAATCCTTGTCAAATGCGAAACTAGGAGTTACAAGATTATACCATATCGTCTTGATTCTTCACTTTTGAGTTCCTTGCATCTTCAATCTTCTTGTCTTTGGCTATTTGATAGAAATATCTATCTTTGAAGATGTTCATTTTGTAAACTCAATTCATTTATTGAAATCGTCAAAATATCGATTGTGAACAAAAGCCAACAATCTCCCCCTTTTTGATGATGATAATAAATTGATAGTCTTGAGATGACTCCGCCTACATCCACCCCTCAATCTCCTTTACCGAGCTTTGAGGTTTTCCCACTATCTCTCAAATAGTGTACACTCTAGCTTCCGGGTACTAGAGAACCTTACAAGTGCTTTCCTGGGCTCAACACTCACAACCCAAGTAATTTTTCAGGCGCACCACTCACAATTTGACCAAGCTTGAGATATACCCTCTCTAAGCTTCTTCTTTAGTGAACAACCTCACTAAAGGAATAACTTCTCTTGAATGATAAACGAGCTTGTGTAAATGCTCAACAAGGAACCAAGCAGTCTCTTTGTTAGACAGTATATTCAATATAGTATAGAGTTGGACTCGAAATGAAATCACTGACAATGGACTTTTGCAAAAATATTTACGAAATTAATATATATTATATATTTATTTGTGAAATTGTTTTAGATATAATTTGAGAGTCCAATAAGTTACAGATTGTGAATTAAGAATTATATGAGCTAGAGACTTAATCAGTGATATTATTGCGGTCCTATTAGCTCATGTGGAATATAGTATGGTTGAAGGATAAATAAACAACTAATTGTTAGCAAAAAGGGATTTCATGAAAATAGTCTCACTATCTCGGAGGTCAATTGTGATATTTTAATGGACATGATCACAATTTGTAGAAGCCAATAAATTTGGAGTACAGAATATAAGGGAGTTAAATGAAAAAGAGTTTTCATGATGATCCTATGACCGAGATTTGAGATCCCTAAAGATCTCACGCATAAACACAGTAGAAGCTCTGAGGATGCCATTATAAGTAAGTTTTTCAAATGCTAAGGATTTGATCATATTGTTTCGAATTGTCCAAACCGTAGTGTGGTGACTCTTATTGAAGAAGATTGGGTGGACAAAAGCGATAAAGAAGAGCCAACCAAAAAAATGAAGAAAACAAAGAAGATGAATGTCACACTTATGCTGACATTGGAGAATCATTTGTTGTTCAAAAAAGTTTGAATTCGGTCCATGAAGATTGTGATGAATGGCTACGGACAATCATCTTTCAAACAAGATGCACTTCCCACAACAAAGTTTGTTATATTATCATTGATGGTGGAAGTTGTGAGAATGTGGTGGCTGAAGACATGGTGAAAAGACATATTCTTAAGACGCAACCTCATCCTCAACCATACAAAGTTATGTGGTTTCGAAAAGGAAACGAGGTGAAGGTAAATAAATGCACTTTTGTTCAGTTTTTTATTGACAGAAATTACAAAGATGAAGTTTTATGTGATGTTGTGCCTATGGTTGCTTGTCATTTACTTCTTGGTAGACCATGGCAGTATCATAGAAGAGTTATATTCTTGATGGTTTCATGAAATGTTATGATTTTTTCAAAGTTGGAGTAAGGATAATTTTGGGTACTTTGCATTTGGTGAGATCTCCCAAACCTTATAAAGCAGAGAAATAATTTACTCTCTATATGTGATGTTGAGAAGGAGTTGGTGTGTTCTAACGAAGTTTGTGCTTTTGTGGTGATAGAAAAAATGAAGATTTGAATGAACCACCTCTTTTTATTCAAGCTCTTCTTGATGAATTCATTGATGTCAACCCCGAAGAAATTCCAACAGTCTCCCTCCCATGAGAGATATTCAATATTGCATTAATCTTTTACTGGGTTCCATCATTCCAAACAAAATAGCCTATAGGATGAGTCCTAAGGAGAATGAAGAATTACAAAGGCAAGTTAGAGAGCTTTTGACTAATGGCTTGGTGAAAGAAAGTGTGAGTCCTTGTGTTGTTCCCGCACTTTCTGCACCAAAGAAGGATGAAACATGGTGGATGTGTGTTGATAGTAGAGCGGTCAACAAGATTACCATCAAATATGGCTTTCCTATTCCTCGCCTTGATGATCTTCTTGACCAACTTTGCGGTGCTTCTATCTTTTCAAAGATAGATCTTCGAAGTGGTTATCATCAAATTGGAATTAGGCCAGGAAATGAATGGAAGACCACTTTGAAAACTCGAGATGGTCTTTATGAGTGGATGGTTACGTCTTTTGGGCTTTCTAATGCTTCTAGCACCTTCATGTGTCTTTAAATCTTTTATTGGGCATTTTATTATTGTCTACTTTGATGATATCTTGGTGTACAACAAGCATAAGGATCAACTTTGGAACATCTTCGGCAAGTGTTCACAACTTTACGGGAGCAAAAGTTGTTGCCCAATTTGAGGAAATGTCATTTCTTTACGGAAAGCCTTATCTTTTTAGGCTATGTGGTATGTACCAAAGGGATAAAGGTGGATCCTAGCAAGATTGAAGCTATCATGACTTGTCCTATACCAATTTTGATTCATGATATTCAAAGCTTTCATGGTCTTGCATCTTTTTATCGAAGATTCATCAAATGATTCAACTCCATCGTTGCACCCATCACCGAGTGCTTGAAGGGTGGTATTTTGAAGTGTACTAGTGAAGTCGAGAAGAGTTTTGAAGTTATCAAGAGAAAGATGATGGAAGCTCCAATCCTTTCCTTGCCAAATTTTGACATTTTTTCGAAGTAGAATGTGATGCTTTTGATGTTGGCATTGGTACAATACTTAGCCAAGAAGGAAAGCCCGCAAGAAATACTCGAGTTATGACAAAAAATTCTATGCTATTGTTCGGGCTATACATATTAAAACCACCACAATAAGTTCTAATCATCAGAAATCATATCCACAATACCCACAAATAGCCAAATCAAAAAAATCACCAAATAACCAACGAAATCATTCATAAATCGTAGTGTAGGTCGAGTATATTACCTCTTGCGCGAAATCAACACCAAAACAAACTAAATCCCCACCAAAAGATCACAAATTTCGCCCAAATTTTTTAATATTCTCCCGGTTAAAAAAACCAATGAATTTGAGCTTGGGCTTACTCTTAAGCTACTCTAAACACTCTCCCAACAAAAACGACAGTGTTTCGGCTAAGTTTGAGGGGGAAATAGCTCCTTGCCTCAAGGTTTCGATCTTCTCCTTGCCGTGGGTGTATTTTTTCACTTCACCCACGACCTTAGAGCATTCTGGCATTTTAAGCTCCATAAACAACCAATCGATCACCTTGTCAGCTTTCAAATTTCTACTAAGTTATTCGATCGATTGATCACCACAAAATGACCGATCGATCGGTAGGTGAATTTAAAACGACGACGGATGTAAGCCATCGATCAACAGTTTGAGACGATCGATCGATGCCAAAAGTTTAAACGACACTGTCCTATACCGATCGATCGGTGAAGCTAATTATTAAAAAATGATTTTTAACTATACAAATGGCATAATTATTATAATTATTATAATTATTTTACATATAATGTTATCCTAATACATACCTCGTACTAATAACTTATAATTATGTGATAAATAAGCGTTATATCAATAGTTTATAACATCTTAATACATTCCTCATACTAACTCTTACAAAATGTATCTATGATGCAACATGTAACAATTATACATGCTTTACTAAATATTAATGATGTGTACTTGATATGTTTTTATATAGTCTAAATACATCCTAACATACTTTGTTAATATATATTTTGTGTTCCCAATCATTTAAACTCACATTATTCAATCACATATTCTTCGAAACAAAAATTGTATGCCGATCGATCTGCATAATACACCGATCGATTGTCCTTAGCAGTTAGAACGAAGCCGTGCTAGATGATCATTTCCCTATGTTAACGATTGATCACTTCATGTAACGGAAGCGACGACGCATAACACCGATCGATCAGTGTGACATGTACTAATCCAAAACAACGATGGAAAAGGATGATTGATCGGTGTGTCAAGTACTAATCCATCGACATAGTGCTTCAAAACGATGACGTGTTTAACGATCGATCGACAGTTTTGAACGATCGGTCGGTTGGATATATCTAAACGACACCGTGCTTTACTGATCGATCGCTTACAATACCAATCAATCGGTGGTCCTAAAATTAAAAAAAAATGAATTGTTCGTTGACGTCCTTCATATGAGCCACGCCCGTTTTGTTGCGCAGCATTGCAACAGTGCACTCCCCTTCAAAGGTGGTTCAGAGCTTCTCTTGGTCTTACCAGAGCCACTGCATCTCCCGCTCCAATTTCACCACATGCTCCTGAAGAGGCGTTAGAGCGGTCTTCATGGTCGTGCTAACACAGCTATCGAGGTCACCAAATATCTGGGCCGACATTGGTCGATGGTCGTGCTGCCCCCTCTGCAACCGCTACTACTCTACAAGCGAACCGTCTTGTCAAACCCCCTCTTGCCTATCTATGGTCTCCTCGTCAGCGGTCAAGACACCCTGAGAACTATGGGAGGCTATAATCCTTACTTTTCCAAGCCTCATCCATAATCAGCTCAAACATGTACAATGAGAAATCTATTCTCATCTGCTAACACAGCAAGAGCATGCACTAAGCTCTAGCGAACGAGAACTCTGTATATGAGTTCTGCCATTGACGTTTGGCATCTAGATGAGGTGCAAAATTAGTCAAAATGGTAAGAACTCACTCTGTTTGATTATGCTACCAACAACGACAGAGTTTTTCACCTTCATTAGAGTCAGGTCCTGCTCTGATGTCCTCCTCTTCTCATTCGTCAAGGGTACCGTCAGCAAAAGCTGGGGGTTTCGGGCAGAGGGTAGTGTAAGAAATTGACAATGACAACTGTCGAGAATGTGAACTGCACTCCTAACACTTCCAACTGCACCTCAAGTGCTCTATTTGCCGATACAAGTGCATAGAAGAAATCGTACACGAGGGTGTCAACACAAAAACCATCCATCCAGGAGAGCTGATGCAGGACTCCCTAGTACTTTAAGAGCTGGTAAAGGGAATGCTCCTCTTACAACAAGTCAGCAAAATCAGAGAGTGTCACTGGACACTCTATGGCCACCGGCCGCCCTTCAAGTACTCTGCCAGCCTCTCCAAGGTCATCATCAGATTAGCGGCCTCCTGCTCTTAGGACGACGATCCTGCCCCAGTCCTCGAAGTGTGCGGATGCTTGGCTCCTGACATTTTAGTTATGCTGCAACAATTGTATATAAATGTGTTAATAAATAATCACAATAACATAATTAAAATATTAAATGATTAAGCTGTAACAAATGGCGATCCATTGACAATTCAAGCGATCAAACGTGTATACAAAAATTGTGTGTTTTGTAACATACTGATCCATCGGTGAATTACGTGATCGATCATTGGAATCTTACGATCGATCCGTACATGCAACAAAACGCATAGTATTATACAAGTGATCGATCGGCACTCGGACGATCGATTGCTACTTAGTGAAATGATGCGTTTCAAATCAAACCTACCTATCAATCGCTCATTGTATAAGCTATTGATCCCGCGCTATAGTTAGAATGCATAGTATTAGGGACTAATCGATAGGTCTCCGATCGATCGCGCACAACGATCGATCATTGAACTAAGACGATGAATCGTCATCTCTCAACAACTACCTACCTTACCGATTGATCCCCTTGAAGAGGCGATCAATCGGCACGGGGACGATGGCAAAAGAATCATAGTTCCTATAATAACCCAAAACACACTGAAAATCACCCCAAATTGATCCCTATACAATCCTAAACACCTAAAGCATACATTAACACTAAAAAACTACATGTTTACAGACCTAAATGGATCATATAGCATATTTTAAAAATTAAATGTACGTACCATTGATGTAGATAACAACGGGGGAAGATTCCACGCACTTTGGAAGACAATGTACCATGAAATCGGTCGTAGAACATTGAGAGGATTTGGTGTGAATTTGTGGAGATAACCGGGAAAAATGAGTTCGACAGTTTCATATAATCGTTTGCATTGATTGATCGGTCGTTGTGTGACAATCGATCGCCTGTTTTTCAACACGTGGCTCTCTATCATTCGTTGAAGCGTCGATCGATCGCTATTGCAGCGATCGAAAGACGATTTGAAAAACTGACAGTTACGTAACAGGTGGCACATTTCCATTCGTTGCAGTGGCTATCAATCAGTAGAATCTAACGATCAATCTTTGCTAAGCATTTCCTTACTTTTACTCGAAATGGTCGATCAGTGGTTGTCACCAATCATTCACTTAGTAAAGCCACGTGTTTATAGGTCAATCGCCATCAATCGCCATGTGACAAAACATTTCATCACAAAAAAAAGACTTATAGTGACAAAAAATTTATTTCATAACACATCAAAACTTTATTGATGAAATTTGTGACAAAAATAGCATTTTGTCACTAAAAATAGACTTTTAGTGACGAAATGAATTTTGTCACCGAGAATTTTGTCACTAAATGTCAAATTTCTAGTAGTGATGTGCTTTGTGATGAATTCCATTTGCCAGAGAATAAAAAAAAATTTGTTATGGGGATTCAGGAGTTCTTTTTGTTTAAGCATGCCCCCATATCCAAAGTTTAACAATATTTTGGTAAGTTTATCTTTCCTTTCTTTAGCCACCAAGTTCAAGGGAATTTTGTAATTTTCGTTTTCTTGGACAGCTCTCCCAAGTTAGTCTATATAAAAGCATGCTCTATATTAGCTTTGAATAGAATTTGAGAAATGAAAGTTTAGTCGTTTGCTCTTTTGAAGAAATTATTTTCTTCTTGCGAGTGTTTTGTATTGCTAGTCTATTTTTGAATAGAGTGGTGAGCAAGTTGTTGCTTTGTATCCAGTGGCGGAACCAGGATCAAAATCCAAGGGTTTTGAACTTTAAAGGCGAAATGACGAAAAAAAATTTCATTTATAATGCAAAAAATTTCCACCACATGCCCTAACAAACTACGTGCTTAATAAGGAGGGTATCACATGAACCTAAATGAAACAACAATGCTCTAGTCTGACTTAATAACAGTGAGGGCAGAACAAGTGTATTTGCAAAACACAGACAATTAGTAGTTCATTATTTGATACATATATAAATTAATAACAGAGAAGAAGACATTGAAATTAACATAACACAAACAATTATTTATTTCTCTACTAAGATTCTGAACAAAGAATTCAGGAGAAAATTTAAAGTTCAGTGCAAACGAAAAAGAAAAAAAGTGCACCGTATCTTCTTCTGTAGAACCACTGTTGCAAGAACTAGGGTCAGAGACTGATTTCAGAGAGGTCTTCTGTTTCTGAACCTGCTTTTCTCCTGCAAATGAAGCCCTAAAACAAGATTAGGATGACTATCTGATACCTAGTTGCAAACCGCCAACTACCATATTTTGGCATGTTAGCCAGCTTTTAGATTGTGTTCCAAAGTGTTGGCAAGTGACTCTTTTTAGATTCTCCTAAATGAAACCTTTCAGAAAGATGTGGCATTGACCAAGGTGCTCCCCTTTAAAAATTAACAACTAATTGGTGTAGAATGTTTTGATGGCAATTACTTGTTGTTTGTTAACCAATGGCTATATTAAAGTAGGCATTGCTGTGGTCCAATAATCCATCAGGGAAATTTTGAGTATCTTGACTTTAATTTGTCTGAACAAACCAAATCTAACCAATCACATATGTCTCAAAACCTAGAAACAAGTTACTGAAAACAAAACTAATTTTAACTGCGTACTGTAATTACTAACAAGCTCTTCCCACCTTGTTGCAAGATTGATCGTCTTCTCCCCCTTGGGAGACAAAAATTGTGTCTTCTCCACAGGTAGTAAAATGTTGATGTTAGGTAACATTGCACCTGCACAAAGAATGGAAATTGTCGTTTCCTAATATTTACTTTCCCCAAATCTTTGCACAACATGGGTAGATTAGTTAAGGCTAACACAGGAAAAACAAAAGAAATGGACTTTTAATGGTTCGCCAAAACATTCAACAATCAACGAACATAGATTCCATGGATTTAATTAAAATTTTGGGAAAATAAATCCCAGATTCCGATTCATTAAGACATTCTAAGGCCCAGTTGCAGATTTGGTTTCTTTGTAACGGTATTATCCATCAAACTAAGAAACTGCAGCTTTGGGAGGGATGCAAGGGGATCAATCTCTACCAAGTTGACAAGCCTATTGTTGGTAAGAACTAATGAGTGCAACTTTGGTAAGAACTCTGCAATACAAACAACACGCTTGATTAAAGACTATGATTTCTGAAAATGACAGAAGTTCTATTGAATCTTACCTCCAATGTTTGGATTGATGCAAGTAATTCTGTTGTTATTTATGAGCAGAGTGCCCAAACGACTAAGATGTGGAAAGTTTTCCAGCTTAACAATCTCATTGTCAGACAAATCAATGGTGTAGAATTGGTCCTGCCAAAACCCAACATGAAAAAAAATTATGATTAGCCTCATTGTAGTCATACTTCAAGAAAAACCAAGTTGAATATGGGCACATTCATTTGCTTGAAGTAGCTTCATAGCGCTAATGTCTGACCTTGAGAACCCGTGAACTCAGGAAGCTTATAACATGGAAACCTCTATCATTTATTCAGGTTTAAAAAATGTCATCAAATCTCAAGCATAAAGAAAAATCAACACCGAGATAACAAAGTAACTATCAAAGCCATAAACTGAATAGTTTACTGAAAAAAACCTCTTTACTAAAGGACAAACCGATTACTTCAGACAACCGCATTATACAAGTCAAAATTTTCCGATGACTTCAGATTGAGAGAGGCGAATTGCTCACCTCAGTAGCACCCAAGTTCTCTATCACCGCGATTTTGTTACCTAGCACCCCGAAGAGGAAATAATGTGAGAACTGCTTACAAACTACAATTCACTTGTTTCTCAAGAACGACCGTTTCGAGGGGCTATTTGCATGTCAGTAAAAAAAAAAGCTTTCGAAGAGTGAAACACAGATAGAGAAGGAAATACCTCGAAGGTCTAGCTCTCGCTCCTTGATGCCATTGAAAAAATGAGGGTTTTTCCAAATCAAGTCGGCAGTGAGCCTCACGGAAATGGAGGTACCTCTGGCCACTGGGCTGTTGCGGCGATGGCTGTTGTGTACGACGCAGCGACGGTGACTGTTGAGTGTGCGGTGGCTGGTGAGAAAGGAAAGGCCGGAGTCTTCAGAGTTGAGATGCAGAGAAAGTAGGGGGAGAGGAGGAAAGGGGGGAGCGGAACGCCTGAGTTTGTTTGGTTTTTTTTTTTTTGTTTTTTTTTTAATTTTGCAGAGGGTGAAACGATGTTGTTTCACCCTCTGCTGTTTAAAAAAAAATAAAAGGCCTGGGCCAAGGTGATCGGGCCCAGGCTTTTATGTAGAAGATGTTTGTAGTTGGCCTGGGCCTGAGCCTGATGGGTGTTGGCCCAGGCCAACTTATTAAATAATTTTTTTTTTAAAAAAAACACCATGTAAAAATTTTTTTTTGGGGGGCTGAAGGGTATCGGCCGATACCCTTCGCCCCCCTCCCTCCGCCACTGTTTGTATCTCGAGGAAATTGTATGTGAGTGGTGACCACTATAACTTTGTATCCCTTTTGTGGAATTCCTTTGTGTGGTGAGTTTACTTATCTCTTTGTTCGTTCTTTCTTTTAATTTTTTGTTCGGGATTTAATATTATATTTGCAATCCGCAAGTTATAACAATTCTTTGGTCCTATTTTACATTATTCGATGTGAGGCGTTATTATTATTCTTGACGTCGGAGTTATTCAATCTGCTAGCTTGGTTCGTCGTTAGCTTTTCTCTATACTTTTCCAATATCAAGAGGCCCATTCTCGTCATTGACAGTGAACTATTTATTACTTCTTTATACGTTTTGGCATTTTCTGGTTTGTCTTCTATGAATCAATATCATTGATCACATAAATCAACTTTATTATTGGACTACCCCTATCACATGGCTCACTATAAGGATGCTAATGATTGAGATAGTTATATAAGACTAGCGATCGCAAAATATTTACCTCTGCGGGGTTGCGACATATATTGTTTCTTACAGTACTGATAAGTTGATATAATTAGGTATGAAAAATAGAGTCAGGACAAAAAAGAATACTGCAGTAGAAATCCGCCTTGCCATAAAATGCCTCATGTTGTCTCGCTTTCACAGCTTTGGAACAGGGAGGAGCCACTCGTTTCCTTGTATAAAAGTGGAGCTCAAGAAGGGCTTTACTTCTTCATCAGATAGAATCTTTGAATCTGTGCGGCCGTTGGAACTTGACCCTGGTCCAGTGCATTGGTACTCTCCATAGTATACGCTCCTAACAAATAAATAGTATCACCAAATGATCAATTAACCATACGATCGATGTTAGTAATAATACCTACAATCTCAGAAGAGCAAAAAGAAAGAGAAATGAAAATAAAGATGTACTGCGCAGGCTCCATACTTTTGCAACGCACCGCGCATCCAGCCGGCGTTATTAATGAGAGGACCCATGTATGTATAGGCAAACACCACCCTGGACGTCTCCTTCCATGCGCGGCCTAGGTAAATATCTCCACTTCCCGTTATGTTGCAGTGGATGAAAATGAATCCGCTATTTGGGTCGCTACCCATCGCTTGCGCTGTGATCACACCCAGACCCTCGGCAACCGACTTTATGGCAGTGTTCTGCATATATATGCACAAAAATAGATGTTACGGTCCCCAGTTATTATTATCTCTGCATCAGCACAGCATATATATGATCTATAATTCTTTTGGAGAATTTGGTTTCAAAACTCTACAGACATTACACGTATCAATGAGTTTCAATAGCTCTAAAATCTTATTTCCAATTTTCCAGTAATACATATACTCTTGAAAGGATTAATTAGGATTATTGCATTGAAAAATCGATCGTAAGCGTTGGGAACAAACTTACCATGTACACGGATTTTCCATTTCCGAAGATGAAATCAACCGTGCCCTCGATGTAGCAATCCTTGAACAAATGCCTGCCCGTGTCATCACATAAGGTGTCTTGGAACCCTATGAACTTGCAATTGTGAAAGGCTGCTTTGTCCCCTGATATCCTCAATGCCACTGCTTGTCCATCAGACTTACTGGGGTCTGGCTTAGGAGCTGAATTCTGCAAAAGCCATTCAAAAAGGAGACTGTCCGTTATTTTCATGCAAATAGTCATGACAAGGTGGATGAGTAGAGTTAGACAATTCAAGTGCAAATGTGAATGAGATCAGTACATGTGCATATATACAGATTGATTCATTATAAACGCGCATCCTCTAATTTCCTTCATTGCAAATACTAGATTAATTATAAATATTATTCTTGTAGAAGTTCATAAATAAAATTCAATGAAGACTCAAAACACACTTGACTAGAATTTAAACAAATGAATCCGAACGTTAAAAAGTTTTGGACAAAACACCAGATCAGTTGGAGTTATGCATTTTTAGTTCAAGTAGGTTTCGTTAGAGACTTCATTAGTGTCATCGTTCTGACAACTTATAAACTTATAAAACAGCAAAAATGGAAGGAATAAAAAACGCACCATAAAGACAATATTAACGGCCATGAAGTTTGCAGACTCCACTGCCACAGTGGCGCTGTTCCACGTCCCATATTTCTTCGCGGTTCCGGCGTACGAGATAATGGGCATATTGCCAGGTTCCCCATAGAGCGTCACGAACGGCCTCGACTTATCGATGACGACCTTTTCCATGTACTCACCCCCCCCGATCCGTATGATCACTCGCTCGGTGTTTCCTGAAGGAATGCTCTTCACGGCGTCAGTCACCGTCGTGAAATCTCCGCTACCGTCGCTGCTGACCCTGATGATATTCTCCTTAACGCTGCTCAAGGCCATGAGCAGGGCGTTATCAGAAACGGTTCGCCTTGAGGCCTCCTCGTACTCCTTCATGTTTTGCGCGATCCATGCATCCAGTTTGGATGAGTCCTGCGAGGTCGAATTCGCGAGGCACACAACCGTCGGAACGACATGGAGAACGAGGAACGTGGCTAGAAACGACGCGGGAGCCACCAAACGCGTCAGTTTTAAAGCCATTTCTTTCTTGGTGGGGGTGGTGGGGGGGAGAGCCTGCGTCTTAGTCCTGTTACTCCTGTCTGTGCGCGTGCTGCATAAAAATATAGCGAGAAAGAGGAAAGTACGTGAAGTGATGCGTGCATTTCGGTTTTGCTGGAACTCGGTTGGTTTCTGTTGGCGAGTTGACGGAAAGCCCGCGGAACAAATGAGGTGAGGAAAATGCCATTTTCCGCTTCTGGTGGTATAATCGTATGGGAACAGATTCGGTGCGAAGCCGAATCCGTGCGAAGTGGGTCGGGCAATCCCGACCGTTGGTTTTCGTTCCAGCCGTCTCTTGCCAACTTCGCACGGATTCGACTTCGCACCACTTCCGAAAGCGTCTGACCCTCAAATGTGAGGTCGTTAAAGTTGGCCAATTTGATGTCCCGCTCGACAACAATCGAGCGCGACATAATGATCGTTGTATGTTGCTCCACTGTCAAAGCTCGAGTAGAATATTGCTCTTCATCAGCCTGGCCACTGGTACGTGGATGTTTACTCATTTTTAGTGAATCTGCACAAAATAGTGTTCGCACGGTTAGTGCACCGTCCGAACATAAATACATCCGTCCGGACGTGTACTATAAGCGTCCGTACATGATCAAAACATCAACGTATCGGTTTTGGATACTCGTCCCAACCCTAAGACAATAAAAAACAATTTAAATTAAACATTAAAGCGTTTGTACTGCGTTGAAAGAGAGTCCGGACATCCCAAACCTAAGACGATAGAAAAACTATTTCAATTTAACATTAAAGCGTCCGGACTTCCTTGAAAGAGAGTCCAGACATAATCAAAACGACAATGAATACCACCGAAAACACTACGACAAGGGTCCGAACACCCAAACACGTGTCCGGACGCCTGCATAATCAGTCCGAACGCTGTGTGAACGATGACCGAGTTAACTCAGCCATGATAGCGTCCCTTCACCTCCCCATTCGCCCAAAACTTCCAGCAAAACACAAACTAATATACTTAAAACAAACGTAACACTTAACACAATCAATTTCTATGTAAAAATAATCAAAAAACACAACCTACTATACAAAAAATAGAATTGAAATTCTATACATAAAACACAATCAATTTCACCATTAAAATCTTGTTAAAAATAAGCAAAACATACCTAGATGTGATTAGATACACGAGAGAGTGATATTACGTCGAGATTTGTGAATAAAAAACTTGGTTTTGAGAGTTTTTTTAGGGAAAATGTTCGGTGTTCATGAAAATGACGAACTGTTCGTCTTTTCAAAACACGTCGATATCGTCCGGACCCAATGCTTGCTGTCCGAACTTCCTTCTACACACGTGGCCCAATCATTGTACTCCGTATTAAATGTCAAACTTTAAACCATTTAAACCATTCGGCACAATTAAAACGTCCGGACGTTGTATTAAGGGGTTCGTACGTCTATTCCAGACGTTGCAATGAATTGACGCGACGTGGAAACGTGCGTTTGGCTGAATAAACGGTGAAGCCCGTCCGGACTTCTGTTAACGTTCAGACTGTCTCAAACACGTTTCAACGGGTACCTCACTTACTTTGGGTTGCGATGCAGGCCTCCGGACTCTCATGTAGAGAGTCCGAACGGATAGCAGATTTATTTCACAGATTAAATTAACACAATTTACTTTATTTCACATAGCCTAATTTATTTAAATGAGTTAATTTATGTAAATAATTTAATTTATTTCATTCAACTCAATATAATTTGGCACAAATATTTAACTTAATCTATTTATTTAAAATACATAAAAATATATATATATAATTAATCATATTTTTATATTAAATATCAATTATAACTAATCATCAATTTAATTTTAACTACTTATTTAATTTTACTAATTATCCGTTTAAATTATAATAAATTTAATCCACTGAAAAAACATAATTAATATAAAATATCAAAAATAATCTGAATACCGAATGAAAAACACAATCTTAATGTCTATTACAAGCCGCAAACGGTCCTTAAAACGATAAATAAATAACTAAGTTTAAAGTAGAAACAGAAGGCTAGTTCAAATCACGAGCTGCGACTGGCTCGTCCAAATCTTGTCCGAGGGCATTACGAATATGCGTCAAATGCTCCTCCATATTATCCACCCGTCTGACGAGTGTCTACAGCTGTACCAGAACGGTATGGACAAACTGGGACAATTGAGACAATTGTTCTCTCATCCTTATTACTTCCCTCCGCATAATATTCAGCTCTTCCGTTATAGCCCTATCCGTCAGAGCAAGTTTCGTCTTTAGACCGGTCAAGCAGCAATGTAGCTACATGCACAATGAATCCGTTGGCTGCATGATCGCCCGAATACTCTCGTTTAACTCCGCTAAATACGCATCTGCCTAAGCTGGTCGGTCTGTATGTCCCCCGACATTGGTGATAATTCTTCCAGAGTGTTCCATGGTCAACCTAGCAAAACCGTCCGAACATGAGTATAAAACGTTTCCACGAATATCAAACTACGTCGTTTAAATTTTAGGACGTCCGGACATAATAAAACGCATCCGAACGTAAAATAACAGTCCTGACGGTTTATAACCAGTCCGGACGTCCCGAACGTGGTTCGACGAACACTAGCCAAACAGCCTAATTTCATAAAATAAAACAACATAACAAACTAAACAATCGAAGTTATTTAATCAAAATGCATAAAATAAAACAACATAACGTTTTACCTAAAGTTCTTTGAAAGATCTCGAATGGAGAGTGAAAACGTGCGAGAGAAAAGTACGAGAGAACGAGTGAGTTTGAGATTTTGACAAAGTCTGTCAGTTTAATGTGGCCAGTAACTATCCGAACGTGTTATATTAGCGTTCGGACGGGTTTCATCGGTTATACTGACACGTGACCTTATTAAATTTAACGTAATTAAATATGTCCGATTCGAAATTGTTCTAGAACTTATACGGTCCGCACGCTATTTCTTTGTCCGAACTGTATCAATGTCCCGTGTCTGAAGTTTTGCAACGTGGAAGCACACGATTTGTGGAAGAAGCATTTATAATTGTGTGGACCTTTTTTTGCACCGTTCGGACTTGAGTATTTTTTCCGTTAGAACGTGGTTTATAACATCCGGACCGAATTAAGTATTCATGACGATTTTTAATTTGTCACTCTAGCCTGACGATTAGTATTCGTTAGGTAATGTCCGTTCGGACTGTGTATAAACGGAGTCCGGACGGTGTTGTAAAAATTGTGACGATTCTAATGGTCTCTCAGTTACGTTGATGTGGAATTTGTCACGTTGCAGCGAGTTCGAACTGGTATCTTGAGAGTCCGGACGTTAGTTTTTTTTTGACGATTTTTTTCTTCACTCATTTGTGACACGTGTATGTCGTCACACCAGCAATACGTCCGAACGTTGTTGTGACAGGTCCGGACGGTTTTTGAGTTCCTGAATAGTTTTGGGTGACGAAATTAATATTTTGTCATGAAAAATTCACTTTAGGTGACAAAATTTGGTTTGACACCCAAAATTTTGTCACCTAAAGCATAATTTCTTGTAGTGGACGAAGGCTTGGATCGCGCTCTAGAGTAGAAACATCAATTTCTTAAGATTCAATCCTTAGAGTTTTAGATGAGAGTTGCTTAGAAACTGAACTTGGAGGATTAGATGTTGAACAAGACAACTTAGAATTCCAATTAACATGTTTTTTCTTAAAAAATTCATCAATTATTAATCTTGCTCGGTTCATGATGAAATCTAAGATTTGTCCAGAAACCTGAACATGATGTATCAATGGATAATATCATTCTTTTTAAGTTACAATTAAGTAATTAATAATTAATTAATAATTTCATCTTCAATAAATAAAAAAGATGAAGAATTCGAAGAAAACAACAAAAGAACACTGACCAAAAACTGTAGTCCCTAATCCAGAGAATTATTGGATGAGTAAGAGAGTAAGGACAAAAACTAAATCCCTAATTAATAACTGATATTGTTAATCTTTGGCTCTCCCTTGAGAAGAAAAAGAATTTAGGGCTCTTTCTTTGTCTCTCTGCTAGGGTGGCTGGAAGTGAAACTCTCGTTCTCTCTCTATAGCTACGTGAACGGCTCAACCCACGGAAAGAATTATAAGTTAACCATAACTTATAAAGGCATGTGGTTTTAAGTGATAGAATAAATTGGGTGGGACGACTTAAGAATCGTGCCGTGCGATTAATTGGATTAATTGAAATTGAGGGAAAAATTTACTTTTTAAAAGTGTGAGCATGTGGGGGCTCAAATTTTAGCGGCCATGCCCCTCTTGCTCCCTCCCTCTGCCACTGTTAGCAAGGGTTAGATTAAAACTTAAATACTTATTGCTCAAATTATATACCTGTAATTTGCCTGTGCATAAAATTTGGGCTTGGATTGGGCTTAGACACTCTCATGGGCTATGCCCATGTGTAGTTGAGTTGGGCTGGAGAGATACAGAGAAGTTAGTTTGACGACTAAGTTGGGCTTCCGAACCAATTAGTGAGTACCGGGTCAATACTATTATAGAACGGGGTCGACGTAATTGCTTTCCTTTTAGAATATGGAGGAACCGAACTAGCATATTTCAATTTCTCGTTTCAATTTATAACTGACAGTATTTCTAATCGAATTTCAATCAAACGTACATACAAATTTCTAATCCATTGATCTGTTACAGTCAGGGAGTTGCCACGATGGAATTTCAATGGTTGTTATCATTTAATGCATTTAGATATACATATTAAATATGGATGAAGATACTCTCCAATTTATTGTATCATCCAATTAGAGAAAAGACATATCTTATATTAAATGTTGCGGGATCTATATTGTTCAATAATTAATACAGACATCATTAAATGTTATAGGGTCTATATAGTGTATCTAACTCTATCCGAATTGGATTATCTAATTTTCCAAACAAATAAGAGATATTGGTTCTAATATATTATATGTATTATGCGACAGTCCCTCACGAATTAATTTGAATTTTGAAACTCATTTTTTACCACTTCGGTGTAAATTTGTCTTGAACAATTGACCGGTGGATTTAGTTATTTGTTCTAATATCCTATTGCTCAAGTACTCCATAAAAGCACCTAGGGCAGCCTATTAACGTCGATCCACCATCACAATCTTTCGATCCCTTGCAAAAATATCCAAAAAGGCACTTAACAAGGTGATTCAAGAGTAAATATACAGTAGACGAACTTAGAAGGGGGTTGGATAGGTTCTGAACAAGCATATTGATTTTTGACTCTTTTACTTGACTTGTTCCTTCGTGAGTAACTTCTAACATATGTCATATATCTCTAACATTTGAGCAAGATGCAATTCTATTAAACTCTCTTCTATCTAATACACAATATAAAATGTTCATGGATGTTGCATCTAGAGAGATTTTTATTTTGTCATTTGCATCATATTCGTTTTCGCTCTTAGGAGACTCACTTCTCCAACTTTATTTATAGGCACATATGGTCCATTTAAAATGCATAACCACAAATTATAATCAACAGATTGAAGATAAATTTTCATCCTAGCTTTACAATATGCATAATCATTTCCGTCAAAAAATGGAGGTCTAAGAGTGGAAAGCCCTTCAACTTGAGTGTTGAAGCTTGTAGTTGTCATTCTAACTCAAGATGGTTAAATATTGTATAAAGAGCACCAAACTCTGATACCAATTGTGAGTCCTAGTTTCAGGATTAAGGCAACCCAAGAGGGGGGTGAATTGGTTTTCTAAACTTTTCGGTCAAAACCCCCAAAAATGTGTTTGCAAGTAAATACTACTTTAGCACAAGTATATAATATGTGAAACTGTAAATAAGTGCTAAAGTAAGGAGAAAAGTAAGAGAAGCAAACACAATATTTTTAGGTGGTTCGGCAAACCGCCTACATCCACCCCTCAAGCTCCTTCACCGAACCTTGAGGTTTTCCACTATCTTCAACCAATAGCTTACACACTAGCTTCCGGGTGCTAGTGAACCATACAAGTGTTTTCTTGGGATCAACACTCAAACCCTCCCAAGTGGTTTTTCTGGCTCACCACTCACAACCTAACCAAGCTTCAAATATACCCTTTCTAAGCTTCTTCTTTAGTGAACAACCTCACTAAAGGAAACACCTCTATTGGATAGGTAGATGGAAGAACAAAAACTCTCTTAATAGAGTAGATATGAAAATGGAAGGCTCTATCTCTTGATTCACACAAAGACGAGGATATGAAAGCGTGTTTTGTGTGAATGCTATGCGAAATATGGAATAGGAAGGTTTAGAATATTTCTCATGTAGTAGAAATGATATGTGGTCTTTGGGATATAATTTTAAAAGAAATGAAGGTGTATTTATAGGCCACATATAAAACTAGTCGTTTATAGCCGTTGGGAGTTTTTGCTAAAACGAGCCGGTCGACCGCAACATGAACCGTTCGACCGCTTCAACTTACCGTTACCCAACGGTCATATTGTCAGAAGCTTCAACGGCTCTTTTGTCAAAACCAACCGGTCGACCGCTACATGAGGCGGTCGAAGTACCGGTCGACCGCTTGAACAGCCGGTCGACCTCCTCAACTTAAGCATGATCTGGTTCTTTTAAAAGCAAGGTTTTTGACCACTTTTAAACACCCAATTTATAAGACTTACTTCCCATATGTATATGAAAGGTGTGGGAGTTTGTTTGGGTGTTTTGAAACCTATAAAAACATTTAATCTTTCAAATAAAACTTAAAACGGTTTATGCATGTTTTGAAAGATATGCAAGTGTGTGATTCAAATCCTTGTCAAATGTGAAATAAAGAGTTACAAAGATTATACCCTAAGGTCTTTGAATCTTCACTTTAAGCTCCTTGCATCTTCTTGTTCTTCTTTCTTCACAGTTTGGCTCTTTTCGTCAAGTTGTCTTTGTCTTTGAAGATGTCCACTTTATAAACTTGATCCATCTATTGAAATCATCAAAATCTCGATTGTGCACAAAAATCAACAAAGCCGATCTTTTCCACACTCCATGTGCAATCATCTTCTCTTGGTAGATCTCCAGCAACCTTGGGAGTTTACCTTCTCAATCAAGGTTTATATTTGTGATCAAAAATGAATATGAGATAAGGGAGGAAGGAACAATCTCACTGGGTTCAATCTCAGTTCACACGTAACAGACTACAGAAACATTAATAGAGAGAGTATGTAGAAGAACACTATGAAAGCCAGGTCTCTCAAGGTATATCAATTCAACGTCTATGAGAGAATTATTTTTATTTTCTGGAGGGTCGGGAAGGAAGGTTCTCACGAATATTCCAGAAATCTTGCTTCTTTCCGCACTTCTGTTAAAACCGTTGTAACAGCCTTACGCAAGTCTTGATCAAACTATAAGTGAACTCTGATCAAACTTCGAGTGTTATAAAAACATCAAGGCGTCAACTCCACGTTAGCAAACTGTACGTAGACTTCAATCAATCCTTCACAATTCAGACGATCACAAAATGTGTTGAGAAATTGGTCTTTAAACAGGACTAGACAAATGCAAATCTCAGGAATTAATACAGACTCATCATGAAGCCTTTTCGCCAACGAAAATACATTAACAGGCACTAAGGAAGAAACTGAACGTATATGACTTATGCTGTGTAAGTTCAAAATATTTTACACCACATTAATTGTTTCAAAACTATACTAGAACAGATGGATCATTTGTTACGATTCAGATTGGATAACTACAGAAGTTAAAATTAGGGCTGGTTGGGCTGGCCGAGAGCTACACCGAAACTGCCTTACTTTCTTCTCACCACGTAGTACCCACCTATATATTAATGATGAGTTGTTAGGAGAAATTAGCGTGAACGATGAGTTGTTAGGAGAAATTAGCGTGAACAATAAACGGAAATTGATCTCGAGTGACAAATTTTTTAGTGTGAAATCAAATTTTGTCACCTAAAGATGTCTTTGTTATCTAAAATGTTGTCATTTCATCTGGACAAGTCCAAAAACCGTTCAGACGCATTTTGGGTGACATAATACAAGTCGTTGCAAATGTGTGATGATTAGTATTGTCACAAATGTTTCATTCCCATCCGAACAACTTTTGACAACGTCCGAACAAGCTTTAGATAACGACTCTAATCATCACCAATTAGTTACGCATTAAAAAAAACATTTTCACCTCCTAAAATTAAAAAAAAAAACAGCACCCACTTCAAATACTAAATTTTTTTTCATAAAAATTACATTTTCATCCCCCTAAACTTCAAAAAATCCCAGCCAATTGTATGTTGGGCAATCTTTAGAAAATTGGCTTAATTTCTAACAAATTTTTTTACACCTAACTAAGATAATAAATAAGATTTTATCTTTCTTTTTAAATTTAAAACTAAAAGATTGTGTCTTGGAGATCTCCAAACATTCTAAATCACAACTAAAAGACAATATAAATCGTTTTATATTTTTTTTCAAGTTTTTGAAAGGTAAACATTATAAAATTAAACACAAAATTCTTATAAATAATATGATAAAATGATATCACTTTATCTTATCTTTATCTCTTTAACCTCTCATTATTTATTATATTTTTTTACCCTTAAAATCACCATTAAACTATTTCGAGGAAAAATATTTTATTCAAAATTATCATTCCAGTAGAAAAAACATTAAGCTAAAATCATCATTTTAATTAAAAACGTATTGAATGTATAATTCAAAAAGATAAAATATTATACACTATTATATAATTTATGATTTTTCATCACTTGAGACATAGTCTCTAAATATGTTCAAATATATATTTTTATCTTAAGAACTATATTTATAAAATTGTTATTAATATATATATATAATTAAAAATAAAAATATTTGGCCATTAAAATATTGAGAAATTGACATTTTAGTCCATGAGTTTTCATCACTTTTATTTTTTAGTCCATGAATTTAATTTTTTCAGATATTAGCCTTTTGATTTTCATCTTTTGACGAAATGATCCTGCCGTCAGGGTTTCGTCTCTTTTCCTAACGGAAGGGTCTTGCCACATCATCTCGTTAACATGGCAGCTCTAAAAGTTTACAACTCAGCGTTGACATATCAAAAAAAAAACGCAGAGAGATTCACTACAAAAAAACAGGTCTATAGCGACGATCGCTAAAAACGCCGCTAAAGGGTGTTTTTTGCGGCGTTTTGCGAAAAACGCTGCTAAAGGGTGGTCTATAGCGGCGGTCACTGACCGCTGCTATAGACCCCCTTTAGCGGCGGTCTTTTTAGCAGCGGTCAGTACCCCCTTTAGCAGCGTTTTGTAAAAAACGTCGCTAAAGGTATACCTGTAGCGACGGTCGGTGACCACCGCTATAGACCTCCCTTTAGCAGCGTTTTTTGAGAACGCAACTAGAAATTAGGTATCTACAGTACTTGACCACCGCTATAGAGCTTACCTTTAGCAGCGGTTTTTGAAAAAACTGCGGCTAAAAGTATACCTATAGCGGCGTTTTTGTAAGATTTAATTTCAAAGAAAAAGATATTGTAAGATTAATTAGCTTATACAGTTAAAATACATAACTTAATATCTGATCACAGTTGTTATGGTAGTTTATATTTTTAAATTATAAATATATTTGTACTATCAACTTGTTTTAATTAACAATTATATTTAATAATTTGTAATATAAGATTAATTAATTAAGACATATTATTTATTTCCAAAAAAAGAAAACTTGTGAATTTAACTTATACAATTAAAGTAAATGTAATGTATTATAAAAAATATAATAAATCATTAAAAATATAATTTACTAAAAAATATAACTACAAATAAAAAAAAAATTTCAAAAAATTTCGTTCCCCTACCTAAAACGCTGTCGTTTCCCCACCTCCCCCTCCCATTCTCTTAAAAACTCCCCGGCGCGCGCGCCTTAATTCGCGAAATTCAACCCACCCCCTCCCCCCCGCACAGCCCTCACCCCCTGGTCCCTCGAGCTCCCTCTCCTTGCCGTCCCTTTTCTCCCCGACGCCCACAACCTAGCCTCTCTCACTCTGCTCCCCAAATCCTTTCCCCCGCCCATCCCCAAATCCCCCCTCCCAAATTCTTTTAAAAGCTTTGAAATTGCTTTTTTCCCATTTCGCGTCGAGGCCTTGGTGCTTTGCCCTAATGACAAGTTGCTCTTCTCAGTGATAAGAAGAAGAAGTTGCGGAGAGAGAGGAGGTGAAGATGCATAGGAGGTGAAGATTTGCGTGTCACCCAGGAGGCCCTTTTTATCCTCAATCAAGATACGATAATTTTCTCTTTTATCTCTTTTTAGCTCATATCCATTGCAAATACAAAATGTTAGGGTCTTCAACTTTTTAGCTTTTGGTTGCAGAAAATCAATGTGCTCTTATTTGCGAATTTTTTGTTCGTTGGGTTTGCAGGAGAAATTCTTGGAGCAGTTTACAAAAGATGCTTCTTTAAAAGGTAAAATTAGGTCTATAGAAATTATGTGCGAGAAAGTTTGTCTTGGGAGGTGGCTTCGACTAATCTGGTGCAGATAAAAACTTTGGGCATGTAGGGCTTTTTCTATTCTTTTGATTGTTTTGTTTGGGGATGGTGGGGGGCGAAGCATTGTGTAAGCTAGCAAATTTCAACGTATTTCATTTTGATCACCGAGTTAACATTGACAAGTTGGTGCTTTTATGTCCTACTTTCTCTAACGCTAATATGTTTAGTGGACCTTGCATTTCATTTTGCTAAGGACTTATTGGAATATTTTACAGATCGTGGTTGGTGTCCTTTTTGGTTCCTTCCATGCATTTTTCTTATTTAACCGTTTGTTAACGTTGCTATGCATTTTATATGCTCCTTGAATTTGGTAAATGTGAATTGTAATGAAAAAAAATAACCAAATGGAAAAAGAGCAGACAGAGAGATATTTGTTTCATATCTAAAAGGAAACACATGTCTGGATTTGTGTGAGATTTATGTAAAGTGATGTTCTTTCAGGGATGGACCCTTGTTGGTGGTTGCTTGTGGCAGAGATACAATATCTATTGCAAGTTCCATAAAACGTTTAGCATCACAAAATGTTTTTGTTGTTCAGGTTTGTTTATGCCACCTACTTTTTATATTATTCTGCACTTGATTGAAGAGGCTACTTCTTTAGATTCCTACTCTGGGTCTGAGGATTTTTTTGACCATTCTTATTTCCTTCTGCTTCCTTTCTAGTTGTTTCAAGAGTTTCTATATTGTTGTTAATTTTTGCTAGCTTTGTCTCTTTGGCCACCAATAGATTTTGCTGCTCTTCGTAGTGCAGCCAGCGCATGGCATGATGAGTTTGCACCTCTGCCAAAACCCCTGCTAGTGGTCAACATCGGACGACCTACAAGTAATCTTTTTACTATACTTAGTCTTTCTTGTTTGTTGTACTGAGCTAGGTATTTGCTTTTTTGTGGGTTTTGTTCTTATTCTTTCTGCTCTGGTCTTTATCCTTTTGTCTTTGGGTTGTCATGTTTTATCTGTTGACATCTTGTGTTTTTATTGCTTCCTTTTGTTTGGCTATGTCAGTTCTCTATTTAAGTTTGTCAGTGTCGTTAAGTTTGCTCTGGCTTTGGTTCCATGTTTTTCGATGGTCTCTTCTAATATTTGCACCTCTGAGGATTCTATTATACTGGCTCCTCTTCTATTATACTGGCAGTAAAAAAATCTTTATGCTGGTACCTCTTCTATTATACTGGCAGTAAAAAAATCTGTCACAATAGAAAAGAATGACATGTAGTCATCCGAATTGTACAATCAAGACCAGAAACTTGCATTCTTGCAGCAAAAGTCTTCCCTTTGAAGGCTATAGAGCTTATTCTGCCTAAGGATCCAAGTAATTTTTTCATCTCGTCTTAGTTAAATGTGAAGGATCGTGGACAAGTTCTCTCTATGACATGATACAAGCTGAGCTACACTCCGGTGCTGATCAGAGAAAGTGCATGCCAATAGGAGTTGAAGGCCCAGAGTAGACATTGGTGGATTTTGGATAACCGGTGAAGGTCAAAAGGGGGTTGAAGAGGTTGGAAGAAACAGTGGTGGTGGTAAAGCGGTGGGTGATGATGGTGAAGGTTTGAGGTGAGACCTGTTTGTGATGGTGATAATTATGGTAGTGGACTGATGATGGGAAAGAGAAGTTGGAGATGGCGATTGCCATGAGAGAGAGAGACGGGGTGGGGAGGAGATGGCGGTGTCGCTGCGAGTGAGTATAGAGAAGAAACTGAGTTGGGGGCTTGTGGGGAATTCGGTGTCGATTTGTTTGGTCGTGGAGAAAGTAGATGGTGCGTGATGGGAGAGGGGAAGCGCGTAGGGGATTACTTGGCCAAATCAGTGAATGGAAGGCGTTTTTGCTAATGGTTATGCTGATTAGGATCTGATGCGGTAGACTCTTCAGCTAGGGAAAAAGACGAAACTCTGGATCATTCCGTAAAAAAATAAAAATTAAAAGATTAGAATTTTAAAAAAATTAAAAATTAAAATGATGAAAACTCAAAAATTAAAATGAAAATTTCCCTAAAATCATAAACTCTTCCTAAAACAAATTCCTGACACCGCCTCTGCCGACACACGAAATGACACTCAATGTGGCTGCATTAAAATATTCAACGTTATGCCAAATGTAAGCACCACGCGGCGGCAATAAATGAGCCGTATGTCCGATACCGCTAAAGGTCACAGATAACGTAAAATACGTACCTTATACAGACTCATGAAGCACAATCTAAAGGCAGATCATTCTCTTTCTCTCGGGAATAATTTTAGAACTCATAGAGGGAACGAACGTGGGAGTTCAGATAAAAGACACCACATGCCATGTGTTTTAGTTATGAAGTTTTGGAATCTAGTGGTTACTGACTATCTGTAGACAATGAAATTAATCACATCAATGGTCATTGTAGTGAAGTATAGTGGCGTGCGTAGTTCTTCCTCTTCTTTTTATTTGTCCTCAATTTTATCTCTCGTTAATTGATTTTTGGAACCGTAACGACTATCCACATGCATTTTATGTTGCATTAGCCTATGAACGTCCTTACTTGCTGCAGATTCTGTCCTTTGGCGGGGAATAGTTGTTGAGTGAATTCATCCAATCTTGAACATTTGATATGATATTATAGTTATCACAATATCAAAAATTTAATATCATTATCAAGATTCAAGTTTTTAATGTGGAGATTCAAATTTAAATATAGAAATATTTTACTATCATACTATTGTCTTTATAAATAGGGACCTTCAACTTGTAATTTACATTGAATTATAATACAAAATACAGTCATAGAGACTTTCAGAGTAGATGTATATGTCTTTTAGACCGAACCACTCTCTTGTTACTATTTCTCTAAATCCCTTTTTTATTCTAACTTTTTTCTTCTTACGCGGGGTAGTTGCAGTGGGAATATTGGTGAAAGTTTAGTTGAAAAACAAATGGTGCGCCTAGGTCTTTATTTAACCCAGTTCATCCTACCTTTCCTTTCTCCATATATTGATCAAAATAAGAAGGCTAAATATGCTATAGTTTTAGCCGTACGTGTGTATGTTATGGAATTCAAAGGTATCTATATTTGCATCCATTTTTAATCGTTATCACCACCCTTTTAGTAGCCATATATATGTTCCATTGCTATAAATATGCTAGAACTTTGGTTTTGGTGACAACATCATGATTATTATTGCTAAAAACTCCGAAACTAAATACAATATGTTCATGATTTTTAGCGACTTCACTTGTTGCTAAAAATACATACTTGCTAATTTAGCGACCATTTGTCCCGTCGCTAAAAGCAGTGTGCTTCTAAAATTTTGTGACCACCATTTTTCCCTTCGTAAAAGATATGTATTGTCAGTCACTTTTTAATGGCTGCTATTGCTGTCATGTATATCACTTATACTGACCATAATGGTAGTCGCTGATGTACATACAAGAAACTTGGCCTTTAGCCACCGTGTTCTTAACTACGAATAGACTCTAGTGGCAAAAAAGTCATCTAAGTGAAAACAAAACATATCGTAGCTGAAAGTACTTTTGTGAGAGTTTCTAGCAACCAAAGTAATGTAGTCGACAATAATCTTAACAATTATTATTGACGAAAGTTGTTGTCACAAGAGCTAATATTGCCGACAAAAAAAACTAATCGTCGAAAATTTAGCCTTCTATAGCTAGTAACGCGAAATCACGTGGTTGCTAGAGAATAAGGGATTTCTAACCAAACTTGCGCCTGGTAAGGGTAAACAAAATTTGAAGAAGGGATAAAGAGGGAGACACAACTCTTAAAGCTAACAGCAATTTGCTGTTAAGTCACGGAACAGTTATTGCTTCAACTGATTACTTAAATCAGTTACTTAGTTTGTTTAACTTAGTTAGTTTTACTTTGCTGAAAGCAACTAAGTGTATATATACATGTTCATTCCATAAAGATTCCAAACGAGTGAAATATTCACTCACAGTAGACTGATCTTGAGTAATAGATTGAGATCTTGTTGTAATTCGAAAATACGAGGCTCGTTGCTCTGTTCATAACGTTCCTTAAGCAAAGTCCACATCTTCTCTGCAGATTCGATATATAATATGACCTGAGCAATTTCTGGAACAACAGAGCTGCAGATCCAAGACGAAACCATCAGATTGCATCTGTACCAAGCACTGTATGTGGAATCAGTGGAGCTGGGACGAGCAATACTTCCGTCGAGAAATCCGAATTTATTACGAGCTCCAATCGCCATAAGCATGGCACGGCTCCAAGAATAGTAGTTCTTCCCGGTGAGAAGAGAAGAAACAAGCGGAGCATTGGACATGTCTCCAGAAGTAATCACATATGCACTATCAAGAGAGGATGTTGAGATTCGAGGTAATGGAGGAGGTAGAGGAGGTGCGGAAGTCATGTTTCAATTGTCCTCTGATACCATGTAGAAGTTTATGAAACAGAGAGAGTTTGGAAACTGAGTTCTTGAAAATACTCAAATGACTTCATTATCTTTACATTATCGAATGAACATGTATATATACACTTAGTTGCTTTCAGCAAAGTAAAACTAACTAAGTTAAACAAACTAAGTAACTGATTTAAGTAATCAGTTGAAGCAATAACTGTTCCGTGACTTAACAGCAAATTGCTGTTAGCTTTAAGAAATGGGCTTTACTTGCTGAATTCTTGTCCTGTTTCTTTTACTTGTTTTTCTGCTACATCTCAGCATGCTTTATGGCATCGTAGACTAGGCCATTTATCTCTTTCTCGTATGTCTTTGCTTCATGATGTACTTCCTGGTCTTAGTTTTTCATCTAATACCGATCCATGTCAGATCTGTCCATTAGCTAAACAGCACCGTGTTCCTTTTTCCATCAGCTCTATTAAGACTTCTAAACCTTTTGAGCTTGTTCATTGTGATGTTTGGGGCCCCTTTGCTGTTCCTACTAACAATGGACATCATTATTTTCTCACAATTGTAGATGATTTCACTCGCTGCACTTGGATTTATTTACTCAAATTTAAATCCCAAACTGGCAGCATGCTTCAATCCTTCTTTGCAATGGTAGAAAATCAGTTTAGTTCCACTATTAAGATCATTCGATCTGATAATGGCACTGAATTTAATCTTTCCACCTTTTTCGATTCCAAAGGTGTTATACATCAACATAGTTGTCCTTACTCCCCACAACAAAATGGTATACCCGAAAGAAAACATCAACACTTGTTGAATGTTGCTAGGGCCCTTCGTTTTCAATCTAATATTCCTTTGCATTTTTGGGGCGATTGCATCATGACTGCTACTTACTTAATAAATCGAACCCCCTCTCCATTACTTCATAACAAGTCTCCTTATGAGCTCTTGTTTTCTATTAAACCTTCTTATCAACATTTGAAGGTTTTCGGTTGCTTATGTTTTGCAACTAACACAACTCCTCATAAAGCTAAGTTTGATGCTCGAGCCCGTCGTTGTGTCTTCCTTGGATACCCTTTTGGTACCAAAGGATATAAACTTTTTGATCTTACTTCTAAATCCATTTTTGTATCTCGAGATGTTGTTTTTCATGAATACATTTTTCCATTTCATTCTCCTACTTCTCCTCAACCTTCAGATTTGGTTTTACCTATTTCTACCTTTGATCCATCTTCTATTACTCATGATACGCCTCCTGATCCATCTCTTCTTTCTTCTTCTGATTTTTCTTCTTCCAGTGATGCATCTTCTGCTCCTATTATTTCTTCACCTCGTCGATCTCTTCGTTCCAAACGTCCTCCTTCTTACTTACAGGACTATCATTGTAAACTTGTTCAATTCTTTGATCGACCTTCTCTCCATTCTACCTTCTTGCAGCAGGATTCTTCTTCTACATTTGCTCTCAGCAGGTATATTTCTTACTCTTGTTTTTCTCCTTCTCACCGAGCCTTTAGCCTTGCCATTACTACTCAATCTGAGCCTAAATCCTATAAGCAAGCTTCCTTGGATCCTCAATGGCAAGCTGCTATGAATGCTGAAATTTTAGCTCTTGAGAACAATAGAACTTGGTCTTTAACAGATCTGCCTCCCGGGAAAGTTGCCATTGGGTGCAAATGGGTGTATAGGATTAAGTATAAGGCTGATGGTAGTGTTGAAAGATACAAAGCTCGTCTTGAGGCTAAGGGATTCACCCAACAAGAAGGGATTGATTATGCTGAAACGTTCTTTCCCGTGGCTAAGATGACAACCATTCGTTGTTTTTTAGCCCTAGCTGCTAGTCAAGGATGGTTTCTTGAACAACTTGACGTTAACAATGCTTTTTTGCATGGGGATTTAGAGGAAGAAGTTTACATGGTCCTTCCTCCGGGCTTTGCCAAACAGGGGGAGCATAGAGTTTGTCGTCTTTTGAAATCTCTATATGGTCTTAAACAAGCAAGTAGACAATGGTTTCAGAAGTTAACCACCGCTCTCTTATCTCTTGGTTATATTCAATCAAAAGCTGATTATAGCTTGTTTACAAAGGTTCAAGGTCCTTCTTTTACAGCTCTGTTGATTTACGTGGATGATATCATCATAGCTTCCAATGACATGAGTTATGTTACTCAAGTTAAAGCTTATCTCCATGCTCAATTCAAAATCAAGGATCTTGGTCAATTGAAATTTTTCTTAGGCTTGGAAATAGCTCGATCATCTGCTGGTATCTCTTTGAGTCAACGCAAATATGCTCTTGAAGTGTTAGAGGACAGTGGTTATCTTGGCTGTAAACCAGTTCCTTTTCCTATGGATTCTAAACTTCAATTGACAAAAGATGCTCCTGATGCTTTGGCAGATCCTTCTCAGTATAGGAGGCTTGTTGGTCGTTTATTATATCTTACAATTACCCGTCCAGATTTGTCCTACTCTGTCAATTCTTTGGCTCAGTTTATGGATAAACCATGTAAATCTCATCTGGATGCTGCTTTTCGGGTACTGAAATATGTTAAGGGTACACCAGCTCAGGCCTTATTCTTTCCAGCCTCTTCTTCTACACAACTCAAGGGTTTTTGTGATAGTGATTGGGCTGCTTGTGTTGATAGTCGCAGGTCTATAACTGGTTTTTGTCTCTATCTTGGAGATTCTTTGATTTCTTGGGGATCCAAGAAACAAAGTACTGTTTCACGTAGCTCAGCTGAGGCTGAGTATCGATCTCTTGCTTCCACTAGTTGTGAGGTCATATGGCTTCTTCAGCTCCTTCAAGACTTGCAGATTCCCCACTCTTCTTCGACTCTTTTGTATTGTGATAGCAAAGCTGCACTCTCTTTGGCTGCCAATCCTGTTCACCATGCTCGTACCAAGAATGTTGACATTGATTGTCATTTCATCCGTGAGCAGCAATCCAAGGGCATTATCAAGACGTTTTATGTTGCTTCTTCTCACCAATTAGCCGATATTTTCACTAAAGCTCTTGGCAAGGCTCAGTTCCAGTTTCTCCTTTCCAAGTTGGGCATTCATAACCTTCATGCTCCAACTTGAGGGGGAGTCTTAAAGCTAACAGCAATTTGCTGTTAAGTCACGGAACAGTTATTGCTTCAACTGATTACTTAAATCAGTTACTTAGTTTGTTTAACTTAGTTAGTTTTACTTTGCTGAAAGCAACTAAGTGTATATATACATGTTCATTCGATAATGTAAAGATAATGAAGTCATTTGAGTATTTTCAAGAACTCAGTTTCCAAACTCTCTCTGTTTCATAAACTTCTACAACAACTTCCTCCAATTTTTGCGTATCCAAATCTGGAAACAGAGTGGCAGAGTACTGGAGACAAAAGATCTCCTGAAAACTCAAAACTATAGTTTGGGCAAAAGCTCATGAATGGCAGCAGTGCAATTTGGAGGAGAGATGTCTCTGCAGATGGTGTCAGAAGCCTTTCACATGATATCCAGTTTCAACAACAAATACGTGAGTAAAATCGAACCATTATTTGCGACCAATTTAAGGGATGATAATAGTACTCACGTTGTCGCTAAAGAGTATTATTAGAGACCACTTTTCTGATTTTGTCGCAAAAATAGTAGTTTCAGTGACCAGATGTTTGCAACTAATTGAAAATCATAGGTATAAGCCATTTTTCTTGTAGTATATATAAATACCTTCCCTTCATACTTCAGATGGAAGAAAAAAATCCTACTTGTAGACAAAATTTACCCATTCTATCCACCAACAGAACAACTTAATTAACATACAGGAAATGATGAATGGTTTTGAATTTTTGTTCCTGTTTGATTTCATTTGTATTATCTGTTGGGAAAAATGCGATTCCCTACGTGCAGAATGATGAGAGAAACAAAATAAAGAAGAGCTAAAATAGAGAACACAGAAATTTACGTGGTTCCCTCAAGGTGAGGTACATCCACAGAGTTGCAGAGGTTTCACTATTGATGAGCAAATTACAAGAAGACAGTTGTCATGCATGCAACGACTCAAGAGACAAACTTTCTGACATCATTAAAACCCTATATCTCATGCGCCGCACATATATAGGACTTGGAACACCGCCTAACAAAAATACCCATGGTATACGGGTCATACCAAATTATCGCACTTGGTGCGCCGCCGGACTAAAAAATACCCTGGAAAGCTGGGCATCCCGCGTTATCGTATCGCTGGCATACTAGTCTTCCAGGATTCAGGGCGCTGGTCTCCCCTGTCCTACCAGGATTTACCCCGGGCACTCTATTAACTCAGGCCTCCGCGCCCTTACTTTTTTATCAGCCCAGACTTCCGCGTCCTGGCTTTTCTCTGGGCAACCTTCTTTGACAATACACACATTGACCGAGTCGAATATAGACCAGGCTCCACATAGCTTAACAATCTCCCACTTAGAGACTAGTCCGAATCACCATCATGCCATTCTTCTCATGCTCCTGTCTCTACGGCCGCTGCAACTCTTTCCCTTGTTCTCAAGTTTGAAGAGCAAATGAAGCTGTGCAAACTCCAGTTTCTCAACTGTCACAGATTTTGTTAACATATCCGCTGGGTTCTCCTTTCTACATATCTTCTCAAGTGTCAACTGTTCACTTTCAAGAAGAGAGTGAATAAAATGATACGTCAACTGGATATGCTTTTGTCCTCGAATGATATGCCGGATTCTTTGCAAGAAATATAACACTCTGACTATCACTGTGTAGAATGCCCATTTCATTCGTCTTACCCAACTCATCCAAGAATCCTTGTAACCAAACCATCTCCTATCCAGCTTCTGTCACGACTACATACTAGGGTTCCATTGTGGAAAGGGCAACATTCTTCTGCAACTTTGAGGCCCAACATATAGTTGTACCACCAAGGGTATACACAAACCCGGTAGTACTCTTCCTACTATCAATATCACATACTAAATCGGCATCCACGTAGCCCTGCAACTGCAAGTCTCCTTCTC
The DNA here is from genome assembly GCA_963930655.1 of Myrica gale. Classification (NCBI taxonomy): domain Eukaryota; kingdom Viridiplantae; phylum Streptophyta; class Magnoliopsida; order Fagales; family Myricaceae; genus Myrica; species Myrica gale. The sequence goes on along the minus strand of OZ005600.1, from coordinate 20,806,714 downwards.
TGAAGCAAAGGGATGTATCTGATGAACCCTTCAAATACCTCAGGATCCACTTGACTGCTTCCCAATGCTGTTTCCCGGGATCACTCATGTATCTACTCACAACTCCCACTGCATTGGCAATGTTTGGTCTTGTACAGACCAGCTGCCGATAGTCGAGGCTTATGGGACTTTCCTCATGTGGATCTTCTCTTCCTTTGTCTTCGATGGCTGGTCCTTAGTTAGTCTGAAATGACTACCTAAGGATGTGCTCATTGGTTTAGCTCTATACATGCTAAATCTGCTGAGAACCTTCTTCACATACGCTGCTTGTGAAAGTTCCAGTATCCCTTTAGCCCTGTCCCTGTTGATTCTCATCTCTAGGATTTGTTTTGCAGCATCCAAATCCATCATGGCAAATTGCTCAGACAGCTGTCTCTTGAGGTTGCTAATCTCCTTCATGCTAGATCCTACCACGAGCATGTCATCTACATATAGCAACAAGATGATATAAGAGTTATTAAAACTCTTCACATAGCAATAGCGGTCTGATTGCACCTCGTGAACCTTGTACTACACATGAAGCTATCAAAATTCTTGTACCATTGTCTTGGAGCTTGTTTTAGGCCATACAAGCTCTTCCTTAGTTTGCATACCACATTCTCCTTTCTCGGCACTAAGAACCCTTGTGGCTGATGTATTTAAATCTCCTGCTCCAAATCACCGTGAAGGAATGTCGTCTACACGTCTAACTGTTCAAGATGTAGGTTCTCGGTTGCCACCATTGCAAGTATCATTCTGATGGTTGTCATATTCACCACCGGAGAGAATATATCAGTGTAATCAATGCCTTCATTTTGCTGGAATCCTTTTACTACCAATCGGGCCTTGTAGCGCTTGCTACCATCATTCTCACCCTTTATCCTGTACACCCACTTATTATGCAAAACCTTCTTTCCTACTGGAAGTTTAGTCAACCTCATATCTTGTTGGTCATCAGTGAGTCTATCTCATCCTTCATGGCTAACTCCCACTTAATTGAATTCTCAATTTGTAAGGCTTCATCATAAGTCTCTGGCTTTCCACCATTAGTCAGCAAGATGTAGAACATGGAGGGTGAAAACCGTTGTGGAGATCTCCTGTTTCTCGAAGAACTTCGGACAATAGTTGTAGGTGTAGTTTGTTCAACCTGTACCTGTGGGTTTGCATATGCTTGATCCTCATTCTGAATACTATCTTCGGAGATATCATTTGAGTTGAAATACTCAGACTCATTCAATTTTGGCTCTGCAACATCATGTTTTGACTCTGCACTTGGCCTGTCTTTGTATACAACCTGCTTATTAAAAATCACATTGTGACTTCTAATAATTTTCCGGTTTTGATCATCCCAAAACCTATAACCGAACTCCTCATCTCCATAGCCAATGAAGAAACATTTCTTAGACTTAGCATCAAGCTTACTTCTAGTGCGAAATGTTTACCTCCTTTCTGCTTCATACCTCTTCTGGCAATCTATAGTCCAGTTGGCCTGACGACCCTTGATTGATGAGGTAAATAGCCATGCTCACTACATTTGTCGAGAAAGTTTTTGGTAACCCAAAGTGTAGCCTCATACTTCTTGCACACTCACAGAGGGTTCTGTTCATGCGCTCAGCCACTCCATTCTACTGTGGTGTCCCGGGAATAGTTGTCTCCATCCTAATCTCATTTACAACACAATACTCCTTGAACTCCTTATCTGTATATTCTCATCCATTGTCAGATCTCAAACACTTCAACTTCAAAGATGTTTCTATTTCTACCATGGCTTTCCACTTCTTGAGACAATTAAAAGCATCAGATATAATTTTCAAGAAATAAACCCATACCTTTCTACTTGCGTCATCAATAAATGTGATGTAGTACCGCGAGTCTCCAAGGGATGCAACAGGGGAAGGTCCCCACAAGTTTTATGCACCAACTCTAGCCTTTCAGACTTCGGTGTCCTGCAAACCTTCACGAAACTAACCTTTTATGCTTTCCAAGAATACAATCTCACAAGTCCACCTTTGCAGATTTCAGATCTGGTAGTTTCCCTTTTGACAAAAGTACTTTCATCCCCTTTTCGCTCATGTGATCGAGCCTACAATGCCACAGAGCCGCATCAACACTAATATATATACTCGCATCTGCAATCACAACAGTATCCCTTTTACACGTTGTTATGTAAAGGGTGCCAGTCTTTTTTCCACGAGCCACAACCCTGGCTCCCATGCTTATCTTCCACTTTCCTCCATGGAAGTTTATTGCATGTTCTTCATCATCAAGTTGTCCCACAAAGATTAGATTCTTCTCTAACTTTGGAATGTGTCAAACCATCTTCAACTTCCATACCGAATCTGTGTGAACCCCGATGCGAACATCACCCATGCCTACAATATCTAGAGGCGTGCCATTAGCCAAATACACCTTCCCAAAATCTCCAACAAAATAGTTCTCCAAGATTTCATGCCTCGATGTCGTATGAAAGGAAGCTCTTGAATCCAATACCCAAGAATCAATGAGACTATAAACGGAGAGGAGTAAAGCATCTTCCACTACATTTGCGGAGTCGTTCTGTTTTTCCTTCTTGGCTTCCCAACAATTCTTCTTCAAGTGACCGGTCTTCCCACAGTTCCAACACTTTGCCTGGGCACCAGACTTGGAGTTGCTTCTGCCTTTTCTGGATTTTGACCTCTCACAGCCATAATTACTGTCATGATCTCTACCTCTTGTCTCAAGGTTTAGTGCAGCACCAGAAGTTGAGACCTCACCAGAATCTCTTCTTCAAACCTCCTCACCCAGAACGAGATCTCTGATATCTTCGTACTTGAGTTTGTTTTTTCCGGCGGAATTGCTTACTGTCATCCTCATCGCCACCGAACAATTTGGCAAAGACACCAACACAATCAGCGCACGAATTTCATCGTCAAACTCAATCTCTATTGAGGACAACTTATTCGTGATCGTGTTGAACTCATTGAGATATGAGCTATAGAGGTACCTTCTGCCATCTTTAGGTTAAAAAGCTTCTTCATCAGGTGCACCTTGTTGTTAGCAGACGACTTTTCATACGTGTCTGTCAAAGTCGCTGTGAGACCTATTGTGGTCTTCTCCTTCACAACGTTGTGCGCTACTGACCTGGATAGAGTCAATCGGACAACACCTGGAACATGTCGATCAAGTAGGGCCCACTTGTCATCCTCCATGTCTTATGGTTTCACCCCCAACAAAGGCAGATGTAGTCTCCTGCCATACGGATAGTCTTCAATTTGCATCTTCTAGTAACCAAAATCTATGCAGTCAAATTTCTCAATACTTATCTTTTCTTCTTTCACCACTGCTTCTGCCTCGAGCCTAACCTGCCTCTGATACCAGTTGTTGGGAAAAATATGGTTCCCTACATGCGGAATAACGAGAGAAACAAAATAAAGAAGAGCAAAAATAGAGAGCACAGAGATTTACGTGGTTCCCTCAAGGTGAGGTACATCAACAGAGTTGCAGAAGTTTCAATATTGATGAGCAAATTACAAGAAGACAGTCGTCATGCACGCAACAGCTGAAGAGACAAATTTTCTAACATCATTAAAACCCTAAACCTAATGCGCCGCATATATATAGGACCTGGGACACCGCCTGAAAAAATACCCCTGGTATACAAGTCATACCAAATTATTGCACTTGGTGCGCTGCCTGACTAAAAAAATACCCCACTCAAGCTGGGCATCCCGTGTTATCGTAGCGCCTAGAGGTTTGCTGGGTATACCAGGTCTGTCCTCAGTCATACCTGACATACTGGTCTCCAGGGCATTTAGGGCGTTGGTCTCCACTGTCTTACCGGGATTTACCCCGGGCATTCTATCAGCCCAGGTCTCCGTGCCTTGGCCTTTCTATTAGCCCATACCTCCGCGTCCTGGCTTCCCCCGGGCATCCCTCTTAGACCATACACGCATTGACCGGGTCGAATATAGACCAGGCTCCACATAGCTTAACATTATCTTGGTTGCTTCATAGAGAGTTTCAACTCGGCATGCAATGGCATAACTCGGCCTAGAAAGTTTGTATAGTATGGTATGATCTTCAACTTTTTGTGGTGTATTGCTCTGCTGGTGTGCTGCTGTTGCTGTTTTATGTTGTTGTCATGGTATGCTGTTGAGATCTACTACTCTGTTAAAGCTTTAAAAGTCTCTTATATAGAAAATGTTCTACGAGGCATTGTAAGTTATTTATTTTTTGCGGTAATTATAGGGCAAAATCAATCTCAGCTCCTCAATTATCAAAACGACGATTTACGTTCTTTATCTTTTGAAAATCATCAATGTACACACACCCCTTTCCAAATCTGGTGTTAGGTTAGACGGAAAATCATGCAAAATGATCAAAATGCCCCTCCAAGAAAAAAGTACTAAAAATATTTAAAAACTCATTAAAATAAAAAAATGATATTTTTTAAATAAAATAATTCAAAATATTTTTCAAAAATCTATTTATTCTTATTTTATTTCTTAAATTTTAACTATTTTTTAAAATTTCAAAAAATTGTCTTAGAGGGGTATTTCGGTCAAGTTACATGTTATTCTGTCTTTTACGTCCATTTTGAGAATTGAAGGGCTGAGGTTGAATTTTGTTCTATAAATATGGGGCGAACTATGACATTTTCCCATAGTTTTTTTTATAATCTCATACATTTCAACTTGATATACATAATTTATACAAGTTTGAAGCATTTGTCTAGATTATGAATAATATCTCCTCCATATCACATATAAATTAGTTCTTTTATATTAAATTTTTATTTGGATAAATTACTATTATCGCCGTCTTTATTTGGTAGCTAATAGTTAGGGACGAAGCCAAGATTTTCCCTTAGGAGGGGGGCCAAATATAATTTTTATTTGAATTTTTTTTCTAACCGGGTGTCAAGGTCATCTTACGTATACCTCAACTAATCTTGGGGCCCTCAAATTTTAATTATAATCAATAAGCATAGTCAAAATATAACAACATTTACTAAAACTTAAAAAAGAAAAGAAATTATAAATTTTAGCTTAAGTGTAAAAACCAAATTTTCATCAATTATGCTATAATTGAACCAGACATTCCTTTGATGAGTATAAGTCATCAATTATTATATCAATACTAAAATCTTGTACGGCTAAATGCAATCAAAATTTTAAAATCTATTAAGGGCTCATAAATTATTAACAAAGGCACGAAGCAACTTAAAATCTAGCCAAAATAACATAGGCACACACAAATAATAGAGCAATGATATTTTAATTAGACAATAATAATGAAATGAGTATGATTTTAGAAAAAAATACAATAATAATAATGAAATATAATTACATTTAAAATTCTAACTTTGAAGATGATTTTTTTTGTCATCAAGAGAAAATCTGGACAATAAGAGTGTAAACAGTGAAAGGAAGGCATGAAGCCACTCTAATTAAGAAAAGTAAAAAAGACACACTTTAACAAAAACAAGGAGGGAGAAAGACATACTCTAGAAAAGAGGGAGGGAGAGAAGAATTTTAGAACAAAGTTAGGGAGATAAAAGAAAAAAAAGATAATAGTATTTTTTATTTTTTACTTTTAAAACTTGGAGGGCCAACTTATAAAGTAGATATTGTCTCTCATGGTCTTTCTTCCTCTCCTGTTTATTTCTTCAAAAACTTTTGGGGCCATTACAAAGATTACTATCAATTTTGCCTTTATATTAAAAAAATTTGTAAAATTCTGAAATTATGGCCTTATAAAAAAAAATTTGCAAAAATGTTGGGGTTGGATATTGCTAACTACTATAAGCGACCACTTAAGAGGAGTCAAAAATGATTATTATCGATCAAAATTTAATTAATTTGCAAGGAAGATGGTCGCTATTCGAGACTTTAGTGACAAGTTTATTTGTGGTCGTGAAACCCCGTATTTATTTGCTACGAAACTGCCGTTTTCTCATCGCAATGACTTTTAGCAACAAATTTTACATTCTTAGCGACCAGATACCATTGCCGCTACATCTCATATTTTTTGTAATGTCATTTTGTGAAGACCCTACAGACGTTTCTATTAAAGTTACACTGGCTCTTAATTTGTAAGGATCGCGACCATCTCTAATCAGTCTCAGTAGTAGTACTACTCCTGAGACTTTTTCAAGAGCCCATGCCATGCTGATGGCAGTTTCTAACGAGGCGGCCACTCCTACACGCAACCCCGATCGATCTGCCATATATGCTGCGGGCCATCCCTTCCCACATGATTTCGTACCATTCATATGTATGCATTTGGTTCTTTTCAAAGTATGTTTCTTCTCAAGCCTCCGACACCAAAACATGGGTCATTGTTGATCTTTTATGGCTCGTACGTGGGCATATAATTTGAGCAACGTACGTTGTCAGGATTTAGATTTGAGTAACTTTTGGACAAGATCATGTAAAGAACCTCTTATATATACGTACGTTTGTGCCACTTCCAGCAGCTTACAATCAGAATGATCTCTCCCAATTGGCCGTTGTTCAAGTGAGCTTAATGTACTCATTGTGTGTTTCTCCCTGCCACTATAGCTAACTGTGATCTTTTTTTTTTTGTCTCATTAAGAACTAAAACATCATAAATTTTTCCTAAATCAAGTGCCTTAACTAAGTCCTATATCTATAACATTAAAAACGAAAGTTTAGCTATGAAATTATGACCATGGATTATATAGGCTCACTGTATACATTTAATTAATATAGAAGATAAGAAATACGGGGGCGAAAATTCCGTGGGTAACATGGGACTCATGAGGTTGGGGGGTCCCCTGAAGAGCCAAAATCCGATTTCTCGACCCGCTCCCCACGTGGTCTGGTCTTTCAGCCTCCGACTATTCTGTGTTCACTGTTTACTGCACGAAGAGGACGTAAATACCTCCAAACGGGACAGACTTATCAATGCCAGATGATTGGGGCATCTTTTAATGAAAAGCCGCGAAAGAGGGCCCTCTGGTTTGTCTTCTTCGATCCTGACAAGCAGGCCGCTTCAAGGGTATGTAACGTCTTTTCACTCCTCGTGCAGCTATCTACACACCTCTCAGTCTCATTAGTGCCTTTTCGGCTTAGGTCCTTAATTATGGTCCATGGAGGAGTTAAGAACTTCTGCTGGCAGTAATGTTTTTCCCATTCAGCTCCTATGAAAGCAACCCGTCGCTCAGTGTTTATTACGACCCAGTTTTACTAATTCCCTTTGTACCTTTTCATTTCTGTTCAAAACCGTGGGCTGTGTCTTTCCCCATCCCTTTTTGTTTTCTCCACATCCATAAATCATCTTGTCCCAGCTCTGTTTGTTTTTGTCTGCAAAAGTTGATTAGTGTATATTCGTCCACCGGAAGGTGTGTGTAATAAGAGTATCTAAAACTAGTACTTATTGATTCCCCGAAAGAAGGATAAAGAAATTGATCACTAGCTAGATCAGTGAGAATTTGCTAGACGAACAACTTTGCCAAATATCAGGATCTATTGTAGTATATAGATGATCAGCTACCCCTTTTTTCAATGACATTTAGGGCATTCATCCAAATTAAGTGTCTTTTAAAACATAATATAAGGAACTTTTAATCGTGAGGAATAGAAGCCAAAATATAATGTAATAAAATGTCTAACTAGAAGAGGATGCTTAGGTATCTATTAATGGAGCTGGTGAAAATTTGGATTACATGCTTAGGTATCTATACTTTTTGCTAGGGCATCACTGAATTAATTAGTTTCTCCCATCCATTAATTAATCGGAGGCGGTGAAAAAAATTCATTACAAAATTAATCCCATATTTCAGGCAGTACCCTAAATTCCAAAGCACAATAATCCGTCTCCTCTTACATCTCTTCGAACGACATTGCCATGTTGGAAGACCAGTGGTCAGCTAGCTAGCTTTGGCAGCACGTAGAGATTTGGAGGGTGGCAATGCAAGCTCGAAAACGCGTTACAGGTATTAAAGCGTCTGTTGAAGGAATTTCATGTCTTCCACTATGCGATATAAAGTCTTCCAAAAAGTTTGTTGAAGAGCTAATCTTTTTATCTCACCAGCAAGGCAGAACATAGAGGCGCTCGCGGTGCGTGTACAATATTGCAAAAGAATTAAGCATCTCTAACCTCCTAATCCTAAGCTCAGTAAACTATACAATATTTCTCACTTTCCAAACACAATACTATAATGTCCGATTTAATTAACAATAATAATCAACTTTAAAATGAGCCTCCTTAAAATTATGTTGTTGACTTCGCTACTGTCTCCGAAGATGGACTTTTTCAGCAGCTACTCCAATATATATATATATATATATATATATATATATATATATATATACATATATATTTGTTTTTTTACTGAAGAAGTGGGCTTTTTGGTACTGTTGTTTTGTGCTTGCACGAAGGGTTGGAGGCGACAGCAATTAGAGGACTGAGGAAACCCCGCAAGGCAGGTTGCTTGACCAAGGGAGTACTGTTTCCATGTTGATTAGTTAAATGCATATGGTATTTCGCATCAGAAAATTAATGTTGCTTTCCATCTCCATTGCTCTCTGCCCTATGGTTGTGTGTTTCATGCTTGGTTGTGGATCACTCTTCATAATAAGAGGATGGCTTGGAAAAGTAACTCCTTTGATGAAAATAATTAAATATATATAGATATATGTTTCATGCTCGGTGGTGGATCACTCTCATAATAAGAGGATGGCTTGGAAAAGTAACTCCTTTGATTGAAATATATATGCACGCGCGTGAGGGCCATTGCCCGCACATCCTCCCGAATGAACAAAAAAATTTGCCTATATTTTAGGCTATTTTATTAGGTTTTGTTTACAATTCTTTTGATTTTATTCATTTTAGCTCTCAAAAATATGATTTTATGCAATTGGCCTCCAATATTACCTACATTCCTGCGTTCGTCCCCGATATATATATATATATATATATATATATATATATATATATATATATATATATATATATATATATATATAACACCGGCAGCTTGACGACTAGGAAACATACATAAAGCAAGAATAAATTGACAGTAAGACTCGAAACCCAGAAATTGCCACAAAAACCCAATTAGAAACTTTGGACTGTAACTGAGCCGGGTGAATAAACCCTGGGTATTTAAATTGCTTTCTCAATTATATATGGACAAATTTCCTGTCATCAAATCCCTTTCAATGTCAACGTCCACAGATGTATTTGGTCCCGTTGATTATGTACATCCCTCCTTTCGCCGGCCCTTTCAATCGACGAGAACAAGTGCGAGAGAGATGGCAAAGGTAATATTGCACAATGAAGCACTGTATGTAGCAAATTAGAGACAGTTCAAGAGAGAGGGGGGCGACAAAGAGAACGTAGGAGGCAATTGATAGACATTACTTAGGAGTAGATGTTGAACAAGAACAAGGAAAACAGCATTAATGATAATTAACTTTTACCAGGCAAAGGGTTACTCCTCAGTACCGTTCAATCACTCAAATTATTCTCGTCACAATGCCCCTCTCTTCTCTATCTTTCATATTTCTCTACACCGTTAACGGATTATTGTTCAAAGAATGTACAAGTACTACAAATTTATACCTGTTGGATGACTAGAGAGAATCACCAACAAATAAATACCCACCCTCTTTAGTTATTTTACCCACCCCGATGATCAGCAAGCGTAAAACTCGACGAGCTCTTTCATTGACTCTGGCTGTGGATCAGCATTCTCGAGCATCCAGAGCAAGTGTTCAAACAAGACGACCTCGCATGCCACGTTGATGGTGTCGTCGGACCTCTCCGCAAGCCCTCTCAAGACCGGATGGTCAACCACGTCAGAGCTAACCAGGTAACGGCGCCGCGACTTGCCAACGTACACTGGGTGGAGGTCTCTGGCGATGATGGAGGAATCATCGTCGGCAGCAGTGATAACGGGGCTAACGTTGGGACGGTTTAGCTTGCTGAATGAGTTCCATTTCTTGAGAACTGACTTGAGGTTGGTCAGCTTTCCAGTACCTTTGGCCATTTTAGTTATATGGCTTAAACTAGCTAAAAGGTTTCTGCCGGTGAATAAGAAGGAAAGAGGCTTTGGAAAGAGGAGGAGAGTGTGGGAACTGGGTGGGGCTGAGAAAGGGAAGGGAAGGTTCGGATATAAAGGGACGGGAGAGGGTAGAAATGGTAAACTCGGCCGCCTTGCCTTTGTCTGACATGACTGAAGAGGGATAAAGTAATATCGCTCACGATAATTTTTGTCCAAAAGTTGTTGGAATACCAAGAATATTTTTTCTTTTTAAAGGATAGATACCCAAAAGTTGTTGTATCAAAGTTTGTAATAGTTTACAGAAATTAATATAAAAGTAAAAAAAAAAAATAAATTAATATTATAGTGAAAAGAAAATAATTTTATTAAAAGATTATTTTTGTTATTTTTTTTTAAATTAGACTCAAAATTTTAAATTACCAATATTTTGGCAGGAGTAGTTAACAATGTCAAGAGCTTTTGTCCATTTCAACTCTTTATTCCCCGCCGCCCCCCCCCCCAAAAAAAATATTTTAGGTTATTGGTCTAAAAAGCCGTGTTGCATGGTTTATTTTTCTTATTAAAAAAAACCTAATATTCGACTTTATTTTTTTATTGAGAAAAACTATTGGTGAAAGCGACAGACATGTGCAAGAGTGTCGTCAAGGTCTCCAACCTATTACTTTATTCTCCAATTTTTAGCAGTTTCTCGTTAACGTGACAATGTCAATTATTTTTATCGTTGGAGATTTCTCGAAGGTAAACTAATTAACTATAGGACCAGGATGCCCCTCCTGTTTATAGAATACTCTGCACCAATCCAAGCCGAATATATATATATATATATATATATATAACAGGGAGTGTGGTTTAGCAAATTTGAAGAAATAGAGTTAATTATAATGGGTTGATTTAGTGGTTAAGGTTTATACCTTAGTGATATGCTCTCTTTTTAATATTTCAAGTTCAAATGTTCTTAGATACCACTAATCTTTTTAAGTTATTCTTAAAGTCTTTAGTTTAGATTGCACAAATCTCAAAATGAATCGAGATGCACTTAATGACCCGCGCATTAAAAACAAACAAAATATGAGAGTTAGTGACACAATAAGCTGTCCAAAACAGAGGGCATGTTTTGGACTCCGAAGTGAATCTTGTCCACTCTTCTTGGAAACTTATATTTCTCCGCCAATTCGTTCTAATTGGGCTTCTTGATCCGTTATTATACTATGAGAAGTAGAAAGAATTAGAATTCCCATATGATTAATTTCTGATTGGCAATTGATGAAACGAAAATGATTAATTAGTGGGTAATGAAGATGTTAAATATTATTGAAATGAATGGGGGCCGGGAGTGATTTGAGACCGCGAGAGACAAAGGTGTTGATCGAGATTCTTCGACATAGGCGACGTGAAAGGAGGGTGAGAGCGGAAAGGTGTTTGGGTTTGTCATGATCAATGAACAGAAGTTTATTTTGGAGTGTAATGTGTAGCGATTCTCTTTTGGAAACACAATCTTATGTTTGCAGGATATGAAAGCAATTTATATAATATAAACAGGAGCGCAAAACCGACAAGATCGCGACAAGTGTCCCTCCCCCTACTTTGTGCTTTAGGGCCTAAAATGGGGATCAGCTGCATGCATGTGCTAATTAAGGCGTTCAGGCCGAGATCGTACCTATCTATATCTATTATCAAGGTTTCACGCATGTGCTTAGGGTTATCAGCGTCCAAATAATTGAACTGTGTTCAAACTTGATGTGCATATGATCTCTAGCTAGGCAATGGACTTTCTACAAATATTGGTTGTAACCCGGCAACCCCTATATTGGTCTCTAGATGATGAAAGTTCTGAATGATTGGTAATTTATAATCCGCTTTTTTTTTTTTTTGGAAAATGCAAATTACATTTTATTAGTGCAGCCCTAAGGACATCAATTCAATATGACCCATCAAAACAAAAATATATCTCTTCAAACAGACATTACAAAAAAAATGGGACTTTAGAAGCGGTTAGAGAGTTCGCTGTTAAAGATAAAAAAATTGCTGCTAAAGTTTTGGTAGCGGTTTCGCTGATATATAACCGTTGCAGTAGGCTATGACAACGATTTTTGTGACCGCTGGTGAAGACTGTCAGTTTATAACTGTGGTCACGACGGCGGCTATAGACCTGAAAACACAATTCTACCTTGTTTTTTTGCAGCGTTTCATGGAATGCTGGTAACAAACCTTTAGCAGCGTTTTTGTGACCGCAGCTAAAGGTTTATGCCAGTATTTTTTATATTTTTTTAAGTATTTGGTATGTGACAGCATTTTTAAAACACCATTAATTTTTTCCTATATTTTCCTATACATGCTTTTTTAATCGATAATACAAAATTATTTTAATAACCATAATTTATTGGATGTAAAAACTTAAAGAACAAGGATAATAAAACAAAATATATTTCATCATTGATGAATAATGTTTTACAACAAACAAAAGAATCTCTACAAGTAATCTTAAAAGTAACAAGTTTCTAATATAAAATAACAATAAGCAAGGATCAACTAAAATATTAAAATACAACACAATAAGCAATGGCGAATGAAAATCTTCCTCTTTTTACACATCAATATCCTTGATCTTGAATTCCTATAATTAAAAACAAATATCACATGAAAATAGAAATAAACAAAATATCTACTTGTATATAAGGCTATAAGCAACTCTTGATACTCCATGTCAAAATGGGTCAAAAAATATCGGCATAGCCTCCGCTCCATGGACTAAGCCTCACAAAAAATCTCATTTTAAACCGTAAAACACTTTTCATTGAATCGGGTCGAGGTACTATCTAGGTCAAAAGAATTTTTCCCAATTTCAGATAATGACCCTCAATTTACACTTTAGACATTTTTTACCCCGAAGAGCAGTTTTTTAGATGGAAGAATTTACCACATACTTGTCGCAGTTCCTTTGCAAAAACGACCATTTCTCGTTGAGTTGATAGTGTGATTTTAAGATTATTGATAAATCAGAAAAGGAACAAGATTCTGTTTTTAGATCCGACCAGACTTCTCAGCAACATACTAGGAAAGGACAGAATCAACAATCTCCGATGACTTACTGCTCACCTTCAACCAATAACGTTAGAACTTCCAAATTCCTGCCCCCTGTTAGTACTGGATTGTTAAGAATAAAGGTCACAGGTCCAGTTGTTAAGAGGTAAAAATTTCTCCATCAACCAACAAATTATCCACGTCAACATGCGGTGAGGAATTTATAATCAAACTGGAATGCCAACAAAAGATATCACAGGCCCAAGTCTTGTTAAAACAAGACGAAATATTTCATAATGGGTAGAAGCAAACAAAAAGAACACAAGCATATTACAAGGAGTGTGATCTGTTAGTTACACCAACGCGGTAAAACCCTAATCAAAATTCTACCGTCATATCCTGAACTTCTGTAACGTAAATCAGCAATAACACGAGATGCCCATGTAGTGACTGAACAATATAAGATAAATCCATATAATTTCAAAACTTCTAACATTCCACTAGGATTTGGAAGCAGTACTGTGAGTCGTGGGTGAGAGCCAATAAATTCTTGCCCTAACCATCTCCCATCGTGGTTGGCCGAATATATATACCATAGGAGTAGGACTCGGTATATCAAGACAATATTCAAGGCGGTGGTCTAAGGTAATGATTGTGCACTGCAAATAACGATAATCCCAAAAAAGCAGAGGATAAGCACAGAGAATGAAGAATGAGAATATATTTTTAAATCTAGATTGATTATCTTTTAATATGATATTTGTGAATGAATGAGTTGTACTGAAGAATTGTCTGTATATTTAAGATTCAGATGGCTGTAGAATGAAGCTGCCCAATTCACAATCCTACTTATAATGCTCACGCCAATTAATTTATTATCAAATAATTTGAGAATTTGGGGCCAAACAAAAATCCCCAGCTTGAATTTCATCCCAGAAGGCACAAATACATACACTTTTTGGGAGGAAATAAAATTTTCAAAATGATATGCGAAAAAAATTCAAAACCAAATTTTTTTGGGACATATTTGCGTTCCAAATAAAAATAAATTAAAAATTTACTCTTTGGGAAGAAACTGGTTTGTCCTGAGCTAACCATCGTTGTTCTCAAGATTGACCATATATATATTGCTGTGAATTCATGGTTTGGCACTACGAGAAATGTTCTCTTCAACGACAGATTTCATTGTCGTTAAAAATGACTATTTCCGTCGGGCTTTGTCTTTGGGGACTGTAACTGATGGTCCAAGAACGGTCGGCATTACTGCGTCCCCATTAGAATTCGACACCACCTTTTTTTCATCGTGGCTGCTTGAGTGATAGGAATTATTATAGGCAAACTCTACCAATGGCAAATATTGGCTCCAATGCCCTTTAAAATCCAATACGCAGGCTCTTAGCATATCCTTTAATACCTGGATTGTCCGTTCAGACTTACCGTCCATCTGCGGATGAAAGGTGGTACTAAACTTCAGTTGTGTTCCTAACGCCTTCTGAAATCCTCCCAAACTCATGAGGTAAACGGAGTCTCGATCAGAGACTATAGAACTCGGAATTCCATGGAATCATACAATTTTTTGCATATAGAGTTCTACCAGTTTCTCGGTTGTATAACTAACCTTTACCAAGTGCACCGTCATTTTCAGTCGGTCCAGGATTACCCAAATCGCGTCTTGACTGGAGGGTGCCTTGGGTAACCCGGTTACCAAGTCCATTGTTACTTCATCACATTTCCATACGGGTATCTCTAATGGTCGTAGTAATCTTGCAGGTCTTTGATGTTCTGCTTTGGTTTGCTTACAAACCACGCATCGACTAACAAATTCCACAATTTCCTTCTTCATTCCTTTCCACCAAAATTTTCTCTTGATATCTCGATGCATCTTGGTACTTCCAGGATGCATAGAAAATAGCGACCAATTAGCTTCCTTCATGATTTCTTCCCTAATTTCCTTACTATTAGGAACTACTAATCGGTCTTGAAACTGTAGTACCTTGTCGTCAGAGATCACAAAATCCTTCTTGGAGTTCTTTTCCTTTCCAATTCTTCCACCAAGTCTCTAATCTCCGGATCATGCTTCTGACCTTCCTTGATTTGATCGAGTAGGGTGGGTTCCAGTACTAATGCTGCTAACAGAGCTGCTTCTCGGGATACAGGTGTTCTAACGCCTCTTCTTTGGAATTTAACACCGAGTAATGCTGGAACATTCTATTTCTGTGTGTCATGTACGCTGTGTTCATCGTAGACGTCACACTGATGCAATCGTCGGCTCGATCACAGTGATGACATTCACACTCAACTCCAATTTCTTCGGGTGATAGGTCATATCTCATTCAAGTTTACAATATCATGTACTGCACGTAATTGACTCAACCATTGTGACCGATGTTTTGGAAATTTCGACAACATTTCCCCTCTGTCCCCAGATACACGCCTACAACATTTAGCGTAAACACCCACCATTGAAGGCGAGTGTGTAAGCTCAATGTTGAATGTGTATCCAAAGGACAAAATGAGATTTGCCACGAAATTTCTAAACACATCTGTCAATATACCAGATACAATTACGCACATTACGCGTATTGTAAACTCAAACTGTCCATAACGTGGACAATTCCAGAATTACAACGAGTTCGTTATCCCGAACTCTGTGTAATTCATAAACGGGGGTTAAGGCTACTAAATGAATGCATGAACATAACAGCAAAAACCGTTTGGACGTGTTCATAACCGTCTGAACCATACATATTAGCGTTCGGACGTCTTTAGCAAAGTGTTCGAACTAAAAAATAGCGTCCGGACGGAACATAACCCGTCCGGCCTGCGATTGTTGAACAACACTATTCTTCGACGAATTGATGACATTTTCAGCCCAAATTCATGCAAAAACAACCCAAATCACAAACACTTCAATATAACACCTTAGAATCAATCCTAAACTGCTTCGCTGTCATTTTAGACCATAATAATTTGAAAAACACAAGCGCTGATATCCTAAAATCCATGTTTTTATCCTAAATTATTATTTTTTTACAAACCCACTAACCTAAAATGCAATCCAATGTGAAATCCCAAAATGAGTTGCTCCTTCCACACCCTTTTCAATGAGATTGACGTCCAAAATCAGCTCCCATCTTCTATTCTCGCTCAAATCTGTCAAATTTCTACATTTTTTACGTCTTCACTATACTACCTGTGCTTACCCATATTTCAAAAGAATATAACCCGTTCGAATGCTGGAATTATCGTGCGGACGCCTACCTGTATAAGTTTTTGAGGGAATTGTTGCCGATTTAAATTTCACACCGTCCGTACCCGACCTTACTTTTCACAACACCATTTTAAAAATCCCCATATAACAGCGTCTGATATTACACAATAACAACCGGATGGGCTACCTCCATCAGCACGTTGTCTTACATTTCACGACATCGTTTTATAAATCCCCAAACGACAGTGTCTCAATGAAACAATCATAAACGAAAGCGTCTAGACCAAGTATTATACCGTCCAAACAATTTTCTTATATAATACGACACCGTTCGACCTTATAAAAAATTGTCCGGGTGGTTGTATGTACATCTGATAAGTTTTTCACGATCTGATTTTTTTAAAGCTCATACCATTCAATTTATTACCAAGTTTTAATTAACCAAAGTGTGTTAATAATATAAGTAACCTTAAGTGTGTTAGATAGTAATTTCAAAATTTGAGGGAGTGTAATGAAATGAAAAACATAAGATGAAATAGAAATAACATAACTGAAATAACATAAATACATCAAATATCCTCAAAACATAATATAAACAAAATAACATCGCAATACAAAACATCAAAACACGTCCTCAAAATGTAACATAAAAATAACAAAATATAATATAAACAAAATAACATAAATATATCAAATCTCAATAGATGTCCTCAAAACATAAGATAAAAATAAATGTTATGAAAAGATAATAAAATAACCACTACTCATCCTATGCTAGCTCTAGAACATCCCATACTAGGCGTAAGTGCTTCTCTATCAGCAAGTCCTGCTCAGTCAGAGCACGCAAATATGCTCCGAAGGCCACGCTCGTCTGGTTTGACCGAACCGCAGCCACCTCCCTCCTCCACTCTAAGTCCAGTTGGCCGACCCTACCCTCTAGAGCCGTCAGTCGAGCACATATATCACTCGCCATCTGAAGGGTGGGTAGCATGACCGATTGCTTCTTCTCAGTCAACTTCTCATCATATCCGCCACCCAACTCGGTCGCTCTGCCCCAAGTGCCTGGGTCGAGCTCTATGGAGGATCTTGCCCCTTAGGCTGCACATGTTGTCTACCTCTAGCTGTACGAGCATTACTCAGCACTCGAGGTGTTTGGGCCATGGAATGTGAGAGTTTTACCTTGTTTATCGCCCCAAGTAGAGCCACTTTTGGCTCATCAGCACCCTCGGGTACCAGCACGACGTGCAGAAACTGGGTCAGAAGAACACCGTACGACAAAGATATCTGAGGATCGCTCTTTAGAGCCTATGCACGGAAGGTCTTGTAGATGTATGACACCATATCAACAGGCTACCCCCGTACAACTACCAGGTACAAGAACTCGGCCTGTCCATAAGACAAGTTCGTCCTATGCTTCTTCGGGTCAATGGCGGAGCATATGATCAGGTGTGTGATCTTCCAAAAAGGAAGCATCATGTCGTGTTGCATGTTGCTTCCATCCAGAATAGCGATATCCGGACCCAGCAGTGTCTGAAAAACCTCGGCCTTAGCAGGCTGGCCCTCGTCGCTTTGTGGCAGGTTAGGGAGCACTGTCATGTTCCTATCGTACCCCAAGAATCTCGCTCTCTTGTCCGTTGAGAATGTGACCAGAACGTTATGAACGATGACCTCCATACTAGGCTCTTCGAAGTTCGTCGCTCAAAAATAACAACATAGAACTCCTGCTGTAACACCCCAGACCCGACAGGGTCAAACAATGTATTTTTCTCTCCAAGTTTTAAACAAACACGTGCCATAAAGAGATTTCATTCCTTTAAAAAAAATAAACATCAAGAAAATTCTCACTTTTAAAACCATCAACATAACTAAAGGTCTCTTAATAAAATAAAGTTCAATAATAAAACTTCATTCTCAACTATCCCAGCCCGTATGTCATCTAAGCTTGATCTTTAGCATGCTCCTCTAAATTTTCTGAAGATAAAAACATATTAACGGAGTGAGTACGACTACTCAGTAAGTGAAGAATAAAAATAATAATATTAACAATATAATTTTTTTAAGAACTATATTTTTTTGAAAGAATGATTTATCAGTAGTTCAGAAAATTCTCTTGGCAATATCAGTAAGTCATATTTACCCCCATGGCAAGGTTGTGCAACGACTTATTCGGCGGCCAACCAAAGTAAGTCAACAGTGTGTGAAATCCACACAAAAGCCACTTCGAAAAATGGGTGCACCAGTAATCAGTAATGAGTTGGTACCAAGAGTAGCAGTAACATTAATTAGTAATCAGTAATAAGCATTGGCATCGGGATTTAAAAACATAAATAGTAATTTATTTTTTTTAGCATAAACAGTAAAATAACAATAATCGATGCATTTCAAAACAGACTTCGGTAGGTTTCCAAAAATTCATCATTTTCCATTTTCGAGAAAACTACATTGTTACTCCACTTACCCGACTTGTTTCAATAATCAAACTCTCTTAGAATCCACGTATCACAACGATCCAAAAAACCAAAGAAACTTGCAATTACCCAACAATGGCCGAATTAATAGAGAGAGAGGGAGAGAGAGCTCAAAAACTAAGAGAAAATCACGTTTTGAGAGGTGTGAACAATCTCTGAGTGAGAAGTCCCTTTTATAGGCAAGAGAGACTTGAATACAAGTTGAAAACCATCCACAATGGAATTCGACTAGGCGCCTCTTTACAACATTCCATTACTGCCATTAGTCCCTTAAACGCGTAGAAACTTCGAGAAATGAGTGTTGGAAGTGAAAAAGCCTTAAAAATCACTCGAAAAGGTGCTAAAACGGGTGAGAAACCGAAGAGAGAGAGAGAGAGAGAAATTTATGAGAGAGAATACGTCGGTCGGCGAACTGTTACTGAAACAAGGAATTCGAAAAGTTTTAAGGTTGAGGAAGGAGAAGATCAATACGCACCATTTCAGTTAAAAACCCAAGTCAAGCAAAACATGTTTAAATAAAATAAAGCTTCACCATAAGACATAAGCACGCATGGGCGCCTCAGTGGTCCAGCAGTGCCTCCCATCTCCCATGCACCTGGGTTCAAATCCCAGCCTAGGCAAAAATGTTTTTTTTTTAAAACTGGGTTCTCACACCTGCACCAAGTTCTTCGACCCAGAGCTAGTCCACTGGAGGAATGAAAGCCAACCTACTTGCTCCACCACCTATGGAAACATCTGATCCTCAAATTGAAGATCGTAGAAATCCAAGAAATGGATGTGCCTCTTGACAACGATCGAGCGGTACATTAATATCACGGTATGCTGCTTAAAGAGGTACTGACTAGGCCAGGACGTGGAATTAAAAAAAGCTCTTGCAGACGAAATCAAAGAGGAACTTTTTATATTATATTATTTATATATTTTACTTATATGATAGTCGAGTTGAACGCCACGGAAAATCCCGATAAGTTCGAGAAGTTCTTCAAAGAACCAAAGAGAATTAAACCTCACAAAATATATTCATCCAAGTTGTCCGAATTACAATGCAAGAGGCTCCTATTTATAAGCTAGAATAACAAGGAAATAAATATAACCTAGGAAACAAGGGCTGGTCGAGTAAGGCACTTTTGAACAAGGAAAGAAATCCTTGCTTACTAAAACAAAGATAGCAATTAAGGAAATAATCCCTTGCTTGCCTAACTAACCTTTACATTCTAAGAATCTCATCCTTTTTCTTTACAAACAACACCGGGGCTCCCCAGGGTGACACACTAGGCCTAATATATCCTCGCTTCAATAAATCTTGTAACTACTCCTTTAATTCTTTTGATTCCACCTAGGTTATCCGATATAGTGCCTTTGTTATCAGGGATGTTCCAAAAAGCACCTCATCTCAAATTCTATTTCTCTTTCTGGGGGTAGGCCAGGTAATTCCTTTGGAAAGACATCGGGAAATTTCCTAACTATAGATATTGAATCTAGTTTCTTTTCTTCTGGTAGAGGTCATCCCATAGGACTCATATAACTAAACTGTTCCCATCCAGGTATATGAAAAAGTATTTCCTTTCGGAACAATCTACCAAAGAATGATATGTCAATAACCAATTCCATTCCTAGGATGATATCAAAATGGGACCATATCCATAAGGACATGGTTGGCTGTAAAACTATATGCTCAATTTGAAACGGGAATCCTTCGACCGTTTGATCATAGAATTATTCAAGCCTATAGGGGTTTGCTGACTACTAAAGCTCAATCTAAGGGTTCTATAGTGGTTTCACGTAATAGTCCGCATCGACTAGGAAAAGGAAATGAGTTGGTGGCTCCTAATCGAATAATACAGTTACCGACCTGTGAGGCAAGAGGAAATTACCTAACATTACGTCTTCTGATGCCTCCTCTTCCTCCGTGGTTCACTTGAAGACCCAAGCTGGTTAGGTATTCCGTTGTGGTTTCCCGCGATTTGCTATCCTAACACCGGTCCTTGTTGGTGCTGCTGGTTGGGTCGATGCAGGTCCATTCCTCCTTCTAGCCATAATGGTAGCAAGCACCAGTCACCGCCCCACACTCATTTCTAGGGTGGAATCTGTTACTGTGGGGACATGGCTTTCGTTTCCTCTCCATTTGTCCCACTAGTGCCTTCCATGGAGCAGCGCTATTATTGAACTTCTTTGCTGGGGGTTCCTTTTGGGAAGTACTTCCTTAGGCGGGGGGCGTTTCTTCTGTCGATTGTAAAAGGCCGCATTCCTTTGAATGCTGCATTCTACGATGGCAACGCCTTCCACTAGCTCTGCCAGATTTCTAAAATTGTGGCTACAGATGCGATTGAAGATTCGCGGTTGTAGTCCTTCCTCAAATTTTCTCGCTTTCTTCTCTTCGGCAGGTATTAGGTGGGGTGAAAAACGCTACAACTGCATAAACTTAGTTGCGTACTCTTCCACCGTCAGCGTAGCGTGTACAAAATCGTCAAATTATTTTGCCTAGGAATCTCGAGCAAAACGTGGAAAATAACGGTTTAGAAATTCTACCTTGAAATGATCCCACATGATTGGTTCTCCTAATAATTGTTGTTCCAATTGAGCATTCCTAGATATCCAACATCTTTTAACTTATCCAGATAACTCATAAGCGACATAGAACCTTCTGCTCATCCGTACATCCTAATTCCCTAAATAATTCTCCTATATCTAATATCCAATTTTCTGCTAAATACAGAATCAGATCCACCATTAAAACATATCGGACATTGTCAATCCTCCCTTCAATCATCTGTTGAATCATGAACTCCGCTAGGTTTCGAAGACTGCCATAATTTCCTGAAGAATTCAAAGAGCAAGGTCTAACATAGGTGAAAATGGAAGTCAAATTTCAAACCTTTAAAACGTCAAAGTACTTAAGAAGAAATATATAAGTCGAAAACAAAACAAACACTAGATATATCAAAGATAGATGATTTGATAGAGATATTCATTAAGTCAACCTATTCTATGAGGTTAGGCATGTGGGAGGATCCTCAGATCCTTACAAAACTTGGCTATTATTTAACAAAATTTGTGAACTTTAGTAGTTCACTTGATCCTACCTAGTTATCACCTAAGCCTATATTGTTCAGAAAAAGAATATATATATATATATATAGACCAAAATAAAACTTAAATAAACATTAGAAAGGAAAGTCAGTCCTCGTCGTCGCTCAGAGTGAGGTCAATTAGGTGTAGGCCGGGGTGATGACTCCAATATATTCTGAAATGTATATAGGGGGCAGGTCCTTGGAGACCCGGTATGGAAGATGATCTACCGTCATTGCCAAGTTTTCCTTCACCGAGACACAAATGTGAATTACTAGAAAGTGGGTGGAGAGCTCGTGGGAGAGATTGGACTCAAGAAGAACCATTTTCCGTTTATCCAGTATATGCAAAAATAAACATCAAGGTGGGGCTAGTATTAAGGACTCAGTAAAGGGGGATAGGGGCATGTGATCAACGTAAGCATGTTCTTAAGTAATAAAGAATTATCGTACTTACCATTATGAGAAACCAATAATTGAGAAAGAAAATTCCATTACCATGTATGTGATGAAGATGCATGGACGTTTTCCTATCATCCTTTTTTGTGTCCAATGTTTCGCCCCCAAGTGACAGGGTTGTGCGTCCATCTCCCCTTCCACCGGGATAGGCCTGTGCTGTATGTCGCACCAGAATGTCGAGCAAAGGATCTTCTATTGTCTTTTGCTTAGGAGGCCACCCACTACCCTTTAGTGGTGGTGTCCTCCCCCGACGATAGGTACCGTCAACCATAACTTCATTTTATTTCCGTATCCATGCAATGATGCATATGCTTCATCGAATGCATGTGTATTATTTCATTTAGAGACAAGTTTGAGATGACATACGAATCACATATTTGATTCACTAATCTTGTTTGTGAGTCTAACTAACAACCCAAGAGGGGGTGAATTGGGTTTATCAAAAACTTACCCATTTTTCGATTAAAACACAGATCTGAAAAATACTATTTCTCTAAGAATAAAAATGCAGATTTGAATATACTAAATGATAAGCTAAATATAAGCAATAAATCATGAATCATAAAACATTACAAATATGAATATGAAACGAATAATAAGCGAGATAGAGTTAGAGAGATGACACCGTAATTTTAGGTCATTAGGCCAACACTTGCCTACGTCCACCCCCAAGGCTATTGACTTCCTTGGGCTTCATTCACTATTCTTCAAATAGCGAATACACCTTAGCTTCCGCGGTGCTAAGGAACCTTTACAAAGCATTTTTCGAGATCACGCTTCAACTCTCTTCACAAATCTCAAAACCCAAGGGATTTCGTCTAGTCTCACAAGTAGGACCAAGTGTTTTCCCAACACTCAAATGTTTTACAAATAATGAGTACAATAAGGAATGACTCTCTTAGCCGAATGTGCAAGTGTAAAGCACAAAATGTGTGGAATGGCTTTCTAAGCCGAATTAGCAAATGAAAAGCTTAATAAAGTGCAAGAAGACAAGATTCTTAAATGAAACCTAAGGTTTGCCAAGTAGGAGCACAAGTTTTCTTGGTAGATGCGGTCTTCCCTCTTCTTCAAAGAACTTTATCTCTCTAGAAGTTTGGGCAAAGAGAACTTGCAAGTTTTTTCCCTCTTCTTCAATAAATTTCTCTCTTTGGAGGCTGGGTTGTCAATGATGAGCAAGAGAATGAGATTTGACAGTGAAGCTTTGGCCTTGAACGAATCAGCAAGTGATTTCTTTGGATATAGCTTTCTATCTCTTTGGAAGGATAGATGTTGAATGATGATGCAAATCCCTCTTCATCAAGAAATTTCTCTTCCTTTGAAAGCAAAGTCGTCAATGATGAACAAGAGGAGAAGATTTAACAGTAAGAGCTCCGGACTCAAAGGAATCAGCAAATGGATTTCTTTGCATCTTGGTTTTTTCTCTCTCTAGATGTTGCGATAATGATCGAGCTTGTTCTTCTCTCTCCATCTCATTCTTCTTATAGCTCATAGGTCTTCAACGGTCATAAAGGATCTTCTTGTAAAGTTTGAGTGCCGTTGTAGGGGTTTAAAAGACTTTTTTAACCACTTTGAACGATCTGGTGTTGTTCCAGAATTTCTACAAATTCGTGGTACGTGTCGACACCATGTTTTCATCTCTCGGGAGACAGTGCAATGTGTCGACACATTGAACACTTAGTCTGAAAATGCTGTCAACAATGAAATTTTGCATTTTGGAGTTGGGCTTTCGGGTGTAAGTGCAATGTGTCGACACTTACAAGTTCTAGAGAGAAAAACAGTAGCTTTAAAGTGTCCAATCCATTCCAAACTTCTTTAAACACCTACAATATGAAAAATTGAACTTATCAACTTGTGTAATGGTGGTTTAGAAAAAAAAACATGTGTAATGGTGTTCAAGTGCACTTAGAAATATTTTGGTGAGATAATCTTAATCCTTTTGAAATATAACTTGGATAAAGTGGATTGACAATATAAAATCTAAAAGTCTTCAAAACTTAGAATATTTTGTTATCATCAAAATCATTTATGGATTGTTTGCAAAACAACCTTGGGCTAACATTGTTCATTAATGACATTGTTTACTATTTATGTGTAACAAAATAACTTTCTTATTTTCAAGCTTAAATGCATGAGACCTAGATAAGATAAGCTCAATAACCTAAATCCTCTTAATTCAGCAAGCTAGTTTGATGCAAAATATTTAAATTTTTAACATGACAAGTCCAACAACTTATGGACCTAAGTAAGCTAAGGCCTATTTGACCTATTCAAGTCCAATAAGGACTCGTACTAGCGCCTATCATGCAAGCCATCCTTTACTAGGTTTCAGGGGTTCTAGGGCCTATCTAAGTAAGACCAAACACCAAAATTAAAGCCAAACTCGTGGATGCATGAAATGACCCGGTTTAGTGAGCTTTCCAATTTTACCCCTAATTATGAATGCTAATAACTTCCTAACCTTAACTCCAAATGACCTTAAATTTTAACCATAGATTCCCTGATCTGTCTTGAGATAACCATAAAAATTTGGGGTTAAAAATATCCCGTTTGGCCCATGTCTGGAATGTTACGCAGCATGACATTGTTATCAAGCATGATTACTCATTATCAAGCGTGACACGACATAAGCAATTGCATGATTTTCTTGAAAGAAAAGAATTTTTGTGCAAATGAAAGTTTTTTAACAAGTCAAGTTAAGGGGCTGAAGTTGGTCGGTACCGTACCAGTAAGATAGGTGCATCCACTCCGAAGGACGAATGCGAGAAGGACGGATGACTCCTAAGGGCACCCATACCGAAGGATGCTTGCAAGAAGGATGGATAGCTCTTAAGGTATGTGCAACAACACTGAAGGATGCCTGTAAAATGGTGTGGACCTCAAAGGGTCGTGTCTAGCCATCAGGCCTGATGTGAGACCCCAACTTTTCATGTGCTCTGATTATTGCGGAAGAGTATTTGGGTATTTAGTGAAATAATTGGAGGATCATAATTGGGGTGTTGGAATAGGAAGATTTTTAGCACCCTGTTTTTAGGTAACATTGCTGTGAGATCCCGACCTTACCTTATTGATGTCGTTTATGATTCCCTCAATATGTACGTATGATTAAATGAGTGATTGTTGGTGTAAGTGTCGACACATTGGAGCATAGTGTCGACACATTAGACTAACACCCGAAAGTTTACCTTTTCTGGAGCCCAAAGTGAATTTTGACTAAGTGTTGTAAGTGTCGACACCTTGGGTCAAAGTGTCGACACATTAGACCGATACTCGAGAGTTCGCCTTTTTCCAGAACTCCCGTGGATTTTGACCAAGTGATGGAAGTGTCGACACCTTGAGTGATGGTGTCGACACATCTAACTGAAACCCGAGAGTTTACATTTTTTCCCACTTTGGCCAAGTGTTGGAAGTGTCGACACCTTGAGTGATGGTGTCGACACATCCTACTAAATGTGTTGTAAGTGTCGACACCTTTAGTGATGGTGTCGACACATATAACTAAATCCCTAGAAAATACGTGAGGTGGAATTCATGTGAAAAAGGGGGAAATAAGGGAGGGCAGCCTTGTCTTTTCCTCAAGCCCTTTACGTATAAGGCAACCCCCCCCTTTCCCACAAGTCATTTTGCCCTAGCTCCCCACCGAAGAAGAGAAGAGAAGAAAAGAAAGAAAGAAGAAGGAGAAAAGAAGAAGAAGAAAGGAAGAAGAGAAAGAAAGAGAGAGAGAAGAAGGTGAGTGCTTATGGCCGGCCAAGCCATACCCATTTTCACCTATGTTCTCTTTTTCTTTTGAATGGTTGATGGTTGTGTGTTGTTAGTTTCTCCTTGGTTGTTGTGATGGTTGTGTGTTGTTAGATTTCTCCTTGAGATTCATGTGTTTTCTTTGAAGAAAATGTAGATCTAGTGAGTTTTAGAGAGTTGTATGGATTGTGCACAAAGCCATGGAGAGTGTGGTTAGATTTGGGAATTTATAAACCCAAGAGAAACCAACTTGCATACTAGGTGTTTGATAAAAGACCAAAGGGAGTGAAATAGATGCAATAACCTTTGTTCTAGTGATGAAATCATTGTTTTTGGTTGGAAGTTTTGAGTTGTATGTGTAAAGTCTACGTCTTGTATATGAGGTTATATGAGGAGGGCACTTGGGGCAAATTTCGTGGGCGTTGGATGATTTTGTACGATGAAGTATGTGTATGACAAAGTATGAGATATTGAACGAGGAATAAGTATGAGATATTGAATGAGGAATAAGGACGATTTTGTATGATGAAGCGTGAGTAATTGATTGATTACTCTATACGTCTAGTAAACCTATGAATAACAATGGTATGATCCAATTGTAGGTAAAGGGGCATTCAACCCACAAGCAAGCGAAGTAAGAGGAGCTTACGTTTGTAAGTGAAAATCTTTACAAACTGGAATGATACACTGCATGAAGAATATTTATGAATAAGCATATCAAGTATGATATATCAAGCATGACATTACCAAGCACGACATGAATGCATCATGATCATTTGCATTCATTTTCCTCATGAGAAATGAGACATTTTATGCAAATGAAAGTACCATTTTTATGCTACTTATGACAAGTTTTATGACAAGTTAATTAACGAACGAACCCAAGTCGATCGGTACCGTACCAAGTCAAGAAGGTGCATCCATACCGAAGGACGTTTACGTGAAGGATGGGTGTCACCTAGGACACCCATACCGAAGGATGCTTGCAAGAAGGATGGGTAGTCCAGGAGGTATGTGCAATCACACTGAAGGATGCTTGCAAGAAGGTGTGAACCTCCAAGAGTCGTGTCTAGCCACTGAAGGACATTGAGAAGGTGTGCTAGCTCGACCATATGTAAGGTCCCCAAGGGAAATAGGGGACAGTTCCAACGGGAACGCACAACCCTGATGCCAGGGGTAAATGGAGCTCAAGTAGCCCATAGGATAAGAATGGAAAAGATTTTCCAAAAGAAAGAGCTTTATAAGTATAAGAGATGTTTAAAATAGCAAGTGCATGTGCATATGCAATCATGAGGCATACACGTGCATCACGATTCATGATCATGCATGAATTATATACGTATACATGATATTTAAAGTTCAAGTTGTGATTATTTAAAGTTAAAGCTCATGATATTTCAAGTTGTACTTGAATTACATTATGTTCAAGTTTGTAATTATTTCAAGTTTAAGCGCATGCTTATGATTTTAAGTCAAGTGCATGCTTATAATTTTAAGTTCATTATGATATCGAGTTCATGATGATTTCAAGTTTAAAAGCAAGTGTATGATTTCAAGTTCAAGATTATGAGTTCAAAGAATAAGTTCATGGTTTCAAACTCACGATTTCAAGTTCATATTTGCAAACCATGATTTCAAGCTCATGTTTTAATTATAATTCCTTACTGAGTCTTTCGACTCACAGATGTTTTCAATTGTATCATTCCAGATAACAATTCAGGTGGGAAAATCTAGAAGAGGGACCGATGGGAACGTCCTCATCCCTCTTTGTTGTTCATTAAAGGTTAGATGTAATTTTGAAGAGTCATCATGAGCCTCCGTCGTGTGGTGGTCATGGGTTATTCGGACTATTAGAGTTCAAGGTTTTTGATGTCTAGTATCTTAGTCGTGGTTATCAGAATCAGAAGTTGAAGAGTTCATAGGAAGTACTATCAGGCATCCTGTGAATGTCTATGTTATGTGTATAAGGATTCAAGATGTATTACTTATATGTTATGAGTAGGTCCATATAAAGGTTTTGTTGGAATCCCTTAGGACTTGTACTTCAGTCATGCAGACATGACATGTAATTTGGATGCTTTCACTATTGCCGTTGTAGTCAATTGTGTAAGTTGAAGTTTATGTAAATCTCTTTGGCCCATCTCTCTCAGTTGTAGGTGTTTTATGTATTTGTATAAAAAAAATCCGCTGCATGATTAAGAGAAACGCTGGAACATTCATTGAGTGGATGTTCGCGGCTGTCATTAACCCCCTTCGGGCTAGCGTTCGGGGCGTGACAGAAAATGGTATCAGAGGAAATAGAGCTTTGGGCCAGGAGACATAAGGTATAGATTAGAACCCTAAGAGTTAGCTATGTGTTAGGTATCAAGTACACTAGACTGGTGACAAAGACTCGTTATGAGAAATCATAGTGAATAAAGACTTTGAAAGTGCAGAATGACACCTAGAGGACCAAAAGAGAATTGGGGACTCAGAGAATCGAATGTCACTACTGATGATGTTTTAGAACACATGGCTCGGCTTGTCACTGAACAGGTGCTACAAGGAACAAATGATTAAGGTTACCTAAGGATATGATTACGCAGACCCTGGAAGAAATTTTTATCGAAGTAAGTTTTGATTTTGGTAGACTTCCGAATGGAGTTTGCCGGAACACCTGATTTTAGTCAGAGGGTCAGATTTTGGCTGAGGAATAGTTATTGCTCTTTGACTTATTAAGGCTTAGGAATTCAAGACAATGAGTTGTTTTGAGGATAATGAATTTTGATATTAGACTTGGTCTGCATTTGAGATTATACGGACAGGGAATCGAAGAACTATTGGAGTTTTATACCGCCCAGATAAGGGATTTGTTGATCAATTGTAAAGAGCTTAAGTATGCACTAATGCTTATTTATGAACAGAGTATGATCTTTGGATTAGGAAAGAGATATATCTGAGAAGATATTTTACGCTAAGGATTGCTGTTATAAGTGCTTATTGATGCCATTAGAATTGACCATGGCATAAGAGACATTGAAATGATGATTAGGGTGCTTCGGGGCCATTTAGATTGATTAGTGATCTTCATGATGATACAGTGGCTCATTTGAAGAGTTAAGAGGGTTATAAAGAATGTTTGTCGATTGAATTGCAGAAATTAAGTTGAGGAAATTTGACTACCAATTTTTCTAAATGTGGAGGATTACCCGAATGCATGAGTAAATCCACTATAATGTAGTCTAATGTTGGTGATCAAATTATAAAGAATGCCTAATTGAAATTGAGGGGCATATAGCATTAGCTAATTTGATGGTAATGGAGATGGTGGTTTGAATGGAGATCGAGGTATCATCAGTCGAAGGTGAAGGAAGGAGGTATATCCAAGACGACCTTCAGACACGTTATGGTCACTATGGAATTCTTGGTGATGCCATTGGGCTGGCCAATACTCCGGCCTCATGTATGGATTTAATGAACAGGGTGTTCAAGGAGTTCTAAGATAAGTTGTGGTTGTCTTTATAGACGATATTTTGATTTAATCAAGAAATAAGCATGAACATGAGAAACATCTAAGGACTGTTCTACAGATTTTCACGGAGAAGAAGTTGTATGCTAAATTCTCTAAGTGTAAATTTTGGTTGGAGCAAGTCCGATTTTCGGGGCATGTGGTTTCAGGCAAAGGGATTGTCGTGGAACACGGTAAGGTCGATGATGTAACCTAATGGCCAAGGCCTATAAATGTGAAGGAAATAAGGAGTTTCCTGGGGTTAACAAGATACTACCGAAGGTTCATCGAGGGGTTTACAAAGATAGTTATACTATTGACATCGTTGATTAAGAAAAATGTCAAGTTTAAATAGACGTTTGAGTGCGAATAAAATCTTTTGGGATTTTAGACCGAATGGGTACCATGACGTACCAGTGGCCCTACCTATGTCTTAGAGTATGAGCCCTTGCACATTAAGGGAACCTTTTTATATGTAGGAGAACCGATAAGGGTTAGCCAAAAGGGTGAAACAGTTGAGGACAAAAACCAAATTCCGAGGACGGAATTTTTGTAAGGAGGGGAGGATGTGAGACCCCAACTTTTCATGTGCTCTGATTATTGCGGAAGAGTATTTGGGTATTTAGTGAAATAATTGGAGGATCATAATTGGGGTGTTGGAATAGGAAGATTTTTAGCACCCTGTTTTTAGGTAACATTGCTGTGAGATCCCGACCTTACCTTATTGATGTCGTTTATGATTCCCTCAATATGTACGTATGATTAAATGAGTGATTGTTGGTGTAAGTGTCGACACATTGGAGCATAGTGTCGACACATTAGACTAACACCCGAAAGTTTACCTTTTCTGGAGCCCAAAGTGAATTTTGACTAAGTGTTGTAAGTGTCGACACCTTGGGTCAAAGTGTCGACACATTAGACCGATACCCGAGAGTTCGCCTTTTTCCAGAACTCCCGTGGATTTTGACCAAGTGATGGAAGTGTCGACACCTTGAGTGATGGTGTCGACACATCTAACTGAAACCCGAGAGTTTACATTTTTTCCCACTTTGGCCAAGTGTTGGAAGTGTCGACACCTTGAGTGATGGTGTCGACACATCCTACTAAATGTGTTGTAAGTGTCGACACCTTTAGTGATGGTGTCGACACATATAACTAAATCCCTAGAAAATACGTGAGGTGGAATTCATGTGAAAAAGGGGGAAATAAGGGATGGCAGCCTTGTCTTTTCCCCAAGCCCTTTACGTATAAGGCAACCCCCCCTTTCCCACAAGTCATTTTGCCCTAGCTCCCCACCGAAGAAGAGAAGAGAAGAAAAGAAAGAAAGAAGAAGGAGAAAAGAAGAAGAAGAAAGGAAGAAGAGAAAGAAAGAGAGAGAGAAGAAGGTGAGTGCTTATGGCCGGCCAAGCCATACCCATTTTCACCTATGTTCTCTTTTTCTTTTGAATGGTTGATGGTTGTGTGTTGTTAGTTTCTCCTTGGTTGTTGTGATGGTTGTGTGTTGTTAGATTTCTCCTTGAGATTCATGTGTTTTCTTTGAAGAAAATGTAGATCTAGTGAGTTTTAGAAAGTTGTATGGATTGTGCACAAAGCCATGGAGAGTGTGGTTAGATTTGGGAATTTATAAACCCAAGAGAAACCAACTTGCATACTAGGTGTTTGATAAAAGACCAAAGGGAGTGAAATAGATGCAATAACCTTTGTTCTAGTGATGAAATCATTGTTTTTGGTTGGAAGTTTTGAGTTGTATGTGTAAAGTCTACGTCTTGTATATGAGGTTATATGAGGAGGGCACTTGGGGCAAATTTCGTGGGCGTTGGATGATTTTGTACGATGAAGTATGTGTATGACAAAGTATGAGATATTGAACGAGGAATAAGTATGAGATATTGAATGAGGAATAAGGACGATTTTGTATGATGAAGCGTGAGTAATTGATTGATTACTCTATACGTCTAGTAAACCTATGAATAACAATGGTATGATCCAATTGTAGGTAAAGGGGCATTCAACCCACAAGCAAGCGAAGTAAGAGGAGCTTACGTTTGTAAGTGAAAATCTTTACAAACTGGAATGATACACTGCATGAAGAATATTTATGAATAAGCATATCAAGTATGATATATCAAGCATGACATTACCAAGCACGACATGAATGCATCATGATCATTTGCATTCATTTTCCTCATGAGAAATGAGACATTTTATGCAAATGAAAGTACCATTTTTATGCTACTTATGACAAGTTTTATGACAAGTTAATTAACGAACGAACCCAAGTCGATCGGTACCGTACCAAGTCAAGAAGGTGCATCCATACCGAAGGACGTTTACGTGAAGGATGGGTGTCACCTAGGACACCCATACCGAAGGATGCTTGCAAGAAGGATGGGTAGTCCAGGAGGTATGTGCAATCACACTGAAGGATGCTTGCAAGAAGGTGTGAACCTCCAAGAGTCGTGTCTAGCCACTGAAGGACATTGAGAAGGTGTGCTAGCTCGACCATATGTAAGGTCCCCAAGGGAAATAGGGGACAGTTCCAACGGGAACGCACAACCCTGATGCCAGGGGTAAATGGAGCTCAAGTAGCCCATAGGATAAGAATGGGAAAGATTTTCCAAAAGAAAGAGCTTTATAAGTATAAGAGATGTTTAAAAGAGCAAGTGCATGTGCATATGCAATCATGAGGCATACACGTGCATCAAGATTCATGATCATGCATGAATTATATACGTATACATGATATTTAAAGTTCAAGTTGTGATTATTTAAAGTTAAAGCTCATGATATTTCAAGTTGTACTTGAATTACATTATGTTCAAGTTTGTAATTATTTCAAGTTTAAGCGCATGCTTATGATTTTAAGTCAAGTGCATGCTTATAATTTTAAGTTCATTATGATATCGAGTTCATGATGATTTCAAGTTTAAAAGCAAGTGTATGATTTCAAGTTCAAGATTATGAGTTCAAAGAATAAGTTCATGGTTTCAAACTCACGATTTCAAGTTCATATTTGCAAACCATGATTTCAAGCTCATGTTTTAATTATAATTCCTTACTGAGTCTTTCGACTCACAGATGTTTTCAATTGTATCATTCCAGATAACAATTCAGGTGGGAAAATCTAGAAGAGGGACCGATGGGAACGTCCTCATCCCTCTTTGTTGTTCATTAAAGGTTAGATGTAATTTTGAAGAGTCATCATGAGCCTCCGTCGTGTGGTGGTCATGGGTTATTCGGACTATTAGAGTTCAAGGTTTTTGATGTCTAGTATCTTAGTCGTGGTTATCAGAATCAGAAGTTGAAGAGTTCATAGGAAGTACTATCAGGCATCCTGTGAATGTCTATGTTATGTGTATAAGGATTCAAGATGTATTACTTATATGTTATGAGTAGGTCCATATAAAGGTTTTGTTGGAATCCCTTAGGACTTGTACTTCAGTCATGCAGACATGACATGTAATTTGGATGCTTTCACTATTGCCGTTGTAGTCAATTGTGTAAGTTGAAGTTTATGTAAATCTCTTTGGCCCATCTCTCTCAGTTGTAGGTGTTTTATGTATTTGTATAAAAAAAAATCCGCTGCATGATTAAGAGAAACGCTGGAACATTCATTGAGTGGATGTTCGCGGCTGTCATTAACCCCCTTCGGGCTAGCGTTCGGGGCGTGACACCTGGGTCCATTCAAGGGCTAGCTCGACCAGATGTTATGTCTCCGAGGGGAAAGGGGGACGGTTTCGATGGGAACGCTCAACCCTGACTTCAGGGGTTAAATGGAGTGTATGTAGCCCACAAGATAGGAAATGAATCATTTTCAAGATTAAATGTCTTTACAAGTTCAAGTATATGTTTTCAAGAGCAGGTGCATGTGTTTCATATGCAAGCATTGAGCATACATGCACAACGAAATTCATGATCATGCATTCTTTAAAAGTTCATGTTCCCTTACTGAGTCTTTTGACTCACGATTTTTAAATTGTATCATTCAAGATATGCCAGGTGAAAGGAGTCGTGAGGACTACTTATCTTGAAAGGAAAGGCCTCAGAGTAATCTTTTGAGATTTTGGTGGCCATAGATCATTGTGGTCTGCCACGGATGAAGTGTTTTGTTTATGTATTTTAATTATGATACTACACTATTATTATTGAAGTTTTTTGTGTAAGTTGAATATTTGTGAATCTCCTGGGCCCGTCTCTCTCAGTAGTATAAAAAAAATTTGTTCCAGTGTCAAGGTTAAGTTCGCTGGAGCATTCGATCGGGAATGCTTGCGGCTGTCATTGGCCCTTCGGGTTAGCGTTCGGGGCGTGATAGTTAAGTGGTATCAGAGCAATAGAGAGTAGGCCAGAATACATGAGTAATATATTGGAGCACTAAGAGTTAGCTACTTGTTTAAACATCGAGTACGCTAGATTTGTTACATAGACCTATTAGAACACGTACTAAACGATGACCTTAAAGTGCAAGATGGCAACCAGAGGACCACAAAGGAATCGGGGACCCGAAGAACCGGGTCTCATGACTGATGATGTTTTAAGACATATGTCTCAGCTTATTGCTCAGCAGGTGCAACAAGGAGCAAATGTGGAAGGGGCAAGAGGCCCCAATGAGGGATGCACCTTTGACTAGTTTAACCGCTAGCACCCGTCAGCGTACTGAGCCAAGAGTTAAGGCAACATCCCATAACTTGGGAGAGATTTCAACAAGAATTTCTGGATCGCTATTTTCCAAGAACAACTCGGGAGGCAAAAGCGAGAGAGTTTGCCACCTTGACTCAGGGGACTATGACAGTGGAGCAGTACTCCGGTAGATTTTATGGAATTGGTGAGGTTTGCCCTGTATCTAGTGCCATATGAGGAGAGGAAGGCTAGGAAGTTTGAGGTGGGACTCCACACTCGAATTTATGACAGGGTTTATAGCCACTATTTGAAGACCTTGGTAGAAATGACAGAACGGGCAGTGATTGTGGAAAGAGGGCTGCAGAGGACAGTGGTGTATTATCACCAGCAAAAGAGGAAGGTCCCTCCAAACCGGTGATGTCGCAGGTGCCCTGGAAGTGAAGTAAGCAGAGTTCGTCCCAGAGACATAATCAGAGATCTGGTGGAGCCCAGATTTCGAGGGGAAACCAATTCCCACTATGTAACAAGTACGGCAAAAGGCACCCAGGGGAATGTAGGTAAGGATTATGCTTTCAGTGCGGGAAACCCGGTCACATTGCAAGAGATTGCAGGGTGACAAGTAACTCGAACCAAGCACCTCGACCCGCACAACAGAATAATGCGAGAAGGCAAGGAGGTCCAACTCAAGCAAGAGCAGACGCTCTTACTCCAGAGGATGCGGAGAATCAAACAAGAGTGGTGGCAGGTAAGTTGCCTTTGCCTCACGGGGAAGCCCTCGTTTTATTTGACTCGGGGGCCACACATTCATTCATAGCATCAACATACTGTAGGGCAAACATTATAAGTCATGAATCACTAGAATATCATGTAACGGTGTCGACGCCAACTGGGGAAGAGTCAATTGTAATCGGGTAGTGAAGAATTATCCGATAGAAGTTGAGGGACAAATAATGATGGCTGATCTTATTTTGATGGAGATGGGGGGATTTGATATTATTTTAGGTATGGATTGGTTGGCAGCACATGGTGCTAATATCCGGTGTCATGAAAAGAAGGTCGTGTTCCAGAAGGAAGGGAGATCGGACTGTTGTTTTATAGGTATGAGAAAGATGGAGCGAAGGCCAGCGATTATTTCAGCCTTGCAGGCCAAGAAATTGTTACAAGGGGGACATGAAGGATTTTTAGTCTGGGCAAATTGTGAGATCCCGATTTTAAGTATGTATTAATGAGAAATGTATGTATGATTAAATGAGTGATTTTTGATGTAAGTGTCGACACCTTGAGTGATGGTGTCGACACATTTAACTAAAACCGGAAAGTTTACATTTTTCCGGAACTCCAGTGATTTTGACTAAGTGTTGGAAGTGTCGACACCTTGAGTGATGGTGTCGACACATCTAACTAAAACCCGAAAGTTTACCTTTTTCCGGAGCCCAAAGCGATTTTGGCTAAGTGTTGGAAGTGTCGACACATTGGGGAATAGTGTCGACACATTAAACTACAACCCGAAAGTTTACAATTTCCGGAACTCAAAATGATTTTGGCTAAGTGTACGAAGTGTCGACACATTGAGCGATGGTGTCGACACATTGAACTACAACTCGAAAGTTGGGGAAATCACGTGAAGGAGGGAAGAAAGGGGGAGGGCAGCCTTGTCTTTTTCCCCCAAGCATTTTCATGCCTATTACTCTCTCCCCCCCTTGCCGAACATTTCATTTTCCCCCTTTTCTGCTGCCTTTTCATTTCCCTTATGCCCTAGCACACTCACACAACCGAAGAAGAAGAAGAAGAAGAAGGAGAAAGAAAGAAGAAGGAGAAGAAGAAAAGAAAAAGGAGAAAGGAAGAAGAGGAAGAAGAAGAAGAGAAAGAAAGAGAGAAAAGGAGGTGAGGGATTTCAGCCATTCTTGGCCGACTAGGCCATCACCCATTTCTCTCATTTTCTCTTCTTTCCTTTAATGGTTGTTGGTTGTGAAGTTTGTTTGGTTTCCTCCTTGTATGTGTTGTGTTCATGTGTGTTCTTTGAAGAAAATGTAGATCTAGTAAGCTTTAAAGAGTAGTATGGGTTGTATATGGAACCATGGAGAGTTATGGTTAGATCTGAGAGAAGAAAATATGTTCAAGAGAGAGAGGTTGCTTGCTACACCCTAGGTGTTTGATAAAAAGCCCAAAAGAGGGCTGAAATCTATTTGAGCATGCATGGCCGAGTGGTTGTGGTATTGGGTGTTGTCCTTTCATATCTAAATGCCTTGAAGTTCAAAGGAGCTTTGGGAATGAGTGTTGTTGCTAGAAATAAGCTGAGGCTTTTAATTTAGAAGCATGGGTGAAGTTGTTGCATGAAGAAGGTTATATTACAAAGGGAGGAAACTTGTAGGAAAAAGTAAACTTCTTTGTTGCTGATTTCACCTATAGAGGATAGGCCCATTCTATATGACCTATTGTTGTTGAATTGGAAAACCCATAACATTCATAAGCGTGGCCAGTTATGTTAAAGATCATAGAGAATTATAGAGGATGCTTGTTAGACAAGTTGCTGAAATTTAACCTCTGCAGATTTCAAGGCTCTTTGGGAGTGTATTCTGATGCAATTGTGCTTATCCCTTAATCTTATTAGGATCCTAGATTATAGGCCTAGGAAATGGGGAGAT
The DNA here is from genome assembly GCA_963930655.1 of Myrica gale. Lineage (NCBI taxonomy): Eukaryota > Viridiplantae > Streptophyta > Magnoliopsida > Fagales > Myricaceae > Myrica > Myrica gale. Next base: position 20,769,973 of record OZ005600.1, on the reverse strand, counting down.
TTTAAGTCATATCCTGGATGATTCCGATAACTATCGAATGAGATATGCGTTGTTCGAGGCCCGGACGTCAAGCTGCCAGCAGCCTTGCACGTCCGGAATATCAGCTCATTTCGAGCACCCTTTTGAGGGATCATTTTAAGTCCAAATTTTACGAAGTTAGTCTTGAATTATAATTTTATGAAAGGAGAACATTTTAAGGTGAATTTCGGGTGATTTGGAGGTGTAATTCATAAGTTATGATATTTTTAAAATGGAGGGCCGAGCTGGAACAGCAATAGTGTGGTTGTATGATTTTTGCTTAATATGAAGTGTTCATGAAAATGTATAGCACATTCTGCTGTGGTGAATTTTACCCCCAATCTAGACCTATGAAAGATGAATATTTCAAGATAAATTTCATGTACGTTGGAGCCATGGTTTTGAAGTTCGGAATTTTTAAGTTGGAGACGTCGGGGCTGCCCGCTTGGACGTCCTCAACAGCTTGTATTTTCGGGTAAAGGTTTCAAGTGGCAAACGAACTCCAAATTAGTTAGAATTTTGATATGCTATGAAAATTAGTGTCAGGGTCAGTTAGAACTCAATTCTTATGGCTTTGGCATCCTTAAGAAGATACCTTGTGTTGTAAGATGACCAACTAGGAGTTAAGAATACGGACAATTTTGTATGATGAAGTGTGAGTAATTGATTGATTACTCTATACGTCTAGTGAGCCTTTGAATAACACTAGTATGATCCATTGTAGGTAACGTGACGTTCAACACTCAAGCAAGCGAAGGTAAGAGGAGCTTACGTTTGTAAGTGAAAATTGTAAGTGGAACTTACGTCAGTAAGTGAAAACTTACTTGTTATGAAAACTGGAATGATACACAACATGTTTTTATGAACAAGCATAACAGATTTATAACCAAGCATGACAAGTTATTTCTCAACAAGCATGACATAGTATACGTATTTGCATGAAAGCATGAAAGAAGTTTTTGTGCAAATGAAAACATGAAAGTTTTATGAGATCAAGTAAGTTTTATGAGATATTTGTCATCAAGCATGACCCGGCAAGAGCAATTGCATGATTTTCTAGAAGGAAAGAGAAAGAGAAGCATTTTATGATAAGTTGATTACTCATCATCAAGCATGACATGAGCACGTCATGAGCAATTGCATTTGCATTTATTTTTCTCATAAGAAAGAAGGAGAAATTTTATGCAAATGAAAGTACCATTTTTATGCTACTTTATGTTAAGTTTTATGACAAGCAAGTTAATGAACCCAAGTCGGTCGGTACCGTACCAAGTCAACGAGGTGCATCCATACTGAAGGACGTTTACGTGAAGGGTGGATGTCACCTAGGACACCCATACCGAAGGATGCTTGCAAGAAGGATGGGGTAGTCCAGGAGGTACGTGCAATCACACTAAAGGATGCTTGCAAGAAGCTGTGAACCTCCAAGGGTTGTGTCTAGCCACTGAAGGACGAATGCGAGAAGGTGTGCTAGCTCAACCATATGTAAGGTTCCTAAGGGAAATAGGGGACAGTTCCAATGGGAACGCACAACCCTGATACTAGGGGTAAGTGGAGCTCAAGTAGCCCATAAGATAAGGAGTGGAAAGATTTTCCAAAAGCAAGAGATTTATACTTGAAGTTTTCAAGAGCAAGTGCATGTGCATATGCAATCATGAGGCATACACGTGCATCAAAATTCATGATCATGCATGAATTACATAAGTTTACATGATATTTCAAGATCAAGTGCATGCTTATGCTTTTAAGTTCATTATGATTTCAAGTTCATGATGGTTTTAAGTTTAAATGCATGCTTATGATATCAAGTTTAAGTGCATGCCTAGGATTTCAAGTTCAAGTGCACGCTTAGGATTTTAAGTTCATTATGATTTCAAGTTCATGATGATTTTCAAGTTCAAGTGCACGCTTATGATTTTAAGTTCATTATGATTTCATGTTCATGATGATTTCAAGTTGAAGTGCATGCTTATGATTTTCAAGTTCAAGTGCATGCTTACAAGTTTAAGTTCATATTTATGAGTTCAAGAACATGTTCATGGTTTCAAACTCACGATTTCAAGTTCATATTTCCAAACCATGATTTCAAGTCCATGTTGTAATTATAATTCCTTACTGAGTCTTTCGACTCACAGTTTTACATTGTATTGATTGTATCACAATTTTGTTAGTTTATCACTTGAAAAGTTCCACAATTACACCATTTCCACTAGAAAATGAGAAAATTATGCTTTGGGCATTAGTATGAGGCAAATTGTTAATTTTGACAAAAGCAAGTGTAATTGATTAAATTTAAGTTATTTGTTTTCTCTCTTCTCACCATATTTTCATGTCTCCATTTTTACACCTAATGGACTTTTGTTATTCTTAAAATAGGTGAAAGCCCATCAGCCATAGGCCCAGTCGGATTAGTAAATGACCTCCCTTCATGGGATGTAAGACAATTCGGCCCAGAGAAGTAAGACAATTCAGCCCAGGGAAGCAAGACAACTCGGCCCACTCCGTGAGGAACAAAGCAGCTGGGCCCGTGAGGTTGTTGCAGTGCATTTTCTTTGGTGCGGAATGGAAAAAGGCTGGGTCTTACGTGAAGAAGAGGAGACTTCGGCTAGAGGGAATGCACCAGATTATTTATTTATTCAGCAGTTTTTCTTTTTGTTTTAATAGGCAGCAACTTTTCGGTGACTTTAGTGACCTAGACCTAGGCGGCAGCTTTAGTTTTTTTGGGGGATTGGCTTTTGTATTTTCATTCGGCTTTTGGAGATTTTTCCATTCGTTGCTCTAGTTCCTTTTCATTCGGTGGTTTTCAGCTTTCTCATATTTTTGCTCTAGCAACTATTCGGTGCTTTAGCTTTTGATTCGGCTGTGCTTTAACTTTTGGGAGCTTGAGATCATTCGGCTACAGTTCTCTTTCGGGCGGCTGCTTTAGCATTTTCATTTGCTTAGTTTTTCATTTGGCTACTGTAGTTGTTTTTCGTTGCTCTAGTTTAACTTTCGGCTTTTAGTTTTGTTTCATCTGCTTCTAGTTTCATTCGGTTTCATTCGGTGCTTTTGAGTTTCATTCGGTGCTTTAGATATTTCTCATTCGGAGGCTGCTTTTGCTTTTTCAGCTGCTCTAGATTAAATATCCGGTGCTTTTTTCAGCTGCCTAGATTATCTTGCTGTTGTGTTGATCGAACCTTCTATTATTATTGCACTTTCACTTTAGCTGCAAAAATATTCCAGATTTGAGGTTGGATCGAATGCCATGTTCCTTTCAATCTTTAGATTTGAGTTTTGCTTTGGTTGAATGATTAAAGTTCTATTTTATTTCTTTAATGTTAGATTAATATTTAAGTTTGCGTTTGTTAATTCCATTTCATGCTATTTAATTATCGTGTTTGATTGTTAGTTTTTCATTTATCTCCTAGCATTTAGATTAATCACAAATCAAAAATCTCCAAATCATGGATGGTAACCTAAAACCAAACTTTTCCCTTTGTAAATATCATTTTCATTGTAAATAGAACATAGTTTTCTTTTATCGTAATGGTGATTGGAATGAAAAGATTGAACACATCGTTCCTTGTGGAGATGATCTAGGACTTCCCTAGTATTACTTGACAACCTCCTACGCTTGGGAGTAATTCGCTAATCATTTTTAGTTGAGTCATGTATCATTCCAGATAACGTTTCAGGAGGGGAAATCTAGAAGAGGAACCAACGGGAATGATCTTTTCTCTTTTGTTGTTCATTAGAGGATTCAAGATGTATTATAAATATGTTATGAGTAGGTCAATGTGAAGAGGATTTGATGAAATCCCATTAGATCATGTACTTCAGCTGTGCAGTCATGCGATGTCATTAAGATGCATACCCTGTTTCGAGGAAGTCATTTTGGGGTAAGTTGAAGTTATAGCAGATCTCTTTGGCCCGTCTCTCTCAGTTAGATGTGTAAAAAAAAAAAATTCCGCTGCATGATTAAGAGAAAACGCTGGAACATTCATTGAGTGGATGTTCGCGGCTGTCATTAACCCCCTTCGGGCTAGCGTTCGGGGCGTGACACAAATGATACCCAGAGGGGGGCTGCTACAGTGGAGCAAACCCCGATAGTGAACGAATTTCCCGCTGTGTTCCCTGAAGAATTACCTGGTTTACCCCCAAATAGAGAAGTGGAGTTTGGTATTGAATTGGAACCAGGGCACCAGCAGAGGTGAAGGAGCTAAAGGTCCAGCTAGAAGATCTCTTGGAGAAAGGGTTTATACAGCCAAATGTATCACCTTGGGGAGCACCGATTCTATTTATCAAGAAGAAAGACAAAAGTCTCCGGATGTGTAATGATTATAGAGAGTTGAATAAGGTGACCATAAATAATAGATACCCGTTACCTCGTATTGATGACCTGTTCGATCATTTACAAGGGGCACAGGTGTTCTCGAAGATTGACTTGAGATCTGGGTATCACCAGTTGAAGGTAAAAGATGGAGATATACCTAAGACAGCTTTTCAGACACGCTATGGTCACTATAAATCTTGGTGATGCCATTTGGGCTAACCAATGCTCCGGCTGCATTCATGGATTTGATGAACAGGGTGTTCAAGGAATTCTTGGATAAATTTGTGGTTGTCTTTATAGACGACATCTTGATTTATTCACGAAATAAGGAGGAACATGAGAAGCATCTAAGGGCTATTCTACAGATTCTTAGGAAGAAGAAGTTGTATGCCAAATTCTCTAAGTTTGAATTCTGGTTGGAGAAAGTCCGATTTGTGGAAAATGTAGTTTTAGGTGATGGGATTGTTGTGGATCCCGGTAAGGTCGATGCTATGTTCAAGTGGCTGAGGCCTACAAATGTGAAGGAAATAAGAAGTTTTTTGGGGCTAGCAGGATATTATCAGAGGTTTATCGAGGGTTTTCAAAGATAGCTATGTCTTTGACCTCATTAACCAATAAAAACGACAACTTTGAATGGACAGATGAGTGTGAGCGAAGCTTTCAGACGTTAAAGGCCAACTTAGTCACTGCCCCGGTGTTAGCTTTACCCTCATAGCATGGAGAATATGAAATCTACAGTGATGCCTCGAAGCAGGGCTTAGGGTGTGTTCGGATGCAAAATAAGAAGGTCATAGCCTATGCGTCTAGACAGTTGAGACCTCATGAGATGAACTACCCCACCCATGACCTAGAGTTAGCTGCAGTTGTGTATGCACGAAAAATGTGGAGACATTATCTCTATGGCGTTAGATGTGAGATCTTCACAGATCATAAGAATCTCAAGTACTTCAATACCCAGAAGGAACTGAATATGAGACAACGGCGCTGGCTGGAATTGATTAAGGATTATGACTTTACTATTAGCTACCACCAGGGCAAAGCTAATGTGGTGGCTGATGCTCTAAGTAGGAAGTCGTCTGAGACAAGTGCAATGGAAGCGGTCCCTGAAGGAACCTATGAGACCCCGAACTTCGTTTTTGTTATTTTCCTATGTATTCGTTTTGACTTAACTCAAGGGCCATATTTTTGGCCAATGTATAACCTAAGTTTAAAGTTTATGGTACATTAATTTTCTTATGAAATTTCATTTAAGATTTCCTCTAGATACTTTCTTTATCATTGTGAAAGCTTATTAGTACAAGTCTATTATTACTTTCCTATGAGCCAAATTTATTCAAAAAAGATTTCTCTTATGAATTTATTTTTCCTTTGCTTATATTTATACTCCATAATTCATGAAGTTAGATATATGAAGAGAAATTTTATTTCTCATTGCCGAAAATCTCAAAGTAGAAAATCATGATATAATGATTTATGGTTATGAAATTATGTTGAGCATATAAATTATTAAGTGTCTTTGATTATGTAGGCTTAAGCATCATTAGAGAAAATAAGTGATAAGTTATTAGATTTATAAAATAGCTTGATATAGAATTTAAAAGATAAGTTAGAGTGTTTATTAAAGAAAAATGTTAGTGAGCTTATCATAGTAATAAGCTAATGCATTATAAAAGAGATAAGTCAAAGTGCTTATCATAAGTGATAAGCTAGAGAGTTTCTTAGGGAGATAAACTCTTGTTATTATCAAAGAGATAGGTTAGAGTGTTTATCATAGAGATAAGTTATGGTGTTGATATAGATAAGTTGATAAGTTGTTGGTGATAAGCTAATGTGTATATATATATTGTGATAAGTTAATGTACCTATGTGATAAGTGGTAAAATAAAAGAAAAGAAAAGTGAAATGACAAGAATGGTTTACGTGAAGGCAATTAGAGAGAATTCTAGAGACTTAAGTGAATCACGTGAAGTGTTTGCTAGGAGACAAGAAGTGAAATGCATTGATGGGAATGAGACAAGGGCCATGAGAACCGGCCATTTAACCCAATGGATGAAGGCGATATAAACAATGGAACCCCCCCTTTTTCACGTGAAAGCTTCCACCTCCAACCTTTGCATCTTAACTTCTTCAAATTTTCATTTTGCTCAGTCTCTCTTTTTTGCTCAGCTTGCTTTCCTCCTCTGGTGACCGAATACCTCTCCTTGCTGCCTGCTCACTTTTTCTTGTGACCTAACTTCATTTCCTTATTTCAGCTTGTCTTTTCTCTTGTGACCGAAACTCACCTCTTCTTGCTCAGCTTGCTTTCCTTCTCCTTGGCCGGATATCTCTCTTCACTCAGCTCATTCTCCTTGGACAGAAACTGTGAGACCCAGTTTATCTCTTTTGTTATTTCCTATGTATTAGCTTTTAATTTAAATTATGGGGCCATATTTTTGGCCAATGTATGACCTAAGCTTAAGATACATTAACTATTATGAAATTTTGTTTCAAGAATTTTCTTATAAATGATTTCTTCTTCATTGTCTAAGTTTTAGTGCAAGTCTAAATTTTATTTTCCTTAAGAGCCGAAACTTACTAGGTAAGTTTCTTTTATGGATTTATATTTTCCATTTGCTTAGTATATTCCATAATTCATGACATTAAATTATGGAGAGAGATTTATATATTATGGCCGAAAATAATTAAGTAGAAAAAATCATGAAATTCATGCTAGCATTTAAATACTTTTGTGTGTCTTTTAATAGGTAGCATTGATCATTATTATGTGGCCTTAATTATTAGTTTTGAATTGTCATTAGAGATGTTATACGATAAGCTACTAAAGTATATGATTGCTTGAAGAGAATTTAATTGATAAGCACACTTGCTTATCATAGTGATAAGCTAGCATAGTGATAAGCTAGAGAGCTTTTAAGATAATAGGTTGTTGTGGCTATCTTAGAGATAGGCTAGAGCAATTATCTTGAGATAGGTTATCATGCTTATAAGTTGCTAAGTTATGAGATTGAACTAGATAAGCTAAAGTGCTTATAGGAGATAAGTTAGGTGTGTGACAAGAGTAACTAAGTAGTTGAGTTGGAACCGAACAACATAAAGTGAACTAAGCAAGAATCAAACCAAGAAATAAAGCCATTCACGTGAAGAGCAAGGAGTGGAAAAGTCTTAAAGCTTTGTGGACCATGTGAAGAGCAAAGAAGAGATAAGATGAGCATTTAATTGATAAGACAAGACAAAAGAAGAAAAGCTATGAGTGGGTGTGATGTTCACGTGAAAGCTAAGTGGGAAAAGAGGGAAAATCAAATGAATGGGCAAGGAGCTTCACGTGGGAGGCTTGGCTTGAGGGGACAAAGGGTTGAGGTGAGAGAAAGTGAAAGAAAAAGGTTGATAGAGACAACACCATGGTCGGCCATCTCACCAAAATTCACCCCCCTTTTTTCTTTCTTTCCCTCTTGTCATTTTCAACATCTCTTGTCATTGTCATAATTGAATCCAAGTGTAAATTCAACTTGCTTTCTACACATATCACCCCCCACTCCTTCACATTTCAATTGCTTTTCTTCCTTGGCCGAACTACACCTTTCATTGCAACTCTCTCTCTTTTTTCTCTCTTGGCCGAAACTCCTCTTTGGCTTAAGTCTTGTTTCCCTTCTCTTGCAACCAAAACAATTCTCTTTTCCCCGCCATAAACCTCTATTTTAGCACCTTGAAGACACAAATTTCAGCCCTTGGAACCATTCCTAAAGGTGGAACCGAAAGTTGGGGTTAAGGAAGGATCTTGGTGAAAATCGTGTGACTAGTGGAAGGTAGAGGTAGACTTGATTTTCATATGATGTTTTGGCTTGAGTTCCTTATAGTTTCTAACCTAAGATGTTTTATTATGTTAGGTGCTCTTCTAATAGCAAAGCTTGTGTTCAATCATTAAGGTAAGGCCAAATATGGTTGTTGGTGCTAAATATTGTTGTTGGCCGAATGCTTCTCTTGGTTGGATATTGAGTTTGTGCTTTGGTTTTTTTTGCTAGTCTTGAGTTTAGAAAACCAACCCTAAGTTGTGTTGTGATGTTAGATCTGGCCATATAAGCATGAGATCCGAACTTGAATGTTAGAAAATGCAAAAGGAATGCATGTTGCAAGTTTTGGCATGAAAGGTTGTGAGTTGGTGTTGGCCAAACCTTGTATGCCTTTGATCTTCAAGTATAACTTTGTTTAAGAATAGATTTGATGAATGATCATGATATATGTAAGTTTAGTAAACATATGCATATAAGTTAGTCTTAAAATGTAGAAGTTTGTATGCAAATAAAAAGAACCAAGGAAAACCTAATTATTCTATGAATATGAGTGATGGCCGAATATGATGTCTTGTTAGATATTGAAGTTGTTTTGTGATTTGTAGATCCTAGGTTGTGAATCTGAAAATGGAGGATGGGATCACCTTTGGAGAAGAAATTGTAGACAAGGAACACTTGAAATTGAGCATGGCCGAATGACCTAGTAACAATGAAATTATATATGCTTGTGATGGATAAATGAAATTAGGGTTATAGCCAAATGGATTAGAGGATTAAAGCTTAAGTTCAATGATAAAACACACCATACATGTAAGAGAAAAACAAGGATTATAAGGCTCAAAAGGCTCGGGTTGAAATGATTATCAAGGCCTTGTAGTGTTAAGCATGGATTAAGAATTCAATTAGAATGATTAGTGTTGGCCGAATCCTATTTAGGGCAAAGTGAAATGTAATTGTAATAATATGAATATCAAAGCTAAGAATTAGAGAACCTTGATCGTATGAGGAGAAAAAAAACGTAAAACCTAATCAAGAATAATATCTCGGGTTGTATGAAGATCAAATGTCAAAGCCAAGGTTTAATTATGATTAGGGTTAGTAATTGATGAACTTAAAAGACCTAGTTTAATGTATAAAATTAAAGAAAGATTAGGATTTAATTATAGAGCAATTAGCTTGCTAATTAGAATCCTAAGTAAGAATGGTTAATAAGAGTTTCTATGTAAACCCTTGAGAATGATATAATATTTTTCATAAATATATTTTGGGAAAAACCGAGTAATATACAAATATTTATCTTGTACGATTATGTACTTAATTCCTAGTAACTAAGAAGTGTTTGAATCGCTTGTAGGTGATCTTCGTACCTTTATTCATAATCAAGGAGACCGAGGTAAGTGGAAATTGTAAGTAGAAACTTACACTTTTATGAAAACTGGAATGACACGTTGCATTGATTCATGAACAAGCATGATATTTCGAGCAAGCATGGCATGGCATGAGCATTGTATGATTTTTCTAAGGTGAATTTTTATGCAATGTCATATGGAAAGTTTATGGAAAGATAAGTTAAGTCAAAGGGCTCTGGTCGGTACCGTACCATCACGATGGACACCCATACCGAAGGACGAATGCGAGAAGGATGGGTGAATCCTAAGAGGCTGTGCAAACCACACTGAAGGACAATGAGAAGGTGTGGTCCTCCAAGGGTTGTGTCTAGCCATCAGGCCTGGGGCAACTACGGGCTAGCTCGATCAAATGAAAAGTCTCCAAGGGAAAGGGAGACGGTTCCGATGGGAACGCACAACCCGAACTCCAGGGGTTAATTGGAGCGTAAGTAGCCCACAAGTTATGAAGGAAATGTTTCCAAGGGCCATGGACCAATTTTAAGAACAAGTTTATGTCTACAAGCAAGAGCATATGCATACTCATGAAATGCATGTGCATCATGAATTATGATTTCTCATGATTAAGCAAGTTCAAGTCAAGAGCATGTTTTAAAGTTATGTTTTTCCCTTATTGAGTCTTTTTGACTCACGTTTTTAAAATTGTGTCATTCCGGATGCCTCAGGAAAAGGAAGTCAGGAGGACTACCTGACTTAGAAGAACGATTATTTCTATGTTTTGTTATTGTGACTTGATCGATGAGATCCGTCGCTTGTTAATGATCAAACATGTTATGTATGTATTAAGATACATGTTTATTGAGAACCTTAATCATGCTTTGAGTTGGCTCGCTTCTCTTGCGATTTTGTATTTTCCGCTGTAAGTATGTATGTACGAACGCTGGAGCTTTCCGGGGGATTGCTCGCAGCTTTCACGGTCCCTGCGGAATGGCGTTCGGGGCATGACAGAAACTCATCATTTCAGTTTGCTCTCTCTCTTGACCGAGCCACTTCAAGCTCCAAGTCTTGCCTTGTTTTCTTCAAGCTTTTTCCAGCAGCTATTCTTTTCCTTTTCCCTCACTTCAAATCTTCATCTCAGCACCTATTCAACACCTTTCTCAGCCCTTGAAGCCATTCTAGTGGGAGGAACCGAAAGCTGAAGGGTAGTGAAGTTTTTGGTGAAAGCCGAGTGCTTTAGTTGGAGGTAGAGGTAGATTTTGATTTGCATGTGTTGTTTTAGTTGTTTTCCTCCATAGTTTCTGACCGTAGATACTTTTATGCTAGGTGCTCACTTCTCTAATCAAGCTAGTGTCCAAACACCAAGGTAAGGTTTAATATGGTTGAAGGTGAAATTGATATTGGCCGAACCTTGCATGTCCTGTTTTTCTTTGATTTGGCCAATATACCATGTTGTTATATTGTATATATGTTAGATCTGAATAGGTTGGGTCTGCAGGAGTTAATTTTTGTGATGTGGTTAATGGAGGAAGGGATTAGTTGAGGGTGGAATGTATTCTTGCTTGAGAACCTCATGCATGTTTGAGTTTGGTGTAGATCTGGACATTTCATGATGATTAGCACCTCCTAGGTTGTGAGTTTGGTTGCTGGAGGTTGACATTATATGTTTGGATGACATGCACATAGGTTGTTGGTGGCCGAATGGCTTAGAAGTGAAATCTAGGTTAATGGCCGAATGATTGGGGTTAAGGAACCCTAGGTTTGATGCTTTGTTTTGAGTTAATGTTGCATGCAATTGGAAATCACTAAATAGATCAAGATTGAAGGTTCATTAATGGCATTATGAGTGTTAAGTTAAAATGAAAAGAAACCCTAGGTAAAACCGGTTTAGCAAGTGAGAAATTGATTGCAAGTGCATATGTACCTAAGGCTGAATATATGAATGTGTAAAGGAAGTTCAAAGGTGTGATGTAAACTTAAATATCATATGCTTAGAAGGGTGCCTCGGGTTTGGATAGTAGATGGAGTTAATGATCACGGATTAGCCATCTTAAATGTTGGATAAGATGAGTTAGTTAATTAACTAAGTTTGGCTTTGATGCATGAGATATAGAATATGTCAAGCTTGATTTGTTTCACCTATAGCTTGCTGTTTTGGAGTCTTGATTAGATGTAGAAATAATTGGTTGTAAGCCTCATAATTATGTTGTTTAGGGCTTTGGTCAGCAAGTTTATAGAGGGCAAGGGGTTAAGTTAGTGGAAATTGATGGACAATAGGTTTGATAGAGTTAAGAGCAAGGCAATGGAGTTTGATACCTTACTAGTTGCTGCTTTTTGGACTTAAGATGCTATTAGGATATGTTATATGATAATTACTTTCTTAAGTGTTTTATGTAAGTTTTCTAAAGTGAACCTTTGAAAATAAAATAGTATTTTTCATAAATGTACTTTTGGAAAACCGAACTAATTTGAAGTATTCTTCTTTGTGTGTTTATGTAATTAGTTCCTAAGCATCTAAATGTGATAATTGAATCGCTTGTAGGCGAAGCACCGTCTCATAATCAAGGAGACCAAGGTAAGTGGATTGTAAGTAAACTTACATTTTGTAAAAATGGAGTGGTACGCTACTTAGTTTCATGAATAAGCATGACATGACACAAACATTGCATGTTTTTCTAAAGTGATTTTTATGCAATGACATACGGAAAGTTTTATGATAAAACAAGTCAAGTTAAGGGCTCTGGTCGGTACCGTACCATCAAGATGGACTCCCATACCGAAGGACGAATGCGAGAAGGTTGGGTGAATCCTAAGAGGTTGTGCAACCACATTGAAGGACAATGAGAAGGTGTGGGCCTCCAAGGGTCGTGTCTAGCCATCAGGCCAGGGGCCACTTCAAGGGCTAGCTCGACCAAATGAAATGTCCCCAAGGGTAAGGGAGACGGTTCCGATGGGAACGCACAACCCGGACTCCAAGGGTTAAATGGAGCGTAAGTAGCCCACAAGTTATGAATGAACTATTTTCAAGGGCCAAGAGCAAAATTCAAGTGCATGAACAAGTTTTACGATCAAGGCACGTGCATAATCATGGAACATGTATGTTTCTCATGATAATCAAGTCCAAATTTTAAGATCATGCTTTAAAGTTATGTTTATCCCATACTGAGTCTTTTTTACTCACGTTTTTAAAACTGTATCATTCCAAATGCCTTTGGTGAAGGAATTCAGGAGGACTATCTGACCTAGAAGAAAGATGTTTATGTGTTTTGTTGTTGTGACCTGATCGATGTGATATGTCACCTGTTTATGTGTTATTTATGTATTGTGTAATTTAAGATATCATGCTTAATTGAGGACCTTTATGATGTTATGAGTTTGGCCCGTCTCTCTCTCGGTCCTTTGTTCTTCCGCTGTATGTATAAGGATTATCGCTGGAGCTTTCCTCGGGATTACTCGCGACTGTCACGGTCCCTGCGGGATGGCGTTTGGGGCGTGATAGAATCACGAGAGACTTGGAAAGGGCTTAGATCGTGTGAGACCCCGATTTTCCCCTACGTAATTGATTATGTATTATTTTATTTTTCCAATGTAATAGTTTTTATTTCTTAATGGGGCTATGTTTTGGCCAATGTATGGCCTAATTTCTTATGTTATGGTATTTTGATTAAAATGGGATTTTATTTCATAAAATCTCTTTAAATAATTAATATGCCATTTTAATGCAAGTACAAATTATATTATGTTAAGAGCCGAAATTTGCATGTAAGTTCCTCTTTTACAAATTGATATTTTTCATTTACCTACTATGATTCAAGGGCCATATAATTCGAATTGTGCTTTAATAATTTCCTTGTATAAGCCGAAATTATTAATAGATTAAATAATGAAATTCTTTTGAATACATGGATTAAATATTGTATGTGACATGTAAGATTATGATGTGTTCTATATTATTAATAGAATTTCCATATGAATATTCAAATGATAAGCTATGTAGTTATGTGATAAGTTTAGAAATGATTTAATTGATAAGCACACTTGCTTATCATAGTGATAAGCAAGCATGATAAGCTAGGAAACCTTTAGAGTGATAAGGCCTTGTGATTATTGTAGAGATAGGCTAAGGCCATTATCACATGATAAGATATCATACTTGTAAGGTGATAAGCTATTGGAATGGATAGATAAGTAAGAGAGCTTATAAAGTGATAAGTTAGGAGAGAATGAAACTAAGTTGAAAGTTGGTTGCCATTTAATGTGGAAGTAACTAGGTTGGTTGAAAAGCAACCAAACTAAGTGAGACACAAGCCATCTACGTAAATGCTATGGGATGAATTTGAAAAAGCCAAAGCAAGGCCATGTGAAGTGTAAGAGATGTGTAAGTGGTGTAAGGGAGATGAAAAGCCATAAAGCAAGGCCATGTGAAGAGTAAGAGATGTGTAAGTTGTGTAAGATGATAAGACAACACATGGATGCAAAAGAGAGAGAGAAGACTTAGACCTTTGCTTGGTCGGCCAACACCCCCCCATTCATCCCCTCTTCCTCTTTCTTTTTCTCTCTTGTCAACTCACCCTCTCAAGCCTTGTGTCATAGCATTTACTCCCCTTGGGAGACTCAATCTCTCACATCTCTCTTGCAAATGCCATGACCGAAATTCACATCTCACCCCACACTCCAATTCTTCCTCATTTGGCCGAACCCCTCATTGCTCTCAACTCTCTCCCATTTTCAAGCACTTGGCCGAACCATCCCCTAGAGTTCAAGGTTTGTTCCTTTTTCATCTTGCACCTAAACCACATTCTTCTAGCTTACCAAATCTCATTCTAAAAGCCAAGTTAAACCTCTTTTGTTGTAGACAAAAATCTCTCTTGGTGCAAACACAATCCTTCCTTGAAAACCCTAGCCATTTGACATCATTTCTCTTCAAAGCTTACCATGTTCTCTTCACCACCATAGAGCTTCTTTTAAACCAAGCTTGGTCATTTCTAAGGAGGGTGGACCGAATCTTTGGAGGAGGAAAAGGATAGGAAGATTTGGTAAAGGTTGAAGGTGAGTTTAGTTTCATTGATGATTTTGTCTTGAGCTTCACAAGTACTAACCAAAGGTACCTTATTTTCTAGGTGCTCAAGCTTGGACAAACAATAAGGTAAGGCTAAAATGATTTTGTTGGGTTAGCATGAGTGGCCGAATGGCCTATGTATAAGATCTTGGAGTTGTATTTTGATAGATGCCTTGATGTTGTTAGATCTTGGATGCTTAGGAACCCTAGGTTGTTTACATGTTAGATCTAACCATGAAAGCCCTAGATCTAAGGTTGTATGTGAAGAAAAATGCAAATGGAGAACAATGCAAGCTAAAGGAAGTTAGATCTAAGTTTTGATATGTTGGGTGATGAAAAATGATATCTTTGTTTAGATCTATGGATATTAGTGTGAATAAAGAGTAGACCTATTGTTGATGGAATTATTTGATAAAAAGATTAAGTGTATGCATGCTAGTTAGGTCACAAATGCAAAGGATGTGCATGATATGATTTTTAGCATGAAAAAGGTAACATTTTGAGTATGGCCGAAAATGAGCTATGAGGATTTTCATGTATAGTTTTAAATATGTGTAGATCTGGACATTGGCCTTAACATGTGCAAGATTTATGACCTTAATGCATAGTAGATGATTATGTTAAGTATTGGAAGCATGCATATTGAAGGAAATAAAAGAAAACTAATCATTGAGTACAACATGAGTTGGCCGAATGCCTTGAGTATGGTGTATGGTATTGGTGTTTTGATTTGTAGATATTAGGTTGTGAAATTTGTTGATTGGAGGATGGGATCACCCTTGGAGAAAAGTTGTGATTAATTGGTGCATAAATGGTAGTGGCCGAAAGTTACAAGAAGTTAACCCTAAATGCAAATTTATAATTTTTGTATTTTCATTGTTGTGTTGGATAAGAAAAATTAGAGTTAGGCTAGTTGGAATAAAATTATAGAGCCATGATCTTTATTAAATATTATTGGAACCCTAGTTAAGTTTTACTCGGGTTTTATTTGAGGTTTAAAGTCTAAGTTAAGATTTAATCATGAATAAATTATTAATAGTTAGATATAAGGTTTAATGTAGTACGTGTAATAAAAAGAGACTTAGGTTTAAATCTAAACCTATGAGTATTATTTAACCCTAATCGAGACACGTACATGGATAAATATATTTTTATTTCAATAAAAATATTAATTTAATAAGTTAAGTTTTGAATATTGTTAAGGAAAAGAATAAAATAATTATTTTTTTATTAAATAATTTCAGTGATATGTATATATAGATATATATATATATCTTCGATTGATGACTGATTTCATAATTCTTAAAGTCTAAAAGAATATTTGAATCGCTTGTAGGCGATCCACGTGTCTGTATATACGAACAAGAAGACCAAGAGTAAGTGGATACTGTAAGTGTACAGTAAGTATTTCTTTTCAAAACTGGAATGACACACTGCATCGTTTCATGAATAAGCATGAATTTTAAGAAAGCATGACATGATATGAATTTCATGAATAAGCATGAATTTTAAGAAAGCATGACATGATATGAATTTCATGAACAAGCATGAATTTTAAGCAAGCATGACATGACATGTGCATTGCATGAATTTTTCAAGAAGAAAATTATGCAATGATTTTTATGGAAAGAATACGAGAAGTTTTATGAAACGATAAGTTAATATAAGGGGCACCGGTCGGTACCGTACCATCAAGTTGGACTCCCATACCGAAGGACATTTATGAGAAGGATGGGTGAATCCAAGAGGCTGTGCAAGCCACACTGAAGGACAGTGAGAAGGTGTGGTGCCTCCAAGGGTCGTGTCTAGCCATCAGGCCCGGGGCCACTTCAAGGGCTAGCTCGACCAGATGTAAAGTCTCTAAGGGAATTCGGGGACGGTTCCGAAGGGAACGCACAACCCTGACTTCAGGGGTCAAATGGAGCGAGCCCACAAGTAAAAGACATGAAATAATTATGATAAGGCCAACAAGGGCACAAGTACGAAATGAATGATTTTTAAGGGCCAAGGGCCAGTTTTACAAGCGAGTATGAAAGAAAGTGGTTTTCAAGGGCCTGGGGCCGAAAACACTAAGCAAGAGCATATGCATAATTCATGAGCACGCATATGCATCAGTTATCAAGTTTTCTTTCTTTCATGATTAAGCAAGCATGAGTCAAGAGCATGATTTAAGTTTTACGTTTTTCCCTTACTGAGTCTTTTTGACTCACGTTTTTAAAACTGTGTCATTCCAGATGTATCAGGTGAAGAGAGTCAGGAGGACTACCTGACCTAGATGCCCAAGATGTTAAGCTTCGCATTTTGTTGATAGTGACATGAGTGTCACTAATTGGGTTCTAATATGTTTTTAAATATTTGTTTTGTATGAATTTAATGAGAACCCTGATTATGTAAGTATTTGCTCAAACCCCTCGCGATCCTGTACGTTTCCGCCGTAATCAAGTAAGAATATAAGTAAGAACGCTGGAGCCATCCGGGGGATAGCTCGCGGCTGTCACGGTCCCTGCGGGATGCCGTTCGGGGCGTGACAGTTAAGTTGGTATCAGAGGATCGGAGGGTAGAGTCGTAGAACATAGGGAACGAAGTAGAACCCTAAACCCTAAAGCATGAGATAAAACGTTTAGGGTTAAGTGTGATAAGAATTTATGAGGTTGAGGTTGTTCTAAGCTGAACGATAACGTTGAAGTGCAGGATGGCACCTAGGAGGCCAACAAGAAATCAAGAATCCGAGGCTCCCGGAGTTACTACCGAGGATGTGTTAAGGCACATGGCTCAGCTAGTTGCCGAGCACGTGCAGCCGGGTGCCCATGCTGAAGGGGCCCGAGGACGCCCTGAGGGGTGTACGTTCGATCAGTTTAACCGCCAGCACCCGCCAGCGTACAACGGCAGGGGAGATGCCATACTAGCAGAAAATTGGCTGGTGGAGATGAAAGAGCTACTTGAGGTCTTGGGGTGTACCGAGGCCCAAAAGTTAAGTTATGCTACCTTCAAGCTGCAAGGGGATGCCAAAAGGTGGTGGCAGTCCGAGAAGGTGTTGCTGGAACAGGAGCTGGGAGAGCAGCCCATAACCTGGGAGAGGTTCCAGCAAGAATTTTTAGATCGTTATTTCCCACGGACGACCCGGGAAGCGAAGGCAAGGGAATTCGCTACCCTAACCCAAGGAGCCATGACGGTGGAGCAATACGCAGGCCGATTCATGGAGCTGGTGCGGTTTGCCCCGTACTTGGTGCCCGATGAGGAAAGGAAGGCCCGAAAGTTTGAGGAAGGGTTACACCCGCGGGTCTATGACAGGGTGTATAGTCATAACCTTAAAACCCTGGCAGAAGTAATTGAACGGGCAGTGATAGTGGAGAGAGGACTGCAGAGGATAGCAGTCTATCATGACCAGCAAAAGAGGAAGGCTCCTTCCAACCCAACCATTCCGCAGATGCCCTGGAAGAAAAGTAGGCCAGAGCCGTCACAGAGGCAGCCTCAGAGGTCGAACCAGAGGCCGAACCCGAGGCCAAACCAGAGGCCTGGTGGAGCTCAGAATGCCGGAGGAAATCAGTTTCCTCTGTGCAACAAGTGCAACAAGAGACACCCTGGGGAGTGCAGGCAGGGCTTATGTTTCAAATGTGGGAAGCCTGGTCACTTCGCCAGAGACTGTAGGAGTGCAGGCAGCTCAAACCAAGCACCCCGACCCACGCAGCAGGACAATGCAAGAAGGCAGGGAGGCCCAACACAGGCGAGGTTATATGCAATGACTCCGGAGGACGCGGAGAACCAGAACCGAGTGGTGGCAGGTAAGTTGCCTTTGCCCCAGGGGGAAGCCCTAGTTCTGTTTGATTCAGGGGCCACGCATTCATTCATTGCATCAGCATATTGCAAGACACATGCCTTAAATAGTGAGTTGTTGGATTGTGGTGTCCTTGTGTCAACGCCCGCTGGGGGAAGAGTCGAGTGTAGCCGGATGGTGAAGGACTATCCGATAGTAGTAGAAGGGCAAGTCATGTTGGCTGATTTGATAGTTATGGAGATGGGAGGATTTGATGTCATCCTAGGTATGGATTGGTTGTCGAAGCATGGTGCCAATATTCGGTGCTATGAGAAGAAGGTCTTGTTCCAAAAGGAGGGGAGACCGGATTGTTGTTTTACCGGTATGAGGAAGATGGAGCGAAGGCCAGCAATTGTCTCGGCCCTGCAAGCTAAGAGATTGTTGCAAGGAGGGCACGAGGGAATTCTAGTATGGGCAAGTGATACGCGAAGCGATACGCAGAACGAGGTCCCTGCATTTGACCAAACCCCAATAGTGACTGAGTTTCCGGATGTATTCCCGGAAGACCTACCGGGGTTACCGCCGGATAGGGAGGTGGAGTTCGGAATTGAATTGGAAGCTGGGACAGTCCCAATTTCCAAGGTGCCGTATCGAATGGCTCCGGCAGAGCTAAAGGAGCTGAAGGTCCAGTTGGAAGATCTCTTGGAGAAGGGATTTATAAGGCCGAGTGTGTCGCCTTGGGGAGCACCGATCCTGTTTGTGAAAAAGAAGGACGGAAGCCTCCGGATGTGTATTGATTATAGGGAGTTGAATAAGGTGACTGTGAAGAATAGGTACCCGCTACCTCGCATTGACGACTTGTTCGATCAATTGCAGGGGGCACAAATATTTTCAAGAATTGATTTGAGGTCGGGTTACCACCAGTTGAAGGTTAAGGAGGGAGATATATCAAAGACGGCCTTTCGAACCCGATATGGTCACTATGAATTTTTGGTGATGCCGTTTGGATTAACTAATGCCCCGGCCGCATTTATGGACTTGATGAACCGAGTGTTCAGGGAGTTCCTGGATAAATTTGTGGTGGTGTTCATAGACGATATTTTGTTTTATTCTCGGAACCAGGAGGAGCATGAGGAGCATCTCAGGATTGTTTTGCGGATCCTAAGGGAGAAGAAGCTGTATGCTAAATTCTCCAAGTGCGAATTTTGGTTGCAGCAAGTCCGATTTTTAGGGCATGTAGTGTCGGGAGAAGGAATTGCTGTAGATCCCGGAAAGGTTGATGCGGTTTTCAAATGGCCTAGACCTACAAATGTTCAGGAGATCAGAAGTTTCCTGGGATTAGCAGGGTATTACCGGAGGTTTATCAAGGAATTTTCAAAGATAGCTATGCCGATGACCTCGTTGACCAAGAAGAACGTTAAGTTCGATTGGACAGACGAGTGTGAGCAAAGTTTCCAGACGCTAAAAGCTCATCTGGTTACTGCCCCGGTGTTAGCATTACCTTCGGAACATGGGGAGTATGAGATCTATACAGACGCCTCAAAGCAAGGTCTTGGGTGTGTGTTGATGCAAGATAAGAGGGTTATAGCCTATGCATCGAGGCAACTGAGGCCCCACGAGGTGAATTACCCCACTCACGACTTGGAGTTGGCTGCAGTCGTGCATGCTCTGAAAATATGGAGGCATTATCTCTATGGGGTTAAGTGCGAGATATTTACGGACCATAAAAGCCTCAAGTACTTTAACACTCAGAAGGAGCTGAATATGAGGCAACGACGCTGGTTGGAGTTGATCAAGGACTATGATTGCACCATTAGCTACCATCCTGGGAAAGCTAACGTGGTGGCTGATGCTTTAAGCCGGAAGTCGGCTGAAACAAGTGCCGTAGAGGTAGTGGCTAAGGAGATCATGGAGGATCTAAAAAGAGAGGAGATCACGCTTGTATTGGCCGACCGGTATGTTTCCATCGCAGGGCTGTCATTGCAACCATCGCTGGAGGAGCGAATCTGTGAAGCCCAGAAGAGCGATGCGGTGATAATAGGGATTAGGGAAAGGATTGAGAAGAATAATGATCCCGATTTTGAGGATAGGAATGGAGTGCTGAGGTACCGGAGTAGGATATGTGTCCCTGGTGATGGGGGAATCAAGGAGTTGATTTTGGCAGAGGCGCATACTACGCCCTATACCATCCACCCTGGAGGAACGAAGATGTATCAAGACATCAAGAAAGTTTACTGGTGGCCGAATATGAAGAGAGAGATAGCGGAGTATGTCGCTCGATGCCTGACTTGTCAGAGAGTGAAAGCAGAGCACCAGAGGCCAGCAGGAACATTGAAGCCTCTGGAGATCCCTGAATGGAAGTGGGAAGGAATAGCCATGGATTTTGTAGTAGGGCTACCGAGAACGACAGCTGGCTACGATGCAATATGGGTAGTAGTGGACCGATTGACCAAGTCAGCCCACTTTCTGCCCATCAGGGTGAAGTATACCCCGGAAAGGCTAGCTGAAGTTTATCTCCAAGAAATTGTGAGGCTCCATGGCATACCAAAGAGCATAGTGTCTGATAGGGATCCGAGATTTACGTCAAGGTTTTGGAAAAGTTGCAGGAGTCCCTAGGCACTAAGTTGAATTTTAGCACTGCTTTCCACCCACAGACGGATGGCCAATCGGAGCGGACCATTCAAATTTTGGAAGACATGCTTCGAGCATGCGTCATTGACTTCAAAGGAAGCTGGGCTCAGTATTTGCCGCTAGCAGAGTTCGCATACAACAACAGTTTCCAATCGAGTATTGGCATGGCACCGTATGAAGCTTTGTACGGAAGGAGGTGTAGGTCGCCATTATATTGGGATGAAGTAGGAGAAGGAAGACTGTTGGGACCAGAGATGATTTTACAGACAAAAGAGAAGATTCGGTTGATAAAAGAAAGACTTATTACGGCCCAAAGTCGGCAGAAGAGTTATGCGGACAACCGGCGAAGAGAATTGGCCTTTGAGGAAGGAAGTAAAGTGTTTTTAAAAATTTCTCCAACAAAGGGGGTAGCACGATTCGGGAAGAAGGGGAAGCTTCAACCCCGATTTATAGGACCTTTCGAGATCCTAGAGCGTGTTGGACCAATGGCGTATAGACTGGCCTTACCGCCATCAATTGCGGGAGTACATGATGTGTTCCACGTATCGCTTTTACGAAAGTATGTGTCAGACCCTACCCATGTGTTAGAATATGAGCCCTTACAAATTAAGGAAAACCTTACCTATGTGGAGGAGCCAGTAAGGATCATCGATAGAAAAGAGCGACAATTGCGGACCAAGGTGATACCGCTAGTGAAGGTTCTATGGAGGAATCATGGGGTAGAGGAGGCATCTTGGGAGTTGGAAAGTGATATGTACGAGAAGTACCCCCAGTTAAAAGGAGAATAGGATCCGAATGTTTACTTCCCTCCCTATTGATTGAATGTTTGGCTTGTATGAGTATTATTGTCTGATATTTGTGTTTGACTTCCTTACATAAAGAATGCTAAATTCTTTGTGATACATGATGATATTTTGTATATATACATGACTGACCGTTGCATTATGTTGTCAGATGCCGCCGAGTAGTCGACCCCCTCGTTCCCAGCATTCGGGAACACCTTCTCAGAGAAGGATGACAGCACCCGAGTATCGAAGCCTGTTCAGGGTTAATCATAGAACCCAAGGTTCGACGAGACAGTCGGGAAGCCATGAGGCTCCGACTCACGCATCACATGAGACGGATAGAGGGGACCCCCGAGGAGCGTACCAAACCCACGTAACGTATTGGCAGCAAGGTATGGCGGGGACATACCAGCCCCCGCCACCCCCGACACCTGACCAACCTGGACCTTCCAGGTGGGGTCAACCCTTATCTCCAGATTGTTCTGGATACCTGGAGGGTATTTATTGGCCAGAGTCGCCAATAAACGCCATTCCCTTAAGGACCATGTTACCCGAAGACTTTGAGGAAGATCCGGAAGAGGATCCGGAAGAGGATCCGGAAGAGGACCCGGAGGAGGATCCGGAAGAAGACCCCATGGAACAACATCCGATACCTAGTGAGACTAGAGAACGATCCCAAGAACAACCTAGGCGTAGTAACTCGAGACGTGAGTGTACACCTAGGCGATGTAACGAGAACCGACACCGTCGAAGAGTTAGGGCTCAAGACGCTGGATCAGAGACCCACTTTTCGTCACAGGAAGTAGAGTCTAGACCTAGGTTTCATGGACCACCCGAGAACGTCATCCATGACCCTAGTCTAGAGGAACCAAGTCAAGGAATCAGATCGCACTCTTGGACGGGGAGTAATTCCCCAGATCGTGTTTACCAGGGAGAGATTAGTAGTGGGACAAGCACTAATGTTCGTCCCAATCCCCATTGTCCTACACCTACGCAATCAGGGCAAAATTTCTGGTGGTAAAAGAAATTCCGAGGTCGGAATTTTTATAAGGAGGGGAGAATGTGAGACCCCGATTTTCCCCTACGTAATTGCTTATGTATTATTTTATTTTTCCAATGTAATAGTTTTTATTTCTTAATGGGGCTATGTTTTGGGCAATGTATGGCCTAATTTCTTATGTTATGGTATTTCGATTAAAATGGGATTTTATTTCATAAAATCTCTTTAAATAATTAATATGCCATTTTAATGCAAGTACAAATTATATTATGTTAAGAGCCGAAATTTGCAAGTAAGTTCCTCTTTTACAAATTGATATTTTTCATTTACCTACTATGATTCATGGGCCATATAATTCGAATTATGCTTTAATAATTTCCTTGTATAAGCCGAAATTATTAATAGATTAAATAATGAAATTCTTTTGAATACATGGATTAAATATTGTATGTGACATGTAAGATTATGATGTGTTCTATATTATTAATAGAATTTCCATATGAATATTCAAATGATAAGCTATGTAGTTATGTGATAAGTTTAGAAATGATTTAATTGATAAGCACACTTGCTTATCATAGTGATAAGCAAGCATGATAAGCTAGGAAACCTTTAGAGTGATAAGGCCTTGTGATTATTGTAGAGATAGGCTAAGGCCATTATCACATGATAAGATATCATACTTGTAAGGTGCTATTGGAATGGATAGATAAGTAAGAGAGCTTATAAAGTGATAAGTTAGGAGAGAATGAAACTAAGTTGAAAGTTGGTTGCCATTTAATGTGGAAGTAACTAGGTTGGTTGAAAAGCAACCAAACTAAGTGAGACACAAGCCATCTACGTAAATGCTATGGGATGAATTTGAAAAAGCCAAAGCAAGGCCATGTGAAGTGTAAGAGATGTGTAAGTGGTGTAAGGGAGATGAAAAGCCATAAAGCAAGGCCATGTGAAGAGTAAGAGATGTGTAAGTTGTGTAAGATGATAAGACAACACATGGATGCAAAAGAGAGAGAGAAGACTTAGACCTTTGCTTGGTCGGCCAACACCCCCCCATTCATCCCCTCTTCCTCTTTCTTTTTCTCTCTTGTCAACTCACCCTCTCAAGCCTTGTGTCATAGCATTTACTCCCCTTGGGAGACTCAATCTCTCACATCTCTCTTGCAAATGCCATGACCGAAATTCACATCTCACCCCACACTCCAATTCTTCCTCATTTGGCCGAACCCCTCATTGCTCTCAACTCTCTCCCATTTTCAAGCACTTGGCCGAACCATCCCCTAGAGTTCAAGGTTTGTTCCTTTTTCATCTTGCACCTAAACCACATTCTTCTAGCTTACCAAATCTCATTCTAAAAGCCAAGTTAAACCTCTTTTGTTGTAGACAAAAATCTCTCTTGGTGCAAACACAATCCTTCCTTGAAAACCCTAGCCATTTGACATCATTTCTCTTCAAAGCTTACCATGTTCTCTTCACCACCATAGAGCTTCTTTTAAACCAAGCTTGGTCATTTCTAAGGAGGGTGGACCGAATCTTTGGAGGAGGAAAATGATAGGAAGATTTGGTAAAGGTTGAAGGTGAGTTTAGTTTCATTGATGATTTTGTCTTGAGCTTCACAAGTACTAACCAAAGGTACCTTATTTTCTAGGTGCTCAAGCTTGGACAAACAATAAGGTAAGGCTAAAATGATTTTGTTGGGTTAGCATGAGTGGCCGAATGGCCTATGTATAAGATCTTGGAGTTGTATTTTGATAGATGCCTTGATGTTGTTAGATCTTGGATGCTTAGGAACCCTAGGTTGTTTACATGTTAGATCTAACCATGAAAGCCCTAGATCTAAGGTTGTATGTGAAGAAAAATGCAAATGGAGAACAATGCAAGCTAAAGGAAGTTAGATCTAAGTTTTGATATGTTGGGTGATGAAAAATGATATCTTTGTTTAGATCTATGGATATTAGTGTGAATAAAGAGTAGACCTATTGTTGATGGAATTATTTGATAAAAAGATTAAGTGTATGCATGCTAGTTAGGTCACAAATGCAAAGGATGTGCATGATATGATTTTTAGCATGAAAAAGGTAACATTTTGGGTATGGCCGAAAATGAGCTATGAGGATTTTCATGTATAGTTTTAAATATGTGTAGATCTGGACATTGGCCTTAACATGTGCAAGATTTATGACCTTAATGCATAGTAGATGATTATGTTAAGTATTGGAAGCATGCATATTGAAGGAAATAAAAGAAAACTAATCATTGAGTACAACATGAGTTGGCCGAATGCCTTGCGTATGGTGTATGGTATTGGTGTTTTGATTTGTAGATATTAGGTTGTGAAATTTGTTGATTGGAGGATGGGATCACCCTTGGAGAAAAGTTGTGATTAATTGGTGCATAAATGGTAGTGGCCGAAAGTTACAAGAAGTTAACCCTAAGTGCAAATTTATAATTTATGTATTTTCATTGTTGTGTTGGATAAGAAAAATTAGAGTTAGGCTAGTTGGAATAATATTATAGAGCCATGATCTTTATTAAATATTATTGGAACCCTAGTTAAGTTTTACTCGGGTTTTATTTGAGGTTTAAAGTCTAAGTTAAGATTTAATCATGAATAAATTATTAATAGTTAGATATAAGGTTTAATGTAGTACGTGTAATAAAAAGAGACTTAGGTTTAAATCTAAACCTATGAGTATTATTTAACCCTAATCGAGACAAGTACATGGGTAAATATATTTTTATTTCAATAAAAATATTAATTTAATAAGTTAAGTTTTGAATATTGTTAAGGAAAAGAATAAAATAATTATTTTTTTTATTAAATAATTTCAGTGATATGTATATATAGATATATATATATATCTTTGATTGATGACTGATTTCAAAAGAAATGATTTCATAATTCTTAAAGTCTAAAAGAATATTTGAATCGCTTGTAGGCGATCCACGTGTCTGTATATACGAACAAGAAGACCAAGAGTAAGTGGATACTGTAAGTGTACAGTAAGTATTTCTTTTCAAAACTGGAATGACACACTGCATCGTTTCATGAATAAGCATGAATTTTAAGAAAGCATGACATGATATGAATTTCATGAATAAGCATGAATTTTAAGAAAGCATGACATGATATGAATTTCATGAACAAGCATGAATTTTAAGCAAGCATGACATGACATGTGCATTGCATGAATTTTTCAAGAAGAAAATTATGCAATGATTTTTATGGAAAGAATACGAGAAGTTTTATGAAACGATAAGTTAATATAAGGGGCACCGGTCGGTACCGTACCATCAAGTTGGACTCCCATACCGAAGGACATTTATGAGAAGGATGGGTGAATCCAAGAGGCTGTGCAAGCCACACTGAAGGACAGTGAGAAGGTGTGGTGCCTCCAAGGGTCATGTCTAGCCATCAGGCCTGGGGCCACTTCAAGGGCTAGCTCGACCAGATGTAAAGTCTCTAAGGGAATTCGGGGACGGTTCCGAAGGGAACGCACAACCCTGACTTCAGGGGTCAAATGGAGCGAGCCCACAAGTAAAAGACATGAAATAATTATGATAAGGCCAACAAGGGCACAAGTACGAAATGAATGATTTTTAAGGGCCAAGGGCCAGTTTTACAAGCGAGTATGAAAGAAAGTGGTTTTCAAGGGCCTGGGGCCGAAAACACTAAGCAAGAGCATATGCATAATTCATGAGCACGCATATGCATCAGTTATCAAGTTTTCTTTCTTTCATGATTAAGCAAGCATGAGTCAAGAGCATGATTTAAGTTTTACGTTTTTCCCTTACTGAGTCTTTTTGACTCACGTTTTTAAAACTGTGTCATTCCAGATGTATCAGGTGAAGAGAGTCAGGAGGACTACCTGACCTAGATGCCCAAGATGTTAAGCTTCGCATTTTGTTGATAGTGACATGAGTGTCACTAATTGGGTTCTAATATGTTTTTAAATATTTGTTTTGTATGAATTTAATGAGAACCCTGATTATGTAAGTATTTGCTCAAACCCCTCGCGATCCTGTACGTTTCCGCCGTAATCAAGTAAGAATATAAGTAAGAACGCTGGAGCCATCCGGGGGATAGCTCGCGGCTGTCACGGTCCCTGCGGGATGCCGTTCGGGGCGTGACATTGATCCTCTCCAATCAAATGGCCGAGTTACCGCAATGAGTGATGATCCGGACTGTGAGTGGATTTTGTCTGAAGGAAAGGAAACACAAATAACAAAACGTTATGACACTGATGCTGGTTCTTTCTTTGTGAAAACCAACAGGAGTATTGGACCTCAATGTTTGAGGCAATGACTCTTGCTTTAGGTACCATGTATGAGATCGGGTCAATCTGTGTGCCTAAGCCATTTAAGGTTGGACCCCTACCTAGGGGTGGCTCCTACATCATCATGGAGTTCATTGAATTTGGTGTTTCCAGAGGCAACCAGTCTGTTCTTGGATGCAAACTTGCTGAAATGCATAAGGCTGGAAAATCTGATAAAGGCTTTGGCTTTGATGTAGATAACACCATTGGTAGTACTCCACAGATAAACACTTGGTCATCAGATTGGATTCAGTTTTATGAGGAGCATAGATTGGGTTATCAGTTGCAGTTGGCACTAATGCAGTATGGTGATCGAACGGTATGTGGAGTAGGAATATAAGCTCTGACAAATGTGGCGAGCCTGTCAAACATGACCCAGCATATTACTATGGGCATAATGAGGCAGAATTTACAATGTCTTGGTGCGCTAGCTTTGGAGGATCGTTCTACAATTCCTATTATGAGGTCATACCCAAACAAACTGAAGTTTGATTAATTTTATCCTTGAGGACAAGGTTTTTGATGGGGAAAGGAATGTCATGGCTCACCAAAGGAAATGACTTATTAGGAAGTACCATAGAAGTGTCCAGTTTAGTGAGCAAGTATGGAAGGATCAATGTTAATGTACTGATGATGAAAGAAAAATAGTAAATGACTCAAAGTCATTAAAATTATGCATGTTAGCATAGGACTCATGCACAACAGGTTCAATAGGAGGAATGATATTCGTTACCATAGCTCCCCATCCTTGAGATAAGAATCTTTCAGAAATCTACATCTGAGAGAGTTCTTCAAAGAAAATTTCTCTTTCTATAACCAGATCATTCTTACAAAAAAATTTTGTGAACAGTTCCTATGCTTCAGCATTGACGAATCTGGTGATATCATACTCGGCTGGAGTACGTGGAGGAGGAGTGGTGTCTTTCTCCTTTCCTCTTGTGTACCTTGTAAAGGCTTGAGCTGCTTGACTCTTAGTTCGCTTCGAAACAGATTCAGTCAAAGGTCCAACACGTTTCTTAGACATGGGCATGGGTGATGGCTATTTGGAACTCTTCGATTGATTCTGACCATTATTGGCAGCAGCGTGTTTTACACTTGCCTAGAATATTAATATTGAAAAAATTATTTAAATCACGTCGTTGATTCTAAGCATTATTGGCAGCAGCGTGTTTCACACTTGCCACCTTAAATGTTTTTTTTTCTATCATCTGAGATTC
Source organism: Myrica gale (assembly GCA_963930655.1). NCBI lineage: Eukaryota > Viridiplantae > Streptophyta > Magnoliopsida > Fagales > Myricaceae > Myrica > Myrica gale. The sequence continues at coordinate 20,741,753 of OZ005600.1, read as the reverse complement.
CTGCCCAATCTGCATCAGTACCATTTACATGTCATAGTCTACCAAATACCATAGTCTACAGTACCATCTACATATCGTATGATTTTCTTTACTGCTTCCAGATAAGTCTTTCCGGGATGATTCTTCTTCACATATGAGGCAGGTTCCTTGGCTTCATCAGAATCTGATGGTTTATTTTCTTCAGACTCTGTGTCAACTGGATCTCCTATTTCTTATGTGAGATCTAAGTGTTCAGTAACTTCAGACTTATCTTTAACCTGAATATCTAGTTTCTCGACAAAATTCTCAGTATCCTCCAGGTTAGTAGAAGAATCCAAATCATCATCTATTTTAACATTGATAGACTCCATTACAATCAAGGTACGTAGATTGTATACAAGGTAAGCTCTACTTGGTGATGAATATCCTAAAAATATCCCTTCATTGCTTCTAGAATCAAACTTACCCAAATTTTCTCTATCACGCAAAAATATAACATTTACTTCCAAATACTCTAAAATACTTAATCGTGGGCCTTTTTCTTTCCATAACTCATAAGGAGTTTTTTATTTATTTTAGGTCTAAGGTATACACGATTAAAGATATAACATGCAATATTTATAGCTTCACCAAAAAAAAATTTGAGCAATACATTTACAATGTAGCATTACTCGAGCCATTAGGAGAACCATATTCTTCCTCTCAACAACTCTGTTCTGTTAAGGTGTTATTGGTGCAGAAAATTCTTGATGTATCTCGTCATCAAGACAATAAGCTTAGAAGCTAGAGTTGTCAAATTCCTTCTCATGGTCACTTCAGATTCTTGATGTTCTGCAACCTTGTTCATTTTGCAGTTGAATACTCGAGCTTTTAAGGTTATGTTTGGTTTAGTTCTCAAAATTATTTTTGTTTTTGTGTTTTTTTGGAAGTAGTGTAGATACTCTTGGGATTGGTGAAAAGTTAGTTAAAAGTTATTGAATTTTGTAAAAAGTTTTTAAGATTGGTGAAAAGGTATTGAAATTGATGAAAAAATTATTGGGATCAGTGAAAATGTATTGGAATTGATGAAAAGGTGAGTGAGATGTTTTTGAAAATTTTTTGAGAAGTTAAACAAACATAGCCTAAACTTCCCAAAAGCTTCAAACTTTTACCTTAAAAGTACAATCCATGTTAACGTAGAAAAATCATCTACAACAACAAAAATGTATTTTCTGTCACCTAGGTGATGTTCGTGTTGAGTAGAAATGTAGGATTTTAGAGAAGTTGTGAATTTTTATGTTGAATAGTGTTTTATTGGTGTTTGTGTAAAGTGGAGAGAGAAATGATTTGATGTAATTGTTTGATAAAAAAATATTAGAGTTATGTGAAAAAGTATAGAGAGAGAAAATTTATGTTGAATAGAAAATTAAAAAATTGTTGGAGATTGTGTAAAATGTATTGGTGTTTGTGTTTGAATTTTAAATATGTTCGGTGGTAGATTTGTGAATATACTTAGAATCCTGAAAAAAGTGTGAAAACGAACATATCCAGACTTTCAGTCCTTGTTGGCCCCATTAAGTCCATATGTAACACTCTAAACGTTTAGTAGTAAGAACATCAATGGTCTTTTTATGAGATGATCTAATTTGTTTATCGAGTTGATAAGGTCCACATACTTTGTCAACAAACTTCTCTAATTTAGGAATACCATGCACTAGAATAAGAATATTATCTAAGTCGTGATAATTTATATGACCCACCTTTGGCACAATTGGAAAATATTACTGATTGAGAAGGTATTCAACACAATTAGTTTATTGTATGCTTAGACTTGAGGGGTTTATGCATGTCTATTTATTGTGTATTTGTGTTGGTGATGATCTTTCTAGGTCAAAGATTTCAAATAACGTTTGGTATTGTATATAATAATTAGGTTTGTATAAATGTTCATTAAGAAATCCACCAATCTCTTGATGAGGCAGTATATTCGATACATCTATATAGGATTGGATTAGTAAAGAAACTATTGGCCAACAGAATTTTGCGATTGTTTTTAAAATTAAATATTTATATATATATATATATATTATATTTATTTGTAAAATTCTTTTGGAAACAATTGATAGCCCAACGAGTTACAGATTGTGAATTAAGAATCATATGAGTTAGAGACTCAATCAGTGTTATTATTCTAGTTCTATTGATTCATGTGGAATATAGTACGGTGGAAGGATAAATAAAAGATTAATTGTAAGTAGAAGGGATTTCAAAAATCAATCTCAAACACTCAGAGATAAATTGTAGTATATTGATGGACATGATTATAATTAGTAGTAGCCTAAAATTCAGAATAAAATAATGGCTATCAAGATCTCCGAAAAACCCGGTGGCGGTTGTTAGCGTGGAAGGAATGAGGCAAAACATTTACGCCGCTCAGTTGTGAAATCAGAAGTCTCAAGTTGTGAGATCAATAAGACTTGAAGATTATCGAAGATTGAAGATCAAGTCAGAAGTCTCGAGGTGTGAGATCAGTGGTATCAGAGCCAGGTTAATTGAACCTCATTCTTTTGAGATCTGTACCACTGTTAACCAAAAATTATTCATGCTAATTGGATTATATGATTTGTTTTCCAATAAATCATTTTTGTTATGCATCGCTTGTGAAATCGTGTGAAGAATATTTTTTCGAAATCTAAAATATTCGGTTGCTGTGAATGATTTTAGATCAATTTTAAAGCGAAAAAAGTGTTTTCTGTTTGATTATGATTCACGTTGGTTTCAGATTATATTATTATTTGAATCAGATTGATATTACATTGTGCTTTAATGGCTGAAATTCATGTTTTTTTGGGCAAAGAAAAAGTTTCTCAGACCGAGAAAAGTGGGCTGCTGTAAGGAGCTACTGTCGCACCACTTGGTTGGAACTCTTGGCAGAAGTTGCGCTTGGTATGACCAGCGCAGACTTGCCTGAGCCGGTGTGGCTTCTAGCGGCCTCCAAGGCCCCTAAAACCTCATAGTTTTAACACCCATGTAATACACTGATGTCGGAAAGCCAACTGGCCGCCCCCAGTGCGCTGGACGGTAGCACAGTGGCTGCCTGTGGCCTGGGTAACCCTCGTCTGGCTTGGATCTGGTCGAACGTGGGCAGCAGAGCAGCTGGCGGCGAGTTGAGCTAGCGGTCTCCCCTTGGGCACCAAACGGCGCCCAGACATCCTATATGGGGCGTTTGTTTCCCAATTTTTCCAACCCTCAACATTTCTAAACAATCATAAAATAATATCTCTCTCCTTATTAAATTATAAAATAATATTATACTATTCAATTAAATCTTCTCTCTCCTCACTTTTCTATAAAATACTATACTTTTTCACAAATCTCAATACCCAAAATTTCTAAAATCTCAATATTTCCACAAACAAACGCCCCCTGTCTGGTCAGCCGTTTGGGCCAAACTGGTAGCTTTGTCCTACCCGGCCCAATAGTTGGGCGGGTTTAAAAAAAATTGTGGGCTGAAGATTTTAAAGGGGAAGCCCGGTTTTTGTTGTTTTAAAATGAAATGGATTGGCCTAGTTTGTTTTTTTAAAATAAGAGTTTTTGGGCCGGCCCGAGTTTTTGGGCATTACTTAAAACAAATGAGGGAGGAAGGGACACGGGCTGGATATGATCCAAGCCACGGGTAGCAGCCCGTGTGGCCAATGGACTGGGTTAGACCCAAGTCCATGAACCAAAGGCCACGGTCCGAGTTTGACCCGGACCTTGGACCCAGAACCGGACCAGGTTGGACCTAAACCGGTGGGTCAATGCTCAACCCGATTTGACTGGGTAAATACATTGACTAACCCAATTTGTTCAGGTTGACAAAAAAAAATGCTAAATGGGATTGTTTAGAGGAAACAAATCCATGACCCCATTCTTGGTAAATGGGAATCTATTTTATTAAGGATTAAATTAAGCTAAAATATTCTATTTTATTAAATGAAGCTAATCTATTTTATTTCACTTGATCTGTTTTCCATTGCATGCAAAAAATTTGTCATCCTCTAAGTCATATGGATGCTGCTGATCGGAAAGTTTTGCAAAATAAGCACAATATTCATTAGCTTACAAATAAACATTACAACACAATGTTCAATAGAATAAAAGCAATAATTAAAAACTGGGGAAATGTCATTGTTCGCCCTATAAGTATGCGTCAATTGCATTTGTTCCCTCGTAACTTTTAAAACTTTTATTTACTTCCTCTAAGTATGAAACATTTGCAATGTTCACTCCCAGACAAATTTTCCGTTAAACTTGACAGAATTCGGCATTAAAATGATCGAAATGCCTCAAAGAAAATTTTAAAAAATAAATAAATATTTGAGAAATAAATTAAAAATATATATATAGATTATAGAGTTTCAGTAGACTTATTTAAAAAATATTTCCTTTTTTAATATCATTTTTTAAAATTTTTAATTAATTTTAGTAATTTTGTCTTGGAGGGTAATTTAGGTCATTTTAATGCTGAATTCCATCAAATTTAATGAAAAATTTGATTGGGGACGACCATTACAAATGTTTGATACTTAGAAGATGTCAATCACAGTTTTGAAAGTTAGAGGGCACAAATGCAATTGACGCATACTTATGGGGCGAACAATGACGTTTCCCCTTAAAAACTACATATGTATATAGGATATTAGCATACTTAAACCTCTACTCGATTTGATCAACACTTGATCATTGTAACACGAGCCTCGCAAGAGTACACAGTCCACTACAATATAATTGAGCGACCCAAAACTTCAACAAAAAGATATAAGTTCAAGACCAATGCAGCCCTGTAACCCCTCATCACGACCTTTAAATTCCTTCTCTCCGCCTCAATCTCTAGTCGATGTTGCATATTGATGGCTTCCTTTTCGGGCAATGTTGCACAAGGATTGCGTCAATCTCTACTCAATGTTGCGTAGTGATGGCCTCCATTGACTCATTTTGCTGTTAGCTCTCTCTCTAAACAATTGAATACTAAGAAGCATGTTTGCCAAACATCTGTCCATGCATCGCTCGAAGTCGCCAAATAATCCTTCATCCATATATGAGCACATCGTATGACCTCTCTAATTCTCCATGCAAAATAATTGCAATGGCCATCATCATGCTATAAAATTAAACTAGCTATAAACCTAATTGAAAATATACTGCACATTGCATGTAAAGACATAAACAAATAACCTTGTATTACACACAACCTCATAAACATATGTCAAAATTTGCATTCCTATAAACAATAGTCGAGATTGCTTTCGAATCACAAAAATATATTGGACCTTATGTAGAAGCTATAGTACTTTTGTTTACTCCTTAAGCTAGCCTTGTTGTATGATTTGAACATTTCAACCCCTGAAATAAGAAATAATCAATGTAAATTAAATCTTTAACAAAGGAAAAAAAAGGAAGCCACGTTTGATTCTCTTAAATCACATAAAAACGACAACGAGAAATGGGGAGAGTGCTTGTGTCACGCCCCGAACTCTAGCCCGAAGGGGGTTAATGTGTGAGACCCCGATTTTCTCCTAAGTTATTTCTTATGTATTATCTTTTATTTTCCGATGTATTAACTTTAATTTTATCAGGGGGCCATATTTTTGGCCAATGTATGGCCTAATCTTTATGTTATGGTACATTGATTAAAATGAGATTTTATTTCATGAAATTTCCTAAATCATTTTCTTGTCATTTTTATACAAGTTTAAATTATATTTTCCTAGGAGTCGAAATTTCAAGGTAAGTTTCTCTCTTATGAATTTATATTTTTTTTTCATTTACTTAATATGTTTCATGGTCCATAAAATTTTAAGTTATGATTTAAGATTTCTTTATATAGGCCGAAAATAGTTAATGGGTAAAAAATGAATTTCTTTTGAGACATTGATTGAATATTTTGTGTCATTCATATGTGGCATATATTATTACCATGTGGCCTAGATTAATAGTAGAATTTTCATTAGAATATTAAATGATAAGTTATTTAATAATGTGATAAGGTTTAAGAGAGATTTAAAATGATAAGCACATTTGCTTATCATAGTGATAAGCAAGCATGATGACAGGTTAGGAAACTTTTAGGGTGATAAGTCCTTGTGGTTAATTGTAGAGATAGGCTAGAGCCATTATCATAAGATAAGATATCATGCTTATGAGATGATAAGCTAATGGAATGGATTAGATAAGCTAGAGAGCTTATAAGAGATAAGTTAGGTGTAATAGTAAGCAAGTTGAAAGTTAGTTGCAATTCAAATGTGTAAGTAACTAAGTTGGTTGGAAGGCAACCAAACAAAGTAAATGAGAGTCAAGGACATGGCTTTTACGTGAATGAGCATATGGTGAATTGAAAAGCCAAAAGTGAAATGCTATGTGAAGTGTAAGATTGTGTAAGATGCATTCAATGAGACAAGACAACACATGGAAGTAAAAAGAAGAGAAAAAGCGAAGGGGGAAGTGTGATTTACGAAGGAATCATGTGAGGAGAGAGAGAAAACAATTCAAATGCAAGCCATGCTTTAGGAGACAAGTGATGTGAGATAAAAAGGTGAAAAGAAATAAAAGAAGAGAGAGAGATTAGGACCCATGCTTGGTCGGCCAAGACCCCCCATGCATCCCCTTTTCCTCTTTCAAATTTCCCTCTTGTCATCTCAACACCTCAAGTCATGTGTCATAGCATTTACTCTCCTTGGGAGACTCATTCTCTCACACCTCACACTTGCAAATGCCTTGGCCGAATTTTACACTTCACTTCACTCTCCAATTCCTCCTCACTTGGCCGAATATTGCATTGCTCTCAACTCTCTCCCACTTTCTTCCCTTGGCCGAACCACCCATCTAGGATTCAAGGTTTGCTCTTTTCCTCTTGCACTCTAAACCACACTCTTCTTGCCTTCTAAATCACACTCCAAGAACCTAAGTTAGATCTCTTTTGTGTGACCAAATCTCTCTTTGTGCAACCCCTTCTCTTCCTTGAAAACCCTAACCATTAGCCTCATTTCTCTTGAAAAAGTTAGTCCATTTCCATTAGGACTAATCATTCAAGCTTACTACATTCTTTTACCCACCATAGACCCACATTAGCACCACAAATCAAGCTTGGACATTTTCTTAGGAGGGTGAACCGAAACTTGGAAGAAAGAGGAGTTTGGGTAAAAAGTTTGGTGAAGGTAGAGGTAGGCTTGATTCTCTTTAGTATTCTTGTCTAAAGTTTTTCATTAGTACTAACCTAGGGCATTTTATTTTTCTAGGTACTCAAGCTTGGGATAATCAACAACGTAAGGCCAAAAATGTGTTGTTGTTGGTTAAGCATAGTGATGGCCGAATTATATGCTTGGATCTTGTGTTCATGGTCTTTCTAATATTAGATCTAAGTGTTTAACTGTAAGACCCCGAAGAAACCCGTGTCTACTTCATTACTAGATGAAGGATTCCATGGCCTATTCTGTATTAAAAGAAACCTTGCTTGGCCAAGGCATGATTTTTGTTAAGAAAATGTATATGTAATTATTTTTGAAATTCTAATATGTGATGTTATGATTTAAATGCCATGGATGGAATTTAAATTTTATAGTAACCGATTTCATGTTGCTAGATTAATTGTATATTTTCCTTCAATATTCTTGATTTTAATTTTTGAAGGATTTTCTTATGAATGATTTTGGATTATTAAGACTTGCATGTTGGGCTTAGAAACCTCAAATAATGGGCTGATATTGGGCTACCCATTTATGGCCGGTTATTGGATGTAATTGGGACTTGAAGTTGTGTTATATGGGTTGCCCAATTACATGTGATGATGGGCCCTTGAAGTGTGATGTTGGGCTGCCATGAGGCTTATAACATTTGGTGTATATTGGGCTTATAATGGCATGCTAATGGGCTGCCAAAATAATCATGGAGATGGGCTTTGGAAAGCATGATATTGGGCTGCCATGAAGCCCATGGCAATGGGCCTTGAAATGGTGTTATTGGGCCTTAAGGAAGTTGGACATTGGGCCTAAGCCCTTAGGCTTATGAATTGGGCTTTAGGATATGATGATGGACCTTGAATTAAGGGCTTAATGGACTGCCCAATGGGCCATGAAAATTAGATTAATAAAGTTAGATTAGTGGAACTAATCCTATTTAAGTTTCCTAAGCAACTAGATTAGGATAAGTAAACTAGGTAGTTAGAATTCAACCAAATGAACTAATTGGTGGAACAAGCCTTTAAATAAGAGTTTGAATTATGTGGTGGGGGAAGGTACACGTGAAAGACAAAGAAAGATTGAATTTTGTGGTGGGGAGGGATATACGTGAAAGGCAAGAGAGACAAGAGGGAGACAATGGATGAAAAAGCTGAAAAGTATCATGGAAGAGGAAAAACACCCTTGGCCGAATAGTATGGCTAAGTGCATGCCATTGTCTTACACGCCTATCACCTCCTTTTCCCCTTCATTTGTGTTCAATTGGGTTACCTTAGTCGACCAACACATAGCTAATAGAGAGAAACACAAGCCAAGCAAACCAAAGAGAAAGGGAGTAGAACCGAAAACCAAAGGAGAGAAATCAAGGAGAGGCCAAAACCTTTGAACCAAAAGGCTGAGATTTGAGCTGCTGTCAAGGGGATTTTGTGTAAAGGGAAGAAGGAGGACAAGGAAGAAGAAGAAAGGAGAAGAAGGAAGTGAAGTAAAAGAGGTGTTGTGCAAGGAAAAAGAGAAAAGAAACAAAGGAGCACTAAGGTAAAAACCGGATCTTGTTCTTTCTTGCTGGCCGAATTCTCTTGTGTTTAGATCTTAGAGTTTGAGTTGTTTTATGCTTGGATATGGTGAGATCTGGAATGATTAAGAACCTTAGGTTGTTTAGTAGGTGAAGGAGAGGAGAAGCTTGCAAAGGAACAAAGAGAAGGAAGAAGGAACAACAAGGTAGTGACCGAATTAGTTGTGAATGGATCTTGATGTTTCATGTTCTTAGGTTGTTGAATCTTGCTAGATCTGGTAGTATTAAGATGTTTAAGGGTAGATCTAGCTATGTATATTCTAGATCTAGAGTTGCATGTTGGGAAAAATGCAAAGGGAAAACAATGTATGTTAAAGGATGTTGGATTTAAGCCTATGTTAGTTGTAAGTTGTGAATCTCTTTAGATCTATGATTATATATGTGTTTGAATGTTCGATCTGGACATGTCATACATGAATGATGAGGGTGTGAAGTAAATGCATGCTAAGATGGATTGTAGAGTGCAAAGTATTCATGTATAAATTTTCTAAGTATAAAAAAAGGTGGTATTATGGGGTATGGCCGAATATAGTATACCTAGGATTCCAAGATTTATTTTGTGCATATTTGGATCTGGTCATTGGTCATGTTATGTACAAAGATTTATGACCCAATGCATGGTAGGTGATTGCTAAGTGTAATGGATGCATGCAAATTAAAGGAAACCAATGGAAACATAATAAGTTGGATGAAATTATGTGCTGACCGAAAATTGTACTTCATAGTATCTTATGTTTGTGCTTTGATTCTTAGATCCTAGGTTGTGAAATTGGTTGAATGGAGGATGGGATCACCCTTGGAGTTAATGTTGCGATTAAAGAGACACATAAAATGGTAATGGTCGAATATCATAATGAAATGAAACCCTAAGTGCAATTTATGATAAATGGATCATCATTGTTGATAAGGAAATTAGGGTTAGGCTAATTAGAATTTATATTGAAGAACCATGATCATGTAATAAAAATATTTGAAACCCTAGTTAGGGTTAGTACTCGGGATTAATTGAGGTTTAAGGTCCAATTCAAGATTTAAGTGTGATTAAGTTATTAATAGTTTAACGGAGTACATTAACTAATGGGAGACTTGGGTTTAATCCCAAATCTATTAATTGTTGATTAAAACCCTAATCGAGAATAGACATATAAATATATTGTAATAGAGTTTAATAATTAAATAACCTAAGTTTAAAAATTATTAGTTAAAGAAGATTAAATAAAATACTTTAAATGATTAAAATAATTTCAGTGATATATATATATATGTTTAATGATTACGTACTATTTCTTAACGTCTAAGAAATATTTGAATCGCTTGTAGGCGATCTACGTGACTTATACACTACCAAAGAAGACCAAGTGTAAGTGGATACTGTAAGTGGACAGTAAGTGTTCCTTTTTCAAAACTGGAATGACACACTGCATTGTTTCATGAACAAGCATGAGAGTTTAATCGAGCATGACACGACATGTGCATTGCATGAACTTTCAAGAAGAATGTTTATGCAATGATTTTATGGAAAGACTATGCAAAGTTTTATGAAACGATAAGTTAAGTTAAGGGGCACTGGTCGGTACCGTACCATCAAGATGGACTCCCATACCGAAGGACGAATGCGAGAAGGATGGGTGAATCCAAGAGGCTGTGCAAACCACACTGAAGGACATTGAGAAGGTGTGGGCCTCCAAGGGTCATGTCTAGCCACTGAAGGACGAATGCGAGAAGGTGCGCTAGCTTGACCGAATGTAAGGTCTCCAAGGGAAATCGGGGACGGTTCCAAAGGGAACGCACAACCTTGACTTCAGGGGTTAAATGGAGCGAGCCCACAAGTAAGAGATATGAAATGGTTATGAAAAGGCCAAGAGTGGCACAACTATGAATAAGTCATTTTCAAGGGCCTGAGGCCGAATTTAAGCAAGAGCATATGCATATCCATGACATGCATGTGCATCACTTATCAAGTTCTTTCTTTCATGATTAAGCAAGCATAAGCCAAGAGCATGTTTCAAATTTATGTCTTTCCCTTACTGAGTCTTTTGACTCTCGTTGTTTTCAAAATTGTGTCATTCCAGATGTCTCAGGTGAACAGAGTCAGGAGGACTACCGGACATAGGAGCATAAGAATTATGTTCAAAATTTTGATGATAGTGGCTTGACCGTCACTAGTTGGATTTTAATATGTTATATATGTTTTGTATGAAAAACTTAATGAGAACCCTGATTATGTATGATTTAGCTCGAATCCCTCGCGATCCTGTACGTTTCCGCCGTAAGCACATAAGTATGTAAGTAAGAACGCTGGAGCCATCCGAGGGATAGCTCGCGGCTGTCACGTTCCCTGCGGGTTGCCGTTCGGGGTGTGGCATTAACTATGGTTTTGATGATGTAAAAACAAGGTACATGTGAGAGAGGTTCGGATTTATGGGGTTAATGCTTGCAAATAGGTCATAAGTACAAAAAGGAGAACAATGTATGTTAGATAAGTTTGGATCTAGGCTTATGTTATGTTTGGCCGAATGTAAGTTGGACATTTCCTTAGATCTATTGTTGTTGAAGTTTCTAAAGTGTAGATCTAATGTTGATGGGAGTATTTGATGAAGATACGAAGTTGATGCATGCTAGTTAGGTCACAAAAGCAAAGGATATGCATGTTATAATTTTTAGCATGAAAAATGTGACATTTTGAGGTATGAATATGATATGCTTGGGTCTTCATGTATAATTTTGTATATGTTTAGATCTGGACATTGGCCATGATATGTGCAAGATTTATGACTTAATGAATGATAGATAATTATGTTGGGTAAAGGATGCATGCAAATTGAAGGAAACAAAAGAAAACCTAATTATTTGGATGAAAAATGTGTTGGACGAATGGTGTAAGCATGATATATTGTGTTGGTGTTTGGATTCTTAGATCCTAGGTTGTGAAATTGTTGAATGGAGGATGGGATCACCATTGGAGTTGAAGTTGTGATTAAAGGATGCATAAAACTAGTGTTGGCCGAATGGTTAAGTAAAAGAACCCTAATGGTAAATTATGATAAATAGGTCATAATTGTTATGTTGGGGATTTGGCTAATTGAATTAATAATTATTCGGAACCCTAGTTAGGGCTAGTATTTCGGATTAACTGAGGTTTAAGGTCCAAATCAAGATCTAATCATGATTAAAGCTATTAGTGGTTTAATGTAAGATTTAAGTAGAGCACATTAAATAATGAGAGACTTAGGTCTAAATCCTAAATCCGTTGGTGTTAATTGAACCCTAATCAAGACATGGATAAATATATATATTATTGCAATAAAAATATTAATGATTTAATAAACTAAGTTTTGAATAATAGTTAAAGAGAAGAGTAAATAAAATATTTTAAATGATTAAAAGAATTTCAGTGATATATATATATATATATATATATATATATATATATATATCTTTGGTTGATAACCAATTTCAAAAATACAAATGTTTAATGATTACGTACTATTTCTTAAAGTCTAAGAAATATTTGAATCGCTTGTAGGCGATCCACGTGTCTTATACATTACTCAGGAAGACCAAGTGTAAGTGGAATAGTAAGTGGACAGTAAGTGGTTCTTTTCAAAACTGGAATGACACACTGCATCGTTTCATGAACAAGCATGAGATTTTAATCAAGCATGACACGACATGTGCATTGCATGAATTTTTCAAAGATAATGTTTATGCAATGATTTTATGGAAAGACCATGAAAAATTTTATGAAATGATAAGTTAAGTTAAGGGGCACTGGTCGGTACCGTACCATTAAGATGAACTCCCATACTGAAGGACGAATGCGAGAAGGATGGGTGAATCCAAGAGGCTATGCAAACCACACTGAAGGACATTGAGAAGGTGTGGGCCTCCAAGGGTCATGTCTAGCCACTGAAGGACGAATGCGAGAAGGTGAGCTAGCTTGACCGTATGTAAGGTCTCCAAGGGAATTCGGGGACGGTTCCAAAGGGAACGCACAACCCTGACTTCAGGGGTTAAATGGAGCGAGCCCACAGTAAGATATATGAAATAGTTATGAAAAGGCCAAGAATGGCACAAGTATGAATGAGTGATTTTCAAGGGTCAATGGCCAATTTTACAAGCAAGTACGAAAGAAATATTTTCAAGGGCCTGGGGCCGAATTTAAGCAAGAGCATATGCATATCCCTGACAAGCATGTGCATCATTTATCCAGTTTCTTTTCATGATTAAGCAAGCATAAGTCAAGAACATGTTTCAAATTTATGTCTTTCCCATACTGAGTCTTTTTGACTCACGTTTTCAAAATTGTGTCATTCCAGATGCCTTAGGTGAAGAGAGTTAGGAGGACTACCTGACATAGAAGCACAAGAATTATGTTTCAAAATTTTGATGATAGTGGCTTGATCGTCACTAGTTGGCTTTTTATACGTTATATATGTTTTGTATGAAAAACTTAATGAGAACCCTGATTATGTATGATTTAGCTCGAATCCCTCGCGATCCTGTACGTTTCCGCCGTAAGCACGTAAGTATGTAAGTAAGAACGCTGGAGCCATCCGGGGGATAGCTCGCGGCTGTCAGGGTCCCTGCGGGATGTCGTTCGGGGCGTGACATAATGACAGCCGCGAACATTCACTCAATGAATGTTCCAGTCTCTTATTGTTGCAGCGGAATTTTTTTTTATACACTTATAACTGAGAGTGATGGCCAAAGAGATTTTCTATAAACTTCACCTTACACAAAACGACTTCCTCGAAATAGGGTAAGCGTCTTAGTGACATCGCATAGCTGCACAGCTAAAGTACATGATCTAAGGGATTCCATCAAATCCTCTTCACATGACCTACTCATAACGTCTTTATACTACATCTTAAATCCTTATACACAAAACATATACATACACAGGCTGCCTGATATCAAGCGTTCTTAGTGCTTCATATGAACTCTCCAACTCCTGCTTCTGTTAACCACGACTACGATACTTGACATTTAAACTTACTACTGCAAAATATCGATCGCTTAAAAACTTAAAATTTACTAGGCCGAATAACCCATGACCACCACACAACGGAGGGTCATGCCGGTTCTTCAAAAATTTACATCTATCCTTTAATGAAACAACAGAGAGAGAAGAGGACGTTCCCGTCGGTTCCTCTTCTAGATTTCCCCTCCTGAAACGTTATCTGGAATGATACAATTTAAAACTGTGAGTCGAAAGACTCAGTAAGGAATTATAATTAAAACATGGACTTAAAATCATGGTTCGGAAATATGAACTTGAAATCGTGAGTTTGAAACCTTGAACTTGTTCTTGAACTCATAATCATGAACTTGAAATTATAAGCATGCACTTGAACTTGAAATCATAAGCATGCACTTAAACTTGAAATCATAAGCTTGCACTTAAACTTGAAATCATCATGAACTTGAAATCATAAGCATGCACTTGAACTTGAAATCATAAGCATGCAATAAAACTTAAAATCATCATGAACTTGAAATCATAAGCATGCAATAAAACTTAAAATCATCATGAACTTGAAATCATAATGAACTTGAACTTGAAATATCATTTAAACGTATGTAATTCATGCATGATCATGAATTTTGATGCACGTGTATGCCTCATGATTGCATATGCACATGCACTTGCTCTTGAAAACATCACTTGTACTTATAAAGCTCTTGCTTTTGGAAAATCTTTCCAATCCTTATCTTATGGGCTATTTGAGCTCCATTTACCCCTGGCATCAGGGTTGTGCGTTCCCGTTGGAACTGTCCCCTATTTCCTTTAGGGACCTTACATATGGTCGAGCTAGCACACCTTCTCGCATTCGTCCTTTAGTGGCTAGACACGACCCTTGGAGGTTCACACCTTCTTGCAAGCATCCTTCAGTATGATTGCACATACCTCATGGACTACTCATCCTTCTTGCAAGCATCCTTCGGTATGGGTGTCCTAGGTGACATCCACCCTTCACGTAAACGTCCTTCGGTATGGATGCACCTTCTTAACTTGGTACGGTACCGACCATCATGTTTAGCCTCTTAACATTTCGTAACATAAAATCGTACTTTAATTTGCATAAAATTTCTCTTTCATCCTTATGAGAAAAATGAATGCAAATGCAATTGCTCATGACGTGCTCATGTCATGCTTGATGATGAGTAATCAATTTATCATAAAATGCTTCTCATACTTTCATTTGCACAAAACTTTCTTTTTCTTTCAAGAAAATCATGCAAATGCTCATGACGTGCCATGCTTGATGCCAAATATCTCACAAAATTTTCTTGATCTCATAAAACTTTCATGTTTTCATTTGCACAAAAACTTCTTTCATGCTTTCATGTAAATACATATATTATGTCATGCTTGTTGAGAAATAACTTATCATGCTTGGTTATAAACCTGTTATGCTTGTTCATGAAAACATGCTGCGTATCATTCCAGTTTTTCAAAAACGTAAGTTTCCACTTACGATTGCTACTTACAAAGGTAAGCTCCTCTTACCTTCGCTTGCTTGAGTGTTGAACGTCACGTTACCTATAATGGATCATACTAGTGTTATTCAAAGGCTCACTAGACGTATTGAGTAATCAATCAATCACTCACATTTCATCATACAAAATCGTTCGTACTCTTGACCTCTAGTTGGTCATCCTACAACGCTAGGTATTTCTTTCAGTAAAACCCTAGTGGGGTCTCCTAATATGTCAATAGGAAACTAGAAATATAGGAGAAATTTTCTTGAAATTCGGAAGAAGCCTCTGTAAGATATGATCGCTCGAGCGCCTGTCGAGCGCAGGTCTGGCGAAACTTTCTGTATAAAATTTGCCCAGTTTCGCTCGAGCGCCAGTCAGGCGTACCTCGGGCAAAACGTCATTGTAAGAAAATCTTGAGCTATGAGCTCGAGCGGTTGTCGAGCGTTCCACGGGCGACAGTCAATATTCAGAGCAGAACTTATGCTATACACCTCCAAAATCCACGAAATTTGTTTCAAAAACTCTCCTTTCACACCCTCATTCTCAAGACTTCAACTTTTCTCACATTCCAGCTAAATCCCTTAGCTAAAACATGAGTCCATCTCATAAATTCAAGTTATTGCCTTTCTCCCTCCTCTCTTGGTCTTTTTATCAAGCACATATAGTTCATACTTGATTTTTCTTGGGTGATATTTACCAGATCTGGCCACATTGTCCATGGTTCCATGTACAATCCATGCTACTTTTTAAAGCTTACTAGATCTACATTTTCTTCAAAGAACACACATGAACACAACATATACACAAGGAGAAAACCAATAAACTCCACAACCAACAACCATTAAAGGAAATAAGAGAAAATGAGAGAAAATAGTGATGGCTTGGTCGGCCAAGAAGGGTTGAAATCCCTCACCTCCTTCTTTCTCTTTCTTTCTCTTCTTCTTCCTCTTCTTCCTTTCTCCTTCTTCTTCTTCTTCTTCTTCTTTCTCTTTTTCTTCTTCTTCTTCTTCTTTGTTCGGGTGAGCTAGGGCAAATGGGAAGTGGGTTGTATGGTGGAGAGGGGGGGTTGCCTTATACGTGAAAGGCTTGGGGGGAAGGGTGTGAGACCCCGAACTTTCCTTTTGCTATTTTTCTATGTATTAGCTTTTAATTTAAATTATGGGGCCATATTTTTGGCCAATATATGACCTAAGCTTTATGTTCAAGGTACATTAACTATTATGAAAACTAATTTCAAGAATTTTTCTTTAAATAATCTCTTTTCATTGTGCAAGTTTAATTTTATTTCCTTAAAAGCCGAAACTTGCAAGGTAAGTTCCTCTTATGGAATTATATTTTTCATTTGTTTAGTATATTCCATAATCCATGAAATTAAATTATGATTAAAAATTTATATATATATTGGCCGAAAATAATTAAATGGAAAAATCATGAACTTCCTTTAAGTATTTGAATATTTTTGTGTCATTAATAGGGGCATATGTCATTATTATGTGGCCTAAATTAGTAGTTTGAATTATCATTAGGAATATTAGATGATAAGCTACTAGGCATATGATAAGTTTTAAGAGAGTTTAATATGATAAGCACACTTGCTTATCATAGTCATAAGCTAGCATAATGATAAGCTAGAGAACTTTTTATGTAATAAGTTATTGTGGCTATCGTAGAGATAGGCTAGAACCATTATCTTAAGATAAGTTGACATGCTTATAAGATGATAAACTATGTAATTGAACTAGATAAGCTAGAGTGCTTATAGGAGATAAGTTAGGTGACAAAAGTAACTATGATGAAAGTTAGGTTTGAGAGTAACTAAGTTAGTTGAGTTGTAACCAAACATCATAAATGAACTAAACAAGAGGCAAACCAAGAAGAGACAAGGCCATTTACGTGAAGATGCAAGGAGTGAAAAGCCATAAAGTGGCGATCCCATGTGAAGAGAGATGGAGAGCAATTAAGTGACAAGACAAGATAAGGAAGAGAAATGAGAAAAAAAGCAAAGGTAGAAGGAGGAATTCACGTGGGAGACATGGCTTGAGGAGACAAGGGAGGAGGTGAGAGAAAATGAGGGGAAAAAAAAAGAGAAAAGACCATGTATGGTCGGCCAAACTCACCCAAGTTCACCCCCTTCCCCTCTTGTCATTTTCAACATGTCATTGTCCTTGTTTTTGCCATAATTTCACCTTGGGAGACTCAATTGCTTCAAGTGAACTCCCCCTCACACTTAGCATTTCAATTTCACTCTTCATTTGCTTCTCTTGGCCTAATACCGCACTCCATTTCAACTCTCTCTCTTTTCCTCTCTTGGCCGAATTTCCCTTTGAGCCAAAGCCTTGCTCTTTTCTTCTTGCAACCAAATCACTCCTCTAAAGTTCTAAGTTTGTTTCTCTTTTTTATGTGACCAAATCCCCCCTTTTGTGCAACTCATTTCTCCTCTTGGAAATCTCTATTCACCTAGCCATTTTCCCTTAATGAAATCTAGCTCACTTCCTTAGAACTAAATCATTTCAAGTTTGCCTTGTTTTTCCCCACCATAAAACCTATCTTAGCACCTTATATCAGCCTTAGAACCATTCCAAAAGGGTGAACCGAAAGTTTGGGTTAAGGAAGGATCTTGGTGAAAAATCGGGTGACTAGTGGAAGGTAGAGGTAGGCTTGATGTCACATGATATTTTTGCTTAAGTTCTTTATAAGTTCTGACCTAAGGTGTTTTATTATGCTAGGTACTCAAGGCTTGTATTCAATCATCAAGGTAAGGCCAAAAATGTGGTTGTTAGTTCTAAGTATGATGTTGGCCGAATGTCTCTTGGTTGGGTCTTGAGTTGATGTTTTGATTTTTTGTTAGATCATGAGTTAGAAGACCAACCCTAAGTTATAATGTTAGATCTAGCTATATGAGCATGAGATCCGAACTTGAAAGTTAGAAAAATGTTAAAGAATGAACAATGCATGCTAGTGTGGTCTTAAAATGCAAAAGGAATGCATGATGCAAGTTTTGACATGAAGGGTTGTGTTGGATAGTGTTGGCCGAATCTTATATGAGTTGGATCTTCAAATATAATTTTGTTGAATGTCAATTTGATGAATGGACATGATATGTGTAAAAGTTGGTGAACACATGCATATAGGCTAGTCTTGAAATGTAGTAGGTTGCATGCAAATCGAAAGGACTAAGGAAAACCTAATCATTCTATGAATATGTGTGTTGGCCGAATATGATGTTGTGATAGATCTTGAAATTATTTTGTGAGTTGTAGATCCTAGGTTGTAAATCTGAAAATGGAGGATGGGATCACCATTGGAGAAGAAAATTTAGACAAGGAATACCTAAAATGGAGCATGGCCGAATGACCAAGTAGAGAAACCCTAATGGCAAACCTATAACAATGAAATTATATTTACTTGTTATGGATAAATGAAACTAGGGTTATGGCCAAATGGATTAGAGGATTAAAGTTTAAGTTCAATCATAAAATACACCATACAAGTAAGAGAAAAACAAGGATAATAGGCTTAAAGGTTCGGGTTAAAAAGGATTAGCAAGGCCTTGTGATATTAAGCATGGATTAAGGATTTAATTAGAGTGATTAAGTTTTGGCCGAAATCTATTTGATGCAAGTGAAGTGTAATTGTAATGATATGAATAACAAGAGAACCTTGATCATATGAGGAGAAAATATAAAAACTCTAATCAAGGTTAATGTCTCGGGTTGCACAGAGATCTAATGTCCAAGCCAAGAGTTAATAATGATTAAGGTTAGTGATTGATTAATGTAAAGATTTAATCGAATACATGAAATAAAAGAAAGATCAAGATTTAATCCTAAATCAATTAGTTTGTTGCTTAGAGTCCTAAATGTGAATAGAAATATATTGCAATAGAATTAAGTAATTAAATAACCTAAGTTTAATAAGTAGAAAGTAAAAGATTAAAAAACTAAAAGATATTAAGCGATTAAAAGAATTGAGGCAATGTATAAATCTATGATATCGAAGTAAAAATATATAGTTGCTATTTGAAACCGTTGCGACGGACGGGGAGTTCAAGGTTAAGAGGTGAACAAGAGGTTCAATTGGACTAAAAGAAATTCAACAACTATATTATATCATTAAGATTTAGTTAAGTACTTAATTATCACTATTCATTCCTTAGTGGATTTCACGATAGGTTTCTTCGAATAGTTCATAGAACCGAAGCGTGTTGATATAATTTCACGTATACTCAGCATATTGAGAATCGAACCTATTCCTTTTAGGCAAAGAGCCAAGTGAGAACCGAGAAGGTTGCAAGGAGTACTATAAGGGAATCTTACCCGATTTGTAAAACTGGAATGATACACTGCATGTTTTATTGTGCATAGCAACTTGTTTTAATACATATGAAATGTATCGCATGAAGTATGTTTCGAGCATGTCATAGCATGATAATTTGCATGAACGCATGAACAACGTTTTGATGCAAATAGAGTTACATGTTTTCAAGTGTGGCATGGCATGTTCATTACATAGAAACATGAAAGGTTGTTTTATGCGAATGAAAATGTATTTATGTTAAGATTAAGCCCGGGGGCTTCGGTCGGATCCGTACCAAGTTAAGTAAGGTTCATCATCCATACCGAGGAACGTTGATCGAGAAGGATGGATGGATGAAACCTAGGACGCCCATACCGAGGGACGTTGATCGAGAAGGTTGGGTAAATCCTTAAGGTATGTGCAACCACACTGAAGAATGTTGCTCGAGAAGGTGTGGCACCTCTTATGGGTCGTGTCTAGCCATCAGGCCTGGGGCAACTACGGGCTAGCTCGACCAGATGTTGAGTCTCCAAGGGATGGGAGACAGTTTCGATGGGAACCGCACAACCCTGACTTCATGGGGTCAAATGGAGCGAGCCCATAGTAAGGGATGAAATGTTTATGAAAAGGCCAAGAGTGGCTAGAGATTTGAAATGCATTTGAAAAGGCCAAGAGTGGCAAGAGATTTTTAGTGCATGGCATGTGCATCACGGAGCATGCATATGCATCATGGTTTTTATGCACTATCTCATGACTTACAGTTATGCATTTCTTTTCTTAACTCTACAGTGTATTGAAGTAAGTATGTTTTTAAAGCCATATTTTATCAAAGTTCATGTTTCAAATTGTTGTTCCTTACTGAGTCTTTCGACTCATAGTTTTTTAATCGTATCATTCCAGATCCATAAGATAACCGGGAAGCAGAGGATTATCTATTGTAGAAAATCCTTGAAGTTCGGGAGTTAGAGTCGGAATTGGTGAACTCCGAGTTAGCACTAGTGAGTGCTGGTTTGATTTGAGTGGCAGTATGTTGCCCTATTACGTTTTGTATAAGTTTGCGAACAAGATGCAATGTAAAGACTTTTATGAATTATAATTCGTTTACCGAGGGGTTATGTTCCTTGAGCTTGTCTCTCAGTCAACATATGGATCCTAAGTGAGTCTTCCGCTATAAGAGTTAGTGTAAGCGCTGGAGTGTTCCCGGGGAATGCTCGCGACTGTCACTAACCCCTTCCAGATAGCGTCGGGGCGTGACAAAGGGAAAAGGCAAAATTGCCCTTCCCCCCTTCTTTCCCTTTTTCTCCTCCATTTCTCCCCCTTTTTCCTTTTCTGCCCCTTACGAAAACTCATTTTTCCTTTCTGCCACTCACTCAACTAACTCTAATATGTCTCCTCATTTTTTTTTCCAAGGATTCTCATATTTCCAAGGCTAAAGCCCCTAATTAAAATTCTTCCAAATCTTGTAACTTAGGGACATTTTCTATTAATAAACATCTCAAGCTAATAAATCTAAATTGCTCAAGTCTAATGGAAAATAATATAACAGTCAGATCCTAGCTTAAAACTCACAAAAACGTTAGGGGAAAAATTCCCCCTAGACATAACTTGAAATTAATTTATCCATACATACATCCTAAATATAATTCATTTACAATGATAGAAATAGGGTCGGAGTCTCACATATATCATGTCGAATTCTATTCTTCTTTTTCCACTTTTAAATCTTACTTGCATGGACTATTGACCATCAATTCCATCATTTATCCCTTATTCAATACTTTACATCATACCATGCCTGGGCTAATGTCTATCGGCTTCCCACCATCTTAACCTCAATAACTTCTTAACTAAGCTTATACATCTATCCTCAATGCTAGGGTTCACAAGTCTTCAATTGGAACTCCAAATTCATCACATATGAAATTTTAACAGGCCCCGCTCGAGCGCCTGTCGAGCGCCAACTTACTGTCCAACTCACTACATAGAATTCCCAAGGGCCGCTCGAGCACCTGTCGAGCGTTGGTCAAACGACAAGACACCGTCCATCATATTTCCTTAAGGCCGCTCGAGCGCCTGTCGCCCGCTGATCGAGGGCAATGTTATCTAAAAAACAAGGTCCTAAAAATCTTCCTATTCCAACACCCTAATTGTGATCCTCTGTGAGACCCCGATTTTAGGTCTGTCAAGTTATTGCTTATGACCTCTTAAGTATGTATTATTGCAAATGTATGTATGATTAAATTAGTGATTTTTTTGTTGTAAGTGTCGACACCTTGGGTCATAGTGTCGACACATTAGACTCAGTGAATTTTGACTAAGTGTTGGAAGTGTCGACACCTTGAGCGATGGTGTCGACACATCCAACTGAAACCCGAGAGTTCGCCTTTTTCCAGAACTCCCGTGAATTTTGACGAAGTGTTGGAAGTGTCGATACATCTAACTAAAACCCGAGAGTTTACATTTTTCCCACTTTGACTAAGTGTTGGAAGTGTCGACACCTTGAGTGAGGGTGTCGACACATCTAACTAAAAGTGTTGAAAGTGTCGACACCTTGAGTGAGGGTGTCGACACATCTAACTAAAAGTGTTGAAAGTGTCGACACCTTGAGTGATGGTGTCGACACATCTAACTACATTCCGAAATTTTATCGGATGTGAAAATGGTTGAGGTGGAATTCATGTGAAAAGGGGGGAAATAAGGGAGGGCAGCCTTGTCTTTTCCCCAAGCCCTTTACGTATAAGGCAACCCCCCCCCCTTTCCCACAAAACATTTTGCCCTAGCTCACCCGAACAAGAAGAAGAAGAAGAAGGAGAAAGAAAGAAGAAGGAGAAGAAGAAGAAAAGAAGAAGGAAAAGGAAGAAGAGAAAGAAAGAGAGAGAAGAAGGTGAGGGATTTCAGCCCTTCTTGGCCGACCAAGCCATCATTCATTTCTCTCATTTTCTCTTCTTTCCTTTAATGGTTGTTGGTTGTGAAGTTTGTTTGGTTTTCTCCTTGTATGTGTTGTGTTCATATGTGTTATTTGAAGAAAATGTAGATCTAGTTAGCTTTAAAGAATAGTGAGCTTTAAAAAGTGGTATGGGCTGTATGTGAAACCATGGAGAGTTATGGTCAAATCTGAAAAAGAAAATATGTTCAAGAGAGAGAGAGATTGCTTGCTGCACCCTAGGTGTTTGATGAAAAGCCTAAAAGAGGGCTGAGATCTATTTTGAGTATGTATGGCCTAATCTATTGGTTGATGTATTAGGTTGTATGTATATGAGTCTTGTTGATAACCACCAAGCCCTAAGTGTTTGACACATGGTCAGATCTGAAAGATGTTCAAGAGAATAAATGTTACACCCTACGTGTTTGATAAAAAACCCAAAAGAAATGGGCAAATGCAATAGTATAGCTTGATGAAGATGGAATCATAGTTTTGTTAAGGAACGTGAGATGATGGTTGCTGTTATGAGATGCTAAATTAGCCTTGGATGTTGGTTGTGTCATGAAGAGATTAGAGTTTTGGTTGTTGGAAGTTTGGAACGTTAAAAAGATTACTGTCGTTGCTGGAATTTGCCTATGCAGATTTTACGAATTGAGAGTGTGTTCTAATGCATTATGATTTATCCCATGAACTTAAGTGGATCCCAGATTGTAGGCCTAGGAAGTAGGAAGATTTTAAGTCATACCTTGGAGGATTCCGATAATTATCGAATGAGATATGCGTTGTTCGATGCCCGGACGTCAAGCTGCCAGCAGCCTTGCACGTCCCGAATGTCAGCTCATTTCGAGCACCCTTTTGAGGGATTAGTTTAAGTCCAAATTTTACGAGGTTGATCTTGAATTGTAAGTTTAAGAAAGAGGGACGTTTTAAGGTAAATTTCGTGTGAGTTAGAGATATGATGGATGAGTGGTAGTATTTTGAAAATGGAGGGCCGAGCTGGAATCAGCAAGAGTGTCGTTGTAAGATTATTGTCTAATATGAAGTGTTTATGAAAATGTATAGCACATTCTGCTGTGGTAAATTTTACCCCCAATTTAGACCTATGAAAGATGAATATTGCAAGACAAATTTCATGTAATTTGGAGCTATGGTTTTGAAGTTATGAATTTTTAAGTTGGAGACGTCAGGGCTGCCCGCTTGGACGTTCTCAGCAGCTGTATTTTCGGGTAAAGGTTTCAAATGGCAAACGGACTCCAAATTAGTTAGAATTTTGATATGCTATGAAAATTAGTGTCAAGGTCAGTTAGAACTCAATTCTTATGGCTTCGACATCCTTAAGAAAATACCTTGTGTTGTAAGATGACCAACTAGGAGTCAAGAATACGGACGATTTTGTATGATGAAGTGTGAGTAATTGATTGATTACTCTATACGTCTAGTGAGCCTTTGAATAACACTAGTATGATCCATTGTAGGTAACGTGACGTTCAACACTCAAGAAAGCGAAGGTAAGAGGAGCTTACGTTTGTAAGTGAAAGTAGTAAGTAGCAACTTACGCTTTACCAAACTGGAATGATACACAGCATGTTTTTATGAATAAGCATAACATGTTTATAACCACGCATGACAAGTTATTTCTCAACAAGCATGACATCGTATACGTATTTGTATGAAAGCATGAAAGAAGTTTTTGTGCAAATGAAAACATGAAAGGTTTATGAGATATTTGTCATTAAGCACGAACTGTCAAGAGCATTAGAAGCATTTTATGATAAGTTGATTACCAAGCATGACATGAGCACGTCATGAGCAATTGCATTTGCATTTATTTGTCTCATAAGAAAGAAGTAGAAATTTTATGCAAATGAAAGTACCATTTTTATGCTACTTTATGGCAAGTTTTATGACAAGTTAATTAACGAACCCAAGTGGGTCGGTACCGTACCAAGTCAAGAAGGTGCATCCATACCGAAGGACGTTTACGAGAAGGGTGGATGTCACCTAGGACACCCATACCGAAGGATGCTTGCAAGAAGGATGGGTAGTCCAGGAGGTATGTGCAATCA
This sequence comes from Myrica gale, assembly GCA_963930655.1. Taxonomy (NCBI): domain Eukaryota; kingdom Viridiplantae; phylum Streptophyta; class Magnoliopsida; order Fagales; family Myricaceae; genus Myrica; species Myrica gale. The sequence continues at coordinate 20,717,237 of OZ005600.1, read as the reverse complement.
CACTGAAGGATGCTTGCAAGAAGGTGTGAACCTCCAAGGGTCATGTCTAGCCACTGAAGGACGAATGCGAGAAGGTGTGCTAGCTTGACCATATGTAAGGTCCCCAAGGGAAATAGGGGACAGTTCCAACGGGAACGCACAACCCTGATGCCAGGGGTAAATGGAGCTCAAGTAGCCCATAGGATAAGAATGGAAAAGATTTTCCAAAAGAAAGAGCTTTATAAGTATAAGAGATGTTTTCAAGAGCAAGTGCATGTGCATATGCAATCATGAGGCATACACGTGCATCACGAATCATGATCATGCATGAATTACATACGTATACATGATATTTAAAGTTCAAGTTTATGATTATTTCAAGTTAAAGCTCATGATATTTCAAGTTGTACTTGAATTACATTATGTTCAAGTTTGTAATTATTTCAAGTTTAAGCGCATGCTTCTGATTTTAAATCAAGTGCATGCTTATGATTTTAAGTTCATTATGATATCGAGTTCATGATGATTTCAAGTTTTAAAAGCAAGTGTATGATTTCAAGTTCAAGATTATGAGCTCAAAGAACAAATTCATGGTTTCAAACTCACGATTTCAAGTTCATATTTCCAAACCATGATTTCAAGCTCATGTTTTAATTATAATTCCTTACTGAGTCTTTCGACTCACAGATGTTTTAAATTGTATCATTCCAGATAACAATTCAGGAGGGAAAATCTAGAAGAGGGACCGATGGGAACGTCCTTATCTCTCCTTGTTGTTTCATGACAGGTTAGATGTAATTTTGAAGAGTCGTCATGAGCCTCCGTTGTGTGGTGGTCATGGGTTATTCGGACTAGTAGAGTTCAAGGTTTTGATGTCTAGTATCTTAGTCGTGGTTATCAGAAACAGAAGTTGAAGAGTTCATAGGAAGTACTAAGAACGCTTATCAGGCATCCTGTGAATGTCTATGTTATGTGTATAAGGATTCAAGATGTATTACATATATGTTATGAGTAGGTCCATATAAAGGTTTTGTTGGAATCCCTTAGGACTTGTACTTCAGCCATGCAGACATGACTTGTAATTTGGATGCTTTCACCATTGCCGTTGTAGTCAATTGTGTAAGTTGAAGTTTATGTAAATCTCTTTGGCCCATCTCTCTCAGTTGTAGGTGTTTTTGTGTAATTAAAAAAAATATATCCGCTGCAAGATTAAGAGAAAACGCTGGAACATTCATTGAGTGAATGTTCGCGGCTGTCATTAACCCCCTTCGGGCTAGCGTTCGGGGCGTGGCATCCTCCAAATATTTCAACTAAATCCCTAAATACTCAATTTCAATATTGTCAAAACTACAACAACATATCAATTCAATTACAATTATAGATGCACAAAATGCTAGGGGAAATCTTCACCTAGACATAACCTTAGATTAATTCCCCTATACCTGTCTTTCTCAATAATTAGAGCATAACTTAAGGAGTCATAATTCTTTTACAAAGATAGAAAAAGTTGGGGTCTCACAGCTTGACCTTAACCTATGGGCTATGAAGAAGCTGGGTACGTAGGAGAATAAGATGTCAACTAGAATATGTGATAGGAGAGAGAGAAAGAGACCTGGACGAAGAGGAAGGGAGAGAAGTTTGCAAGTGACGAGAGGAGGATTGTTCTCGGATTTTATTTTTTTTTCTAATATGTCAATAATAGGCATTTCGGTCAATTCATGTGGGTTGCAAATTCGCTGTGTTTGATTACTAAAATTTTCACATAATAAAATAAATATAATACAATTTATCTTACTTTATTAAATTATTACTTTTCATTCTAAAAAATATAAAAAAATTCATTTAAATTATTTCCTCACTTTTTATCAATTTAATTACCTGAAAATTTTAACTTCTCCAAATTTTAATACTCAAACACAAAAATTGGACAACAGACGACAATTGATCCGTCTTTAAATATAAAGGGCTAAATAAAAACTATGTTGAAAGGTGAGATCAGTGGCGGACGCAGGGGTATCGAACCAGTGCGTTCGCTACCCATTACTTGCCCAAAAAAAAAATTTACACTTGTTTTTTTTTCTTTTTCTTCCTAAGTTGGCTAGGTCCGATAGCCATTAAGTCCAAGTCCGATACTCATGAAGTTCAGGCCAACTAGACCTAATGGATATCAGATCTAAAACAAAAAATTTTTTTCTACACATTGATTTTGCGCCTAGTACTACATAATAACTGGGACAAATATACAGTTATTATGATTTTTTGTTTTGCATCGATTTCAAGTTCTTCAACTGAGGGATAACTTCCTGCCATCTTGCTAAATTTATGTTAGTAATAAATTATGTACTCTTTGCTCCTAATTTTTCACAATCAAGATCACTTAATTTCTTTCTCCATATGTTGATTTCTTTCTTCATTTTGATTAGAGACTTCGAAAAATGTTGTGTTTATTTAGGATCGTCGTAAAGGCCAAACCAAAGTTCTGACCACTTTTTGGATATGTTTATCTAAGGAACTCTTTTACTAAATCTTGCTTATCCTGGAAATTTTGTTTTTATTATTCAGAGCATGATTTGCCATCAATTGTTGCTTTGTGTGTGGAAGTTGCTTTGGAGGATATGAATATCTTTCAATTTCAAATCCATAGAACCTAGAGAAAGTAAATTACAAATGCATCCTCAGTAACCTTTTGTTAAAAAAGAGGAAAAAAGACAGACCACAGTTGTGGTAGTAACAAAAAAATGTAAGAAAGACAACCCCTAGTGGACAAAGACCTCAACCATTAGAATCATCTGTAATTTGTTCTAAATTTTTAGAATTAAGTAGGGAATTAACTTGAATTAGATCATCAAGAGTGATTTGCGTAATAGTGTGGGAGATAACTGGATTAATGATTGCATGTTAGTGTACATCGAGCAGGAAGTTTTTGAAACTATTGAGAACAAAGTTATTTTGCAATATTTTCAGAAGATGCACACTCGTAGGATCCAATTGTCACCTCTCAGTGGCAGTACATATTACGGTACATGTATTCCAATATTTTTAATACTTTTAGTCCTTTATTTTCGACATTGTAACTCTAAGACTGTCACGCCCCGAACACTAGTTAAACGAGGCTAATGACAGCTGCGAGCATTCCCGACAAGGAAAGCTCAACCGTACTTACTACAATTCTTGCAGCAGAATATATACCTCATCCAGAGGATTCTTGCAGCGGAATATCATAATGCCTCGACATTTAAAAGAAGCCTTATATTGCTAGCATATAACGTACATAAGAACATGCTTCCCATCGATAACTCAAAGTAGTTATAACATGGTCTCAAAATATCAACCAGTTTAAAACCTTAACTTACTAAGCCGAATAACCCATGACCACCACATCACGGAGGCTCATGCCGCCTCTTACAAAAATTATCTAAACCTTTACTAATAAAAGCAAAAAGGAAAAGATATTTTCGCCAACCCTTCTCCTAGGGTTCAAGGTCCTCCTTTTAAGTTTCCTCCCCTGAAACATTATCTGGAATGATACAATTTAAAACTGTGAGTCGAAAGACTCAGTAAGGAATTATAGTTAAAACATGAATTTGAAGTCATGGTTTGGAAAACATGAAATTGTACTTGAACTCATAATCATGAACTTGTAATCGTAAGCATGCACTTGAACTTGAAGACGTAAACATGTAAACATAATGTAATTCATGCATGACCATGAATTTTGATGCACGTGTATGCCTCATGATTGCATATGCACATGCACTTGCTCTTAAAAACAAACTTGTACTTGTAAAACTCTTGCTTTTGGAAAATCATTCCACTCCTTATCTGATGGGCTACTTGCCCTCTATTTACCCCTGACATCAGGGTTGTACGTTCCCGTTGGAACTGTCCCCTATTTCCCTTAGGACCTTACATATGGTCGAGCTAGCACACCTTCTCGCATTTGTCCTTCAGTGGCTAGACACGATCCTTTGAGGTTCACACCTTCTTCCAAGCATCCTTCAATGTGATTGCACTTACCTCGTGGACTACCCATCCTTCTTGCAAGCATCCTTCGGTATGGGTGCCCTAGGTGACATTCATCCTTCACGTAAACGTCATTCGGTATGGATGCACCTTCTTGACTTGGTACAATACCGACCAATTTGGGTTCATTAACTAACTTGTCATAAAGTAGCATAAAAATGGTACTTTCATTTGCATAAAATTTTTCCTTCTTTCTCATGAGAAAAATGAATGCAAATGATCATGATGTATTCATGTCGTGCTTGATAATGTCATGCTTGATATATCATGTTTGGTATGCTTATTCATAAACAGTTTTCATACTGTGTATCATTCCAGTTTTTGAAAAGCGTAAGTTTCTACTTACTATTTTCACTTACAAACGTAAGCTCCTCTTACCTTCGTTCCCTTGAGCGCCTGAATTGTACTTGCCTACAATTGGGTCATACTAGTGTTATTCAAAGGTTCACTTGGTGTATAAAGTAGTCATTCAATAACTCATACTTCGTCATACAGAAACATCCATATTCTTGACCTCTAGTTGGTCATCTTACAACACAAGATATTTCCTTATTTGAAAAACCTAGTAGGGTTCCCTAATAGTTCAAAAGGAAACTACAAATTTCAGGAAAATTTCGTGAAATTCAAAGGAAGCCGCTCGAGCGTCTGTCGAGCGCTCGTCGAGCGTTATGCCTCTGTATATAAAATGTTAAGGGACGCTCTAACGCTAGTCTAGCGTCAGTCGATCGTGAAGTTTTTGCATGAATAATTGTTCGAAGGACGCTCGAGCGCACTGTCGAGCGTCGGTCGAGCGTGAACTTACTGCACAAAAATTCTTGAAGGACGCTCGAGCGCCTGTCGAGCGTTAATCCATATTTCAGACACAAAACACACATTATACATCCAACACACACGAAATTTGTCTTAACATGCTCTCCTCTTATAACATCATATTCCAGACTTCTATTTACACCTACAAATCAAGACTTCTAACAATACCATGATTCCAACCCTTCAAACAAATGCTATTGCATCTATTTCACTTCCTTTTGGTCTTTTATCAAACACCTAGTGTGCATCTATGTTTCTCTTAGGTTTTTAAATTTCCAGATCTAACCATATTCTCCATGGTTTTGCGCACAATCCGTACAACTCTCTAAAACTCACTAGATCTACATTTCCTTCATAGAAAACACATGAATCTCAAGGAGAAAATCTAACAACACACAACCAACCAACAAAAGAGAACAAGAAGGAAATGGGAGAGATGAGGTAGTGATAATTTTCGGCCAGCAGAGGTTCTCTTAGAAAAGGGCCGGATCCTTACCTAGCTTTTCTCCTCTTTCTCCTTCTTCTCTCTTCCTTCTCTTCTCTTCTTCCTTTCTTCTTTCTTCCTTCTCTTCTCTTCTTCTTCTTCTTTCTCTTCTCTTGGTTGGGTGAGCTAGGGCAAGCTTATGTGGTTTTGGGGAGGGGGCTGGCTTATACGGGAAGGGATTTGGGGGAAAGGGAAAAGGCAAAACTGGCCTTTCCCCTACTTTCCCTTCTTAACCCTCAATTTCCCCCATTCTTTCCTTTTCTGCCCCTAAAGAACATCTATTTTCTTTTCCTGCCACTCCACATATCTAACCTTAATATATCTCCTCATTTCTTGTTCCAAGGATCCACATATTGCCACATATTCTTCAAAAATTAAAGCCCTAATTAAATTCCTCCAATTATTGTAACTTAAAGACATATTCAATAAATAAAACAATCCAAGCTAATAAATCTCAATTGCTCAATTAACTAAGACAATTAATATAACAATTAAACTTCTAGCTTAAAACTCATAAAACGCTAGGGAGAAATTCCATCTAGACATAACTTTAGATAAATAAAACCTTACGTACATTTCCATAATGCATTCTTAATTAAAGTAATACATACTTAAGAGGTCATAAGCAATAAATTGACAGACTTAAAATGGGGTCTCACAAAGACAATGTTTTGAATTACGAAAGAAATTTTTTTTTGTCATTTCACCTTTAAAATTCGACACCCATATATTTTAATCCTGGTTCCGCCACTGGGTGAGGTGAGATAGAATTTTGGCCATAGAAGACCTACAATGATATTTTGCTTTTTAAAATGATATTGCTAACTCATCACCACCCTGTAAAGATGTTGACACGAAAGCGCTGCACATGTCGAGCGTTTGTCATACAGAAAAATTTTGTAGCGTTTCCTTTTAATAAAAACCTAAAACACTACTTTACGCAAAAAGAATAAAATAAACGGAAGAAAGACCTTCGAGGCTGCACGGTTATCGGCACATAAGTCTCGACATCATTTTCAGTCAACGAGATTATGTCAAATGAGCTAAAGTCCGCAAAAAGCTCAACAAACACATTCTCCTGGTGTGCTTCATGATTCGACAGTCCTTCTCCATCTTCACTAGTTTCCTCCTCATTAGGTGGAACATCATACGTGTTTCTAGGGGTACTCTTTTGAAAAATATTCCAACGGTCGTCCAACTTCATATCATCGATATAAAAACACTTGATTCCCATGACAAGCTAGCACGAACGGGTCATCTGTGTACCACTTTCAAGATGTGTTAATACTAACAAACCGACCACTTTTATCATGACCTAAATTTTGAGTACTCAAGTCAAACCAGACATTATTCTGAGTGTCACGAAACTGTTCATGAAAGACCTTGTGAAACCTAACTCCATTCACTACACACCCAGAGTAACAAATTGTCCGCTGATCCGAACCGGATGCTAATGCATACAAATCATCCAACACCGAGCCTGAATTTTAATTGCGCATAGTTTGAACCTAAAATACTAAACATGTGTTAACTATGAATCTAAAAAAATGATCACTTAAAAGTAAACATATAATAGGCAAAAATAAAAAATAAATACCCGAGTTCGAAACCATAATGGAGATTCTTCTTCGTGCCTCCTATCAACATTTATTGATGATTTCCTCCTCATCTCTTCAAAGTGCTTGCTATAAAGAAATAAGATATTTTATAATAAATTAAAATATAATGAACTGATAAGTGTTTAAGTGAGCAAATATTCTTATAAGCGCTTACTCTATATGTTGGCTGATTGCTGAAAAATTGTTGAGTAAGTACCACTGAGCTTTGGGAAATTCATATCTATTCAAATCTTGACCCCTACCAGCTCCCAATGGTCTAACACTTTGAGTAAACATAGAAAAACGACAACTTTGTTCATCCATGTCGGCATAATTTCGTTCTTTTTTATTAAGTCTCATTTTAACCGTACCAAGATACATTGAGCAAAAAGTTAGACATTCATTTAACACATAATTCTCTACTATTGAGCCCTCACACCGTGCCCTATTCATAACAAAACACTTCATCTTCCCCATATACATTTCCATTTTATATATCCACTGATATTAAACTAGACCCCAAAGTTTCACCTCCCGAGGTAAATGAACAGCTAAATGAACCATAATAGTAAAAAACGATGGAGGGAAAATATGTTCCAACTTGCAAAGAATCACTCCAATGTCCTTTTCTAACTGGTCCACAACGTCGAAATGTGTTGTTCTTGAGCACAAGTATCTGATGAATAAGCTCAACTCAGTCACCTCCGTACATACTTCGGTTCAAAGCAACCCCTATGTCATTGCCAATAACAGTCGCTGCAACAAGACGTGTGAGTTCTGACTCTTCATACCCATTATCTTCCCTTCATTTATATCATGCACTGGTTTATGTTAGAGGCATATCCATATGGAAACTTGACACCCTTCATCCTTTCACAACACTTCCTACGTTCATCCTTCGTTAAAGTAAAAATGCTTGAGGCATCACCTCCTGCCAACCCTGAACATGCAAATGCAACTCCTTTTTAATGCCCATTAATGCCAAGTCCCGTCGAGCACTAGAATTTTCCTTCGTCTTACCATCGAAATTCATCAAAGTTCCCAACACAGTGTCACAAATATTCTTCTCGATGTGCATGACATCCAAATTATGTCGAAATTTCAACTCTGACCAGTACGACAACTCAAAGAATATGGTGCGCTTCATCTAGCTTAACTCATTGTCAGCCTGTTTTCTCTTCTTTTGAGTCTTCCCAAAAGAACATAACGATACCGATTCAAGTTGTGAAGTATCTCCTCTCCAGTGACTTCTTCAGGCGCTACACTAAACTTTTTTTCCCGTCAAATATGTCGACATCATGCCTCCACCCATGCCTCGCGAGCAAATACCTGCGATCTCCCAAAAAACAATGTTTGCCCCATGTTTCAACCAAAATGACATGTTCACATTGCAATTAGGGCATGCTAACCATTCTATAAAATTCTAACCCGAGAGATTACTATAAGCCGGGAAGTCATTTATTGTACAAAGTAAAGCAGCATAACTTGAATGAACTTGATACGGCCGCATCGTACTTCTGCATTCAATTTTCCCAAAAGTCCTTCAACTCATCTACCAATGGCTGCAACTAGAGGTCGATATCATTCCTGGGATTTCTTGGACCCGGAATAAGCAACAACAGCATGAAACTTGTATTCTTTACACATTTCCATGGCGGTAAATTGTATAGAATTAGTACAACTGGCCACATACTATACGATAAGCTCATGTTGCCAAACGGATTGAACCCATCAGATGCCAAACCCAAATGGATGTTCCGAGATTACTGACCAAACCATTCATACTTCTTATCGAGGTCCTTCGATACCCCAGAGTCTGCAAGATGCCTCATCATCCCATCTTCAACCACACGTTTCTTTTGGTGCCACCGTATATCTATTGTCGTTTGCTTTGATAGAAACAATCTCTGCAACCTCAGTTTCAAGGGAAAATGTCGCGACACTTTTTTAGAAACCTTTGATTTGTTATTCGGACTGTACTTCCACCTCGATTTCCCACACACTGGACACTCTTGTAACTCAATGTGCTTCTTCCAAAATAATACACAGTCATTTAAGCACGCATGTATGTTATCGTAGCTAAATCCTAAATTATTTTTTAACTTTTTTGCCTCATAAAAATAATTAGGAAGTGTCTCCTTCAAATGCCTTTACACTCAAATTATTCTCCGACTTCACATGAAGTAACCTAACAGTGAAAGACAACTTCAAGTACTTCTTATACTCGGGATACAACTCTCACTCAGCATCCGCCAATAACTTGATATACGAGGAAAACCCGTCTCCATACCTAGACTGGACTGTTTCAGGACCCGGTATATTTTCACCCTCGTTCTCATCTACCCTTGCTCCAGCCTCAAAATCTTCTAACATGTCTCCCATATCATCATTTATATTTCCCTCAGAGTCCTCACTGCCCGGATCAGGTTCTAAATTCCCCACATGATTAGGAACTTCTGAAATTGACTGTTCGTCAAACCTAATTATGAATAAATGACCCTCCATCTCGTCCACACATTGGAACAACACATTCTTACATCTCTTACATCGACATCTTGTCAGACCCCGATTATCTGTATAAGTACGGGAAATACTCATAAAATCTCGAACACTATCACTATACTTCGCACTTTTAAGTTTATTAGCCTTATAAAGCCAGCTCTAATCAATATTTTTCTTCAAAGACGAAAATACAAACAATAATGCAAACAATGATGACATTTATACTCAACTCTAATTTCTTCAGGTGATAGGTTCTATCCCACTGCACATAATTGACCAGACCATTGTGATCGAAATTTCGACATCATATCCCCTCAGTCCCCAAATACACACCTACAACATTGAGCCTAAACACTCAGCATTTAAGGCAAGTGTGTAAGCTCAATGCTGAATGTGTATCCAAAGGACAAAAGGAGATTTCCATCAAAATTTCTAAACGCATCTATCACAATTGCAGATACTATTATGCACATTACGCATATTGTAAACTCAAACTGTCCATAACGTGGACAATTCAAGAATTACATCGAGTTCATTATCCAAACTTCGTGTAATTATTAAACGGGGTCTAAGGCTACTAAATGAATGCATGACATGACAACAAAAACCGTTTGGACGTAACAAAACCGTCTAAACCATGCATATAAACGTTTGGACTGTACATAATCCGTCTGGACTGCGATTCTTGAACATATGCTTGAAAAATACCATTACTATCATTTTAGACCCTAAAATTTTGAAAAACACATGCTTACATATATTAAAATACAAATTTTTCATCCTAAAAAAATTTAATTTAAAACCCACTAACCTCAAATGTAATCCAATATCAAATTCTGAAAGAGTTGCTCCTTTCACACACTATTCAATGAGATTGGACGCCCATAATCAGGTCTCTGCTTCTCTTCGTGCTCAAATCTCTCGTTTTTGCTCCTCTGTCTGTGATTCTGCCACTTTCATACGATTGAATATCGTTCAGACACATCAAAGGAAATTTGGACGCATACGTGTACTAGTTTTCGAGGGATTTGATGCCGCCAAAATTTTGTAACTGTCCCTTCTGCGATGGACCCATCCAAACTCCATCATACAGTTTAAAACACCGTTTTAGTAAATCTCATACAACAACGTCTGGTCATAAACATAGACTTTCATACTTTAAATAATCGTCCGAACATTACCTTACATTACACGACACCGTTTTAGAAATACCATCTGAACGGTTTTTTGAATTTCAAGAGTCCAGATTGTTTAAAATCATGTTCGGACGGTTTGTTTTGTATAATATGACACTGTTCGAGCTTACTTTAAATAGTCCAGACAGAAACCTTAACGTACGACCAATTTTTGATGATTTTTTTTGTTTTCATTTTTTAAGGTTATACAATTAAATTTACTAGCAAGTTTTAAATAACCACAGTTAGTTAATAATGTAAATAATGTAAATAACCTTAAGTGTGTTAAGTTCTAATATCAATATTTTTTTGAATGAGTGTACCGAAATTAGAAACGTCACATAAATTAACATATTGTATTAAGTTCTAAAAAATACAAATAACATAACTGAAATGACATAAATATATCAAATATTGTCAAAACATAAAAATGAACAAAAATATCAAATAAATACCAATACATGTCCACAAAACATAATATAAAAGTAAATATCCTCAAAACATAATAAAAAAATAAAAACATCATAATAAAACTAAACAAAGGTAGACTGTTGTTCATCATCATCGTCATCGTCATCCGTGAGTTTCGTGATGTACTTGACGAAGGTGCTCCTCTATCAGCACGACACGCTCAGTTAGGGGAAAGAGCAATGCACCAGTTGCCACCCCCTTCAGGACCTCCTTAAGTGCAACGAACACCTTCTTCCACCCAACGTCCACGTCTACGACCTTCTGCTCCAAAGTCGTCAGGCGACGACTGATATCACTAACCATGCCATGGTTGGGCTGCAAGATCGATTGCATCAACTGAGTCAGCTTCGTCATCATATCGTCTATCCAACTTAGCCGTTGTGCCCCAAGTCCCTGGGTCTAGCCCTGTCCATGATCTTGCCCCTCCATTGCCACCTCAGGCTACTCTTGTCGTCTAACTCTAACAACCTGAGCGGTATGCAGCGCTTGGCATGTCTGGGCCATCGATTTGGAGAGAGTTTTCTTGTTGATCAACCCAAGTGGAAGCGCCCTCGACTCGTCTAGACCCTCGGGTACCATCATGGCGTGCAAGAATTGGGTGAGAAGAATCCCATGCGACAATGAAATCGTAGGATCAGTCTTCAAGGCCTCTGCATAATGGACTGGTAAATGTATGATGTTATATCAACAGGTAGCCCACGTACAAGTACCAGGTAAAGAAACTTGGCCCGGCTATAAGACAGCTGCTCGTGTATCATATAGTTGACCTCCAAAATAGCTGTAACCTCGCCCAACATTGTCTGGAATACCTCTCTGCCTTAGTAGGTCGGCCCTCCTCGGTCATTGGCAGGTTTGGGAACGCTGCCAAATCTCTCTCGTACCCCAAGAAATTTGCCAGCTCGTCGGGCCAGTATATGATTGGAACGTTAAGGACAATGACGTCCATACTAGGCTTCTTGAGGTCCCTCGCCTGTAATATAGCGCAATAAAACTTCCACACCAGATTCTTTGATGTATAGCCGGTCCTGTGGATCAATAGAAGCCAACCTAACCTCTCCACCACCTCTGGAAGCGTCCTACCCTTAAATGTGACATTGTAAAAATCTGCCAACTTGATGTCCTGCTTAACAACAATCGAGCAGGATATAATGATTGATGTATGTTGCTCCACCATTAAGGCTCGAACGAAAGGTTGCTCGTCATCAGCCTGGCCGGTGGTACATGGATGCTTGGTCATTTTTTCATAATCTACACAAAAAAGCGTTCGCAGGGTTAGAAAGATGTCCGAACCCAAATTACACTGTCTGAACATTAATAATACCGTTCGAACTTATACATGAAGCATCCAGACAATATCAAAACATCAATGTATCCGTTTTGAAAGTCTAAAGAGCGTCCGAATAGCTTTGGATATCCGTCTGAACCCAAAACAGATAAAAACAATTTAAATTTAACATTAAAATCTCCGGACTGCATTGAAAAAGAGTCCAGGCATAATCAAAACGACAACGTTTAACCGTAGGCATACTATCAGGCGTCCATACGTATAACAAAGAATTAAACTATATATATAGCATCCAGACAACATCAAAATGACAACGTATACCACCGAATGACTTCGAAAAGTGTCTGAATGACCCAAGAAATCTTCAGAAAAACTCAAGAACGAGTCTGGACGACTCCTTAAAATGTCCGGACGCTTTCTGGAAGACGACCGAGTTAACTCAGCCATGGCTGTGTCCTTCCACCTCCCCCACACGCCCAAAAATACAACCAAAATACAAACTAATACACTTAAAACAAACCTAACTCTTAACACAATCAATTTTTACGTAAAAATCGATCAAAAACACGATGCACGATGAAAAAATGGAATTGAAATTTTATACGTAAAACTATAAAAAAAATGAATTTTTTACAATTAAAATCTTGTTAAACTTAAGCAAAACATACATGGATGTGATTAGAACCAAGAAAGAGTCATATCATGTCATGATTTGCGAAGAAAAAACTTGAGTTTTGAGAGATTTTTTAGGAGAAATGGTTCGATATTTGTGAAAATGCTGAACTATTCGACTTTTGAAAATACATCGCTAGCGTCCGGACTTCAAGCATGCAGTCCGAATGCTTTTTTGCACACTTGTCCCAATCAACGTACTTCATATTAAATGCCAAAATTTAAACCATTTAAAACAGTTTGACACAATAAATACGTCCAAACATTTTATCATGTCGTGTGAACAGATTTCCTTTGAATTGGCGCAACATGGAAGCGCACGTTTGGCTGAATAAATGAAAAATATCGTTTGAACGTCTATAAAGGGTTCGGACGGTGACAACCGTTTTCTACTTTCGTATAAAGTAAACATGTGTACGTCATCCGGCAGTTACAGGAATGTTCGAACGGTGTCCTAAATCGTTCTAACGCCTACCTCATTTACTCTCAAGGGCGATATGGGAGTCCAGACGCTCTTCGACATAGTCCGAATGTTTAAGTGGTTTAATTTACGTCATAAATTTATTTCACTTAATTTAATTTATTTCAATCAATTTAACCCAATGTAATTTGGCACAAATATTTAACTTAATTTATTTATTTTGAATACATAAAAAATATAGTTAGGCATACTTTTATATTAAATATCTGTTATAACTAGTCACCAATTTAATTGTACTTGCAAGCTAATTAATCTAACTTTTTAGCCTAACGTTGTTTTACAAACAATCCATAAATGATTTTGATGATGACAAAAGTTTCTAGGTTTTTGGAGACTTTAGATTTTATTTTGTCAATCCGCATTTTCCAAGTGATATCTACGAAAGGATTGAGTATATCTCACCAAAAATCTTCTCAATGCACTTAAATTCTTTTACACAAGTTGATAGATAAATTCTTCACGTTATAGGCACTTAAAAAGATACTGATTTTTGTCTCCAGGTCTTTTAAGTGTCGACACATACAGGAATGTGTCGACACATTGCACTTACTGTCACGCCCCGAACGGCATCCCGCAGGGACCGTGACAGTAGCGAGCAATCCCCCGGAAAGCTCCAGCGTTCGTACATACATACTTACAACGGAAAATACAGAATCGCGAGAGAAGCGAGCCAACTCATAACGTGATTAAGGTTCTCAATAAACTTGCATCGTAATATATACATAACATGTTCAACACTTAACAAGTGACGGATCTAATCGATCAAGTCACAACAACAAAACATAGAAATGATTTTCCTTCTAAGTCAGGTAGTCCTCCTGACTTCCTTCTCCTGAGGCATCTGGAATGACACAATTTTAAAAACGTGAGTCAAAAAGACTCAGTAAGGGATAAACATATCTTTAAAATATGCTCTTGACTTGTACTTGCTTCATCATGGGAAAACATAATTCATGATGCACATGCATGTCATGGTATGCATATGGTCTTGCTTGTAGAGGCATAAACTTATTCTTGAAATTGGCCCCAGGCCCTTGAAAACATTTCCTTTATAACTTGTGGGCTACTTACGCTCCATTTAACCCCTGGAGTCCGGGTTGTGCGTTCCCATCAGAACTGTCTCCCTTACCCTTGGGGACTTTCATTTGGTCGAGCTAGCCCATAGTTGCCCCAGGCCTGATGGCTAGACACGACCCTTGGAGGCCCACACCTTCTCATTGTCCTTCAGTGTGGTTTGCACAGCCTCTTAGGATTCACACATCCTTCTCGCATTCGTCCTTCGGTATGGGTGTCCATCATGATGGTACGGTACCGACCAGAGCCCCTTAACTTAACTTATCTTTCCATAAATTTTCCATACGACACTGCATAAAAATCCTCTTTAGAAAAATCATGCAATGCTCATGTCATGCCATGCTTAAAATATCATGCTTGTTCATGAATCAATGCAGTGTGTCATTCCAGTTTTCATAAAAGTGTAAGATTCACTTACAAGTTCCACTTACAATCCGCTTACCTCGGTCTCCTTGATTATGTATAAAGATACGAAGATCGCATACAAGCGATTCAAACACTTCTTAGTACTAAGAAATAAGTACATAATCATACAAGTTAAATATTTGTATTTTAATCGGTTATTTCCCAAAAATATATTTCTGAAAATATAATATTATTCTCAAAGGTTTACATAGAAATTCTCATTAATCATTCTTACTTAGGATTCTAATTAGCAAGCTAATTGCACTATAATCAAATCCTAATCTTTCTTTTATTACATACGTTAAACTAGGTCTTTAAGTTCATCAATTACTAACCCTAATTATAATTAATCCTTGGCTTGACATTTGATCTATATGCAACCCGAAATATAAGCTTTATTTTGTTCACCCTAGGTTTTGGCCAACATAATTAAGTCCTCAATCTATACTTAACACCACAAGGTTTTGCTAATCTTTTTAACCCGAACCTTTAAGCCTATATCCTTGTTTTCCTCTTTCTTATATGGTGTGCTTGAACTTAAGCTTTAATCCTCTAATCCATTTGGCCATAACCCTAATTTCATTTATCACAAGTAAATATAATTTCATTGTTATAGGCTTGCCATTAGGGTTTCTCTACTAGGTCATTCGGCCATGCTCCATTTTAAGTATTCCTTATTTAAATTTTCTTCTCCAATGGTGATCTCATCCTCCATTTTTCAGATTCACAACCTAGGATCTACAACTCACAAAACATCTTCAAGATCTAGTACAACATCATATTCGGCCAACACACATTTTCATAGAATAATTAGGTTTTCCTTGATTCTTTCGATTTGCATGCAACCTCAACATTTCAAGACTAGATTATATGCATATGTTTACTAAACTTACATATATCATGGTCATTCATCAAATCTATATTTAAACAAAGTTCTACTTGAAGATTAAAGACATATAAGTTTCGGCCAACACCAACCAACACAACCCTTCATGCCAAAACTTTGCAACATGCCTTCTTTTGCATTTTAAGACCAAACTAGCATGCATTGTTCATCCCTTCACATTTTTCTAACATTCAAGTTCGGATCTCATGCTTATATGGCCAGATCTAACATCGTAACTTAGGGTTGATCTTCTAAACTCAAGATCTAACAAAAATCAAAGCACCAACTCAAGATCCAAGATCCAACCAAGAGACATTCGGCCAACAACCATACTTAGAACTAACAACCATATTTTTGGCCTCACCTTGATGATTGAACACAAGCCTTGAGTACCTAGCATAATAAAACACCTTAGGTCAGAACTAGAAAGAACTTAAATAAAATATAACATGTGAAAATCAAGCCTACCTCTACCTTCACTAGTCACCCGATTTTCACCAAGATTCTTCCTTAACCCAAACTTTTGGCTCTACCCTTTGGAATGGTTCCAAGGCTGATATAAAGTGCTGAGATAGGTTTTATGGTGGGGAAAAACAAGGCAATGCTTGAAACTTGAAATGATTTAGTTCTAAGAAAGTGAGCTAGATTTCATCAAGGGAAAATGGCTAGGTAAATAGAGATTCCCAACCACTAAGAGAAAAGAAATAAGTTGCACAAAAGGGGGATTTGGTCACCTAAAGAAGAGAAACAAACTTAGAACTTTAGAGGAGTGATTTGGTTGCAAGAAGAAAAGAATAAGGCTTAAGCTCGAAGGGGAAGTTTCGGCCAAGAGAGGAAAAGAGAGAAAGAGTTGAATGAAGTGTAATATTCAGCCAAGGCAATTTGAAATGTGAAGTTTGAAATTCTAAGTGTGAGGGTGAGTTCGTAGGAAGCCATTGAGTCTCCTAAGATAAAATTGTGAAAATGACAATGACATGAGGTGTTGAAAGTGACAAGAGAAAAAGAAGGAAAGAGGGAGATGAATTTGGGGTGAGCTTGGCCGACCAATGCATGGTCTTTTCTCACCTTTTTCTTCTCACTTTCTCTCACATCATATCTTTGTCCCCTCAACCTTGCTATCCCACGTGAATCCTTGCTTCTCCATTTGGTTTTTCTCTCATTTCTCTTCCTTTGTCTTGTCTTGTCACTTAATTGCTCACCTTATCTCTTTTTTACAACTCACATGGTCCACAAGCTTTTGACTCTTCCACTCTCTATCTTTTCACGTGAATGGCCTTGACACAAAGCTCATTTATGTTGTTTGGTTACAATTCAACTAACTTAGTTACTTGTCTCACCTAACTATCAACTTAGTTACTTTTGTCTCACCTAACTTATCTCCTATAAGCATTTTAGCTTATCTAGTTCAAATCCATAGCTTATCATCTTATAAGCATGACAACCTATCTCAAGATAATTGTTCTAGCCTATCTCTACGATAGCCATAACAACCTATTATCTTAAAGGTTCTCTAGCTTATCATTATGCTAGCTTATCACTATGATAAGCAAGTGCGCTTATCAAATTAAACTCTCTTAAAACTTTATCATATGCCTAGTAGCTTATCATCCAATATTTCTAATGATAATTCAAACTACTAATTTAGGCTACATAATGATGATATATGCTACCTATTAAAGATACACAAAAATATTCAAATACTTAACGGAAATTCATGATTTTTTCTATTTAATTATTTTCGGCCAATATATATATATATAAATCTTTAATCATAATTTAATTTCATGGATTATGAAATATACTAAGCAAATGAAAAATATAAATCCATAAAAGAAACTTACCGTGCAAGTTTCGGCTCTTAGGGAAATAAAATTAAACTTGCACAAAACTTTCATAATGAAAAGAAAATTATTTAAGGAAAAATTTATGAAATAAAATCTCATATTAGTTAATGTACCTTAAACATAAAGCTTAGGTCATACATTGGCCAAAAATATGGCCCCCACAATTAAAATTAAAGTTAAGACATAGAAAATAACAAAAGAAATAAATGGGGTCTCACACTTACACCCTAGGCATGTTTTTCAGACAAAAACATGTGTCGACACATTGACCTTATAGTGTCGACATACTGCACTTACACCCGAGACATATGTTTTAGACCAAAACATGTGTCGACACATTGCACTAGCTCCTGAGCGCTCATTTTCAGTTCAAATTTGATGTGTCAGCACATTCCACGATTTTGAGGATTTTCCGAAAAGTCATCAGAGGCATCGAATCGCTCCTTATTTTATGGGCAATTCTCCAACGGCTATTCTCACCTACCCCGATGACCGTTGAAGGCGAAATGGCTTAAATACAAGACCGGTAGCTGAAGAAGTAGGAGAGCTCTTACCTACACGCACAAATTTGCAATAACTCCTTGACCTAACTTCTTGAAAAAGAGATAAAGCTTTGAAGAAGAGAGAAGCTCCGCACCTACCAAAAAGACCAGCTATTTTCTTTCAATATGTCAAGTCTTCTATTGTAAATCTTATCTTCTTCCCACCCTTTGTGCCTCACACTTTTAAATTTGGCTTTAAGAGCCAATACGTGAGTTTTCATTTTCTACCCATTCAAGTTAAACCATGTGAGTGTTGGGTAAACACTGAGTCCTACTCTTGTGAGTAGAGGAAATCCCTAGGTGTTGGGATTTGAGAAGAAGAGTTAAAGCGTAAGCTCGAAAAATGCTATGTGAAGGTTCCTTAGCACCCGGGAAGTTAAGGTGTACTAGCTATTTGATAGATAGTGAAGAAAGCCCAAAGAAGTCAATAGTCTTGGGGGTGGATGTAGGCAAGAGTTTGGCCGAATCACCTAAGAATTACAGTGTCATCTCTTCAACCCTTATCTCCTTTGTTTTATTCTTATTCACTTGCTCTTTGCTCTTGTGTTTTATTGTGTTTTGTGTTTTTAAATCTCATTAGAAAAGGTTAATTTTTATTAAAACTCAATTCACCCCCCTCTTGGGTTGCTTTTAGACTTTCATAACTGTTACAATATAATTACACTAATCGTTCCATTAGTGCAATCACCCATTTAATTTAACTAATTATCCGTTTAAATTTTAATAAATTTAGTGCAGGTCGGAAGCGGTCCTTCAAAAGATAAGTACATGCCGAAAACGGTCCTTCAAACGATAAATAAATAATAGTGATAAAGCATAAATAGAAGATTAGTAGAAATCACGAGCTGCCTTTGGCTCGTCCATATCTTGTCCGAAGGAGAAGCAAGAAGGAGAAAATCGGTTAGTGAAGATTAGTGAAGATCAAACTCGCTTAGAGGTAAAGTTTAGTTTGATTATCCTTGATTTCAAATCTTAAGTTGTCAAGATGATTTGTGAATCTCTTGTATTTCTTTTATTCAACATCTCTTGATGTTATTAAGCGTTGTTCTATTCTTCCTATTGTTCTTGATGTTCTTTGTGTTCTTCTTGTTCTTGATGAAGAACATGCTTGTCTTTTCGAAAAGAACCATTGTCAAAGTTCGATTCGTTTTCAAAGTGTTTTTCTACTTTGATCCGTTTCTTTTCCAAATTTCTTTGAAAAGTTGTTTTTCAAAGATTGAACATGTCTTTCCTTCTTATTTCAATACTTTTCATGTCAAAATTAGTATTTTCTACGTGGTGAATAAGCCGATTTTTAACCGAGAAATCAAAGTGTTGTTTTTGCCTTCACAACATTTTCCTTTGAGAAATTTTTTTATAATGTTGTGATGATGGAAACGAGTTAAGGCGTTGCATATCATAAATGAGATGTATGAACGTTGATATGAGACATTCATACTTAACGCATACTGTGAAGACGTGACAGTATTGTGCACAAGAGAATGCATTCACTTGTTGTGACATTCTGGCCTCTCCGTCGTACGCAGAAAGATCCTTTGTTAGGATAACTCGCTCTGGGAGCTTGAGGCTGTATTGTGCTCTGGGAGTACTGCTGCAAAGATACGGATGGTTACTTCTAACCCGTCACTCTGGTCAAGTGATTCACTTTGGGAGTGAGATTAGTGGTGATTGAGAATGGAAAAAGGAAAAGATCATTTTTGAGAAAATTGAGTCTTTTCATTTACTTTTTTATTCTATTGTGATTTTATTTTTGAAACGGGTTTTCTTCAATATTTTGTTCTTGTTTCTGCAGCTTCGGTGTACTAACCGCTGGCTTTACTGAGTCATTTGGACTCACCGTTGTTTGTTAAATATTTCTTTAGCAGATGTCTGAGGTTTATTTGGTGAGTTCACCAAGGTCATTCCACATGGCTTTATTACTCCAGAGCTAATCTTTCGAGTCTAAGTCACACGTGAACCAAATGTTTTGATGGAAGACCGGGGTCATAGGTGGATTAACCCAAACTCGAATGACTATGTCAGCATGTGCGACAAACTTAAGTGATTCTGATGGCAAGACATAGAGGTTTTATGTTTTTTTGTTTTTCCGCTGCTGTAGTTTTCTTTTTAGTATGTACATTATAAGAAGTTGGTTCTCTTTTGTAATACTTTGGTATTAATAAAAGGTTCTACTTGTATTTTAGTTTAGAATCTTGTTGCTTTCACGATCCTTCCACTGGCTGTAACCGCAGTCAAATAGCAGCGTCCATTACTATAAGACAACGCTTGAGGTCTTCACGGTTCCGAGCTATTACAGATGGTATCAGACGTGACGTTTAGAAAAGCGAGGATCGTTAGCGCCAGTGGCGGAACCAGGAATCCAATCTAAGGGGGTCGAACTCTAAGGAAAAATGACAAAAAAAAATTTACTACGTAATGCAAAAAAAAAATATCTTAGAGTTAAAATATCAAATACTAAAAATACTGAAATACACGTACAATACTATTTGTTAATACTGAGAGGTGTCAATTGGATCTTATGAGACTACATATTCTGAAAACGTTGTAAAATACCTTCGTTCTCAATAATATTGATTTTAGAAGTAGCAGCCACGGGAATATACAAAATAATCCCAGGACGAACTTTTCTCTGCTTTATTGCCTTTTCTATCCATTTCAGAATGGGTATGGATGTATTGGGGCCGATCAAGATTTTCATGGGTTGGATTTCAAGAACATTGGGAGAATAATTTGTTCAGTTCTGGTTTCATCAATCCTAATGATGATTATAAGATCCCCCCAAAACAAAGAAAAACATATAAAAGAAATGTCAACCTTGTATGAGTTTTTGGGATGGAATTTGTTTATAAAGTTTCACAAGCTTGGGGGGCGGGCTGGGCCTGGGGCGGGCTAGTTCAGCCCCTGCATATAAGAGAGAAAGACACGAGTTGTTTTCATTTCGCTCATTTCGCGAGTCAAATTCGAAATACTATTTGTATACCAGTTGACCTTCTGGGAGTTCTAGGGAGGGGGGCGGGCTAGGGGTGGGCTGTCACGCCCCGAACGCTAGCCCGAAGGGGGTTAATGACAGCCGCGAACATTCACTCAATGAATGTTCCAGCGTTTTCTCTTAATCTTGCAGCGGATATTTTTTTTCTTTCTGCACAAAACACCTACAACTGAGAGAGATGGGCCAAAGAGATTTACATAAACTTCAACTTACACAATTGACTACAACGACAATAGTGAAAGCATCCAAATTACATGTCATGTCTGCATGGCTGAAGTACAAGTCCTAAGGGATTCCAACAAAACCTTTATATGGACCTACTCATAACATATATGTAATACATCTTGAATCCTTATACACATAACATAGACATTCACAGGATGCCTGATAAGCGTTTTTAGTACTTCATATGAACTCTTCAACTTCTGTTTCTGATAACCACGACTAAGATACTAGACATCAAAAACCTTGAACTCTACTAGTCCGAATAACCCATGACCACCACACAACAGAGGCTCATGACGACTCTTCAAAATTACAACTAACCTTTAATGAAACAACAAAGAGAGATGAGGACGTTCCCATCGGTCCCTCTTCTAGATTTTCCCACCTGAATTGTTATCTGGAATGATACAATTTAAAACATCTGTGAGTCGAAAGACTCAGTAAGGAATTATAATTAAAACATGAGCTTGAAATCATGGTTTGGAAATATGAACTTGAAATCGTGAGTTTGAAACCATGAACTTGTTCTTTGAGCTCATAATCTTGAACTTGAAATCATACACTTGCTTTTAAACTTGAAATCATCATGAACTCGATATCATAATAAACTTAAAATCATAAGCATGCACTTGACTTAAAATCATAAGCATGCGCTTAAACTTGAAATAATTACAAACTTGAACATAATGTAATTCAAGTACAACTTGAAATATCATGAGCTTTAACTTGAAATAATCATAAACTTTAAATATCATGTATACGTATGTAATTCATGCATGATCATGAATCGTGATGCACGTGTATGCCTCATGATTGCATATGCACATGCACTTGCTCTTGAAAACATCTCTTATACTTATAAAGCTCTTTCTTTTAGAAAATCTTTTCCATTCTTATCCTATGGGCTACTTGAGCTCCATTTACCCCTGGCATCAGGGTTGTGCGTTCCCGTTGGAACTGTCCCCTATTTCCCTTGGGGACCTTACATATGGTCAAGCTAGCACACCTTCTCGCATTCGTCCTTCAGTGGCTAGACATGACCCTTGGAGGTTCACACCTTCTTGCAAGCATCCTTCAGTGTGATTGCACATACCTCCTGGACTACCCATCCTTCTTGCAAGCATCCTTCGGTATGGGTGTCCTAGGTGACATCCACCCTTCTCGTAAACGTCCTTCGGTATGGATGCACCTTCTTGACTTGGTACGGTACCGACCGACTTGGGTTCGTTAATTAACTTGTCATAAAACTTGCCATAAAGTAGCATAAAAATGGTACTTTCATTTGCATAAAATTTCTACTTCTTTCTTATGAGACAAATAAATGCAAATGCAATTGCTCATGACGTGCTCATGTCATGCTTGGTAATCAACTTATCATAAAATGCTTCTAATGCTCTTGACAGTTCGTGCTTAATGACAAATATCTCATAAACCTTTCATGTTTTCATTTGCACAAAAACTTCTTTCATGCTTTCATACAAATACGTATACGATGTCATGCTTGTTGAGAAATAACTTGTCATGCGTGGTTATAAACATGTTATGCTTATTCATAAAAACATGCTGTGTATCATTCCAGTTTTGTAAAGCGTAAGTTGCTACTTACTATTTTCACTTACAAACGTAAGCTCCTCTTACCTTCGCTTTCTTGAGTGTTGAACGTCACGTTACCTACAATGGATCATACTAGTGTTATTCAAAGGTTCACTAGACGTATAGAGTAATCAATCAATTACTCACACTTCATCATACAAAATCGTCCATATTCTTGACTCCTAGTTGGTCATCTTACAACACAAGGTATTTTCTTAAGGATGCCGAAGCCATAAGAATTGAGTTCTAACTGACCTTGACACTAATTTTTATAGCATATCAAAATTCTAACTAATTTGGAGTCCGTTTGCCACTTGAAACCTTTACCCGAAAATACAGCTGCTGAGAACGTCCAAGCGGGCAGCCCTGACGTCTCCAACTTAAAAATTCATAACTTCAAAACCATAGCTCCAAATTACATGAAATTTGTCTTGAAATATTCATCTTTCATAGGTCTAAATTGGGGGTAAAATTTACCACGGCAGAATGTGCTATACATTTTCATAAACACTTCATATTAGACAATAATCTTACAACAACACTCTTGCTGATTCCAGCTCGGCCCTCCATTTTCAAAATACTACCACTCATCCATCATATCTCTAACTCACACGAAATTTACCTTAAAACGTCCCTCTTTCTTAAACTTACAATTCAAGATCAACCTCGTAAAATTTGGACTTAAACTAATCCCTCAAAAGGGTGCTCGAAATGAGTTGACATTCCGGACATGCAAGGCTGCTGGCAGCTTGACGTCCGGGCCTCGAACAACGCAGATCTCATTCGATAATTATCGGAATCCTCCAAGGTATGACTTAAAATCTTCCTACTTCCTAGGCCTACAATCTGGGATCCACTTAAGTTCATGGGATAAATCATAATGCATCAGAACACACTCTCAATTCGTGAAATCTGCATAGGCAAATTCCAGCAACGACAGTAATCTTTTTAACGTTCCAAACTTCCAACAACCAAAACTCTAATCTCTTCATGACACAACCAACATCCAAGGCTAATTTAGCATCTGATAACAGCAACCATCATCTCACGTTCCTTAACAGAACTATGATTCCATCTTCATCAAGCTATACTATTGCATTTGCCCATTTCTTTTGGGCTTTTTATCAAACACGTAAGGTGTAACATTTGTTCTCTTGAACATCTTTCAGATCTGACCATGTGTCAAACACTTAGGGCTTGGTGGTTATCAACAAGACTCATATACATACAACCTAATACATCAACCAATAGATTAGGCCATACATACTCAAAATAGATCTCAGCCCTCTTTTAGGCTTTTCATCAAACACCTAGGGTGCAGCAAGCAATCTCTCTTTCTCTTGAACATATTTTCTTTTTCAGATCTGACCATAACTCTCCATGGTTCCACATACAACCCATACTACTCTGTAAAGCTCACTATTCTTTAAAGCTTACTAGATCTACATTTTCTTCAAATAACACATATGAACACAACACATACAAGGAGAAAACCAAACAAACTTCACAACCAACAACCATTAAAGGAAAGAAGAGAAAATGAGAGAAATGAATGATGGCTTGGTCGGCCAAGAAGGGCTGAAATCCCTCACCTTCTTCTCTCTCTTTCTTTCTCTTCTTCCTTTTCCTTATTCTTTTCTTCTTCTTCTCCTTCTTCTTTCTTTCTCCTTCTTCTTCTTCTTCTTCTTGTTCGGGTGAGCTAGGGCAAAATGATTTGTGGGAAAGGGGGGGTTGCCTTATACGTAAAGGGCTTGGGGAAAAGACAAGGCTGCCCTCCCTTATTTCCCCCCTTTTTCACATGAATTCCACCTCAACCATTTTCACATCCGATAAAATTTCGGAATGTAGTTAGATGTGTCGACACCATCGCTCAAGGTGTCGACACTTTCAACACTTTTAGTTAGATGTGTCGACACCCTCACTCAAGGTGTCGACACTTCCAACACTTAGTCAAAGTGGGAAAATGTAAACTCTCGGGTTTTAGTTAGATGTGTCGACACCATCACTCAAGGTGTCGACACTTCCAACACTTGGTCAAAATCCACGGGAGTTCTGGAAAAAGGCGAACTGTCGGGTTTCAGTTGGATGTGTCGACACCATCGCTCAAGGTGTCGACACTTTCAACACTTAGTCAAAATTCACTGAGTTCCGAAAAAATGTAAACTTGCGGGTATTAGTTAGATGTGTCGACACCATCACTCAAGGTGTCGACACTTACAACACTTAATCAAAATTCACTGGAGTTCCGGAAAAATGCACACTTTCGGGTTGTAGTCTAATGTGTCGACACCATCACTCAAGGTGTCGACACTTACAACAAAAAAATCACTAATTTAATCATACATACATTTGCAATAATACATACTTAAGAGGTCATAAGCAATAACTTGACAGACCTAAAATCGGGGTCTCACATGGGCTAAAGGCCTAAAGCCTCTTACAGATAAAAAAAAATCGATTATTTTTATGGACGATGGGGGTCGGCAGACCCCCATCGTCATGAGCTAGTTCCGCCCCTGGTTAGCACTGAGGTTTAAGAAAGCAAGGATTGTTTTGCATCAAAGGTGAATTTAGGAAAGCAAGAATTGTTTTGCATCAGAGTTGAGGTTTAGGAAATTAGGGAGAGTTAGCAAATATCCGAACGAGTTTCGATGAACAGCAGCAAAACAACATAATTTTCATAGATGCAAACAACACAACAAACTAAACAACGGACGGTATTGAATCGAAATGCATGAAATTGAGAAGCAAATTCATAAAGGAAGTTTTACCTAAAGTTCTTTGAGAGATCTCAAACGGGTAGTGAAAACGTTTGGGTGAAAAGTTTGAGAGAAGTGAGTGAGTTTGTAATTTTGACAAAGTCTGGCGGCTTTAATGAGTCTGACGCTTCTTAGCGATTATATTCACATGTGGCCCTATCAAATTTAACTTCATTAAATATGCCCGATTCAAAATGGTTCTAGAACTTATACTGTCTGGACGAAATTTATCGGTCAGGACGGTTTCGATGTCACGTGTCTGAAGTTTTGCCACGTCGAACCACACAATTCACTTAAGAAGCATTCATAATTGTGCAGACTTTTTTCGTACCTTCCGGATGATGTTATTTTTTCCTTTAGAACACTGTTGATAACGTCCAGACTGGATTAAGTGTTCATGACGATTTTTAATTTGTCGCTATATCCTGACGATTATTATGCGTTAGGTAATGTTCGTTCGGAAGTTTTGTAAAACGAGTCCAGACGGTATTGGAAAAAATTGTGACGATTCTAATTGTCACTCAGTTACGACGATTTGAAATTTGTAAAACGAGTCTAAACGGTTTGCTTGTTCGTCCGGACTAGATTATGTTTTTTGACGATTTTTATCATCACTCATTCGCGACGCGTGTATGTCGTCATACTAGATATACGTCCGAACTTGTTTTTTACCAGTCCAGACGATTTTGGCGTTCTTAGATGGCTTTGGGTGAAGAAATTTATATTTTATCAAGAAAAATTCACTTTCGGTGACAAAATTTGATTTGACACCCAAAATTTTGTTACTTAAAATTATATTTCTTGTAGTGATGCTCTGCGAAAAGAATTCAGACCACAGTCCTAGGCTGTTCTATAGTCTGTTCCTTTTTTTTATTGGTGTTTTTTGGTCTATGCATAGGGTATTCTAACTTTCTAATTAGACGGAACAGCAGGACAGGAACGTTTCCGTTATTCGGTAATTAGAATCCAAATACTGAGGCAATTAGAGGCTTGATTTTTGTCCAAAAGTTAGGGTGCAATTCGACTTTCTGATCTTAACTACTTCATTATAATATTTGTTTTTATTTTAATACTTATTCTGCTAAATCCCCAAATTAAAGTCTTAGTAAATTGTAACGTGAAAACGACATTAGTTGTCTAATAATATTTAAGTCAAAACTAATTCTATGGTTTGCATGCACTAATTAGAATACTTTGTTCTGGGAATCAACACTGATAATGTGCCAAAATGATCTAAACGTGCGCTATGCATGGTGTCCTGTCATTGGACTGGTCAAAAGCACTGACATTACAGAAAACCACGTTCTACCCACGTGGCAACGGCAATTTCCAACTTAGATTACTTTTGCATCTGTACGTGTAACTGTAGCGTTGACAATTAGGTGCAGGTTATGTGCCATGTGGCTCCGCTGGAGAAGACTAGTCCCATTTTCATTTTTGGAGACTCCACTGTGGATTCTGGTAACAATATTAATTACAGTTCCGGGGAGCGGAATAAATTACAAACCATACGGACAGCCGGACAGGACATTAAGTTCTCACTTGGCCTCGTGGTTCTGGATTCCATAGATAGTTAGAATTCCCTTTCCTCTCCTTTTATACGTTTCGTCTAAATCACCTAATTTGTTTACAAATTAGCCATCCGTGCAACTTGACATTAAGGTTGATTACCTAATAAATATGCCCTCAAAATCAATTGTCTAGATAATTATTTATTTAGGTGTCACATATGTATATTTATTTTTGGATATTATGTTGTGATATAAGATATAACAAAGATACTATTAAATGATTTTCAGTTCCCTACTTTCTTGACGATGGTTCTAGATCAAGGTATATTTTAAAGTATAAATACGTGTATACTCGTTGTGCTTCTATGAAATAGAATTGTGGATTGCTTTGTTGAGGTGATGACCTTAAGCAGACAAGTGAGTGCACTGTAAGAGTACATGCACTAAACGATATCAAATATGAATATCTTCTAGAAATAATCACTGATGGTGAGAAGGTATTCAACACAATTAGCACATCGCGTATGATGTCGAGGAGGTTGCACTCCATTGAAGATCAACTCGGAAAAGATGGGTGAGTCCACGGGGAGGGATCCAGTCAGCCCGGTCCATAGCATGATTAAGACTTTCTTTTAGTTTTTCACTCGCGTTATTATTTTTGGACATTTATTATCATATTTTATTTTTGTTTAGATATTTATTTTGGGGTTGTATTTTGGATATTTACGTTGATTTTGTTTTCTGATAGTTATTATTTATCTTTTTTATTATTGTTTGATATTTACCTTTGACAATTTGGATATGTTAATACTTCAAATGTAATGTTCATGATCTATTAATTAGATTGTTATTAACAGTAATACTTAGAATCTTATGTTTAAATTTAAGATGAAATATATAAGTAATTAATTTATAATAAATGAATAATTAAGAAATGTAGTATCAAAATTATTGAAGTATATATACATAATTATTTATTATTGAATCAAATTTATGATGAATCTAATGCATGACACCATGCTCCAAAGCCAGCAAAATAAATCCTTTAACGTCGGTAATCGTTTCTATTGCGTAGACCGTTGCATTAAAGGGCCTCGTTATTTACCAAAACAAAAAACAACTGATATTTTGTTGTATAATTAGTCAATATAGTATCAAACGTATTGAAGTATATATATAAACTATAAGTCACTAATATTTAAGAAATTTATTTACTTATCTAGTTAACGTTTAAACGTAATTTAACAATTCGGACAATTTAATCATTTTTAAATCGTTCCAAACCACCCCATCAACTCCCAAATATTTTATATACTTATTGGAAGTTAGTATTTAAAAATGGGTGTTTCAAAGTGGTCAAAAATGTGTTTTTAAATTAATCGGATTATGTGTTTAAGTTGAGGAGGTCGACCGGTGGTGAAGCGGTCGACAGGGCTAAGTCCGTTTGGTGTAGCGGTCGACTGGTATAGGTTTTCAAAATATATCCGTTGAGGTTCTGACAATATGACCGTTGGGTTAAGGTAACTTTAAGTGGTCGACCGACTCACTTTGACAGACGACCCCCAACAGCTAATTTTCATATGTGGCCTATAAATACATCTTCATAACGTCCAAAACAAAAGGAGATCGACCACATATCATTTAGATCACTTGAGAAAATATATCAAACCTTCATATTCCATATTTCTCATATCATTCACACAAATCACACTTTCATATCCTTGTCCTTGTATGAATCAAGAGCTTTCTAATTTCATATCTACTCTTTAAAAGAGTTTTGTTCTTCCATCTTTATATCAAGAAAGGTGTTTTCCTTTAGTGAATTTGTTCACTAAAGAAGAAGTTTAGAGAGGGTATATTTCAAACTTGTTAGGTTGTGAGTGGTGCGCCCGAAAAACCACTTGGGTTGTGAGTGTTTAGCCCAGAAAAAATACTTGTACGCTTCTCTAGCACTCGGAAGCTAAATTGTATACTATTTGGAGAATAGTAGGAAAACTTCAAGGCTCGGTGAAAGAGCTTGAGGGGTGGATGTAGGCGAGTTTGCCGAACCACCTAAAAATCACGTGTTTGCTTCTCTTACCCTTATCTTTACATTTAACACTTAATTATACTTGTTGCATATATATATATATATATATATTTGTGCTAAATTATTATTTACTTTGCAAACACGATTTTAGGGAATCTCAATTCACCCCCTATTGGGTTACCTTAATCCTAGGATTTACAGCGTCCAGACGTTCATTTGGATGTAAAACGGTGTCCTTGGCATGTTTGAATAATTTATTGAATTTAATTTGAAAAAAGTTCAAACGCGATTGAAAATTTTGGATAACAGTCCGAACAGCCACAAAATTCTTGGTTGTAAATTTTCAAGCCAAAATTTTCAAGCAAACACGTCCGGACGTAATTTTGAGGAGTTAAAAGGCCAAAACTAGAAACTGTACATTCATTTCGCAACTCCCGAAAACTGATAAAATTTTCTCCAATTCGTCTTGAGGAGGAGGATCGGCATAGATTCCTAAAACTTTGGGGGATTGGAGTAAATATTTGGGATTTGAATACTTTGAGAGGTACGGTTTTTGTGGGTTTTGAGTAAAAATAAGTTGTTTTGCTCTATTGTAGATTGTTTAATGCTTTTGGTAGGCTAGAAACATGTTTGTTGTTGATAGGGTGCGAAAATGATGATGTAAAACGATTATTTTTATGATTAAAGTGGTCGGGGGCGTTTGATTGTCTAAGGGTTTGTTCTTCGACAATCACAGTCTGAACGTTTACTATTGACATCTGAATAGTTTTCTGGTAGTTAGAACCGTTCGGATGTCCTGCATGGCGTGCTGACGTTTCTTCACGAAAGGACATATTTTAGTTCTTTATAGTGCGGACGACTATTAATACGTCCGAACGGTTTTACGTGAAGTTTATTTAATATTTTTTTTGTTAATTTTGTTAATTTTGAAATTTTCTAAGTTAATGTACGAAAATGTTGATCTGGTCATTGATCGGTTTTTACTGATATTTGAACGATTTTTTGTTATGTTGGTCATGGATCGCTCTGAGAGAAGTATCACCAACGTCGGGGCATAGACTGAGTGACCAGCTTGGGCAAACGAGCTAGTAGTGGCGCTGAAGGATAGTATGACGACGTATATGTTGTGCAAGGATTTTCACACCCGTCGATCTGGAGACTAAGTTTGCTATGTCGGAGAGGGCTGTGATGGAGGAGCTAAATGCTATACTGATGAAACTGTTTGTTGAGAGAGATCACGTGTCCCAGTTGCACCAGTCTCTCCATACTGTTTCGATACAAATCCTGATGCTCATCAAACAGGTGGATATTATGGAGGAGCGGTTGGAGCACGTTCGCGACGCTGTCGGACAAGATTTCAATGAGTCAGTTCTTCGTCGTGATTCACACTAGTCTTTGGTTTATGTTTTTCGTTATTATTTACTTATAGTTTGTTAATCTTCTGCTTGTACTAGATTTTATAATTATGTTTCTCATTTGGTATTTCTATGAACAATAATTTTATATTATGTATTTGATTTTGATTATGTATTTTGTTTACTATTATATCAGTTAGATATAATTTGTATACCATTATTAATTTTATCTTATTTAAAGAGTGTTTTAATAATAAATGCATAATTAAATAAATTAAATTTGAGTATTGTCCATTATAATTAAGAGCAATCCGAACGCATTATTAATTTCCAGACGTCCCTTTATATGTTACATGTTCGCACGCACTAACTAAACGTTCTCACGTGTTACCATTGCAAATGTTTGAACTCAACTCAACATTCCTCACGCCCTTATTTTAGAATCTTCTGCACTTTTTGTTGCCGTTTGCACAGTATATTCGTGGCAATTTCTTTTTCTTGGTATAAAAACAATTAGCGTGTGCATTTTGTTTGTTATCGTGCGGATGATGAATATGCTTACAAAATTACATTTTGACACAGAAATTCACTCTGTGAGAATAGTTATTAGAGACGTTCACACTGGTTACCATGACGAAATTGATTTTGTCAGTTAATACATTGACGTTCGCATTGAACATGCGAATAAAAAATAAGGAATCCGTGATGTTTTTATATTTGTCACAAGAAATGAAACCGTCCGAACCTTATATGTTGGTATCCGGACGCTATTTCCCGAGGAACCTCACAAATTGTCACCCAAAAACAAAAGTGACAGGCTTCTCCTATCAAACCGGGTGTCAAAATTATTTTGACACCAAAAAATTGTCACCCAAAAACAAGAGTGACAGAATTTAGGTGACAAAAACGTTTGACACCCAAAACCCTTGTTGTTGTGATGACACCCCAGAGAGATTGAATATGTGTTAACCTTTAATTTGAAAATCAATAACAATTTTAAAACAAGTTCTAAAATTCTTGAGTCTACGATATAAGAGATGAGAGACAAGAATTTTGTTGAGGAGGGGAAAAAATTTGAACTATCATGTAATCCAAATTGATCCAAACAATATGGAACTACAAAAAAGGGCTTTAGACCGCTGCTGTAGGTTTTAGCAGCATTTTGTTAGCGGCAGTCGCGCCGCCATAAACTGTCACAATAGGCTACAGCGGCGGTTTTTGAGATCGCTAGTGAAGACCGTGGTCTATAGTGGCGGTCAACCCGAAATGTTTTGGTCAGTTAGCGAAGGTTTTGTGCTTTTCTTGCAGTATTTCATGAAATGCTGCTAAAGGTATTTAGCGGCATTTGTTAAAAACGCTGTTGTAGGTCAATTTTTTTTCTGATTTTAAACATCTACCACAGCGGTCAGTGACCACCGCTAAAGGGTTATGCCAGAGCTTTTTTTTTTTATATGCTAGCATTTTTAAAACACGCTGTATCATTTTTAAAAATCTGCATTTTTCTTATTTTCCTATAATACAAATTTTAATTAATTGATGTAAAAATATAATATGTGTAATAGAACAAAATATATTTCGTCATTGACTAGATTGGCATTTCCAAGCGTTGCTCTGCTATCTTCTTCAAATGAGCAAAAAACATTGCCATAACTAGGGCTGTTCAACCCCGGTGCAGGTGCGAGAGGGCCAGATAGGGGGAAATGGGGGAGGGGGTTTAAACAAAACAAACATTTTGTTTTTTTTTTAAAAAAAAAGACCAGAGGGGGAATTGGGTTTAGAGTTCTCACGGGGGGTGGGGCCAAGGTGAAAACAGGTAAAATGGGTGGGGGCCCCAAAAAGGGGGTTCAAACAAAACAAACGTTTTATTTTTTGTTTTTTTTTAAAAAGGCCAGGGGGAAACGGGGTTCGGAGTTCTCGCGGGGGCCGGGGGGTGGGGTTGGGGAAAAATAGGTGAAATGCTGGAGGGCACCGAGGGGAAAAAGGCGGAATATTGGAGCCAGGGAGGCCGCCGAGGGGGTGTTAAACATTATTATTTTTGTTTAAACCCCCCTCCCCCATTTGTTCGCACACACCCCCCGATCATTCCCCCATTCAGCCATTTCACCCTCTGTCTGGCCCTCTCGTACCCACCACACTTATTTCGACTTACCTGGAATCAGACAGGACATCAAAATCAACACAAAGCCAAAATGAAGGAACTAGGTTAAGAACCAATTCTTACTTTCCTCAACTAACCGAATCATTGTCCATACTTGGGCCCAAAAATGAAGGAACTGGGTATGTTTGGGACCCAATAATTTGGGCCCAAAAATTTAAGTTTAATAATAAAAAATTCATCACATAATTTTTTATTATTATAATACTTATTAAAAATCTTCTCTCTTCACTTTTTCACCAACTCCCATAACATATCTTTACTTTATAATATTTCTCAAACCCCAATACCCAAAATTTTTACCCTCAAACATACCCTTATAACTTATATAAATATGCATACTCTAAATCATAGTCTCAAAGACCATATATTAAGTTATATACTTTAATTGCATAAGTTAATCTCACAATATCTTCTTGTTTGAAATTAAATAATATGTCATAATTAAATAGTATCATACTACTAATTATTCAAAAAATATATGCTCATTATAAGCATGATAATAGATGTTTTCTAAATTACTTAGATTTAGTCAATAAATATGCAATTACCATAACAAACATAAGTATAATTTAAAATATATCATATAACAACTTCAATTTTCATAACACTACTTCTAATTCCATATTTTATTAAGTAGGTCTCTTATAATAAAAATTTTCAAATACATGACAAAATAAAATTATATATTAAAATGAATAAAATAATTATTAACATTAAAAACATATAATTAATAAATAATATTTTTCCACTTATACCTATAGCAGCGTTTGTTGACACAAACACTGCTATAGATATACTTTTAGGAGCGTTTCTGCACTGATCGCAATTGTGCACTGACCGCCGCTATAGTTACCTAATTTCTAGCAGCGTTTGTGCACTGATCGCCGCTATATCTTACACCTTTAATAGCGTTTTGTATAAAAACGCGGCTAAAAGGGGTATGTAGCTGACCGTCGCTAACAAAGACCGCTGCAATAGATCAAACTTTTAGCAGCTTTTTTATAAACCCTGCTAAAGGGGGTCGCAATGACCGCCGCTAAAGGGACCGCTACTAAATGGGATCTTTAGCTGCGGTCAGCGACCGCTGTTATAGGTGTGAGATCCCGAATTTACTTATGTCATTGTATAGGAGAGAGAGATTTTGCTATGATTTTCCTCAGGATGTAGGTATGTTTTAATTGGTGATTTTTGAGGTAAGTGTCGACACATTGGAACATAGTGTCGACACATTATACTAACACCCGAAAGTTTACCTTTTCCTGGAGACCAAAGTGAATTTTGACTAAGTGTTGTAAGTGTCGACACTTTGAGTCATAGTGTCGACACATTAGACTGATACCCGAGCGTTTATATCTTTCCGGAACTAGAGTGATTTTTACTAAGTGTTGGAAGTGTCGACACCTTGAGTGATGGTGTCGACACATCCAACTGAAACCCGAGAGTTCGCCTTTTTCCAGAACTCCCGTGGATTTTGACCAAGTGATGGAAGTGTCGACACCTTGAGTGATGGTGTCGACACATCTAAGTGAAACCCGAGAGTTTACATTTTTCCCACTATGGCTAAGTGTTGGAAGTGTCGACACCTTGAGTGATGGTGTCGACACATCTTACTAAATATGTTGTAAGTGTCGACACCTTGAGTAATGGTGTCGACACATATAACTACATTCCGGAATTTTACCGGTTTGAAATACGCGAGTTGAAATTTATGAAGTAGGGGGAGGGCAAACTTGTCTTTTCCCCAACCATTTTCACGCCTATTACTCTCTCCCCCTTTGCCGAACACTTCATTTTTCCCCTCTCTCTTCAGCCTTTGCATTTTCCCTTGCCCTAAGTCACCCACCCGAAAGAAGAAGAAGGAAGAAGGAGAGGAAGAAGGAGAAGAAGAAGAAGAAGAAAAGAAGGAGGAAGAGGAGAGAAGCGAGGTAAATCCTTGCTGGCCGAAAATCGTGCTACTCTCTCTCTCTCTCTCTCTCTCTATTCTCTTCTCGTTTCCTCTAGTTGGTTAGTTGTGGTTGGTGATGTTCTTGTTTTCTTTTGTTGGTTGGTTGTGGTTTGATGGTAATTTGTCTAAGTAGTGTTCTCCTTGTGATTCATGGATGTTTAGTGTGGATCTAGGTATGTTCAAGGTAGATCTTGTAAGTGTAGCATAGATTTTTACATGAGAACATGTGGAAAAATGACTAGATCTGAAATGAGGGTTCAAGAGAAATTGGTTATGTGCTCTAGGTGTTTGATAAAAGGCCTAAGAGGGGATTGAAACCTAAGTTGAGCAAGTATGGCCGAATCTAGGGTTTGATGCATTAGATTGTGTATGTATGCTAGTGATATTGAGAACCACAAAGCCCTAAGTGTTAGGGATATGTTCAGATCTGGGAAAATAGGCAAGAGGACCAATAACGCACACTAGGTGTTTGGTAAACAACCCAAGAGAAATGGGTACATGCAATGGTGTTAACTTGATAATTATGGAACCATGATTTGGTTGTAAACTTCGAGTTGAAGTTGTAAGTGGGAGGAAGGTGAGAGTATAGTTGTTGTTATGAGATGTTAAGTTAGCCTTGGATGTTGGTTGTGACATGTAGAGATTCGGATTTTGGTTGTTGGAGATTGTTGTGATTTCTGGAGTTACATATGCAGATTTCAAGGCTGGAATAGAAAGTGTGTTTTGTTGCATTGGTGGTTATCTCTTGATATTTTAGTCCAATTTTACGGGGTTGGTCTTGGAATTTGTTTCAAGTTAAGAAAGAGAGCGTTTTAAGATAACTTGCATGTGAATTAGAGGTATGACGAATATGTTATGGTATGAAAAATTAGTGTGAGGGTCTATTAAAACAGATTCGTGTGAGTAATGTATTGATTACTATATACGTTTAGTGAACCTATGAATGACAATAGTACGGTTCATTGTAGGTAACGAGACACTCGATACTCAAGCAAGCCTAAGGTAAGTGAAAATCTTTACAAACTGGAATGATACACTGCATGAAGAATATTCATGAATAAGCATATCAAGCATGACATTACCAAGCACGACATGAATGCATCATGATCATTTGCATTCATTTTCCTCATGAGAAATGAGACATTTTATGCAAATGAAAGTACCATTTTTATGCTACTTTATGACAAGTTTTATGACAAGTTAATTAACGAACCCAAGTCGGTCGGTACCGTACCAAGTCAAGAAGGTGCATCCATTCCGAAGGACGTTTACGTGAAGGATGGATGTCACCTAGGACACCCATACCGAAGGATGCTTGCAAGAAGGATGGGTAGTCCATGAGGTAAGTGCAATCACACTGAAGGATGCTTGCAAGAAGGTGTGAACCTCAAGGGTCGTGTCTAGCCACTAAAGAACAAATGAGAGAAGGTGAGCTAGCTCGACCATATGTAAGGTCCCTAAGGGAAATAAGGGACTGTTCCTACGGGAACGCACAACCCTGATGTCAGGGGTAAAAGAGGGCAAGTGGCCCACAAGATAAGATGTGAATCGATTTTTACAAAAGCAAGAGTAAATGCATGTGCATTATACATGCATCACGTTTCATAATCAGGCATGCAGCGCATTATGTTTACATGACTATGATTACAAGTTCAAGTGCATGCTTACAATTTCAACCCATGTTTTAGCTATAATTCCTTACTGAGTCTTTCGACTCACAGTTTTAAATTGTATCATTCCAGATGATGTTACAGGGGTGGAATCTTAAGAAGAGGACCTTGAACCCTAGGAGAAGGGTTGATGAAATGTTTCTCTTGTTTGCTAACGTTAGGAAAGATTTAGCTAATTTTTGTAAAAGCCGGCATGAGCCACCGTGATGTGGTGGTCATGGGTTTCATTTGGCTTAGTTAGTTAATGTTTTAAACTGGTTGATATTTTGAGATTATGTTTAACAACCTTGAGTTATCAATGGAAAGTATGTTCTTATGCACGTTATACGCTAGCATTATAAGGCTTCTTTTTAACATTGAAGCATCAACGTCTTTTCCGCTGCAAGTATAGTAGTAAGTACGCTGGAGCGTCCCATGCCGGGAATGCTCGCGGCTGTCATTAGCCTCGCTTAGCTAGCGTTCGGGGCGTGACAATAGGTGCGTTTTAGTGGCGCTTTTTACGACTGTAGCTAAAAAGACCGCAGCTAAAGACATTTTTTTTTTTTTAGTGAGGATCTCTTCTCATCGAGTGATTGGCCCACCAAATAATTACGTGTCGGTAGTACTCCTGAATTTCCTCTATATAAGAAGCTCTGGTCAGATTCACCAATTCGTTCCACTGAGTTCAACCAACATGGCAAGGCTAATTTCTCGCCTGGATCCCTTCATTGTCTGCGTAACTCTAGCTTTGGCAATTAGCTGCAGGGCACGCGGTAGTACTCCTCCGGTGAAGACTCCCTTCTTCATTTTTGGGGACTCCATTGTGGATGCGGGGAACAATAATTACATCGACACAGTTGTGGAGATGAAAGCAAATTACAGGCCATACGGAGAGAGCTGGTACTTAGGAATACCGACAGGACGTTTCTCAAATGGCCGCCTGGTTGTGGATTTCATAGGTA
The DNA here is from genome assembly GCA_963930655.1 of Myrica gale. Classification (NCBI taxonomy): domain Eukaryota; kingdom Viridiplantae; phylum Streptophyta; class Magnoliopsida; order Fagales; family Myricaceae; genus Myrica; species Myrica gale. The sequence goes on along the minus strand of OZ005600.1, from coordinate 20,679,831 downwards.
CTCAACTCTGAACTCTCTTATCATAACACCATTAATCCTGTTTTTTTTTTTCTCAATCTTTTTCTCTACAAATGACTAATTACTATTCGGGAAACTTGCCGAGGTTAATTAATTCTTCTATATTTTCATGCAGCGGAATATGCAGGGTTGCCGATTATTCCTCCATTTTTGCAACCCGGTGCTGATTTCATTTATGGTGTTAACTTTGCGTCAGGTGGGGCCGGAGTCCTCCCAGAAACACATGAAGGGCTGGTAACAAATACATTCCCATAGATTCGTTAGCCAAATCTGCATTATATTCCAATATTTCAAGACTTCTGGGACTTTTTAAGTAGTTCAAGTAGTGTTGCTGTTATTAGGCGATTGATCTTCCGACACAAGTCAAAAATTTCGACGTGGTTCACAAGTCATTCGCGGAAAGGTTTGGAGATGAAATAGCGAAGGAACTTATCTCAGAAGCTGTCTACTTCATCAGCATCGGAAGCAATGATTACTTGGGTGGTTATCTCTTGGATGATCAAGAAGTGCAGGAAGATTATAGCCCTGAACAGTATGTTAGTATGGTCGTTGGGAACTTGACTAAGACAATACAAGTAAGGCAGCTTCCATTACGAACAAGTTGAAGCTAAAACACCAGTTTATGTAGGTTGAACTGAACTGCTCTGATATTTCTCCTGACGTTGTTAATTGATTCAGGTGCTGCATGAGAAAGGATGTAGAAAGTTTGCCTTTCTCAGCTTGTCTCCTCTAGGTTGCATACCAGTCCTTAGATCGCTAAACCCCAACAGTACTACCAGCGAGGGTGGATGCTTTAAAGAGGGATGTGCACTCGCACAAGCACATAATGAGGCCTTAAAAATTGTCTTGGCAAACCTTGAGCAGCAACTGGAAGGATTCATCTACTCCAACTCCAACCTTTATGATTCGTTCCTTGACCTGATAAATTACCCAGCTAACTACGGTACGCACATCTACTAGCTGTAGCTTAGTAGGGGCACTATGTATGACACGCATCTTAAATTACCCTGCTATCTCGAAAAATGTACCATCAGGCATCAACCTCAAGTTGCATCACCATGCACCTAACCTTCAAATTATTTTAATAAATGTGCCGTCAAGCTTAAAATACAGAGATGAGACATGAAGCTGGTTTTAAATGACAAACTTTTGCTGTGAAGGTTTCGAGGATGGGATCGATGCATGTTGTGGAAGTGGAACCTTTGGAGGCACCTTCACTTGCGGAAAGGCCCCGCAGTACCTGTTATGCGACAATGTTGAGAAGCACGTATGGTGGGATTCTTACCATACGACGCAGGCCCTCAATGCGCAAGTTGCCGACGCTCTCTGGAATGGAACCCTTGCCTCTGTTGGACCATATAACATACAAGAACTCTTTAATGCAAAAGAGAAGCTAATCATTAATGCCGGTGAGGTCCATTACCCTGCAGGAAGGCTGCGCTTCAACTACTAGTGTCATGCTTGCTTTCTGGATGAGATGATCCTCTGTATGGAGCATCAATAATTGTTTTTAGTCTCAGAGTCTCAGCTAATTAGTCCCCCTTGGGGAGATCAGTCTCGTCCAGGCCAAAGCCTGATTGGCATGGGTCATGTAAAAGCTGATTATTCCGAAGCAAAATATGACCCTTAATATAAGAGCGTGCAGCCATCCAATGACCAAATTAGAATTAACGGTAAAATATAAGGATCAAAGAGGTTTTCAACTTTAAAGGAAAATTTTAAATTGTGTCAGATTTGTGTGCAGTCAGATGCAATAAATTTCCGTCAGTACGAAAAACTATATAAAAAAAAAAACTTGAAAAGAAATGTAAATGTAACAATCTTTACAGAAGCGACTGACTCAATAGTTTGGTGAGCATCAACAGTACAAGCCAAGCAGGTGGTACACAATTTCTCACGAAGACATGCCATATAATATTGATTGGAGTTACCAGCCTCCAGTCCCCACACATCCCGACGAAACAGGGGAGATGGATTTTTCTGTATGATGAGTCCCACGAGCCTATAGATGGCTACTGATTCGTTATCGTTTCGGTTTTTGTATCGCTTACCTGTATACGCTACATCTTTTATTTATTGTTATGACATTTCTACCTACCTTTCCTTGTTAATTAGGTGTTTCTAGAAAAATTGTGATAAACGTGTTTCTTGTTCTCACATTTCTATCTGCCTTTCCTTGCTAGATGTTTGCAGAAAAATTGTGTACATAAATTGTCAAATTATCCTCTAGCAGATTAATTTATGGTACTACGACAGTTTTGGTCTTCAGCAGCAACACGTCTCGTCGTTGAAGATTTTCAGCGACAATTTTTTTGTCGTCACTAGTTCGTTGTTGTATCCCGTCACAAATGACTTTCAGTGAAAAAAAGGTAGCAGACTCTAAATGATCTTTAGCAGCGAAACCAACAATTCGTCCCCGAAAACTTTACTTTCAGCGACACATTTTTTTGTCGTCGATGATTCCCAATTTCGCTGCAATAAATCTGTTTTCATTGCGAAAAGAATGGTGCCACCAAATCAGACTCCATATTCTTCTATGACTTTTTCCATCACAGAATGTTCGTTCGACACTGTTGACTTTTGTGCACAATCGAGATTTTGATGATTTCAATAAATAGATTAAGTTTATAAAATAGACATCGTCAAAGACAAAGACGATTTGATAAAAGAGCCAAAGTCTTGAAGAAAGAAGATCAAGAAGATGCAAGGAGCTCAAAAGTGAATATTTAAGACCTTAGGGTATATCCTTGTAACTCTTTGTTTCAATTTAGACAATGATTATGAATCACACTTGCATATCTTTCAAAACGTGCATAAATTGTTTTAAGTTTTGTTTGAAAGATTAAAATGTTTTTAAAGGTTTAAAAACACCCTAACAAACTCTCAAACCTTTCATATATCTATAAGAAGTAAGACTTTAAAATTGGGTGTTTAAAAGTTGTCAAAAACATGGTTTTAAAAGAACCGGACTATGCTTAAGTTGAAGCGGTCACCTGGACATCGACCGCTTGGTTTTTTTAAAAAAAGAGTCGTTGTGCTTATGACAATATGACCGTTGTGCTTATGACAATATAACCACTTGGGTGAATTTGAGTGTTGATCCGGAGAAAACACTTGTAAGGTTCTTTAGCGCCCGGAAGCTAGAGTATAAGCTATTGGAGAATAGAGGAAAACTTCAAGGCTCGGTGAAAGGAGCTTGAGGGGTGGATGTAGGTGGGTTTGCCGAACCACCTAAAAATCAAGTGTTTGGTTTCTCTTACCCTCATCTTTAATTTTAGCACGTATTTATACTTGTTTCATATTTATACTTGTGCTAAAGTAGTATTTACTTGCAACCACGATTTTGGGGGTCAAATCGCGAAAAGTTTAGAAAATCAATTCACGCCCTCTCTGAGGTTGCCTTAATCCTAGGACTCACAATTGGTATCAGAGCTCTTTCTCTCTCTAGAAATTAGGTAGAAGAATTATTGCAAGTGTTCGTGCGGAAGAGCCTTGCCTCTTTCTCCTTGACTCTTGTATTTAAATCATCTTGACTTCAACGGTCATCGAGGCTAGCGAAAGGACCGTTGGAAAAGTGACCACGATTTAAATAAGTGATTTGAAGGTTTTGACAACTTTCCGAAATTTCATTAAACCCGTGGTATGTGTTGACACATAAAAAATGAACTGGAGTTGGGCTCTCGGGATTCAGTGCAGTGTGTCGACACCATAAAGTCAATGTGTCGACACTTGTCTTGTTTTGGAAATGATGTCTCGGGTGTAAGTGCAATGTGTCGACGCTTTGTCTACTATGTGTCGACACCATGTTTTAATCTCTCGGGAGCAAGTGCAATGTGTCGACACTTGTCCTGTATGTATCGACACCTAAAAGTGCTGGAGACAAAAATCAATATCTTTGAAGCGTCCAATCCATTCCAAAACTGCTTTAAACACCTATGTTGGCTTGTAGTCACAATCAATGTTTTGATGATAACAATAGAAGTAATTGAGATATGAAGCAAAGCGGATCCAAAATGAGCACGGAGTGATCAAGCAACATCACCTTCAATGGAAGTGCTCTTAAAGTGAAGACTCAAGATGCTAGAGTATTCTTTGTAACTCTAAGATTTCATCTTTAATAAGGATTTCAATCACACACATGAATAAATCTTCAAAACTTGCATAAACCGTTTTAACATTTGTTGAAAGATTAAAACCTTTTTAATGGCTTTAAAATATCCCAAATATACTCCCAAACCTTTTTATATACTTATGAGAAGTTCGGGTTTAAAATTGGGTCTTTTAAGTTGCTCAAAATCGAGTTTTTAAATCAACCGGATCATGTGTTAAGTTGAGAGGTCGACCGGCTCATGAAGCGGTCGACCGGAGCTACGACCGCTTGGTATAGCGGTCGACCGATTCATGTAGTGGTCAACCGACTATTAACAAATCACTTCCAACGGCTATTAACAACTATTTTCTCATGAGTTCTATATAAAGTCATTCCCACGCCTTTGGAACTTAACTCAATCGTCCAAAATCATTTTATAAAGGCTAAGAGTGATAAAAAACCTTCCAATCCTTATTCAAACATCATTCACACATAATCTTCAGCTCACATCCTTGTTATTGTGTGAAGCTTAAGAGTTAGTTATTTCTCATTGTAATATCTACTCCATCAAGGGAGTTTTAGAGGGAAATTTCGTTCAACCATATACATTACTAAAAGAGTGATTCTCTTATATCCTTTCGGTGAGGGTTGTTCATCAAAAGAAGGAGTTTGGAGAGGTTTGTTCTCAAACTCATTCTTGAGGCTTGAAGAGGGTTTTCTCAAGCTCAAGTGTAAACCTTTCCCTTGGTTGAGGGGAGAATAATGGAGAAGCTTCAATGCGGGGTAAAGGAGCTTGAGGGGTGGATGTAGGCGGGCTTGCCGAACCACCTAAAATATTGTGTTTGCTTCTCTTCCCTTATCTCCTTTATTTGTGCTACTAGTTTATTGCTTTAAAGTTTTCACTTGTGCATTTAGATTGCATTACATACTCTTGTGTTTATTCCTTTATTGCAATTAATCTCTTTTGTGAGACTTGTAGCTAGTAAACACTTTCTTTAGGGTAAATTTCGAAAAAGTTTTGAAACCCAATTCACCCCCCTCTTGGGTTGCCTTAATCCTAGGAATATCAATCTATAATATGAAAAGTTGATCTTATCAACTTGTGTAATGGTGTTTCAAATCTACTTGTACACATTTAGAGAGAGAAAACTTCAATCTTTTTGAAATACAATACAATAATTGTGGATTGACAATATAAAATCTAAAGTCTTCAAAACTAAGAAACTTAGTTATCATCAAAATCAAATATGGTTTGTTTTACAAAAACAACATTTGGCTAACAAATCAAATAGAGAATTAGCTAAAATCATAAATTTCAGCAAACTAATCTCACTAACATCAAGTAAGTGGATACATCAGTATATCCATTACATAGCACATGGTCATGTTATCAAACAAAACATAGAGATTAGAAAACACACATATAGTTCAGCAGCAATTAATAATACAGACCAACAACATAGCTATAGTCCACTAAATAAGACAAATAACATTGAGATGAAATCAAAATAAACACTTCAATCTTCAAACTCCCCCTAACACGAAGATCAACAAACTCAACAAAATATTACTCTAGATAAGCTAGAAGCTCCAGCTCCCCCTTACTTCAAATACTCCCCATTTTTGTCACGAAAAAGACAAAGGAGTTAATCCATCACTCAAGTCATTTGATTGTCCTCATCGGAGGAAAAATGCTCAGTTTCAGACACAGGAGGATGAGATGTAGAAGGAAACTACATAGAAGAAGTCTTGGATGTCTTGGCTGATAGTTTATGCGGAATTAAACTATAAACTGTAAAACGCCATCCCGCTGGGATCGTGACAACCGAGAGCAATCCCGAGGGGAAAGCTCCAGCGAAAACATAAATTCATACATACAGCGAAAATATAGGATCGTGAGAGAGACGGCCAAACTCATGACTAATCATACAATACACTTCCAAGAAGTAATAGCTTAATTACAACACATGAAACATTAAGATCAAGTGGCAGACCATAAAGGTCAACATAAACCCCAACAAAATACAAACATCTTCTCCTTAAGTCAGATGAAGTCTCCAAAATACAAACATTAAGATCAAGTGGCAGACCATAAAGGTCAACATAAACCACAACATGATACAGTTTTAAAAACGTGAGTAAAAAAGACTCAGTAAGGGAAAAACATAACTTGAAAAACATGATCTTAATGCTTGAACTTGAATATCATGAGAATTCATAAATCGTGATGCACATGCATGTTTCATGGTTATGCATATGCTCTTGATCGTAAAACATGTTCTTGTTCTTGAAATTGGCTCATGGCCCTTGAAAATTTTTCCTTCATGACTTGTGGGCTACTTACGCTCTATTTAACCCCTGGAGTCCGGGTTGTGCGTTCCCATCGGAACCATCTCCCTTACCCTTGGAGACATTTCATTTGGTCGAACTAGCCCTTCAAGTGGCCCCAGGCCTGGTGGCTAGATACGACCCTTGGAGGTCCACACCTTCTCATTGTCCTTCAGTGTGGTTGCACAGCCTCTTAGGATTCACCGAACCTTCTCACATTCTTCCTTCGGTTTGAGAGTCCATCTTGATGGTACGGTACCGACCAGAGCCCTTAACTGACTTGTCTTATCATAAAGCTTCTCATATATCATTGCATACAAGTCTCTTTAGAAAAATTATGCAATGCTCGTGTCATGTCATGCTTGCTCATGTAAAACTATGCAGTGTATCGTTCCAGTTTCACAAAAATGTAAGTCTACTTACACACTTACAATCCACTTACCTTGTTCTCCTTGATTATGAGACGGTGCTTCACCTACAAGCGATCCAATTATCACATTAGATGCTTAGGAACTAATTATATAGACACACAAAGAAAAATACTTGAATTTAGTTCGGTTTTTCCCAAACGTACATTTATGAAAATACTATATCATTTTCCAAGGTTCACTTTAGAAAACTCTTGTTAAGCACTTTAGAAAAGTAATTATCAAATCAACATAGAATCCTAAGTTCAAAACAACAACTTGAAGGTCTAATACCGCTAACTTAACCTCTTGTTCTCTATAGGTGCTGATCTATTTCGTTTCACACTAATCACTTAGATAAGTTGCTGACCAAAGCCCTAATTAACTAAATTACAAGACTTGCAATGGATTATATTCAATTTAATCAAGTCTCCAGAACAGCAAGCTAAATGGTGCCAAAAATCCAAGCTTGACATATTCTCAATCTCATACATTAGGGTTACACTTCGCTAACTAGCTATTTCATCTTATCCAACATTTAACATGGCTAAACCGTGATATATACTCAATCTAATGTCCAACCCGTGGCACCCTTCTAAGCATGTGATTTATAAGTTTACATAACACCATAAAACTTCCTTTGCACATCCATATATATATTCAGCCATTAACCTAGGCTTGCATTTCTAAACCATTCGGCCATCAACTAATGACATGCATGTATTCTCCATTTAACATCACAACATTTGGCCAAACAATAGATCTAACAATAGACAAAATAATATCAAGGATCAAAGGGGAAAATAGGCATGCAAGGTTCGGCCAACATAGTATATGTGCATGATATCACCTAGCAACAACCAACCATTATTTCTTACTCCATCTCTAATTTATCCCTTCCTCCAACAACTACATCACAACCATAAATCCAGCAGACCCAACCTATCAAATCTAACATGCATGCAACGACCAAAGAAAAGACAAGACACTAGGTCAGCACAACAATCTCATCTACAACCATATTCAGCCTTACCTTGGTGTTGGACACAAGCTTGCTTAAAGAAGAGAGCACCTAGCATAAAAATATCTAAGGTCAGAAACTATGGAGAAATCAATTAAAACAACACATGCAAATCGAAATCTACCTCTACCTTCCACTAGAGCACTCGGTTTTCACCAAAATCCTCCACTACACTTCAGCTTTCGGTTCCTCCCACAAGAATGGCTTCAAGGGCTGAGAATGATGTTGAATAGGTGCTGAGATGAAGATTTGAAGTGAGGGAAAAGAGAGGTACAGTTGCTGGAAAAAGCTTGAAGAAACAAGACAAAGCTTGGAGCTTGAAGTGGTTCGGCCAAGAGGGTGAGCAAGCTGAAATGATATGGTTCTGTCCAAGAGGAAAGTGAGATGAGTGAAGAGAGATAGATGAGCTTCGGTTTCAAGGGAAAAGCAAACTAAAATGGAAAGTGAAGTGAGGTTCGGTCAAGGAGAAAGTAAGCAAATGAAATGGAGAGAAATTGGACACCAAGGAAGGAGAAGGGTGCAACTTTGATTCTCCCGTCCATGCTAATTGGTTGCATGGGCGGCAGCCAACAATGCAAGGCCACCTTGCAACTTGTCACTTCTAACATATCTCGCAAGGCCTTCACGTGATCACCAAGGAAAAGCAAATTCAATTTGCTCTTTAGCCTTTCACCTGAACTACACTTTAATCTCTAGAATTTTCTCATTTCTTGTCTCACTTATAACTCTCTTGCCATATCACTTATCTTCTTTTCATTTCCCTTATCATATAGGTGCCTTGGCTTATCTCCAATATGTGCCTAGCTTATCACAATATATGCATTCTAACTTATCACCAATAAGCACCTCAACTTATCTATATCAACACCACAACTTATCTCAAAGATAATCACAATAACTTATCATACTAACAACTCACTAGCTTATCACTATGATAAGCACACTAACTTATTATTTAATTCATTTTCAAGCTATCTTATATACCTAATAACTTATCTCTTAATTTCTCCAAAGATCATTAAAACTACTCAATGGTGATTAAAATTACCTAATCAAGAATACAAGATAATCTATTAGCTCAACATGATTTCATAACTATATACCTATATACCATGATTTTCTCCTTGGAGATTTTCGGCCATGACATATAAAATTTCTCTTCAAATATTAATTTCATGAATTATGGAATATAATAAGCAATGGAAAAATATAAGTTCATAAAAGAAACCTACCTAGCAAGATTCGACCCTTACGAAAAATAGTAATAACTTGTACTAAAACTTCCACGATGATATAGAAGTTATCTAAAGGAAATCTTAAAATGAAATTTTATAATAAGTTAATGTACCATAAACATTAAACATAGGTCATACATTGGCTAAAAATATGGTCCCTTGAGTTAATTCAAAACGAATACATAGGAAAAATAGCAAAAAAGGAAATACGGGGTCTCAACAAAACATCAACCAAGAACATGTTTTCAACAAAACATCAACCAAGATTATGATTACAATTTCGGATTCGATTCCATACCTGATACAAGAATTTAGGAACCTACAAACCTTAAGCCGCTTTACGATCCAATCCAGAGCTCCAGCAATTCTGAACAACAACTCAGATGTGTTGCCTCCTAAGGGATTTATGTCACTCTCTCATTTTTTGGATTTCCCTAATAGGTTCTGATGGATAACCCCTTGAATCAATTATATTTATAGGCCTTGAAAAACCTAGAAAGAGCATGAAACATAGGATCCTTAGGGATCTCAAATTCCAGCCGTAGGATAACACTGAATAACTCTTCTGCTAATACAATTAGGGCTTCTACTAATTACAATTAAGTCCATGAACATATTGTAATTGACCCCTGGAATTTGAGATTATTGTAAATATGCCTCTTTACATACAATTAATTCCTTCCACCACACTATATTCCATATGAGATATTAAGACTGGATTAATCAATTGGTTATCGAGGACACATAATTCTAACAATCTCCCACTTGCCCTCAGAACCAAATATCACCATCATGTCTCTATCTCATGTAAACTTGATTTCTTATTTCATAACTCAGTTAGACCACAAAACAATTTTGAAATATATATCATATACTTTTATGTATTCATAAAATAGTTTTGTAAAATACTCCGGTCAGATTTCTTTTGGTCCAACTCTTTTATGAACACTAACTGAATATACTGTCTTCCAAAAAAACTGGTGGATTCCTTGTTGAGCATTCATATCACCTAGTCATCACGCACGCAACCCAACATGTCCAGATATAGTCTTAATTGAACATCATCGGTTGACAATATCTAAGCTTGTGTACACAATGAATAAATACAAACCTCTCAGGTCTAAGAACAATACCGAATTTTGATAGCACAACCTTTATCCTAACAGTGATCATTTTCAAAAGGTGTTCTTAATCGGATCCTGCTCAGTGTATGTACTTGTTACATGACACTCACTTGTCTACTTAAGGTCATACATCAATGATGGAAATAATCATTCTCCGCACAACAAGTGTAGACTTTATGTTACAAAAGTCTAGAACACTTTCAGGCTTACAGGGAACTGAAAAATCATTATTCACTGCCTTTGATTCATTAATCTCTAGCATGATTTTTCTTCAATGTTACCTGAACAAATTTACATACATAACATCTCGTGTTACGTATAAACCCATAACAACAATAATATATGTGAGAAACAAATAAAATTTTATTATCAAATAATAAAGAAAACGTCAAGCATAATCATACATATATCTCAAACACATATCCTTAATAAGTTTCTCAAACACTTTCTAAGATAAAGGCTTTGTAAACACAAATTCGGATGTAGATCTTCTATCATCAATGTCTGATTGAAAATCCGAATCTGTATATCCCTGGACAGACAAATCTTCACTGTCATACACTACGAAATAGTGTTTTGTATTTCTCAAATACGTGAGGATATGTGTCACTGCTGACCAATGTTCTGGACCTGGATTGGATTGATATCTACTCACAATGCGAAGCATAATGGCAGTTACTCATCTTCTCTCTTTCTTCAGGTGTTTTTGGACACATTTGCTTAGAGAGATGAATTTCATGTCTGAAGCGTAGAAACATTTTCTTAGAATTTACCATGCTAAATCTAGCCAATATCATGTCAATATAATTGACCTGTGAGAGACCCAATAATCTCTTCTTTTAGTCTCTAAAGACTTTGATCCCGAGTATGTAGGATGCTTCTCCAAGGTCTCTAAACACAGATGACAAAGCCCCTTCATCATTCCCAATGAATAGTATGTCATCTACATAAAGAACGAAAAAGGTAATAGCACTCCCACTAACCTTCTTGTAGACATAAGGTTCATCCATGTTTTGTGAGAAACCAAACATTTTGATTGACTCGTTAAAACGAATGTTCCAACAACGCGATACTTGTTTTAGGCCATAAATGGATTTCTCCAATTTGCACACTTTCGATTATTTTTCCCAAGATATAAAACCTTCTGGCTGGTCCATATAAATTTCTTCATGGATGTACCCATTCAAAAATGTGGTTTTCACATCCATTTTTCATATCTCATAATCATAGTATGTCGCAATCGCTAATAGAATCCTTCTGGACTTTGGCATGGCTACAGGTGAAAAGGTTTCCTCATAATCAATACCAACCTTTTGACTATACCCTTTTGCTACCAACCTAATTTTAAAGGTCTCTACATTTACTGTTGGTCCAAGTTTCTTTTTGTAGACCCATTTGCAACCTATAGGCTTAATGCCTTCTTGTTTGTCTACCAAGGTCCATACCTTGCTGGAATACATGGAGTCCATCTCTGATTCCATGGCGACATGCCAATGCTTAACATCTTTGTCTTTAACAACCTCTGTATAACCACAAGGATCAATCTCCAATCCCTCAGATTCAATTTGGTAAATCTCATTTAACAAATTGAATTTTACTGGAGGTCTTATAATCCTTTTACTACGACGAGGCTCCTGTGTCTCAACAGGTTCACTTTGATCAGTGGGAACAACCACTTGATCCTCATTGTTCTCATTCTGCACAGTCACTGTACTATCTCTTTGCTCATCAAGAGCAACTCTACTATCGGTTTCATTCAAATTATAATCCTCTTCAAGAAAAGTAGCATTCCTGCTAACAAACACTTTGTTTTCTTTTAGATTATAAAAGTAGAAACCAGTAGTCATTTTGGGATAGCCTACAAATAGGCATCTATCAGTCCTTGATCCCAGCTTATCCACAATAAACCTTTTAACATGAGTTGGACAACCACATATCTTAAAATGATTAAGACTTGGCTTCTTGCCAGTCCATAACTCATATGGGGTATTAGAAAATGATTTTGTAGGGATCCTGTTTAACAAGTAAACAACGGTCTCCAAAGCATGTCCCCAAAATGATATGTGCAACTCAAATATACTCATAATGAAATGAACCATATCCAATAGGGTTCTATTCCTTCTCTCTACAACACCATTATGTTGTGGTGTGCCTGGTGGTGTGAGTTGAGATATGATTCCATTATCTTTAAGATAAACGTTAAAATTATCCAATAGGTATTCGCCTCCCCTATCGGAGCGAATAATTTTAATGTACTTTCCAATCTGTTTCTCAACTTCATTGTGGAATTCCTTGAACTTTTCAAAAGATTACGATTTATGTTTCATCAGGTATAGATAACCATACCTGGAATAATCATCAATGAAATTAATGAAATAAGAGAAACCTTCCTCTTGCCATGTGGTTGAAGGGACTACAAACATCATTATGTATTAATCCTAATACTTCTGTGGCTCTTATTCCTTTTCCAATAAAAGGACTTTTGGTGATCTTTCCTTGCAAGCAGGGTTCACAGATTGGATAGGGCTCAGTTTTCAGAAATTGCAATGGTCCATCCCTTACCAATCTATTGATCCTATCAATATTGGCATGACCAAGTCTAAGATGTCACAAGTAGGTTGGATTAACATCTCTTTTCCTTTTAAGGGATAACACACTGGAATCATCATTCTCAACATTATTCAAAGAATTATCAACATTTAAAAGATAAAGACCATCATAAATAATTCCAGAAACATCAAATTTATTTTGATATTTTATAACAAGTTTTGAATTGAAAAGAAACGAATATCCAGATAAAACAAGTTTCGAAATAGAAATCAAATTTCTACGTACTTTTGGAACATAAAGACAGTCTTCTAGAATCAAAATTCTATTATTCGATAATTCTTAACTAAACACTCCGGCGGTAGCTGCAACAGTTGCACTCGTCCCCATCTTAAGGAGCAGCTCCCCTTCATGGAGCTTTCTTGTCTCCTTGAACCCCTGCAACATATTGCAGATGTGAGATGTAGGGCTAGAATCCACACACTATGAATTAAATGGAACATCCATTAAATTCAATTCAATTACAAGCATATTAGACACACCTTCAGAAAGTTTGCCCTTTTTAAGAGAAGATAAGTAAACCCGACAATTTGTCTTCTAGTGACCGGGCTTGCCGCAATGGAAACAATTTCCTTTGCCTTCTTCTTGTCACCTCCTTTGTTTCCTTGTCCACCTTGGACATTCTTAACTGCTTGAAACCCTTGATTATTTTTCTTGAATTTCTTAAACTTGGGTTTCTGTTTAATAGAGGCATTAGATTTCTCTATGACCATCACAGTAAGTTTATCCTTCTTGATGAGATCTTGAGCTGACTGCAATATATTGAGCAGCTCTGACAATGTCACGCTCATTTTTTTCATATTGTAATTAAGGACAAACTGATTAAAAGAATCAGACAGAGATGAAAGAATGACATCAACTTTTGTGTCATTATCCATCTCAGCTCCAAAAAAATCCAGTTCATTGATGAAAGAAATCATCTTTAAGACATGATCCCGAACTGGGCTCACTTCCACCATTTTGGTGGACATCAGATTCTTCATAGCAGTCTGCCTAGCAGATCTACTATACTCTCCAAACATTTCTTGGAAATGCAACATAATGCCTGCAGCTGTAGCTATGCCCTTACAATCTTTCTGCAAAACATTTGAGATTGAAGCCATAATATAACACTTTACCATATTATCATCATCATGCCACTTTTTAAAAACTTTATTTTCTTTCTTAGTGGCATTGTCCAGGGCAAGCTCAAGTGTCTCAGAGGTTAGAACATAACCGATCTTATCGGTTGAGAGAACAATCATAAGATTTCTCTTCCAATCAACATAATTTGGTCCTGTCAACTGATTGTCATCAAGAATCCTAGTCAAAGGATTAAAAGTCATTTTGAATCAGCAAAATCATTCACATATATAATTCCATTAGATTCAGGTTTTTGAATAACTAATGGTACCACCCATCCGAACAATAAACAAATATATCACACATATCACAATAATGAAAAATATAACATTTATATTTATAACATTCTAAATTGGTATTGAGAATATCTACCTTATATGCAACAATAAATCCATTTTGATACTTATTGTACAAATCTTGTAAAGGCCAGTAACTACTATTCATCAAAATTTACATTATATGTAAAATATTTTAAAATATTTTTGATTCTCGATTTTCTTTTGGTCTACCTAAATAAACATCTCTTGTACTATTTTAGCACTTGCGTTTATTTGGTTTGTGCATTCCATTATCTATGTGTGTTCCAAATACTTGTGAGTTATGTCACTATTTTAGTAGACACTTATCTTCCCAAGAGATAAACAATAAACAATAAAATTTTACAAAATTAAAATCGGTTTTATCCATTTTGGCATCAACCAATTTTAATCAAGTAAAACACTCATTTATTCATAATAGAGACCACAGGAAAAATTACAATAATTAATCTTATTTAGCACAAAAAATTGGAAGACAAATTTCCAAAAATAAAAATTTTTTAAAAAAATTCCGGTCAACCAGTGTCAAACCGGTCAAACTGGGTTGGTTACCGGTCTGACCCGTTGACCCACCGGTCAGGGTCCTGCCCGGTCCAGTCATGGGTGATGGTTGATCTGGGTCAAACCTGGACTTGGGCGGGGCTGCGAGCTGGGGTCCAACCCGTGGCCCTAGTCCAGCCCGGGCTGTCAGGGCATTTGGGCCCAGCCCGTGCAGTGCAGCCCTTCTCCCCTTAGTTTTTTTAAATGACCCAGCCCAACTTTTGGGCCGGGCTTCTGGAACTTGGGCCGGGTTTGGCCCAACATTTGACCCAGGGCATATCAATGCCTTGGGCGCCGCTTGCCCCTTACGGGAATGTAAGGCTGGCCTCTAGCCAGCCTTCATGGTTAGCGCCGTCCGGCCAGCCACTGGCCGGTCATGCGCAGGCTAATCTCTGGTGGCTGGTCCCATCATGGCTACTGACGTCGTCCACTGCCGAAGGGATGCCACGCCACTGGCTCTGGAGTAGCTCCGACCAATTTCTCCGGCGAGTAGGGCAGCTGCGACCCGCCAAATAGCTGGCGACAACATTTTCGGGAGGAGAAACTCTTTCTCTTCATGTGTTTTTTAGAAGATTTCGATGAACGGTAAAACTTTTTTGCAAACATATCACATACGTATAATATACAGAGAAACAAAGTTTTCTCTTACAGGTGATTTTTCAAAGAAAAATCGTGAAAGGCTTTTAATTTTACAAAAAAATTAACAAGGTTCATATAATCCAACAATTGTAATCATGTGAACCTACGCTTCGATACCAATGATAGTTTATGCGGAATTAAACTATAAACAAACAACATGTTTTCAACAAAATATCAACCAAGATTATGATTACAATTTCAGATTCGATTCCATACATGATACAAGAATTTTGGACTTACAAACCTAAAGCCACTTTACGATCCAATCCAAAGCTATAGCAATTCAGAACAGCAACTTAGATGTGTTGCCTCCTAAGGGATTTATGTGACTCTCTCGTTTTTTAGATTTCCTTAATAGGTTTTAATGGATAACCCCTTGAATATAACAATTATATTTATTGGCCTTGGAAAACCCTAGAAAGAGCATTAGACATAGGATCCTTAGGGATCTCAAATTTTAGCCGTAGGATAACACTGAAGAACTCTTCTTCTAATACAATTAGGGTTTCTACTAATTACAATCAAGTCCATTTATATTGTAATTGACCCCTGAAATTTGAGATTATTGCAGATATGCCCCTTTACATACAATTAATTCCTTCCACCACACTATATTCCATATGAGATATTAAGACTGGATTAATCAATTTGTTATCGAGGGCACATAATTCTAACATTGGCAATAGCAAGAGCAAGAGCAGTTGCAGCTGCATCTTCAGCTTCCTCTTGACCAAGATACTGTCAGGTCCATTGAATATTAGCATGATTGTTTGTAAACTCTGCTTGAAGAACTATATGTGCAGAAGTAAGGAGATCATTATCTTGTATCAACTGTGTCATAGCTTCAACTAGCTTCTGTTGAGTGCCTTGCATATCAAGCACTTCTGTTCCAGTAAGCTGAGAGTCAGCTTTAAGAAGTGACATTTCAACCATCATAGATGAAGTTCTCTAAAAAAGAATCTTCATGATTTCTATCATATATTTATTGTTAGTTATATAAGAAGGGATATGGGGAGGCATGGATGAAGAAGAGGCAGACTGTGTCTTTTTCTTGTGAGAGATAATTTGAATGAGGGTGCTAAGCCTTATATTGGTAGGAGTCTCCATTCTAGGGAATGAAGATGGATATGGAAGCTCTAACTTGATGATCAGTTTTGGTATAGCATAAGCATAAGGCAGATAAAGTCCAGCTTGCGAGAGTTGAAGCTTTTAGCTATATGTGCAAACATAACATAACCTATGTCAATGGAATCATTATGCATAACAACATAAATAAATTTTGCTCTGTCAAGAGATTAAACAGATAGGTTTTGAGCAGGAAAAAATATTGGTTCCTATAATCCTGCTTATCAACATGACTTCAGCCGTGAATACAATGGCTGAAAAACCTGTACCATCAAATGGTAGAGGTCGGTTGGCTAAAAAGCTTGTCAAGGTGTCCAAAATTGGACATGTTGCTGCAAAGTAGGGGTAAAGGGGGTTCTCTACTCTAGGAAATAATAATAAATTTGAAAGAAGTTCTGGAGAGATTCTGAAAAGATGGCCTCTAATGAAAACAGAGAAGTGTTTAGTGTCTGAGATATCATGTATGTTTGAATAAAATTCTCTCACTAATTGAGCAAAGGGTGATGGCAAATTGACAAGAAGAGATTCCCATTTTTTGACTATAGAAATGCTGAGGAATTGAAGTATGAAAAAAGTCTTCAAGTGATACTTCGCTTTCCAAATTTCATTGGGAGTCATTTTTGTGTTAAGTCTAAGATAAACTCTTACAAATATAACAAGTAGTACTTACAACTTCTCCCCAAAATTATTGTACAAAGATTTTTACCTTGCATCATCACTCTTGCCATCTCTTGGAGGACACGATTTTTCCTTTCCACAACTTCATTTTGTCGTGGTGTAATGGGTGCTGAAAACTCCTTATGAATACCTTTCTCAACACAAAAATTGTCAAATGATGATTTTTCAAACTCCTTACCATGATCACTTCTAATCCTTATGATAGAGTTTGATTTCTCATTTCGAATTCTCTTATACATATTTCTAACATATTCAAAAGTTTCAGGTTTATCTATAAGTAAATGAATTCATGTAAATCTAGAAAAATCATCAACTATAACTAGGATTTACTTTTTCCCAGCCAAGGTTCGGTTCTAGATGGTGTCATTAAGTCCATGTGTAACAACTCTAAACATCTCTTACTCAAGACTCCAAAAGTCTTTTTGTGACTAGTTCTTATTTGTTTTCCAAGTTGGCATGGTCCACATACCTTATTCTTGACAACATCAAGTTTTGGTACACCATCTACCAATTTAGAAACCTTAGAGAGTTATGTATAATTCAAATGATCAAGTCTTTGATGCCACAAATGACTCTCATCAAGTTTGTCACTATTACAATTTATGGTGCGATCAATAGCAATACCATAGCAATTATCATCGGTTCTAACACCTTTAATAATAGGATTACCATCTGAATTTAAATATAGCATAAATCTTTCTTAAATTTTACCTTAAGGTCTGAATCACAAATTTGATTTATGCTAAGGAGGTTTGCCTTCAAACGTTGAACAAATAGAACATCTTTAAATGGTGGACAGTCGGGTAGTTCTATTGTTCCTTTTCCAGCAATAGATCATTTCCAGAGGTCATCTTTCAAATTTGGACACCTTGATAAGCTTTTTAGCCAACCGACCTCATGTGCCTTACCAGCTCTATAGTCCTCAAGTTTGTCGAACATTTATTTGTCACCACTCATGTGCCTAGAGCACCCAATAAGAGCTTTGTGTAGTAGTGTTCTTAGAATGAACAACAGTGTATACACACACTTCGGTTGGTTGTTGACATCTGAAAATTTTTCTTTAATAACAGCGGGCACAAAAAATGTTTTGTTAGTAACAAATGCATTAGAATTAGATTTTTCAAAACCTAATCCAGGTTTATCACTAGTAGAAATTCCTAGACTTAACATTTTTTCAAGTGTCTTTGTACCATTAGAAAAATATTGAAGTTGTGACTTAGACTTCTCTAGTTCTATTTCTAGACTTTCTTCAAATAAATCATTGAAGGCAATTTGAAGAGATTCATTTACATTAATATCATCAATTAGATCATCATCACTCAAACTAATGTTTCCAATGTTCTTAATAAAAGATGTAAAAGCAATATAATTTACTTTACTTTCGGATTCATCATTACTGGAGGACAAATCTGAATTTGAATCCGACAAGGAAGCATTCATACCTTTACCTTTTGATTTCAAAACAGTTGGGCAATATGCTTTGAATTGACCATTTCCTTTGCAGCCATGGCATTGAAGCTCTTGTGAATATTTCTTCTTAAAATCTTTGAACACAGCTTTTTCACCTTTATCCTTTGATTTTCAACTTGGTTTTCCAACAAGTTTAGAAGAAGATGGAGGTGGTTTCTTCCACTTATTCCCCTTTTTAGAAATGAAAGTTTTTCTAATAAGGCAATGTCATCATCATCCATAAAATCATCAGAACATTCAGATACATCATCAGCAAATGAATTTAATGCAATAGACTTAGACTTTTTTGTTTCAGGTAACGAAACTTCATAAGTTTGTAAGGAACCTATGAGTTCTTCAATTTTAATTTTCTCTAAGTCTTTGCTCTCCTCTATAGAAGTGACTTTACCTCTAAATTTTTCTGTTAGAGGTCTTAAAACTTTTCTTACAACTCTAGATTCGAGAATTCTTTCTCCTAGGTTATAAGTCGAATTAACAATATCATTGAGTTTACCATAAAACTCATCAAATGTCTCATCTTCTTTCATGCGAATTTCTTCAGATCTTGTAGCAAGCATTTGAAGCTTTGAATTCTTTACAATCTTTGTACCTTCATGTGTAGTTTCTAAGATCTCCCAAGCATCTTTAGCTACCTGACAAAAGGAAATACGTTTAAATTCATCAGCTGAACTACCCACGCAAATGGCTTGTAAGGCACTCCTATTATATGTACAATCATTCATTTCATCCTTAGACCATAAGCTAATATCCTGAGGACCAACTAGTATATTTTCGGTTTAACTAACTCTTGCACTAGTCATAGGTTTAGACCATTGTTTTTCAAACGAGTGTCATACTTGTTCATCCAAGGACTTCAAGAAAGGTCTCATCCTCACCTTCCAATAGGCATAGTTATTCCCATCAAAATAGAGAGGAACAGAAAATGATTGACTCTTTTCCAAAACAACAACTAAGGGTCCAGGAGCGTTGTTAGGCTCCGATACCAATTGAAGATAAGTTTTAGACCCAATAATAAATCTAGAGAGGGGTGAATAGGAATTTAAAAATTAATCAACTCATTTTCTATTCACAGAAAAATAGCTTAACAAATTTTTAGTCAATCAGCAAGTAAAGATCTGTAAAATAATCACACTTAGCAGATTTTACAGCACCTATATTTCATTGTAATATGAACTGGACAACAAGTATACAATCACATCTATACAGATTTTACAGCAGCTCTAATACAAGAACAATATGAATTTTACAGCAACTATAAAATCAATGCTATTTTACAACAACTCTAAATCCAAGACAATATGAATTTTCCAGCAACTATAAAATCAAGACAAAGTGAATTCAACATGAGCTATAATCTTCCCAAAATTCTAGCAATCCAAAAGCTCATAAAGAATCCAATATCAAGCAACTTAGATTTAATAATGATATCAAATATCAGCAACCTATATGCTTGTGAGTCTAAATAACAACCCAAGAGGGGGCTTAATTGAGTTTATTAAAAACTTATCCCTTTTCAATAAAAACACAGATTTGAAAAATATATTTTTTCTACGAATAAAAATGCAGATCTGAATGTGTTCATTTCTAAGCCAAATATCAGCAATAAGTGATAAAGCATAAAACATAACAAATATGGATATAGAACTAATAATAAGAGAGATATAGTTAGAGAGACGACACCGCAATTTTAGGTGATTTGTCCAACACTTGCCTACGTCCACCCCAAGGCTATTGACTTCCTTGGGCTTCCTTAGCTTTTCGGGTGCTAAGGAACATTTACAAAGCATTTTATGAGATCACGTTTCAACTCTCTTCACAAATCCCGAAACCCAAGAGATTTCTTCTACCCTCACAAGTAGGATCAAGTGTTCACCAACACTTGAGTGTTTTACAAACGATGGGTACAAAGAAGGCTCTCTAAGCCGAATAAGCAAATGAAAAGCATAATAGTGTGGAATGACTCTCTAAGCCGAATCTGCAAGTAAAAAGCTCAATAGTGTCCAAGAAGACAAGATTCTCAAAGAAAAACTAAAGTTTGGCAGGTGGGAGCACATGCTTTCTTGGCAGGTACGATCTTCACTCTTCTTCAAATCATTTCTTTCTCTAGAATTTAGGTCAAAGAGTAATTGTAAGTGTGTTCTCTTCTTCAAGAAATTTCTATCTTTGGAGGCTAGATCGTCAATGATGACCAAGAGGACAAGATTTAACAATGAAGCTTTCTTTGGATATAGCTTTTTCTCCCTCTTTCAAGGTTTTTCTCTTTCAGAGACTAGATTTTTAAAGATGATGCAAATCCCCACTTCTCTCTTTCTATTTCATTCTATTTGTAGTCCCCTGGGCTTCAACAGTCTTCAAGTAGCTTTATTGTACCGTTGGAGGGGTACCCAAGTCATTTTAGAATAAAAAGAAGTGCTGGCGATTTTCTAGGAAAAAATTGCAAAATCGTAGCATGCGTCGACACATAGTCTGCATGTGTCGACACCTTAAAATTTGGTCTGAAATTTTGTTTTGCTTTCGAGAGACAGTACAATGTGTCGACACATTTAAACTTATTCCGAAATTTTTGCTTTCTGGTGTCAATGCAATGTGTCGACACCATGAATTCATCATTCTAGAGTAAGTGCAATGTGTCGACACTTATAAGTACTGGAGAGAAAAATCAGCATCTAGAAAGTGTCTAATCTATTCCAACACTTCTTTAGACACCTATAATATGAAAAATTGATCTTATCAATTTGTGTAATGATGTTCAAGTACACTTGGAAATATTTTAATTAACCTCAATCCTTTGAAATATATCTTCAAAGCACTTAGAATTTTTGTTATCATCAAAATCAAATATAGATTGTTTGCGAAACAACCTTGGGCTAACAATCTCCCCCTTTTTTATGATGATAAAATAATTTCATAAAAGAAAATTTGCTAAAAATGAAAAGCTCCCCCTGAGAACAAGCATAAGTTTTTAATAACATTTTTTGCAAAAAAAATAGGGGCATTTAGATTTGACAAAAAATTTGCAAGAGTTTCCTTTGTAAATGAAGGATTCTCAAAATTTAAAAATAAGTAAAACACCTCTATAAGCTTTCTCCAAACTTCCAATTTATCAATCAAGACACAAGACCTCATAATATAAGATATAAGATTAGGAATACTATCAGTAAAGCAAGTCTCAAATATCCACAATTAAGTACAAAGAGATAAGCACTTCTCAATTTCCTTTTAATCACCATTAGATAGTTAACAGTTATGAGCATAATCAAATAATCAAATGGAGACATATAACTACCAAATACCAGAAATATTCATTAGAAAATGAAAGTCAATAGTTCAGCCAATATAATAATTACAAGGCATGAAGAGGACAAACTAAGATAAATACAAAATGAAATGTCCTCTATAAGAGCTGGGAAGTCAACACCATACTAATAACTTCCCCCCCTTTGGCATCATCAAAAATAGGATAGGGTGAAGGGACAACTGGTTGTTTAGGTGGAGGTTGTGAAGTATGTTGGCTTTCGTGCAAAATCGAGATTTTTATGGTTTCAATAAATAGATTGAGTTTATAAAATAGACATCTTCAAAGACAAAGACGATTTGAGGAAAGAGCCAAAGCCTTGAAGAAAGAAGATGCAGAAGATGCAATGAGCTCAAAGTGAAGATTCAAGACCTTAGGGTATAAATCTTGTAACTCTATATTCACTTTTGACAAAGATCTTAATCACTCACTTGCATATCTTTCAAAACGTGCATAAATCGTATTAAGTTTTGTTTGAAAGATTAAAATGTTTTTAAAGGTTTCAAAACACCCCAAAAAAACTTCTAAACCTTTCATATACTTATGGGAAGTAAGGCTTTAAAATTGAGTGTTTAAAAGTGGTAAAAAACATGGTTTTAAAAAGAACCGGACTGTGCTTAAGTTAATGCGGTCGACCAGCTGGTGAAGTGGTTTACCGGCCTTCGACCGCTTGGTATAGCAGTCGACCGGTGACTTTTTAAATATAGTCAATGAGCTTCTGACAATATGACCTTTGGGGTAACAATAACTTTAAGCAGTCGACCAATTCATGTACCAGTCAACCGACTCATTTTAACAGATGACTCCCAACGGCTATAAATGGCTAGTTTTCATATATGGCCTATAAATACACTTTCATTTTGTCCAAAATTCAAAACCAACGACCACATATAATTTCTACTACCTGAGAAATATTCTAAACCTTCCTATTCTATATTTCTCATATAATTCACACAAAACACACTTTCATATCCTTGTCTTTGTGTGAATAAAGAGATAGAGCTTTCCACTTTTATATCCACTCTTTGAGAGAGTTTGTTCTTCCATTTTCATATCAAAAGAAGTGTTTCCTTCTGTGAGGTTGTTCACTAAAGAAGAAGCTTTGACAGGGTATATCTCAAGCTTGGTGAGGTTGTGAGTGGTGAGCCAAAAAAACCACTTGGGTGGGTTTGAGTGTTGAGCCCAAGAAAACACGTGTACGGTTCTCTAGCACCCGGAAGCTAGAGTGTAAGCTATTTTGAAGAATAGTGGAAAAACCTAAAGGCTCGGTGAAGGAACTTAAGGGGTGGATGTAGGCGGATTTGCCGAACCACCTAAAAATCGAGTGTTTGCTTCTCTTACCCTTATCTTTACTTTTAGCACTTATTTATACTTGTTGCATATTTATACTTGTGCTACGGTAGTATTTAATTGCGAACACGACTTTGGGGGTTAATAGCGAAAAGTTTTAGAAAACCAATTCACCCCCCTCCTGGGTTGCCTTAATCTTGAAAACTAAGACTCACAATGTAGAGGTGGAAGGTTTGGATTGCTTGATAGGAGGAGGAGGATACTCAATCACAAATTTCATCAGCCATTCCATCCAAGTCGTAGAGAACCAATACGTCCATTTCATCGCATGAGGCCAAAAATATCTATCAGCATCCATATGCACCTCTGTGGCCTTTACAACATCCTCAACTGATGATTTCACAAAAGCATGAAGATCAGCAGAAATAGTGGCAGACTCATCAACAGTATTATGAATCACATTACTAGCCACATGGATGTTGTTGTTGACTTGATGCTTAAGACTCCTCATAATCTCATGAAGAGTCTCAAAACGCTCTGTATGCACACCAAAAAGCTTTTTAAAATCTTTAAATTCCGTCTTCATATTGGTGGCCATGTCCTCCATTTTATTACCCAATCTTTTCTATTCCTCCTTGATTTCAGCAATTGAATCCTCAAGTTGACTTAGGTGAGGCTCACGAGAACTAGTTTGAATTATCTTCCTCATATTTATCTTCTTCTTCCTCAGAATTTGAACCTCCTTCACTTCCTTTCTGAGGTGTCACCACACCTTTCTTAACCCATTCTCCATCATCATTTTGAATAAAACCCATCAACCAAAAAGTTTTCTTGTTATACTCCTTAGAGTCTTTGGGTTTTTTTCTTATTTCCCTACTCAAATCAACTTCAAGAGCATGAAACATATGCGTGAGAAACATCCAATAAGGGAGCCCTTGCTTCTTCTTCTCAGTAGCAACCTTAATGTGATTAAGCATTAAGTGACCAAGGTTCAAACGAGTACGGGTAATTAGGTAATACATTACAAATATCTCAAAGAATGTAATGTATTAAATTTTTTTAGTCATTGGCAAGATGATATTATAGACCATATGATGCAATAATCTTCTATGAACTGTCAACTCACTTGCATCAGGTCTAACTACCTCATTTAAAGCTGGATTATTTAACACAACCTTAAGAATATCAAGTGGCTCTACCTCAGACATACCCATCCAACCATAAGCAACAAAGAATTACTTTCCACTATTAGGGGCAGAGACCAAAGAATTTAGAGAAGTAACATACAAGTCTAATTACTTCTCATTCACATAACTGGTGGCATCCTCAGACTTAGAATATTGAAAATTAGCATAAACCAAGTTCACCAAATACACATAACAATCCACTTTCAAATTTACAAGAACACCCCATCCTTAAAATTCAAACATCTTCTCAAAATGAATGTCATTCTCACTAAACCATTGAAAATCAGCCCAACGTCCAGCAATTACTTTTCTATTCCAAAAATCTTGAACAAGACGATTCTTACAAAGCCCTGACCTGTAAATGTAGGCCTCTAGAGTAGGAGTGGGTTTCTCAGTGCTTTGTCCTTTCTTTCGTGCCCTTGAATTGACATAGAAGGGTCTTTGAAGAGAGGGACGCTGGGAACGGCTGGAAGACATCACGACAGTGGCTTTGTGAGGAGTTTTAGGGCTTTCAGTAGTGGATTTTTCGAAGAGGGCAGTGGGTAAATTTGTGAGGGAGAGAGTGATTTGTGCCGTTTGGGAGAGAAAAGATAGTCTCTGAGAGGAGAGAAGTAAAGTGTCAGCCCTTAAACCTAAAAGAGCATAAATATGACATGCGTGCCCTTTCTTTTAAAAACAGTAAATGTGTCGACACATTACACATGCTCCAGAACATAGTTTGAAAGGGCTCTCGGGAGGGAATCTTTTGTGTCGACACATGAATTTATGGTGTCCATACATACTTCCCCAGTGAAAATAGTCATGAAAAACCAGAAGTGTTGACACTTGTTTTACTAATTGTTGACACATGCCATGCAAAAAGAATACATACAGTGTTTTCAAAACAATAAGCATGATTTTTTTAAAAAATACACACACAGAGAGCAATTTAAATATAGATTAAAACATGTCCAATGTAATCATTAACATAATCAGTAAGACAGAATACTCATATATCACCAATTTAATCCAAAGGAAATCTAATTCCAATTTCTTGGCAAATGACGTAAAATCTATCCTCATTATGGGGTTTTGTGAAAATATCTGCCAATTGAAGATCGGTATTTACGAATTCAAGAGCAATATCCCCTTTTTGATCATGATCTCGAATAAAATGATTCTTAATCTCAATATGTTTTGACCTAAAGTGCTGAACTAGATTTTTGGTAAGATTTATCGCACTAGTCTTGTCACATTTTATTGGGATGAGGGAATAATGAAGATTAAAATCATCCAATTGTTGTTTCATTCACGATACTTGTGCACAAAAATTGCCCACGACAAGATACTCAACTTCCGTGGTTGATAGAGTCACGAAGTTTTGTTTCTTACTACACCAAGAGACTAGTAAGTGTCACGCCCCGAACGACATCCCGCAGGGACCGTGACAGCCGCGATCTATCCCCTGGATGGCTCCAGCGTTCTTACTTACATACTTACGTGCTTACGGCGGAATTGTACAGGATCGCGAGGGATTCGAGCTAAATCATACATAATCAGGGTTCTCATTAAGTTTTTCATACAAAACATATATAACATATAAAAAGCCAACTAGTGACGATCAAGCCGCTATCATCAAAATTTTGAAACATAATTCTTGTGCTTCTATGTCAGGTAGTCCCCCTGACTCTCTTCACCTGAGGCATCTGGAATGAAACAATTTTGAAAACGTGAGTAAAAAAGACTCAGTAAGGGAAAGACATAAATTTGAAACATGTTCTTGACTTATGCTTGCTTAATCATGAAAAGAAACTGGATAAATGATGCACATGCTTGTCATGGATATGCATATGCTCTTGCTTAAATTCGGCCCCAGGCCCTTGAAAATATTTCTTTCATACTTGCCTGTAAAATTGGCCATTGGCCCTTGAAAATCATTCATTCATACTTGTATCATTCTTGGCCTTTTCATAACTATTTCATATATCTTACTGTGGGCTCGCTCCATTTAACCCCTGAAGTCAGGGTTGTGCGTTCCCTTTGGAAGCGTCCCCGAATTCCCTTGGAGACCTTACATACGGTCAAGCTAGCGCACCTTCTCGCATTCGTCCTTCAGTGGCTAGACATGACCCATGGAGGCCCACAACTTCTCAATGTTCTTCAGTATGGTTTGCACAGCCTCTTGGATTCACCCATCCTTCTCGCATTCGTCCTTCGGTATGGGAGTCCATCTTAATGGTACGGTACCGACCAGTGCCCTTTAACTTAACTTATCGTTTCATAAAACTTTTCATAGTCTTTCCATAAAATCATTGCATAAACATTCTCTTTGAAAAATTCATGCAATGCACATGTCGTGTCATGCTTGATTAAAATATCATGCTTGTTCATGAAACGATGCAGTGTGTCATTCCAGTTTTGAAAAGAACCACTTACTGTCCACTTACTATTCCACTTACACTTGGTCTTCCTGGGTATTGTATAAGACACGTGGAAGGCCTACAAGGGATTCAAATATTTCTTAGACTTTAAGAAATAGTACGTAATCATTAAACATTTGTATTTTTGAAATTGGTTATCAACCAAAGATATATATATATATATATATATATATATATATATATATATATATATATATATCACTGAAATTCTTTTAATCATTTAAAATATTTTATTTACTCTTCTCTTTAACTATTATTCAAAACTTAGTTTATTAAATCATTAATATTTTTATTGGAATAATATATATATTTATCCATGTCTTGATTAGGGTTCAATTAACACCAACGGATTTAGGATTAGACCTAAGTCTCTCATTATTTCATGTGCTTTACTTAAATCTTACATTAAACCACTAATAGCTTTAATCATGATTAGATTTTGATTTGGACCTTAAACCTCAGTTAATCCCAAATACTAGCCCTAACTAGGGTTCCGAATAATTATTAATTCAATTAGCCAAATCCCCAACACAACAATTATGACCTATTTATCATAATTTACCATTAGGGTTCTTTTACTTAACCATTCGGCCAACACTAGTTTTATGCATCCTTTAATCACAACTTCAACTCCAATGGTGATCCCATCCTCCATTCAACAATTTCACAACCTAGGATCTAAGAATCCAAATACCAACACAATATATCATGCTTACACCGTTCGGCCAACACATGTTTTCATCCAAATAATTAGGTTTTCTTTTGTTTCCTTCAATTTGCATGCATCCTTTACCCAACATAATTATCTATCATTCATTAAGTCATAAATCTTGCACATATCATGGCCAATTTCCAGATCTAAATATATACAAAATTATACATGAAGACCCAAGCATATCATATTCGGCCATACCTCAAAATGTCACATTTTTCATGCTAAAAATTATAACATGCATATCCTTTGCTTTTGTCACCTAACTAGCATGCATCAACTTCGTATCTTCATCAAATACTCCCATCAACATTAGATCTACACTTTAGAAACTTCAACAACAATAGATCTAAGGAAATGTCCAACTTACATTCGGCCAAACATAACATAAGCCTAGATCTAAACTTATCTAACATACATTGTTCTCCTTTTTGTACTTATGACCTATTTGCATGCATTAACCCCATAAATCCGAACCTCTCTCACATGTACCTTGTTTTTACATCATCAAGACCATAGTTAAACACTTAGATCTAATATTAGAAAGACCATCAACACAAGATCCAAGCATATAATTCGGCCATCACTATGCTTAACCAACAACAACACATTTTTTGCCTTACCTTGTTGATTATCCCAAGCTTGAGTACCTAGAAAAATAAAATGCCCTAGGTTAGTACTAATGAAAAACTTTAGACAAGAATACTAAAGAGAATCAAGCCTACCTCTACCTTCACCAAACTTTTTACCCAAACTCCTCTTTCTTCCAAGTTTCGGTTCACCCTCCTTAGAAAATGTCCAAGCTTGATTTGTGGTGCTAATGTGGGTTCTATGGTGGGTAAAAGAATGTGGTAAGCTTGAATAATTAGTCCTAATGGAAATGGACTAACTTTTTCAAGAGAAATGAGGCTAATGGTTAGGGTTTTCAAGGAAGAGATGGGGTTGCACAAAGAGAGATTTGGTCACACAAAAGAGATCTAACTTAGGTTCTTGGAGTGTGATTTAGAAGGCAAGAAGAGTGTGGTTTAGAGTGCAAGAGGAAAAGAACAAACCTTGAATCCTAGATGGGTGGTTCGGCCAAGGGAAGAAAGTGGGAGAGAGTTGAGAGCAATGCAATATTCGGCCAAGTGAGGAGGAATTGGAGAGTGAAGTGAAGTGTAAAATTCGGCCAAGGTATTTGCATGTGAGATCCCGAATTTACTTATGTCGTTGTAAAGGAGAGGGATTTTTCTATGATTTTCCTCAGGATATAGGTATGTTTTAATTGGTGATTTTTGAGGTAAGTGTCGACACATTGGATCATAGTGTCGACACATTAAACTAACACCCGAAAGTTTACCTTTTCTGGAGCCCAAAGTGAATTTTGACTAAGTGTTGTAAGTGTCGACACCTTGGGTCATAGTGTCGACACATTAGACCGATACCCGAATGTTTATATTTTTTCGGAACTAGAGTGATTTTGACTAAGTGTTGGAAGTGTCGACACCTTGAGTGATGGTGTCGACACATCCAACTGAAACCCGAGAGTTCGCCTTTTTCCAGAACTCCCGTGGATTTTGACCAAGTGATGGAAGTGTCGACACCTTGAGTGATGGTGTTGACACATCTAACTAAAACCCGAGAGTTTACATTTTTTTCCCACTTTGGCTAAGTGTAGGAAGTGTCGACACCTTAAGTGATGGTGTCGACACATCTTACTAAATGCGTTGTAAGTGTCGACACCTTGAGTGATGGTGTCGACACATATAACTACATTCCGAAATTTTACCGGATTGAAAATACGTGAGGTGGAATTCATGAAGAAGGGGGAGGTCAACCTTGTCTTTTCCCAACCATTTTCACGCCTATTACTCTCTCCCCCTTTGCCGAAAACTTCATTTTTCCCCTCTCTCTTCAGCCTTTTCGTTTTCTCTTGCCCTAAATCACCCACCCGAAGAAGGAAGAAGGAGAAGGAGAAAGGAGAAGAAAAGAAGGAGGAAGAGGAGAGAAGTAAGGTACAAATCCTTGCTGGCCGAAAATCATCCTCTCTCTCTCTCTCTCTCTATTTCCTTATTGTTTTCTCTTGTTGATTGGTTGTGGTTTGGGCGGTGTTCTTGTTTTCTCTTGTTGATTGGTTGTGGTTTGATGGTGGGTTGTCTAAGTAGTTTTTCTACTTGTGATTCATGGATGTTTAGTGTGGATCTATGCATGTTCAAGGTAGATCTTGTAAGTGTTTAAGTGTAGCATAGATTTTTACATGAGAACATGGGAACAAAATGGCTAGATCTGAAATGAGGGTTCAAAAGAAATTGGTTATGTGCTCTAGGTGTTTGATAAAAGGCCTAAGAGAGGATTGAAACCTAAGTTGAGCAAGTATGACCGAATCTAGGGGTTGATGCATTAAGTTGTGTATGTATGCTAGTCATATCGAGAACCACAAAGCCCTAAGTGTTAGAGATAGGTTCAGATCTGGAGAAAAATAGGCAAGAGGACCAATTATATACACTAGGTGTTTGGTTAAAAGCCCAAGAGAAATGGGTAAACGCAATGGTGTTAACGTGATGAACATGGAACCACGGTTGGTTGTAAACCTTGAGTTGAGGTTGTAAAAAGTGAGAGGAAGGTAAGAGGATGGTTGCTAATAGGAAATGTTAAATTAGTCTTGGATGTTGGTTGTGACATGAAGAGATTAGGTTTTGGTTGTAGGAGGTTTGGAAGGTTGAGAAGATCATTGTTGTTGCTGGAATTAACCTCTGCAGATTTCAAGGATAAAGTTGGGACTGTGTTTTGATGCATTTGTAGTTATCTTTTGATATTGAGTGGATCCTAGCTTGAAGGCCTAGGACATGGAAAGATTTTAAGTCATACCTTGGATGATTGTAATGTATTGATTACTCTATACGTTTAGTAAACCTATGAATTTCCTATGAATAACAATAGTACGACTCATTGTAGGTAACGAGACGTTCGATACTCAAGCAAGCGAAGGTAAGTGAAAAACCTTTACAAAACTGGAATGATACACTGCATGAAGAATGTTTATGAATAAGCATATCAAGCATGACACTACCAAGCACGACATGAATGCATCATGAACAATTGCATTCATTTTCCTCATGAGAGATGAGACATTTTTATGCAAATGAAAGTACCATTTTTTTGCTACTTTATGACAAGTTTTATGACAAGTTAATTAACGAACCCAAGTCGGTCGGTACCGTACCAAGTCAAGAAGGTGCATCCATACCGAAGGACGTTTACGAGAAGGGTGGATGTCACCTAGGACACCCATACCGAAGGATGCTTGCAAGAAGGATGGGTAGTCCGGGAGGTATGTGCAATCACACTGAAGGATGCTTGCAAGAAGGTGTGAACCTCCAAGAGTCGTGTCTAGACACTGAAGGACATTGAGAAGGTGTGCTAGCTCGACCATATGTAAGGTCCCCAAGGGAAATAGGGGACAGTTCCAACGGGAACGCACAACCCTGATGCCAGGGGTAAATGGAGCTCAAGTAGCCCATAAGATTTTCCAAAGCAAGAGCTTTATAAGTACAAATGATGTTTTCAAAAGCAAGTGCATGTGCATATGCAACATGAGGCATATACATGCATCACGATTCATGATCAGGCATGCATCGCATTATGTTTACATGACTATGATTTCAAGTTCAAGGTCATGGGTTTCATTTGGCTTAGTAAGTTAAGGTTGTAAACTGGTTGATATTTTGAGACTATGTTTTAACTACCTTGAGTTATCGATGGAAAGTATGTTCTAATGTACGTTATACGCTAGCATCATAAGGCTTCTTTTTAACATTGAAGCATCAATGTCATTTCCGCTGCAAGTATAGTAGTAAGTACGCTTGAGCGTCCCATGCCGGGAATGCTCGCGGCTGTCATTAGCCTCGTTTAGCTAGTGTTCGGGGCGTGACATTGCAAGTGTGAGGTGTGAGAGAATGAGTCTCCCAAGGAGAGTAAATGCTATGACACATGACTTGAGGTGTTGAGATGACAAGAGGAAAATTTGAAAGAGGAAAAGGGGATGCATGGGGGGTCTTGGCCGACCAAGCATGGGTCCTAATCTCTCTCTCTCTTCTTTTATTTCTTTTCACCTTTTTATCTCACATCACTTGTCTCCTAAAGCATGGCTTGCATTTGAATTGTTTTCTCTCTCTCCTCACATGATTCCTACGTAAATCCCACTTCCCCCTTTGCTTTTTCTCTTCTTTTTACTTCCATGTGTTGTCTTGTCTCATTGAATGCATCTTACAATATCTTACACTTCACAAGGCATTTCACTTTTGGCTTTTCAATTCACCATATGCTCATTCACGTAAAAGCCATGTCCTTTACTCTCATTTACTTTGTTTGGTTGCCTTCCAACCAACTTAGTTACTTACACATTTGAATTGCAACTAACTTTCAACTTGGTTACTATTACACCTAACTTATCTCTTATAAGCTCTCTAGCTTATCTAATCCATTCCATTAGCTTATCATCTCATAAGCATGATATCTTATCTTATGATAATGGCTCTAGCCTATCTCTACAATAACCACAAGGACTTATCACTCTAAAAGTTTCCTAACCTATCATCATGCTTGCTTATCACTATGATAAGCAAGTGTGCTTATCATTTTAAATCTCTCTTAAACCTTATCACATTATTAAATAACTTATCATTTAATATTCTAATGAAAATTCTACTATTAATCTAGGCCACATGGTAATAATATATGCCACATATGAATGACAGAAAATATTCAATCAATGTCTCAAAAGAAATTCACTTTTTACCCATTAACTATTTTCGGCCTATATAAAGAAATCTTAAATCATAACTTAAAATTTTATGGACCATGAAACATATTAAGTAAATGAAAAAAAAATATAAATCTATAAAAGAGAAACTTACCTTGAAATTTCGACTCCTAGGAAAATATAATTTAAACTTGTATAAAAATGACAAGAAAATGATTTAGGAAATTTCATGAAATAAAATCCCATTTTAATCAATGTACCATAACATAAAGATTAGGCCATACATTGGCCAAAAATATGGCCCCTGATAAAATTAAAGCTAATACATCGGAAAATAAAAGATAATACATAAGAAATAACGTAGGAGAAAATCGGGGTCTCACAGTAAGGGTCCAAGAACTTGGCACGCACCACTAGTACTCTTTTAATCAATTTTACACCCTGCATAATCTGCATACGAGTATCTTTGTAAATTAAATTCAACACTTTTGGGATAAAAAAATCAAGATTTTAAGTGCCAACAAGTTATCGAAAAATCATTTTAACTGCATGGAGATGAGATTCCTTGGGACAAGATTGGAATTTAGTACACATGCATACACTAAACATTATATCTAGTCTACTCGTAGTAAGATAGAGTATGGAGCCAATCATACCACAATATTTGGTTTGGTCCACATCTTTACCTTTCTCATCCTTTTCTATTTTTGTGGATGGACTCATAGGTGCTTTTAAGTGCATGCAGATGATATTCCTTAGGACAAGATTGGAATATAGCACACATGCATACACTAAACATTATATCCGGTCTACTCATAGTAAGATAGAGTATGGATGTCACGCCCCAAACGATATCCCGTAGGGCCAATGACAGCCGTGAGCAATCCCTATAGAAAGCTCCAGCGAACTTGATTATACTTAACAACGGAATAAAATCGAGAGAGAGACGAGCCAACAAACTCATAATAACTTCAAAAAGAGGAGTAGCATCATAATTACATATCACATAAAATACACATTTTCTTAAGTGACAGATCACATCGATCAAATTACAAAATCAAAATACATAGATTTCTTTCCTCTCAAGATAGGTAATCCTCTTGACTGCCTTCACCTGAAATATCTGGAATGATACATTTTAAAAATTGTGAGTCGAAAGACTCAGTAAGGGAAAATGTAAACTTATAAACATGAGCTTATGCCTTAACTTGAAAAATCATGAGTAATCATAATGCTGGATGTGCATGCATGCTTGATGGTTATGCACATACTCTTGAACTTGAAGACATGTCCTTGTACTTAAAAAAAATGACACATGATCCTTGAAAAGTTTTCACTTCTTATCTTGTGGGCTACATACGCTCCATTTACCCTTGAAGTCAGGGATGTGCATTCCCATCGAAACCGTCCCCCTGTTCCCTTGGAGACATACATCTGGTCGAGCTAGCCCTTGAAGTGGCCCCAGGCCTGATGGCTAGACACGACCCTTGGAGGTCCACACCTTCACTTAAACGTCCTTCAGTGTGGTTGCACAGACCTCAAGGACTTACCCAACCTTCACGTAAACGTCCTTCAGTATGGGCGTCCTAGGTAACATCCATCCTTCACGTAAACGTCCTTCAGTATGGATGTACCTTCTTAACTTGGTACGATACCAACTAGAGCCCCTTACTTAACTTGTCATAAAAACTCTCATACTTCCATTTGTGTAAAGACTTCTTTCATGCTTTCATGCAAATGCTCATGTCATGTCATGCTTGATAAAATGAAAGTTCGTGCTTGCTCATGATGCCATGCTTGTTCGTGAAAGACCATGCTGTGTATGTCACGTCCCAAACGCCATCCCGCAGGGACCGTGACAGCCGCGAGCAATCTCGAGGAAAGCTCCAGCGATTATCCTTATACATACAGCGGAAGAACCAAGGACCGAGAGAGAGACGGGCCAAACTCATAACAACATAACTTCATAAAAGTCCTCAATTAAGTATGGTATCTTGAATTACACAATACATGAATAACACATAAACAGGTGATAGATCACATCGATCAGGTCACAACAACAAAACACATAAACATCTTTCTTCTAGGTCAGATAGTCCTCTTGACTTGCTTCACCTGAGGCATCTGGAATGATACAGTTTTAAAAATGTGAGTCAAAAAGAATCAGTACGGGATAAACATAACTTTAAAGCATGATCTTAAAATTTGGACTTGATTATCATGAGAAACCATAATTCATGATGCACATGCATGTTCCATGATTATAAACGTGCCCTTGATCTTAAAACTTGTTCATGCACTTGAATTTGGCTTTTGGCCCTTGAAAATAGTTCATTCATAACTTGTGGGCTACTTACGCTCCATTTAACCCCTGGAGTCCGGGTTGTGCGTTCCCATCAGAACCGTCTCCCTTACCCTTGGGGACATTTCATTTGGTCGAGCTAGCCGTTGAAGTGGCCCCAGGCCTGATGGTTAGACACGACCCTTGGAGGCCCACACCTTCTCATTGTCCTTCAGTGTGGTTGCACAACCTCTTAGGATTCACCCAACCTTCTCGCATTCGTCCGTCCGTCTGGGAGTCTATCTTGATGGTACGGTACCGACCAGAGCCCTTAACTTGACTCGTCTTATCATAAAACTTTTCATATGTCATTGCATAAAAATCACTTTAGAAAAAAATGCAATGTTCGTGTCACGTCAGGCTTGTTTATGAAATGTCATGGTTATTCATGAAACTATGCAGCGTATCACTCTAGTTTTGCAAAATGTAAGTTTAGTTACAATCCACTTACTTCCACTTACTTTCCACTTACCTTGGTCTCCTTGATTATGAGACGGCGCTTCGCCTACAAGCGATACAATTACTACACTTAGATGTTTAGGAATTCAATTTCATAGGCATACAAAAGAAATACTTGTAATTATTTGGTTTTTCAAAAGTACATATCTTGAAAGTACTATTTTGTTTACAAAAGATTATTTAACTAGCTTTCATAAAACAAATGAAGAAGTACAATTTAACATAGCATCAAACATCTTCGATATGATTGTTAAAGGGATCACTATACTATACTCAATCAATTAGGTACACTTGTACTTCCCCAAACATCAATGATTTCAATCAATTCTTGAAATCCTCGCCATCGTAACCTCCATGACTCCATAACTAAGATTAATCAACTATCCTTAATGCTAGAGCTCACTGAACTACAATTGAAACTCCAAATTCAACATATATGAGATTTAACAAGACCCGCTCGAGCGCCTCTCCAGCACTGGTCGAGCGCCAACACACTGTCCAACTTCCATCAACCCTGAAAGGACACTAACAACCTAAGAGGGGGGTGAATTGGGTTTTATAAAAACTTTTGTCTTCTTTTAAGAATAAAACCGAATAACCAAAGGTCTCCTTTCTAAAGAGCAAGAGATTGAGCAAAATATATAAATAATCACAACAAAAGAAATTAACAGTAAAAAGAAATAGGGTTAGAGAGATAACACCGTGACTCTTAGGTGGTTCGGCTAACTCTTGCCTACGTCCACCCCCAAGGCTATTGACTTCCTTGGGCTTCCTTCACTATTCTCCAAATAGTAGATACATCTTAGCTTCTGGGGTGCTAAGGAACCGATACAAAGTGTTTTCTAAGCTTACACTTTAACTCACTCTCACAAATCCTCACAACCTAGAGGATTTCTTCTACCCAACAAGTAGGATAGGTGTTTTTCACAAACACTCACGTGTTTTCAAGGATGGGTACAAAAGGGAATCTAAGGAAATAGCTCTTTAAGCTGAATAAACAAGTGTGAAGTATTGAGGTGTGCAAAGAGACAAGATATGCAAGAAAGACAACAGTTATTTCCAGGTGAGGACAAGCTTTCTTGGATGATGTAGCTTCTTTCTTCTTTAAAGCGTTTTTCTCTCTAGAATGTTAGGGCAGAGTAAATGTCACACAACCACACAGATTTATCTCTCCATCTTCTTCAATTTAAAGCGTCTAGGGCACCAAGGGTCTTCTGGTAAAGCTTTGGAGCCGTTGGAGGTCATTTGAGACATTTTGAGGAAGTTTTGAAGTGATGACGACGTTTCTAGAAATTATGCAAAATAACACAATGTGTCGACACATAGGTTGTATGTTCTGACACATTAAACTAGATCTGAAAATAGAGTCTCAGGTGTTAGTTCAATGTGTCGACACTATGGTCCAATGTGTCGACACCTTCAACACTTAGTCAAAAATCAACTTGAAAGGTTTGAAATGTAAAGTCTCGGGTGTTAGTTCAATGTGTCGACACTATGGTCCAATGTGTCGACACCTTCAACATTTAGTCAAAAATCAAGTTGAATGGATTGAAATGCAAAGTCTCGGGTGTTAGTGCAATGTGTCGACACCATGGTCCTATGTGTCGACACCTCCAACACTTAGCCAAAAAATCAAGTTGAATGGATTGGGATGCAAAGTCTCGGGTGTTAGTGCAATGTGTCGACACCATGGTCCTTTGTGTCGACACCTCCAATACTTAGCCAAAAAAAACAAGTTGAATGGATTGGGATGCAAAGTCTCGGGTGTTAGTGCAATGTGTCGACACCATGGTCCTATGTGTCGACACTTCCAACACTTAGACATAAAAAAAAATTGTTTTTTAACAACATCTATTCCATTTCAAAGATTCTCAAAACCATTTGCAATATAAAAGATGATCTTTTAATGAGAATAAAGAGGATCAATAAGATTGGAGAGTTTTTGTATAGAGAGAACCTTGATACTAGAAGAAATTCATTTTAAGAGAAGAATTTAAAATGTAAAATCTAAAGTCCTTCAAAACGTAGAAACTTTGTTATCATCAAAATCATTTATAGATTGTTTTCAAAACAACATTGGGCTAACAATCTCCCCCTTTTTGATGATGACAAAACCATTTTTAAAGAGAATGACAATTTGCTAACATATAGAAAAGCTCCCCATAAGAACAAGCTGGAGTTTTTCATAATATTTTTAGCAAAAAGGAACTTTGAGATTTTACAAAAATTTTGCAAGAGTTCCCTTTGTAAAACGTGGTATCCCAAAAACTGTAAAGCAAGTACAACACTTCTATGAGCATTCTCCAAACGTCCTAACTACAATATTCCAATTAGAACACAAGACATCATATAACGAAGAGTTGAAAGATAGAATCAACTACCTGAAGCGAGATTTAGGCAAGCGTAATCAAGTGCAAGGCACTTACACTTAACAAATGTTCCCTTAGAACACATTCACTTCAAAAAATATGATCATTCAATATAAGAGCATAATGTCACAGTACATTACTAATAAGCAGATAATGTGTTCTGACGAAAAGAGGATAATATAACAAGAAATGTTCAGAAGAAAATGTTCTCAAAATACAGCTAGGATGTCAGCATATAAATTGAGCACTTTTCTCCCCCTTTGGCATCATCAAAAAGAATAGGGCAAGGGGTAAATGTGAAGAGAGGAGGCTAGGGAGAACTAGGAGGAGGAGGAGGAGGAGGATCAACGTTAAATTTCTTCAACCAATTCATCCAAGTCGTTGAGAACCAATAAGTCCATTTTTCGACCTTAGGACGCAGATATCGATCCTCTTCCATACGAACCTCGGTAGCATCTATGACATCTTGAGCAGAGGATTTTAATTCATTCACAGTGGTTTGAATCACAATACTGGCCAGATTGATGCTGTTGTGGACTTGATGTTTGAGAAGCCTCACATCTTTATCGAGGAGCTTGAAGCGCTCATCATGAGCAGCAAACAGCTGCTTGATATCATCAAAGCCCGTCTTCATATCAAGAGATAATTTCTCCAGTTGCTGCCCCAACTTCCTTTGTTCCTCTTTGATATCCCCAAATGAAGCATCAAGAGAGGAAACCTTTACATTTAACCTTTAATGAAACAACAAAGAGAGATGAGGACGTTCCCATCGGTTCCTTTTCTAGATTTCCCCACCTGAATTGTTATCTGGAATGATACAATTTAAAACTGTGAGTCGAAAGACTCAGTAAGGAATTATAATTAAAACATGGACTTGAAATCATGGTTTGGAAATATGAACTTGAAATCGTGAGTTTGAAACCATGAACTTGTTCTTGAACTCATAATCTTGAACTTGAAATCATAAGCATGCACTTAAACTTGAAATCATCATGAACTCAATATCATAATGAACTTAAAATCATAAGCATGCACTTGTACTTGAAATCATAAGCATGCACTTAAACGTAAAATCATGATGAACTTGAACTTGAAATATTATGTAACCTTATGTAATTCATGCATGATCATGAATTTTGATGCACGTGTATGCCTCATGATTGCATATGCACATGCACTTGCTCTTGAAAACATCACTTGTACTTATAAAGCTCTTGCTTTTGGAAAATCTTTCCAATCCTTATCTTATGGGCTACTTGAGCTTCATTTACCCCTGGCATCAGGGTTGTGCGTTCCCATTGGAACTGTCCCCTATTTCCCTTGGGAACCTTACATATGGTCGAGCTAGCACACCTTCTCGCATTCGTCCTTCAGTGGCTAGACACGATCCTTTGAGGTTCGCACCTTCTTGCAAGCATCCTTTAGTGTGATTGCACATACCTCATGGACTACCCATACTTCTTGCAAGCATCCTTCGGTATGGGTGTCGTAGGTGACATACACCCTTCACGTAAACGTCCTTCAGTATGGATGCACCTTCTTAACTTGGTACGGTACCGACCATCTTGTTTAGCCTCTTAACTTTTCGTAACATAAAATCGTACTTTCATTTGCATAAAATTCTCTTTCATCCTTATGAGAAAAATGAATGCAAATGCAATTGCTCATGACGTGTTCATGTCATGCTTGATGATGAGCAATCAACTTATCATAAAATGCTTCTCATACTTTCATTTGCACAAAACTTTCTTTTTCTTTCAAGAAAATCATGCAAATGCTCATGACGTGTCATGCTTGATGACAAATATCTCATAAAACTTTCATGCTTTCATGCAAATACATATATTATGTCATGCTTGTTGAGAAATAACTTGTCATGCTTGGTTATAAACCTGTTATGCTTGTTCATGAAAACATGCTGCGTATCATTCCAGTTTTTACTTACAGATGTAAGTTCCACTTACAATTTTCACTTACAAACGTAATATCCTCTTACTTCGCTTGCTTGTGGGTTGAATGTCCCTTTACCTACAATTGGATCATACTATTGTTATTCATAGGTTTACTAGACGTATAGAGTAATTAATCAATTACTCACGCTTCAACATACAAAATTGTCCTTATTCCTCATTCAATATCTCATACTTCGTCATACACATACTTCATCATATAAAATCATCCATATTCCTCATTCAATAACTCATACTTCGTCATACAAAATCATCCATATCCTTGACTTCTAATAGGTGATCTTACACCACAAGGTATTTTTTTAAGTGAAAAACCTAGTAGGGTCTCCTAATAGGTCAATAGAAAACTTAGAAACTTAGGAAAAATTTCGTGAAATTCAAAGAAGCCGCTCGAGCGCCGATCGAGCGTCAGTCGGGCGCAACTCTCTGTGAAATTGTTCGAAGGACGCTCGAGCGCTGGTCGAGCATGAACTTACTGCACAAAAATTCTTGAAGGATGCTCGAGCGCTTGTCGAGCGCCTGTCGAGCGCATGTCCATTTTTCAGACACAAAACACACATTATACATCCAACACACACGAAATTTGTCTTAACATGCTCTCCTCTTATAACCTCATATTCCAGACTCCTATTTTACACCTACAAATCAAGACTTCTAACAATACCATGATTCCAACCCTTCAAACAGATGCTATTACATCTATTCCACTTCCTTTGGCCTTTTATCAAACACCTAGTGTGCATCTATGTTTCTCTTGGGTTTTTTAAAATTCCAGATCTAACCATATTCTCCATGGTTTTGTGCACTAACCATATTCTCCATGGTTTTGTGCACAATCCATACAACTCTCTAAAACTCACTAGATCTACATTTTCTTCAAAGAAAACACATGAATCTCAAGAAGAAAATCAATCTAGATAAACAACCATCACAACAACCATTAAAGGAAAGAACAGAAAATAAGAGAAATGGGTGATGGCTTGGTCGGCCAAGAAAGGCTGAAATCCCTCACCTCCTTCTCTTTTTTCTTTCTCTTCTTCTTACTCTTCTTTCTTCTTCTTCTTCTTCTTCTTCTTCTTCTTCTTCTTCTTCTTCTTCTTCTTTCGTCCTTGTTCGGGTGAGCTAGGGCAATTGATTTGTGGGAAAGGGGGGATTGCCTTATACGTAAAGGGGCTTGGGGGAAGGGAAAAGGCAAAATTGCCCTTCCCCCCTTCTTTCCCTTTCTGCCCTCCATTCTTCCCCTCTTTTCCCTTTTTGCCCCTCATGAAAACTCATTTTTCTTTTCTGCCACTCCCACAATTAACTCTAATATGTCTCCTCATTTTGTTCCAAGGATTCTCATATTTCCAAGGCTAAAGCCCCTAATTAAAATATTTCCAAATCTTGTAACTTAGGGACATTTTCCATTAATAAAACAATTTCATCAATCTCAATTGCTCAAATCTAATGGCAATTAATATAACAGTCAGATCCTTGCTTAAAACTAGCTTAAAACTTATAAAAACGTTAGGGGAAAAATCCCCCTAAACATAACTTGAAATTAATTTATCCATACATACATCCTCAATAAAATTCCTTTACACTATCCCTTACTCAATACTTTACATCATACCATGTCTGGGCTAATGTCTATCGACTTCCCACCATCTTAACCTCAATAAATTTCTTAACTAAGCTTATACAACTTTCCTCAATGTTAGGGTTCACAAGTCTTCCATTGGAACTCCAAATTCATCATATATGGAATTTTAACAGGTCCTGCTCGAGCACCGGTCGAGTGCCAACTTACTGTCCAACTCACTGCGTAGAATTCCCAAGGGCCGCTCGAGCACCTGTTGAGCGCTATGTTACCTAAAACAGGGTGCTAAGAAAAATCTTCTTATTCCAACACCCTAATTGTGATCCTCCAATTATTTCAATTAAATCCCCAAATACTCAATTTCAATATTGTCAAAACTACAAACAACATATCAATTCAATTATAATTAGATGCACGAAATGCTAGGGGAAATCTTCACCTAGACATAACCTTAGATTAATTCCCCTATACCTGCCTTCCTCAATAATTAGAGCACAACTTAAGGAGTCATAATTCTTTTACCAAGCTAGAAAAAGTTGGGGTCTCACAGTGGAGCCAATCAAAGATGATCCACTTTCTAGAAGGACCCGGTCAAGAGATATTTTTGGGACTATTCTAGAAGAATCGGATTGCATGGCAATTCTAAGGGCAAAATCATTTCCTTTCATGATCTTTTGATTATCTATTTTGTTTTAGTGTTAGGCATCTGATTTCAGCATTTAATTTCCCTTTATTATTCGTGTGAGGTCAGCTGTTATTTTTCCTTTGTTAGTCGTGTGAGGTCAGCATCCATTCAAGCTTGTGTCCTTTCCTAATTTATGTTAGGCGTATTGGAGTGGGTTGTTCACGTCCAGTAGTTAGTCAAATAAGGAATCTAATTTTATTAGATTTGTTTGGTTGTTGTTTCCGTCCAGGTCTAAGCTTTATAGGGAACTTTATTTCGTTGGTCTTATTTTGTTTAGGAAATAAGGAAATTTATTTCCTTAAGTGTCTGGTGTGTTTTAGGCTAGTAAAGTTTCCTTTACTTAGCTAATTTCGAATTTTATTAGGTTTTCCATGTTTGATTTATTTCCTTGTTATTTTCAGCCCTTTAAATAGGAGCTCTTGCATTGTAATTCAGAGGGACAGAGATTGATTAATGAAATTGTGAGAGTATTTCTCTTTGGTTCTTTGAAGAACTTCTCGAACTTATCGGGATTTCCCGTGGCGTTCATCCTGACTTATAAAACGGATTTCCATCACCGTTTGTGGCGTCCTCATCATACCGAGGTTCTTGCTTTCTTAAGCAACGGCTCGAGGTTCCATTCTAATCAGTCCTAGAAACGATCTTGGGTTCCCTATAGTTGTTGGGTCTCGTTACGGGATAACGGGGTTCACATCAATTGGTATCAAAGCTTTGGTTCTAGTTCGGGTTTGCTTATCCTTTAAATTTCGTTTCTTTGTTTTTTTTTCTCTTCTCCAATTCGCTTCACACCAGCTATCTTTCGTGAGTCGAATTTCCGAAAGAAAAAAATCCGAAAATCTCATTTATTGAGGTTCCTGTTATTCTGAAATTCACCCCACCCCAAAGTCCTATTATTTTGAGTGAAACACGAGTGACGCGTGATCTCTATTCTTGAGTGTAAACACGTCAGGGAGCGATTTGGAAGGTCCTTGTTATTTCTTTCGTTCTAACATTGTTGTTGCTGCAACCATGTCTCAAAATAGTGGTAAGAGCGTGGCCAATGATGCTACCCCACCGGCTGATCCAAGATTGCTTATGGAGGCCTTGTTGAATAAGCTGGAGAAATCTCTGACTGCAAAAATAGATTCAGTCCACGAGGCGATGGAGCACACAAACAAATGGGTAGCTCAGCTGGAGATGAAGCAACACCAAAACGGCCCCAACTTCCACAGACGGGAGAGAGCACCACGGAGGGAGGAAAGGGAGGACGAAGAAGAGCCTTATAGAAACGATCTTGGGTTCCCTATAGTTGTTGGGTCTCGTTATGGGATAACGGGGTTCACATCATTTGGTATCAAATGAAAACTAACCGTTTATAGCCGTTGAGAGTCGTCTGTTAAAACGAGACGGTCAACCGCTACATGAACCAATCGATCGTTTTAAGTTACTGTTACCCCAACGGTAATATTGTCAAAAGCTCAACGGCTCCATTTGAAAACCAACAAGTCTACCTTTATAGAAAGTTGTCGAAGTACCGGTAGACGCTTCTGCAGCCGGTCGGCCTCTTCAGCTTAAGCACACAATCCGGTTCTTTTAAAATCATGTTTTTGACCACTTTTAAACACCCAATTTTAAAGACTTACTTCACCAAAGTATATGAAATGTTTGAGAGTTTGTTTGGGGTGTTTTGAAACCATTAAAAACAAATTATTCTTTCAAACTAAACGTAAAATAGTTTACGCACGTTTTGAAAGATATGCAAGTGCGCAACACAAATCTTTGTCAAAAGTAAAACAAAGTGCTCCAAGGTTCTTCCATAAGGTCTTGAATTTACACTTTTGAGCTCCTTGCATGTTCTTGATCCTCTTTCTTCAAATCTTTTCTCTTTGATGAAATCGTCTTTTTTTTTAAGATCTCCATTTATAAGCATAATCCATTTATTGAAATCATCAAAATCTCGATTGTGCATAAAGGCTACCAATCTCGCCCTTTTTGATGATGACAATAAATTGATAGTTTTTGGTTGACTCCGCCTATCTGTTGCAACTGGACAAACATTTGAAACTTAAAACGAATTATTAGTCGTAGGCATTTCGATTCGTAAAGAGTAATACAATTAAAACATAATTCATTCATAAGGAGAATATATAGTCAT
Source organism: Myrica gale (assembly GCA_963930655.1). NCBI lineage: Eukaryota > Viridiplantae > Streptophyta > Magnoliopsida > Fagales > Myricaceae > Myrica > Myrica gale. The sequence continues at coordinate 20,635,928 of OZ005600.1, read as the reverse complement.
CAAAACTCGATGTTTAGGTGGTTCGGCAAACCTGCCTATATCCACCGCTCAAGCTCCTTTCACCGAGCCTTGAGGTATTCCACTATTCTCCAATTGCTTACACTCTAGCTTCCAGGTGCTAGAGAACCGTACAAGTGTTTTTCCCGGGCTTAACACTCAAACCCACGCAGGTGATTTTTTGGGCTCACCACTCAGAACCTCCCAAGCTTGAGATATACCCTCTCTAAGCTTATTTTTTAGTGAACAACCTCACTAAGGGAAACACCTCTTTTTGTAGGAAGATTGAAGAACAAGATTCTCTCAAAGAGTAGATATAGAAGTGGAAAACTCTATGTCTTTAATCACATAAAGACAAGGATATGAAAGTGTGTTTTGTGTGAATGATATGAGAAATATGTAATAGGAAGGTTTTGAATATTTCACAAGTTAGAGAAATGATATGTGGTCGTATGTTATTTATTATGAACGTTATGGATGTGTATTTATAGGTCACATTTGAAAACTAGTCGTTTATAGCCGTTTATTAAAACGAGATGGTCGACCGCTACATGAACCAATCGACCGCTTGAAGATATCGTTACCCCAACGGTCATATTGTCAGAAGCTCAACGGCTCTATTTTAAAACTAATCAGTCGACCGCTATACCTAGCTATCGAAGTATCGGTCGACCCCTTCACCATCGGGTCGACCTCTTCAACTTAAGCATATAGTTCCGTTCTTTTAAAATTATGTTTTTGACAACTTTCAAACACAAAACATTTAAATGTTTGGGAGTTTGATTGGGGTGTTTTGAAACCTTTAAAAACATTGAAATCTTTCAAACAAAAGGTAAAATAAGTTTATGCCTATTTTGAAGGATAGGCAAGTGCGTGATATAAATCCTTGTAAAAAGTGAAACAAAGAGTTACAAGGTTATACCCTAAGGTCTTGAAATTACACTTTTAAGCTCCTTAAGTGGAATTAAGATGAAGATTCTGTCTTTTCAAGGTAGATCTGACCCGGAGGCCTATCTTGAGTGGGAGAAGAAGATGGACCGTGTTTGATTGCCACAGCTACTCTGAAATAAAGAAGGTAAAATTAGCTGTCATTGAATTTTTTGAGTATGCTATAACTTGGTGGGATCAACTTGTGATAAATAGGAGGCAGAATAGAGAACGACCAATAGAGACGTGGGAGGCTATGAAGGCGGTCATGAGAAAAAGGTTCGTTCCAAGCTACTACTACCGAGAGTTGTACAAAAAGCGACAAGGTCTTATACCGGGACGCCGGATTGTAGCGGAACACCAAAAGGAGATGTATGAGTCACAAGCGTCCAAAGCTAAGATGAGAGAGCGGTTCGTTCCTTATGGCCAATACTTGTACAAAGAACTACAAGATTTTATTCAGGGTAGCTGGAGTGTAAAGGAATCCTACAAGGAGGTGGATGAATCACAAACAGCCCAATCCGAGCTGAAGCCCAATAACGTCAGCCACGTACCTCTAGAGAAATTTTGCATCGTGTCTGAAAATGACGATTCCACAGCTGACGATCTGCCACCCTTGGAGGAAATTTTCGTGGAGGATCATTTAGCTCCTGAGGCATTACCATTGGCGGCAAGCAAAGCATTGACACCGACGCAAGTATATGAGGATCCATATGTTCCGGAATATGAGGTTGTCGTTCATGAGGAAACACCATATGGCATTCTTTTTTATGTCTGTGATGATTTGAGGACAAATCACTTTCAAGAGGAGGGGAATGATGAGAATACGAGCAAGACGTCGAATGTCCTAGTTCAAGTTCCCGCAGAGCCGGTTACGAGAGAACGAGACAAGAAGTTCATGGACGTACTCGACGAAATCATTCATGAGATATGGGCCCAAGCCCATTCGTGGAAGCCCATCAAAGATGATCCACTTTCTAGAAGGACCCGGTCAAGAGATATTTTTGGGACTATTCTAGAAGAATCGGATTGCATGGCAATTCTAAGGGCAAAATCCTTTCCTTTTATGATCTTTTGATTATCTATTTTGTTTTAGTGTTAGGCATCTGATTTCAGCATTTAATTTCCCTTTATTATTCGTGTGAGGTCAGCTGTTATTTTTCCTTTTTTAGTCGTGTGAGGTCAGCATCCATTTCAAGCTTGTGTCCTTTCCTAATTTATGTTAGGCGTATAGGAGTTGGGTTGTTCACGTCCAGCAGTTAGTCAAATAAGGAATCTAATTTTATTAGATTTGTTTGGTTGTTGTTTCTGTCCAGGTCTAAGCTTTATAGGGAATTTTATTTCCTTGGTCTTATTTTGTTTAGGAAATAAGGAAATTTATTTCCTTAAGTGCCTGGTGTGTTTTAGGCTAGTAAAGTTTCCTTTACTTAGCTAATTTCGAATTTTATTAGGTTTTCTACGTTTGATTTATTTCTTTGTTATTTTCAGCCCTTTAAATAGGAGCTCTTGCATTGTAATTCAGATGGACAGAGATTGATTAATGAAATTGTGAGAGTATTTCTCTTTGGTTCTTTGAAGAACTTCTCGAACTTATCGGGATTTCCCGTGGCGTTCATCCTGACTTATCAAATGGATTTCCATCACCGTTTGTGGCGTCCTCATCATACAGAGGTTCTTGCTTTCTTAAGCAACGGGTCGAGGTTCCATTCGAATCAGTCCTAGAAAATATCTTGGGTACCCTATAGTTGTTGGGTCTCGTTACGGGATAACGGGGTTCACATCATTTGGTATCAAAGCTTTGGTTCTAGTTCGGGTTTGCTTATCCTTTAAATTTCGTTTCTTTGTTTTTTCTTTCTCTTCTCCAATTCGCTTCACACCAGTTATCTTTCGTGAGCCGAATTTCCGAAAAAAAAAAAATCCGAAAATCTCATTTATTGAGGTTCCTGTTATTCTGAAATTCACCCCACCCCAAAGTCCTATTATTTTGAGTGAAACACGAGTGACGAGTGATCTCTATTCTTGAGTGTAAACACGTCAGGGAGCGATTTGGAAGGTCCTTGTTATTTCTTTCGTTTTAACATTGTTGTTGCAGCAACCATGTCTCAAAATAGTGGTAAGAGCGTGGCCAATGATGCTACCCCACCGGCTGATCCAAGATTGCTTATGGAGGCCTTGTTGAATGAGCTGGAGAAATCTCTGACTGCGAAAATAGATTCAGTCCACGAGGCGATGGAGCACACAAACAAATGGGTAGCTCAGCTGGAGAGGAAGCAACACAAAAACGGCCCCAACTTCTGCAGACGGGAGAGAGCACCACGGAGGGAGGAAAGGGAGGACGAAGAAGAGTCTTATAGAAACGATCTTGGGTTCCCTATAGTTGTTGGGTCTCGTTACGGGATAACAAGGTTCACATCATTTGGTATCAAATGAAAACTAACCGTTTATAGCCGTTGAGAGTCGTCTGTTAAAACGAGACGGTAAACCGCTACATGAACCAATCGATCGTTTTAAGTTACTGTTACCCCAACGGTAATATTGTCAAAAGTTCAACGGCTCCATTTGAAAACCAACAAGTCTACCTTTATAGAAAGCTGTCGAAGTACCGGTAGACCGCTTCTGCAGCCGGTCGGCCTCTTCAGCATAAACACACAATCCGGTTCTTTTAAAATCATGTTTTTGACCACTTTTAAACACCCAATTTTAAAGACTTACTTCCTATAAGTATATGAAAGGTTTGGAAGATTGTTTGAGGTGTTTTTAAACCTTTAAAAACATTTTAATCTTTCAAACAAAAGGTAAAATGGTTTATGCTTGTTCTGAAAGATATGCAAGTGCGTAATACAAATCCTTGTCAAAAGTGAAATAAAGATTTACAAGGTTATACCCTAAGGTCTTGAATTCATACTTTTGAGCTCCTTGCATGTTCTTGATCCTCTTTCTTCAATACTTTTCTCTTTGATGAAATCGTCTTGGTTTTTGAAGATCTCCATTTATAAGCATAATCCATTTATTGAAATCATCAAAATCTCGATTGTGCATAAAGGCTACCAATCTCGCCCTTTTTGATGATAACAATAAATTGATAGTTTTTGGTTGACTCCCCCTATCTGTTGCAACTGGACAAACATTTGAAACTTAAAACGAATTATTAGTCGTAGGCATTTCGATTCGTAAAGAGTAATACAATTAAAACATAATCCATTCATAAGGAGAATATATAGTCATCAAAACTCGATTTTTAGGCGGTTCGGGAAACCCGCCTACATCCACCCCTCAAGCAACTTTCACCGAGCCTTGAGGTTTTCAACTATTCTCGAATAGCTTACACTCTAGCTTCCAGGTGCTAGAGAACCGTACAAGTGTTTTTCCCTGGCTTAACACTCAAACCCACCCAAATGATTTTTAATGGCTCACCACTCACAACCTCACCAAGCTTAAGATATACCCTCTCTAAGCTTCTTCTTTATTGAAAAACCTCACTAAAGGAAACACCTCTTTTAATAGGAAGATTGAGGAACAAGACTCTCTCGAAGAGTAGATATAAAAGTGGAAAGCTTTATCTCTTTAATCACGCAAAGACAAGGATATGAAAATGTGTTTTGCGTGAATGATATGAGAAATATAGAATATGAAGGTTTAGAATACTTCTCAAGGAGTAGAAATGATATGTGGTCGTTGGTTATTTATTTTGGAAGTTATGGATGTGTATTTAAAGGCCACATATGAAAACTAGCCATTTATAGCCGTTGGGAGTCGTCTGTTAAAACGAGTCGGTCGAGCTCTACTTGAACCGGTCTTCCATTTCAAGATATCGTTACCCAACGATCATATTGTTAGAAGCTCAACGACATGCATAAAAGTGGAAAGCGTAGATATAAAGGACCTCTTCTAATAGGAAAATTGAGGAACAAGATTCTCTCAAAGAGTCAATATAAAAGTGGAAAGCTTTCATACCCCGAGCTTTTAAAGCATCACATGCATTTGGTTTTATATAATGATTAGTAGAACGAGATTGGTATGAGATACTTAATGACCAAGAGAGATTTTTGTACTTGAGATATTAAGTTCGAAACCTTGATTAGGACATGATTAAGTGAGTTTTGGAGTTCGTGTACAACTAGGTTATTGTTCAGAATGTTGAGGAGCTCGTATTGGATCAATAAAAATTTTAAAGCAGGTAGGACGTTTTTGTCTAAAAAATCGAACTATATGATTTTTATTATTTTAATATGATTGAAGATCATCCACGAGGCTATAGTTCAAATTTGGAGACTTTTTATTTTTCGGAAGCAAGTATGACGGTTTTTGGAAGCAACTAGTTTGATTTGTGATTATCGGATGATTAGCAAAACTTAGTCATTAAGCAAGAGAAATTCGGCTGCACTAGAGAGTGACACTTATAAAGGCTAGGAAGCATGACAAATCAAAGCTAGAAACACAACAAATCGATGAAAGAAGCATGACACAAAAGGCTTGGACTTTGGTAGCTTGAGGTGTCAACCACCGGTGGACCTAGGTGGTGATTTACCTAAGCTATAAACTGAATTCCGGAGCTAGAGCTTGTCGCGTTGTGATGAAGCAAAATTTCCAATAAATAGGAGGGTGCCGACCATTCAAAACTTACACCATTCAGATCTAAAATTTTGTGAGCTTAAACTTGAGAGAAAGAGTGAAGTGAAGTTAGAGATAGAGGAGGAAAAAGATTAGTGAAGATTCGGCTTCATAGAAGTAAAGTTTAGTTGGTTATCCTTGATTTGATTCGAGTTTTCAAGATGATTATTGTGAATCTCTTGTATTTATTATTCTAAAAATCTTTTGATGTTGTTAGCGTTGTTATTGTTCTTAATGTTCTTCGTGTTCTTAAGGAAGAATAAGCTTGTCTTTTCGAAAAAGTATCATTGTCAAAGTTTGATTCGTTTTCAAAGTGTTTTTCTACTTTGATCCGATTCTTTTAAAAATTTTCTTTCAAAAGTTATTTTTCAAAGCTTGAACATATGTCTTTCCTTCTGATTCCAACACTTTATATGTCAAAATTAGAATTCTATACGTGTGATTAAGCCGCTTTTTAACCAAGAAAGCAAAGTGTTGTTTTTTCCTTCACAACATTTTCCTTTCAGAATTGTTTTATAATGTTGTGATGATGGAAAAGAGTTAAGGCGTTGCATATCATAAATGAGATGTATGGGCGTTGATATGAGACATGCATACTTAACACATACTGTGAAGACGTGACAGTACTGTGCACAAGAGAATGCGTTCACTTGTTGTGACATTCTGGTCTTTCCGTCGTACGCGGAAAGATCCTTTGTTAGGATAACTCGCTCTGGGAGCTTGAGGCCGTATTGTGCTCTGGGAGTACTGCTGCAAAGATACGGATGGTTACTTGGAGTAACCCGTCACTCTGGCCAAGTGATTCACTCTGGAGTGAGAGTAGTGGTGATTTGACGATTTAAGAATGGAAAAATGAAAAGATCATTTTATAGGAAATTGAGTCTTTTCAGTTACTTTTTCTTATTCTGTTGAGTTTTATTGTTGAAACGGGTTTTCTTCAATATCTCGTTCTTGTATCTGCTATTCTATTGAACTAACCGTTGGCTTTACTGAGTCATTTGGACTCACCATTGTTGTTAAATATTCTTTTAGCAGATGTTTGAGGTTTATCTAGGTGAGTTCACCAAGGCAATTCAACATGGCTATATTACTTTGGAGCTGACATTTCGACTCTTTGTCACACGTGACCTAGATGTACTGATAGAGGGAAGGGGCCATAAGTGGATCACATCAAACTCTGATAATTATATCAACATCTTGGACTTGGATGATACTGATGATGAAGATTAGAGATCATCTACTTATGTTTCTCTTAGTTTTTCCGTTGTTGTGTTTTTACTTTTTGTACTGTAGTATGTACATTATACTAAGTGGGTTCTCTTTTGTAATACTTCGGTATTAATAAAAGGTTCTACTGGTGTTTTGCTTAGAATCATGTTGTTTTAACGATCCTTCCACTAGCCGTAACCTCAATCGAATAGCAGCGTCTATTACTATAAGACAATGCTTGAGGTCTTAACGGTCCAAACTATTACAAAAGCTCTATCTCTTTAACCACACATAGACAAGGATATGAAAATGTGTTTTGTGTGAATGATATGAGAAATATATAATAGGAAGGTTTTGAATATTTCACAAATTGGAGAAATGATATGTGGTCGTTGGTTATTTATTTTGAACGTTATGGATGTGTATTTATAGGCCACATATGAAAACTAGCCGTTTATAGTCGTTGGGAGTCGTCTGTTAAAACGAGCTGGTCGACCGTTTCAAGTTACATTACCCCAACAGTCAGATTGTCAGAAGCTCAACGGCTTTATCTTTAAACCAACCGGTCGATTTCTATACCAAACGGTCGAAATACCGGTCGACCTCTTCAACTTAAGCATATTGTCCCGTTCTTTTAAAATCATGTTTTGACCATTTTTTACCCTAAGGTCTTGAAATTACAATTTTGAGCACCTTGCGTGTTCCTGATCTTCTTTCTTCAAATCTTTTCTCTTTGATTAAATCGTCTTTGTCTTTGAAGATGTCCATTTATAAATTTGATCCATTTATTGAAATCATCAAAATCTCGATTGTGCACAAAAGCTAACAATGTCCCCCTTTTTTATCATGACAATAAAATGATAGTTTTGGGATGACTCCCCATATCTTTTGCAACGGGACAAACATTTGAAACTTGAGACAAAACATTAGTTGTAGCCATTTGGATTCATAAAGAGTAATACAATTAAAACATAATTCATTTCATAAGGTCTATATATAGTCATCAAAACTCGTTTTTTAGGTGGTTCGGCAAATCCGCCTACATCCACCCCTCAAGCTCCTTTCACTGAGCCTTGAGGTTTTCCATTATTCTCGAATATCTTACATTCTTGCTTCTAGGTGCTAGATAATCGTACAAGTGTTTTTCTCATGCTTAACACTCAAACTCACCCAAGTGATTGTTTGTGCTCACCACTCACAACCTCACCAATTCTTCAACCACACGCTTCTCTTGGTGCCACCGCATATCCGTTACCGTTTACCTTGATAGAAACAATCTTTGCAACCTCAGTTTCAAAGGAAAATGCCGCAGCAGTTTTTGAGGAACCTTTGATTTGCTATTCTGACTTCCTCCTCGATTCCCCACACACCGGACACTCTTGTAACTCACTATGCTCCTTCTAAAACAGTACAAGGTCATTTAAGCATGCATGTATGTTATTGTAGCTAAATCCTAAACTCTTTCTTAACTTTTTGGCCTCATAATAAGATTTAGGAAGAGTCTCCCCCTCCGACAGTACATATTTTATCAACCGCAACACATCTTCAAACGTCTTTACAGTCAAATTATTCTCCCACTTTACATGAAGTAACCTAACAACAAAAGACAATTTCGAGTATTTTTTACACCCGGGACACAACTCTTGCTCAGCATCCACTCATAAGTTGGTATACGCGGAAAACCCGTCTCCATACCTAGACTGGACTATTTCAGGACCTGATATATTTTCACCCTCGTTCTCTTCAACCCCTGCTCCCGCCTCAAAATCTTCTAACATGTCTCTCATATCATCATTTATGTTTCCATGTATTGCACGTAATTGACCCGACCACTGTGATTGATGCTTTTGAAATGTCGATAGCATTTCCTCTTAGTCCCCAGATACACGCCTACAACATTGAGTCTATACACGCCTACAACATTTCCTCTCAGTCCCCATTGTGATCAATGTTGAATGTGTATCCGAATGAAAAAAGGAGATTTACATCGAAATTTCTAAACACATGTCACAATAGCATATACAATTACGCATATTGTAAACTCAAACTGTCCATAACGTGGACAATTCAAGAATTACATCGAGTTCGTTATCCGAACATCATGTAATTCTTAAACGGGGTCTAAGGCTACTAAATGAATGTATGACATAACAACAAACACCGTGCAGACGTAACACAACCGTCCGAACCATACTTATAAATGTTCCGATATTTTTGCAGAGCGTCCAAACCGAAAATAGATTATGAACGGTACATAATCCATCTGGACTGCGATTGTCGAACAAGACAGTTCTTCAATGCACATACTTTATTTTCACCACAAAATCTTGTCAAAATCAACCCAAATCACAAACACTTCAATATAAACAAATCACAACCAACCCTGAACTGCATTACTATCATTTTAGACTCTAAAATTTCGAAAAACACATACTTTCATATATTAAAATACATGATTTCCATCCTAAAACAATGCAATTTAAAACCCACTAACCTCAAATGCAATCCAATATCAAATTCTAAAAGAGTTGCTCCTTTCACACCCTATTCAATGAGATTGGACGATCAAAATCAGCTATGTGCTTCTCCTCGTGCTCAAATCTCTCGTTTTCTAAGTTTTTCCATTTTTTCTCCACTGTCTGCGATTCTGCAACTTTCATATGATTGAATACCATTCGGACACATCAAATGAAGTTCGGATGCATACGTGTATTAGTGTTTAAGGGAATTGATGCCACCAAAATTTCATAACCGTTCGAACTACGACGTACTCATCCGAACTTCATTCTACAGTTCAACACACCGTTTTAGTAATTCTCAAACAACAGCATCTAGTCATAAACATAGACGTTTGGACTGCAAAAAATCGTCTGAACACTACCTTACACTACACGACACCATTTTTGAAATACCAAGACGATAGCGTCTAATCATAAACAACAATGTTCGAATGGTGTTTTAATTTCATGCATCCCGACCGTATAAAACCGTGTTCGAACGGTTTGTTTTATATCATACGACACCATTTGAGCTTACATTAAAACGTCCGGACGGAAACCTTAACATTCAAAAGGTTTATAACGATTTTTTTTTCATTTTTTTTAAACTTATACGATTAAATTTATTAGCAAGTTTAAAATAACCAAAGTGTGTTAAGTTCTAATATTAATATTTTTTTTGAATAAGTTTACCGAAATTAGAAACATAACATTAATTAACATATTGTATTAAGTTTTAATAAATACAAATAACATAACTAAAATGACATAAATATATCAAATATCGTCAACACATAATATGAACAAAAACATCAAATAAATATCAATACATGTCCACAAAACATAAAAAAATTAAATGTCCTTAAAACATCATAAAAAATAAATGTCATGATGAAACTAAATAAATGTAGACTACTGCTCATCATCATCATCAACATCATCATCATCATTATCATCCGTGAGTTTTAGAACATGATAGTGTCGACACCGGTGCTCCTCTATCAGCACGACCCGCTCAATCAGGAGAAAAAGCTCTGCACCGATTGACACGCCCTTCGGGATCTCCTTAAGTGCAACGACTGATATCACTGATCATGCAATGGGTGGGCTATAAGACCAATTATATCCGTTGAGTCAGCTCTGTTATCATATCGTCCATCCAACTCGGCCGCTTTGCCACAAGTCCCTCGGTCGAGCCCTGTCCAGGATCCTACCCCTCCATTGCCTCCATAGGTTGCTCCTTTCGTCTAACTCTGGCAATTCAAGCAGCATGAAGCCCTCACCTCTTCAACACCCTCGGGTATCATCATGGCGTGCAGGAACTGGGTCAGAAGAATCTCGTGTATAATGCTGATCAACAGGTAGGCCCCGTACAACTACAAGGTACATGAACTCGGCTCCGCTATAAGACAGCTCAGTGATGCACTTCTTCAAGTCAATGGAGGAGCATAGGATCAGGTGCATGATCCGCCAAAAAGGAAGCAGCTGCCCGTGTATCATATAGCTGCCCTCAAAAATAGTTGTATCTTTAGCCATTTCATTGTCTAGAATACCTCTGCCTTAGTAGGGCGACCCTCCTCGCTCATTGGCAAGTTTGGAATGCTGCAAAATCCCTCTCATACCCCAAGAAATTCGCCAGCTCGTCGGGCGAGAATATGATCTAAAAGTTACCGATAGTCACCTTAATACTAGGATCCTCGAGGTCCCTCGCCCGTAATATAGCGCAATAAAACTCACGCACCAGATTTTTTGATGCATAGCCGGTCCAGTGGATCAACGGAAGCGAACCTAAGCTCTCCACCACCTCCGAAAGGGTCATACCCTCAAATGTGAGATCGTTAAAATCTGCCAACTTGACGTCTCGCTCAACAACTATCGAGCGAGACATAATGATTGTTGTATGCTTCTCTATAGTTAAAGCTCGAGCGGAAGGTTGCTCGTCATCAGCTAGGCCGCTGGTACGTGGACGCTTGCTCATTTTTTCAAAATCTGCACAAAAAATCATTCGCACGATTAGAAAAATGTTTGAACCCAAATAACACCATCCAAACACTAATAATATCGTTCGAACATTAGCAAAATGTCACGTATCCATTTTGAAAGTATAAAACAGCATCCAAACCGCTTTGGGTATCCGTCCAAACCCAAAGCAGATAAAAAAACTATTTAAATTTAACATTAAAACGTCATGACTGTATTGAAAAAGAGTCTGGACACAATCAAAATGACAACGTATAACCGTAGCCATACTATCAGGCGTCCGAACGTACAACAGATAATTAAAATATATATATATATATATAGCATTCGGACAACATCAAAACGACAAAGTACACCACCGAATGACTATGAAAAGAGTCTGGACGACTAAATAAATCATCCGGTCAACTCAAGAACGCGTCTGGAAGACTAAATAAAGTGTCCAGACGCTTTCGGGAAGACGACCAAGTTAACTCAGCCATGACAACGTCCCTCCACCTCCCCAAACGCCCTAAAATACAACCAAAACCTAAACTAATACTGTTAAAACAAACCTAACACTTAAGACAATCAATTTCTACGTAAAAATCAATAAAAAACACAATGTATTATGCAAAAAAAATAAAATATAAATTCTATAATTAAAACTATATAAAAAAATGAAATTTTACCATTAAAATCTTGTTAAAAGAAAGCAAAACATACCTGGATGTGATTAGATCCACGAGAGAGTGATATTAAATCAAGATTTGTGAAGAAAAAACTTAAGTTTTGAGAGATTTTTTAGGAGAAACGGTTCGGTATTTGTGAAAATGCCGAACAGTTCGAGTTTTGAAAATACGTCGATAGCGTCCGTACTCCAAGCATGCAGTTCGGGCGATTTTCTACACATGTGTCCATATCAACGTACTTCGTATTAAATGCCAAAATTTAAACAATTTAAAATAGTTATGCAGAATAAACACGTCCGGACGTTTTATCACGTCGTGCGAACATATTTTCTATGAATTGGCGCGACGTGGAAGGTACGTTAGGCTAAATAAATGATGAACATTGTCCAGATGTATATAAAGGGTTCAGACGGTGACATCCGTTTTCAACTTTCTTATAACATAAACATGTCTACGCCATGCGACGGTTACAGGAAGGTCCAGACGGTTTCCAAAACCTTTCCAAGGCTACCTCATTTACTCTCAGTTGCGATATGGGAGTCCAGACACTCTTCGACATCGTCCCAACGTCTAGCAAATTTATTTCGCATGTTAAATTCACAAAATTTACTTTACTTTACAAAACTTAATTTATTTAAATAATTTAATTTATATAAATTATTTAAATTATTTCATTCAATTTAACACAATGTAATTTGGCACAAATATTTAACTAATTTATTTATTTTAAATACATAACAAAATATATATAGTTAGACATACTTTTATATTAAATATCCGTTATAACAAATCATCAATTTAATTGTAATTGCAAGCTAATTACTCTAATTGTTACAATCTAATTACACTAACTGTTTCGTTAGTGTAATCACTCGTTTAGTTTTACTAATTATTTGTTTTAAATTGCAATAAATTTAATGTAGTGAAAAAACAAAATTAGTATAAAATATAAAATATAAATAATAATCCAAATACCGAACGAAAACCACAATTATAATGTCTAGTACAAGCCAAAAATGGTTCTTCAAACGAGAAATAAATAATAGCGATAAAGCATAAATAGAAGACTAGTCTAAATCATGAACATGCGCCAAATGCTCCTCCATATTATCCACTCGTCTGACGAGTGTCTGCAGCTATATCAGCACAGTATGGACAAACTAGGACAACTGAGACAATTGTTCTCTCACAGAGAACAGTATCATCCACATAATATTCAGCTCTACTGTTAGAGCACTATCCATTAGAGCAAGTTTGTTTTCCATACCGGTCAAGAGATATCGGGCTCCATGCACAACGAATGAGTTGGCCGCATTATCGCCTAAATACTCTCCTTTAACCCCGCTAAAAAGGCATCTGCCCAAGCTGGTCGCTCTGTTTGTCCCCTGACATTGGTGATACTTCTCCAGAGTGTTTCATGGTCAACCTAGCAAAAATCCTCCAAACATTAGCATCAAACCGTTCGTTCGAAAGTCAAACTGCATCATTTAAATTTTAGGACGTCCAAACGTAAACAAACCGTCCGGACGTTGTAAAAAATGTCCTAACGTGTATCGATGAACACCAGCAAAATAGCGTCATTTGATAGACGCAAACAACACAATAAACTAAACAGTAGACAATATTTAATCGAAATGCATGAAATTGAGAAGAAAACTCACGAAGGAAGTTTTACCTAATGTTCCTTGAGAGATCTCAAACGGGTAGTGAAAATGTTTAGGAGAAAAGTTTGAGAGAAGTGAGGGAGTTTGTGATTTTGACAAACTCTGGTGGGTTTAAAGTCTCCAGAAACCATCCAAACGTTGTTGATTAGTGTGCGGACACTTCTTAGCGGTTATATTCACACGTGGCCCTATCAAATTTAATGTCATTAAATATGCCCAATTCGAAAAGGTTCTAGAACTTATTTTGTCCGGACAATATTTATTGGTCCCGACGGTTTCGATTTAACGTGTCTAAAGTTTTGCAATGTGAAACCTCATAATTGTGTGGCCTTTTTCGTACCATCTGGACTATGTTATTTGTTCCATTGGAACATTGTTGATAACGTCTGGGCAGAACAGAGTGTTCATGACGATTTTTAATTTGTCACTCTATCCTGACGATTATTATTCATGAGGTAATGTCCGTTCCGACGTTGTGTAAAAAAAGTCCGGACGGTATTGTAGAAATTGTGACAATTATAATGGTCACTCTGTTACGACAGAGAGTCCAAACGGTTTGCTTGTGCGTCCAGACGTTATTTTGTTTTGTGACAATTTTTATCGTCACTCATACCCTACGCGTGTATGTCGTCACACCAGAAATACGTCCGAACATGTTTTTGACCGGTCTAGATGGTGTTCTTGTTCCTGGATGGTTTTGGGTGACGAAATTAATATTTCATAATGGAAAGTTCACTTTAGGTGACGAAATTGTTTTTTGATATTCAGTTTTTAGTTTTTAGTTTCTTTAATAGGCTTAATATACACGTGTGCCCCTGTGGTATAAACTTTTCTTGAATATACCCTTAGGGTTCATTTTGTTGTCCCGCTGCCCTTTTGGTGATGTACGTTTCCCAAAAAAACCCCTCTGTCCATAATCCATATGCAAACTAACGGAATTTGTTGAGCTGTTAAAAAATTACACGTCATGGCCAATAGAAAGAGGACACATGTTCAATTTGTTGACTGGGCATATATCCATGTGGTTCCCGTACACTCCACACTATCAACAAATTTTTCATGCCAAAATTGCCCCTGCCACATCAGCTGAAGAAGACCATCATTCCAAATCGAAATTGCTTTTCCCCCAAATTAATTTTGACCGAAACTCTCTTGCTATTCTTGAAATTGCTTTTCCCCAAATCCAAAAAATTCTTGACCATACAAGGAAGCACAATCTTCGTGGCTCTTTTATCTTCTGGTTCTAAGTGAGAATCAACATCGCTGCAAACAACTAACAAACGAGTCAAGTTCAGAAAGAAAAAGCTTACAATGCATTTTATCTATTCACGTTGCTGGGTTTCATGAAAATGGCTTGCTTTTTTACTTTTGATAGTGGACTACAAAGGTTTTCCTATGTGGAGTGAATTATTGGTGGTGAATCTTTGATATTCCCTGATTTTGTGAAGTCGATTGTCTATGGTTTGTTTTGGGTTGGGTTTGAATCTTTTGGATTTGGTGCTTTCTCACAACACAAAGTCTTTCTCCTTTAAGATGTCCATATTCCTTCAAGGTCCACAATTTTCGGATAAGTTTTTCTCCGACTGGCGACTGATACCATTTTGATGGAAAGACTTCTGCAACCCAAAATCCATATCCCTTTGTTTGCTCTTCTTCATTTTTACCTCCAGTCCTTACCCTTTTCCCCCAACACAAACTGTTTCTTCCACTCATTGTAACTCTTCGAATTCTCTGGTTCCTCCAAAACAATATTGATATCAACCTGAATTAGACGCAATTGCGCATCAACATACCGTATGGTTTCAAATCCGAACCCTGACTATTAATTGCATTGTTTTTATTGTTATCAAAATCTCGAGCAGTGGCTGGAAGTGTGTCCCTACCGTGAGTGATGATCCCCGTCGTGGAACTCCAGAGGGAGCTTTCGATGTTTTCGATGGCATACCCGACCGACTCAAGCGACCCCTGAGCGACAGATGCGCCGACCTCGAGCGAAGCCAGAGGCGACTTCTCAGATCACCCACGTCTCCTTCTTCAAACTGGACCCGAACTCCTTGAGGTCGCAGGTGAGCCTCTTCATCAACCCCCCGACGCTCCAAGCGCCGCTTGGGTCGGGGTCCGGAGCGTCGTCGTTCAGGAGTTGCGATGAGGCATGGAAGAATCGGATGGGCGTGGGTCATCCGCGAGGACAGACTTGAGGAAATACATTGAGAGGCAGGGATAAGATGGAAAATTTGGGGTTGGGAGTTGGAGTGAGGAAGAGAGAGAGAGAAAAAGTAGGAATATTATCGGGCGAGAGATATCTTATACCTGTCGGAGGAGATTTTCAGGCGGGTAATGAATATTTTTAGAGAAGGTCAGGGTGTTGTATATCTTAATGATTATTTATAGAGAAGATCAAGAGTTAGTTTTCATTTTGTGGATTTTAAGGCCATTTTGGTAAACTGCCATGGAGAGGAGTGAGGTGGATATAGAGGTGGGAAAAAAATTTGGTCCAGTCAACAGGTACAAACACATGGTGTAGTTTAATTGGATGTGATGTGGTCAATTGGTCCACGTCATCCATTTCAGTTCAAAAATAGACGGAATATTGCAAGAGGGGTATAACGGAGAAAATGGATATACCACAGGGGTGGCGGGACAACAAAAATTACCCTAAGGGTATTTCTGAGAAAACATTAAATTCCAAAGGCACGCGTGTATATCAAGCCTCTTTAATATAACGTGTTTATATAATTTTTTGTTTTTGTTTTTTCTTTCTTTAATTTGATGTGGCAGTACAGGTGGAAAAAAGACATGTGTCCAGGGGTATAAATGGACATGTGATCCACGTCATCACTTCCCATTAAAACAGGAAGTGGACGGAAGGGTATATAATGGATTAAATTTGCACTGTAAGGGTATAAATCAAACTTTTTGTACCACGAGGGCATATCTGCAAATAAGTCATACCCACATCCTAATGTGCACATTTTGCAATTTTTTATTACATATGTTGAATATATGATCTTAATATTTTTAACATGTCTACAATATCTACAATAAGATTTAGGATTCAAATACATTGCTTAGTAAATATGTTACACTATATAAATGCAATGAGCCATATGTAGTTCCTTACATTATAATCATTTATTTCCCAAGTAATTTTTAGGATTTAAATGTATTAATTAAATTAGTAAATATTTTACACTATATAAAATGCAATGAATCATATAATGTTCCTTACATTAGCTTCTTTCCTTTCCAAGTAATGTTTTGGAATTTAAATGTATCAATACAAGTTTGAAAATATTTTACACTATATAATTGTAATTAGCCATATAATGTTCCTTACATTATAATCTTCTCATCCCCAAGTAATTTTTAGGATTTAAATGTATTAATTAAATTAGTATATATTTTACATTATATAAATGCAATTAGCCAATATGATTTTCCTTACATTATAATCTTTCCATCCACTAAATTACTTAATAAATATTTTTCACTATATAGATGTAATTATCCATGTAATTAGCCATATAATTACCCATATGATAACAATATATACAATATATACTATTTTTCAATTAAGAGTACCAAACTATAACATACTTTACTCGTATTCAACATAAAAGTCATGTCCACATAATATCACTAAGTGGCCATAATATCATAAAAAACACGTGGATATATAATATCTCAAAATGTGGCATAAGGAAATACTAAAACATCTCGTCGGATGTTCATAATGTAAAGAACACAAAATACTAAACATGATGAAGAATCAAGTATCCTGTCTTAATTTTTAGTCAATTGATCTGCTCCTAAGAGCGTATACATCCATTGAGGACGCTCAACTTTCCATAAACGCCTCCATCTTGCCTAAGAGCGTATACATCGATTAAGGACACTCAACTTGCCTCGAGGAGCTGTTCTCACCAACCTCATGTGAAGATCGTCTACCTTGTCGTGTGGGATTATTACCCTGAGTCGGTGCATCGCACATAGTGTCCTCATCTACATCAGAATCTCCAACTGCATGTGCTTCTGCTCAAGGAAGGTTGGCTACACTACGATTCATGGTACTCCAAGATATTGGCCCAATTGGAGATCGCCTCTTCTCATCCGGCGTAATAGCAATACCGGCAGCTATCAACATGCAGAAAATCAACAAGCCATGTGGGAGACCATCTCTTTCAGACTCAAGCTAGGCATCTCGAAGTAGAAAGAATCTGAGCTCAAAGTTAAAGTCAGTCTTGTCATGTCTCGGCGCCATGTCCCAAACCACAATCAGATGGAGCATTCAGAAGAATGACATGAGATCCCTATAATAGATCAATGTAGCTAGAAGTATCAGATCTCGGCCCGTCAATTCTTTATACAAATCTTCGACGGTCAAGTCAAGCGGAGGGCCAATAGTCGGTTTTGCTCGCACCACGGGTTTACCGACTCTAATAAACTAGGCAATCAGATTAGCCGAGAGTGTGAAAATGACATCTTGTGTGTAGAACTCACACACAAGATCTATGTACACTTCACCAGTTGATTCCAGAAGGTGACCCACCCCCCCCCCTTCTCCTAAAAATAGACGCTATATTGTGACCTTCATACTCCAGTGACTCAAAAACTCTCAAGCGAACAACTCGCTCAATAACCACTGGTCTTTTGTAAATAAGTATCCGATGCTCGTATGCAGTCAAAATGAAATTCTTATCTAAAACAATATAAAGGCAATCTTACGATATGTAGTTAAAAATTAAATAAACATTTCACTAATTTAAGTATCTTAATAATCAAAATAAAAATATACACTAATTTATCATATTGTTTATTTTAAAACTTTAGATAATATATTAATATAAAATATGCATAGTAAATAAATATTTAAATTATATTTTTATGATAAATAATTATTTCTAAAAAACAAGTATTATAAGTATTAAAGAAAGATTTACTTATGCTAACCACAAACAATTAAAAATATTATACGCATTACCATTAAAAATTATATTAAAAAAAATATTATACTTGATAACAAAAACTTAACAGTGAATTATACATCTTCCTTAAACAAATATATTAACTTTATAACAAAAACTTAATATATTATGCATATTCTTAACTAACATGATATAAAAAAATCAACTAAACTAACACAAGTAACAACTAACAACTAAAACCAACAAAACTAAAATCAAACACGAACATTAACATTAACAACAAAACTTAACATCTAAACTAAACAGAGTTCTTTGCGACGATTAAAATTAAAATCAAACACAAGAAATGAAAATGAAAATGAAAATGAAAACGAAAACGAAAACGAAGAAATGAAAAACGAAAACGAAGAACACGTACCATTTTGTGAAAGAAATGAAGGACAAAGGACAGAAGGATATGAAAACGTAAACACTAGTTTGTAAAAGAAATGAAGAGGAAGCAACGAGATGAAGAAGAAGAAAAAGGAATGCATGGTTCGAACAAATGTGATGCCTCTGCATTAAAACCAGACGACGTTATGAAGAAGAAGCGTTCTTTTGAACTTGAAAATACTAGTTTGAACGAAATATAACAGATGTCAAAGATCGAATGGACCCTACCAGTTATCACCAAACCAGAACCTAACGTGTGGTCATATTTGAAAATCTCTTTCGAACAAGATAACTTCGAGTTCGAACCAGAACATGGCAGGCGGCAAAGAGACATTGCCTGGGACGCCTCATTGACCACGAACAAGAAACCACCGGTGGCCAAAATTCATATATTCGTTAACGAAGACGCAAAGTTTGAACGAGGGCAGACGAAGAGACGTTGCCTGTGACCTCATTGACGACCAGCAATAAATCACCACCTGGCATGGAAGACGAACCATAAAGGACCACGTGGCACATACTAACACTGTTGCTCGAACGGGATTATCCAGTTCAAACTGGGTCAGGTGAAAAGACGTTTCCTCCATCGCCTTTCTCAGTCACAAACAAAAAATGACATGTGGCAGCTCCTACAAACCTTGTTCAAACATGTGAATGACCAATTCGAACGAAACGTTTGCGACGACGGCAAGTCGTCGCCCATCGGTGTGTTCTTCAATGACCGGTCGATGTCGTTGCAAAAAATAAAACGAGTTAACACTGGAGGATTGGTCGAACTACTTTTTGTTTTGGCGACGTTATTATTTCATCTTTGGCATTAAGATCACTCGTGATCACTGAAGTCCAGGTGATCTTATTCTAAAATTTTTATTAAGTAGTTTTATTTGTTGTATTTATAATTATTATTATTTTTATTCTATAATTTGTGTTTGTGATTAGTTTAGGTTTCATTATCTGTTTTAATATAATTTTGAGATACTATGTCTAATCGAAAATAAGAATCTGGTTATTAAAAGTTAAAAAATAAACGAAAAATCGAAAAACTGATTCAATCTCAAAAAGGAGCACTTGATAAATTTGTAATTAGTCAACAAAATAATACCTCAAGTTGTAATCAAATATTAACAAATGAAAACTCCCTCCCTATCGAATTGGAAGGCAACTTTGAAATATCAAATAAAAATGACACTAACAATAACTACAACACCGAAACCTTGGAAGAAACAAATAAAGAATTAGAAAAGGATGAGATAAGTGAAAAAAGTGTAAACAATGATCAAATATCAAAAAATATGGTTACCATTTATGATCCATGTAATTGGAAAAATATTGACATCAACCTAAGAGATTTACTAATAGAAAAAGACATTTCTCTATAACATATTATACCCGAAAATTACAAACTGGAGAAAAACACCATAAAAGATGGCTAATATATTCAAAAGATTATGATAAAGTGTATTGTATTGTTGTAAATTATTTAGTTCAAACTCTAACATTAATCAATTAGCCAATGAAGGAACTAGGGATTGGAAACATCTTAGTTTTAGGCTTAAAAGTCATGAAACCACCAATGAACATATTAATAACATGAATACATGGATTGATTTAAAATGAGAATATCAAAAAAATAGACAACAAATGAAGACATTCAAGAACAAATCAACAAAGAAAAAAGATCATTGGAAAAAAATGTTATTAAAAATTATTGTTATTATAAAAAATCTTGCCAAAAACAACTTAGCATTTCGTGGTCAAAATGAAAAAATTTACCAAAGAAATAATGGAAACTTCTTAAGCTTAGTTGAAATGATTGTAAAATTTGATCCAATAATGCAAGAACATATTCGACGCATTAAAAATAGTGAAATTTACAATCATTATCTTGGACATAATATACAAAATGAATTGATTCAAATTTTAGCAAGTGAAATTAGAACTACAATTATTTAAAAAAATCAAAGAAATGAAATATTTCTCGGTTATACTTGATTGCACTCCCGATGCAAGCCATCATGAACAAATTACTCTTATATTACGATGTGTAGATACTTCAAAAAGTCCAATACAAGTTGAAGAATATTTTTTTAGAATTTTTAGAAGTAGATGACATTACAGGGAAAGGCTTTTTTAATGAACTTGTAGATGTAGTAAAAAATATGAACTTGATATTAATGATATAAGAGGACAAGGATATGACAATGGGTCCAATATGAAGGAAAAAATAAGGTGTACAAAAAGGATTATTAGATATAAATCCCAGAACATTTTACACACCTTGTGGTTGTCATAATTTAAACCTAGTACATTGTGACATGGCTAATTCATGCCCTAAAGCTATATCTTTCTTTGTAGTGGTACAACATGTATATACATTGTTTTCTTCCTCTACAAAATGCTGGAAAATTCTACAAGATAATGTACCTATATTAACTCTTAAACCACTGTCGCAAACACCTTGGAAAGTCGTATTGAAAGTGTGAAAGCAATAAAATTTCAAGCTTCAAAAATAAGAGATGTTTTAGTTCATTTAGCTTAACAAAATGACGATCCTAAAATAAAGATTGAAGCCACCTGTTTAGCTACATATGAGTTTAAAAATTTTGAATTTTTGTTAGGCATAAATATTTGGTATGATATATTGTTAGGCATAATCTAAAGACATGCATATAGATGTTGCTATTGAACAATTGAAAGGTCTTATTTCTTATTTAAAAAAATTATAGAGCAAATAGATTCAATTTTGCTTTGAATTAAACTAAAGAAATTGCAGTTGAAATGGGAATAGAACCTATATTTCCTAAAGGCGAGTAATCCACAGAAAAAAATTAGTTTGATGAAAATACTGATAATGAAATAATACGATCAATAGAAGAATCGTTTAGAGTTGATTATTTTATTTATATAGTAGATCATGCTATTTCTTCAATTGCAAATAGGTTTGAACAATTTACAATCTATGAAAATAGTTTTTGGTTTTTTATTTAATTTGAAAAAGTTGAAATCTTTGGATGATGATGATTTGAAAAAACATTGCCTTGTACTAGAAAATGTTTTAAAACATGAAGATCATGCGGATATTGATGGTTTAGCTTTTCTTTTCGGAATTGAAAGTGTCAAAAGAGATTTTAAAATAGAGACTAATACTCCAATTGAAACATTAAACTATTTAAAAGGATTAGACTCTTTTCCAAATGCAAGTATTGATTATAAAATATTATTGACAATACCTGTAACAGTTGCTTCTGCAGAAAAAAGTTTTTCAAAACTAAAACTAATAAAATCCTACTTTGATATATTAACAAATTTAGTATATAAAAACTTTGATAAGTAATTTTGCATCTCAAAAACCTAGAAGAATATGTTTTAAGTAATTTTTATTAATAATTTATTTAAAATATATTATTTTATAAGGCCTCATTTTGGAGTTTCGCCTAAGGTCCCAATTACCTTAGAGCCGCCCCTGAGAATGAGTATATTGACCTCCACGATGCTGCAAATTAATATTATGTACCAATTAATTTAAATCATTAAAATTTCAATCTTTTTTTGTTTGAATAAATAAATTAAATTTGAGCATATTAGTAAAATATGCATTTGATTATATTGAATATATATTATTAGACATTTTTGCCAATTAACATAGGTTATATATGAATCTAAATATTTTCTAAAATAAAGTTTGCACAAATTTCAAGTGTTTTATGATATGTCATGTATTATGTACTATGACACCATATGTCGAGACTTAAATTGAGTTTTTTTTTGTGATATTTGCGTTTTCTAAGCTCAAAATTTATTCGTGTATATATATTTAACTGAGCTCGATCTCATCCGAATATGAAAAAATTTAAACAAGCCTAGTTTGAACACCTCTACAGAATCTCGATTCAAGCTCAACCAAATTCTGATTTCGAAGAGTGAACTAGGCTTCATTTTCTTCATCATTAAGGTATGTAATTATTAAACAAATAAATTTCGTTGATTTTAAATTTATATAATGGTCTATAACTCTTTCATTAATCTATTTGCTTCATTTTCTTCATCATTAAAGTATGTAATTATTAAAAAAAAATTAATTTTGACGATTTTAAATTTATATATTGGTCTATAACTCTTCCATTAATCTATTTGCTTCATTTTCTTCAATATTAAGGTATCTATTTTTTAAACTAATTAATTTGGACTATTTTTCATTTTAATTTTGGTCTATAACTCTTCCATTAATCTATTTGATTTATTTTCTTTATCATTAAGGTATTTAATTATTAAAAAAAATTAATTTGGACGATTTTTAACTTATCTTTTAGTCTATAACGCTTCCATTAAACTATTTGTTTCATTTTCTTCATGATTACGGTATCTCATTATTTAACAAATTAATTTTGACGATTTTAAATTTATATATTGGTCTATAACTCTTCCATTAATCTATTTCCTTCATTTTCTTCAATATTAAGGTATCTAATTTTCCAATTAATTAATTTGGACTATTTTTCGTTTTTATTTTGGTCTATAACTCTTCTATTAATCTATTTTCTTCATTTTCTTCAACATTAAGGTATATAATTTTTAAACTAATTAATTATGAACATTTTTCATTTATATTTTGGTCTATAACTCTTCCTTGGAAACCGTTTATCTCCTCGTTTTTTCCTGAATAACTTCTTGAATCTCTTGGTGAACAATGTCATTTCTTCATCATCATCGGAAGGCTCATCATCAATAGGGCATGAAGCTTTCAAGGCAATGCCTCTTTCTCCTTTTCTTTCATCCTCATCTCCTTTTACTTAGTTCATCTCTTGTGTCATGAGAGATCCCATGAGCTCATCCAAAGAAAGCTTTGTTATGTCTCTGGCTTCTTGAATGGTGGCGACCTTTGGTTCCCAAGCTTTTGGTAGACATCTAAAATCTTTCTCATCATTTCAACATTAGTATATTCTTTACCTAGAGATTTAAGATTGTTTATAATATCGGCAAAGTGAGTAAACATGGATGAAATAGTTTCATCGGGTTTCATCTTAAAAAGCTCATAACTATGTAGAAGCATACAAACCTTGTTCTCCTTAACTTGATTTGTGTTTTCATGGGCCATTTGGAGTTTGTCCCAAATTAAGTCAAGTGCACCATTCATAGCTTTGGAATTTAAGGACATAAGTTTTAAATCAGCATCATTCCACTTTTTTTCATCTTTCAACTTACCTTCCTTGTCTCTATGAAATTTAGGACCATTTGAGATAACTCTCCACAGCTCATAGTCCACGGCTTGGATGTAAATCTTCATCCATTGAACAAAGGAGGTTGGTTAGTTGATTTACATTCAGCCAATGAAGAACTAACAAGGGTTGTCATAGATAAAAATATTAAACCTCAGCTCTGATACCAATTGTGAATCTAAATAACAACCCAAGAGGGAGGGTGAATTGAGTTTTAATAAAAATTAAAACTTTTTTCCAAGATAATTTAAGCAATAGAAAAATAAAGCAAAAAGCACAACAAATATGAATATGGGATAAAAAAAATAAGAGAGATAGAGTTAGTAAGACGACACCGCGATTTTAAGTGGTTCGACCAGTACTTACCAATGTCTACCCCCAAGGCTATTGACTTCCTTGGGCTTTCTTCACTATTCTCCAAATATAAAATACACCTTAGATTCTTGGGTGCTAAGGAATCTTTAAAAAGCACTTTCGAGCTCATACTTTAACTATCTTTACAAATCCCAAAACCCAAGGGATTTTCTCTAACCTCACGAGTATGGCCAAGCGTTTACCCAAGACTCAAGTGTTCTACAAAATATGGATACAAAGGAAGAATAAAGAATGGATCTCTAAGCCGAATAAGCAAGTGAAAAGTACAAAAGTGTCCAACAAGACAAAATTCTCAAAAGAAAGTTAAAGTTTGGCAGGTGGGACCACAAGCTTTCTTGGTACGTGCGTTCTTCTCTCTTCTTCAAAGAACTTTTTCTCTTTAGAAGTTAGGGCATATAATAATTACAAGTGTGTTGTTTTTATCTATCTATATCTTTCTATTTATACCCTCTTTGACTTCAACGGTTTTCAAAGCGCTCAAAAGTATCGATGAAAGGGCACTATTGACTTTTTGAAGCATTTTAAATGAGCAGCATTGTTCCAGATTTTCTTTGAAATCGTAGTACGTGTCGACACATGGTCAGCATGTGTTTACACCTTAAAAATTGGTTTGAAAATGTGCTCTCGGGTGTAAGTGCAATGTCTCGACACTATTCTTCAATGTGTTGACACCATGAATTCAGCTCTCGGGTGTAAGTGTAATGTGTGGACACCCCAAAAACTGCTATGTCAGTGCAATGTGTCGACATCATTCCTCAATGTGTCAACACTATCACTGCTAGAGAGAAAATTTAGCAACTTGAAATTGTCCAATTCATTTCAACACTTCTTGAAACACCTACAATATAAAAAATTGATCCATCAACTTGTGTAATGGTGTTCAAGTCCTCTTAAAAATATTTTAAAGAGAAAACTTCAATCTTTTGAAATATATTTTACAAATAGTGGATTAACAAGGTAAAATCTAAAAGTCTTCAAAGTACTTAGAATTTTTGTTATCATCAAAATAAAATATGGATTGTTTGCAAAATAACCTTGGGCTAACAGTTTATAACTCTTCCATTAAATTATTTGCTTTATTTTCTTCATCATTAAGGTATGTAATTCTTTTAAAAAATTAATTTGGACAATTTTAAATTTATCTATTGGCCTATAATACTTCCATTAATCTATTTGCTTCATTTTCTTCAGCATTAAGGTATCTAATTTTTAAACTAATTAATTTGGACGATTTTAAATTTATCTATTGGCCTATAATACTTCCATTAATCTATTTGCTTCATTTTCTTCAGCATTAAGGTATCTAATTTTTAAACTAATTAATTTGGACTATTTTCATTTATATTTTGGTCTATAACTCTTCAATTAATCTATTTGCTTTATTTTCTTCATCATTAAAGTATATAATTTTTGAACAAATTAATTTAGACAATTTTTAATTTATCTTTTGTTCTATAACTCTTCCATTATTCAAATTGCTTCATTTTCTTCAATATTAAGGTATATAATTTTAAAACGAATTAATTTGTACTATTTTTCATTTATATTTTGGTCTATAACTGATCCATTAATCTTTTTGTTTCATTTTCTTCAATATTAAGGTATCTAGTTGTTAAACTAATTAATTTTGGTCATTTTTAATGTTCATTATTTTGTAATCTTTTTTCTGAATAAATAAATTTATTGAAAAGAAAATAAATTAAATTTGAGCATATTAGTAAAATATGCATTTGATTATATCGATATATGAATGGATTAATATTATCCATAACGATTTGCTATCCCTCTATATATTAAATATATGTTGTCAGTCATTTTTGCCAATTAACATAGGTTATATATGAATCTAAATATTTTCTAAAATAAAGTTTGCACAAATGTCAAGTGTCGAGACATGATTTTAGTTTTGACTGTGATATTTGTGTTTTCTAAGCTCAAATTTGGTTGGTTGGTTCGAGTTGGAGCTCGATTCGAATTAACTCAAACTCGACTCGTGTATATATGGTTTAATCGAGCTCGATCTCGTTCGAACATAAAAAAATTTAAACGAGCCTGGTTCGATCACCCCTGCATAATCTTCAATTCAAGGCTCACTTAGTAGCAAATGGTTACTCACACAGGAAATGATATGATTATTTTGAGATTTTCTCCCTGATTGTCAGGCACACTTCTATCAGGGTAGTGTTGGCATTGGTAACTCACTATGACATTTTTGGAGCAGATGGATGTGAAGACTACTTTTCTACTTGACGATTTTGAAGAGTAGATTTACATGAAGCATCCATAAAGGTTTAATCAACCTAGACATGAGAACTTGGTCTGTAAATTGAAGAAGTCACTTTATGGATTGAAGCAATTTCTATGTCATGGGCAATGAAACCTTTAGAGCAACTTTGATAGCGCATCAATGTATTCACAAGATCTCTGTAATATTGAAATCGCATATTGCAATTGGGGCACCATGTCCAAAATTTGACATGAAGGACAAGGTGTTGGAAAGGTTTAGCATGGGGAATGCAAAACCGATTAGTACACATTTGGCTAATCATCATTTCTCTACGTCGCAATACTCGAAGACAGTTGAAGAAACTGAAGACAAGTCAAAAGTCTCATATGACAATGTAATGAGGTGTCTAATGTATGTCATGGTACGTACCACGCCAGATTTGACTCATGTAGTCAGCATGAGGAGCAAGAATATGATAAATCCAGGGAGACAACATTGAGATGCAGTCAAGTGGATTTTCAAATATTTTAGAGGTACTACAGATTATGCCATTATATTTGGAAGACAGCAAAGTGATCTGTCAGTTGTGGGATATGTGGATGCAGATTATGGTAAAAGTTGGATAGCAAAAGATCGAACACAGGTTATGTGTTTACTCTTGGAAGAGTGCCTATTTGTTAGAGGTATGTGATTCAATTTGTTGTTGCATTGTCCACAACTAAGGCAGACTATATGGCGATCTTACAGGTTTCTAAGGAAACTATGCGGCTTACCGGGCTAGCTAAGGAGCTAAGTGTTAAACAAAGTGGAGTTTAGTTGCATTGTGATAGTCAGAGTCTCATTTATATGGCGAAGAACCAAGTATATCATGCAAGGATCAGGCGTTAGCATATTGATGTGAGGTTTAACAAGATCAGGGAGTTGGTTGCTTTTGGTTAATTATTACTAGAGAAAGTTCACACCTTTGAGAATGCAGCAAACATGTTGACTAAGTCAGTTATTACGGAGAAGTTCGCGGATTGCTTGGACTTGATAAATATCTCCAAGTGCTAGAGAAAGGATGTGTCCCTAACTTATTAGTTCCAGGTGGAGGCCAAAATTCTTTGATTTTCTCCTAAGTGGTAATATTCGGCAAGGTAGATATTGTTTGATGAGGGAATGAAAAAGATTGAATTTGAGTACACAACTCACGAAGAGAAAATGAAGATAAAAGGTAGCGAAGCTCAACAAAATTGTGATTTCAAAGAGTGAATGTATTTTCTGAATTGCCTACTTCAACATCATCCACCACATATTTATACTACTTACATTAATTGTGCTACATACTTCAAGGTGACATATTAACAAACCACATTAAATCCCTGTGTCAATTTTTTTGCTCTCTTTCGCTCTCTCTTCAATTTAGGTTTATTATTCATCGTTGGTGTGCACGATAACAACAAATATAATGATCAGAAAAAGGTGCTACGGAGTTTAAATGAAAAGGAGTTCGTTTCTTTCTTCTTTTTTTCAATTAGAACCAATTTTTTATTTATTAGTTGGGAAATTGGCAATTAGTCACTGGGTTTATACCACTCTGACAATATGGTCACTAGGGTTCATTTTTTTACAATATAATCACTGAGTTAATACCCCCGTAACAATCTGGTCTTGTCGTCCAGCTTCCGTCTAATTTCTAAAGGAATAAAACACCATGACATCAAACGAACACGCTCGCGCCACATAAGCAAAACGATGCGTTCAACAGTCAAGGAAATTAAAAGAAATAATGCTAAACGACACAAAGTTGTGAAGCAGCCTAAACACACCGTTTTACTAACAAGTAACATAAACAAAAGGGTGAACGAAATTGAACCAGAAAATTTGTCTAGGTGTTCGCACCCTCCCCCCTCCCCCGAAGAAGAGAACATAGTGCCCTAGCACCGTGATTTCCACCCATTGAGAAAGATTTGAGGGGCTTGTTGATTTCTGAATTTCAAATCAAAGAGTGAAGCCATTTTTAGATCTATTCGTCGGTGATTAACATAAACACTGTTGTTTTTCTATTTGCTTTGGTAAGGCAACCTAGTCATTTGCGTACCCAAATGCCCATTCTCTTTTTAACGTTTTGTAGCTTACTATATGTACCTTTTGTGCAAGTGACTGGGTGGTCCATAATCTTGTCTTTCCATATAAAACTCTTGCAAGTGGACGCCGAGAGTAAAAAATGGGTAACGGTAGGATCACAAACCGACTTTCTCTTTTGTGTTTTTTGTAACAGTTGTTGTCATTATGCTTTTGATGTCTTTTAGTGTTCACCCAACTGTAAATGCACGTGATTTATTGTCTTCTGTCTTTTTGTACATTATAGAAGTTGTTGTAGGTCCTTAGGTTTTGGTTGAATGATTGTTTGAAACACATAGAGATCACTAGGTTTTAACATAAGGGCGTTAGGGTTTACGAATTGCTTTAAATGATTCTGTCGTGTGTTCTGTGTTGAGTTCCCTTATTTTCGAGTGAGATGGAAACAAAGCCCCTTGAGAAGGCATTGAAGAATCACTTGCAAATGGTAGCTTATTCTTGACTGTATACATCCTATATGTTGTGGTTGTATATTCATTTGATTTTGATTTTGATTTTTTGCTCAGTAGTTGTTTATTTAGTTTCCGAGATGATTTTAACTGCTCGTATTATGGTTCTTTCTTCTTTGCACTACACGTGAGCTTCACAGTTTGTATATCAATTGAGGAACAATGACCTTTTGGTTGCAATATATTTTAAGTTTATATTTTGAGTTTCAGATGAATTTGTTAACAATTACTAATTACCTATGATATTTCTTAGGTTTACTATAGATAGTGGTCCACCATGGTGGGCGATTTGTTGGGGACCGTGAAGGGATTTATAAAGGAAGGAAGGTAGACGATTTGGGGAAATTGAGTGTGGATTACCTCTCCTAAATTGAGACTCAGGCGGCGGTGCTCGATCTTCATTATTTGAGGATGGGAACTTTATGGTATACATTTGATGATGAAGATTGGATCAGTATTAGGACATTGAAGAGTGATACTGATGTGATTGAGTTGATTAATAGAGCAGTAACTGAGCTGCGATCTATTCTCCATGTATACGTTGACCATGTGGTTGAAGAAACGCTCATAACTATGCGGATCATTTTATTACCGTCCGGAATATGTTATTCGTTACCGTCAGAACGCGGTTTGTAATGTCCAGACTGTGATTTCTATTCATGACGATTTTTAATTTGTCACTATATCCTCACGATTATGATTCGTTAGGTAATGTACATTTGGATTTTGTATAAAACGCGTCCAGACGTCATTGTAAAAATTGTAACGATTCTAATGGTCACTCAGTTACGACGATTTGGATTTTGTCACCCTGTATATTGTTCGAACAGTTTTCATGTTCGTTCGGACGTACAAATTCCATCCGGACCATACGTAAAGGGTTCGAACGCTTATTTTTTATGTAGTCTCACTGCTTTATTTTTATACGTGGCCCAATCAAATTTAACGTCATTAAATATGCCGATGCATTCGAAATGGATCTAGAACTTAAACCGTCCGGATTGGTTTTATTGGTCCAGACGTCGGGTAAAAGAATCTGAATTAACTATCTGGACGACCTTTTTGTGTTGTTCGGAGGGTGGCGAAAAATTGTGACATTCTAATGGTCACTCAATTACGACGATTTACAATTTGTCACCCAGCACAGAGTTTAGACAGTGTATTTGGGAGTCCGGACGGGTTTATTTTTTTGTGACGAGTTTTATCATCACTCATTCGCGACGCGTGTATGTCGTCACACCAGAAATACGTCCGAACGTTGTTTTGACCAGTCCAGACAGTTTAGGAGTTCCTGGATTGTTTTGGGTGACAAAATTAATATTTTGTCAGAGAAAGTAAACTTTAGGTGACAAAGTTTGGTTTTGACACCCTAAATTTTGTCACCTAAACCTATATTTCTTGTAGCGAAGTGGGCTAAGCCCAGAAATAGTTGGCTCTGATACCATGTCAAGTTTCTTCCCAAAACCAATTGGCAATAGGAAGACGTGGCTCAATAGGTATATAAAGCACAAGATTAAATGGTCAATGTGGGATTCTAACTCTCCCCTATGTTAGATAATATAATAAAATCTTCCTCTTCCTATCAACTTAAGCTTTGAGGATGAGTGGTAGATTCACATGGTATCAGAGTCAAGGTCCTAAGTTCGAGCCCTGACTCCGCACTCTACCCCAATTTTAATTAAATATTGCACGTGTTGGGCCTCCCAATTAAAGGAGAATTCGGCCCACACGTGAGGGGGAGTGTTAGAGAATATAATAAAATCTTCCTCTTCCTGTCAGCTTAAGCTTTTAGGATGAGTGGTAAATTCACAATTCGGAACTTAACTAAGACAATTCTGATAAGTCTTATGAATTATGAACGAAAAATTAGAGCAAAAACAGCAAGTTAAGTTGATGTTTTTCAACTGGGTCAGATATTTCTCCTCATGTATGTCTTCAATTCATCCAGGTGCTATATGAGAAAGGAGGCACAAAATTTGGCTTTCTGAGCTTGTCACCACTAGGTTGCTTGCCAGCCTTAAGAGCTCTAAACCACAAAGCCGACACCGACGGTGGATGCTTTGAAGAGGCATGTGCACTCGCACAAGCACATAATAACACCTTAAAACTTGTCCTGACAAATCTTGAACATCGATTGAAAGGATTCAAGTACTGCAACTCCAACTTCTATTATTGGCTCCTCAACAAAATAAATAACCATTCTCAATATGTACATCTGCTAGTTGTACCTAAACAACTGCAGCGCTCTATTCAAAATAAAAACAGGCTAATAAACTATTTTTCATATTGCTAGTTTTGTCTCGGACTGAATCAAGAAATTACTGCGTTGGCTCAAGTAGCATCCCCTCCCTTTGGGGAGGAATTATTCGGGTATCAATTCCCCATGTTTGTAGAATTCTACTACTGTAGAATTGATTTTAAAAAAAACCCAAGATGAACTGCCATGCATATAGTTATCCTGCAGAGTATAATGTACACAGATGGAGGATCTAATTCTGAGTCACAAACTTTTGCAATGTGTACGGTTTCAAAAATGGAATGAATGCTTGTTGTGGAGCCGGACCCTTTGGGGGCATTTTTTCCTGTGGAGACACAATGGATATCTCAGATTACCAGTTATGCGACCTTGTTGACGATTACTTTTGGTGGGATTCTGTCCATCCAACAGAGAAACTCCATGAGCAACTTGCCAAGGCTCACTGGAATGGACCTCCTTCCTCTGTCAGGCCATACAACCTACAAGACCTCTTCCTCAGCAAAGACAAGCTCATCGTTGAGGATGAAGTTGAAGACCCAGATATTGTTAGTGTATTTTAGTATTGACTTAATTCTGTTACTAATTAAGTCCAAATTGAGTTATAATTTCTTATTAAATAAGTTTGAGTCTAAGTGTTCAAGAGGATAAGATTGCATTGATAAGGATAAGCATTTGTGATACTCAAGACCAGTTCAAAAATCTCGACAAACATGATGATCTTCTCGATTTCTAATGAGATTGTATCACTAGATAATTAAGGATAAGCCGTTAAACTTGATTTTCTCGAGTCTTGATGTGACTATATAATAACATTAAATACTTGTGATACCTAGATCTAGGGTGCAAAGGCATTATAATATTTCCTATATGTCCAAAAAGAAAAATCTACTCCATGTAAGGAGGCTTATTGGAGCCCCTATTTGAGAGAGAAAAACATCTTAGAGATTTCAGATCTAAATTACTAGTTTTTTCTCTCATCCAATCACCTTGAAACTAATCTCCTGTTGTAAAGCCTTAAGAGTTTTGAAGAAATTTGGTTGCCGGACTTTCAAAGTTGAAGAATGGTGTCGTTCGTGAAGAGTCTATAAGAAGAACTTAAGGAGTTTGAGGTTATTACCGCACGGATCAAATACGAATAAGGTTATTTGGATTATTACATTGGTTGACGCAAAGAGGTTTGCTAGTGTCTGAATAACTATTTTTATTTTTTCATATATTTCAAATGGCGCTTGAAATGGTTTTTCTTTTGAAAGGAACTTCACAAGTTTTCCACTTCGTCAACAAAAATTCTTCCCTTTGTGTGATTGTAGTTTTATTTATTTTTCCTTTATTTTTTTGTTGAAAGAGTTTTAAACAGAGGAAAACACATATTTCATCTCCCAAAGGTCAATTAGGCCTAAAGTGTGATTTTTTCAAATATGTTACAGCATACAAAGGAAACGGCAAAAGATCGAGAAGATTCCATATATGCAGCCTTGTGACAAAACACTCGGAAACAAGAGAGTACTAAAACAAAAATGTGTTCTAGAGAGAGAGACTTATCCCTCTCTCTAGAACCCTCTCCTTTTTGCGAGGGGAGGAGCTCCCCTCCCTCTCCTCTCCTCCGGCTCCGCTCCTGGTGGCCGATGGTTCCCTTTTTTCTTGTTTTTCGCCAATTTTTGTTCTTTTTTTGGTTATTTCGGAAGCTCGATCCTGGCCTCTCTGGTGGAATTTGGTGTACACAGCCCCCGTGGTGGGCTACCTCTCCTCCTGGTGTCCAATTCTGGCCAGGAGCGGTGGCCAACGGCCGGCCCGTGAGTCCTCACGCACGTGAATCTCACGCTCCCGACCTCTTTTGCCTCCCATCTTGCTGTTTTGCACTTTTCTTGGAGGTTTGGCCCCGTCCCACCGTGCTCTACCCCTCCTGGAGGTCCCTGCTATCCCCGTCCAACCTCCCTTTGCCAACACCTAGCGGTCACGCATGACCTTGCGCACATGTGCTGCCTGAGGGCTCGGCGTTTTCTCTTCCTGCCGCCCCTTGTGAGTTTTTGAGGCCCTTTTTTTGTGCCGCCTAATGTTGCCCCTTCTCCTCCTCCCCTGCATGTAGCCAGTCTTTGCCTGAAGCTCCCCTAAAGGAGTCGGATCGTTGCTCGGTTTGCCCTCCTCCAGTGGAAGCCGCCATCTCCTTGAGTGGTGGTTTTGTTGTGTTCTGGTTTTGTTGTGTTCTGTTCTTTGTAACTGGTTTGTGTTTGTGTTATATTCTGGTCCTTGAGACCGCATTGTGTTTGTGTTGTGTTATGGCTCTTGTGGCTAGTTTGTGCTTCTGGTTGTTTCATGGCCCTTGTGGCTGTTGGTGGTCTCAGCTCTTGTGTCCGGTTATTGTAGGGCCTTTTGGTCCATTTAGATTTTTCGCTGGTCATTTGGTCATTTTTCAGTTTTGTATTGGCTGTATGCTTCTCGATTTTTAATATATTATCTTTACCGAGAAAAAAAAAGACAAAATACTCGGTGCTGGTGTGTCAATTAGTTTGGTGCATTATAGAGAAATTATAGTCTAATTTGAATATTCTTTCTTGTATATATAATACCCTTTACAAAATATTTGTTTGTCGAATGGAATACAATTGAATTTTCTCCATCTTTCTCTTCGTCTGCATTCTGCAACTTTTCATTTTTCCATTCCTCCAATATTAATACCAACTTATTTTAATTAAATTTATTATACTAGTTATAAAAAAGAGTGTAAAATAATATGTTATGTATTTAATATTAAGTATAAAGGTTTTTTTGATACTATTACAAGTTACTATTGATTTTAATTTGTTAAAAACACATAACTACAAAATATAACTTAGAAAATGTGTTAAGAATTTTTTTTTAAGGTGTCATTCTCAACATCCACGACATTAGCGTTCCACCACTCTCCTGCAATTACATGCATTTTATTAATGATTAGTTACTAATCAATCGATGATACGTGAATTAGGAATGAAGTGCTTGTTATAGTACTTTATTAGTAAAAAGTATGCTTTTTGATGAGATTTTTCATTGAATTATAATTTTGCATATATATATCATAGTGTTGGACGATTTAATCGTGTTTTTCACAACCGGAAACACGATTAAATTCATTTGAATCAAGTGCACAATATAACACATTCATAGCTTTAGCATTTAAAGACATAAGTCTAAGATCAACATCATTCCATTCATTTTCATCTTTCAACTCTCCATCCTTATCTCTAGGAAATGTAGGACTATTTGAGATAACTCTCCATAGTTCATAGTCCACGGCTTGGATGTAAATCCTCATCCTAGCCTTCCAATAATTGTAACAAGTGCCATTGAAAAAGGGAGGTCTATTTGTGGATTGACCTTCAGCTAAGGAGGTGCTAACAAAGGTTCTCATAGATAGAGATATTAAACCTCAACTCTAATACCAATTGTGAGTCTAAATGACAACCCAAGAGGGGGGGTGAATTGGGTTTTATAAAAACTTTACCCCTTTTTGACAAAAATACAGATCTAAAAGATACTCCGTTTTAACAAATAAAACTGAAAGTCTGAATGTGTTTAAGGCTAAGCAACTATAAGCAATAAATGATAAAGCTTAAAGCACAACAATTATGGTTATGAGACAAACAATGAGAGAGATAGAGTTAGAGAGATAACACCGTATTTTTAGGTGGTTCGGCCAACACTTGCCTACGTTCACCCCCAAGGCAATTGACTTCCTTGCTCTTTCTTCACTATTGTAATAGCAAATACACCTTAGCTTCTCAGGCGCTAAAGAACCTTTACAAAGCGTTTTGCGAGCTCACGCTTCAACTTTCACAAATCCTCACAACCTAGAGGATTTCTTCTACTCTCACAAGTAGGACCAAGTGTTTTCCCAATACTCAAAGGTTTTACAAATGATGGCTACAAGGAAGGCTCTCTAAGCCGAATGAACAAATGAAGCACAAAAGGTGGAATGACTCTCTAAGCCAAATAAGCAAGTGGAAATCTCACAATATGTGGAATGGCTCTCTAAGCCAAATTATCAAATGGAAAGCTCAATAGAGTGCAAGAGGATCAGATTCTAAAAGGAGATCTAGAGTTTGGAAGATATGAGCACAAGCCTTTTTGGTAGATGTGAGTTTCCCTCTTCTTCAATGCACTTTCTCTCTCTAGAAGCTAAGGCAAGGAGTGATTGCAAGTGGGTTGTCCCTTCTTCAAGAAATCTCTCTCTCTGTGGAGGCTAGGTCGTCAATGATGAGCAATGGAGGAAGATTGAACAATGAGCTTTGTTCTTGAATGATTTAGCAAGTGAAATCTTTGGATTTTGGACTTTCTCTCTCTAGATATTTCGTTGATGGTCGAGCTCTTCTTCTCTCTCTCCATCTTCTTCTTTTTATAGCTTCTAGGTCTTCAACGGTCATAAAGGGTCTTCTTGGAAAGTTGGAGAGCCGTTGGAGTGGTTAAAAGACAATTTGAACCATTTAAAAAGAGTTGGCGTCGTTTCCAGAGAATCTGAAATTTCGCACAATGTGTCGACACATTGATTGTATGTGTTGACACATTGAACTTGGTCTTGAAATGCAAACTCTCGGGTGTTAGTTCAATGTGTCGACACTATGCTCCAATGTCTCGACACTTCCAACACTTAGTCAAAAAAATCACTTTGAAATCTAGAAAATGTAAACTCTCAGGTGTTAGTTCAATGTGTCGACACCATGGTCCAATGTGTCGACACTTCCAACACTTAGTCAAAAAAACACTTTGAGTTCCGGAAAATGTAAACTTTCGGGTGTAAGTGCAATGTGTCGACACCATCACTCAATGTGTCGACACTTATAAGTGCTGGAGAGTCTTTTAGCAACTTCAAAGTGTCAAATTCATTCCAAACTTCTTTTAACACCTAGATTATGAAAAATTGATCTTATCAACTAGTGTAATGGTGTTCAAGTGCACGTTAAAAATATTTTAAGGAATTAACCTCAATCCTTTCGAAATACAACTTGGAAATTGTGGATTGACAATGTAAAATCTAAAAGTCTTCAAAGTACTTAGAATTTTTGTTATCTTCAAAATCAATTATGGATTGTTTGCAAAACAACCTTGGGCTAACATTGTATATTATACACTTGGGGGTCAGTGGCGAAAAGTTTAGAAAACCAATTCACCCCCCCTCTTGGGTTGCCTTAATCCTGAAAACTATGACTCACAATTGGTATCAGAGCATGGTGCTCATTATACAAGATTTAACCATCTTGAGTTGGAATGGCAACTTCAAGCTTCAACACTCATGTTGAAGGGCTTTCCACACTTAGACCTCTATTTTTTGATGAAAATGATTATACATATTGGAAAGCTAGGGTGAAAATTTTTATTCAATCCATCAATTATGATCTATGGTTATGCATATTAAATGGTCCACATATTCCTACTAATAAAGTTGGAGAATTTGAAAACAAAAATGAATATAGTGACCTAGATAAAAAAGAAAATTTCCTTGGATGCTAGAGCAATGAATATTCTTTACTGTGCTTTAGGTAAATATGAGTTTAATATAATATCTTATTGCACAAATGCTAAGGAAATATGGCATGCTCTAGAGATTATACAGGAAGGGATTAATATGAATGATGAAAGCTCCTCCGAAGAAGAAGATGAGGGAGAAATCGAAAACAAGTACTTCATGGCTCTAGAAGACAATGAGGTATATTCTTCAGATGATGAACCTAAATTTTCTTATGTTGAACTTCAAAATGCCTTTAATAAACTTTTTGGCCAATTTGAAAAATTAGGTTCAAAATATACATCATTGAAAAAGATACTCATTTTGATCTCAAAAGAAATAGATTTATTGAAAAATGAGCGAGGTACTCTAAAGCTAGAAAATGATTTACTCCAACAAAAAGCTTTAGATTTTGATAATGAGAAAGTTGCTTTGAACAAGAAAATAATCTCTCAAAGCAAAATTGTTGAAAAATTTACTCAAAGAAGCAAAATATTGGAAAATATGCTTAGTAGTCAAAGATTTGTCTTTGACAAAAGTGGCTTACGCTACAAGCCTTCAATTCACCAAAAATATTTTAAAAATTATTTTGTGAAGGCTAAGTCTTTTAATGCACCTACTAAAACATGTCATTTTTGCAACAAAGATGGACATCTTATTTTTTATTGTGCATTAAAGAAACTTGGGAGCAAGACTCTCAAGAAAGCATGAGTTCCAAAAGGAACCAAAACTAATCTTAAAGGACCCAAGAAGGCTTGGGTACCAAAAACAGTTTCTTGATTCTCTTATAGGATGGAGCAATAAAGGGTGTTTGAATGAAACTTGCCTATCATGAAGGCTTGTGACATTTGAGGACAAATGCTAAGGGGAAAACCTTTGGTAATTTCTAAATTCTAGATTGAGAATATGTTTTTAATGTTGGTTGATTAAATTACATTGTTGGTTGATGTTATTTTTCTATGTGTTTATGTTATAAATGCAAATGTATTTATCTTTGACATATTTCTTGGATTTATCAAATTGGAACATCTATAAGTTATCACTTTTACAAAAATCATGAACTTTGATGAGATTTTGTGAGCTTGAATTTTCTTTGGTTGAGAATTACCTTTAAATTGTCATTGGTAGCTAAGAGGTTGGTACAAACCCAATCGGTGGGCTACTATCGTAATAGCGATGGACTCTTGAGTCCCCGTTAGACATCCTCTATTCCATTTTAATGAGATTATCATTTAAAACCAAAAATTGTTCTTTTGGATGAAAAATGAACTTTTGAATTATATCAATGCATTCTCTTTTTGATTCACAAAGGAGGAGTTTTCTTAAATGTTTATATGCTTGTATTCCCTTTGATCAAATGATGGTTTTTGTTAGAATGCATATTTGGGGAAAAATGTGTCCTTTGTCTTTTTGATGTGACAAAGGGGGAGAAATGTGCTAATAGTTTTGATGACTGTATATTCTCCTTTTTGAATTGGATTATGAACATTGATTGTATTATTCTTATATGATTTCCATTGGATACTAATGTTTTGTCTCAAGTTTCAAATGTTTGTCCAATTGCAAAAGATAGGGGGAGTCATCCCAAAACTATCAATTTATTGTCATCATCAAAAAGGGGGAGATTGTGTTGGCTTTTGTGCACAATCGAGATTTTGATGATTTCAATAAATAGATTAAGTTTATAAAACAAACATCTTCAAAGATAAAGACGTTTTGATGAAAGAGTTAAAGACTTGAAGAAAGAAGAACAAGAAGATGCAAGGAGCTCAAAAGTGAATATTCAAGACCTTAGGGTATAATCCTTATAACTCTTTGTTTCACTTTTGACAAGGATTATAAATCACACTTGCATATCTTTCAAAACGTGTATAAACCATTTTATCTTTTGTTTGAAAGATTAAAATATTTTTAAAGGTTTCAAAACACCCCAATCAAACTCTCAAACCTTTCATAAACTTATGAGAAATAAGGCTTTAAAATTGAGAGTTTAAAAGTTGTCAAAAACATGGTTTTAAATGAACCGGTCTATGAAAATGATTTGAAGCGGTCGACCGCTACACGAAGCGGATGATGTTGACAGCATTCAAATTTATGACCGTTGAGCAACGACTAGTTGCAACGGTCGACCGGTACATGAAGCGGTCGACCGGTACAACGGTAAAATTGTTCTCCAACAGTTATAAACGGCTAGTTTTCATATGTGGCCTATAAATACACATCCATAACGTCTAAAATACAAAGAAACAACCACATATCATTTCTACTACTTGAGAAATATTTTAAACCTTCATATTCTATATTTCTCATATCATTCATACAAAACACACTTTCATATCCTTTTCTTTGTGTGAATAAAGAGAGAGCTTTCCATTTTTATATCCACTCTTTGAGAGAGTCTTGTTCTTAAATATTCCTATCAAAAGATTTGTTTCCTTTAGTGAGGTTGTTCACTAAAGAAGAAGCTTTGAGAGTGTATATCTCAAGCTTGGTGAGGTTGTGAGTGGTGAGCCAGAAAAACCGCTTGGGTGGGTTTGCGTGTTGAGCCCGTGAAAAATACTTGCACGGTTCTCTAGCACCTGGAAGCTATAGTGTAAGCTATTTGAAGAATAGTGGAAAAACCTCAAGACTCGGTGAAGGAGCTCGAGGGGTGGATGTAGGCGGGCTTGCTGAACCATCTAAAAATCACGTGTTTGCTTCTCTATCCCTACTTTTACTTTTGACACATATTTACTCTTATTGCATATTATATATTTGTGCTAATTTAGTAGTTCTTTGCAAACACATCTTTGGGGGTCAATAGAGAAAAGTTTAGAAAACCAACTCACCCCCCCTCTTGGGTTGCCTTAATCTTGAAAACTAGGACTCACAGGTACATAGTACTCAATTAGTTTGTTTACTTGTATAGTTGTTATTATTAGGATTCTTATAAGTAATTTACAATTTTATCATTCCATATGGTGTTTGTGATGCAGGAAAAAGAGAAACAAGTTATAATTGATCGAGTAGAGCTATATAAAGCGGCTCATTCACGTTCTGATGGGTCTCCAATTAATCCGGATATAGCAGTGAAAATAGTATGTCACTATTACATTCATTTTGATTTGAATATGCAAATGACCAATCATAATTTAACTATATGTTCTATTCTTTCAGAGGCAAATGGAGGAGATTCAAGTGAATGATCCAACCATTTCACAAGCCTTGAGCCAATCTAGAATGGGTGGCAGCATCAGTTGGTCACCATCTTATCGCTATGCACAAGTGATTGGTCCAGAACGACATGGTCGCATTCGCGGAGTTGGACTAGGACCAACTCCTTCATCTCATCCTACCAACACCAGCAGAATATCCACTCAGCCTATATCCTCTAATAATGAGGAAATAGTGAAAATTCGGGATAAAATAAAGAC
Source organism: Myrica gale (assembly GCA_963930655.1). NCBI lineage: Eukaryota > Viridiplantae > Streptophyta > Magnoliopsida > Fagales > Myricaceae > Myrica > Myrica gale. Next base: position 20,595,477 of record OZ005600.1, on the reverse strand, counting down.
TATGGAGTCTACAATTTCATCGCTTCAATCTACAATCCAAATGATGACTAAAGCCTGGGTAGAAATTTTAGTTACTTACCCTCACATAATCACTATCGATTCTATTTATGTATTTTTCTAGTTAATTGTTTGTTTAACTTTTGTAGGAGCAACGTGAAAACCAAAATGTTGTCAATTCTAACCCATCTCAAGTTCCACCATCAATTCATAGATCATCTCATGCAAGCCGGAAAACGTTTCATGGTAAGATACTAACATAAATGAAGATTGTCATTAATTTGATGTTGTGTTTACTAAACTCTTGTGTTTGTATTTATTTATTTTTATCTTTGTTCATGTCATTACTGTTTGTTAATTTTCCAATATTGCAATTGCAGACAATGTTGATGGTGAGGGTGATGGCGCTAGTGGTAATACAGATGGTACAGATATTGCTGAAGCAGATGGTGCTGTGGAGGTGCTGAAGCTGCTGAAGATTAAAGTTATTGTTATTTGTTGTTAAATGTCATTACTTGCTAGTTTTTAGACTACTGAGAAACTTTTAAAACTTATTTGTGTTTGTTGCAAAACTTGTGAGACGTGGTTATTTAGTCAATAATGAAATATATATTTTTTATTATATTTTTCTACTACAGCGTTATTAATACTGATATAGTGGAGTTTTAAACCGCTGGATGAAAATAAAACAATAAAAAAAAGTAAAACATTGGCATAGACCCTTTAGTGGCGGTCGACAAAACGCTGCTAAAGATATGTAGCAGCGTTTCAAGAAAGGCTGCCAAAAAATCAGGTCTATAGCTAGATAACCGCCGCTATAGAACTTCGGGTCTATAGCGGTGGTCGCGACCGCCCTATTGATTTGAGGTCTTCCCCAGCGGTTGCGAAAACTGTCGTTATAGCCTACTGCGAAGGTTATATAGCAACAATTAAAAAAACCATTGGTAATGATTTAGCAACTGTTTTTTGGTCCTTTAGCAGCAATATTTGACCGCCGCTAAAGGTCGGTTTTTGTAGTGATTTCATATGAGATATTTGAAATGGATTAATTATTTGGTTATCGAGGGCACATAATTCTAACAAAAGCTCATGCACTCTCTCGCTTACATGGTTTTCAATTGAGTTTGGATGGCGCTCCCATATCTCACCTCCTCTATGCTAATGATGTTCTCTTTTTTGGTCGAGCGACGATTCGGGAAGCCTAGACAATTAACCAATGTTTGAGACTTTTTTCATCTTGGTCAAGTCAGGCTTCTAACCTCATAAATCTTCAGTTTTTATCATCCGGAATTTGTGAATCTGCTAGGAACATTCGTGCTTTTTTGCTTTTGAAGATTTGTGTTTGCCGTCCAAGCATTTGGGTCTACTGGTACTGCTTCATCGATCGAAAATTGTAGCTTTCAAAGACATCACTCTCTATATTGATCGCTGAATTACTGTTTGGAAGTCCAAATTGCTATCCCAGGCTGGGAGAACAATGCTTATTAAATATGTTGCCTCTGCTATTTCAACATATGGTATGTTTTCTTTCCTGCTTTCGAAAACCATATGTAACCAGATTGACTCTCAATTCCAAAGGTTCTGGTGGAGCTACAAACTAGACAAAAACCATAACCTTTCCTTTCTTGTGTGGTCAAAAATCTGCACTCCTCGGACTGATGGAGGGCTTGGTATTCGTCTTATGTCTGATTCCAAAATAGTTTGGTTGACGACCGTATCGAGCCCTCGCCATTGGGTCCGATATCTATAAGCCAAATATCTTGGTAGTACTGATTTCCTCCAGGTTCGTCAACGTTTTAATGGAATCCATTTGGAGGGTCCGTAACCAACTGTCCATGAACTCCTCCAGAAGTTCACCTGCTTTTCGTCTCTCAGGCTCCCTTGAGCTGATAATATTGTGGCGTACGTGTCGCAGCCTAAAGAATTCGTAACGGAATGAGTCCAAAAATCTCTTCTCATTGAATCAATCATTAATGCAATGGAATACATAAGCGATACAAATATGTTATAAGCCAGGAATATAAATCCTATATTCACGGTATGCAAGACGCGTGTATCAACAGCTGTAAGCTTCGACTATTCTAGAAGAGCTGAGTCATGTATATGACGGTGCTTGCTGATAAGTGGAATTAGGCGTAGTACTGGAGGATTGAGCTGGAGACATTTGTGCTTCAATATCCCCCCGCGAGCCAAGCTGTAAGGGACGCACAGAAAGGCATGATCGTAGTGTAGAAAATTGAGACACAGAAAACGGTTTCGTAAGAAGGTCAGCAAGCTGATCCTTACTGGACAAAAACGAAACAATTAGAGTCCTGGAGGCCACCCTATCACGTACAAAATGATAATCAACATCAACATGTTTAGTACGAGTATGCATGATAGGATTAGAGGTAAGATAAGTAGCTCCCAAATTGTCACACCATAAAACGGGAGGAGAAGTTAGAAGAACACGGAGATCACGCAGAAGAGATTGAACCCAAAGGAGTTCACAAGTGGCATTAGCAACAGCCTTATATTCGGCCTCAGTGGTCGAACGAGCAACACTAGGCTGCTTGTGGGAGCTCCAAGCAATGAGATGAGATCCAAAAAAGACACAGAGACCACCAGTAGAGCGACGATCATCCGGGCAACCAGCCTAATCCGCATCAGAATAAGCTGACAGGATGCGAGTGGAGGACCAGGCAAAGAACAGACCAAAATGAGCTGAAAAGCGATGATAGCAGAGAAAGCGTTTCACAGCTTGCCAATGAGGGACCAGAGGCTCATGCATGTATTGACACACCCTATTCACCGCATAAGACAAATCTGGCCTGGTGAAGGACAAATACTGCAAACTGCCTAGCACACTACTGTATAACGTGGGATCCTCAAACAGTTTACCTTCTCGAGCAGAGAGCTGACAAGTAGTGGCCATAGGGGTCTGAACGAGCTTAGCTGTTGACATGTTGGTTTTTCTGAGGAGGTCACCAATATATTTATGTTAGGTAAGAAGAATACTAGAAGAGCAGTGCTGTACCTCAACACCCAAAAAATAATGCAACTACCCAAGGTCTTTAAGTGGAAAGTCTGACCGAAGAGTGGAAATCAATAAATCAACAACAGCAATGTCAAATCCAGTGATGACTATGTCATCTAAGTAAACAAGAAAATAAATCTTGATAGAGGACCGAATATAAGTGAATAAACTGCCATCAACCTTGGATGCAAGAAAACCCAATTCAAGTAGTCGAGAGCTCAGCTTGGAAAACCAGGCCCGAGGTGTCTGTTTTAATCCATACAACAATTTCTAAAGCTTGCACACAAAGTGAGGATAATCAGGATGAATGAAACTAGTAGGTTGAACCATATAAACATATTTAAACAGATCTCCATGTAAAAATGCATTTTGAACATCAAGCTACCGAAGAGCCCAACCAAATTTCACTGCAAAAGAAAGAACTAGCCGAACAGTAGAGGGCTTCACTACTAGACTAAAAGTCTCCAAATAATCTAGACATGTCACGCCCCGAACGCCATCCCGCAGGGACCGTGACAGCCGCGAGCATTCCCCGGGAACACTCCAACGCTTACACTAACTCTTACAGCGGAATTTTTTTTTTTATACACATAGGATGACTCACTCAGGATCCACATGTTGGCTGAGATACAAGCTCGAAGAACATAACCCTTCGGTATACGAATTATAATTCAGAAAAGTCTTTACATTGCATCTTGTTTGCATACTTCTACAAACGTACTAGGGCAACATGCTGCCACTCAATCAAAACCAGCACTCACTAGTGCTACCTCGGAGTTCACCAACCCCGGCTCAAATTCCCAAACTTCCAAGATTTCTACGTGAGATACTCCTCTGCTCCCCAATTATCTTGTGGATCTAGAATGATATGATTTAAAACTATGAGTCGAAAGACTCAGTAAGGAACAACAGTTAAAACATGAACTTTGATAAATCATAGATTTAAAACATACTCACTTTGATGCACTATAGAGTCAAGGGAAGAAATGCATAACTGTAAATTGTGAGATAGTGCATGAAAACCATGATGCATATGCATGCTCCGTGATGCACATGCCATGCACTAAAATCTCTTGCCACTCTGGCCCTTTTCAAATTCATTTCATCTCTTGCCACTCTGGGCCTTTTCATAAACATTTCATATCTCTTACTGTGGGCTCGCTCCATTTGACCCCATGAAGTCAGGGTTGTGCGTTCCCGTTGGAACCGTCTCCGATTTCCCTTGGAGACCTTACATACGGTCAAGCTAGCACACCTTCTCGCATTCGTCCTTCAGTGGCTAGACATGACCCTTGGAGGCGCCACACCTTCTCGAGCAACGTTCCTCGGTGTGGTTGCACATACCTCAAGGACTTACCAAACCTTCTCGATCAACGTCCCTCGATATGGGCGTCCTAGGTTCCATTCATCCATCCTTCTCGATCAACGTTCCTCGGCATGGATGTCGAACCTCACTTAACTTGGTACGGGTTCAACCAAAACCTCCGGGCTTAATCATAACATAAATTCTCTTTCATTTGCATAAAACAGCTTTTCATGTTTCTATGAAATGAACATGTCATGCCACTCTTGAAAACATCATAATTTCGTTTGCATTAAAACATCTCTCATGCGTTCATGCAAATGATCATGCTATGACATGTTCGAAACATCATGCGTACTTGAAACATTCTTCATGCAATACATTTTATATGTATTAAAAACATCTTGCCATGCACAATAAAACATGCAGTGTATCATTCCAGTTTTCCAAATCGGGTAAGATTCACTTACAGTACTCATTGAAATCTTCTCGGTTCTCACTTGGCTATTTGCCTACAAAGAATAGATTTCTTTCTCAATATACTGAGTATCAGATAAAGAATATCGATACGCTTCGGTTCTATGAACTGTTTAAGGAAACCTAATGTTGATGGTGTCGACACATAGGACCAGGGTGTCGACACATCGCACGACTTCTCTGCTTGTTCACTTCTTAACCTTATACTTTCATCAATCACGATGGTTCCCAACAGAGCATACAACGTATCATATATCATCTTAGTTTCAAAGTTCATATCTGAAACTTTACGTGAAATTATACATTAACTTCATAATACTACAAATCTCTTGATCACTCAAATCCTCATTCATTCCTCCAATTTCAGCTACTGATCAAAGCTTAGATTATCTAATCACTTATCTCCATTATAAATTTATTTTCACTCTTACTTAGAACTCTAATCAGCAAGCTAATCGTACTAAGATTCAAGTTTAACAATTTCCTTCATTTCGTGCATTAAGATTAATCGTTTCTAAATTCATCACTTCCCATGCCTGATTGACCTATTTACATTCTTCTATTTCATATTCGCATAGTATAGTTAAGGCTTCTTCATGTCCAATTCGGTTAAATCTTTACCTGAATAAATCACTAACCTTAACTATTAACAACCCTTGGCTTGGATATTAAACCTATCAACCCGAGACATTAACCTTGATTAGGGTTTGTATTTTCTCTGTATGTGACCAAGGTTCTCTTACTATCCATACCCTTACAATTACACTTCACTTGCATTCCATAAATTTCGGATAAATCTCATTCATCCCAATTAAATCCTTAATTCATGCTTAACATCACAAGGCTTGTTAATCCTTTTAATTCGATCCTTTAAGCCTTAACATCTTTTAATCCGTTTGGCCACAACCCTAACTTTATTTATTCATCACAAGCAAATATAATTTCCAATTGTTACAAGCTTGCAATCCGGGTTTCTCTTCCTCATAACATTCGGCCAACACCAATTTTTTGTGTTCTTTAATTACAACTTCATCTCCAATGGTGATCCCATCCTCCATTCAACAATTTCACAACCTAGGATCTAAGAATTCAAACACCAACACAATATATCATGCTCATACCATTCGGCCAGCACATGTGTTTCATCCAATAATTATGTTTTCTTTTGTTTCCTTCAATTTGCATGCATCCTTTACCTAACATAATTATCTACCATGCATTAGGTCATAAATCTTGCACAAATCACAGCCAATGTCCAGATCTAAACATATACAAAATTATACATGAAGACCTAAGCATATCATATTCGGCCATACCTCAAAATGTCACATTTTTCATGCTAAAAATTATAACATGCATATCCTTTGCATTTGTGACCTAACTAGCATGCATCAACTTCATAGATCCGAACCTCTTTCACATGTACATTGTTTTTACATCATCAAGAACATAGTTAAACACTTAGATCTAATATTAGAGAGACCAACAACACAAGATCTAAGCATATAATTCGGCCATCACTATACTTAACCAACAACAACACATTTTTGGCCTTACCTTGTTGATTATCCCAAGCTTGAGTACCAAGAAAAATAAAATCCCCTAGGTTAGTACTTATGAAAAACTTTAGACAAGAATACTAAAGAGAATCAAGCCTACCTCTACCTTCACCAAACTTTTACCCAAACTCCTCCTTCTTCCAAGTTTCGATTCACCCTCCTTAGAATATATCCAAGCTTGATTTGAGGAGCTAATGTGGGTTCTATGGTGGGGGAAAATGTGGTAAGCTTGAATGATTAGTCCTAATGGAAATGGACTAACTTCTTCAAGAGAAATGAGGCTAATGAGTAGGGTTTTCAAGGAAGAAAATGGGGTTGCACAAGGAGAGATTTGGTCACCACAAAAGAGGTCTAAACTTAGGCTTTTGGAGTGTGATTTAGAAGGCAAGAGGAATGTGATTTAGAATGCAAGAGGAAAAGAGCAAACTTGAATCTTAGATGGGTGGTTCGGCCAAGTGAAGAAAAATATAGAGAGTTGAGAGCAAATGCAATATTCGGCCAAGTGAGGGCCAAATGGAGTGAAATGAAATGCTAGGTGTGAAGTGTGAGACAATTGAATCTCCCAAGGAGAGTTAATGCTATGACAATGACAAAGACAAAGTGAAAATGACATGAGAGAAGTGTGAAGGAGGGAAAAGGGGGATGAATGGGGTTGGCCGGCCAATGCTCTCCTTCTCTCCTCTTTTCACTTCAACTTTTTCTCACATAAATCCTTGTCCCCTAGAGCTTTTGGCATTGATTTCTCTCTCCCTTCACTTGATCCATACGTGAAGCTCCTCCACCTCCCTTGCTTTTCTCTTTTTCTCTTCCAATTTACTTTTTAGCCAATGTCACTTCATGTCCCCTTGTCTCCCTTGGTTTAGAACTAGTCTAGTTCACTTGGTTGAAATCCAACTAAATGGGTTCATGGTTGTTTAATGGGCTTAATAAGGATTAGTGCATTACTAATGTAGGTTAGTAAAGCTAATCCAACATCATAATTCAAGGCCCATTAGGCTAAACCTTAATTCCAATCACAAGCCCAATAACACCAATCCTTATAGTTAGGCCCAATATCATGAATCATTGAAACTAGGCCCATGACCTAAGTCCTTAAAGCCCAACACAATTTAATGGCAGCCCATCATCATAGTTTAAAGCCCAATATAATAAGGCAGCCCATTATCATTGGTCCAAGGCCCAACATCACAAGCTCAATTCTAATTCATAAGCCCAAAGGCTAAGGCTCAACAACTTAAATCCTTAAAGCCCAACAACCCAATTCCAAAGGCCCATCATCATGAACTTCATGGCAGCCCAATACCATGACTTTAAAGCCCATTTTCATGATTATTTTAAAGCCCATTATCATAAATTTAAAGGCCCAATATCCACTTAATATTCTAAGTCTTATAACAGCCCAATATCACAATCCAAAGGGCCCATTATCTCAAATATTAGGGCAGCCCATAAACAAAATTTCAATGGCCCAATAACCTAACTCCTTAAGACCCATTAACACCATTACAAGGTCCATTATTATGGACTTCATGGTAGCCCAATAACACAATTCCAAAGCCCACTTACCCCTTATATTCGACCATGAATAGGTAGCCCAATAGCAGCCCAATATCTTGGGTCTTAAGCCCAACCATATAAGTCTTAGTAGCCCATTACATCAACCATAATATAATCCTTCAAAAATAATTAAGGATATTGAAAAGAAGTAAAAATTCAGCAACTTAAAGTTGGCTACCTTAAAATTTAGACCTCATCCATTGAAATTTCATAATGCTCATTAAATTTAGATCATACCATGGCCTCCATTAATTCAAAACAAATCACCAAATCCTTAAGCTTACAACGGAGTACGTACTGATTTTTCGGGGTCTCACAAGACCAGCCTGCTGATGATGCCCTTTTGCCACAAGTCGTGCCTTCCTGCGTTCAATAGAACCATCAAAATTACGCTTAGTCTTAAACACCCATTTACAGCCGAGTACATTCTAAGATGGAGAAGGAGGAATTAGATGCCACGTGTGAGTGGTCATGAGAGCCTGGATTCATCATCCATGGATGTTCTCCAAACATAATGTTTTAAAGCCTCGGTAACATTAGCGGGTTCCAATGGAACAGGAACGGTAGTGGACAAATGAGCGCGCGAAGGCCAGGGCACAGTCCCATCAGAGCAAATCTTGGGGCACTGGATGTTATGATGGGAGCGAGTAGTTGGAGCAGGAGGAATAGTGGGAAGAGAACTGGGAACTAATAGAGAAGACACAACGGGAAAAGAAGAACTAGAAGGACCAGCAGAACTTGACAAAGGAGAAGACACAACTGGAGGAGTGGACAAGGCAGAGGAAGATGGAGTCGCAGAATGAGAAGAAATATCTGGAAGGCGAATATTAAGACTTAACACAGCAGGGGAAGGAGAAGGAGGAAAGACAGGGAAAACATGCGGCCGATAAGGGAAATTAGTTCATCGAAGACCACATTCAGTGAAATATAAACAAAGGAAGTAGGCTGATGAAGACATAGATAGCCTCGATGAAGAGGACTATACCCAATGAACAGATAGGGAAGAGAACGATAATCAAGTTTATGAGAATTGTATGGCCGAAGGTGGGGATAACATGTAGTCCCAAAAACACACAGTAGTGTATAATCGGGTTGCTTATTGAAAAGCAAAAAATATGGCGAGTGATGGCGTGTCATAGGACTAGGAAGACGATTAACAAGATAGACGGTTGTTTGGAACGAATCAGCCCATAATAACTGAGGCATGGAAGTAGAGGAAAGAAGCGCAAGGCCAGTCTCGAAAATATGTCGATGCTTGCGTTCAACAGTTCCTTGTTGTTGATGCGTGTGAGGACAACTCAAACGATGAGTGATGCTCTAGGAAATAAGATAGGTATGGAGAGAACGAAATTCGCCCCCCAGTCCGTATGTACCGAAGCAATACGAAGAGCAAAAAATTGTTCAACCGATTTTTGAAAATAAAGAAATTGATTATAAACATCTAACTTACATTGAATCGGAAATAGCCAGGTAAAACGACTAAAAACATCAACGATAGAAAAATAAAAACGAAAGCCTTCACGAGATACTACTGGCGTAGGACCCCACACGTCCATGAAGAGAAGCTGAAGAGGACGAGTAACAGTGGAGCTGGAACAAGAAAACGATAGTGTGTGAGACTTGGCCTGACAGCAAGCAGGACACAGACCAGAGGAAGTAGAAGGACCAGAAATAGGCAACTGAAAACGGTTGAGAACCTGTCGAACAATCTTCAAGGAAGGGTGCCCCAAACGTAGGTGCCAATGAGAAAATAGAGGTTTTCTCACCAACAAAAGCTTGAGGAGCAGCAGAAGAAGATGAAGAAGTATCGACAGAAGTGGATGGGAAAACATATAACCCGTTTTTAGTAGGGCCGCGGAGAAGAAGCGTCCCAGTGCGACAATTCTTGACACAGAAAAAATCAGCATGAAATTCAAAGAAAACAAGATTGTCAGCTCAAAAATGACGAATAGAGATTAAGTTCTTAGTAAGAAGAGGAACATGTAAGAGATTAGCGATAAGAAGATTGCCAAAAGGGGTGGAAAAAGAAGAGTCACCGGTATGCTGAATAGGTAAGGAGCTCCCATCACCAACCCGAACCTGGTCTGTACCTCCATACTCAGCTAGATTCATGGTGAGATTAAAAAAATCATGAGTCATGTGATTCGAAGCAGCCGAATCAGGATACCAGCAAGTGTCATGCCCAGAAAGAAGAGACGAATAATAAGCAATAAAAGAAGCCGGAGAAGGAGCCTGAAAAGCTTGATTAAAGCGGTTGTAGCAATGGAGAGTCGTATGACCAACTTTAGAACAGACTTGACATACATGCCAATCTTAACAGAATGTGCTGAAAAGCTAAGATAGCGGAGAATTCTTAATAGAATGAGTCCAAAAATCTCTTCTCATTGAATCAATCATAAATACAACGGAATACATAAGCAATACAAATCTGTTATGGTCAGGAATATAAATCCTATATTCACGGTATGCAAGACGCGTGTATCAACAGTTGTAAGCTTCGACTATTCTAGAAGAGCTGAGTCATGTATATGACGATGCTTGCTGATTGGTGGAATTAGGCGTAGTGCTGGAGACGTATGTGCTTCAATACAGCCTGGGCTGCTGCCCATTCCTCCGTTAACGAAGTCCCTCGCTCCTTTCTTCTTAACAGGGGCCTTTGGAAGTTTAATGGCGCCAAGCCTCCTTGATTTTTCTTTGTAGTTCGTTCTTCTTTCGTTTTCGTTTTCTTTTTCGCTCTTTTTCGGTTTGTTTGTGTTGTAGTTTCACCATTAAAGAAATGTAAGTCCTGAGGCTTTTATTTTTTTCAACTCAAAGTGTCTGTCGTGAACGTGAAGGGATGTTAACAGTATTCACATAAAATAACAGAAGCTCATAGTTTTGGGCAATACTAGCTACAAAAGAGTAGCTATATCCAAAATTGTCCCAGATTTAAAAATTGTCACCAGATTGTGAATTATCACTATCGGTTGAGTATTTTGTGCAGTTGCTATTGAATGAGCAAGGACTATTAAAACCAGGTGATAAATCATCACTGTCATATGTAGATGTATAATAATCACTATCATATTCTTCATACATGCTTTCATCTAATGCATTGATATCGTCTTCAAGATATTGTGAAGATAAATATTCACCATAAATGATATTGATAAACATAAATGCAAGCAGCATATTAATACCAGTACGTTTAAGCATTAAAGTAATAACAAGTAATACAGAAAGGTCTTGACTCATATTGAAAAGTTTACAAAGTACAGTAGTAAAGCTTAAACACACTTACAAGATTGAAGACTTGAAACTTGAAATAAACCGGACAGGAAATATTCTGAAATCGAAAGGTAAAATAAGAGAGATTGAAGGCGTAGAAGTGAAGGATTTAGTAAAGGTAGAGGCTAGATAGTAAAGGTATGAGAAGTAGGCTGAGATAGAAAAGGGTTTGAAGAGATTGAGAGATTCGTAAGGTTGAGAGAATTCTTAGAAAGAGAGGGTATATCTGAATGCGTGAAATGAACGATGAAAACATCGTTTAAAAAGAAAAGGGATAAGAGAAAAAGGACGATAAATGTCCTTCGATATTTTGGAAAAGGAAGGGTATTTTTGGAAAGAGGAACAGTACCTGTCGGCAGAGTACTGTAGATGAACAGGAAAAGTAACTTTATCTTGAATAGTGCTGTGTCGGCGGCTGTCGGCAGAACAGTAAATAGAATCGAGAAAAAAGACGGTCTTGACCTTGATATTCTGAAAAATTGCAGTGCTGATATTGTTGACATCATGCTGGTATCATCAAAAGAACTGTTGATTGATAGCATTTATTTCTTCATCAGATAAATGAACTTCATATCCATCAAAAGGGTCTTGAGCATCCTGATATTGGGGTATTGGAGTGAGAGCTGAAGAGGATGCAGCCGAAGTTTCATCATCTTGTGACAACTGTGATAGAACTTCAAGTAATTGATTCTTATAGTCATCTTTATTTTGAGCAGCAGCAAGCTTAGCTTGTAATTGACTTCTTTGAGCAAGGAATAGAGGATGGGTTGCTATTTGGGTTTTTGCTTTGGCAATGGCAGCAATAATATGGTCGGTGGTGTAAACAGGCCACCATTTAATAAAAAATTTCTGGGCTAATATTTTAACATTGTCTTCATGAGAAAAGACAAACTTCCAACAGAAAATCCAAGGGACAAGGTTAAACTGTATATAGAAACGGAGAAGAATAGGTATATCTTTGAATGGAGGGTTTTTCATGGCTGGATATTTGTCTATGGAAGGTGTATCATGAGGGTTTTTCGCCCATTGATCATATGCTTTTTTGAGACTTTCAGGAAAAAGTTTTTCATCTGGACCAAAACGGTCCCACCACTGGAGGAACCAATGAGGTATTGGTTCAGTACCATGAAATCCTTTAAAGCGTATGAACCACGTATGACGATGGGTATTGTTTTCAAAAAATAAATTATATGTCCATGCGTCAATGTAGTCATAATAAGAAATTGTTTTGATATTGCTAAAGGATTCAGAAAGAGCTCTTAAAGTCCAGGGTGGACCCCACTCTTTTGGTGAAATTATCCTGCGTATTGTAAATTTAGAAAAACCAATTCTGGAGGAATCAAATTTGCAGGGTGTAGTTTCAAAATCAACAGATTTTGTATCTTTTAAAACATGTTGGTAAAAAGCTTGAGTAAATAAAGGATGTTTAGGAATATAATTCCATTCTGGAGGTAATATTTGTGCAGCAACTTTGTAGGGATCATTCTCATTTTCATATGGACTTTCAACGAAACACACCAATCTGAGATAAGATTTGGGAATTAAAGGATTATTTTCTGGTAAAGGAGGGGAAATTGGATTAACAGAGGTAGATGATATTGAAGATGAAACTTTCTGACTAAAAGTAGCATTCATTGGAGGTGGTACAGAAGCTAAAGGACTGGATATTTGAGGTATTTGACCTAGAACAGTAAATTGATTCTGTATAGGAATGGCACCAGGCCTTGGACCAGGAGGACGAGGACCAGGTGGACGGGTATTACCATGATAAATAAAAGGAGGTAAAGGTGGAAAATTTGATGATTGTTCTGAAGAAGATTTATTACTCATGATTTATTTTACCCTGTAAGAATTCACGAGTGAGAAAATCAGGAACAGAATTTTGAGAGCCTTTGATATATTCAATATCAAAATCAAAGACAGATAAAATACCTTGCCAACGGGCAAATAAATGTTTAGAAGCAAGATTTTTAACATCTTTCATCAAAATATCTTTTGCAGAATGACAATCGACACGAATTAAAAAAGCTTGATTTAACAAATCATCTTGAAATTTAGAAACACAAAGTACTATTGCTAGAACTTCTTGCTTGACCGTACTGTATTTTTGCTGCGTGATATTCCATGCATGAGAATGATATCGTACTATTTGTTCATTGTCATCAGATTGCAATCTTTGTTTTAAGATGCCACCATAACCTAAATTAGAGGCATCAGTTTCTACAATTTTAAATGCATGAGGTGATGCTAAGCCAAGACAAGGCAAATGTTTGACATGCTTTTTTATTTGTTTAATTATTTCAGTATGTTGATCAGTCCAAGGAGAAGGTTTTTTCTTTAATCGATCAAACAATGGTTTACATAGTTTTCTTAAGTCTTTATAAAAGTCACCAATATAATTTAAACTACCAAGAAAGCGTTGTAATTGTTGTTTATCAAGTATTTTATCAGGAAATTTATCAGCAAATTCAATAGCGCGAGATATGGGCGTAATAGTTCCTTGATATATAGTATGTCCTAAAAATCTTATTTTTGCTTGGAATAATTTTATTTTAGGAGCAGATACTACCAAACCATTTTGTTCAATTATTTTTTGGAATTTATTTAAATGATACCAATGTTGTTTAATTGATTTAGAGAAAATAAGAACATCATCAATATAAACTAAAGCAAAGGAAGAATAAGGATTAAAAATATCATTCATAATATTTTGAAATTCGGAAGGGGCATTTTTTAAACCAAAAGGCATAACATTCCATTCAAAATGACCAAAAGGAACTGTGAAAGCAGTTTTATATCGATCTTGTTCAGCAATTTGTATTTGATAATATCCAGATTTCATATCAAATTTAGAGAAAACACAAGCATCATGCAATCGATTAAGTAAATCTTTTTTATTAGGAATAGGATATCGAATCCATCTTAAAACTTTATTTAAAGGTTTATAATTAATAACAAGACGAGGAACACCACGTTCTTTTTCAGCATTATTCATGACATAAAAAGCAGCACAACTCCAAGGAGATTTAGAAGGACGAATTAAATTTTTATTAATTAAGGATTGGATTTCTTTTTTACAAATTTCTAAATATTCATTATTCATTTGTATAGGTCGAGCTTTTGTAGGAATATTTTTCTCAGAAAAATCAGATTCATAAGGAAGAGTTATGATGTGTTGTTTTCGATTCCAAAAAGCATTTGGTACAGATGAGCAGATAGTATCTTCTAATATTTGTTGATATTTTTTAATGGCTTGCTGTTCAGTATTAATTTGTTCATCAATATATTTGTACATAATTTCTTTTTGTAAGAAATGTAAATGTTGTTGTTTACGCATAACTTTTGTTTGAGTTAAAATATTAATTTCTTTGGATATTGAAATATTTTTTAGGATTTGAATATCTCGAGAGAAAGGAGGATAATAAAAGTTAAAAGTAACTTCATGACCAAGTACACGAGAAGTAATACCTTGTTCAGTAACCATAAAAGGATATAATAAGGATAAGAAAGGATTACCTAAAATAACTTTAGAAGTTAAATTCTTAACCATAACAAAAGTAGTTTGAAAACAAAAACCATTATTACAGATATGAACATTTGGAATTTTGTAATTTATTGTCATTTTCTTGCCATCAGCTTGAGATAAACGTTCAGTTGATTTTTCAAAATATTTAGAATCAATGATTCCTTCTTGAATACAATTTAAATCGGCACCTGAATCAATTAAAGCAATAACAGTAAAAGAAAGATCTTTAATACGAATTGTAACTTCAGAATACCATTTTTGAAAAATAATTTTATCAATTATTTGTAAGAAAGCATCAGTAGATGGTAAGGGAATATCTATATCAAGTGGTGTAGAAGAGGATGGAGTTTCGGTTAATACAAGTTGAGAAGTATCAGGTGGTTGAGGTTGGGTTTTTAAAAGACAAATTTCGGTTAATAAATGTTCAGTGATATTTGTCAAATTTAGTTGAGAGTTTTGTAATTGTTTTATTTCTTGCTTAAGAATTTGTATTTCTTGTTGTAGATCTAGAATTGTAGCAGGTTTGTTTGAAGATGTAAATCGAGCTAAGATTTTATTATAATCATAATGAACTATTGGTTGTTGTTTATGTGTGGAGTTAGATGTAGAGGATTGTATTTCCATATTTTTCATTTTAATTAGAAATTCATTCTGTATTTCTTTATCTTGTATTTGAGTGATAGCATCTAATAAAAGTTGATCCGATTTATTTAAAACAAAAATCTGTTTACAATTACAATTATTATTTAAGCAATTACATAATTGAACTTCATCATTTTCAGAAGAAGAAGTGTCCTTAGAAGAGGAGGAAGAAGAATGAGAAGAATGAGGTGATTGATCATTTAAAAATATTTTAAATAAATTATTTTTGATGTCATCTGAAATGTCTAATTGTTCTATTTTCTTTCGAACATAACATTTATTAGCAAAATGGCCAGTCTTACCACATTTCCAACAGACTACATTTTTTCTATCCTTTTGTTTTTTAAATTTTTTATAAGGCTTAGAGGGTTTAGTTTTAGACGGATATTTGGATTTGGATATATTAAACCATTTATTAGATTTATAATATTTGGGCTTTTTAGTTCGGAAAGGTTTAGATTGTTTTTTACGTTTAGATGGAGCAATTGGATTAGAATAACCATATTGTTCACAGAAATGACCTAATTCACGATGAGTATGTTTTCGTTCAAATTCTATTGTTTTCTTCAGCTTAATATCATTACAAATGAGTAAACCAGTACGGTTAATAATACTTATTATTTCACCATAAGTATAAGAATCATATAAAATAACACCTTCTTCATTTGCTAAATTAATACGAACTTTTTGAGCAAAATAATAAGGTAAACCAGCAATAAGTTTTTCTTTCCAATAGGCCTGATTACAATCAGTCCGTAATAAAACTTTAGATAAAAATACATCTTTATACCAACGAAAATCAGCCATAGTAGGACATTTTAAATTTAAAAGGAAATCAGAAGCTCTTTCTCGATAAACATCAGGAGAACCAACAAAATTACGTGTAATAGTGTAAAGTAAAGTATTTACAGCATCAGGAATAGTTTGGTTATTTTCATAAATAATATTATTCTGTGCGTCTCTTTTAACAGCATTTGTAACAGCAGTGCGTGCTTCTTCAGTTAAGTACTTATCCCACCAATTTTTTAATTGACCAGTAAAACCAGAAATTAAACAGTTAGCGGCTTCTTGTTCAGTTCTATGACTATTACGTAATACATTAGCATACATAGCCATTTCATTCATGATATTAAGAATTTCATATTCAGCTATTCCATCTATATTCCATTCATACAAATTATCAGCAGAAAAAGCAGAAGTGTTAGTTAAATGGCGTTCTTCATATTGTAAATCTGGAGGAGTAGGTCTTGGATAATAATTTCGTTGATGATAATGTTGTTGCGTAGTACGAGGATGATAAATTTTATTAATATTTAAATCTTCTTGAAATTGTTGTTCTAAATTATTAATATCTTGTGTTTCAATCGTTTCAACTGATTCATCATCAGAAGAGTTACTGGAGAGTGAAGAATGTGTTTGATTTATTGTTTGTAGTTTAGAAGAGGGAGATCGAGAAGAGGAGGGTTTATTATTATCAAGAGAAAGTTTGGCAAGCATTTCATTTATTTTATCTAATTTTTCTGTGTTAGCATCAACAGGTTTCATGGGAGACATTTTAGGTAAAGCATATGGAATAAACATTGGTTGTTTAGCAGATTCTGGTTTAGAGGGATTACCGGGCTGAATTAATTGTTCTATGTTAGTTAAATGAGTACCAACTTGATGTAAATAAGCATTTGTATAGTTATTTTGTTGAATAAGATTATCAAAGTTTTTATCAGTATTATTCATGGTATTGACTTTAAAAGGGGAAGCAAAATATTGTTTAGAATGATTATCAATACTAATAGTAGTTTTAGGAGGATAAAATTCATAAACTTGTTTACTATCTGTAGTTAACCAAGGAGGAGTTTTAGTAAGAACATTTAAAGTAGTATTTAAACTAAAAACATTCTTATCAAACCAAGAAAAGAAAGGAATATTTTGTTGAACTTGATTCAAATGATTATAATAAGTTGATCGAATAAAAGCTTGATCTATTTTATCATATGTTTCCAAAAACCATAATTTTTTCTTAATATTGAAAATAGAATCAAAATCGTTACGTAAGGCTTCTTTATTAATAGAAAAAGCAGATTGTAACATATTAATAGAATGAGATCGTTGTAAAGAAATAATTTCGGATTGTGTGGGAGAAGTTTTAACAACTTGTTCTTCTTTGTAAACTGGATTTTGTACAAAATTATCAGATGTTTTAATTCCAATAGGAATATAAGGAATATTTGGAGGTTCATTTGGTAAATACTGAGGTAGAGATGAAGTACTATTTCTGAAAGAATTTAAGGCTGAATGAAAATTTAAGTTTCGTGAACTTGAAGAGGGAGTAAGGCTAGAACTAGTAGAAAATCTATTTGATTTATTTTGAAAAGATAAAGTAACAGACCCATCATTATGTTGAGTAAAATATTCTATTGCTTTATTTTCTTTTTTAGGAGGAGGAACAATTAAAGGTAATTTCCACTTATCAGGTAAAACAATATTATCCCATTGAATCATTTTAGGTATAGTAATATTGGAATGTTCATTACTAGTAGTTAAAAGTAAGGTTTCGCCAGAATGAGGACGAACCTTAGATCTGGGATCCAAAGTGGTTTTCATTAATTTGTAATGAAGTCGGTATACGATAGCAAGGTATTGAGCACCTTGCATCATATCTTGCCCCATGGCTTTAATATTTAATATTAAAGAATGTAAAATCGTAGGATCAGACAAAGATAATGGAAAACAAGGATAACAATTAAAATAAATAGGACCTTGATGTAGAGAGGATTCTACAATTCCAAGTAATGAATTAGAAAATTGATTATGTCTGCCATCTCTTAAACATAATAATACAGAAGTATTTAAACCTTGACGAATTAAAGGGGTAGCAGCGACTTGAACCAAACCCATGTGCATATATTTAAATCCTTGATTAAAATGTTTGCTTATCATGTCGGTTTTTAGTAAATGAATCGTTTACTAAATCCTTCACTTCTACGCCTTCAATCTCTCTTATTTTACCTTTCGATTTCAAAATATTTCCTGTCCGGTTTATTTCAAGTTTCAAGTCTTCAATCTTGTAAGTGTGTTTAAGCTTTACTACTGTACTTTGTAAACTTTTCAATATGAGTCAAGACCTTTCTGTATTACTTGTTATTACTTTAATGCTTAAACGTACTGGTATTAATATGCTGCTTGCATTTATGTTTATCAATATCATTTATGGTGAATATTTATCTTCACAATATCTTGAAGACGATATCAATGCATTAGATGAAAGCATGTATGAAGAATATGATAGTGATTATTATACATCTACATATGACAGTGATGATTTATCACCTGGTTTTAATAGTCCTTGCTCATTCAATAGCAACTGCACAAAATACTCAACCGATAGTGATAATTCACAATCTGGTGACAATTTTTAAATCTGGGACAATTTTCTTGAAATTGTTGTTCTAAATTATTAATATCTTGTGTTTCAATCGTTTCAACTGATTCATCATCAGAAGAGTTACTGGAGAGTGAAGAATGTGTTTGATTTATTGTTTGTAGTTTAGAAGAGGGAGATCGAGAAGAGGAGGGTTTATTATTATCAAGAGAAAGTTTGGCAAGCATTTCATTTATTTTATCTAATTTTTCTGTGTTAGCATCAACAGGTTTCATGGGAGACATTTTAGGTAAAGCATATGGAATAAACATTGGTTGTTTAGCAGATTCTGGTTTAGAGGGATTACCGGGCTGAATTAATTGTTCTATGTTAGTTAAATGAGTACCAACTTGATGTAAATAAGCATTTGTATAGTTATTTTGTTGAATAAGATTATCAAAGTTTTGGTAGAGGCTAGATAGTAAAGGTATGAGAAGTAGGCTGAGATAGAAAAGGGTTTGAAGAGATTGAGAGATTCGTAAGGTTGAGAGAATTCTTAGAAAGAGAGGGTATATCTGAATGCGTGAAATGAACGATGAAAACATCGTTTAAAAAGAAAAGGGATAAGAGAAAAAGGACGATAAATGTCCTTCGATATTTTGGAAAAGGAAGGGTATTTTTGGAAAGAGGAACAGTACCTGTCGGCAGAGTACTGTAGATGAACAGGAAAAGTAACTTTATCTTGAATAGTGCTGTGTCGGCGGCTGTCGGCAGAACAGTAAATAGTATCGAGAAAAAAGACGGTCTTGATAATGGTTTTTGTTTTCAAACTACTTTTGTTATGGTTAAGAATTTAACTTCTAAAGTTATTTTAGGTAATCCTTTCTTATCCTTATTATATCCTTTTATGGTTACTGAACAAGGTATTACTTCTCGTGTACTTGGTCATGAAGTTATTTTTAACTTTTATTATCCTCCTTTCTCTCGAGATATTCAAATCCTAAAAAATATTTCAATATCCAAAGAAATTAATATTTTAACTCAAACAAAAGTTATGCGTAATTGACTTCTTTGAGCAAGGAATAGAGGATGGGTTGCTATTTGGGTTTTTGCTTTGATCTAAGGTTCGTCCTCATTCTGGCGAAACCTTACTTTTAACTACTAGTAATGAACATTCCAATATTACTATACCTAAATGATTCAATGGGATAATATTGTTTTACCTGATAAGTGGAAATTACCTTTAATTGTTCCTCCTCCTAAAAAAGAAAATAAAGCAATAGAATATTTTACTCAACATAATGATGGGTCTGTTACTTTATCTTTTCAAAATAAATCAAATAGATTTTCTACTAGTTCTAGCCTTACTCCCTCTTCAAGTTCACGAAACTTAAATTTTCATTCAGCCTTAAATTCTTTCAGAAATAGTACTTCATCTCTACCTCAGTATTTACCAAATGAACCTCCAAATATTCCTTATATTCCTATTGGAATTAAAACATCTGATAATTTTGTACAAAATCCAGTTTACAAAGAAGAACAAGTTGTTAAAACTTCTCCCACACAATCCGAAATTATTTCTTTACAACGATCTCATTCTATTAATATGTTACAATCTGCTTTTTCTATTAATAAAGAAGCCTTACGTAACGATTTTGATTCTATTTTCAATATTAAGAAAAAATTATGGTTTTTGGAAACATATGATAAAATAGATCAAGCTTTTATTCGATCAACTTATTATAATCATTTGAATCAAGTTCAACAAAATATTCCTTTCTTTTCTTGGTTTGATAAGAATGTTTTTAGTTTAAATACTACTTTAAATGTTCTTACTAAAACTCCTCATTGGTTAACTACAGATAGTAAACAAGTTTATGAATTTTATCCTCCTAAAACTACTATTAGTATTGATAATCATTCTAAACAATATTTTGCTTCCCCTTTTAAAGTCAATACCATGAATAATACTGATAAAAACTTTGATAATCTTATTCAACAAAATAACTATACAAATGCTTATTTACATCAAGTTGGTACTCATTTAACTAACATAGAACAATTAATTCAGCCCGGTAATCCCTCTAAACCAAAATCTGCTAAACAACCAATGTTTATTCCATATGCTTTACCTAAAATGTCTCCCATGAAACCTGTTGATGCTAACACAGAAAAATTAGATAAAATAAATGAAATGCTTGCCAAACTTTCTCTTGATAATAATAAACCCTCCTCTTCTCGATCTCCCTCTTCTAAACTACAAACAATAAATCAAACACATTCTTCACTCTCCAGTAACTCTTCTGATGATGAATCAGTTGAAACGATTGAAACACAAGATATTAATAATTTAGAACAACAATTTCAAGAAGATTTAAATATTAATAAAATTTATCATCCTCGTACTACGCAACAACATTATCATCAACGAAATTATTATCCAAGACCTACTCCTCCAGATTTACAATATGAAGAACGCCATTTAACTAACACTTCTGCTTTTTCTGCTGATAATTTGTATGAATGGAATATAGATGGAATAGCTGAATATGAAATTCTTAATATCATGAATGAAATGGCTATGTATGCTAATGTATTACGTAATAGTCATAGAACTGAACAAGAAGCCGCTAACTGTTTAATTTCTGGTTTTACTGGTCAATTAAAAAATTGGTGGGATAAGTACTTAACTGAAGAAGCACGCACTGCTGTTACAAATGCTGTTAAAAGAGACGCACAGAATAATATTATTTATGAAAATAACCAAACTATTCCTGATGCTGTAAATACTTTACTTTACACTATTACACGTAATTTTGTTGGTTCTCCTGATGTTTATCGAGAAAGAGCTTCTGATTTCCTTTTAAATTTAAAATGTCCTACTATGGCTGATTTTCGTTGGTATAAAGATGTATTTTTATCTAAAGTTTTATTACGGACTGATTGTAATCAGGCCTATTGGAAAGAAAAACTTATTGCTGGTTTACCTTATTATTTTGCTCAAAAAGTTCGTATTAATTTAGCAAATGAAGAAGGTGTTATTTTATATGATTCTTATACTTATGGTGAAATAATAAGTATTATTAACCGTACTGGTTTACTCATTTGTAATGATATTAAGCTGAAGAAAACAATAGAATTTGAACGAAAACATACTCATCGTGAATTAGGTCATTTCTGTGAACAATATGGTTATTCTAATCCAATTGCTCCATCTAAACGTAAAAAACAATCTAAACCTTTCCGAACTAAAAAGCCCAAATATTATAAATCTAATAAATGGTTTAATATATCCAAATCCAAATATCCGTCTAAAACTAAACCCTCTAAGCCTTATAAAAAATTTAAAAAACAAAAGGATAGAAAAAATGTAGTCTGTTGGAAATGTGGTAAGACTGGCCATTTTGCTAATAAATGTTATGTTCGAAAGAAAATAGAACAATTAGACATTTCAGATGACATCAAAAATAATTTATTTAAAATATTTTTAAATGATCAATCACCTCATTCTTCTCATTCTTCTTCCTCCTCTTCTAAGGACACTTCTTCTTCTGAAAATGATGAAGTTCAATTATGTAATTGCTTAAATAATAATTGTAATTGTAAACAGATTTTTGTTTTAAATAAATCGGATCAACTTTTATTAGATGCTATCACTCAAATACAAGATAAAGAAATACAGAATGAATTTCTAATTAAAATGAAAAATATGGAAATACAATCCTCTACATCTAACTCCACACATAAACAACAACCAATAGTTCATTATGATTATAATAAAATCTTAGCTCGATTTACATCTTCAAACAAACCTGCTACAATTCTAGATCTACAACAAGAAATACAAATTCTTAAGCAAGAAATAAAACAATTACAAAACTCTCAACTAAATTTGACAAATATCACTGAACATTTATTAACCGAAATTTGTCTTTTAAAAACCCAACCTCAACCACCTGATACTTCTCAACTTGTATTAACCGAAACTCCATCCTCTTCTACACCACTTGATATAGATATTCCCTTACCATCTACTGATGCTTTCTTACAAATAATTGATAAAATTATTTTTCAAAAATGGTATTCTGAAGTTACAATTCGTATTAAAGATCTTTCTTTTACTGTTATTGCTTTAATTGATTCAGGTGCCGATTTAAATTGTATTCAAGAAGGAATCATTGATTCTAAATATTTTGAAAAATCAACTGAACGTTTATCTCAAGCTGATGGCAAGAAAATGACAATAAATTACAAAATTCCAAATGTTCATATCTGTAATAATGGTTTTTGTTTTCAAACTACTTTTGTTATGGTTAAGAATTTAACTTCTAAAGTTATTTTAGGTAATCCTTTCTTATCCTTATTATATCCTTTTATGGTTACTGAACAAGGTATTACTTCTCGTGTACTTGGTCATGAAGTTACTTTTAACTTTTATTATCCTCCTTTCTCTCGAGATATTCAAATCCTAAAAAATATTTCAATATCCAAAGAAATTAATATTTTAACTCAAACAAAAGTTATGCGTAAACAACAACATTTACATTTCTTACAAAAAGA
This sequence comes from Myrica gale, assembly GCA_963930655.1. NCBI lineage: Eukaryota > Viridiplantae > Streptophyta > Magnoliopsida > Fagales > Myricaceae > Myrica > Myrica gale. Next base: position 20,572,218 of record OZ005600.1, on the reverse strand, counting down.
AATTATGTACAAATATATTGATGAACAAATTAATACTGAACAGCAAGCCATTAAAAAATATCAACAAATATTAGAAGATACTATCTGCTCATCTGTACCAAATGCTTTTTGGAATCGAAAACAACACATCATAACTCTTCCTTCTGAATCTGATTTTTCTGAGAAAAATATTCCTACAAAAGCTCGACCTATACAAATGAATAATGAATATTTAGAAATTTGTAAAAAAAGAAATCCAATCCTTAATTAATAAAAATTTAATTCGTCCTTCTAAATCTCCTTGGAGTTGTGCTGCTTTTTATGTCATGAATAATGATCGTCCTTCTAAATCTCCTTGGAGTTGTGCTGCTTTTTATGTCATGAATAATGCTGAAAAAGAACGTGGTGTTCCTCGTCTTGTTATTAATTATAAACCTTTAAATAAAGTTTTAAGATGGATTCGATATCCTATTCCTAATAAAAAAGATTTACTTAATCGATTGCATGATGCTTGTGTTTTCTCTAAATTTGATATGAAATCTGGATATTATCAAATACAAATTGCTGAACAAGATCGATATAAAACTGCTTTCACAGTTCCTTTTGGTCATTTTGAATGGAATGTTATGCCTTTTGGTTTAAAAAATGCCCCTTCCGAATTTCAAAATATTATGAATGATATTTTTAATCCTTATTCTTCCTTTGCTTTAGTTTATATTGATGATGTTCTTATTTTCTCTAAATCAATTAAACAACATTGGTATCATTTAAATAAATTCCAAAAAATAATTGAACAAAATGGTTTGGTAGTATCTGCTCCTAAAATAAAATTATTCCAAGCAAAAATAAGATTTTTAGGACATACTATATATCAAGGAACTATTACGCCCATATCTCGCGCTATTGAATTTGCTGATAAATTTCCTGATAAAATACTTGATAAACAACAATTACAACGCTTTCTTGGTAGTTTAAATTATATTGGTGACTTTTATAAAGACTTAAGAAAACTATGTAAACCATTGTTTGATCGATTAAAGAAAAAACCTTCTCCTTGGACTGATCAACATACTGAAATAATTAAACAAATAAAAAAGCATGTCAAACATTTGCCTTGTCTTGGCTTAGCATCACCTCATGCATTTAAAATTGTAGAAACTGATGCCTCTAATTTAGGTTATGGTGGCATCTTAAAACAAAGATTGCAATCTGATGACAATGAACAAATAGTACGATATCATTCTCATGCATGGAATATCACGCAGCAAAAATACAGTACGGTCAAGCAAGAAGTTCTAGCAATAGTACTTTGTGTTTCTAAATTTCAAGATGATTTGTTAAATCAAGCTTTTTTAATTCGTGTCGATTGTCATTCTGCAAAAGATATTTTGATGAAAGATGTTAAAAATCTTGCTTCTAAACATTTATTTGCCCGTTGGCAAGGTATTTTATCTGTCTTTGATTTTGATATTGAATATATCAAAGGCTCTCAAAATTATGTTCCTGATTTTCTCACTCGTGAATTCTTACAGGGTAAAATAAATCATGAGTAATAAATCTTCTTCAGAACAATCATCAAATTTTCCACCTTTACCTCCTTTTATTTATCATGGTAATACCCGTCCACCTGGTCCTCTTCCTCCTGGTCCAAGGCCTGGTGCCATTCCTATACAGAATCAATTTACTGTTCTAGGTCAAATACCTCAAATATCCAGTCCTTTAGCTTCTGTACCACCTCCAATGAATGCTACTTTTAGTCAGAAAGTTTCATCTTCAATATCATCTACCTCTGTTAATCCAATTTCCCCTCCTTTACCAGAAAATAATCCTTTAATTCCCAAATCTTATCTCAGATTGGTGTGTTTCGTTGAAAGTCCATATGAAAATGAGAATGATCCCTACAAAGTTGCTGCACAAATATTACCTCCAGAATGGAATTATATTCCTAAACATCCTTTATTTACTCAAGCTTTTTACCAACATGTTTTAAAAGATACAAAATCTGTTGATTTTGAAACTACACCCTGCAAATTTGATTCCTCCAGAATTGGTTTTTCTAAATTTACAATACGCAGGATAATTTCACCAAAAGAGTGGGGTCCACCCTGGACTTTAAGAGCTCTTTCTGAATCCTTTAGCAATATCAAAACAATTTCTTATTATGACTACATTGACGCATGGACATATAATTTATTTTTTGAAAACAATACCCATCGTCATACGTGGTTCATACGCTTTAAAGGATTTCATGGTACTGAACCAATACCTCATTGGTTCCTCCAGTGGTGGGACCGTTTTGGTCCAGATGAAAAACTTTTTCCTGAAAGTCTCAAAAAAGCATATGATCAATGGGCGAAAAACCCTCATGATACACCTTCCATAGACAAATATCCAGCCATGAAAAACCCTCCATTCAAAGATATACCTATTCTTCTCCGTTTCTATATACAGTTTAACCTTGTCCCTTGGATTTTCTGTTGGAAGTTTGTCTTTTCTCATGAAGACAATGTTAAAATATTAGCCCAGAAATTTTTTATTAAATGGTGGCCTGTTTACACCACCGACCCTATTATTGCTGCCATTGCCAAAGCAAAAACCCAAATAGCAACCCATCCTCTATTCCTTGCTCAAAGAAGTCAATTACAAGCTAAGCTTGCTGCTGCTCAAAATAAAGATGACTATAAGAATCAATTACTTGAAGTTCTATCACAGTTGTCACAAGATGATGAAACTTCGGCTGCATCCTCTTCAGCTCTCACTCCAATACCACAATATCAGGATGCTCAAGACCCTTTTGATGGATATGAAGTTCATTTATCTGATGAAGAAATAAATGCTATCAATCAACAGTTCTTTTGATGATACCAGCATGATGTCAACAATATCAGCACTGCAATTTTTCAGAATATCAAGGTCAAGACCGTCTTTTTTCTCGATTCTATTTACTGTTCTGCCGACAGCCGCCGACACAGCACTATTCAAGATAAAGTTACTTTTCCTGTTCATCTACAGTACTCTGCCGACAGGTACTGTTCCTCTTTCCAAAAATACCCTTCCTTTTCCAAAATATCGAAGGACATTTATCGTCCTTTTTCTCTTATCCCTTTTCTTTTTAAACGATGTTTTCATCGTTCATTTCACGCATTCAGATATACCCTCTCTTTCTAAGAATTCTCTCAACCTTACGAATCTCTCAATCTCTTCAAACTCTTTTCTATCTCAGCCTACTTCTCATACCTTTACTATCTAGCCTCTACCTTTACTAAATCCTTCACTTCTACGCCTTCAATCTCTCTTATTTTACCTTTCGATTTCAGAATATTTCCTGTCCGGTTTATTTCAAGTTTCAAGTCTTCAATCTTGTAAGTGTGTTTAAGCTTTACTACTGTACTTTGTAAACTTTTCAATATGAGTCAAGACCTTTCTGTATTACTTGTTATTACTTTAATGCTTAAACGTACTGGTATTAATATGCTGCTTGCATTTATGTTTATCAATATCATTTATGGTGAATATTTATCTTCACAATATCTTGAAGACGATATCAATGCATTAGATGAAAGCATGTATGAAGAATATGATAGTGATTATTATACATCTACATATGACAGTGATGATTTATCACCTGGTTTTAATAGTCCTTGCTCATTCAATAGCAACTGCACAAAATACTCAACCGATAGTGATAATTCACAATCTGGTGACAATTGTTAAATCTGGGACAATTTTGGTATCAGAGCCATACACATTCATCTCACAGCACTTCATTCATCATTCGTTAACTGTTTCACCCTTACTTTTACTATTTTAATTCTCTCTTAACATACTTTTCTACCGTGATTCCTCTATTCGTTCTATTTAGATTATAGATACAGTTTTTTGCTATAATCTATTGCAAACGTTGGACTTCACCTGAAGCCGTTGGATTAGCCGTGAAAAGGCCGGACCCGGTTGATGCGACCCGTTTGAAATAGCTTATTGTAAAAACGTACTGTGGTTTAAACAGGATGTTTAGACGATCGAACAGTAGCAATAGTATTGCAAGTGGAAATTCTAATAGTAATAGTCTGGACAATAGCATTGATAATACCTTATCATCTGCATCCAATATCAACACTGATGAATACCACATCTCATTAGGCATTAATAAACCCTTAAATAATTGGGTAATACCTAAAGTCAAGGACTCTCAATTATACAAAAAATCAACCTTTGCTTTATATATATATATATATATATATATATCTTTCTCTCTCTAAGGCTAAGCTACCTTAAATTTTTTGGGTTTCTCTCTTTTTTCTCTTAAATATTTTTTGGAGAATTTATTTTTTCTTCTGTAGTATCTAATAGTATTTTGATGACCGACCGTGGTATGAACCAAGACGGCCGCTTTTACTATCAATGGTAAAACAAAAAAAGTTAGTTTAACTGACTGTTCTTCCCGTAATGTTCGAAAGCCGTTATTCTCATGTAGGAAGTCTTTTCATATTAATATTTAGATTCAAACTTTAGGTATTAATTAAGATACATTACACTTTTTAAACATTTGTTAATAATTATTTTTATTATTATTATTATTAATATCTTCTAGACAATACTCGTATAGCGGAAAGGTTCCATTTATATGCATTAAATATTAACAACTTTATTTTTTAAATAAAATAATTCTAAGAGATAGTCTAAATTATGATCCTTAATGATAAATTTAATTTAAAAATGTGTGAAGTAAATCGTGAGTTAAATTTTCAATTACATATAATCTCTTTCTACTCAGTAGGGGTTCAAAGTGTGAAAATAGTCCCTAATTAGAAAATGTCTTGCTTCAAGCAAAGGCCCAAGTACGTGGAGAAAAACATCATAAGAGAACTTTTCAATGCCAAAAAGGATAATAAAATGACGAGGGAAAAGGATTAGTAACGTAAATAGTAAGAAAACAGGGGTCAGGTTGATGCGTATGGGATGGTCCCCAATAAGTACGTGGAGAAGTTCGCCAAGTCACTTTTGTTGTCCATTCCACGAGAATTGGTAAGAGGGCTTTTCTTTTGGGTCAGCCAAATACAATAGAAATATTATTTAGGGGCAGAAATGTGATAATTTTAGGAGGAAAATATTACAGGGAAGTTGTAATATAATGTGTGTAATGGGTGGATGGAGGAGCGGCGACCGAAGTTAGTGGTTTCGATTTGATTACGTACATGTTTGGGATCTGAGAGCTGCTTCCCCCTGTTCTCCGTGTCTCTCTGTTGTCTTTCAACAACAGCAGCAACAACAGCTCTCTCTCTCTACGTGTGTAATTTATATATAAAAATAGAATCGCCAATTATTAGCACTCTCTCTCTGTCTGGTTTCTGGAACCTCCCATCTCTTTCCTGCTCGATCTTCAGCTCGTATCTTTTCGATCCTCTCTCTCTTCATTTCTCTCTTCCTATTTCTTTGCTTACGTACGGGTAAATTCGATTGATAGATTGTTTCTTTTGGTAAATATTAGATCTCTCAGCCTCAATAGTGCCGCCTTTTCCCTTGTCTGATTCCGTTCCCTTCCCCTTGTTGAAGATCAGAAGCTCTCTTTCTCTCTCGCTCTTCCTCTTTCTCTCTTGCCTGCCAGAGTTGGGCTGTGAATGGAAGGAAAAGAGTTGGTATTGGAGTAATATTAAGAATTGGCAAGAAGATATGATAGGAAGAGGTCAAAGGGGATGTTGTATTTGAAGCAGCCAGTTCCATTTTGTATGCAATTGGGGTGATATATACGCATCGTATGTATCACTAATAGACATAATTTGTGCATGCCATTCTGGTAGTGGAATCCCTTAGCCTGAGCCTGAGCACCGAGGCTCGGCGGGGGTGGGGGAGATCTGGAATTGTACCAATGGCGTCTTCGGATAACGAGCCCACCTCCCACTCTTCTTCTGTCGTTGAAGAACCTATTAGTCCTCCCCCTGCCAATGCTTTTATGCACAAATTCAGGCTCTACGAGACTCAATCGGTAATCTCTCTCTCTCTCTCTCTCTCTCTCTCTCTCTCTCCCGTATCGATTCATTAACATGTCTTCCTTTTCTTCTAATTCAGATGCAATGTGAATAAATTCACACATTTGTTTCGTTATTGTATTTGAATTTTTTTGAGTACATTATAAAATCCAGCGTTTAAATGACCTAGTTTACAAGGAAGCATGTTACTTGGTCTTGTATTACACGAATGAACTAAAGGAAGTTGTGCTCCGATTTATGACAGCAATAGAAAAAGGTTTAGAGGCCTAACGTAATTGGTTGACACAATTTTTCATGTATATTGTTGGACTGGAGTCTATGCTTGTGTACTCAATAACCTATATCACCTGCTGATTTGTGTTCTTATGCCTTTTCACGAATTGACCTATGCAAGTCTGCCATTATATATACTTAGTACCATGGGGAGTAACTCTATTCAGTTTATGGCAGTGTTCAGTGATTAGGCCTTTGTTTAATATTTATTTTAGCACATGATGAAAGAACGCTAACACAACAGCTACCAAGTGTTAAATGAGGACCACACAACCTGTTCAGTGTCATTAAAGTGGGCAATGTGTTGGAATTGAATTGTCGATTTGATAGAACTCTCTCTCAGTATTTTTAGTATAAATAGATTTCTTTTCTTTTCTTTCCATGATGAAATTTATTGGCAGCATTGTCATCTCCGTCTTCTAGAAGTGTGTGAAATATGTGGTTCATGCAAAATCCCTACAACTTGTTTATTGTGGGTTGCATAAAGTTTGGGATATGACAACCACCTTAGGCAAGTATTTACAATATTTTGTGCTGCAGAATTTTTACATGATTGGAAGGGACAAGGATAGAACATATTGGAGAGTGCTAAAGATTGACCGGCTTGACCCTTCAGAGCTAAACATCCAGGAAGATTCTACCACGTATACAGAATGTGAGTCTTCCAACTTGTTGAAGCGGATACATGAAGGAAACAAGTCCACGGGTGGATTAAAGTTTATCACTACTTGTTATGGAATTATTGGTATGTGGAAAGAAATCGGCATTCTTTGTATCATAATGGAGTATCAGGATTATGTTTTTCCTCAATAGTGATCTGCTGATTTCAGGGTTCATCAAATTTTTGGGGCCTTATTACATGCTGCTTATCACCAAAAGAAGACAGATTGGTGCAATATGTGGTCATACCGTATATGCCGTCTCCAAGAGTGCAATGATTCCACTTCCAAATTCCACTGTTCAGCCCAGTATCAGTAATGCTAAGAATGAGAACAGGTCTTTAGTCCCTTCTGCATGGAGATGTATTTTGTCTATGGTACTTGGGGTGTGAAGCATGAATGTATCTCGTTTTGTATCTATATTTTGTGGGAAGTATCTTTTGTGACGTGATTCTTCCTATATTTGTTGCCATTTAACCTTTCTGAAACAAACTGCCTGACTTCGGACCATGTTAAATGAACACGCCTTACATCCTGAGAATAAATTCCACTCCTCTGAAGTTTCTCTCTATTCTAGTGATAGTATCAATTGAGTTGATAAAGTCTCACTTTAAATAAATTGTTTTTCCTTTGATTGGTGTGAATTTGCTGAGGCCATATGTTGATTAAATTCTTAGAACTGAAGCTTGAGTAATTTTTGAGTCACCATGAATCGTCGATATATACATTCAAAGCCAACTTTAAGGGGCACGATCAGTCTTCATTCTTGTGCAGTTCCCAAATTAAATCATGTCTCTCTTCTTTTTTCCCAGTTGTTCCTTCTCTAAGCATTGCCATTGTTGTTGCTAATGTTATATTTTTTGTTGTATTGATGGCTTAGATATAAGAAGCTCCTATCCACGGTGGATCTCACGAAGGACTTCTTTTTTAGCTACTCATACCATGTCATGTGTAGTCTTCAGAAGAACTTGTGTAATAATGAGACTGGCCAGGTTCTATATGAAACCATGTTTGTCTGGAATGAGTTCTTGACTCGGGGAATTCGGAATCACCTCCAGAATACACTTTGGACAGTCGCTTTGGTTTACGGATTTTTTATGCAGGTAAGGAATGGTAATAGTTTTAATTATTAGACATAAATAATTAAATAAGAGGGTGGAGGGAAAATTTGATCATAACTTTCATCTAGTCGTAGCTGTGTTTGATATCCCTTTCCCATTCAGAAGTTTCTTGGAACTTCATGCATAGTGTCCAATTCATGAAAGCTAACTGTCATTTTCGAGGTTGAATTTTAATTTTACCAACTTCTGATGCTGATCTTGTGCAATTTTGTCCACTGATTGAGCCTCTTCTATTTGACAATCAGATTATTTTGTACTTTCTTCTGTGTTATCTATTATGTGACAGTACTCATCTCACGGATGTGCTTTTCTTTTTCTGTAGTTAGTTAATGCAGACAGATAATATTTCTTTCTCGGTTGTATAATCTCTACTGATTATTGTTATTGCTGGTTTAGAGACTTCATAAAACTTGTTGACTCAATTAACTTCTGAACATTTCCTACCGAAGCATATAGATAATAATCTGGCCCTTTTTGAGCTTCCCTACTGTCTTTTCTCTAATGGATTCTTGCTCTTCTAATTTAGGCAGCACTTTCACTATCTGGGCGAGAGTTCAAACTAACCCTCATTGCAAGACGTTCCCGTCACTACGCAGGCACCAGGTACCAAAATGATACATGTGATTGTGCCATGTTTTATCCATGGTTTTGAATTAGTTCCAGAACATTATGAACTCTCAGTAAATTAACCTCCTACGGCATGTGAAAGCCTCTCAGTTATCACGTACTTCTTATTTAGGTATCTGAAGCGAGGCGCAAACGAGAAGGGCAGAGTTGCTAATGATGTTGAGACAGAACAAATTGTGTTTGAGGATGTTCCAGAAGGGATTCCCACGCAAATAAGCTCTGTCGTGCAGAACCGAGGCTCAATCCCCCTGTTCTGGTCACAAGAAACATCGCGCTTGAATCTTAGACCAGATATTATATGTACGTGACAGCATAAATAGTAGCAGTTAATGTTATGCCAAATATTTGTTTAACTGACTTTTACCCTTTTCCAGTGTCAAAGAAGGACCAAAATTATGAAGCCACCCAACTTCATTTTGAGAATCTTGCCAATAGATATGGAAACCCCATAATTATTTTGAATTTGATTAAGGTGAGTTTTTCTAATTGATTGATACCTAGGGTTTTTCATAATCTTGTTTATATTATGTCTTTTCTATTTATATGGTTAATATTGCCTCAACATTTACAAATGATGAAAGGAGATTTACGCTCCAAATATTGATATACTTGATGTCTGTAGTTGATGTATTTTCTAGTTTGACATCCTGATGGTTGGTTTTTGAATTTTTGCAATCAATAGACACATGAGAAGAAGCCTCGAGAGTCCATTCTTCGTGCAGAATTTGCCAATGCAATTGATTTCATTAATAAAAATTTGTCAGATGAGAACCGTCTTAGGTTTCTTCATTGGGATCTACATAAACATTCCCGAAGGTATGTGTCGGAGTGCTAAGTCCTATCCTTTCTTTTTACAAACAATTCAGTTTCCTTTTATGCAAAATTTGGTTTTTTATTCAAATATTTAACCCCGCCCCCCAAAATTACAGCAGAGCTACAAATGCATTGATACTCCTTGGCAAAGTGGCCGCATATGCATTGACGCTAACAGGGTTCTTTTATTGCCAAGTAACGCCAGCCTCCAGGTGTGAAGGATATTTAAGATGCCTTTCCTCTGAGTAAGATTTTCCTATGTACTGAACATCTTCCTGATTCATTAGTTTGATCGCTAATCATCATGACCCTTAATGCATACTCATAACTTTCACAAAGAAAATTAGTAAACTTGTACAGGGAAAGTGAGTGCTTAGAGGTTTTATATCAATGGGTAGCTGATCATTGTTGTTATAGTCAAGACTAACTATTTTACAGGTCATATACTAATGGTATTGGCATCTGATGGAGTGGCTGGCATGTTAAATTTGGCACAGGAATATGGAGAGTGGCAATTTTTCTCCCCAGAGGCACTCCTACTACGACAACAAGGATGCTGATTACTTAGAGGAGAAACTCAGTGGTGATAATAATGATGCTAGTAATGTTGCTAACGGGAATCGCTCTGTCAAGTCACTCATGTTCCAGAATGGTGTTCTTAGGACCAATTGTATCGATTGCCTGGATCGCACCAATGTCGCACAATATTCTTATGGATTAGCAGCTCTTGGACACCAGCTTCATGTTCTGGGAGTCGCAGACAACCCAAAGATAGATCTTGATTCTCCTTTAGCAGATGATTTGATGGGGTTCTATGAGAGAATGGGTGACACACTTGCTCACCAATATGGTGGCTCAGCTGCTCATAACAAGGTAACTCTCACTTTTGAATCCCCTTCTAACCAGTACTTATTACTTCAACATCTTAAGTGTGTTCTGGTGGACTTATGTTGAATTTTCTTTATGAATTTCTGGGTAACATTGTCACTTTCGCAATGGTGTGGATTTGACTTGAGTTCAACTTTGGGGGGAGTCTGACACGTTAGTCCATTGAATTAGTTGAATGTGCTTAATTTTCACCTGGCAAATCCAACTTCTTTAGAAGTTAATCCAGTTCAATAGTTGTCTGATCCAGTTGATAACTTGTATGTTACCAATGCAGAATTATATCAACCAGTATGTTAAGAGAGAAGTGGTGGTGTACTGCATATAGTGTCATATGAGGTTGTGTTTCTTCCGTAAGAAGATATAGATAACTTCACTCAGAGATCAGAAACATTGCACCTTCACTTTCACTGCCACTTAGTGAAGAGGAATCTCTCTCTCTCTCTCTCTTACACACACACACAGCAAAAGAGAGGCACGACCATGTTATACAGGATGTATACAAGAGATAACACCCAAAAGGAGAAAGATTAAAGCTAGCTCCTGAAATCCAGAAAATCCAAAAGATCTCAGAGAAGAAAAGGAAAAGCAGCGGCAAGAATCCATCCAAACATCAAATGTTCATAGGAGCTGCAACTTTTAATGCCAAAGACTGATGATCCTAAAATGTTCTACCATTCCTATCCCTCCAACACACCAAAGTAGGAGTCAGGAATAGCCGCCCAAATAACACCACTAATGCCAACTGCATTCTCAATTTATCTCAAACAAAACAGCAACAAGTGACCAATGTTCTACTCAAAATGCAATTATGAACAGTGCAGTCTAATTTGACACGGTTATTAGTCAGGTATCTGGTTATCGATGAACCCCATTGACATTCCTTTGGTTACTAGGCAGAGTAGATGACTTCCCTTGCTGAATAGAAGAGAGCATCTGCCTCTCTCCAACTATGCTAGCTAATCATGTAAATCTTTACCTATCTGCTTCAGTTGTCAATCTTTGAACTTCTGATGTTACAGATATTTTCTGAGAGAAGGGGTCAGTGGAAAGCAGCAACGCAGTCTCAAGAATTCTTCAGAACTCTTCAACGGTATTATAGCAATGCCTATATGGATGCAGAGAAACAAGATGCAATTAATGTGTAAGTCTTTCAATTGAAATCTTGTATTACTTCGTTGAACACTGTTGTCCAAGTTGGAAACAAATCAGTGTTATTCTCAGCGGGGCATCTGTTTTCAGTGTTCCAGCTCTATCTTGGCTCTGATAATATAACTTATGGTCTTGCCTGTTCTAAGTAAAGATCCAGTGGTGGTGAGATGAGGTTTAGGGTATGACGTTACTGCAATTTTATCTTACCCTAACCGTTGTGGCTAAGCAGCATCCAACCTGACCACCATCAGGAAAGAGCTGTGGGGTGTGAGTGTGTGTGTGTGTGTGTGTGGGGGGGGGGGGGGGGGGGGGGGTTGGCATTTGTGTTGGGTTACTCCTTGTTTTTGTCCATCTGTTACCATGTGCAAAAGAGGTAGGAAAAAATTTTAGCCCTATTCTTTTTGCTCTTACTCCACATACATTTTGCATTCTGTATTACAATTTTTTGTGTAAAAATATTTTATGCAGATTCCTGGGTCACTTTCAGCCTCAACAAGGCAAACCTGCACTTTGGGAACTGGATTCAGACCAGCACTATCCTGCTGGGAGGAATGGCCTTACAAATGTGGATGAAGATGGAAGGTAATAGCTGGCTAAATGAAACCTTGAATTGCATCAGTTAATAACGCGTACATAATGGATATAGTTTAAGGCATACGTGTATGGGTTTGCTCTCTCTTTCGTTCCACGTGTTTTGAATGGGCTGGCTTGGTACTGAATGACTGGGTATGCTAGCAAGTTTTTGGTTAAATGTTAGTGGTTTTAGGCCAAGTATATTGTATGTCATTAATAGCACTACAAATATGATTTATATCATTGGCATTTAGGGTACACTTTTCAGGGATGGCTCATTCTTCCATTGTATTAGCTAATTGCTTGATCAATGTTTGGCCTAACGCATTGATAAATCCAGTTGTGGCACTCTGCTCATGGACAAGTTATGTGGTTCCCTTTGGGTGGGGCATTTTTGCCTCCACCTTTGGATTTGAACTTTTTCTCTCCAACCCAAAAACAAAAGCAAAACAAAAGAGGATACTATTGGCATTGCATACTGAACAATTGCTTAATCAAGAATGGCTATGCTTTTCTTAACCAAGATATGTTTTACTGGTATGTGTTGCTGCAGTGTATATAATGCTTGTTGAGATATGTATTTCTAGGTCAATTTTCAAACGAACGTTATCAGATTGGAATATTCTTCGTGGAAGCAGCACACCTGTGTCAGCCACAAACGTGAAGCATGTTTCTGACTCAGTTTTGCCTGCACGACAAGGAGCAAGCAATTTTATGTCTGAGTCATCTCCAGAAATATCAACCTCTGAAAGTGATATATCTTTTTCAAGGTTTTGTTTCATCAATTTACATTCATTAGAATCCTTATGCAATATGTTTAACCTGCATTTGTTTTGCTTATTCAATTGGTGAGTACATTTTTCATCTTTTAGAATTTTTTTTTTGTTTTCATTTTTTTTGGGGGGGGGGGGGTTGAGCTTTAAAAGCCTCATGCCTAGCAAGTTCTGTCATCTGAAGTACTGCTGTTGTCTTTTTTGTTTTTTTTTTCTGTGTTTTGTTCTTAAGTTTTTTTGTCAGGGATGACTATACGATGAAAGTTATTGTGGCAATCATTCCATTAGTCATTCAATTAATTTAATTTTTTTTTGCCTTGATGAGATGATGTAGTCTATTGTCATTTAAGCTTTTGAGATGAATTCGGTTGTCAACAATGTCAATAACCAACTAGTGTATGGAATTTTGGGAAATATTTTAGAGTCTTGCTTCCTATATTTCTAGCACTATCCTCCTGGATTATGGGGGTTTTTTTATATGATAATTATGTGACCTATTTGGTGGATCAAGTCCCTGGTGTTGAGTTGAAATTTCAGTTTGTGTATATGAAAAACTATTAGCAGTACTTAATTCAGCTGAGGGCTCTTAGGCTCTGTTTGCGTAACAAAATTTTAGCCACCTAAAATTTTATCATCATTACAAAACATTCTATCTCCTCACTTTTTCATTAATTTTCATACACTTTTTCACCAACTTTTTCACTCTTTCCTCACTTTTTCATCAACCCCAATACCTAGAATTTTAACAACCCTAAAATTTTACTTCTCAAACACAGCCTTAGTATCTGCTTTTGCCGATTGAACTATGGAAGATGTTTTTCACCTGTTTGATCTGTGGTCCAGTATCTTCTGATTGTAAACTATTGTGATTGCAAAATCTAGTGGAACTCGTGGAGTGGGGCAGTGGCAAGGCTGTTGTTGAAGTCCAGCCCAGCCTTAGATGAAGAAAAATTGCTGGGGTGCTCCAACTGGGGCCCAAAGGCAATGTATTTTGGGTAATTATACATAAGAAAATACAATTTTTGGTTTTTCCCCAGCAAACAGTAAGGAAGATACGACGTATTCAAGATAAGCCCCCGATCATACTCTTGCCAGTGGCATAGATTCTATATACTCATAGATTAAGGCAAATTCTGCACTCCATGAAAAAACATAGGGGGGTATCCCTTGAGTTAGGAAAGCAAAACTAAAGTGCCCTTATGACTCTGGTTCTAGTGAAAACGATGAAAGTATAGCTGTGCTTTTTTAGGCACTCCAGCCCTTATGGATAAATAGATGGAACCGTTCTTTCTTTGTGATTACGGTAAGCAAGTCTATTAGTACACAACATTTGTTTATGAAATGCAAATAACTGATGAGCTTGAGAGCCATGCACTTTGTCTTTTGGTTTTAAGAGCTTAGAGAGCTGACAACAAATATCCCACCCACCCAAACATCCATGCATATGAGCACAGATACCACACAACTACAAAAAGAATGGTTGGAAGAGGTGGTAGTCGGGCTTCAGGGTAAAACAGAAGGCCTAGAAACCCTCAAAGGCTTTTCCAAAGAAATTGGGCTGGATTGGATGGGCCCCCTGGTCTGTGATTAGTTCTTTGTGTTTCTTATTGGAAGCGTATTTATCTTTCAAAGGGGGGGGAGGATTACTCCGATCAAGTCCACGCTGTCTAGCCTCCCAACGTATTTTTTGTCCCTCTTTCCAATTCCTCTGGCGGTGGCTAATAGATTAGAGAAGCTTCAGAGGAATTTTTTGTGGGGAACTTGTGGGGAAGATCACAAGTTCCATCTTGTTAATTGGGCCACATATTGTTCTCCTATTAGCTATGGCAGTTTGGGTCTAAGAAGGCTGCCCATGTACAATAAGGCCTTATTGGGGAAGTGGTTGTGGCGTTTTGGTTCTTATAGAGACAGCTTGTGGAGGTTAGTCATTTTGGATAAGTATGGTAGTGAGGTGGGTGGCTGGAGCACTATGAAGGTCCATGGCTCTTATGGTGTGAACTTATGGAAGCATATCAGTAATGGTTAGTCCTTTTTCAGAGAGAACTAAATTTGTGGTGGGCTGTGGCTTAAGAGTACGATTCTAGCATGATCTTTGGTGTGGCGAGAGACCTTTGAGGTTTGCATTTCCCCTCTTATATTCCTTAGCCCAGTGCAAAGATGCTTTGGTGGCGGATTGCTTGGAGGGAGACTCCGAAGTTGTTTGGAATATTCAGTTTGTCAGAATTGTTAATGATTGGGAGATGGATGAGTTGTCGGCCTTTTTTTCTTTGCTTTATTCGAAAAGGCTTTTAAGGAGAAGGGATGACCACAAGATGATTTGGCTGGGGTCTAAAAATGGCGACTACTCAGTTAGATCGTTGTATGGACTCCTCACTGAAGGATCCGATGAGGGCATTTCTTGTCGTCAGTGTTGGAAGACAAAAGCTCCCTCGAGAGTTTTTCTTTGTGGGAGGCTGCTCATGGGAAAGTCTTGACAATTGATAACTTAAGAAGTAGGGGTCTATGCTTGATAGAGTGGTGTTATCTGTGTAAGAGCGATGGTGTGTCGGTTGATCATGTTCTTATTCATTGTGCAGTTGCTAGAGGGTTGTGGTCTTATGTTCTTAGTATTCTGAACATCTCCTGGGTTATGCCCAGCAGAGTGGTTAATGTGTTGAGTTGGAGAACGAAGTTTGATGACCCAGTTGCTTCAGTAGTTTGGAAGATGATCCCTTCTTGCATTTAGTGGAGTTTATGGAGGGAAATGAACAATAGGTTCTTTGAGGATAGGGAGTTGTCCTTGGAGTCCTTAAGGAGCTGCTTGCTGCAATATATTTTTCTTTGGGTTAATTCGGTGTTGGGATTTCCATTTTCGGATTATCCCGACTTCATTAGCTTCTTTGCTTGTTTGGTGTAGGTGTTTTCAGTATAGCCTCTTGTATTGTAAATCCTTTTTATTTTTAATAAAGGTTCTCTTCTTACTTATCAAAAAAAAAAAGGGGGTACTTTTTCTTTGGTTTTGTGTTAAACATGCTTGAAAGTTACAAGGTAGCTATTTTGATTTGTGTCCATAACCTCGTCTTCTGCACTGGCCTGTATTGACGCTTTCAAATTTATCTCGTTTAATGAGTATATCTTTAGTTGGTCTATGCCATAATACATTCATTTTGGAAACACAATTGTAGTGAGGGTATTATATGCTGCAAGGTTTTCCCTCCATAATTGGACACGAGATATGATTCCTTACTTGACTCGGGCTTGTCTCCTGGTTGCTTTTATGTAGGTATACTCCATCAATGCCTCGCAGGCAACTTTTTGGAGATATGCAAAGAGATCGATGCCTTGAAACTGACCATATTTACATTTCGGAACATGGAGATATGTTCAACTGCTCAAATTTTGTTGATCTTGACTGGTTATCTTCTTCTGGGAATTCATGCGTGGAAGAGCAATTTGAGAGGTAATGTTTTATTAGCTCTAAGAAACTGGTAGTTTTGCCGCTGAAATATTGGTAAATTCCAAGCATCAAAAGAGACCCTAAGCATGAAAAGTTTATAGCAAGGATCAGGAATTTCTTTGCGTAACCGTGAAAAGATAGGACAGTTAATCTCGAATTGCAACAGTTCGATTGTTTAGATCAATCACTACATAGAAAAATCCTTGGAAGTTAGGACTCCATCTGGATCAGCCCTTGCAAGACCATACCTTGGGAGGATCAAAGCTGGGATGGCCACCTTTTGCCTGAGTCAATAATCAGTTGTTTCCTATAGATTTGATGAGAAGTTATATGATATTTGCATAGCTGAAGAAGTCTTCTTCCCCATATCAACTGTGTCTGCAGGTCGTCAATGCTCACAAACTCTCCAGTTGCTGGGCTATCTTTAGAAAACGTTGTCAATGGAGTGATAGAAGAAACTACCCCCTCCACAAGTGAATATGGATCCAGCATGAAAGTAAGTACCCTCCTTTGGAGTTTGGGTAGCCTCCGTAAAAATGTTATTTTGTTCTGTGTAGATGGTTTCTGCAAAAGAGTAACGACTCCGCAGGAATTGGAGATTCGCTGATTTTGTTGTAGATCAAACTTGAAGCATTAGTAGATACACGGAGATATCTTATCTGTAGTCATCTCTTTCATTTATATTTATTTCACTCAAATACAGACTGATCAAGGAAATATACTTAGACAAGTTGGTTTAGGTATATACTTTTGCGCACTGAACATTCACATGTGGGACTTGCACAATTATGATATTGGCTAAACACTGATCACCGATGTCTTGCCATACCATTTCTCCAATTGACTAAGCCCTACGTTCTCTTGTTTAAGCACCAAACATCCAAGGATATATACACCTTACCTTCAGAAGTTGGAGAACGCATGCTCAAGTTTTGTTTCACATGCGATATGTGCTAATGTTCTGCTGTGTTTTGTCATATAGGCGAGGGAGCTGACTGGAACAGAGCTCCCCTATCATACCGTGCAGAATTATGATGTTCTCGAGGAATTTCCCGATAGCTTTGTGCAATGGGTGAACTGTGGAGAGACCATCTACCATTGAAGTTAGGCTAATACTTTTCCCCCTTATTCAGTATATTCCCACTCTCGGTTCTCAGGGTACTGTCCATTTGCTGATCCACCAAGAAGAAACCATAGAGTGTATCAAGGGTAGCTGGAAAAAGAGAGACCAGAAGCAGTGAAGGAGAAAAAAAAATTCTGTTCTCTCAAGAAGCAATCCTCTTGGTTCTCGTCTGACTTGCAGCAGTAAGTTCCGGCTGAGAAACCCGATCAGAACCTAATACCAAAGCACAAGAGTAAATAGCAAGAGCGTAAAAAATTCTTTTTGGAGCTCATTGTTTTCTTCCTCCCACGTTGTAGACTTCATAGGTCGCCCCTCTTGTAAATATCATCATTCTACCAGCCAGAGCTCCACTTTTAGAATTGCAGGTCAACGATTCTTTATATTGCTTCACGTTTATCTATGGTTAGGCATGGCTGCGATCTTCGTCTTATTGAACTCCCATCCTTTGACATACCTGCTTGTAGAGCCCGAAAATCTAGCCCCTACAAACGTCTACAAGCACAGGCGACAGGTGTTCATCAAAATGGACGGTCCTTTAAGCTGAGCTTGTGGAAGTCACGATTTACTCTGCGTGCTCAAGTAAATCTGTAGTAGTTGAAAAACTAAGCTTACATAAAAGAGTCCTATGATAGCACAGATCACCCAATTAAGCTCGCTTTTGACCTTTTGTATTGGGGTGCGATCTGTTCGTGAAAGACGTCAGGATCGTGGGCTGAGTTTAGTAGATTTGTTGGTTGTAGTGACAGTACACCGATGAGAATACGCTGCAAAATAAACCTCCTGTGATTAATTGCACTACGGTACCGTGTATTATCAATACTGTATTTTTCTTTTCTTTTCTTTTTGGGCTGTGATTTTCTTTATCCCTTTTACGCGTGGAAGATATACCTAGATAATCTCAAAAGCAATCAATGAATTATACGGTTGAACCAACATCTAAAATTTCAAGAGAACAAAGCCAATGAAGTAAATGCAGTCCTTTATCCAACATATTATAAGCATCTACTCTGACAGGAAAGTTTCTTGGAAACAAGAAAATGTGTCCTGGTTGCAGTTGACGATTACTGTAGAGGTTTATTAGCTAGTCCTAACAGCATAAAGAGACCAGAAAACAGAGTGTAACTGTTACAATAAGTCCACAGACCAGCATATCAAAATGAATATGTGAAAACCGCAGCCACAACTAGCCTTGGCACCAGAACTAGTTTTAGGCCCCAAGGCTTCTGAGTGAAAATTTGATAAAACCCAAATAAACATTTTCCTACTCTCAAGAACAGAGATCAAGCAAGAATGGGAAAGATAGGGGTTATGTGCTCAAATGGAACGCTATCTGCTGTGTTTTGCTTCAGCTCGGGATGGTTGAATTCATTGTGAGGAAGGATGATTACTTGGCCCCTGCCATGACCCTTATCAAGAATCCAACCAGAATTCACTACCAGGTGCTCAAGGAATTTGTCCAAGGAGAGACCTTCAATGTTGATAGCCTGCAAAATTAAGCCATTAATGGGAAGTTATATACACAGAAAGGTAAATATACGAGGGGAAAATGAAAATGGTCCCTGGATTTTGCGAAAAAAAATTACCCCAGGGTTTCCAAAAATCAAACTTTCAGTCCTTCCATTAAGGTGAGGTCTAGAACCCAAACAAAATCATGATGCAGTATGCCACGTGCCTGCCAGACTTTTGACTAACACGTGGCAAGAGCGTATCCACGGGCCACGGGGCCAGGGGGGGAGGGGGGGGATGAGGAAGCAAAGGTCCCTACCCCCACCCCGCAACACTGTTCATGGAGAAGGTGTGAACGGAGGGTTCCCCCACATCCCTGGGCAGTGGAACCAGGTGGAGTGTTCCCCCATTCCCTTTTATGATTTTCTGGTTTTCTCCACTTCCCCACCCCATGCAGTGGTTGGCGATACACGGTGGAGCATTCTTACACTTCCAGCACCCCCCCCCCCCCCCCTATTTTTCTAGTTCTTTTAAAACCCAGGGACTGTCCTTTTGAGCAAAAACACAGACAAGATTTTCAACTTCCACAAGAAATAAAGCAATTAACCTATTATGCAAAAGGAAAACAAAAATCTCCAAGGAAAAGCCAAATACGGGAAAGAATCAATAGTACACTCAACCCTAAATCAAATATTGGGCACATTAGAATGAGCCTATTTGTTATTTGACCAGGTTGACAGACAGCAGAATAACCAAATAAAATGCAATTAAAAAATCCCACGACCTTGCTCTGCGATATAATCAAGTGTTCTACATTAAATGTATGTTTTCTGTAATTATGCCAAACATATCTTCTCTATCAGCCAGGTGTTGAATTCCCAAACCAAACAAAGCACTATACCAGCTAGTAGAAGCCTAACCATTACATGCTATTCTGGAAATTCAAATCACATTGAGCAGAAGGCAAACAATATGAAGGCGTACCTCAGCAAGCACAGGTCTAGGAACCTTTTGATAAGTCAGGGAAAGGACATGAATTGCATAGGCTTGGACTGCTTGCTCAAAACCTGCATTTTATTTTCTTTTTAAGCAATAATGCTATGTAGATGCACAAACCAATAGATGAACAAATGGGAAACAGCAGCAGAAGAATGGCAGAAACAATATAAATTGACCAGCAAACAAGTTACTATCTGACTGTTTCTAGAGCAGAAATTCGGAACAAGTCATGAGCCCTTTGAACAGCAACAGAACAGCTCAAACATGGAGAGGAACAAGAACTTTAGTCAGCAGCAATGGTATGTCAGGCCAAAAAATGATGAAAACAACTGCGAAAACAACAGCCTATTTGGAACATATCATACATACAACTCTTAGAAGCAGTTGGATCCCACATTAAACAGCCATCAAATATCCTAACCAAAAATATCTAATAACTCACAGTAGCTATAATGTGTCCAACGGAGACATGGTACAGAGACGCACTATCAGATTATTGAAACCTATTAAAGGCTGTAACATCAGGAATATCTTCTTGAAGTTCAACAAAAATAATTTTCCGAATAGCAGTATCTTATGGCAATATAATCATGCCCCGATTCTCTCTTCGCTATCTTGTAATCTAAAGATGTAAAATGATAATTCTACCGAAAAAAACAGGCATTCTTAATAAATGGAACAAATAAATGATTCAACTGGTAACAGAAATATCCATATAAATATATGTTGCACATACACCAACAATTTACTGCATCCAAGTTCAGCTACCTGGCACAGCTTCTACTATGTGACGATTCTTAGCTGCTTCATCCCAGAACTGACGAAATCGCCCCGTCTGTAAACAAAGTACACAAGAAGCATTTACATTGCCCGCAGTGCATACATGAAACAAGAAACACAAAGTGGGAAACATACCTCCAAATAGTGCGAAAGCAAAATAAGGGTCTTGAACTGCTCCTCCATTTGCTGATTAGATCATGAAAGAAAGAAAGAAAGTAGAAGTTTTACCAACAATGGCTAGATGAAGCTTTTTGTTAAAAGCTCAGACTCTTGAGACCAGCCCAAAAGTGGGAAGAGAAAGAATATTTAAATCGAATAGCATATATTCTAAGCATCTATTACGAAGAATATGAAACCAATGAACTAAAGTGTGAGTCTAAATAACAACCCAAGAGGGGGGTGAATTGGGTTTTTCAAAAACTTTTAAATTCTTTTGCAAACAAACCCAAAACGTTCAGATCTATTTCTAGGAAAACTAGAGACTGGATCTAAGCAGACAATGAGATTAACAAAAATGGATAAGCAAGTTCAATCAAGCAATATCAGCAGAAATGAAAGATGAGAGTTAGGAAGATGACACCAGTATTTTTAGGTGGTTCGGCCAACTCTTGCCTACGTCCACCCCCAAGGCTATTGACTTCCTTGGGCTTCCTTCACTATTCTCCAAGTGAATACACACCTTAGCTTCCGGGGTGCTAAGGAACAGTTACAAAGCGTTTTCCGAGCTCACGCTTCAACTCTTTTCACAAATCCCAAAACCTAGGGATTTCTTCTACTCTTACAAGTAGGATACAGTGTTCACTCAACACTTGAAGGTTTTATGAGGTTTGGATACAATGATTGAAGGCTCTCTAAGCCAGATATACCAGTGGGTAGCTCAAGAAATGAAACGGCTCTCTAAGCCAAATCTACAAGTTTAAGAACCTGAGGTGAACTAGAAGAATACGATCTTCAAGGAAAGCTTCTGGATTTGCAAGATGGATCACGAGATTTCAAGGTCGGAAGAACTTCTCTTCTTCTTCTTTGATCTTTCTCTCTCAAGAAATTAGGGCAAGGATGATTTTCGTGTGAAGCTCTCACTTTCTCTTTCAAACTTCTTCTATTTATAGTCTCTAAGGCGTCAGGGGTCTTCTGGTAAAGATTTGGAGCCGTTGGAGGTCATTTGGGTCCTTTGGAGACATTTTTAAGTGAGTGACGTCGCTTCAGGATCTGGGAAATCGAAGCATGTGTCGACACATTCCATGTATGTGTCGACACCTTGAAGATTTGCCTGGAAACTCACTTTCGGGTGTATGACCAATGTGTCGACACTTATGTCCAATGTGTCGACACTTCTCTTCAAAATATTGATCCTTCAAAATGCCTTGGAAACATGCCTTCGGGTGCATGTGCAATGTGTCGACATCATTCTCCCATGTGTCGACACCATCAGCTTTGCCTGGAAATCTTCATTCTGTTGACAGTGCAATGTGTCGACACCTCTTGGTCTATGTGTCGACACCTTCATCTTGGCCTGGGAACTTGCTTTCTGTTGAATGACCAATGTGTCGACACCTCTTCACTATGTGTCGACACCTTCATCTTGGCCTGTGAACTTGCTTTCTGTTGAATGACCAATGTGTCGACACCATGAAAATATGTGTCGACACCTTCAACACTTAGGCTGAAAAGTGTTTCTCCTAGCACCAACAAGCAATCCCAAAACACCTACAATGTAAAGTTTAACAAGTAAGCTTATGTAGAGTGTTCGATTATATCTAAGGCCGATGTACAACTAGAAAACTCTTGATATCATTTTCTTAAAACGGATTTTCAAATGTAGAATCTAAAGGTTTAAAAACTCGTTGGAAAACTTTGTTATCATGAAAATCAAAATAGATTGTTTATAAAACAACCTTGGGCTAACAATCTCCCCCTTTTTGATGATGACAAACCCAATTAATAATAAACCGTTGATACCAAAATGAAAAGCTCCCCCTGAGATTAGGCTGGAGTTTTTCATGAGTTTTTATCAAAAAGAACTTTAAGATTCTGCGAAAATTTTGCAAGAGTTCCCTTTGTAAATAGAGGTTTTTCAAATTTTCAAAACCTGTAAAAACACTTCTATAACATCCTCCAAACTCCCCAAACTTCATTCTTCAAGTTCAGATCACAAGACTTCGTATAAAGGAGAGTTCAAAGAGATTACCTGAAGCACGTCTCAAATATCCACAATTAAGAGCAAAGAGATAAGCACTTTGCAGAACCCTTAAAATCACCATTAGATAAACAATAGATGCGAGCATAATCAAATGATCTAATGGAGACATATAAATTATAGAGATATGCATAGATAAGGCAAGTCAAGTGATCATCCAACATCAAAATGGAATGTACTCAGTAAGAGCTAGAGAGTCAACATAATCACTTAAAACTTCTCCAAACTTTTCTTCCTTCTAACTTCTCCCCCTTTGGCATCATCAAAAATAGGCTAAGGGGAGGTCAAAGGCAGCTGGCTAGGTAGGTGGAGTCTTTGAAGTGGAAGTGGAAGGTTTGGATGTCTTGATAACAAGAGGAGGATACTCAATCTTAAACTTCTTCAGCCAGCCCATCCAAGTCGTGGAGAACCAATATGTCCCTTCCATTTCATGAGGCCGAAGATTTCTATCAACTGTCATATGTACCGTTGTTGCCTTTACAACATCCTCAGCAGATGATTTCACTTCATCCACAGTGCTTTGAATCACATCACTTAGCAGCAAAGAGCTTCTTGATGTCATCAAAGCTCATCTTCATGTCGATGGCCAAATTCTCCAACTGTTGACCAACTTCTTTTATTTCTCCTTTATGTTCCCAAATGAAGCTTTAAAAGATCCCAAGTGAGGTTCATGTGAACTACCGACCTCTCTCCGTGAGGAAAATCCAAAGGGTGGAGGAGTAACAGAGATAGGAGTGTGTTCTCCCATAGGGATCCTAGTTGCTGTAGGAGTCCTATCATTCGTTTCAGCTTCTTCCTTATTTTCTTCAGACTCGGAACCCTTTTCATTATCTCCCTGAGGTGTCATCGCACCTTTCTTCACCCATTCTCCTTCCATATTTTGCATAAAACCCATCAACCTAAGAGTTTTCTTGTTATACTCTTGAGAAGCTTTGGGTTTTTCTCTAACTTTCCTAGTTATATCAAACTCAAGGGCATGAAATAAGTGAGTGAAAAACATCCCATAGGGTAGCCCTTGTCTCTTCTTCTCAGTGGTAGCTTTCATGTGATTAATCATCAAATAGCCCAGATTCAAATAGGTTCGGGTGATCAGACAGTACATTATAAATATCTCTAAGAATGTAATGTATTCAAATTTTTCATTCCTTGGCAAGATAATATTACAGACCATGTAATGCAATATCCGTCTATGAATCATCAAGTCACTGGCAGTGGGTCTAATCACCTCATTTAGGGTTGGATTATCCAACACAACCCTAAGAGTATCAGGAGGCTTTACCTCAGACATACCCATCCAACCATCAGCATCATAGAATCTTTTTCCATCATTGGGGGCCAATATCACTGAGGTTAGAGATGTGACAGACAAAACTAGTCACATTCTCAGCAGATGAAATATCTAGGTTTGAATACACCAACTTCACAAGATATGGAAAATAATCCAACTTCACAGTGACAAACCTACTCCATCCTTGATATTCAAATATCTCCTTAAAATCAAACTCATTCTCATTGAACCAATTGAAATCTACCCATCTTCCACCAAGAACCTTTCTCCCTCTAAAATCTTGAACGAATTTATTTCTACATAGTTCTGACCTGTAGATGTAGTCCTCGATAGAAGGGACGGCTTCCTCAGTGCTTTTCCCTTTCTTCTATTCTCTAGGACTGGCAGATGATGGCGTCTGACGAGAGGAACACTTGGAACAGCTTGAAGACATCACAGAAATGGCTGGGTGAGGAGTTTTAGGGCTTTTGGCGATGGATTTTTTGAATAAGGCAGCGGGTAATTCGTGCCGTTAGGGAGAGAAAATAGGGTCTGTAAGGGAAGAGAAGTAAAGTGTTGACCCCATTTGCCCTAAAAGAGCATAAATATGACACGCATGCCCCTTGTTTTAACAACACTGTGCCCGAAACATGTGTCGACGCATACTTCCTTGATGCAAACTGCCATGAAAACCAGAAGTGTTGACATTTGTATTACCAAGTGTTGACACATCCCATGCAAAGAAAGTTCCTTCAAAGATTTTACAAAGAACCAAGATTTTAAAATGAGACTGACAGAGAGCATACAAGTCAAAACATGTTCAATGCAATCAATAACACTAATCAAGAGATAAAACACGAATGTATCCATAATTCAATCATACCTCGATATCTTGTGTGTTCAAACTCTTTACCTTTTTTTCATTTTTCATTTTGGTTGATCGACTCATTGGTGTACCCATCGGTTTTGAGTTAACCATCCCAAATCTTTTGAGTAGGTCTCTTATGTATTTGGCTTGGTTTATAAAGATGCTCTCATGATTTGTTTAATCTGAAGCTCGAGAAAGTAATTCAACTCTCCCATGAGGTTTATCTTGAATTCACCTTTCATAACTTTGGAACATTCTTCACATAGAGACTCATTAGTAGAACCAAAAATGATATGATCAACATATATTTTAATAATAAGCAATTCATTTGTCTTTTCCTTAATAAGGAGAGTGGTTTTGATCATACCTCGTGAAAATCTATTTTCAATTAGGGACTCAACCGTCCATACCAAGCTTGAGTTGCTTGCTTCAAGTCATTTGTATTTTTATGAGCTTGAACACATTGTGTGGTAGGTTTTCATCTATAAATTCAGGAGGTTGTTCTATACACACTTCCTCAGAAAGATAACCATTAGGAGATGCATTTGAAATCATTACAACATGCAAAGGTAAGTAACATGCTAAAAGATTTTAATCTAGCAACAAGTGTGAAAGATTTCATCAAAATCGATTCCCTCTTCTTGATTATAACCTTGGGCTACTAATCTAGCCTTGTTCCTTACTACAACCCCGGATGATATGTTTATTAAAAAAAACACGATAAGCTTTGCTAGAGGTTGAATAGCCAAGAAACATACCTTCATCCGAAAACATGGAAGTAACCAATGTTGGGGTTTTCAACATTTTTAATACCGGGTATTCTTCCTTTACCATTGTCACCAAAAGTAATCGATTCCTTTTCTTTTGGGCTAAGAGATTTGAACCAACTCTTATCCCTTATCATGTGCTTGGAGCATCCACTATCAAGAACCCAATGTTCCTTGACTTTGATTTACTTCAAGCACTCCTGCAAAAAGAATCATGTCTTGTCTTTTGGTACCCAAATCATTTTGGGTCCTTTGTTGTTAGAATTGAAGTCCCTAACCTTGTCTTTTTGAATCCACATAAATTTGATGTCATGAGTGGATTTCTTTCTAGTTAGACAAGTGTGTGAAATGTGACCAGATTGACCACAAAAGTTACACAATGTAAATAATGGAGATGATTTTGTGATCATATAAGAATAAAGTTTCTGGTCATTGAAGGAGTCATATCCAAGACCACTTTTGTTGAAGCAACACCGTTGAGAACCAAGAAGAATGTCAAGGTTTTTCTTTCCTTGAGTAAACCTTGCAAGATCATTTGTAAGCAAGTCAACTTTCCTTTTCAAGGTGTCATTTTCAACAATCAAAATACTTGACTCACTTTGCAAAGGTTTTTTATTTTCATTTATGGTCCTCGCAAGATCATCTCTAAGAGATGTGACTTGATTTTTCAAGGTATCATTCTCTTTTGCAATACTTTCAAAATTCTTTTTAAGAGAACAATATTTTGAAAATATTCTTTTTAGTTCAACATATTGTTCATCAAATGCATCTTGCAATTCATCAAATGTGAAAGAGTAAATTGAAGAGTTTTGTACCTCATCTTCGTTATCCTTTGCCATGAAGCAAATGTTTGCATCTTCATCATCACTTTCACTATCGCTTATGTAATTCGTCTTCCTCGAAAATTTTTTATCTCCTTGTTTCTTTAGGAGAAACTTCTTAAATCTCTTTATCAACAATTCCACGTCTTCATCATCTTTGGAAGACTCATCATCACTAGAGCATGAGGCTTTTAATGCTATGCCCCTTTTTCTTCTACCTTTGTCCTCATCCTCCTTTACTTGGTTCATCTCATGTGTCATGAGAGATCACATGAGTTCTTCAAGTGAGAGCTTTGTCAAATCCTTAGCTTCTTGAATTGCTGTCACTTTAGGCTCTCAAGTCTTAGGAAGACACCTGAGGATCTTTCTCATCATTTCAACATTAGTATACTCTTTACCAAGAGATTTTAGTCCATTTATAATATCAGTAAAACGAGTAAACATAGAAGAAATAGATTCATCAGATTTCATCTTGAACAGCTCATAATTATGCACAAGCATACTAATCTTGTTTTCTTTAACTTGATTAGTACCTTCATGGGATACTTCTAGCTTATCCCAAATTTCTTTCGCGGTATCGCATCCGGAAATTCGATTGAACTCATTTGCATCGAGTGCACAGTATAGCATATTCATGGCTTTAGAATTTAAGGACATAAGTTTAAGATCGGCATCATCCCAATCTTTTTCGTCCTTCAGCTTACCCTCCTTGTCTCTAGGAAATCTAGGACCGTTGGAGATAACTCTCCACAGTTCATAGTCTACGGCTTGGATTTAAATTCTCATCCTTGCCTTCCAATAGTTATAAGCATTTCCATTGAACAAGGGTGGTCGATTTGTCGACTGCCCTTCAGCTAGAGATGTGCTAACTAGAGTTGTCATTCAAAAGAGCGATTAACCTCAGCTCTGATACCAATTGTGAGTCTAAATAACAACCCAAAAGGGGGGGTGAATTGAGTTTTTCAAAAACTTTTAAATTCTTTTGCAAACAAACCCAAAACGTTCAGATCTATTTCTAGGAAAACTAGAGACTGGATCTAAGCAGACAATGAGATTAACAATAATGGATAAGCAAGTTCAATCAAGCAATATCAGCAGAAATGAAATATGAGAGTTAGGAAGATGACACCAGTATTTTTAGGTGGTTCGGCCAACTCTTGCCTACGTCCACCCCCAAGGCTATTGACTTCCTTGGGCTTCCTTCACTATTCTCCAAGTGAATACACACCTTAGCTTCCGGGGTGCTAAGGAACCGTTACAAAGCGTTTTCCGAGCTCACGCTTCAACTCTTTTCACAAATCCCAAAACCTAGGGATTTCTTCTACTCTTACAAGTAGGATACAGTGTTCACTCAACACTTGAAGGTTTTATGAGGTTTGGATACAATGATTGAAGGCTCTCTAAGCCAGATATACCAGTGGGTAGCTCAAGAAATGAAACGGCTCTCTAAGCCAAATCTACAAGTTTAAGAACCTAAGGTGAACTAGAAGAATACGATCTTCAAGGAAAGCTTCTGGATTTGCAAGATGGATCACGAGATTTCAAGGTCAGAAGAACTTCTCTTCTTCTTCTTTGAGCTTTCTCTCTCAAGAAATTAGGGCAAGGATGATTTTCGTGTGAAGCTCTCACTTTCTCTTTCAAACTTCTTCTATTTATAGTCTCTAAGGCGTCAGGGGTCTTCTGGTAAAGATTTAGAGCCGTTGGAGGTCATTTGGGTCCTTTGGAGACATTTTTAAGTGAGTGACGTCGCTTCAGGATCTGAGAAATCGAAGCATGTGTCGACACATACATGATTCCATGTATGTGTCGACACCTTGAAGATTTGCCTGGAAACTCACTTTCGGGTGTATGACCAATGTGTCGACACTTATGTCCAATGTGTCGACACTTCTCTTCAAAGTATTGACCCTTCAAAATGCCTTGGAAACATGCCTTCAGGTGCATGTGCAATGTGTCGACACCATTCTCCCATGTGTCGACACCATCAGCTTTGCCTGGAAATCTTCATTATGTTGACAGTGCAATGTGTCGACACCTCTTGGTCTATGTGTCGACACCTTCATCTTGGCCTGGGAACTTGCTTTCTCTTGAATGACCAATGTGTCGACACCATGAAAATATGTGTCGACACCTTCAAAAACTTAGGCTGAAAAGTGTTTCTCCTAGCACCAACAAGTAATCCCAAAACACCTACAATGTAAAGTTTAACAAGTAAGCTTATGTAGAGTGTTCGATTATATCTAAGGCCGATGTACAACTAGAAAACTCTTGATATCATTTTCTTAAAACGGATTTTCAAATGTAGAATCTAAAGGTTCAAAACTCGTTGGAAAACTTTGTTATTATCAAAATCAAAATAGATTGTTTATAAAACAACCTTGGGCTAACATAAAGAAACTCAAGCATTACAAATTTCAGATACCCAAAGAACCGTGGTTTTATTCTCTCTCTCTCTCTCTCTCTCTGTGTCCTTGTGTTTCATATGTTTTCCCTTAGTTATCCCTTAGGAATTCACCATTACAATAGGCATGGTTTATCAGCTGCTATAAATTTTCTTGCCAAGCCTAAACACATAAAAGACAGATGCAGAGAATGAGAGCGAGAGAGTGAGAGAGAGAGAAAGAATGACCTACCACTCATTCTGGAATCAAGAAGAGACAGAGGCTGAAATCTGGAGCTGGCATTGCCATAAGTGCCTTAACCAATATGCGGGACACAATTTGGGTACTCATTCGCTCCGGTTCAAACTGCAGACAACACACAACAGCGTCGGTTTTAGTGTACGTTTGCGCACACAAACACTACAAGATATAATCAAACCTATTATATTATTTGTGCACGCAAACATCAATAACCTGATAAAGGCGAAGAAGGCAGAGATTCGCATCGAGACTATACATTCGCGACGATACCTGGAAATAAAACCGAAAGTTATATCCTCGGAAAAGAAAAGGCAAAAATAAGAACGGAAGAATACCTGCTCGTTAACGTAGTTCTCGAGATCCGGAAGGATGTCGGGATTGTACGGATTCACCGCCACAAGCTGTTCCACCGTGTACTGCACATCTCTCTCCCCCTCCCTTCCCATTTCCACTTTTTCTCTCAGCTGTGAGGAACCAGAGAGCCCTGACCTCAATTGTTATTGACTTTTGCTCAAGTGGAAGAATTTTTTTTTCTATAGAGGGATTGGACTTCGTTCTCTCAGATTGCACAACTCCGAAACGAACGAGGGTTTTATAGACATCGATCCAAATTGACCTATATGCCCCCTCCCCCATCACTTTCATTTTTTTTTAGCGATAAATGCAAAATTGATCCCTGTGCTATATGCAAAAATCGATTTAGTCCTTGTGATATGAAAAGTATCGATTTTGTCCCTATGATTTCAGAAAGTAGTAAAATCAATCTCTGATGGAAGACCAATAACAAACGAAAATATAATCACAATGACTAAATCAATGATTTTCATATCGCATGGACTAAATCAATTTTTGCGTATAGCACAGGAACGGATTTTGCATTTATCCCTTTTTTTATGGGGTAAGTCCTCCCTTTCAATTTTCTTTGTTACTGATCAGAAAAAAAAAATAAATCTTTGTTACTATTTTTGTAGGCGTTAATTTTTTTTTCTTTTTTCTCTTCCTCCCGTCCTCGCAGTGGGATTGTGGGGAATGTAACAACTTCTCTTTATTTTAGAAATTTATATAATATTTTAAGAAAATAAAATTTAAAAGAAAAAAATTAGCTTGATCAGCTTGATCAAGATAGCCGGATCTCGAAACCCCTTGACAGGACATTGTAGCTGATAGGTTAAATATTTCTCGGCCCGACCTAACGGAAGCACAAAGAGAGCCTTAGAAGAAAAGAAACCTACGGACCCTTATCACACGAAGAAGGCCGAAGCCCCAGAGGGTTACTATAACCGATAACACCGACCTACAAGAGTCGTTGAAAAACTCTTCCTCTACAGCCATGTCCAATCAGCGGAAAAGAACTTCACCCTGCAAAAAGTGTCTTTCATGCAAGTCTAATTCAGTCATGCAAAACCTTTGAGCGACGAAGGTGATAGTTGGACTAGGATTCGACCGAATTGCAGGGCAATTCGGAGAGAGAGTGTGAGAGACTACTGGATCCCGTCTCTGTCCGAACAGCACCTACTTGTTATGATAAGTATAGATCCCGAGTGGAACCTACCACTCTCTCTCTGAATTGCAGACGATCCAGATTCAATGATCGTTTCCTCCCAAGAGGGTCTAACCTCCCAAGACCCGCGTATGGTACTTTTCTTCAGAAGGATGCAAGAATGCGTCGACTCAGTAATCACTTCGCTTACCCACTTCCCCACATAACACCTCTCCACCTGTAGAGAAACAAAAACAGCCAAAAAGGAGGTCTGCAACCAACTGGAGGAGACATCTGACACTCATTCCACCACCTACTCCCTCTCTACAATGTGCAGTGCAACGCTCATATAAAATTCCCCTGGTACATGTTAATTAAATACAACAACAAACAACAAATTATTTCTCTTTCTCTATTTTGCATCTACAATTTTCTAATTTAAGCATCCGATACTCACCCTACAAGAAGTTTTGTCTGTAAGTTATTGACGCAAGCCTAGTACCCCTTCGAGGAAGCTTGATAGCAGTCCATAACTCGTCAAGTGAGCCGGATCATTTTGGCATCATCAATAGCATTAAAAGGTAAAGTACCAATTTGATTTCTGAGTTTTGTCGAGCTTTACAATAGATCATGGTGTTTGGCTCCCAAAATTTTGGGGCTTAAATGAATCTCATACTCACGTGGACTTCGACTATTGCAAATATATCCCTAGTAAAGAAAGTTGATTTTTTGTCACTGAGGTAAGCTTTCCGTTTAAAAAATATACCCACATCTATTTTTGTTTAAAAAACTAACGGGAATTAGTGACGTGGCATAAATCAACTACGTGTGCACGGATTAAAAAACATTGTGTCTTTATGGGCCACTATCTCCACGTCAGAGGCCAAGTCAGCTCTCTGCCGTGTGAAATGAGTGTCTCTGCACACGTGGGTTTGTCTTACACCTAGTTGGTTTAGTGGATGATAGGGTGCTTATTGGACCTCTGACGTGGAGATAGTGGGCCTAAAAAGACACGACGCTTTTTGATTTGTGCACACATGGTTGACTTATGCTACGTTAACACTTCCCGTTAGTTTTTTAAAGGGAGATAGACGGGGAATATTTTTTTAAACGGAAAGCTTACCTCAGGGACAAAATCAACTTTCTTTACCATAATGATATATTTGCAATATTCAAATACCGCAGGGGTATGAAGTGCATTTAAGCCAAATTTTGGTGTATGAGAGTTTATGAATGAAAAGAGTAATGATTTGAGTGAATTTTGTGATATTTATTTTGATAAAAATAAATAAATTATTTGATGGAGAGAGATTATTTTAGAGTTATTTTATTGTGCCAAATATTTGGAACTCCTAAAATTTTGGGAGCGAAATACCTAATTTAGTCTTTAGAGTTTCACATTTTGTTACAATTGGTCATTCTCTTGATCTTTCCTACGCTAGATTAGAGATGCGTCATCAGTTTCATTAATAAACTGACAAATGTATGCCATGTGAATTAAAAAGTTGAGATTGAACCAGTTTTGTGGTGTCCTTTTTATAATTTTGTATATCTCATATTTCATTTTTAATATTACTTGCCAATTGCCTAAAAACAAGTTCAGATTAAATTTTAAATATTACATGGCTAAATAACAAAACTAATTGAATAATAGTAGAAAAAATTACAAATCAACTGACCTATTTTTAAAATCAAAAAAATGAAAAGACAAAATATTCACAGGGTATGGTGGCTCACCTGGAGAGGTTACGATCAACCCTTTCATGAGGGAGGCCATATCTTAGACTCTTCGATGGGATGCCTTACTACTAACCCCTTGCAAACCATCCCTCGTGCAACCACCCCTTGGCAGCAACTGGATGCACTTGAGAATCGATGGGGTGGCTATTCCTCTTCCAGTTGAGTACCTATTTGTGTTAATTTTTTGTATTTCTATGATTTTTTAAATTATTTTTTTATTATTTTAAATAGGTAAAAAAAAATTATAAAAAACGGTAGGAACTAAATAACTACTTAACCTTTCAATAAATATCAATGAGTTGATAGGACTTGAGTCTTTTAACTGTTGATATCTTCTCATCAGGGGAATAGCTTTTACACAAAGCTCAAGAATGCCGTCTCAAGCTGTAAATCACTTTGGTAATATACCCTCACCAAAGTCTACAAGAGTGCTCACAATCTCCAATTACAATTGGAATTGATATTATAAATAGTTCTATCAAAGAGTAGATGATACAATTCAAAATCTATCTCAAAAGCTCACACTAAGGAAGGCATATGATTTGTGTATAAAGCTTTAGAAAAAGATAAGTAAGGCCTTGAAAAATGGTAGGTTGAAAATTGTGAATCAGTGAGCCTTGAATAACTCTAAAATTCTTTTTTATGGAACCCATTTGAAAACTCAACGTTTTTAGGTTTTAAGAAAATTTAGCCTAACAAATCGATCGGGATCTTATATCGATGGATCCGGAACCTATGACCGTTGGCTTTTACCAAGATTCGCGAAATTTAAAATTCAAAAAAATCTCAGTCGACATACCGGTCAACCGAAATGTGGATTTAGTACATGTGACCATTATCAACATAAATGCAATTTAAACTTGGGGTTTGACTATTTTTGCAACGTTGTTCTACCGGTTGACCGATGCTCGTTCGATAGTGAATCCGGTTAAAACAGAGTTGAATTTATTTTCTTCCCATTCACGTTTGCATTCGGTACAAAAAATGGATTCAATCATTTCACAAATCGATCGACCGCTGATCATCTGGTATTGAATCTAGTTAAAACAGATTAGGATAAAAATGTTAAGCTTTTCAAGATTGCACATTTGTATAACCAGTATATATACCGGTCCACCAATGGTAGTCCGGTGTAGACAAAACTCATTTTAATAACTCATTAAAGCTTATGGAGTTTGTCTAAAAATCATTTGACTTTAAAGTGAGTGTGTCACGCCCCGAACGCTAACCCAAAGGGGCCATTGACAGCCGCGAGCATTCCCGATCGAATGCTCCAGCGAACTTAACCCTGGTTTTACAGCGGGAATTTTTTATATATATATGACTGAGAGAGACGGGCCAAGGAGATTCACATATAAGTTCAACTTACACAAAAAGACTTCAATAATAATAGTGTGAACAACACAACTACAATCCATATACAAAATACTTCATCAGTTATGAACTACAATGGTCCATGTCTACCAACATTTTAAAAAGATTACACTAAAGGTCTTTCCTCTCAAGATAAGTAGTCCTCAGGAATCCTTTCACCTGGTACATCTGGAATGATACAATTTAAAATTGTGAATCAAAAGACTCAGTAAGGGTGCATATGCAATAAAACGTGCATGTTTTGCATGGTCATGATATCAATGTGCATGTACATGGAATGCTTGCATATGCATGGGACATATGCTCTTGATCTTAAAACATGCACTTGATCTTGAAAAGACTTTCTTTCTTGACTTTTGAGCTACTTAACTCGCTCCATTTACCCCTGAAATCAGGGTTGTGCATTCTCATCGAAACCGTCCCCCTTTTCCCTTGGAGACATAACATCTGGTCGAGCTAGCCCTTGAACTGGCCTCAGGCCTGATGGCTAGACATGACCCTTGGAGGTCCACACCTTCTTGCAAGCATCCTTCAGTGTGGTTGCACATACCTCAAGAGCTACTCATCCTTTTTGCAAGCATCCTTTGGTATGGGTGCTCTTAGGAGTCATTCATCCTTCTCGCATTCGTCTTTCAGAGTGGATGCACCTATCTTACTTGTACGGTACCGACCAACTTCAGCCCCTTAACTTAACTTGTCATAAAATACTTTCATGCTTTCATTTGCACAAAAATTTCTTTTCTTTCAAGAAAATCATGCAAATGCTTATGTCATGTCATGCTTGATAACAATGTCATGTTGTGTATCATTCCAGTTTTCGTAAAGTGTAAGTTTCCACTTACCTCGATCCTTCTGAGTTTCGAGTGGTGCTTTGCCTACAAGCGAGTCATATTCGTCACTTAAACGTTTAGAAATAAACATTCACGTAAAGCATATCAATATATTCATATCCTTTTCCGGTTTCAAAATTCGTATCTTTAAAAACGTAACTCAAAATTACATGAACCTAAACTGATTACTCTAAGGCATTTGAAATAAACTGTCATTCTATACGTGCAAGGTTGATGGCAGCTTGACGTCGGAACCTTTAAAAATTCATAACTAATTCAATACTTATCGAAATGACCTGAAATTTAGTTTGAAATTTAGTTTGAAATCTTTTAAGGTCGAAGGGTAAACTATGCCATCAAGGTTAACTTATACCGAGTCTAGTGATCTACCAGAACTTGTGATTGCATGCAACATACACCAAGTTGTTGTTTTCACCTTATTCGTATCTGATTCGTATTAAACCTCAGTGTACTTATTCACCATCAACAACACTGATTTCCAACTCCTTTGAACCTCAATCCTTTATGATTACAAGAGGCAACACCGCTTGACAATACCATGGCACATTCGGCCATGCATGCACAAAACATATTTTCAGATTTCGATCCATACCTTATCCTTCTTTTAGGCCTTGTATTATACACCAATTTGACATGCAACCTAGGTCCATAAAGGGCAGCAACAACACTCAAACACCAAGGATACGGTTTGCAACTAGCAACCTGTAACATGCCTAATTTCATTCTCCTTGTTTCACAAAACACAATCTTACATTGCATGTGACTAAATATTACTCCTTTCTCATTTTCCATCCATTAAACCTCAAGGAGTGTTCCTTATAGGTACTGACGTGACCTTTATGACCTTGACCTGAATTCATTTTCCTTTTATCTCTAAATTTTCAGTGTCCCAAATGCACCAGTTAACAAGAAATCTATAAAACACTACTTGCATGCATTGAGTTCTCATTCTTTGGCCAACCCGTGGCTCTCTTGCACTTTAATTCATCCTTAGCTTACTGACCTAGACCAAGAGCAGGTCATCATGGACATTTTTCAACCTCAAAATCCTCAAATTTCATGACTCACATGATTTATGCAAAGATCCACAACATGCAAGTAAGCACCCAACCCGAGCATGCTTGATCCTTTGCTCTCCAAGCATAACCCAATTCCTTTAAATGCTTAGCTTGTTGTTCTGCCCACATTACTAACATGCAAGACATCCAACAGCAAGCAATCAACAAGGAAACATAGAAAGAAAAGAGGTCATGAGCATATTCAGCCGATGTAATACCCCGAACCTTTTGAGCTACTTTATGTGACTCTCGTGTTAAGGCTTTCATTTTCATATCTTTAGTAATTGTGTTCTTTTCCTTAGTTTTTGCTTTATTTGCTTACAGTGTACATTGTTTAGTATTTATCATATGATTAATTTTATTCAATTTTACTTCCTCTAATATTTTAAGTAATTATACTCTTTGGTATTTGTTTAATTGCTACAGGTTCTAAACTTGTAACCTTAGTATTTTGATCTACCTTATTAATTTACATTGTGTATGTGCTTTCTTTCTCTAATTCTTAAACCCTTGAATTATTTCATTTAAATCCATGTGTTTAAATTGTCTAATAGATTTGAGTTTATTTCCTTTAATATTTTAGAGCAAGTTGGTTAAATTTTTAGCATATGACCGAATTACACTTTGGTCTAAATATTGTATTTTAACCTTGATTTTTAATAAATTATCTTTCATATATTAATGTGATTTTATTTGCCTAATTTACTCTTATTATTTCAAGTATTTTATTTTATTAGAGCTTAATTATTTTGTAATACGATTAAGTTGGTTAATGTCTATTTAAATTCTTTTAAATTTTAATTGGGCAAGCTTGGCACTGGGAGGCCCGAGAGCTGAACTCCCGGGATGCCCGAGTACTCCAAGCCCGGGAGGGCCGAGTACTGTGCGACCGGGAAGACACATAGTTGTATGCCCGTCTTACCACATTCCTGTATGCCCGGGGATAGGTCTGGAAAGCCCTGTATATTCGGCTAACCCTGGAACATGTTTGTATGCCCGAGGTATTTGGTTTCTTTAATTACATTAGGGGCTTTAAGTTTATTATAGTTTTCCATAATATGTGATATCCCTTTCCTAAATTTCCAAATTTCTCTAATTTCTCTAATTTCCTTGATTTCTCGTATTTAGCCTATTAACGATTATGATCTTGATTTTCTCTACTTTATTGGTTTCTAGGTGTTAAACAAAATTCTTCCATTCTCTTGTTAATATCTTAGTATTCCTATTGCTTGATTTAACCACATGATATTTTTCCTAAGTATACATCAATAGCTCATATTTAACATCTTCTAAATACTAGGTTTGATTTCTTAACACATGATTCATTCGGTTCTAATTGCACTAATGAATTTCGGTATGCTTAATCTCTTTCCCTCTTCATTCTTTTGCTTACATCAAAAATCTTTACCTAGTGTCAATCTTGATTATTCTATCACTAATCTCGGTTAATCACTTGACTAAGTACCTATTTCTTTTCTCTAACATATGCATTGATTAACTTTGTAACTTAGCTAATTATTTTGCTAACCTAAGTTTACTTTGATGTCATGTTGGTCTCACTCTCTCTCTCCTCCCTATGTCACAGGACACACACAAGGAAATCCTTGTTTTGTCTTGTTTTCCTTGTCTTTTTCCCTTGTCCCATGTTCTTGGCTTGTGATGCATGAATAGTAAGATTCCAAGATGGACCAATCGGCCATGCTTGCTTGCAATCACAATTGATGTGATTTTGAAGTGATTTTAGCTTGTGTAAGTATCCTTAAGCATCACCTAGGAAATTTATGCTTTGTCTTGTTTTCCTTGTCATTTTCCCTTGTCCCATGTTCTTGGCTTGTGATGCATGAATAGTAAGATTCCAAGATGGACCAACCGGCCATGCTTGCATGCAATCACAATTGATGTGATTTTTTAAGTGACTTTAGCTTATGTAAGTGATCCTAATCATTACCTAGGGAAGGGGGAGTGTGTCATTTGGCTCCTTCAGCCCTTGTGCCGCCCAAGCCACCCAATCAAGGGGCTTGCTTGTGGCAGCCACCCCTTGACCAAATGATGACAAGGTTGGCTATAAAAGTCATCCCTTGCCATGCATTTTTCACACCACATATCCGGCCATTTGAGTTGAGAGTGAAGAGTGGGTGCTGAGAGTCAGCCAAGAGAGTAGATGAAGGAGAGAAAGAAAGAAGAAGAATGAGAGAAAGAGAAAAAGAAGAAGAGAAAGAAGGTGGAAAAAACTTTCATGCCAAGGAGAACATCGAGAGCTACCCGAGATCACCAAGGTAAGGGTTAGGACTTGATGCTTTTGTAAGGGTTAGGACTTGATGCTTTTGTAAAGGTTAGGACTTGATGCTTTGATAAGGGTTAGAACTTCATGCTTTAGTGAGGGTTTAGGCTCTTGTGTTTTGTGGATGGATAACATGTTCTTTTGTGATGATTGATCATGCTTATTGGTGTACATAGAGCTATGATTCAATGATGAATATGTTAAGGTCATGTTGGGTTCAAGATTTTGCAAAAATAAAGGTTCAAAGATGCCATAAAGTAAAACCTAATCTAGAGCCCTTTGCATGATAAAACTTGTTGAATATTTCTTATAACATGGTTGCTGAGTTGGTTTGATGATTCAAAAGTGTTCTTGATATAATCTATGAGCTATGATAGTAGGGATAAGTCTTATAGACCACAGGTTGATTAATGAAAATGGTGTTGCATGTTGCACTCCATGGTTCTATGATACAATGTTATGCATATGTGATATATAACGATGGCCAAAGAGGCATGAAAGTATCCCTGATCAAGAAAGGCCAAATGGGGCCAAATAAAGGAGCCTTGAGCTCAAGAAAGAAGTTATGAAAGACGAAAGAGGTTATGAAAGATGAAAGCATGAAAATTATGCCTTGTGCATATTCTATGATGATGTTGCAAATGATCATTGTTTGCCTTTAATTTTCTTGAAGAATACTTATGTTATGTGCTCTGTAAGTGCATATGTATTGGTAAATTAGATGTATCATTAGCCTAAAGTTATAAATGCGATGGTTGATCAAATACATGAACACTTAGCTAGGGTTTTTAATCAATCTAGACACTGTCCAAATCAACCCTAAGCTACAGGTTGTATTTTTGCATGAAAAATTCCATATAGTATTATTAATCTTATATTAGGATGGTTGTAAAAGTTTCAGCCCTAAAGGATGAGGGAAAAGGTCGAAGATGCCCCTGGAGGTCTCTGACGGAAGATTCGACATTTTGCCAAATTCGTTAGGGTAAAAGGGTCCAAAGTGAGAAAATGATTACATGGCTGGATAGAGCACGAAAAACTGATGGGAGAGCCCAAATTTGAGCTAAATCCAAGTTGGAATAAGGGTTCAAATCACAAAGCCCGTGTAGGAGCCTAAATGGATTTTAGGCCCAATACCCTTAAAAGAACACTATGTCCACTAATACCTTAAGAAAGGGCCCAGTGTGGTCTAAAGAGGCCCAATAGGCCTTGATTTGAAGTTTAATATTTTGAAATCCTCTAGTTATTATCATGGTTGTTTCAATTGTCAATGATTATTTTCCGAACATGTTATGCTACTTATGATTCCCTCAAAATGTGCATTATTACTTATGTACTGTAATGTATGGATATGTTATTGCATTCGTAAGAGGGAAAACGAAAGTGAGGAACCCCCTAGCCTGCGAGGGTTCCCCGAATGGTAGTGACGGTACCGGACACTTAGGAGATGTGCAACCAACCACTACAAGGAGTGGGTGGGCTCCTTTATGAACGCTAAGGCGTAATGTTATGTTATGGGTCCTGGTGCAAAAAGCACGGGACAATTCCATAGAAGGGGAGGGGACGCACAACCAGACTCTGGGGGTGAATAGAGCAGACACCGGGAACTCCTTAGGAACCAATGATGGTGTGATGCATTGCATATTTTGATTCATCCAAGTTCATATTTACGATGCTTGGAGTTAGTTTTTCACCATATTTAAGTGAATTATATGCACTGTATTTGTTTGATCATGCTTTCCCCGCCCCCACCTTATTGAGTCAATAGGACTCACCCTTTTCTCTTATGTTGTTTTTGCATTGTTTGGCCACTTGGGTATTGAAGAATGAAGTTATTCGAGGAAGAATTGACCTATGATTTATATCATTATATCCTGGTGCTTAAGATCCGAACATGGGTTTCAGATTCTCTTGAAGTATCAGTGGAGCATAAGGCTCACATGTTCTCAAGGAGCCCTTAATCTCATCCCATGTACCCTCATCCCCGTTACCTTTGTTTTGAGGACTTTGGTATGTCTGATATATCGCCTGAGTGGGTAAGGCTCGATTACAATCCCCCAGTCTCGCCGACGGGGAATAGTGGTGCCACTCTGGGGTTCGATTTTATCAACCTTACATCAGATTCGGACGTAAAGGATTAGTACACCTCTTAGGCTTGTTGGAGTGTTTCGTTAGTCTTCAGAGTTCTGTTCATGTGTATCAGGTAGTTTCTGAATCTTTGTAAAATAGTCTTTTATGTAGTCTCGGGAGGACGTGGTTTTGAACTTTCCTTGTATTAAAAATGTTCTTGTTATTTCAGGTTTTCAATCTCCTTCATGTCTCTTTCCTCATCTTTTATTTCAAAGTTATTATTTCTACTCAAAAGCATATGATCCGACATTTTTGGACTTATTCGGATTTTATTATTTCTCTGACCTTTTTGTAAAACATAGAGCTTTTACCTTAAGCCTTTTTTCCAACTTCCCATTACAATTTTATTTTGCAAATACGCTTTCCGCTAAGTTTTATGGTAAATCGACTAAGACGCATAGCGACATACGTGCCATAATCCCCGCTTGTGTGCATACCATTATTATAGGTGAGCCTAGGGGGTAAGTATGAGCACGGGGCGTGACAGCCAACATGTGCAAAATAAATTTCAGATTCTTGTCAATGTTTTATCCTTTCTTTTAGGCTTTCCATCATACACCTATGGTGCATCAATGTTACCCTTGAAACTCCAATTCAAGATCCAACCGTGCAAAGAGGCAACAACAGAACTCATCCAACACTCAAAGAGGTTCACGGTTTTCCTCATCCACAACCCTAGGGTAATTTGTATATCTACCATCAAATCCCAATTCATTTAGACCCTAATCTAACATGCAAACAAGGATCAATAGAGGGCAGCAACATAAACCAACTCTAACAATTCCAACACAACACACACGGGTCCTAAGCATTTCTTCCAAACCCATGTGTTAGAATTTCTTACCTTGGCTTCTCCTAGATTTTTCCCTACTGCAGGTGGCTGAGCTCTCTCTCTCTCTCCACTGTCACACAGAAAGCATCTCCACCTCCTCCCTTCCCTCTTTCTTCTTCTTCTCTTCTCCTCCTACTTCTCCTTCTCGGCTTCTCTTCCTTTCCCTCTCGGTTTTCTTTGTTTTCTCCTCCTTCTCCCTATTCGGTTCTCTCTCTTTCTCTCTTCTTTGCACGAATTTGGGTGGCTGAGTGAAATGTGTGAAATGGGAGCTTGTTTCACGTGAAATGGGGGTTGGGAGAACCTTGTTAGTGTCGCCACTCCCCATTAGCTAAAATGGGTGGCCACTTTATTTATTTCCCCCCCCCCCTTTTTGTTTCTTTTTGTTTTCTTTTGTTTTGTTTCACTTTATTTCCAACAACCTATACTTCTAAACAGCCCTAGCATAATTAATTTCACACAATAAAAATTACTTAATAAAAATTCATAATACAATGAAAATTACGTAATAAAAATTACGTAATAAAAATTCATAAACCATAAAGTATAATTAAAAATGCACAAATAAATTCCACCTTAAATTATCCTTAAATATTGAAATAAAATAATTCACCTTAAATATCATACATTCCTTTCCAAATATTCATACTAACAAGGTCTTAAACATTAAAATTGACATTGAAGATACTTAAACTAAATGGTGCAAGTCGGGGTCTCGCAGAGTGTGTTATCAAGCTTGTCTAAATAATGAGGTTAGAATAAGCTAATGGTCTTCAAGTCTTGAACTTTTGTTGTTCAATCCTTGTGGCTTGTCTCTTTGCATTTGTCACTTTAGTCTCTTTAGATGTCCATTTGAAATCTTAATCACTTTTTGTAATCATCAAAATCTACATGGTGAACTAAATTCAACACTTTAATATTTCTCTTTTTGTGTGAACTTTTGAGATAGATCTTTGGACAAATTACAATTACCCCCTCGAAGTATCAACCTTTTCTCATTTACCACCTAAACTATGACTCGTTGCAACATGTCCTCCTTAACTATGTCTTTGTCGCGATTCCATCACCCAACCGATTTTGAGTGTTAACTTGAACGGAATCCGTCCCACATACAACGTACGTAACCCTCACCCTTTGTGTTAAAAGACCGTTATGCCCCTTCTAATTAAAAAGAAAATAAAACACAAGGGAAAAAGAAGAAAGACCCCCAATGCGTGTTCTGACCTCCACAGTTTTGATGTCTTCGACATTTTCCCACAATACAAGTTGCACAACTGAGGAAACCCTATTCTTAGGGTAAGATGCTACAAGAAATTCTTGGTTATATGCAAATGTTGGTAAAGCAGCTTCACAAAAACTTCTTGCCATTCGCAAAAATTCTGCTCTTCTCATCGATGACTACAAATCAGAAACAAGCCTAAAAGAAGATTTGTATTTCAAAATTACTGCCCTAAAACTTAAGCAGGCCATGTGTATATTTCTCATTTAGAAGATGAATAAAGTTTTGGTTCAGTAAACCAATTGAGCCATCTTATTCCGCCTATGCATAGCAGGTAACTTTCTTTCTCATTCCTTAACTTTTTGAATCAATTTAACATTGACAAGTAAAAGTTCAAAATGAACTAAATTATAGTACCTTTAAAAAAATGTGGATTTTTTTCAAAATAATTTAATGGGATCTGTGCGAAAGTTGAAGAGAAACATTTGGGTGTTTTTCACTTTGGAAAAAAATGGTTAATTGCAATTTCTCCCCTCGAACTACCACGTTAATCTCAAAAACCTCCTTGAAGTATGCCTCATTATAACTCACCACCATAATCTACATCAATTGTTACGGTTCCATTCGAAGCTCAGAGTTCCTGTTATGTCTCATATTTTTCGTACCACGTGAGCAAGACGTGGGATCCTTCTTAGGAGAATATAAGTCAACTGCCCATACATGTTTTTTTCAATTTCCCCCATAATCCCCACTATCATTTCGTGTTTGTTTCCAGAGAAAGTTCTTTCTCAAGAAAATGAAAGTTGAGTCTCTACTTCTCAGTCAGAACGGGTAGGGGACTCGAAATTACATTTGCAATGAGCAAAAGGGGTTTCTGCTTGATTCGTAAAACAATATCTAGGTTAATGTTTGCGTAAAAAATTTATTTTTTTGGTGCATAGAAAGTTTTTCATTTATTGCAAATCGGGAGTAGTTTAACTTAGCATTGAGCTTCCTATTTTGCCATTCGATTGATTTGATAGTTATCAGTAGCATCAGACACAATGATGTTCACGGTGATATGCTTTTATAGCGCAGCCAAAGTTCTCTTCGGGTGCTCTGCTGATTCGAGATTTGGAGCCGAGAAAAAGTGGAATCGAATGAAAAACCGGAAACAAAGGTAATGGTTCAGCAAAATGATTGCTAATGATCCATTGTCCTTCTCTATTAGATTCCGCACCAGCAACAGTAAAAGGGTTTTCATCTGTTTGTACTTCCACCAATTTTACATCAAAACTAAGATGATAAAATCTTGGAGTGCAAATTAGCGGAGAGTGAGTGAGTCCCTTCCACCTGATCATGAGTGGGGTAGTGTGAAATAATTGAAGCTCCTCTGATGTGGACAAATCTAAATCAGAATGTAAACTACATGGTAGGCATCAATCTAAAGAGTCACAGATTCCAAAGATGAAGAAGACGATTACTTGACTAATTTGGTATTTTCACGCAAGGAGGATCCCATGTGTTGCTCACGTGGGACAGAAAATGTCGCACATAACGGAAAAATTATGGTGGAGATTGAATAATAACGGTAAAGATAGATTGAGGAGGTGAGATAGATAAAGGGAGTTTTTGAGATTGGAGTGTTAGTTATTAGGGAGAAATTGCAATTAACTCGGAAACAAATAAAATCAATCCGCAACTCACATTGACATTTGTTTTTCTCCATTGAGAGCTTACCTTGTGAGTTTGTTTTCCTAAGTGCCGAAGTTCTTCGTGCGAATGGGATTTGTGCGAAAGTTGCTTCAAAACGGAGGAGAACAAGAAGGGTGTGAATCGGATCTATGCATTGTGGGTCTT
This sequence comes from Myrica gale, assembly GCA_963930655.1. Taxonomy (NCBI): domain Eukaryota; kingdom Viridiplantae; phylum Streptophyta; class Magnoliopsida; order Fagales; family Myricaceae; genus Myrica; species Myrica gale. Next base: position 20,528,232 of record OZ005600.1, on the reverse strand, counting down.
TCTCTTCTCCCTTGCGTCTTCTTTTCTTTTTAATTATGAGGGGCATAAGGGTCTTTTAACATGGGGGTGAGGGTCAAGTGGTTTGCACGTCGAACAGATTTCGTTCAAGTTAACGCCAAAAATCGGTTGGGGGATGGAATCGCGACAAAGATATAGTTGAGGGAGGTGAGTTGCAACGAGTCATAGTTTAAAGGAGTAAATGAAAAAAAATGGTGATAATTCGATGGGGTAATTGTAATTTTTTCTAGATTTTTCATTGTATTCATCTACTCTTTAAGAGAGTTACACACTGTAAAACCTTTATTTCCATCAAATAAAAGAGAGTTAGAGCACTCTTATGATCTTTGTTAAAGGCATATCATCAAAGGGTGAAGCATGGAAAGGTTGTTTTCAAGCTTCGGTGCAAAAGCTATTCACTTGCTATAAAGGACTATTGTGGAAAACCACAAGGCTTGAGAAAGAGTTTAAGGGGTGGACGTAGGCAAGGTTATAGAACCACCTAAGAAATTTAAACGTTTGAATTCTCTATCCCTTTTCCTTTAATTACTTATTTTTTGCGATTAATTGCTTGGATTTTTAGAGTTTTATTGGAAAAAAAATTGAACTCAATTCACCCCTCCCCTCTCTTGGGTCGTCTTAATCTTGAGATTTCATTGAGGTGGCCCAAAAGGAACAAACCCTTGACTCTCAGGCAAAGACTACTAGACCAACCCATTGAGATTAAAGTATGAAGTTATCTACACTCCTGATCTATGAAAATGTACATGGTTCATTTTTAGATCTAATGTCAAATTAGGTAATAGATTGCCTCCAAAGGGACCGGATAGACGACAGGGATTGCATTATTAAGATCTAATGGTGTAAAACAATCCACCTCATTTAATGAATGTTTTTGGTTTCGGCTCAGCTTGGCGGCTCATTCCCTCTCTTCGACTCCTGGCTTTCACGTGAAGCTTGAGCCCCTCCTTCCTTCCACTTCTACGTCTCTCCTCTCCAAAATTTTTCTCCCTCTCCTTCACCATCTCTGCCGGACAGACCTCCTCTCGCGCTCCTCTCCACCTGAACCTCGTCGAAATTCCGCCTCTATTCGTCAGATTCCAATTGCAAGGAGTGCATAGTCAAAGGTTCTAATGCGGTTTTGGTGAAGAACCTTTATTTGTCCATTGATCCCTACTTGCGTGCCTTAAATGAGGTCGCTGTCAAACAACGCCAGTAACTTGGGCACCTACATACCTGGTTCGGTCAGCGAATCAAACCCAATATATTGAATTTTGTGTTCTAAAGTTGTATGGTTTTGTTTTAGGAGCGAAATTGGTACTATTCTCTGCATGAAAGCTAAAATTGGAAAGAAAGTTATGTCTTTCATAGACAAGGTCTAGGTGGATTTATATACCTCTCCTCTTTTGTGGATGAAAAGACAAAAAAAAACAACAAAAGGAATCATTTTTTGTTTAAAACTTTTGTGGTGTACAAAGGATTCGGCTTTTTATTGTTGCATGCGCTAAATTTCATTCTAATAGCTATTTCTTTTTCTGTATAATTGTCTTAGTTTTTTATAGGCAAGATGACTTATATTAAAAGGAAACATAAGCTACTTATTCATGGAAGTTTCAAACTAGAATATCTTTTGCGTAAATTTCAGAGTATAACGATTAATTTGTAGGACAGTATCAATAAATATACATATATTGAACTATTCATATTGGATCTTTATGGCCTTGAATACTTGGATTACCCTGCATTTTTCTATAAGTATGAGGATCTTCAGTTCAATACAGACTTGGATTCTATATCTAACTGTGATTAAAGAGATTTGTTTTTCTCTTTTACCTTTTATGCTGATTTATTTTGTGTCAAGAATTTGACCTTGATTCTGAAACTATGCAGCCCCTTAGTGGATACTGAGTGGCTAAAGTTTTGGAGTCTGGACATCCAAACTTCAAGGAAGGTGACTTGGTTGGAGGAATAACCAGGTGGGAAGAATATAGTCTACTAACTAAAACTGATGCTCTGTTTAAGATTCAACATACCGATGTACCACTCTTGTACTATACTGGAATTCTTGGTAAGCTTAAGCCTTTTGGGTTCCCATACCTTGTTGGTTTTTTGTCTAAAAGTTTGGTTGTACCAAAACAGGGGAAAAAGTTAAAAAATTAACTTCCTCTATTGATGTACACAAGTGATGTCGTATGCAATGCTAATTACACTCATCTAGTAATTAGCAAAATTCTTCAATTTTAAACCCCGAGTCTTTTGAACCGTCTAGTCTTTCTCCTAACACCAGAAAACCTTTGCTATATTTCACCGTCATCCAAACATGGGAGAGAAAACAAGATTATTGTTTATTGTACCATTGGTGATTGAATCACTGAAAATCTTCTTGGCATCCTAGAAAAGGAGAGAAAGGAAGATTATGGAATTCTTATGGTTTAACAGCATAGCGTTATAAAGTAGACTTCTGATGGTTATGGAATTCTGAAAATTACCTAAAGACATTTGTGAAGTGTTCATCCCAACCTGTATGTTTTAATTTTTGTCCATTGGAATGGGAAACATTTTTCTTTGCTTTTGGCATAAGGTATCTATTGTACTTTAAATGTTAAGAGTGAAAATTTGCAGCAGAAGATATTTAACGGAGAACACGCCTATGTAGTCTGCTAATTAAAATTGAGAACTGTTTCTAGGAATTCATTCTTGTTTTTAAATTCATTTTATTTATCCACTTGTTCAACATGAAGGATTTGTCATATACTTCTGTTAATCGATTCTTTTGATGGAGATGTCCTATTTCTAAAACAATTTCACAAATAAATATATATATAAGTGATGTGTGTCTTGTAAGACACTAGGGATTGCGACAAGCATCGCAGCATCTTGATCAGTAAAAAGAGACTGAGGTGCTTTCCCTCCCATACACTAAACGAAGTTCTTGAAAATCCACTTGAATGATTGGGTTGTCTCGTCAAACAATAGGCACGTCCCAAATACTACCTGCTTCTTATGATGATTCACTCTAAAAAATGCCTTCAATGGCCGGTGCTCATCGTTTGTCATATATGTGGTGTCAAACGAAACAAAATCACCGAAAAGTGCATAGTCATTTCTCATATCATGATCGGACCAAAATACATTAGTTATTTTCTCATCATCGTCGAACATAATCTTGAAGAAGAATTTGTGAATTCTTTTGGCGCTGATCACCAATCGAATTAAGAAGAGCACTGGCTACTCTAACCTCTACATATTCACTCATTTTGCTGCTTAGGTAATTTTCATGTTTGTTTGTGTGAATCCCAATTTCTCTACCCTCTGCTTTGTTTGCATCATCACACTTGAGACGCTGCAATTCATTGATTCGTCTATGTGAACGGAGCATGTGGGATTTCGATGGTGTAGCTAACTCGTGATTATGTTGTGCACACCAATCAAACGTGCAATACTTCCTATTTTACTTTCGTTGAATGGTGAAACTAGCAAGACACCCACATCTAGTATTTCATCATTACTTTAGTACCGGGCCAAGTAGTTCAACACTTTTTCTCAACCCTTCTTTGTACATACAAATGTTCTACTTGTATAGTACCCTTTGTCTTTATTCTTGTACTCAGAATTCCTACGGATGCTAAACTCAATGTTAATTGAGTACGTATTATACCAATCATAAGCATGAACCTCATCTCTCTCTACTCTAGGGTCCAAATATTAAGTAACTCCTCGTTGTTTGCCTGAACTATATCACTTACACAATCCAACGATACAATTAAAATAAATAAAAATCTATCGGAATCCATACACAAAGAGATTCAACATACCAAATAAAGACTTTGACAAACCTTCCAGGTATGAGGTATTAGAAGACCTTCGCCTATTAATATTTGGACAAATATCACCCTCAATCGTTGCCATTTATCAATTTATTAAATTCAATAAAAAGAAGAAATTCTTAGCTCAACTGCAGAATAAGGAACACCCCGCACTTTATAAGAAATGGCTCCAATAGGAACCATACAATTTGACTAAAAGCTCAACTTATCCTAATTAAAAAGCTGATCAAATATTGAAAAACGGAACAAGCTGATCAAATTTATCTTTTTTTATTCGACTGGTAATAGAACAATAGAGTGAAGACCTTAGGAAACAAAACACAAAAATAATTTTTGCCACATGTTGAATTGAGCTTAGGATCTAACCAAGAGACGAAAGAAAGAAGTAACCTTAATTATCATCTTACGACAATGTTGACACCTGCCTAAATGTATTTTTCTTCTTTGACTTTTCTCGACCTCATCAACTCCCAATCTCAATGAAACCCCCACAAAAGATATAGCACAAATTGTATAGCCAGTGACAAATAATTTGACATCCGAGGATACCGTGACCATCAAAATATCTCTCTTAATAAAGGCCCTGGCCTTTATGCAAAAAAATGAAAAATAAAAAGCATATAAATAGTAGTGCACGCAAAGGAAAATTTAATAAGTCATTATATCGTCGCGTTAACAAAAAGTTCATCTTTGTCTGAATTAAAAAAAAAAAAGCCTTTTGAAGACCCACCTAAACCTATACCCATTTAGAAAAACAAAGGGAATGTACCAAACAATATTACCATCCGTGCAAGTAAGGGTGAGCAAATCATCCGGTATTAGCCAGAATTTTCAATTCCGGTACCAGCATTTTGATACCAGAACCGGAAATTCCAGCTAAAATATTAGAATTTTCCGGTTCCGGTAATTTTTAAAAAAAATTTAACCATTTTTTTAAAAATAAAAAAATAGGTGAGTCAGGACGTCACGTGGGTTGTGGGGAGACCGAAATGATTGTCTCCCTTCTTCGTTTTTTCTTCAAAGAAAAGTCTTGCTTTTGGCTTAGAAAAAAGAAGTCATGCTTTTCATAGTGTTTGTCTACCTACAATTTTAACAAAATTTTACCAAAATTTTAACATCTTTACTTTTTCATTCTCTCTCCTTACTTTTTCACTTTTTTTACTTACTTTTTCATTCTCTCTCCTTACTTTTTCTCTAACTTTTTCACTTTTTCATTCTCTCTCTTCAACCTTTTTACCAACTCCTACAATTTTACTAAAATTTTAACATCACAAACAATTATTTTGTTTTTGTACTCCTCTTTTCCAGTTTTCCTTAAGTCCTTTCCGATCCCTCTCACTCTCGCGTCTCTCTCTATCTCTCGCAGGCCACAGCACTCACCAACAGCTCGCAGGCCACAACACATAATGCAGCCCATTTCGAATCAAGTATTGTTCGTGTAGTTGAATCTGATCTCCGGTACTGTCCACGACGCCACGTTAAAGCTTCACTTTCCAGGTTCCAGCTTTCAGCCGCCGTCAGTCCATCACCGTCCAGGTTAACGCTTCCAGCCGCCATCGCCAGCAGCTCAGCCACACCTCTCAACTCTCTCTTTTACTCTTTGGCCGAAATCTCTCTCTCTAACTCTTTGGGATTTGATTGGTTTAGATTGGGGATTTAGGGATTTTTGAATTTTGATTGGTCTTATTGCATACGTTGGTTGGTTTGATATTTTGATTGTTAGATTTAGGAATTGGTTCAGATTTAGGTATGTAGGGGATTTGATTGTTCATGCATAATGGATTCGGGTATTCGAAATTGGGTATTCAACAAATTTAGGTATGTGTGTGTTTCTGTTCCTCATTTGTTCCTCATCTGGTCTGATTGCATTCAGATGGATGGGTTGCAACTGCTTTATTCCACATCTGTTTCTTCTGGGTTCCTTTTATTACTCCATTTCAGCTCCTTGATAAACCATTCTTTTAATTCTTTTTATGTGCTTATAAGAAAACATTCAATTGTGTGGCTTTATTTGATGTTATTCTCGGAAGATGTTATTATTTCCTCGTGAAGTATATATGTTAATTCTTAAGGTATATTATTGTGTATTGTGTGTGCTCACCCTTACCGAAAGAATGCAACCATGCTCCCAAACCTGTTGAATGAATTCTCAAACCATTGTTTTCAACTTTTCTTTGGAACCGAAATTTCCGGATTTCGTTTCCGAAAATTCCGGTTCCATTCCGGAATGGAACCGAAATGAAATTTTCCATTCCGGTGAGTACCGGAACTGGAACCGGAATGGGTTATTCCGGTTCCATCCGTTCCGGTATTCACCCTTACGTGCAAGAGTAGAAAACGCTTCGATAAGGCAGAAAACATATAACATCGCAGGGGCATATTCAAGCAGAAGCTTACGTCCAAAAACAAAAAAACTAACAAGAACCCAAAAGCATAAACAGAGATGTAGCTTATGTAAAACGAACAAGGCATGGGAACCCATAAACCCATAAGCTTTCATTTGGACACATACTTTGCGAGTAGCATTCAGTTCGATATAAATAATTTTTTTCCGTGATGAAGAGTGAAAGGAAAGATTAAAAAAACTCACTTTTAGCTCTTGAGAGGGATCCGACGAGTAGAGGAGTGCGAGATGAGGTATGTCCGACGAGAGGAGCGGCAGAGAGATGGTGATGGAAAAGGAGAAAAAACTTTGAGAGGAAGAAACTGGTCACGCAGGAAGTTTCGAAGAGTTGAAGAGAGCTAAAAGTCACGCGTAAAAGAAAACTGGAGGGATTGAGCAACCAAGTCATGGAGCCGAGCTGGAAGCCAAAAAAATTCATTAAATGACCTAGAGTATTTTATACCATTGGATTTGTAAAATTTACTCTCAGTCGATCCCTTCGAACGAAATTGCCTTCAAAGGCAATCCGTTTCCATCAAAATTAAACTATTTGAGGTAAACTATTTAAGCATTAGGAATTGCTCATTTTCTTATTTGAGAATCTCCTTGAATGTACATTCTCTGTATTTGGTAACATTGGAGTTATCTCCTAAAAGTGATCTTTGGATGATTATTGTTCAAAATTATCATTTGACTTTTCTCAAACACAATCGATAGCTGCTTCATTTGAAGGAGCTTTAGCTATCTCTTTTTTTTTTTTCTAAGCTTTAGCTATCTCTTTTGCTTCATCAAATTCAAAATTTCGAGGATAAACGTAAGAGAGAGGAATTTCTATTAGGGCTCTTCTTTAAACCAGTATCGAAACTCGCAAATTATTCCTCGAAAGCCTTAATGAATTCCTTGTCCATCAGGCATTTAGGGATATCAGCCTTAATGAATTCCTTGACCATCGAGCCTTTAGGGATATGAGCCTTAATACATAACTTAAGCGATCAGATTAGATCGTTCACACCATTCATACTTTTTGAACTCCTACAACATAAGCAGGGTTGCCACATAGCAAATTGATAGTACATAAAGCTTTCAATTTCTCTTCAACAAGCTAAGGGACATAAAGTTTTCTGTCTTAAGGCATAATCTCTCATGGACTTAATTTCGACTCAATTTCTGAAATATGAGTATCCAAATCGAACTTCAAAATACTAGAGGAAGAGAAATAAAAATAGCAGGGTTGCCACATAGGATCTACCAAATGTGAATGAATTTGCAGCGCGTTCATGATTTGGGTTCTTGTATATGATTGTGTGGTCGTCCATCCAATTCCAAGCTATAAGATCTTACATTGCTTGCTCCCTCCGGCTCAGCGGCCTAATCCGAACAGTGACTAATATCTTCTCTTCACGAACTTTTGGACCTCGTGGGTGGAGTGTATGAAAGGGTCCTTCGTATCTTAGACAATGGCGTGGCTGGTGTCCCAACCATCTTGTCCTTTACCAACTTCCACCAAGCAAAACTAATCACGGTAGACGCCGGAATCTAAAGCAAAGCATTCCAAATAACACATCACTATCACCATATAGTCATCACAAAGGGCACTATTATTGTGGATATTAATAGCATGTCTCTCTTTTCTTTTCTGTCAGTACGTCAATAACATACTAAACTACTAACGAATCTCGAGCACATGGTATCATTCTCTACATTATTCCCACAGGAGCTGCCATTTGAGCCAGAGCTCACTAATTAATAATACTCTTAAGCCTTTTGAAGGTATGCAACTCAGGTATATAAAATCGAATGGTAGGGTAACAAAAAGCAGGAGTAAATTTTCGTATTGCATTATTAACGAGAATGAGGTGGTACAAAAACTTGATTCCAAGAGAAAATACCCAATAGTTTCTAGAACATAGCCAGTCTCGTTGCTAAGATCTTCTCCCAATACGAAATCGGTTTCCCCACAAGAAATCCTAGATTACGAGAGTCTCACAAGTAGAATAATCAGCAACATTAAAGCCTCAGGAAGGGCCTCGCACACAATGCGCAAAATTTCTTGCGGCTTCAACACAATGTCCGCCCAAAATGATCTTTGGAGAAAAGAAAAAGTGGATAAAAAAAATAGACTGCAAGAAAGAGTTTGAAAGAATTAAATTAAAGGAAGGAAAAACAAAACAAAACAAAAAGGACTTCGTAACACACTACTACAAGTTTCCGAACTCCAAAGAATCCCTCTTCTTGATTTCTTTCTTTGCCAAAAACAAAGGAGCGGAAGAAAGGAAAATATATTCCATGCTTAGCAATCCAACGACAATCACCCGAAATGAAAAATGGGCGGGGAAAAAAAAGAACAAAAGAATAAACAGCGAGAGAGAAATGTGTTACTCACTGTAAGAGGAAGTTGATCGCTCAGAGCGAGAGCGAGCGAGTCAGCGAGAGCGAGCGAGAGAGATTGAAGCATAAAGCAAGAACTGAAGAAAGCACGTAACAGTTAACGTCTGTATCCGCGCACCTGAAAACAGGGGGAATTTGAATTTTAGGATATCATACGGGTCCACGTGTATATATATCCGTTCACAAATACCGATTGCACTCCTGGGACTTTTGGGTTCATCTGCGCGACAGGCTACCATGAGGCCCAGTTTACTCACAAATCCAACCCCAATCGGATTATCTTGTTTGTGGTCATTTTATAACTTTGCCAAAAAAAATTCCACTAACCTCATAAAAGTCAAATTTAAAAAAAAAAAATCTCCGAAAAAATTGGGAATATAAGAAACAACTGCAAGTAAATCAGTGGAACTGACCAAGTATAACCTAAGAGACTGTCCTGTCTAAACAATCGGCATCATAACTCCTTAAACTATTACAACTATTAGTTGAACTACGCGTATACAGGTATTTCTTGTGTTTGGAGAGGATGCATGGAGCCCTTTAACTGATGAGGCAAGGATTGAGCCCAAAACGCATGGCATTATTACCAAGCATGTTGGGTGCAACACTTGTTTGTTCCTCCTTTCTGGGCGAGCCACCCTTCTTCCAGATTGTCCTTTTCTTATATAAGTGTCTTTTCGACTACACGTTGTTACACACTCCCTTGGTAAATCCCTTTCCAATTTGAAGCCCCCCCCCCCCCTTTGGCACATGCCAAAAGGGATAAATAAAAAGAAAAAAAGAAAAAAGAAGAAGCTAATGACCTCTATTGTAGTTGATTGGATGAGAGACTAAAACCCAAAAGAGAAAAAACGTGAATAGAAGTCAAATTCCAAAAGGGATTGACAGATAACCACGTCCTATTTTTCAGAAAAAAAGCAAAAGCTTGTAAAAATCATCCTTTCCACAATATATATTGTAAATATTTACAAGTAGCTTCATGTAGCAACCACTTCCATGTCAACACGATGTCCCACTCCACCTGACATATTAAATGACTTATCAGAAGAAAAAACAGCTCACCAATCTTTCAATCCAAAATCAAATGGAATTGTAGGATTATCTTCATTTCCCCCACCTAATTCCTTCCAACTTACTGAGATGAAGAACTTGTATAGCTTTTACCTAAAAGCCTAACAACGAGCAGCCATCCAAATTATGCATGCACTAAATGCATGTTGGGTCCGGTCCTTGCAAGCCTACCCATTTCTGCACCCAAAAAATAACTCAAACACATGGCGCTTGGACAGCCCCTTCCAAGTCATTGCGTATAGATGACAAGGACATCACGAGAAGGAACCAGGACGCATATGATCTGATCCACTTCGCAGTCCACGTAGATTCAAAACCCAGGATTTAGAACTGCGTTTCACGATAACAAGGAGCGCGTGGGACAATCTAGTAATAATGCAAAGCTAGTGGCGCTTAGAGTATAAGAAAAGTCATCCACCAACCAACAAAATTAAAACCGAATTAGTACTACTCGAAATTGATGCCGGCCCACAAACAAACCGAACCACCCACTGTTTTTCCTTCTAGTAATACCTACTTGGGAGGTTTGTACCGGTGCAAATTAAAAACTCAGTGCCTCTAATTACGTACAGAAAGATATAATTATTTAAATAAATAAAAAAGCAATGCCTCTGAATCATCGACAAACAAAATTACAGAAAAATATTCATGAAATTATTTTTGTTTTCGCTTGTGATGTCAGTGATTAGCCCGAGCTGCTTCAGCAGCATGCGCGGAGATGTCAGATGAGAACGACGTTTGTATATTGACCTGAAAAGTCAAGATTCTTGACAAGTGAATTACTCGTGAAATTTCTGATTAATAAAAAAGGAGTTTGTTTCCGCAAATTATGGCATGGTAATATTAGAGCTCTGTTCCACGAAGAACTGCCCCCACCCCATTTCAAGCACTTGGAGGACAATGGACGGTGCGCTGGAGGCAAAGAGAAATGGGGTGCATGTTGTAGGTCCTACTGACTGTCAAAAGTTAAATCATTCCTCGGTTTTGAGTTTGAGAGACGACTACCCCTCCTCCAATCTATGGATAAGAGCAAATAGATTAGTGAAAATTAAAATTGTTCTTCTTAGAATTTTCAAAAGAAAGAAGGGGGGTTGTTTACCAGCCAGTCCGAACTTAGTGAAAGGGTTCGAGAACGACCGGTGTAAGAAAGTTACGGGATCGGCAATTCCAATATGCATGGATTCCACAGATGCTATTTGGGGAGAAGAGGAAGAAGAAATTAGTAGTCTTTGACTTTACGTTAAAGGTGTTAGGCAAACCAAACCACCCTCCATTATACGAAAAGGAAAAACGGAATCTCCAATGGGGTCCCGGGGGCCTATCCATAAATCCCATCACTTTCCAACCTCACTTTTTTCTTCTTATATGGCGTGTATCGAATTCTTACGGGTGGGGGGAATCGCACTCGCTGATCCTTTGTCCTGAACCAATCGCAGGCTTCGATCTGGTCTGTCTTCTTGGAGATAGCTTACTAATGTTATGGTCTTTTATCGGTTATAGGATGTGTATGGAATCTAATGGAACAGGAGTCCGATTATTATTTTTTTTCTAATCGGAGTCCGATTAATTCGAGACAACAGTGTAATGCTTACGAGTTCTGCTAGTGCTTTACAAGTTTTTCTTGCGAGGGTATTTTTTTTCTGCTAGTGCTTAACTTTTGAGTGAAAGGTCATGTGATACTCCATGTAACGAAGGGACATAGCTAGAGAGTGCCTATTCCGTTCCTTTCCTACTTTATCTTAGCAATCACATTCGTGACCTTGTCAAAAAATTATAAAATTTTTAGGGTAAACTAAAATAAACTCTAGTAAATTATCACCATTTTGTTTTCAAAATCTTCAATAAATTATAACTCAGTCGTAACTCATATTAATTTATGTTTATGTTACAATTCCATCTTCAGACTCAATGAAGAGTATATCCAGTACGTCTTGAAGACCTAAAAAAAAGCTAATTTTGTGGGCAGTTACGAGCTCATGCATAGTTGAGTCTGGTTAGTACCATATTAATGGCGAATGAATTTATAATGGGTCCTAGCATATTCCATAGAACAACCTGTCTGAATTGGACTTATACCACCCCCTATACGACCAAACTAAGCTTGACACAGATTTATCCTGTAGAGAGGTCAGACTGGATCCTTTACTCAATTTCAAGCTTTTCCAGCATTGAATGTGGAAGGCTAACCCCACGGCTCCGGCTCCACATTTTCCTCATTGCACATTTTCGCTCCAGAAACGCAATGCCAAAAAGCCTATCTGTGAGCCACGATCCTATCATGCAGCACGTGATTCACCATCCATAGATCCCCCATCCGCGCCCTAAACCCCACAAATGCAATGGGCAGGCCAAAGGATTCTGAATTACCTGGTTACTCGCTAGCTTCTTACTCTATTTTATAGTTTATGCCAAGTCAATGGGATCTTTAGAATTATGTGCCCTCGAAAACCAAATTAATTAATCCAGTCTTAATATCTCATATGAAATATAATATGGTGGAAAGAATTAATTGTATGTAAATGAGCATATTTGCAATAATCTCAAATTTCAGGGGTCAATTACAATATGTTGATGAACTTTATTATAATTAGTAGAAACCTTAATTGTATTAGAAGAAGAATTCTTTAGTGTTATCCTACGGCTGGAATTTGAGATCCCTAAGGATCCTATGCCTCATGCTCTTTCTAGGGTTTTCCAAGGCCTATAAATATAATTGTTATATTCAAGAGGTTGGCCATCAGAACCTATTAGGGAAATCCCGATAACGAGAGAGTGACATAAATCCCTTAGGAGGCAACACATCTGAGTTGTTGTTCTGAATTGCTGGAGCTTTGAATTGGATCGTAAAGCGGCTTAAGGTTTGTAGGTTCTTATATTCTTGTGTCAGATATGGAATCGAATCCGAAATTGTAATCATAATATTGGTTGATGTTTTGTTGAAAACATGTTTGTTTATAGTTTAATTTGGCACAAACTATCACTTCCAAGGTTGATTTGCTCCCCTTAAATGAAATAATTTTCCGATTAAACTTGTGTTTTGGCTGCAATCCATGATTGATTTTTCTTCCAAAACTTTCAAATTAAAGAATTCGTATTAAGTAGTTTCCATTTGAATTGCATGTATAATTTCGAAAAGGGATATAACCACAGGCGGAACAGCCAGGGCCCCGTTGGTTCCTCCAAACATCAAAATTTTTATGTGTGTTTTGCCTACCCAACCTCAGCTCGCCCTCCTTGGGAAATTATTTTTCTAACTACAGGGTACAAGACGCAGAAAGATAGAAAAGAAAAGAAAGAAAAATTTGCTAAAACTTAGAGGCTTCTTCTCTGCGCATAGATCGTGTTCTTTGTCTTGGGTTCCTAGAGATAGAAATATTTTTTCTTTTTATAGCTCAACTAACTATGATAGCTCAGTGGGTTGCTGTCAGTAATCTCTTTGGTACAGTTGACATTTCTACTATCTCCACACATATGTTAGTGCAGGGCTGAAATTTATTTGATTTCTAGTTTTAGTTGATGTTGCCAAGAAAAAAAAGAAGTTTGGGCGGAAGATGAATTGATAATAAATGGGTGGATAGAGAGAGACATGCACAAGGACAGAGAGACCCTGAAGAGAAATGCTAGAGAAAATGTAGAGAAGGCAAGAGAGTTGTCAGGAAAAAAAAGAAAGAAAAGAAAATAGAGAATCTCAGGAGGTCTTACTCAGTATGGCTGATATCATGAGGTTTCTTTAAAAACAAAAATAAAAAGGCATATATATTTTTTACTTAATTTTTAATAATATATAAAAAATAGTGTTATAATTACAAACAAATATTTAATTTGTGCACAAACATATATTATCTCATGATTATAATAAATGCTTAGAAGAAAAAACTAACAAATACTATGAATCGTGAATTTATGAATAATTAGGGGTTGAATAATGATTGTGAATTTGTTAATGTTTAATTGAATTAGTTGATGAATTTTGTTTTGTTTAGAGTATGTATAAGTTTTTGATTAAAAAATTCAGGCAGTGTGAAGTCGTCTAATACTCCTAACGTGTCTAATACTTCTAAAACGAATACTATTTCAAAAAGACATTGTATTTTGTTTAGTAAACATAAAACTATTGAGAATGAAGTCATTTCACATCGTTTTCAAAAGATACATACTTGTAGGATCTAATTGCCACATCTCGGTCTCAACAAATAGTATATAGTACATGTATTTAAAAAAATTTAATGCTTTTAGTCCTAAATTGTCAATATTTTAACTTTATGACACTTTGCTTTACTTCAGAATTATTTTTTCATCATTTTGTCTTAAGAATTTGTTCCCCTTCAAATTAGGTCATAATTTCGCCACTGGATAGAACCCGCTGTTTAAATTAAAGAACATGTTGCTGTAATAAGAACTACATGTAAAAGTTCCTGCATAAACGAAGGGTTTAATGCAGAAAGAGAAACAAAAATAACTTTTTTCCCTCTTCTGTGCTCTGTTTTGTCGTTCATTTCTGTCACTCACGTCGCATTGGATCGGGATCGATCATAAGAATACATTTTGGGTATTGGGTTTGAGAAATATTATAAAGTAAAGATATGTTATAAGAGTTGGTGAAAAAGTAAAGAGAGAGAAATTTTTAATAAGTATTATAATAATAAAAAATTATGTGGTGAATTTTTTATGATTAAACTTAAATTTTTGGGCCCAAATATTTGAGCCCCAAACATACCAATTATTTAAGTAAGAATCAACGGATTACGTTTGTTTGTCAAAAGGTGTAAAATATTTTTAGGGTGCGTTTGTGTTGGAAAATTTTTGGGTTGTAAAAATTTTTGGTATTGGGTTCAGTGAAAAAATAAAAAGAGAGGTAATTTTTTATATTTTTTGTTGTGAAAAGTTATGATTTGATGGGAGAAAGAGATTATATTGTAATATTTTATTGTGAGAGGGTGAAAAATTTTGTGAAATTTTTGGGTGCAAACACAACCTTAAAATTTTAAGAATTTTTATTTTATTGAAATTTATTAAAATTTATAAAAATTAAAATATATGTAAAAATTAAAAATATTAAAATGTATTTATTTTAATAGAAAATTACATACCCAAAATGTGGGAAAACAAACCTGCCCAATGAATCCTCTCGGTTTCTGATCTCAGATAACGTAATACTTTAAAAAAAAAAAATTATAGTCTACAACAAAGTGACTGTGTAATTTGCCACGTCAGCCACCGACGACCTCTTGTTTAAATACTCCCCCAGAACAATTTTTTTTTGGGTGCTTTTTAAAGCTACATAATCCAAGGACTGCCTTGTCAAAACTTTAAGTTTTCTACGGGCCCACAATCTACGTGTACAAGGTGGGGACTGGGGACCATACAACATTTGAACCCACCAACCCGTCACCGTACGGGGGCGTTGTGATTTCCACGCGGGAAGCAAGTAATTTCTTTAATCTTTTTTGCCATTATATAATGACTTATAATTTTCCATCTTCTAATTGGTTAGACAGAGACACCCTCTGTGTAGAGTGACGTTGCTTCCGCAGATGTTCTGTATTGGGCGCGAAAACCCGACGTCACCATTGGAAATGTTTCAAAGAATAAAGAAAAAGGCCAGCCATCTTCGAGTCAAATACTACAAGAACCATTGAAAAACCAGGCGCATCTCAGAAAATTCAAATCCACGTAATTAAATATGAATAAATTTACAAAAGAACGATTTTGTCTATTCATCTTCAGACTGACTGACGAGATCGTTTGGCAGAACGAACGAATCAATGCATTCATTAAAGAAAAAAAACCCACATTCTTCATAAAGAAATAAGGAGGAGTAGGAGGTGGATAAGGGAAGGGAATGACCAAAAAAGAAAAATGGGGCCGGGGGAAGAAAGGTGGGATGGCGAAAAGCGGTTTTGTGAAAGGAACAACGAAACCACGGGAAGGTGTGCCGGTAATAATAAGAATATATTTTTTTCACAGAACCAGTCTACCAGAGGCAGGGTTCTCAGATTTAAGCACTTTCACTGTATACAAAAGGTAGGTGGAGGGAAGGATCAGGGCGATCTCAGCTCTATTTCAGTCTATATAAGGGTGCCTAGTGCTCTCAGCTCCTTCATCCAAAGCCACATATCGGCATTTCCAATCTTCTTTCATGCCTGCGTTTCGTACGTCTTGAGGATCTGCGTTTCGTTTTCTTTGTTTTTTTTCCTTCTCATCGAGTAGTTCTTCCTCTACTCTATCCGTGCCATTTTCGCGAGGTAAATTAATTACATTATCTGCTCGAACGATCCATATGCTAAAATAGTCATAAATTTGGCGCTTTGCTTATTTCATCCCCCAGTCCACGGCGAAAATTGTTCCTGTATGATCTGGAGCATATTCCCCAAGGGTGAAGCACCTTCTTCGTTTTAACACATTCTTTATAGGCATTATATATTGAAGTAGTTTTTTATTGTTTACTGTGCAAAAATAGAAAGCTAGTACGTATCGAGAGGGTCAGCTTTTTACGCGCTTTAGCTACTCAGGGATTCGTAGGGGGAGACGTGATACAAGTTTAGATCGTGATCGTCACCGGCGACAGGTCGGGGCCCCACCTTTGTCTCCGACTCCGTGGTTTCTCTATTTTCTAGGTCCTTTCAGTTTTACCGAAGGCAAAGAAAAGTTTCTTCCCAACTCCAAGTAGGTCGCTTGCTTGGGGAGGAAGAGAAGCCTCTAATTTAGGGGTGAGTGGTAATACTGGAAAATAATGAAGGAAGAAATACTAAATATATTTGGCGTGGAAATTTTTGATATTGAGATTTGTGAAATATTATAAAGTAAAAATATTTTAAAAAAATTAATAAAAAATGAACAGAAATTTTTTTAATATTAATTTTAAATAATTAGAATAATTATACTCATTTATTTGGTGCTCAAACGTCCCTGCTATTGTAATTTTCGGACAGTACAATTAACCAACCGCACCGGATAGTTTCCCATCCTATTTTCACCGATTTTCGTAGGCGCCCATTAGCCAATACTAGCATTAATTAGTTAAGAATTTTAAAATTGGAGGAAAATAAATTGTGATAATTATAAATCATAACCATTAAAAAGGATCCTATTACTAAGTGCATATTTTTATTGTACAGATAGGTTTATAATATATGGTTTATTTTACGTGCTCGTCCAATCCTTCTTCCGAGGAAGTAAAAACAAGCAAACCATTTCTGGCGGTAAATTTCCGACATTTTTACAAGAGTATTCCTTTGATGAAAGGAAATAAGGCAAAGGGGAAAAATTAATCCCTGTGGGTGAATATCTTTCTCCTTACCAAGAAAAAAAAATCTTTCTCAGACATTTAACTCTAAAACCGGAAAGGGACAAATCAAGCGAGATTTTACGGTGATTCTCTTTACCCCTCC
The DNA here is from genome assembly GCA_963930655.1 of Myrica gale. Classification (NCBI taxonomy): domain Eukaryota; kingdom Viridiplantae; phylum Streptophyta; class Magnoliopsida; order Fagales; family Myricaceae; genus Myrica; species Myrica gale. Next base: position 20,511,175 of record OZ005600.1, on the reverse strand, counting down.
CTTTGTCTTTGCCTCTGACCTCCCTTTTTCGCGCTACTTAGCTGCCTATAAATTGACTACGCATAGCAGTCACCTAGCTCCCCATTCATTTCTCTGTTCGCCCTGTACGTTTTTCAGTTTTGCGTTTCTCTGTAGGTACTGACTACTGTCAACTCCATTCTTTTCTGTGTCTCTGTCTGTGTGCCTGTGTCACGCATGTTTCTGGTTGGTTTTCATGGTTCATTTAACACCATCCCTTCGAACGTACATTTTTCCTGTTTTCTTCTAAACGCCCTGAGCCTACTGCTCTGATCACTAGTGTTAATTGGGGAATAAACAAAGCCATTAGTCATGATGATCCGCACTTTATTACCTGGCAACAACTCATGGTTGAACGCTTCCTGATCCATGGTTTTTTTTGTTCGGTTTTGTTTTTTCTAATCGTTTCCTGACCTAAGGTTGAATATTCAGGGGTGTTCGGTTGTGTTGCGTTTTAATAATTTTCGTGTGTTTTGAAAATTTTTAAGTTATATTAATTTTATTAGTATGCTCTGTTGTAGTTATTTTTATATAGTGTTAAAAATTATATTTAGTGGTATAATTTTTTGTGTTAAGAAGATTAAAAAAATTCTGAGAATACTGGTTAAACGAACCGACTAAATATTAGTTTAATGGAGTGGTTTTGCTGCCAGAGAACACTGAATCATACATACAGTAGACATTCTCTGCACTAGATAAGGCAGCAATCTTGGCTGAATTTTTTTATTAAATCTCTGTTTAATCATTTTCTAGGTAGTTGGTGGGGGTGGTGGTAGGTTTAGAAATCCATTAGCCTTCGTTGTGGAATAGTATTCTTTTTTTTTTCCTTAGCGCTGTGGAATAGTATTCTATTTCTTTAGGTTGGATCTTTTGACTTTCTTGTGTTTATCCATCTCCTTTTTTAATGTCTGGTTTTTTATGTATGAGTCGGATCTATTAGTTACTGCTGTCTTTTGTGTGTAGTACCTGAAGTTTTTGTGAGAATCTGGCCATGGCGGAACGTGCTTTGACCCGTGTGCACAGCCTTCGCGAGCGCGTGGATGAGACCCTCGCTAGCAGCCGCAACGAAATTGTGGCACTACTGTCACGGTAACTGATCTAAGTCCTTTACGTTTGATTTTTTGTTTTGTTTTGTTTTTGTTTCTGCATTTTCCATCAAACCATGCTTGGATTCATGAAGGGTATGATATAGATTTTGGTCGGAGTCATGGTTTTGATTGAAACAGAAGCTCAAATTAATTGCCAAAACTTCTACAAAATCAAAGGAGTCCTTTTCTTTCCTTGGAGAAAATCGATCCTTGCCAATTGCCAAGGAAGGAAATGGTTTCTGTTTGCTTAAAATATTGATCATCTTTAACCGGAAGGTAATTTTTATGGGGCTGAAGATGAAAATGAAATGCCTGCTTACATGTTGACTCGAGTCATGATGGAATTTTAGGCTTGAAGGCAAGGGAAAAGGTATTCTGCAGCACCATCAGATTATTGCTGAGGTTGAAACAATTCCCGAGCCCAGTAGGGAGAAACTTCTTGACGGTGCCTTCGGTGAAGTTTTGAAAGCCACTCAGGTAAGATAATTCTTTTTTTTCGCTAGGATGTAGAAGTCTTGACGGGGTTTTCCAGAAGTTTTTGGGTGTGTGTCATTTTTTAATTTGGCATATTTTGATGTTTTCCTTTCTCTTTTTTTTTGGCTAATGAAGGAAGCCATTGTTCTACCTCCTTGGGTGGCCCTGGCGGTCCGTCCTAGGCCTGGTGTTTGGGAATACATTAGAGTAAATGTCCATGCTCTTGTTATTGACGAGCTTCGTGTGGCTGAGTACTTGCACTTTAAAGAAGAACTCGTGGATGGAAGGTAGCTTATTGTGGTTTGGATTTATTTTATCTGTAGTCTGTTTATTAGTTAAAGCCCATGTCAAGTTACTCGGTTCTTGTATACTTGGTATATTAACGATGCGTCGATGTCGTTCATCTTGATGCAGCTCCAATGGGAACTTTGTCCTTGAGTTGGATTTCGAACCTTTTTCTGCATCCATCCCCCGTCCCACTCTCTCGAAGTTCATTGGGAATGGTGTGGAGTTCCTTAACCGCCACCTTTCTGCAAAGCTCTTCCATGACAAGGAAAGCATGCACCCGCTACTTGAATTTCTCAAAGTTCATTGCTACAAGGGAAAAGTATGATTTTGAACATATACTGTTTCTCTTATTTGCATTATAGCTCATACATGACAGGCATTAAAATCGATGATTTTCTCATACCGGTTATCCTGGGACGGGAACTTGGATTTTCCATTGCAAGTAACCTTAATTTTCTGAACTTAGACTTGAAAATAACTTGATCCACGTTGTTGAAACTCATGACTCACCATGTGTTGCAAATTTTAGCAGTGATTACATGGAATACCTCTATCCACACAATGCTAAGAGAACTCGGTATAGTCTTGCTGTTGGAATTGTTTGAATTTATACATTATTTGGTGGTATTTTGTAGAATATGATGGTGAATGACAGAATTCAGAATGTGAACGCCCTCCAATATGTTCTTAGGAAGGCAGAGGAATATCTGTCTACCATTGCCCCTGAAACACCATATTCGAAGTTTGAGCACAAGTTCCAGGAGATTGGTTTTGAGAGGGGTTGGGGTGACACTGCTGAGCGTGTGTTTGAAATGATGCAACTTCTCTTGGATCTTCTTGAGGCTCCTGACCCGTTCACCCTTGAGAAATTCCTTGGGAAAATTCCTATGGTCTTTAATGTAGTGATTATGTCTCCACACGGGTATTTTGCCCAGGATAATGTGTTGGGATATCCTGACACAGGTGGCCAGGTTAGTGATCTTGTAATGCATTATGTCTGAATTGGTTGTGTAGAATCAATTTTGGTTGATTTAACTTGGATTTATTATTTATCATTCAGGTTGTTTATATCTTGGATCAAGTTCGGGCCTTGGAGAGTGAGATGCTAAATCGTATCAAGCAACAAGGCTTGGATATCACTCCTCGCATCCTCATTGTAAATCTTTACTTATGTTTGGATGGAACACTTTTAGCTCATGCATTCCATTCATGCTGTTTTGTGAATTTTGTTCGTCAATTTCATGCTTAATTTTATTTCCATATGCAGGTCACAAGACTCCTCCCTGATGCAGTTGGAACCACATGTGGTCAGCGTCTTGAGAAAGTATTTGGGACGCAGCACGCCGATATTCTTCGAGTTCCCTTTAGAACAGAGAAGGGGATTGTACGTAAATGGATCTCAAGATTCGAAGTGTGGCCCTATCTTGAGACTTACACTGAGGTAAACTATTGTTGTTCTTTCGCTTACAAATCTGTTGCTAGTGTTTTGTTGTGTCAAAGTCTTTCTGCCCATTATTGTTGTATGCAATACTAATTTTGAACAATTTACTTTCTATTAGGATGTTGCTCATGAACTTACTAAAGAGTTACAAGGGAAACCAGATTTGATCATTGGAAATTACAGTGATGGGAACATTGTTGCCTCATTGTTAGCACTTAAATTTGGGGTTACACAGGTTTGTCATAGACTATATTTTTTAATCTGATTCTTGATGCTGGTCATCATTTTGCAACCTAAGATTTGCAACTGTCCTGTGTCCTTTCGTTTGCAGTGCACCATAGCCCATGCCCTTGAGAAGACTAAGTATCCTGAGTCTGACATTTATTGGAAGAAATTTGATGAGAAGTACCACTTCGCTTGCCAGTTTACTGCTGATCTTATCGCCATGAATCATACCGATTTCATTATTACAAGTACTTTCCAAGAGATTGCTGGAAGGTGGGATATCTCTCATACCATTCTGTGTTCGTTATTGTTGTACCTTGCTCTTCTCTTGAGACCCTAATATTGTTTTTCTTCTGGGGTTCCAGCAAAGACACGGTTGGGCAGTACGAGAGTCACACCGCTTTCACCCTTCCAGGACTCTATCGTGTTGTTCATGGAATTGATGTCTTTGATCCTAAGTTCAACATTGTCTCACCTGGAGCAGATATGAGTGTTTATTTCCCATACACTGAGAAGGAGAAGAGGTTGACAGCCTTCCACCCTGAAATTGAAGAGCTCCTTTACTCTTCTGTGGAGAATGAGGAACACTTGTGAGTATCCATCTATTTTCCCACCTTTGTCATGTATTTCACCTACCTGTCTGATGGAGTTAATATTTTGCTATTGTTGTCTGCAGGTGTGTATTGAAAGACAAAAACAAGCCCATCATATTCACAATGGCTAGGTTGGATCGCGTGAAGAACATCACAGGTCTTGTAGAGTGGTATGGTAAGAATACTCGTCTCCGGGAGTTGGTTAACCTTGTTGTTGTCGCTGGTGATCGGAGAAAGGAATCCAAGGACTTGGAGGAGCAAGCTGAGATGAAGAAAATGTATGGTCTTATAGAAACCTACAATTTGAACGGCCAGTTTAGATGGATTTCTGCCCAGATGAACCGAGTGAGGAATGGTGAACTCTACCGGTATATTGCCGACACAAAGGGGGCCTTTGTGCAGCCTGCTGTATATGAAGCTTTTGGCTTGACAGTCGTGGAGGCCATGACTTGTGGATTGCCAACATTTGCTACTTGTTTTGGCGGGCCAGCTGAGATTATTGTGCACGGCAAATCTGGCTTCCACATTGATCCCTATCACGGTGATCAAGCGGCCGAGCTCATTGTTGATTTCTTTGAGAAGTGCAAGGCAGACCCTACCCACTGGGATATAATCTCTCTGGGAGGTTTGAAGCGGATCGAGGAGAAGTAAGCGAGCTAGCTCCCTTTCCGATTCACAATTGTATCTTTGCTTGGAACTTGCTAACATTCAGTTTTTGTGAATCTTTGGGTTCGTTCCACAGGTACACATGGCAGATTTATTCCGAAAGGTTGTTGACCCTGACGGGTGTTTATTGCTTCTGGAAGCATGTTTCTAACCTTGATCACCGTGAGAGCCGTCGTTATCTTGAGATGTTCTATGCACTCAAATACCGTAAGCTGGTGAGTTTATTTTTTTCTTCCAAGAAAATGCGCTAACAAAAGATCCCGCATGGATGCTTGCTTTGCGTATATGAGAAGATATTGATCTGGTTATGATTCATCTTTCTCGTGTAATGTTTCAGGCTGAGTCTGTTCCCCTTGCTGTCGAGTAAAACGAAATTTGAAGGGGAAATAAAAGGCGGAAGCATTGGGGCTGGCACGAGTGGAGTTCTTCTGGGTTTTTGAGGAATAATGGCCATTGTTTTTGAGATTTCTGATTTAGACTAGACAAGGCTTTTTATTTTTATTTTTATTTTGTTTAATGCAAATGTTTGAACTCGGTTTTGAGCCCCCGTTTGAGTATTTTGATTCAAGTGAAAGTTGTGACATTGTTGTAAATTGTTGTTCGGCTGTCAATTTTGCTGTCATATTCCTTCTTCCCCCCGTTCTCCTTTTTCTTTGGTCAAGTGCCTCTCTCGACCAAACAATCGACCTACTCCCGCAAAACGAAGCAAGAAAATTATTCTTGACCTTTATAGCAGAATAGTTTAAGAAAATGACGGGGTTAGAAGATTTGCCCCAATTGACGTGGAGAGTTGACTTTTGGTTTAGACGGAAAAGAAATTGTATTTGGTTACGTGTCGAAGAATAGGTTGCTTTTAACTACGGAGATGGCAGTTCAAAATTGACGGGTTCATTACAAATTGGAGGGTCTAAATTGCGTGTGTAGACAGCTAATTAGAATTCCTTGCTATTAGACTCATCAAGTGATTTACGTAAGGTAGAGAACAATGGGCCCTACAAAAGATTTTGGGTACCAAATTTTAAGGTTCCCCGACAACTTTGTTGGTGGGAGAATGTGAGTCTCGTTGGTTTATTTTCGTGCTTATGAAAGCTTGTTTGAGATTTTGGGCTCGGTTAAGACTGGTGTGAAAATTTTGGGGGCAATTTATTTTCTTGTTTGATGCTTTTGACAATGCAATTTTGAGAACAGCTGTGTCCGTCTTGAAAATAACTTGATCCACGTTGTTGAAACTCATTTGACTCACCATGTGTTGCAAATTTTAGCAGTGGTTACATGGAATACCTCTATCCACACAATGCTAAGAGAACTCGGTATAGTCTTGCTGTTGGAATCGTTTGAATTTATACATTATTTGGTGGTATTTTGTAGAGTATGATGGTGAATGACAGAATTCAGAATGTGAGCCCTCCAATATGTTCTTAGGAAGGCAGAGGAATATCTGTCTAATGTGCATCACCTTTGTGATGTGTTGACATATTATATATATATATTTACAAACCCGTGTACCTTTACAACATATATATAGACAGATATGTGTTAGACTCTTAATTATATTAGTCTCACATTATGTTGCTCTAGAATTTGGGTCCTATAACATGTACATCCTAATATCATGTTAAAAAAATAATGATAAACCCCCTAGAACCTCTACTGAGGATGTACGCTTTTCTGGGCTGAACCATCTCAAATCCTCTCTCTTCCTCTTCCGCCTTTTTCTTCGTGTTTTTATATTTATTATTTTAACAATAAGCATAGACAGATATATTACAGGATGAATTGCTTGGGTTCTTGTCATGTACCATTGGATATGACAGTTTCTACCAACTTAATTTGCTTTGAAATATTTTAAGTTAAAAAGGACATCCAAGTTGTCTCAACTAATTCCTTAGCTACGTGTTATCCCTCTATTCTACACGCACGACGAGGATTGAGTAATGCGGGGCACTAAAGGTGACCCCCCAAAATATTATTACATAGATTAGTTTCTAAACAAACAATATTTAGAGTCGTCACAGTACCCTATAAACTTAGAGGGGTGAATAAGTTTTCTAAAAATTCTGCACAACTTTTAGAGAAAAATGTGAGATACACGATGATATTCAAGCCAAAAATGCAATTTGATCTATATATTAATAAACTAAATTAGGAAATAAGATATATCTAAAGATTCTAAGGCAATGTTTGGCATGTTGTCTACATTTTAGGATTCTGTTTTGGATTGAGATTCATTTTTTTTAGCATCTGAATACTAAGTCCACGTTTGAGCGGCCCCATAACCTTAGGCATGTCTTGCAATAAAGTTAACGTCCTCTCCCTTGACACTTTTTCAATTCCACTATTGTTTGTTACACATTTTCCGCTCAATGCTCATTTTTTTGGCATCAAGTAAGTGTATGGGCCTACTTAGAAAAAAAAGTAAGTGTATGGGCCCCACTATGGATTATCCTTTTGCCGACGTGACCTTCCTTCATTTCATCATTTGCTCTTCTGAGTTTTCAACTTCTATCCACGGGTTTTAGTTGTTGGTTTGATCTTAATGTGACTTTATAAACTTGTCAATCTAGTAAACTACTAGATGCAATTTAGAGAGCGATTCCGTCTCAACAATTCAAATGCTAAAAAAAGATCATATCCTGGATCATGATAGGAAAACAAAATAAACATTACAATAACAGGGAAAAAACAGCAAATTCTTCGGCCAAAAAAGCATTTAGGGCCAAAACAAAATCTGGGCCTTTAGGCCCACTAATAGAACAAGAATTTTCGGATTCCATTTTCGAAGATTCTTGACCGGAATCAGAATTTCCTTCCGTTCCGGTACTCACCTTTACCTGGCCAGTAAGGCAACGATAAAACCATCGTCCATAATTTTTTATGTTCTAGCAACACATATTTGCATTGGTCCACAACCATATCAACACAAAGGAGCCCTTTCCATCTAGCAAAACCAATTTACAATTATTAGAAATATTTATGTTTAACACATATTGCATGCCCTCCCCTTAAGTCTCCCAAAAAATACCAAGTAATCAACATGCAACCTATCTAACTGATATCAATCTAAAAACCATACGCTATACACCATACAAAACAACTTATCATTGAAATATTGTTTTAACAATCAAAGATGTCAACTAACAACATACAATGTAGTGTGAGTAATGTAGCTAACAGTATAGAATTTCTTCAAAAGTAATCATACGTGACAAGCAAACCCAAAAAATTTATACTATTTTAACAAAACAAGTTCCCAACCAGGACATAGTTTATACTTCAAAGGTAATACACGACAAGCAAACCCAAAAAGATAATACATGTGACATTGTTTTCACTCGGATGAGAGGAATATGGTATTGTAATCAGTGGCTCAAATGAATTTGTCGTTTATTGCGTACCATTTTAAACTCTCAATCATTGCAGTTGCGCCCACATCATATTGGCCATCACATTCCAATCGGAAGACATTGAATGTGTCACATCTTCGGAGAAGAAAAACTGGGTCATGTCATGTCATGGGTGAACTGCCCTTCTCCATCCACTATCATGTCCTCTCCATAATAACTTTGGAACATGACGTCTTCTTGTTGGTGAATCCTTACAAAGTTGTGTAGAGTACAACAACCAGTAACAATGCATGACTGCTTTGTGAGACTGTAACGGGGCATCTCCCTCAACAGCGTAAATCGCATTTTCAAGACCCCAAAACACCTTTCAATTATATTACGCAACAATCAACAAGTATGAATTATTTGTCAGCGAGAATATATGTTCATGTTAGGTACCTGGTGGTGGAAGCGAGAATTTATTTTCTGGCCTAGTGACTGCATCATAGAATGCACGAGAGTTGTGGGCAGACCCTTCCATTAGAAAATTGGATAATGAACCCCGTTACACTACTAGTACAAAATATGCATAACCAATTACATTAGAAAATTGGATTACCTTAAACCACGGGTAGTACTTGGGATTGTACGCCACATATGGATGTGTTCCTTCCCATTGGTGAGGAGTCAATATGGTCATCCCTATATGAAAAACTCCACGCATCACCCGTTTAAAATGACAACATATTGTCTCTATAGAATGTTGGAACTGGTCACCAGCAAAACACATTTCTTATCGATGTATGACAATCATAAGGAATATCATCGCCGACTCTTCCACCCTTAGTTCTTTAGAGTCGACTACAAATTCTTTTTGTCGAAGCTCACCACAAAATGCCCTGAAGGTCTCTTTTCTCATGCGAAAAATTTCATAAAACATGCCTTCATGGCCCATCGGCTTCTCCTCCACAAACATGTCTCCACCGAAGTATAGACGTCCGTTGCGGTGTTTTAGTAACTACAACTCGCCTCTGCGCATCCATTAACTTTATGCAAAATACATTGTCCCACCACGCGTCCTCTTCCAGTGCACGAGGTTCCCCAAAAACACCACATTGATCATCTCATGGTAGTCCATTAAAAAACTTCTTGCACTCAAATTTTCCTTGTATTGTAGCATTTATTAAAATATGCAACCCAAACAGACTCATTTAAATATTCTATAAAACAGTATCATTGTTGTTTTCAACATTCAAGAAAGGCTCTATCAATCCTCTCAACAAATGTTATATTTAATTGTCACAATATCCTAATAGTACTCATATATATTTCAACATTTCATTAACAATGCATCATTTCAAGTTAATTATGCAAAATCAACTCCTCCATCCGTTTGAAGATTTAATAAATCTAACCTCTAAACTAACTTATAATTGGTCACTTCTGCAGATTTTTGTTTGCCACAAAATTTAAATCAAGATGGTTTATTGTTTAACAACCACACTCCATAAATTATTATTTTTATTACAATCTAAATCAAGTTGGTTTATAGTTTAACAATCACACTCTATAATACTACGATTAGATAATCAAGCTGGTTTATTTTCCACCAACGTCAGCCTATAGAAAATTTAGTACATTCTTACGGTACTAATCAGGCCCAGAATATCAGTGCTTACCACATGAACCTACAATGTATACTATAATTAACAAGAGATTAATTTTTTAACATGCAATATTATTTGTAAAAATTGAGACTGAGGTGCCCTTTAACTAGGAATTTTGAAACTGGCTTACCTTTACTAATTTCTTGAAACGTCCTTCCCGTAACCGAAGTTACGAACACCAAAACGACAAGAATTATTCTATATATCCATTATAAACAAGATTGTAAGTAGAGGTAATATAATAAAAAAAATGACAGAGTATAATCCCCTTGAACCTCCTTTTCTTCTTCTTCTTCTTGATCTTCTTCCTCTCCTTTCTTTCTCACAACTATTGGTTGTTACCGGTTCACCCTCTCACACAGTAGGAGTAAGTACGTGACAACCATAGGCGAAGGTCTTCCACATGCCCATCACATCGTCTACAGTGGATTCCAATAAAAATGTTGGACAATACTAGACCACAAAATGCGTAGAACACCAGTACATACGCTAAGATCAACTCTTTCACTGAATAAACTCTCATTTTAATAAAACTGAAGTTTTCATTTTAATAAAAACAAAGGGAAAATAATCTTTTATAATGATGCAAGCATTACTAATGTTGATGCGACGGTGCAACTACGTCTTCTCAACAATTTTGTTTAGATCATTGAATAATATTGTTGTCTGAAGGCTTCTTCCAACTCAATGGACATACATACAAGTTGGACGTATATGCTCCATAAGATTACCGGTTATCATGCAAGTTGAACGATTCGTATAAGTGTAACTACATGGTCAAATCACCTAGTTCATGCAAAATAATATGCGACTACTTTTCGAATCCAATTACATAGTATGGGATCCCTGGTCGACCGCCTACGACCGGCACCCCTCCGATTGCAGGGGCAAATTGTTCTTCCAGTAATTTTCCCTCATTTTTGATAACCCCTCTACGGTCATGAGTACATTGGCACTCTAAATCAGCCCACTCATGACAGTTGATGAAATGGAATTTCTAGAGGAATGTGTCGATTCCTCGACAGGTGGTGGTAAAGCACGGGATCCCTGATCGACCTGAATTTTGGTTTTCTTTCGGGATAGAGCTTGCTCTCCATCTTCATCCTTCTCTTCGTCCTCATCAATAAGCCTTGATCGCTCTAGGGATCGTAGCATGTCTACCCGACTCTCCCCGAGAATTTAAACTTCATCGCTGTCAGCTGACGTCACCTGGTTTTTCAAGCGGGTGGCGACTGATCAGGTTATTTTTAGGGGAACATTAGTCGGCTAGGGTCGACCCGACGCCTCTAGACGGTTTATTGGTGGGGACGCGGTTGGTTTCACTCGGACAGGCGCGTTTGCTCTTACCTGGGACGACCACCAACTATAGATTAAACCGGAACGATGTTGGGTCAGGTCTCGACCATAGAGAAAAAAACCCCTAATTCTACTAGTGCAAGATTATTCAATGACCTCAGGTAGACAGACAAGAGCGACAAGAGCAAGCAATGACAAATCTACCCCGACCACCAAGACTTATATGTTCATAACAGAGTGGTGTAGTTCATTGGGCACAACTTTCATAACGATAAATGATCTAATTACCCAAAGAAGAGTAAAAAAACGTTAAGCATATATGAGTTCATATGTCAGAGCAGATAGTCTAACTGTGAGTCTTAATGACAACCCAAGAGGGGGGGTGAATTGGGTTTTTCAAAAACTTTTAAGCTCTTTTGCAAACAAACCCAAAACGTTCTGATCAATATCTAGGAAAACTATGGACTAGATATATGCAAACAAAGATAACAACTATTGAAGATAAACAAGTTCAATCAGGAAATACCAGCAGAAATAAAAGAGAAGGGTTAGAGAGATGACACCAGTATTTTTAGGTGGTTCGGCCAATCTCTTGCCTACGTCCACCCCCAAGGCTATTGACTTCCTTGGGCTTCCTTTACTATCCTTCAAGTGAATACACACCTTAGCTTCCGGGGTGCTAAGGAACCGTTACAAAGCGTTTTCCGAGCTCACGCTTCAACTCGTTTCCCAAATCCCAAACCCTAGGAATTTCTTCTACTTCTCACAAGTAGGATACAATGTTCACACAACACTAGGAGGGTTTACAAAGATTGGGTACAATGAGTGAAGGCTCTTTAAGCCAGATTTGCAAATGGGTAGCTCAAGAAACTAAAGGGCTCTCTAAGCCAAATCTACAAGTATAAGAACCTAAGGTGTGTCAAGAGAATGAGATCTTCAAGGAAGGCTTCAGGATTTACAAGATGGATCACGAGATTTCAAGGTCGTAAGAACTTCTCTTCTTCTTCTTTGAGCTTTCTCTCTCAAGAAATTAGGGCAAGGATATTTTCGTGTGAAGCTCTTACTTTTCTCTTTCAAACTTCTTCTATTTATAGTCTCTAGGGCATCAGGGGTCTTCTGGTAAAGATTTGGAGCCGTTGGAGGTCATTTGGGTCCTTTGGAAACATTTTTAAGTGAGCGACGTCGCTCCAGGATCTGAGAAATCGAAGCATGTGTCGACACCATCCATGTATGTGTCGACACCTAGGAGTTTTGCCTGGAAAGTCACTTTCGGGTGTATGACCCATGTGTCGACACTTATGTCCAATGTGTCGACACTTCTCTTCAAAGTGTTGACCCTTCAAAATGCCTTGGAAACATGCCTTCGGGTGCATGTGCAATGTGTCGACACTAATTGCATATGTGTCGACACCATCAGCTTTGGCCTGAAATCCTGCCTTCAGTTGATAGTGCAATGTGTCGACACGTTTGGTATATGTGTCGACACCTTCAAGTTGGCTTGAATGCTTGCTTTCTGTTGTATGACCAATGTGTCGACACCTTCAATTTTGCCTGGAAGCTTGCTTTCTGGTGAATGTGCAATGTGTCGACTCTTCTATTTAATGTGTCGACACCATCAACTTGGCTTGGGACACGCCTTCTGGTGTATGACCAATGTGTCGACACCATGGTAACATGTGTCGACACCCTCAACACTTAGGCTGAAAAGTGGCTTCCCTTGCACCAACAAACATTCTTAAAACACCTACAAAGTAAAGATTGTCCAATATGCTTGTGTAGTGGTGTTCAATTATATCTAAGGCCAATTTAAGCTTAGAGAACTCTTGATATCATTTTCTTAAAAAGATTTGCAAATGTAGAATCTAAAGGTCTCAAACTAGTTGGAAAAGTTTGTTATCATCAAAATCAAAAATAGATTGTTTATAAAACAACATTGGGCTAACAATCTCCCCCTTTTTGATGATGACAAACCTAACTAATAATAAACCGTTGATACCAAAATGAAAAGCTCCCCCTGAGATTAGGCTGGAGTTTTTCAAGAGTTTTTAGCAAAAAGAACTTTAAGATTTTACAAAAATTTTGCAAGAGTTTCCTTTGTAAATAGAGGTTTTCCAAATTTTCAAAACCTGTAAAAACACTTCTATAACATCCTCCAAACTCCCCCAAACTTCGTCATTCAATATCAGATCACAAGCCTTCGTATAGAGGAGAGTTTCAAGAAAATTACCTGAAGTACGATTCAGATATCCACAACGAATGATATACCAATAAATGCTCATAAGAAACAATGCTCATAATACCACGAATAAACCATACATTCATCCAACAATTGTCCAAAATATAAATGCGTCCAAATGTTCAAAAGATAAGTACAGAGGAATGTCCTATTAGAAATTACATCAAAACGAAACTATCTATTTCTCCCCCTTTGGCATCATCAAAATCAGACCAAGGGAGAGGCAAGGATAGAGGAATGGGAAGACAAGGCGGGGACTATTGGCCAAGTGGAGGAGGATCGTAGGCGACATCCCATTTCTTCAGCCAGTTAGTCCAGGTGGTGGAGAACCAGTACGTCCAGCCAGTTTGATGCTTTTGTTGACTTGTTGTTGAACACCCTGTACATCCTTGGAGACAGTGTCAATGCGATGTTGATACTCCCCGAGCAACTTCTTGATATCCTCAAGACCCGTCTTTACGTCAGAGGAGAGACCGTCCATTTTCATGCTCAGTTGGTGCTGGGCCCTTTTTTTTCCTCAACAGAGGCTGCCAAGGAGTGAAGACGTGAATCCCGAGACCCACCAACCTCTTTTCGGGAAGAATACACAGCAGGTGAAGTACTGGCATGCACCGGAGTCCGTTCTCTCGGAGGAGTTCCAGCGGTCATGGGTACCCTATCAGTGGCCTCAACCTCTGCCTCATCAGCAGGTTCGTCCTCAGACTCCGAACCCCTTTCTTCTACCATTTGAGGTGCCCCTGCACCTTTCATCATTCTTCATATACCCCATTAACTTCAGGGTTTTCTCATTGTACTCTCGGAAGATTTTGGGTTTCTCCTTAACCTCCCCAACTATGCTAACCTCGAAAGCATGAAACACATGGGTGAAATACATCCCATATGGCAGCCCTTGTTTCTTTTTCTCCATGGCCGCTTTCATGTGGTTTAGCATCAAATGGCCCAAGTTCATTCGAGTACGAGTTATTAAACAGTACATGATAAATAACTCTAAGTATGTCACGTACTCGAATTTGCCCGTTCTAGGTAAAATGATATTGCATACCATGTGATGCAATATCCGTCTATGAACACTAAGGGCATTGGCCATGGGTTTAAGTGTCCGCTCTAGGGTTGGATCCTCCAACACAACCCTAAGTATCTCAATGGGTTCTACTTCAGACATCCCCACCCAACTATAAGCATCATAGAAGCATTTTCCTTCATTGGGGGCCGATATCACAGAATTCAACGATGTGACAGATAAATCTAGGTGCTGAGCATTTACATAACTTGTCACATTCTCAGCGGATGTAATATTGAGATTCGAATAAACCAACTTCACAAGGTATGGAAAACAATCTAATTTCACACTAACAAACTTATCCCATCCTTGGTACTCAAAAATCTCTTGAAAATCAAACCCATTTTGATTAAACCAATTGAAATCCATCCACCTACCACCAAGAACTTTCCTCCCTCTAAAATCTTGAATAAATTTATTCTTACAGAGGCCTGACCTGTATACATAGGCTTCTGTCATTGGCAGTGGTTCTTCCACCTCCTTCCCCTTCTTCTTTGCCCTTGGATTTGCAGGCGAAGTCGCCTTGGAGGTTCTCTTTGGTCGACGTGAAGACATTTGGGCCGAATGGAGGAGAATGGGGTGTTGGCGCGGGGGTGTTGAGAGAGAGAGAGTGATTAGGTGAGTGAGAGGAAAGATTGAGAGAAGGAATCGCGTGGGTTTGGGGAGAGAAAGAGTTCTGAAGAGGAGAGAGAGAGATTTCGAGCCCTAATGTTTTGAAAATGAATTGTGCAACGCATGAATCCCTATTTTAAAAACGGGAGTCCCGATATATGTGTCGACACTTAGTCCGTATGTGTCGACACATTGGTCTTGCACGAAAGATGTGTCGACACTTAGTCATTATGTGTCGACACATTGGTCATGCTCCCGAATGTGTTGAAAAATACTCTCTCGGGTACAAGGCTTATGTGTCGACACTATGCATATATGTGTCGACACAAGCTTCTCTAGTGAAGAAAGAGGCCATTAAAACCAGATGTGTGACACTTGGTTCTTGAAGTGTCGACACAGCATGAAAACATGATTTTTCACGAAGATTCACAAGAGAAAACATGCGATATGATACAAAAATCATTGAACAAAACTTCAACCAACATTCAAAGTATGATCAATGCAATCAACCAATATTAATTAAGAGATGAAACACAATAATATTCAAAAGTTCATTCCAATGGAAAACTCATTCCTATCTCTTGGCAAATAAAACAGAATCTATCCTCATTAAGGGGTTTTGTGAAAATGTCCGCCAATTGAAGGTCGGTATTTACGAATTCAAGAACGATATCCCCTTTTTGAGCATGATCTCTAATAAAATGATGTTTTATCTCAATGTGTTTAGTCCTAGAGTGTTGAATAGGATTTTTAGTGAGATTTATAGCACTGGTGTTGTCACATTTTATTGGGATGAGAGAATAATGAAGATTAAAATCTTCCAATTGTTGTTTCATCCACAATACTTGTGCACAACAATTGCCTATAGCAATATACTCGGCTTCCGTGGTTGATAGAGCTACGAAATTTTGTTTCTTACAACACCAAGAGACTAGTAAGGGTCCAAGAAATTGGCATGCACCACTAGTACTCTTTCTATCAATTTTGCATCCAGCATAATCCGCATCCGAGTATCCTTGTAAATTAAATTCAACACTCTTAGGATAAAATAGACCTAGATTTTGAGTGCCAACAAGATATCTAAAAATTCTTTTAACTGCAAGGAGATGAGATTCCTTTGGACATGATTGATATCTAGCACACATGCAAACACTGAACATTATATCGGGTCTACTAGCAGTAAGATAGAGTAAAGAGCCAATCATACCTCGATATTTTGTTTGGTCCACATTCTTACCTTTCTCATCTTTTTCCAATTTTGTGGATGGACTCATGGGTGTACTCATTGGTTTTGAATTGTCCATGTTGAATCGTTTGAGGAGATCCCTTGTATATTTAGCTTGATTAATGAAGATCCCTTCATTGTTTTGCTTGATTTGAAGTCCGAGAAAATAGTTCAGTTCTCCCATGAGGCTCATCTCGAACTCACCTTGCATTACTTGAGAAAATTCTTGACACAAGGATTCGTTAGTAGATCCAAAAATAATATCATCAACATAAATTTGGACTATCAACAATTCATTCTCTTTTTCTTTTGTGAAGAGAGTTGTATCAATTTTTCCTCGTACAAAGCCATTTTCAATTAGAAAGGAACTAAGACGTTCATACCATGCTCGAGGTGCTTGTTTTAATCCATAAAGTGCTTTTGTGAGCTTGTACACATGATTTGAGAGATTTTCATCCTCAAATCCTGGTGGTTGCTCAACATAAACTTCCTCAGTGGGGAATCCATTTAAAAATGCACTTTTCACATCCATTTGAAATAATTTGAAATCTTTATAGCAAGCGAAAGCGAGTAACATGCGAATGGATTCTAAACGAGCAACAGGAGCAAAGGTTTCATCAAAATCAATTCTTCTTCTTGATTGTAACCTTGGGCTACTAATCTTGCTTTGTTCCTTACTACTACTCCGGATTCATCCATTTTGTTTCTAAAAACCCATTTTGTACCAATAACTGGATAATCCTTGGGTCTAGGAACTAGATAACATACTTGGTTTTTATCAAATTATTTTAGTTCATCTTCCATAGCATGGATCCAACTTTCATCATCTTTAGCCTCAGAAAAATTCTTAGGCTCAAGTTGAGAAAGTAAAGCAAGATTATTGGCTTGAAGAAATGAAGACCTAGTTCTTACCCCTTTTTCAACATTACCAATGATTTGTTGCGGAGGATGATTCTTGATGTATTTCCATGACTTTGGCAAGTCATTGTCATCGTGATGAGATTCCTCTTGAATCTTTTGGGGTTCTTCCTCTTTTACCATTGATTTTTCTTTGTCCATGTTGATAGTGAGTTGATCGACTTCTTTGGCGAGGTCTATAACATCCTCGTCATTATTCCTCACAAGATTGTTAGATTCATAAAAAACAACATGAACAGATTCTTCTACAACTAGAGTACGTTTATTGAATATACGATAAACTTTACTACAAGTTGAGTAGCCAAGAAATATACCTTCGTCGGCTTTAGCATCAAACTTACCCAAATTGTCCTTGTTGTTGTTTAGGACAAAACATTTACATCCGAATACATGAAAGTAACCAATGTTGGGTTTTCTATCATTCCATAGCTCATAAGGTGTTTTCTTGAGGATTGGTCTAATCATGCATCGGTTCATAACATAGCAACTTGTGTTAACTGCTTCAGCCCAGAAGTAGTCAGGCAAGTTGTTTTCACAAAGCATGGTTCTAGCCATCTCTTCAAGGGTCCTATTCTTCCTCTCTACAACACCATTTTGTTGAGGAGTTCTAGGAGCCGAGAAGTTATGGTTAATACCATTTTCATCACAGAATTTTTCAAAGGAGGAATTTTCAAATTCTCTTCCATGATCACTCCTTATGCTAGAAATAGCAAAACCTTTTTCATTTTGGATTTTCTTGCTAAGTTTTTCAAATGCATGAAATGCCTCATCCTTATGAGCCAAGAATATAACCCATGTAAATCTACTAAAGTCATCAACAACAACAAAGCCAAAACGTTTGCCACCCAAACTCAAGGTTCGGGTTGGACCAAATAAGTCCATGTGTAGAAGTTGAAGTGGTCTAGTAGTGGACACAATGTTTTTGGATTTTAAGGAGGTTTTGGTTTGTTTGCCCTTTTGACATGCTGCACAAATCTTATCTTTTTCAAAAGAAAGGTTAGGCAAACCCGAAACAAGATCCTTTTTGGCAAGTTTTGAAATCAAGTCCATGCTTGCATGAGCAAGCCTTCTATGCCACAACCAACTATCTTTGTAATTTAGAGCTGAAAGACATTTTATGTTTTCTAAAGAGATGCTCTCTAAATGAACAATATACACATTTTCAAATCTGTGTCCGACAAACAAAACTTTCTTGTTTTCAATGTTTTCAACAAGACACATAGATGATTCAAAAATGACTCGGTTTCCCTTGTCACACAATTGACTAATACTAAGAAGGTTATGCTTTAAACCTTCGACAAGAAGAACATTATCAATTGAGGAATTGGGATACTTACCAATGCTTCCAACTCCGAGTATTTTACCTTTTCCATTGTCACCAAAAGTGACTGATCCTTTGTTTTTAGGATGAAATGAGTTGAACCATCTTTTCTCTCCGGTCATGTGCTTGGAGCATCCACTATCAAGAATCCAATGGTCCTTGACATCTTCTGACTTCAAGCACACCTGCATAAAGAATCAATTCTTGATCTTTGGTACCCAAATCTTTTTGGGTCCACTAGTATTAGAACTAATTTCTTTCATCTTGTCCTTACGGACCCACATAAATTTGATTCCACAAGAGGATTTCTTTCTAGTTTGGCAGACATGTGATATGTGACCAGATTTACCACAAAAGTTGCATAACATAAATGATGAAGATGATTTTGTGATCATGTAAGAGTAAGATTTTTGATCTTTAAAAGAATCATACCCAATACCACTTTTATTGAAGCAACACCTTTGAGTTCCAAGAAGAATGTCAAGGTTTTTCTTTCCTTGAGTGAACCTTGCAAGATCTTTTGTGAGAGAGTCAACCTTCATTTTCAAAGCTTTATTTTCAACAATCAAGGTATTTGACTCTCTTTGTAAAGATTTTTCATTTTCTTGAGTAGTTCTTGCGAGATCATCTCTAAAAGATATAACTTGACTTTTCAAAATATCGTTCTCTTTAGCAATACTTTCAAAATTCTTTTTAAGAGAACTATATTTTGAAACCATTCTTTTAAATTCAACATATTGCTCATCAAAGGCATCTTGCAGTTCATCAAGTGTAAAGGAAGAAAGTAAATCTTGTACCTCATCTTCATCTCCCTTTGCCATGAAGCACAAGTTTGTAGCTTCTTCATCACTTTCGCTGCTGCTTTCATCTGATTCTCCCCATGCAGCCAAGAATGCTCTCTTCTTGCTTTTGAAGTCTCTTGACTTCTTGTGTGTCTCGAGATTGGGGCAATCCGACTTTATATGCCCGGGCTTCTTGCATCCAAAGCATATGATCTCATTCTTCTTGCTGCTATCACCCTTGAAGTGAGTTTTCCTTGACAATCTTTTATCTCCTTGTTTCTTCCGGAAGAACTTCTTGAACTTCTTGGTGAATAGGGCGAATTCTTCATCCTTATCCTCAGAAGATTCATCTTCACTGGAGCATGTTGCTTTTAATGCTATGCCCCTTTTTCTTCTACCTTCGTCCTCATCCTCCTTTACTTGGTTCATCTTATGTGTCATGAGAGATCCCATGAGTTCGTCAAGTGAGAGCTTTGTCAAATCCTTAGCTTCTTGAATTGCTGTCACTTTAGGCTCCAAAGACTTAGGAAGACACCTGAGGATCTTTCTCACCATTTCAACATTAGTATACTCTTTACCAAGAGATTTTAATCCATTAATAATATCAGTAAAACGAGTAAACATAGAAGAAATGGTTTCATCAGATTTCATCTTGAACAACTCATAATTGTGTACAAGCATACTAATCTTGTTTTCTTTCATTTGATTAGTACCTTCATGGGACACTTCTAGTTTATCCCAAATTTCTTTCGCGATATCGCAACCGGAAATACGATTGAACTCGTTTGCATCGAGTGCACAGTATAGCACATTCATGGCTTTAGAGTTCAAGGACATTAGTTTGAGATCAGCATCATCCCAATCTTTTTCATCCTTTAGCTTACCTTCCTTGTCTCTAGGAAATCTAGGACCCCTGGAGATAACTCTCCATAGTTCATAGTCTACGGCTTGGATGTAAATTCTCATCCTTGCCTTCCAATAGTTATAGGCATTCCATTAAACAAAGGAGGTCGATTCGTCGACTGTCCTTCAGCCAAAGTGGTGCCAACTGGGGTTGTCATGATAATGAGCTAGTAACCTCAGCTCTGATACCAATTGTGAGTCTTAATGACAACCCAAGAGGGGGGGTGAATTGGGTTTTTCAAAAACTTTTAAGCTCTTTTGCAAACAAACCCAAAACGTTCTGATCAATATCTAGGAAAACTATGGACTAGATATATGCAAACAAAGATAACAACTATTGAAGATAAACAAGTTCAATCAGGAAATACCAGCAGAAATAAAAGAGATGGGTTAGAGAGATGACACCAGTATTTTTAGGTGGTTCGGCCAATCTCTTGCCTACGTCCACCCCCAAGGCTATTGACTTCCTTGGGCTTCCTTCACTATTCTTCAAGTGAATACACACCTTAGCTTCCGGGGTGCTAAGGAACCGTTACAAAGCGTTTTCCGAGCTCACGCTTCAACTCGTTTCCCAAATCCCAAACCCTAGGAATTTCTTCTACTTCTCACAAGTAGGATACAGTGTTCACACAACACTAGGAGGGTTTACAAAGATTGGGTACAATGAGTGAAGGCTCTTTAAGCCAGATTTGCAAATGGGTAGCTCAAGAAACTAAAGGGCTCTCTAAGCCAAATCTACAAGTATAAGAACCTAAGGTGTGTCAAGAGAATGAGATCTTCAAGGAAGGCTTCAGGATTTACAAGATGGATCACGAGATTTCAAGGTTGTAAGAACTTCTCTTCTTCTTCTTTGAGCTTTCTCTCTCAAGAAATTAGGGCAAGGATATTTTCGTGTGAAGCTCTTACTTTTCTCTTTCAAACTTCTTCTATTTATAGTCTCTAGGGCATCAGGGGTCTTCTGGTAAAGATTTGGAGTCGTTGGAGGTCATTTGGGTCCTTTGGAAACATTTTTAAGTGAGTGACGTCGCTCCAGGATCTGAGAAATCGAAGCATGTGTCGACACCATCCATGTATGTGTCGACACCTAGGAGTTTTGCCTGGAAAGTCACTTTCGAGTGTATGACCCATGTGTCGACACTTATGTCCAATGTGTCGACACTTCTCTTCAAAGTGTTGACCCTTCAAAATGCCTTGGAAACATGCCTTCGGGTGCATGTGCAATGTGTCGACACTAATTGCATATGTGTCGACACCATCAGCTTTGGCCTGAAATCCTGCCCTCTGTTGATAGTGCAATGTGTCGACACGTTTGGTATATGTGTCGACACCTTCAAGTTGGCTTGGATGCTTGCTTTCTGTTGTATGACCAATGTGTCGACACCTTTGTTCTATGTGTCGACACCTTCAATTTTGCCTGGAAGCTTGCTTTCTGGTGAGTGTGCAATGTGTCGACTCTTCTATTTAATGTGTCGACACCATCAACTTGGTCTGGGACACGCCTTCTGGTGTATGACCAATGTGTCGACACCATGGTAGCATGTGTCGACACTCTCAACACTTAGGCTGAAAAGTGGCTTCCCTTGCACCAACAAACATTCTTAAAACACCTACAAAGTAAAGATTGTCCAATAAGCTTGTGTAGTGGTGTTCAATTATATCTAAGGCCAATTTAAGCTTAGAGAACTCTTGATATCATTTACTTAAAAAGATTTGCAAATGTAGAATCTAAATGTCTCAAACTTGTTGGAAAAGTTTGTTATCATCAAAATCAAAAATAGATTGTTTATAAAACAACCTTGGGCTAACACTAACCTGTCCCCGACTTGGCAATACCTCATGGTGCGGAAGTGGGCAGGAACTCGGTCACATCCCGGCTTTTTTCGGAGGCGATTTTCAGCCTTTTCTCCTCCTCGGGTTCTAGGTCTGGCCTTTGCATAGCTACCAACAGAGCAAAATGGGTTAGGATGAGTAAAATCATGGAACTTTTTCAGGAGCCTGGTTAGAGCTTTACCTCATTAAAGGGGAGATACCCATGTGTGTAATACTCGAAGAGGACTTTCCTCCTCGAGAGGACACTCCCCCTCTTCACCTGAAAAGGTAAAAAAACTTTTCATGCCAGCCCTTGTTGTTCGAAGAGTAGTCGTGGAGCAGACCACACTAGTCTCGGGACTGGAAGTAGTACATATCTTCTCCCGTTTTGTCAATTTTATCTCAATGCATGAACTCTCCTAGGTAGGGGTTTTCCTCGGCAAACAATTTCTGCC
The DNA here is from genome assembly GCA_963930655.1 of Myrica gale. Taxonomy (NCBI): domain Eukaryota; kingdom Viridiplantae; phylum Streptophyta; class Magnoliopsida; order Fagales; family Myricaceae; genus Myrica; species Myrica gale. Next base: position 20,488,775 of record OZ005600.1, on the reverse strand, counting down.
ACAACGCAAAAAACCCTAGCGCTAATCTCCCGAGAAAGTGGGAATCAGCAGTCGACAATCAAAGCGTCGTAAAAAAAACCTAAGCTCGTCGTCAACAGGCTCCGACACCTTTTCGCCTATTTTAGGGAAAATTCTACTTGGCTCGTAGCGTGGCCAGTTGTCTTTCTCGTTTGGCGTGCCTGGCCGCCGCAGTGTTTTCCTCTATTTCTGGCATTTCCGGAGTTGAGCGCTAGCATTGTGAGTAATCGATGAGGTAATATGAAAAGACAAATGAGAGACGGTGAATAGTTTGGAGGAACGACTGTAATGCGAAGACGAAGGGGTGGAGTGCTGAAAAAGCTACACGAGAGGAATGGCGGTAGCGTGCGCTGCAAGCCAGTTTTGAACGGCTGGCGTCTGGGCCAGGCCAATATCAAAGGGGTCCAGATCCCAACTGAAGATAAGGGCCTAATTTTAGTTACTTCAAAACCCAGCCTCTGTATTCCATGCTCTATGTTCGGTTCCTCTGTGAGACCCCGAAAAATCAGTACGTACTCCGTTGTAAGCTTAAGGATTTGGTGATTTGTTTTGAATTAATGGAGGCCATGGTATGATCTAAATTTAATGAGCATTATGGAATTTCAATGGATGAGGTCTAAATTTTAAGGTAGCCAACTTTAAGTTGCTGAATTTTTACTTCTTTTCAATATCCTTAATTATTTTTGAAGGATTATATTATGGTTGATGTAATGGGCTACTAAGACTTATATGGTTGGGCTTAAGACCCAAGATATTGGGCTGCTATTGGGGTACCTATTCATGACCGAATATAAGGGGTAAGTGGGCTTTGGAATTGTGTTATTGGGCTACCATGAAGTCCATAATAATGGGCCTTTGTAATGGTGTTAATGGGCCTTAAGGAGTAAGGTTATTGGGCCATTGAAATTTTGTTTATGGGCTGCCCTAATATTTGAGATAGTGGGCCCTTTGGATTGTGATATTGGGCTGCTATAAGACTTAGAATATTAAGTGGATATTGGGCCTTTAAATTTATGATAATGAGCTTTAAAATAATCATAAAAATGGGCTTTAAAGTCATGGTATTGGGCTGCCATGAAGTTCATGATGATGGGCCTTTGGAATTGGGTTGTTGGGCTTTAAGGATTTAAGTTGTTGGGCCTTAGCCTTTGGGCTTATGAATTAGAATTGAGCTTGTGATATTGGGCCTTTGACCAATGATAATGGGCTGCCTTATTATATTGGGCTTTAAACTATGATGATGGACTGCCATTAAATTGTGTTGGGCTTTAAGGGCTTAGGTCATGGGCCTAGTTTCAATGATTCATGATATTGGGCCTAACTATAAGGATTGGTGTTATTGGGCTTGTGATTGGAATTAAGGTTTAGTCTAATGGGCCTTGAATTATGATGTTGGATTAGCTTTAGTAACTTACATTAGTAATGCACTAATCCTTATTAAGCCCATTAAGTAACCATGAACCCATTTAGTTGGATTTCAACCAAGTGAACTAGACTAGTTCTAAACCAAGGGAGACAAGGGGACATGAAGTGACATTGGCTAAAAAGTAAATTGGAAGAGAAAAAGAGAAAAGCAAGGGAGGTGGAGGAGCTTCACGTATGGATCAAGTGAGGGGAGAGAGAAATCAATGCCAAAAGCTCTAGGGGACAAGGATTTATGTGAGAAAAAGTTGAAGTGAAAAGAGGAGAGAAGGAGAGCATTGGTCGGCCAACCCCATTCATCCCCCTTTTCCCTCCTTCACACTTCGCTCATGTCATTTTCACTTTGTCTTTGTCATTGTCATAGCATTAACTCTCCTTGGGAGATTCAATTGTCTCACACTTCACACCTAGCATTTCATTTCACTCCATTTCTTCCTCACTTGGCCGAATATTGCATTTGCTCTCAACTCTCTCTATTTTTCTTCACTTGGCCGAACCACCCATCTAAGATCCAAGTTTGCTATTTTCCTCTTGCATTCTAAATCACATTCCTCTTGCCTTCTAAATCACACTCCAAAAGCCTAAGTTTATACCTCTTTTGTGGTGACCAAATCTCTCCTTGTGCAACCCCATTTTCTTCCTTGAAAACCCTACTCATTAGCCTCATTTCTCTTGAAGAAGTTAGTTCATTTCCATTAGAACTAATCATTCAAGCTTACCACACTTTTCCTCACCATAGAACCCACATTAGCACTTCAATCAAGCTTGGATATATTCTAAGGAGGGTGAACCGAAACTTGGAAGAAGGAGGAGTTTGGGTAAAATTTTGGTGAAGGTAGAGGTACTCAAGCTTGGGATAATCATCAAGGTAAGACCAAAAATGTGATGTTGTTGGTTGAATATAGTGATGGCCGAATGTTGTATAACAGGATTTTGAGTTAATATCTTGAGTTTTGCTAAATCTTGAGGTTATGTAATCGACCCTAAAGTATAATGCTAGATCCGGCCATATAAATGTGAGATCTAAGCTTGAATGTTGGAAAAATGTAAGGATTGAACAATGTATGTTAGATAAGTTTAGATCTAGACTTATGTTATGTTTGGCCGAATGTAAGTTGGATATTTCCTTAGATCTATTGTTGTTGAAGTTCCTAAAGTGTAGATCTAATGTTGATGGGAGTATTTGATGAAGATATGAAGTTAATGCATGCTAGTTAGGTCATAAATGCAAAGGATATGCATGTTATAATTTTTAGCATGAAAAATGTGACATTTTGAGGCATGGCCGAACCATATATGCCCTAGGTTTCCAAGAGAAAGTTTGTGTATGTATAGATCTGAATATTGGCCATGTTATATGCAAGATTAATGACCTAATGTATGGTAGATAATTATGTTATGTAAAGGATGCATACAAATTGAAGGAAACAAAAGAAAACATATTTGGATGAAAAACATGTGCTGGCCGAATGGTGTAATGCATGATATATTGTGTTGGTGTTTGGATTCTTAGATCCTAGGTTGTGAAATTGTTGAATGGAGGATGAGATCACCATTGGAGTTGAAGTTGTGATTAAAGGATGCATAAAAATGGGTGTTGGCCGAATGTCATAAGGAAGAGAAACCCTAATTGTAAATTATGATAAATAGGCTATACTTGTTGTGTTGGATACTTGAAATTGGGGATTAGGCTAATTGGAATTATATTGTTATGATGAACACTTGGGATTAGGGTTTTGACCAATTGGAATACAAGCTTGAAGAACCATGAGCATGTAATGAAAATATTCGAAACCCTAGTTAGGGTTAGTATCTCGGATTAATTAAGGTTAAGGTCTAAGTCAAGATATAATCGTGATTAAATTTATTAATGGTTTAATGTAAGGTTTTAGTAGAGCACATGTAATAATGGGAGACTTAGGTTTAATCCTAATTTATTAATTGTTGATTAAAACCCTAATCGTGAATAGATATATAAATATATTGTAATAGACTTTAATAATTAAATAACCTAAGTTTTGAATATTAGTTAAAGAAAAGAGTAAATAAAATATTTAAATGATTAAAAGAATTTAAGTGATATATATATATATGATATCAAAGAAGTATAATATAGTTGCTATTCGGAAATACTCCGATGGACGGGAAGTACGAAGTTAAGGGATGAACAGGAAGTTCAAATTGGATTAAGAGAAATCCGGCAACTATATTATACCGTTAAATTAAGTTAAGCGCATAATTATCGCTATTCATTCCTCAGTGGATTTCACGATAGATTTCCTCGAATAGCTTAGTAGAACCGAAACGTATCGATATATTTTATCGGATGCTCAGTGTATTGAGAAGGAGATCTATTTCTTGTAGGCCGATAGCCAAGTAAGAATCGGGAAGGAATTTGCAAGGAGTACTGTAAGTGAATCTTACCCGATTTTGAAAACTGGAATGATACACTGCATGTTTTATTGTGCATGACAAGATGTTTTTAATACAAGTGACATGTATTGTGCATAAAGAATGTTTCAAGTACGCATGATGTTTCGAACATGTCAAAGCATGATCATTGCATGAACGCATGAGAGACGTTTTGATGCAAATGAAATTACGATGTTTTCAAGAGTGGCATGTCATGTTCATTTCATAGAAACATGAACAGTTGTTTTATGCAAATGAAAGAGAATTTATGTTATGATTAAGCCCGGAGGCTTTGGTTGAACCCGTACCAAGTTAAGTGAGGTTCGACATCCATGCCGAGGGACGTTGTTCGTGAAGGATGGATGGATGAAACCTAAGACATCCATGCCGAGGGACGTCGTTCGTGAAGGATGGATGGATGGACGCCCATACCGAGGGACGTTGTTCGTGAAGGATGGGTTAGTCCGTGAGGTATGTGCAACCACACCGAGGAACGTTGCTCGAGAAGGTGTGACACCTCTAAGGGTCATGTCTAGCCACTGAAGGACGAATGCGAGAAGGTGTGCTAACTTGACCGTATGTAAGGTCTCCAAGGGAAATAGGGGACCGTTCCGATGGGAACAGCACAACCCTGACTTCAGGGGGTTAAATGGAGCGAGCCCACAGTAAGAGATATGAAATGAATGATTTTCAAGGGCCTGGGGCCAATTTCGAGATTTGAAATGCATTTGAAAAGGCCCAGAGTGGCAAGAGATTTTAGTGCATGGCATGTGCATCACGGAGCATGCATATGCATCATGGTTTTTATGCACTATCTCACAATTTACAGTTATGCATTTCTTCCTTGACTCTATAGTGCATCAAAGTGAGTATGTTTTAAATCTATGATTAATCAAAGTTCATGTTTTAACTGTTGTTCCTTACTGAGTCTTTCGACTCATAGTTTATAAATCGTATCATTCCAGATCCACAAGATAACTGGGGAGCAGAGGAGTATCTCACGTAGAAATCCTGGAAGTTTGGGAATGGGAGCCGGAGTTGGTGAACTCCGAGGTAGCACTAGTGAGTGCTGGTTTTGATTGAGTGACAGCATGTTGCCCTAGTACGTTTTGTATAAGTTTGCAAACAAGATGCAATGTAAAGACTTTTCTGAGTTATAATTCGTATACCGAAGGGTTATGTTCATCGAGCTTGTATCTCAGCCAACATGTGGATCCTGAGTGAGCCATCCTATGTGTATAAAACAAAATTTCCACTGTAAGAGTTAGAGTAAGCGCTGGAGTGTTCCCGGGGAATGCTCGCGGCTGGCACGGTCCCTGCGGGATGGCGTTCGGGGCGTGACATCCTCGGCCAAATGTCACCTTCATGAAGCCCCAGCTTCTGGATTTTATACTCTTTGCTCGGTTTGTCAAGGTGGAAGAGGGGGGACTACTGATGGGCTAGGAAATACCCAGCCCTGTCAGACCAGACCTCTCCTGGTCTGATCCATTACGAGCGTCCTCACCTAATAGCAACCAAATGATCAAACACGATAAAGACATATATGATCAAAGTCGATAAAGTGCCTATGTATTCGGAAGCTCTCTCTCTCTCTCTCTCTCTCTCTCTCCTAGTGGAACTCCATGACTTAACTCTTCTACGCGTCATAATCCTAATAGGTTTGTAATATTGACACTCGTATAAAAACCAAGGTACTATGCTCAATAGACCCATGCTTAATTATATTCTCTAAGCGCTAAACATCTTCTTGAGATATAACTTGGCCTTCGGAGACTTAATCTGAGGCCACCCCCCTCGGTGAATTTTGCAAGATTGATCGGCTCTAGTTTTGTGGTGATTTTTGGCATCTTTGCCTTCCAAAATAAAAGCTCTTGATTAAAGGCCGCAGAGGATGAACTTGGAAGCAGGAAGTACAAACCGGCGAAGCAAGCAAGAGCAACGACTATCAGATTCTGAGAACACCAAGTAATGGGCTTCCATTTGAACTCTACACTCGAGCTTTTTATGTCCAAAAGTGGCGCCCATGGTGGACAAAGGGAAACAAGTAAAAAACGTTTTAAACATGTAATCATTTAATTGATTGTGACATGACCACGTCAACAAATTTCGTCAGCTTATGCATGGAAAGTCATAGTAGGGGCATGACTGAGAAATGAGTTATACCACAAGGATAACGAGATAAAAAAATTAGCTGAGGAACATTTTTTTGAACACATCAAACCATAGAGAAACACATATTATTTTAGCCTTAAAATATTATAAAACTCACTTAAAAAAATAAAAAATGATATATAAATAAAAAATAATATTTTAAAATAAAGATATTGAAACTCAATTTTATTAATCTATTTATTTTATTTTTTCTATGTTTTTTGGAGGTGCATTTCGATCAATTAACATGACTTCACGTATAACTTGAGCGCACTAAGTCACATGCAAAATGAACGAAATGCCACTGGAAAGAAAAAATTATTAAAAAATTATAAAATTTATTAAAAAAATAAGAAATGATATATAAATAAGAAGAAACATTTTTTAAGTAAAAACATTGAAATCAACTATTCATATTTAATTTGTTTCTTGAATTCTTATTTATTTATATTTTTTTAAAAAATTGTTTTGGAGGGACATTTCTATCAATTTCCATCACTTTTCCTATCACTTATCTTTACTAATTGTTTGATATAGGGGTAAAATGACAGTTAACCCAATAAGTATGAGAAAAAATTAACACGTTCCCTTTAATTATCAATTCGGCAACTTGAGACCCATAACTTTTGAAAATCATCAATTCTGGCCCCGTCTAAATTAGACGTTAAATCCGACGAAAAATCATACAAAATTACCGAAATGCCCCTCCACGACAAAAATTTAAAAAATAATAAAAAGTTAAAAAATAAATTAAAAATAAATAAATTATTGAAATAGAGTTTCAATAGTTTTATTTAAAAAATATTAAATTTAAAAAAATATATTTTTTTTTAAATTTTAATGATTTTTTTAAAAAAATTTAATGATTTTTTTAGTAATTTTATCTTGTAGGGGCATTTTGCATGATTTTTCGTGGGATTTAATGCCTAATTTAGACAAGGGGCTAGAATTGATTATTTTCAAAAGTTATGGGTCTCAAATCGCAGAATTGATAATTAATGGTACTGATTTGATTTTTGCTCATACTTATGGGGCTAAATACGACTTTATCCCTTAGTTTTAGCTCAGTTGTCAACTGTTTTAACAATGACGTAAAAAAAGAATAAAAAATAAAACAAAAACATTGTAAAAAATGTCCAAAGTACTGTCATATCTACTATGTACTGTCATATCCGATAGTAGATGTCCAAAATACAAACAAAACGTAACAAATATATATATAAAATATTAATATATAATCAAACAATTAAGTTCACGAAAAACAAAAAATGAAAAAAAAATCCATACACAAAGAATGTTAATTACGGAGGAGTACGAGAGAAAAAAAAGTGTATCTTACGATGTAAATTAAATTTTGATACTAAAAAAAAGAATACAAAAACATAAATATAATAATAAAAAAAAACAAAATCAATCTACACGAAGACTAAATTGAATTTTTGTTTCCTTTTGTATTCCTCCGTTTTTGCATTTCATTTTTCATATTTTATATTGTAAAATTTATTATTTTTTTTGTCTAGTACCTGTCAAAAATTAAAAGTCTTTAATTATTTATAAATTAATTATAATTTTTCTCTCAAACTAGCACCTCATTCTCAAAAATCGCCATAAACTGTAACTTTTTATTACAACATAGCTCTCAATCTACGTTTACCATTACGATCCAGTCCCCCAAATTGTGGGACCCTTTTGTGCAAAAATACCAAATTGTGCCTCCCTTTCTCACCCGGCCAGAGAACTGTGGTTTCGCCTCCCAACGCAAATTTTTCCAAATCTAATTTTTTGTCTGTTTGGGAATGACGTTGAATTTGAAAAAGCAACGGGCGTGGGTGATTTAATAATTTTTGTGATATTACTTTAAAATTTTTTTTCGACATCATACGGTGTAGAATTTTGACCATCCTTAAGGGACGAGTAGAGGTGGGTGGCAATTGTGGTTCGCGGACGGAAAATTGTTGTAGTAGCTAGGAGGCTTATGGTAATGAGAGACAAGGCCGTCGACCAATATTTTAGAAACTATTTTTGTTTTTTTCAATGGGTGATTGTCGTAGCAAATTGTAGAATGGGTCGGCAAACATCATATGTCGTGGGCATTGAGTTTTCTCCTCCTGGAAAATTTTGTGAAACATACATTGTACTTGATAAGAAAATCCAACATAATTATATATATAATGGCATTTTCCATCAAATTTCCCTGCGTATCTTCATTTCTAATTGTCATCGAGGTGGCATTCATAAAAAGGGATAACAAAACAGAGTGTTGTGCAATAACAAAGCAGTTGTATATTTGATTGCAAATGCTTTGAGTTTTTACAGCAATAAATACCCAAATTTGGATAAACTAGATGCAAAGTAATTGAAAGAAACAAGAACTTCTGGATCACCTGACAAACCTGTTCCAATTACACGTATGTCTAAAAGAAAAATGTTGAAACATTCTTGTAGCTACACTGTTCGACTAAATGAAAATAGGGAAACTATTCTTCATGTATGCAAAAAAGACACACACTGCTACTCACACAGATCAAAAGGGACACACACAGTTACTGTTTCAATCACAGAAAGGTCTCAAAATCACACCGACAATGACAATGAACTCTAAAGAAAGAGAAAAGAGAGAAAAAGAAAAAAAAGGAGAAGAGAAGAGAGAAGTGAATGGCTGGCAAGGATAAAAATTTGACAGAGGCAATGGCAGAGGGAGCACGAAGCCTTAGAGCCAAATGACAATCGGGGAAGTTGATTTGATTTTTGAGTTTTAGTAACAATACCTTTTTACTTTTTAGTAACGGGAATAAGAAGGTTACTCTCACTTTGTATCTTTAATGACCAGTAAAACGATTTGGTCACTGAAGCCTGATTTTTTAGTGACGAAATAGAAGGAGTTGGTAGCTATTGCCTGATTTTCTTGTAGTGGCGCCACCGCATGGTCAAAATTATCCCGTTTACTAGCAAATGTTTAATTGAAATATGGCTTCTAAGATTGTATCATTGGTCTATTTTTCACCTATGTTAGGGGTCAAATCTTAATTAAGGATGTGTATTTATAGATTTTTAATGAAAGAACTAAATGTGACGAACGTGCATGTAAGAGGATATATATTGGCTCATAGTTTGTAGGTACAGAGTAATTTCAGGGAACAACAATTCTCTAACTAGCATGTTTGTTTGAAAATGCATCTTCTATCAAGATTGGAAAATTAAATAGTTGTGCTAGCTATGTGGCCAATTGTTTGGTCCATATATCACATAGGTAAGATCATCATAAAGGACATACATTTAAAATTTTGAAGTGCTTGAAGCGATGAATTTTTGGTAGTTTAGACTAGATACATATGGTTTGAGCAAGAAAAGTAATTTTTGTCACGTACTTCTTGTGATTTGGATATAAATATGCTGATCCGAGAGGTCAGTACGTACATATAATGTTCTTATTAAATTAGTTGAGGCGGTAATTAATTAGGTGAGATTGACTTCAAATTATTTGAAGGCGCAAATTAATTTTTTTCAAATAAAAAGAGAACGCAAGGTAAATAAATTGGAAAAAAAATATTTATTTACGTCCTTGTGAAGAGATCTCTATGCCAGGAAGAGACCCTCCCAAAAAAAGGACGTATTTTAAATCATCAGATTATCAGATTAAACACACATAATACTCCAAAAATAGGATAAAAAAAGCATGCATGCACGCACGACACTATATAGTTAAAAGGCTGTAGTCTCTTTTGAGGGATCATCGACGACCGCATCGGCAATGCTTAGCGTTTCTTCGCATGGAAGAGTTCTCGAATGTTGTATGGCCCCACAGAGGGAGGGTGCCCATTCCAGAGACTCTTGGCAAGCTGCTCATAGAGGGCCTCAGAGGGATGGAAAGAATCCCAAAATACGTAGTACTTAGGATTGTCGCATAAATGGTAACCTGGGGCCTTTCCACAGGTGAAGATGCCTCCAAAGGGTCCGCTTCCACAACAAGCGTCTATCCCATCCTGGAAACCTTCACAGAACAAAAGTTTGCGAGTTAAAAAGCTGATGTCATCACTGTATTTCATGCTTTGCATGTAATTGGGTGCATCTTGAGGTTGATGACAAAATTGTTGATGCAATATTCAGAGATAAAATCACCATGAAAACGTATTTCTTATTATCCTTATATTTTCGTAATGAATCTCTCCAAAACCCTGCAGTTGTTAGGGTACAGCTAGCAGACGTACCGTAGTTATAAGGGTGATTTATTCTGTCAAGGAGCCAATCATAAAGGTTGTAGTTGCTGTACTTGAATCCTTTCAGTTGCTGCTCAAGGTTTGCCAGGACAATTTTTAAGGCCTTATTATGTGCTTGTGCGAGTGCAGATGCCTCTTCAAAGCATCCATCCTTGTTGGCGTTGGGGTTTAGAGCTCTAAGGATTGGTATGCAACCTAGTGAACACAAGCTCAGAAAGCCAAACCTTCTACCTCCTTTCCTATACAGCAACTGAATGAATTGTCGACATAAGTAGAAATATCAGACCAGATATAACGACATGAGTTGGTGTTTTGTACAATTGATAATGGAAACCTTACTTGTATTTTCTCAGTCAAGTTCCCAATGACCATACCAACGTACTGTTCATGGTTATAGTCTATCCGCACTTGTGGATTACCCAAGACATAGCCACCCAGGTAATCATTGCTTCCGATGCTTATGAAGTAAACACCTTTTTTGATGAGCTTCCTCGCTTTGGCCTTTCCTAACTTTTGTTTCAACGATACTCGAACGTCTTCAAAATATTCGATTTGTGTCTGAAGATCAATCGCCTAATAACAGCAACATTTCAACCACTTAAAAAATGTCCCAAGAGTCATTGACTAGAACATAATGCAGATTTTGCTAAAGAATATATGGGAATGTATAAATTTGTTACCAGCCCTTGATTGGTTTCTGGGAGGACTCCAGCCCCACCAGACGCAAAGTTGACACCATGAATGAATTCAGCGGAGGGTTGCAGAAATGGAGGAATAAGCGGCAAGCCTGCATATTCCGCTGCATGAAAGCAGATTTTGAAAGCGTTTAGAAAACCATAATACCAAATTTGAATATGGAAAGAGAATTCCGATCAGTACCTATAAAATCCACAGCCACGAGGCCATCTGAGAAACGTCCTGTGGGCCGTTCAAAGTAGCTCTCTCCATATGGCGTGTAATTTGCTTTCATAATCGGAATGGTGTTGATGTAATTATTGTTCCCCACATCCACAGTGGAGTCTCCAAATATGAAGAAGCTGGCCGGAGGTCGAGTACTGGCGCATGTCTCGCAGCTAATTGCCAAAACTAGAGCTACAGTACAGATGACGAAGTAATCAGAGTGGGAAATTAACCTTGCCATGAGGACCGAAGGACTCAGTTCCACTATATCAGTGCTTCTGACGACTACAGCTTTTTAAATAGATTTCCAACTGACTTTGGTGGGCCATTCCATCAATGAGAGGGGCTCCATAATGTTTGGGTCATACATAAGAAATAGGACAGCTAGCAAAAAGTAAAAATATTTGGAACACAGAAAAATTTTAGTTCTTGATTTTTTTGGGAGATTTTTTCAATTACTTCTGTTTTTAATTTTTTTTTAGTTTTTTTGGTTGATATTAGAAATTTTTTAAATCAATCCCAGTGTTTTGGGTAAAATATAACTGCGTTTTGGATAATCCATTTCGGCTTTAAAAAACCCACTTCTTGCTCAGAAGTCTCTTAATCACCACATAGATAATCCTTGTTTATCAGTACACAATATCTAAGATTTGGTTTAGCTCTTTTGATTTGACATTTTACATTACTCTACGTGCATGTAATAATAAAATGTTCTTAACACATTACCTCGTGATCATCGAATCGGTATATATATTCCTTATTTGTTAATAAAAACAAATCTTACATGCGGTGGTATCTCCATTGATTCCAAGAGAATATTATTATTCTAAGTGCAACTGACAATAAAAGCTTCTAACGTTGTACCTCCATTTTTCCTATATGGGTCACGCCGTCACGTTATTATAATTTTGGATACCCATTTTATAACGTGGGCGTCACGTAATATATTTTAGTAAGAACTAAAATTTTGTGATTTTCCACTAGCTCCAACATCTATGTCTATGCTTAAGATTAGAAGAAACAAAAAAAATAATTGAAAGTACGCTAGCCTGCCTTCAGACAAAGTCTTTTAGATGAGGATAATTCAGTGAAATTAATGGGCAGTTCCCCTCCTATTAACTTGGATCATCAACCATAAATATTATAACATGTACGGACATAAATGTTCCAACATCTGAAATAAATATAAATACATGAAAAATAATATAACAAAACTACTAGGACTTCTATAGCTACGCCACTAACTGCTAGGGGTGTTAAAAAATCACCCGATCCGATTCGCCGACCCGAGTCTGACTCTCTTCGACCCGACTGTGTCGAGTGGAGTCGGATCTAGATTCGGAGTCGGATAATTTTTATAGAAAAAATAAGTATTCAGGTCGGAGCTAGATATCCGGATATAAATCCGACCCGACCTGAATATAATCACTTAGTTAAATGCGCGTTTGACCCCGCTTCTCATTTTCAATTTCACTCTCCCAACTCCCAGCCCCCTTCAAAAAATACCTAACCCTAACAGTGAGGTCTTGCCAGTTGCCGCCGTCAGTCTCCCCTCCTCAGATGCCGCCACTCGCCAGTTCTCCTTGTCGTCACCTGTCGTCGGTCTCCTTGCCCCATACAGAGCTTTAATCATTCGCAAATTTGCAGTCTCTTGCTCCTTAGTCACTGTCGACAGCTCCTTAGTAGAGTGTCATGTAAACTACTCTCTCTCTCTCTCTCTTTCTTTTGTCTCTCTCTCATATGTTATCAATTTGACTAGTAAGGAAGCATTAGTGCCAGACGACATTGGTAGTGATATATATCTGATTTAGATTTCTGCAACACATCCCTCCTTCGTATATGTACTGCATATTTTTTTGAAGTCTTTCCTTTATCTACGCATATGAATTAATTTGCTTCATGTGCCTATGCAGTTGGTGATCTGAACCATCTGATCACAACAAAAAAAGAAGAAGTAACAACCCTCATCCTTTGTGGCCTACCTCAGTAACCTCACTGCCCTCAGTTAATTTTTTAATGTTGTTTTCTTCATTATAAAATTTATTATTAGATTATAAAATACATGTGTTGCTTGCTGTTGTTAATTTATTAGATTAATTTATTGATGTTGTCACTAACACTACACTCAGGACATTTTATTGCTAGTTTCTGCCTTGCTGGGTATATTCTCAGGTCAGTGTATATTCCAATATTTTATAAATTATTAATGAATATAATTATATGGAGATTGGAGGTCAAGGATGTTGAATTGGTTTGTTGGGGATTGGAGATTGGCTTGCTGAATTGCTAATTGGTTGATCTTTTATATGCTGAATTGGCTATTGCTGAATTGTTGATTTGTTAATTAGAAACGAATGTTGATCTGTTTGTGGTTAATCAGTATTTTCACATCTTTGAATTGTTGAATTGTTTATCTGTATTTTCAGTGTCTGTATTTTCACCTTTTTGGAGGTAATGTTGATCGGGTTAGTAACTTGCTGTTCTTGTATGATATGTTAGAGGTTGAGAAAATAGAACAAAACAATTTATTGGTGATTTGGTTGCTGATTTTGCTGATATGTAAACTCTAACAATAATCATTGCAGTGCACTTTGTGTGATATTGCCGCGGGTAAATGTTATGATCAATAATTCGATGCATGGGTAAAATGGTGTTTCATATAAGCCGTTTGAAAGACAAATATATACGTTTAAACACAGTTACACGAAAACGAAATTGGCCATTTTCAAACTCCCTAAAAAACTACATTTCTACGTACCAAATCATTCTCAAACAATCCTAAACTAACTAGAAACGCTCACATTCAACAACATGCACTTATTTTTTAAGGTTTATAGCATATTCAAATCAAAATACATGAAAACAAAATCTATGAAAAAAAACTACAAAAACAAAGTTACATGGATTAAAAAGGATTAAAATGCATTTAAAAACTTACTTGTAGCGTGTAGAGGCTAGGAAATACGAGTTGCACGGAGGAAACGTGAAAATGCGAGATTTAGAGAATCGGTGAGTTTGGGAAAATGAGAGGGTCGAGAGTGTGTTATAATCCGATTTCGAACGATTGTAGAACTATTCAATCTTGAGCGATTTATATTCACAACGTTCATTATTCGTTAGAACAGATAATGTAACAATGTTCGAATGGTATTAAAAAATAATAAAATTTATGATGACGGGATGTGAATTTATTATGGTAGGTGACAACCCGGGTTTGAACAATCTTTTTTTTTGGGATGTGAACCGACGTCTCAAAAGGTGTCATATTGTTTGAATGTACTTTATTAAGAGCGAACGCTGCAGATTGGTACCGAAATTTCTACGTTGGTTCAAAGCGCTTGCAAAATCATGCTGGTATAGTTCAAATGGATATTTGAAAGTTTGATCGGAACAAATTTAACGGACGAGTCTGTCCCTAAAATTTTTTTTGGATGGGAAGATTCCATTGAAAAAAATGTCCAAAAAAACACGCTTTTGGGACGGTTATAATTTATGTCCCAAAAACAGTACTTTCTATTTTTTCCGGGACAGAGTTTAAAATCCGACCCCAAAGAGTACTTTTTGAGACATTTTTTTGGGGTCCCAAAGAGCCAAATTTATTGTGGGACCAAGCAACCCAATGTTAAAACAAGTGTGCCTGTTGGTTTTGCCTACGAGGTATCCTCACAAAGGACCAACCAGGGTGGTTCTGGAGGCAAGAGGGAAGAGACAAAACAAGTGGCTCAATTTTCCAGCAGTAAGCCATCAACTCTATCTTTATGACATAAATTAAGCACTACAACAAATTTGTTTTTTTGGGACGAAATTTGTCCGTAACACCAGCTATCCTAACAAGTCCGTTACAAAAGGTTTTTTGGGAAGGAACATGTGATCCGTTCCAAAAAATGTCCTTTCTAGATGAACATATGAATGGATTCTAAATGAGCAACGAGAGCAAAAGTTTCATCAAAATCAATATCCTCTTCTTGATTGTAACCTTGGGCTACTGATCTTGCCTTGTTCCTCACTACAACCACGGATTCATCCATTTTGTTTATAACAACTAATTTTGTGTCAACGATTGGATAATCCTTGGGTCTAGGAACAAGATGTCATACTTGGTTTTTCTCAAATTGTTTTAACACATCTAATATAACATGGATCCAACTTTCATCATTTTTAGCCTCAAGAAAAATTTTAGGTTCAAGTTGTGAAAGTAAAGCAAAATTGTGAGCATGGTTCAAAGAAGAATGAGTACTTACCCCATTTTCAACATTACCAATGATTTGATTGAGTGGATGACTTTTGGTGTATTTCCAAGCTTTTGGTAGTTCATTATTGTCTTGTTAAACTTCTTTTGGCAATCATGAATGTCGTGGTTAACAACACCAACTTTCGCCAAGTGATTCAAACACGATCCCGATTGATCCTCCTAAACAATTCTTGGTAACACACGAGCTGAAATATAGGATCTAACGCACAAAATGGAGAACGCTCAAGATATTATTGATGAAGAACGAAGAACATGGTTAAGGGTTAATTAGCTCACGAACCACAAGAACAACCTCGATCAAGGGCTAATTATCCCAAGAACGAGTACCAAAACTAGGTTATTAGCTTAGAATGAATCCCAAATGACAAGATTATTAGTCATCACACTGACTCAGTATATACGTGCTTATGCTCAGCCAAAACACTCCCCAAAAGCACTCAGGCTCTCCAAGACCCTTAAGTGCTTACAAATCCTAATGGAATCACAATTAAATCATATCTAAATCAAATCGCTGATCTTTAGGAATCAATCCCTTCAATCAAGGAGATTTGATATTACATGCCTAAATCAAGATAAACTCAAACGTAAGGAATCTTCTAGAGTTTAGGAAAGAATCCCTAAATCTAGAAGATATGATTTATTCAACTCAATACGAACGAAAACTAATCTCCTACAATACCTTCATAAATGTCGGGATCTCGCCGTCGTCCGCAGTGGCTCAGCCGCCGCTTGCACCTCCATGGGTGGTGATGCTCCTTCGGCTTCTAGATGCTTCCTCTTCCATTCCCCACCTAGCACTGGTAGGGGTGGTGGTGCTCACCACTAGTGGTGGCTGCTGCTGGTGGCCATTCCTTGCACTACTGTCTCTGCTGGCCTCCTGCTGCTTTGCTTGGTTGGTGGCCAAGGACTTGTGGTGCCCTGTCATGACATGTCTGTGGTAGGCTGGCTGGCATGCATGGCATGGGCGTTGCTGCGGCACATGTCTTGTTAGGGGCGCTGATGCGCCTAGCTCGAGTGCACGCGCTGATGCCATGGCTTGGATGTGGTGTTGTCACTGCGCGCACTATGACCATGTCATGTGTTCCTGCTGCGTGCGTTGTGGGCATGTCAAGGGTGCCCATGGGTGCCATTGGCGCCTCATCTTGGCACCTATTCTCCCACGCATGGCTGTCATGGCCCATATCCTCATTGGGGATCCTTTCATTCCTCCTTCCATGAAAAGTGCCAAAACCCCAAGGGTAAACTTTGAAACTCTAGAGGCCATGCCATCATCATCCTCCCAAGCCATCTCCTCGGAAGATAGCCCACCCATGCTCCAAGTAACCCACCTATCGCCCAGGGTGAACTCCATACTCCTCTTACCATATTCAATTATGATTTTGTCAATGCCTTTCAACCAAGCATCGCCAAGAACCACGTCCAACTCCTCCTAGAGAAGCACATTTAGGTTAACAACTACATGCATACCTTGGACTCATATCTCATCTTCCCTCCATTGGCAAGCTTCACCTCAAAGGCCTCTATCCTCTCTCCATGCATGCCCGCCTTAGTAACAAAGTGGGTGTTGATGAAGTCGTGGGTAGACCCACTATCCACCAACAAGGTGACCTTGTGCTTGCCCATCCAAGCCATGAATGTCATGGTTGAGGATTTCTCAATGTCGGTCCTGGCATTTAGACTCAAGTCACTATTACTAGATAGTGAATGTCATGGTTAACGATGAATGTCATTATTGTCTTGTTGATATGTGTGTATCTTCCTTTTCTTCATCTATGGCAAGTTTCTCAACCTCTTTGTTAATATTTACAATATCTTTCTCATCACTTTTCACAACAGCATTAGATTCATCAAAAATAACATGAACAGATTCTATGTATCTTCCTTGGATATTCAACTTCTTGTAAAGCTTATAGTGTATTCAATAAAAAGAACTTACCCAAGTTGTCCTTGTTGTAATTAAGGACAAAAAATTTGTATTCAAATACATGAATGTAACCAATGTTGGGTTTTCTATATTTCCAAAGCTCACATGGAGTTTTCTTAAAAATAGGTTTATCATGCATCGATTCATAACATAACAACTTGTGTTAACTTCTTCAGCCCAAAAGTAATCTGGTAAGTTATTTTAACGTAGCAAGGTTCTAGCCATCTCTTCAAGAATTCTATTTTTCTTCTCAACAACATTTTCTTGAGGAGTTCTAGGAGCCGAAAAGTTACGGTTAATGCCATTTTCACATCAAAAATTTGCAAAGGAAGGATTTTCAAATTCTTTTCCATGATCACTCCTTATGCTAGAAAATAGTAAAACTCTTTTCGTTTTCAATTCTCTTTCTATGTTTTTTAAAAGCATGAAAGACCTCATCTTTGTGAGCTAGAAATAGAACTCATGTAAATCTATTGAAGTTATCAACAACAACAAAGTCATAGCATTTGCCACCCAAACTTGAAATTCGAGTTGGACCAAATAAGTCCATGTCTAGTAATTGTAGTGGCCTAGACTAGAAGTGGATAACGTTTTTGGGTTTAAAATAATTTTCGGTTTATTTTTCTTTTTGATAAGCAACACAAATTTTGTCATTTTCAAAAGTAAGTTTAGGCAATCCAGTAATAAGTTCCTTTTTGGATAATTTTGAAATCAAGTCCATGCTTGCATGAGCAAGCCTTCTATGTCACAACCAACTATCCTTGTCACTTAGAGCAGAAAAACAGTTTACATTTTTAGAGGAGATATTCTTTAAGTGAACGATGTACAGATTTTCATATCTATGTCCCACAAAGAAGACTTTATTGCTTTTAATATTCTCAATAAGACATATTGATGATTCAAAAATAACTTGGTTTTTCTTATCACACAATTGAATAATACTGAAGAGATTATGCTTTAATCCATCAACAATAAGTACATGTTCAATTATGAGATTAGGAATCATACCAATGTTATCAACACCGAGTATTTTTCCTCTGCTATTATCACCAAAACTGACCGAGCCTTTTCTTTGAGACTAAGAGAAAACAACTTGGTCTCCCTTATCACACAATTGAATAATGCTCAAGAGATTATGCTTTAATCCATAAACAAGAAGTACATATTCAATTATGGGATTAGGAATCATACTAATGTTATCAACACTGACTACCTTCCCTTTGCCATTATCACCAAAAGTGACCGAGCCATTTTCTTTGAGACTAAGAGAATTAAACCAACTCATCTCCAGTCATGTGCTTAGAGCATCCACTATTACGGAACCAATGTTCATTGATTTCACTTGACTTCAAGCACTCCTACACAAGGAATCAAGTATTGATTTTTGGTACCCAAATCCTTTTGGGTCTATTGGTGTTAGAAGTAAATTCATTCACCTTGTCTTTTGGTATCCGCAAAAATTTGATCCCATTTGTGGATTTCTTTTTAGTACGACAAGTGTGTGAAATGTGTCCATTTTTCCATAAAAATTACACATAATAAAGGATGTAAAAGATTTGATAATCATATCAGAATATAGTTTTTGATCACCAAAAGAATCATAATCAATCTCACTTTTGTTGAAACAACATCTTTATGAACCAAGAAGAATATAAAGCTTTCTTTTTCCTTGAGTAAATCTTGCAAGGCCTTGGGTAAGAGAGTTGACTTTCGTTTTCAAATCATTGTTTTCAGATTTTAAATACTTTGACTCCTCTTGCATGATTTTCTCATTTTCTTTTGTGACTCTTGCAAGATCATTTCCAAGCGAAACAACTTGGCCTTTCAAAGTATCATTTTCTTGAGTTATAGCCTCAAGATTCTTTTTAAGACTACAATACTTTGAAAATGCTCTTTTGAATTCTAGATATTGCTCATCGAAAGCATCTTGTAATTCATTAAATGAGGAAGAGTAAATTGAAGAGTTTTGTATCTCATCTTTATTGTCCTTTGCCGTTAAGAAGAGATTGATATTTTTTTTATTACTATCATCGGATTCTCCCTATTCGGCCAAAAAGACTTTATTCTTATCCTTGAAATCCTTAGATTTCTTGTAAGATTCAATGTTGGGGAAATACGTCTTAATGTGTCCCGGCTTCTTCAAACCAAAACAAATAATTTCATTTTTCTTGCTACTATCTTCTTTATGATTTGTCGTCCTTGGAAATCTTTTGTCTCATTGTTTCTTCCGAAAGAACTTCAATCTTGTTAAACAAGGCCATTTCTTCATCAGTTTTGGATGACTCATCATCACTAGAATATGAGGCCTTCAAGGCAATGCCTCTTTTTCTTTTTCATTCATCATCATCACCTTTTACTTGTTTCATCTACGTGTCATGAGAGATCCCATGAGTTCGTTCAAAGATAACTTTGTCAAGTCGTTGGCTTCTTAAATGGCAGTGACTTTTGTCTTCCAAGCTTTTGGTAGACACCTAAGGATTTTTCTCACCATTTCAACGTTAGTGTATTCTTTGCCAAGAGACTTAAGACCATAATATAGTAAAGCGTGTAAACATAAATGGAATAGATTCATCAGAATCCATAACTATGAACAAACATACTGATTTTGTTCTCCTTGACTTGATTAGTACCCTCATGGGCTAGTTTATCCCAAATTAGTTTCGTTGTATCAGAATCAGAAATACGATTAAATTCACTAAAGTCAAGAGCACAATACAAGACATTCATAACTTTGAAATTTAAAGACATAACTTTCAAATCAACATCATCCCAATCTTTTTCCTCCTTGAGCTTACCCTCTTTATCTCTGAGAAATTTAGGACCATGAGATATAACTCTCCAAAGTTCATAATCAACAGCTTGGATGTATATCCTCATCCTTGCTTCCAGTAGTTATAGCAAGTCTCATTAAACAAAAGGGGTCTATTTATGGATTGACCTTCAGCCAATGAAGAGCTGACAAGGGTTGTCATATCTAGGGATGTAAAACCTCACCTCTAATACCAATTATGAGTTTAGAAAATAACCCAAGAGGGAAGGTGAATTGAGTTTTAATAAAAATTAAAATTTTTTCAATAATGAATCGAGATAAATAATCAATAATGAACAATGCACCACAAACACAAATATAAAGTAAATAAAGGAGAGTAAGGGTTAGAGAGATCACACTGATAATTTAGGTTGTTCGACCAATACTTGCCTACGTCCACTCCCAAGGCTATTGACTTCTTTGGGCTTTCTCCATTATTCTCCAAATAGCAAAAATACCTTAGCTTCACGGGTGCTAAGTAACCTTTACAAAGCGTTTTACGAGCTCACGCTTCAACTCTCTTCACAAATCCCAATAACCCAAGGGATTTCTTCTACTCTTCTGAGTTAGGCCAAGTGTTTCACAACACTCAAGTGTTTTTACAAAAAATGGGTACAAAAGAATAATAAAGAATGACTCTTTAAGCCAAATAAGCAAGTGTAAAGCACAAAGGTGAGCAAGAAGACAACATTTGAGTGAAAAAGCTTTTGTCCTGGCTGGTGTGAGCACAATCTTTCTTGGGACATGAGTTCTCTCTTCTTCAAAGCTTTTTTCTCTCTAAAATGCTAGGTAACAAATAATGTATAAGTTTTTGTCTTTATCTCTCCATCTTCTTCTATTTATAGTCTTAATGTCTTGAAAGGTATTCAAGTGACTTTATTGTACCGTTGGAGGGGTACCCAAGTCATTTTAGAATAAAATAATGTGCTAGCATCCTTCCAGGAATTTCTGCAAAATTGCATCATGTGTCGACACCAC
Source organism: Myrica gale (assembly GCA_963930655.1). Lineage (NCBI taxonomy): Eukaryota > Viridiplantae > Streptophyta > Magnoliopsida > Fagales > Myricaceae > Myrica > Myrica gale. The sequence continues at coordinate 20,467,692 of OZ005600.1, read as the reverse complement.
AAAATTGGTCTGGAAATGTGCTCTCGGGTGCCAGTGCCATGTGTCGACACCATCAAATATGTTCTCAGGTGACAGGGCAATGCGTCGACAACATTCTTTCATGTGTAGACTGTTAGAGCTCAAGATCATAGCGGAAAGGATCGATGAATCAAAGCAGCCCAAACGTTCTGCCTCCTTGAGATCCACGCACACAGTTTTGAGAGAGAGAGAGTCTCTACGTTCAAAATGAATTGTCTTTCTCAAAATGAACTTCTGAGCTATTTATAATGGCTTGCTTAGAACTCAACTCTGGTTATGCGTGAGATCTTTAGGGACCTCAAATCTCGACCGTAGGATAATCATGAAAAACATTTTTTCATTAATCTCCCTTATATTCTGTAATCCGAATGTATGAGCTTCTACAAAATGTGACCATGTCCATTAATATATCACAATTGATCACCGAGATAATGAGATTATTTTTGTGAAATCCATTTTGCTAACAAGTATACGCTTATTTATCCTTCCACCATACTATATTTCACATAAGCTAATAGGACCAGAATAATATCAGCGATAAAATCTCTAGCTCATATAATTCTTAATTCTCAATCTGTACTAAGTTGGACTCCCAAAAAGTGTCAAAAAATAATTTTCGCAAATATTTACTTAATATATATACATAAGTAAAATCAGTAAAAACACTTTTCACATTTCACAAAATCTCGCAGCGCAGCATTTTTATTTGACTCCAACAATATACAGACATAATGAATATAATGTCTCATCGAGAGAATGATGGATTCTATATTGTCCAATTATACAAATTTACTTACTATGCACAAAGCTCAACATTATCTGGAATATTTAATCTGCAAAAATATCACCAAATGACTCAGTCAAAGCACAAGCACACAATAAGCAAACCTGCATAATAAGGACAACTTATGTCGCTATGAGTCTTAGTCGATTTATCAAGAAACTTAGCGGAAAACGTATAAATTGTAATGAGAAGTTGGAAAAAGGTCATAAGGTAAAAACTCTACGTTTTACAAAAGGTTAGAGAGATAATAAAATCCGAATAAGTCAAAAGTGTCAGATCATAAGCTTATGAGTAGAACTAAGAATCTTGAGATAAAAGATGAGAAAAGTATCGCAAAGGAGATTGAAAACCTGACATAATAAGGACAACTTTTAAAGTTAAGCTACATCCTCACGTGAGTACAAAAAAGGCTACAAGTTCAGAAACTTCCTGATACACAAGAACAAACTCTAGAGAAAACATTCTAATAAGCCTAAGAAGGATGTTAAACCTCCTCGTCCGAGTCCGATGTAAGATCTATAAGCTCAGACCTTGGAAATGCACTACTATCTCCCGTCAGTGGGGAAGGAACGTAATCGAGCCTCAGCCACTCAGGCGGTGCATCTGGTAACCCAAAGTCCTCAAGTCGGGGTAACGGGGATGAGGGGGATAATGGGCGTACAAGGAATGGTAGGGACACATGGGATTGGGGTACATGAAGTGGGGGTACATGAGACGGGGGTTGGGCCTCCCTGAAGAACTAGTGGGCCTCATGCTCCGTTGATACTCTAAGAGAATCCGAGACCCATGTCCGAATCTTGAGCACCAGAACATAGGGGTGGAAATCATAGGTCAACTCTTCCTCGAATAGCTTCATTCTTCAATACCCAAGTCGCCAAGTATTGCAAAAACATAAGAGAAAAGGGTGAGTCTTATTGACTCAGTAAGGTGGGGGTGGGAAAAGCATGATCAAACAAATACAGTGCATATAATTCCCCAAAGCATGATGTAGAACAAACTTCCACGACAATAAGGATAAGCATAGAAAATTTAAAGTATGCAGTACATCACACCATCATTGGTTTCTGAGGAGTTCCCGGTGTCTGCTCTGTTCACCCCCAGAGTCGGGTTGTGCGTCCCCTCCCCTTCTATGGGACTATCCTGTGCTTCTAGCACCAGGACCCTTAACATAACATTAAGCCTTAGCGTTCATAAAAGAGCCCACCCACTCCCTGTAGTGGTGGGTTGCACATCTCCTAAGTGTCCGGTACCGTCACTACAATTCGGGGAACCCTCGCAGGCTAAGGGGTTCCTCACTTTCGTTTTCCCTCTTATGAATGCAATAACATATCCAAACATTACAGTACATAAGTAACAATGCACATTGATATGAACTTTGAGGGAATCATAAATAGTATAACATGTTCGGAAAATAATTATTGACAATTGAAACAACCATAATAATAACTAGAGGATTTCAGAACATTAAACTTCAAATCAAGGCCTATTGGGCCTCTTTAGACCACACTAGGCCCTTTCTCTAAGTATTTGTGGACATAGTGTTCTTTTAGGGGTATTGGGCCTAAAATCCATTTAGGCTCCTACACAGGCTTTGTGATTTTAGCCCTTATTCCAACTCGGATTGAGCTCAAATTTGGGCTCCCCCATCATTTTTTCGTGCTCTATCCAACCATGTAATCATTTTCTCACTTTGAACCCTTTTACCCGAATGAATTTGGAAAAATGTCCAATCTGCCCTCAGAGACCTCCAGGGGCATTTTCGACCTTTTCCCTCATCATTTTGGGTTTACCGTCATCCTAATATTAGATAAGAATACTATCTGGAAATTTTCATACAAAAATACAACCTGTAGCTTAGGGTCGATTTGGACAGTGTCTATATTGACTAAAGACCCTAGCTAAGTGTTCATGATTTGATCAATTATCGCATTTATAACTTTAGGCTAATGATACATCTAATATACCAATACATATGAACTTACAGAGCACATAACAAAAGGATTCTTCAAGAGAATTGAAGGCAAACAATGATCATTTACAACATCCTCATAGAATATGCACAAGGCATCATTTTCATGCTTTCATCTTTCATAACCTCTTTCATCTTTCATAACTTCTTTCTTGAGCTCAAGGGTCCTTTCTTTGGCCCCATTTGGCCTCTTCTTGATCAGGGATACTTTCATGTCTCTTTGGCCATCGTCATACTCATTATTGCATCAACATTTCATATCACATATGCATATCATTGTATCATAAAACCATGGAGTGCAAGATGCAACATCAATTTCATTGACCAACCCGTAGTCTATAAGACTTATCCCTACTGTCATAGCTCATAGAGTATATCAAGACCACTTTTGAATCATCAAACCAACTCAACAAGCATGTTATAAGAAATACTCATCAAACTTTATCACGCAAGGGGGTCTAGATTAGGTTTTACTTCATGGCATCTTTGAACCTTTCTTTTTGCAAAATCTTGAACCCAACATGACCTTAACATATTCATCATTGAATCAAAGCTCTATGTACACCAATAAGCAAGATCAATCATCAGAAAAGAACATGTTATCCATCCACAAAACACAAGAGCCTAAACCCTCACTAAAGCATGAAGTTCTAACCCTTACCTTGGTGATCTCGGGTAGCTCTCGATGTTCTCCTATAAACACAAGATCTATAGGTTAATGAAACTGATATAAGGCTTAGAAGAAGTGGAAATGATGATGAGGAAATAGAGAAGAGGAGGTGCAAGAGAGTGTTCAAGGCCTTGGCCGAACCCCTTGCCAACTTACCTTGGCGTGAAATTTTTTATCTTCCTTCTCTTCTTCCTCTCATTTTTCTCTCCTTCCTTTCCCTCTTGGCCGATTGCTCTCAACACTCACTACCTTCTCTCTAACTCAAATGGCCGGCTGTGGTGTGAGGAATGCATGGCAAGGGTTAGCTTTTATAGCCAACCTTGCCATCATTTGGTCAAAAGGTGGCTGCCACAAGCAAGCCCATTGATTGGGTGGCTGAGGCGGCATAAGGGCTGGAGGAGCCAAATGACACAGTCCCCCTTCCCTAGGTGCTGATCAAGGACACTTACATAAGCTAATTTCACCTCAAAATCACATCAATTGTGATTGCAAGCAAGTATGGCCGGCTGGTCCAATTTTGCATCTCACTATTCATGCAACAAAGGCCAAAAACATGGGACAAGGGAAAAAGACAGAGAGAACAAGACAAAGCCAAGATCTCCTTGTGTGTGTCGGTGCCCTAGGGAGGAGAGAGAGAGTGGGCCCAACATGACATCAAAGTAGACTTAGGTTAACAAAATAATTAGCTAAGTTACAAAATTAATTAATGCATATGTTAGAAAAAGGAAATAGGTAATTAGTCAAGTACTTAACCGAGATTAGTGATAGAGTAATCAAGATTGACACTAGGTAAGAATTTTAGATGTAAACAAGAGAATGAAGAGGGAAATAGATTAAGCATACTAAAATCCATTAGTGCAATTAGAACCGAATGAATCATGTGTCTAGAAATCAAACCTAGTTTTTAGAAGATGTTAAATATGAGATATTGATGTATACTTAGGAAAAATATCATGCGGTTAAATCAAACAATAGGAATACTAAGGTTTTAATACGAAAATGGAAGAATTTTGAATGCATAGAAACATGTAAAAATACAGACAATCACGATCATAATCATTAATAGGTTAAATACGAGAAATCGAGGAAATTAAGAAATTTAGAGAAATTAGGGAATTTAGGGAAGGGGTGTCACACATGTACTCTTACATTGCACTCACTCATCTGTTTAAGGTCACCACCTCAATGACGAAATCCATCATTCTATCTTATAGAGGCAGAACGAGTGTAGACCTATTCGTACATTTTCATGTATTTTGGTCTAGAACAAAGTGAGTCAATAAGGATCCGAAAAATCATACTCCCCACCTTCGATTCATTAATCATTGTCCTGACTTTTCTAAAATGTTGTTCAACAATATGACATCTAATGTCATTATAAATATTACATCTTATGTCATTGCAGGTAACCAAAATAATATACAAGTGATTAAACAATAACAATAATTATCTCATAATTATGCAAAAATGATTGGTTTTGAGGTCATATATCTAACACAAACAACCCCAACCTACATGAGACCTTCCTCAAAGACTCGTAATAATAGGCCTAGAAACAATCACCATTTTCGTCTCTGAAGACAAACCAAATCAGGCTTCCACCCCCTCAGTAAATTTCCAACTCTAAACACTTCGCCCTATCGTTGAGCCCGCTAACATTCCAACTAATAATTTGTGACTTCATAATGATTTATGCGATTCCCTCTCTTCCTTCCTACTCTTCCTCGAATAGTAAGTCTTCCCCTAATAATTAATTGAAGAACTTAAGCCTTTTAGCTCTCTAAGGCATCTGCCTCTTCCAGTTTGTAAGGAGTTTTAGAACCAATCTAATCTCTCTCCTTCTCCAAAGTAGCAAACAGTGTCATCAACTTCTACTCAAGAAACCTTAACCAATTGCCTTAACCAATTGACCATGCTTAGCACCCAATCAGAGCTCACGGGCTCAGAAGAACTAAAGTACGGAACTGGAACCGAAGCCAAATCAGACACTGTTTGCAGCTCAACCAACACCTCCCCTTGACAATCAGACAAAGAAGAATCCTCAGGACGCACATCAAATGCCCTGGAATTACCAATCTCTTCCTCAACAATCTGCTATCTGTCGCCAAGAAGTAACTCCAAAGGTGCTACCGAAACAGACCCGTTGGCCCCTTCCTCCTCAAACATTCTACTGAGATCGTAGTTCGGAGACTCCTCCAAGGGAGAGACAACCTGAGCAGTCCCGACCACATCTGTAGGGGAAAAGGGCTCAACCTGCGCAGACGAGCCTCCGGCAATACCCTCCAAAGGCTGAATCAAAACAGAGTAGAGAGAGGGACTTCTGCCTGCAAAAAAATCCCTGTTGATGCCACTCTGAGGAGAACTCACCGGCGCTATTGGGTCTCTGGCGAAACCCACCTCCGATGCCGGATTCCCACTGGCGACACCCACTCCCTCCACTCGTTGAGTCAACGTGGACCCAACTTCTAGTTGGAGGTTGGGAAGAGGAGTCGCGGAGTAGAGATTGCCCGCGACAAAATCCACGCATGTTACCGGAACTTCGGTGATACCCTCCTCCGATGCCGGCGACACACCGACGACGCCCTCTTCCTCCATTGGTTGAGATGACGTGGACCCAACTTCCAACTGAAAGTTGTGGTCCAGAGGTGTCGCGGAATAGAAATTGCCCGCGACAAGATCCACGTTAGTAATCGGGTCATACAACCTAAGCCCATCCGGATCCCCCACACCACAATTCACCCCTGCCTGTCGAATGAAGGAGCCGGCCCGAAACTAGGGGAGCCAGGCCCAAATTCTCCCACCATATTCGAATCCGGATTGGATAAGCCACTATGCCCCAGCCAAGCCACGTGGGCCCGCAGACCCCAGAAGCCCAGCTCCACAATCCTTACATCTTAGGCCCACCTCCTCTGAGCCAGAATGGCCCCAACTTGCCCAACGAATTGAAGAGGCGGTCCAGTTCCAACTTTAGAACTAAAAGTCTATTGTGAAAATGCTTTACACAGTAACTATCGCCCACGCACCCACCACCCGAAATTTCATTAAATGCTCCTGTATTGGGACCTGAAAGCCGAATCTGCATGGTCATCCTCCATCTTCCCATGCGAACACGCAATGTCACCCCCTCAGTAACTATCAACTTTCCCTCATCCTTCGACATCACCATGCCGGGGAGCACAGACGACAAAAACTTCTTCACAACATCGACAAAGGAAACTCCTCCCCTCCGCCCCACAACGCCCGTAGAAGAGTTGGCTTTTCTGATATTACCGAAAAATAGACAATGTCTTGGAAGCTCCCTGCCATCGTATTCATCCCTCTACGACGGCCCTCACCATATTCAATAATGGCAACGTATCTCCACGCCTTTTTCCCACACCTCTGGGCCGTCAACAGCTTACTGGCCAAGTTAGCCAGCCAAACAGCTCCTAATCTCCCTAATAAAATGGTCCTGAAACTCTTACGGCTCAGGGCCGTCAACAGCTTTCAAGAATTTTGCACAAGCATAGGCACAAATCCCTGCCAAATGGGTTTTGTGTCAACTTAAACTCCTGTTTCTTGGTCACCATAAGCAGAACCAAAGCAAGCATGACCCACAACACCCTTAGTTGTTCTTACATTGCAGGAGAATGGTTCAAGTCCTCATCCGTAGATGAAGTTTTGTTACCTTATTGATGCTTCCTGTCTTTAGAATGGAACATTTTTTTTTTGTCTTAAATAGAAAATAAGAAAATTATACTTGAACTTTTGAATCAAATTTAAAAAATTTAACAAATGTACTTTTAAAAACTGGTAAAACATTAAAAAAAATACATACTTGAAACGTGAAGAAGACTAGAAGTGAGTTTGGATGTGGCAAAATGCAAATTTCTAGCAAAATACAAGACTGTTTGACAGTGTTTTGGCGAAGATTTCGAGCGGTTTGAAGAAAAATGACGTTAAAGGTATTTTTCTTAACATTGCTTGACGCGTCTGGACGTCTATGATCACACATGGCAAACTTATATTCATCGAATTTACTCATATATTGATCGACGATTCAACACTACGTCAGTTACAAAAACACGCGAATTGACCCTTTTGTTAACATTTGTCAGTAATACCGATCGATCGTATAGGCGATTTACTCACCGCCACATGCCCATCATGTAGCTTTCTTCTAGCGATCGAATGTGGATTATAATCACGGATTGTAATTATTCGACCAATCGTTATATAAGACCGACAGATGGGCGTTATGACGATTGTTTGATCACTAATATTTTTTTTTTTGGTGACGATACTTGTTTGTCACCAAAGTCCTTTATTTTCATTTTTTAGTGGAGCGATTGATCGTATAATGAAACCGTCGATCGGTTAAGGGACAAAAAATTTCGTCATAAAAAACTTTCCAATGCTTGTGACCGGTGTTTTCTCACATAAATATAAATTTCAATTAAAATGAATAACGATGAATATATCGTGTCATTGGACGATCGAACGACTTGATTAGAATTTCGTAACGAATAACTGTTTTTAATATTTATTTTATTTTATTAATGACGAAAGCTTCGTCACAATAACTTCACTATTAGTAACGACATGTGATTTTCGTCATAGAGATGTTAAAATGTAACAAAAATGGTTACGAAATCAATATCCATCACTAAAAAACAAACTTTTAGTGAACAAAAAAATTGTTTCCAATACTTGATTTTTAGCGACTAAAATATTTTTGTCACCGAGAACTTCGTCACTCCACTCCTATATTAAGTTTTTTTGCTCAGTATGTCAAGAGAAATACTAACAAAAAATAATTTAAACATAATAATATAAAAATCACCAATTAAAAAATATCAATTAAAAATAACAAATAAAAGCAAAGAAAAAAAAACTGAGGAATGTAAAAGAAAGCACAAAAATAAAATTCATATTGTTGTTACTCCATTATACACTGCTGCCGTCAGGTTATAATTCGTACAAACTCCATTATTTATGTCAAAAGAGGATTATTAGAAAAAAAATAAAAATTGAAATCTAGCCTACCTTTAAATCAACCCTTTTCTCTCATTAGTTGGATCATAATTAGCCTAATGAATGATTAAGTCCGCTACAACTAAGATTAGGATTATTCAGTAATATGCACGTCAGTGTCCCTCTTTTGTAAATTTGATTAATTAGAAAGTTAGAGTAACTGTACATACTTTATAAATTATATCCCAACCAATAAAAATTCACACATGGTATCTTAATTAGTGATATTTTTATAATTTTTAATTGTTGATAAGATTTCACCGTCAAAATTAATAAAAGATTAATTTAATAAATCAAATTAAGATATGAGATACAAATTCAGAGATTCAATTAATCATTTTGGGTGTCAAATGGAAAACATGTGACATTCAGTAATATATTTTTTTTTCAAGAAATTAAAAGGCCTAATTCTTTCATAGTGTTTGTCTACCCTACAATTTTAACAAAATTTTACCAAAATTTTAACATCTTTACTTTTTCATTCTCTCTCCTTACTTTTAGTTAATCTCTGTTTTAGTTAATGCTAGCATTTGCAACGAAAGAGACTGCCGTACTCCTGTCTTAGGAGTTAGGACACCACCGCTTCTTATTGTCGTTTTTGTTTTTATTTTTATATAAGTTTGTATGTCTCTGTTTAGCTTTAGAGGGATTTCAGTAATTGAGGGATGTTATCTCCGCCCCAATTGGTTGCTTCTTCCTCGGTGACCTCGAGTTCTCAGTGCTGCACAAACCCTAACGACGAAGAAGCTCAAGTCCCCAATTCTCTTGGATTCTTAATGCTGAATTGGAAATCCCCACTACTCAAACTTGTTTGGGGATAGTCAGCAATAATTCCATAAAGAGGTACTTATCAAAAAAAAAAAAAAAAATTCCATAAAGAGGTATTTGTGATCGAAATGACGGCGTCAAAGAAACATCATAAGGAGAAAGTTGTTCGTCGGAGGTAAAGTACCTATGATTCAATCTTCTTTCATGTGGTTCATAAATCTGGTATGTAGGTTTTGTTCTAGTTTAACTACTCGGCGAATAGGCTTGCTTTATTGGCGATTTCTGATTGATGTTGCATTTAGGTAATTGGATAATTAGTTACTTCCAGAGGTTCATGAAAATGTAGTCTATTTGAAACACACGCACACACAAGACCCTCCCTTATGTTCTTCTTGGTGGGGTCTCTCTCGGTATCTCTCTCTCGCTTTTTCGAGTATGTCGTTTGTACATGTACGTATATGTATATAATGGCTCTGAGAATATGAAATGTGCAGGGAGGAGAAAACAACAGAAGAGCCGGAGGCTCCAAAATATAGAGACCGTGCAAAGGAGCGTAGGGAAGACCAAAATCCCGACTATGAACCCACAGAGTTGGGTTCTTTTCATGCTGTTGCTCCGCCTGGCACCGTTGATATCCTTGCAGCTGATGCAAACAAATTATCCATAGAGAAGAGCAAGTACCTTGGAGGTTCGTGCTCTCAGCATAAGAACCTCGTTGTATTTGGTTTTTACTACTTCATCTTTTCGGTTTGTTGGTATAGATAATTTAGCCATGCTTTAATAGGTAACAGTCATGTTTTCAGGAAAGTTGAATCATTATTTTTGGTTTTTACTACTTCCTCTGTATGGTTTTTGGGATTGGTAATTTATCCATATTCTTGATTTCGGATCTCAACACATTCTATTTTTTGTCTGTTGTCAATGTTTGTTCAGGTGATGTGGAACACACACATCTTGTCAAAGGTTTGGATTATGCTTTGCTCAACAAAGTAAGAAGCGAGATTGACAAGAAGCCAGATGGTGGAGATGATGCCGATGTGAAGTCTAGGTAATTGAATGTGGATTGTCTGTATCAAACATGAATTCATGTGTTTGTTGGAATGAAAGATTAGCAAATAAAGGCTTTTATTCAGTTAAAGACTTTGAAGTAATGCTTTTTTTTTTTTTTTTTTTTTTTTTACCTTAGGGTATAACTTGATGAGTTTCAATCCATGGATATGACTGTCGGTAACTGTTGAAAAAGCGACTTGTCACTCGATGTTATTTTGGCCTTCATCATTGTTTCTACTCACACGGACGTGTTATTTACTGGCAGAGCATCTAAGGAAGACCAACAATTATCATTTCGTACTGCAACTGCAAAGGTGCATTGACTTCTGGCAAATACAAAGTGCAATGGAATCTTGTTGCGTTTTTATCGTGCATATTGAAAAGCTTCTTTCTGGTTTTTGCTCCATCCATTTGCTTTGATGATTTGTGTTTGCGCTGCAGTCAGTGTATAAGTGGATAGTCAAGCCCCAAACCATTATCAAGTCAAATGAGATGTTTCTTCCTGGTCGAATGTCATTTATTTTTAACATGGTAAGAAAATTGGTTATTTCTATGTGCTCGTCTAGTTTATAGCATATTCATTACCTTGCCCTGTTAGGAAGCCACATGTTGGCAAGTTTTTGTTATATTAGTTGCAACTATGGATATGCGTGATACAAAATTACTTGAAAGTATTTGAGCTTGCTGCCCACCGTCCAGTTTAACAAACAGATCTTACAGTCTTTTGTTTGGAAGAAGCCATGAAAAGTGGTTCACATTTGCAACTTCTATTTGCCTTTTGGTCTACTCTTCCCTCTCTACTTCTCTAGTGTCAGTCTAAATGTTATATAAAATAAGATCGCAAAACACTCCTAGATGCCTATTAAGTTGTAGATATTATTTCCAATATTTCCATGCTCACACCCTAACTGAGCCTACCCTTTTCTACGTCAAACCCTTACACAAATACCCCAAGTTAGAGGTAGACATTGTGGGATTTAGCTGGTCTCCTTTGTTATAGAGGCTTGGGATAAGGAGGTTAGAATACCTTATAAATTTTTTACTTGCACCTAATTGGTATGGGATGACGGTTCACTCCTATCATGTTCTGTGCTACACCCTGTTTGAGATATGAGGAACAATGGTGTTCTAGAATGAATGGACTGTAAGGGACCCAAAAGAGATTGCATGCATGATAATGCTGTTAATGGATTGGTAGATCTAGCTGTCATTTTATGGACATCTCTAGTCACCAGTCATGCACTATCGCCTGACAAAATTTCTCTTTGGCTCGTGTGCTAGGAGGGTGGATACTCTAACGACATTCCAACCACCTTGCAGCGGAGTAAAGCTGATTGTCCAGTACCTGAGGTTCATATTTTCTGAAATCCCTTGCTGGAATTCTTTCTTTAGGGATACGAAGCTTATGTTAGGTTGTACTTTGCAGGAAATGGTTACTGTTAGTGTCGATGGTTCTGTGCTTGATCGAATAGCTAAAATTATGTCATATCTTCGTCTTGGCTCTTCTGGGAAGGTTCTGAAGAAGAAGAAGAAGGGGAGGACATGAAAGGTAGTTGCTAAATACAGCTTTGAGATAAGTGTGCAGTTCATTTGAAGTCACTGTGCTTCAAGAAACTTTTGTTTTGGTGTTCTATCTAAAACCTGAGGATGTGGCCTTGTAAGCAGAATAGTTATGAATGTGCCTCACTTCTCAATTCAAATAGGCATTGCTGACTAGCCATACTTTTTAAGGAGAATTGAAATGTTTTGATATATGCATTTGTAAGTTGAGAAAACTTGATATGTTTTGATATATGCGTTCGGGTGTTGCATGTTGAGTCTGATTTGAGTTGATGAATTTAAAAACTTCCTGTGATTTGTAAAAAGAGTTCAGTTTCGAAAGTCCCTGCTTTGCTGGGTCATGTTTCTTGGGATAAATCACATTTGCAATGTCATTTCCAAACTGTAACTTTCATCACATTGCGCTCTTAGACTGCCAAACAATGTGCACCATTTGAAAAACCGGACAGTTCAAGTTGTGCCATGTAGGTTCTCCCGTTTTATTTTATTGGTCAGATTTCAATCAAGGTTTCATACCATAAATTTTTTGTAGTTTGTAGTTTGGGAGGGACATCTAAATTGCGGATGCAAAGGATAGTTCCCCCCCCCCCTCTCAATTTCTCTATGTAATCAAGGTTGTTTTTGTCCCCTTCATATTATTTTATTACAGGAAAGATTTCAGCTGTTGGTAATGAGTACAATGAAGAAGATAAGCTTTCAAAGCCTAATGGCCTGTCGAAGTTTCAAACTGAGAGAGAGTTTGTTCCACCGCCCCCACCTCCTTTAAGAAAAAATAACCTTGATTCAAGAGAGAAACAAGTCCCAGACGTTGCTAGAGCAGAAGAGGATGACATATTTCTTGGCGATGGTGTTGACTATGCTATTCCGGGTAAAGACTTGAGCCAAAGCCCACTCTCTGAGGACATGGAAGAGTCTCCTCGGATTAAGGAAAAGCTTTCCTATTTTGCTGAGCCTGCTTATGGGCCAGCCCAACCCTCTGCGCTGCCTCAAGAATGGCATGAAACGGTTAGTTGATCCAAGTAACCAAGAAAGTGAAAACTGAGCTTCCAATTTAGACCTACGTTCTTGAGTTTTTATTTATTTATTTATTATTTTCTGTTCAAATTGAGAATCTGTCCGATTGTCTAATTAAATATTCTGTGTAATAACCTTTTTGCTTACAGAATGGGTATGATACCATGCACGCACAAGCGTTGGCTGGCTACCAGAGTGAATGGCAGGACTACCACTATGCTGAACAACTTGCTTACTCTGAACAATACCTGCAAGCAAACATGCAGGCTTATGAAGTGGAAGCAGGTTCAGGTATTCCACAGGATCCACGCTTTATGACTCAAGAAGAGAAGGATCGGGGTTTAGGGTCTGTGTTTAAGAGGGATGATGAGAGACTTCAACAATTGAGGGAGAAAGATGCTCGCGAAAAGGATCCCAACTTTGTTTCTGAGAGTTATTCTGAATGTTACCCGGGGTATCAAGAGTATAACCGCGAGATTGTCGATAGTGAGGATGAAGATGACTTGTCGAAAATGGATATAGGTGGACGAGTAAGTGATCTTTCTTAATAAGTTATACTTTTGCACGTGACCATAGGTTGTGACTACAGTTTCTTTTTAGTAACTTAGTTTGTACTTGAGTTTTGAATAGCACGTAATATGGTATTCTTAATTAATGTTTCAATTCTGTTATGCCCTATTCTTGTTCTACTAAATTTTTTTAACTTTTATGTGACCAGTTGTGGAAGTAATTGTAGATACTCATTACATTGTCGAAACACTTTTTCAACAGTCGAAGGGTCGTCTGCATAGGTGGGACTTCGAGACAGAAGAGGAATGGGCAACTTACAATGAACAGAAAGAAGCAATGCCAAAAGCTGCATTTCAGTTTGGTGTGAAGATGCAAGACGGTAGGAAGACACGAAAGCAGAATAGGGACCAGAAGCTCAACAATGAGCTCCACCAGATTAACAAGATACTTGCCAGAAAGAAAATGGAGAAGGAGATGAATGGCGAGGGAGGCCACCAGTTTGATGACGAATCACAACCTGGAAAGAAGCTTCGAATATGAAATTGAGAAGTCGGTCTTCACATCAAAACATTTATCAGTAAATTGTCGTTTTTACTTTGAAGTCGGTGAGACAATTAAGATGTTAAACAAGTACGTCTGAAATGTTCATTGTAATGCTAGCTGCCTCTCCTTGTGATCATTCTTTGACAATACCAGAGCCTACGAGAGAGAGAATGTACCTCGGAACATGATTGGGTCAACCAAAAATCGGAAAAGGAGCATGGTAATTATAGTTGGAGTGGCGGTTTAGGTAACAGCTGACTTGTCCACACTAGAAAATTGGAAGGAAAAGGTGATTTTATACTTGTAGGAGGTCAGCTCTGTCTCCATTCTCATGAGGCAAAGCGGTTTTGGTTTTTTTTTTTATCGAGTTCCTCTAGGACATTATTGTTTACATGGGGTAATCTTTAATCCTGATGTTTCAACATTGCAGCTGGGAAGTGGGAAAGATTGATCATATTGGATGCCGAGGTTCACTCTAGTTTGCTACTGCTGGTGGAAATAATCGGTCGCCTAAATTGTCTAAAAGCCATGCAGGCCGCAGGGGATAAAAAATCTCTCATCATATCTATACAGATGACACATACTTTTTTGGGCTGGCTATAGCCAACAATGCCCGTGCCATGCATTAGCATATCCGTGCTTTTTTTTTTTAATAGTTCGGAGAGAGGATTAAAATAGAAAAAACAATCCTGCATATGTAGGAAAAGAAGGGAGCACTATACCAAATTTCTCATAAAATTTGACCTTATATGCATCAAATTTTTTGTACAACAGGAGGTCCTTTCCACTAAGGAATGGGGGAAGGAAAGTTTTGACAGTACTGAGACGGATATTCCCGAAAAACAACACATTCTGTTGCCGATGCTAAATTGGGCACCCAGTTGTTTGCAATACAAGGGACGTGGTTAATGGACCAATGTGGATGTTGGAGCAACAAATCGCGTAGCTTGGCAATGAGCGAGCGATTCCAATTATCAAGGAGGAAAAGAGAAAGGGAGTCGCCTTCAAAAATGATTGTTTCTAACCGCAACTGTAGAGCTTTTCCAAAGGCTAGAAGGGCAGCTAAGGTTTCCCTTGAAGAGGATCTGTGTCGGGTAACTATGGTTCTTGGGATGTCCATGCACGAAGGATCAAGCCATTAATGTGATCAGTGCAGATGCCAGGTTGTGTTTCGTAGGTGTCATGGATGGTGGTGTCGAAGTTGATCTTCAATGGCCAAATGGGGGAGGAGTCCATGAAGTTGACGGTTTAGGCGCTTTACTGATATTGTGAATGGTCTTAAATCTCTTGGTAAATAATATACTAACGTTGAAATGATGAGAAAAATTCTTAGGTGCCTACCTAAGCTTGAGAACCTAAAGTAACTGCTAATTCAAGAGGCTAAAGATTTGACCAAGCTCTCATTAGATGAACTCATGGGTTCCCTCATGACACATGAGATGAACCAAACAAAGGAAGATGAAGAAGAAGGCAAAGGAAAAAGAGGAATTGCCTTAAAAGCCTCATGCTCAAGTAGTGATGAGTCTTCCGAAGACGATGAAGAGATGTCATTATTCACCAAGAAGTTCAAAAAGTTCTTTAGGAAGAAACAATGAGACAGAAGATTTCAAAGAAAGATAAACCTCAAAGGGGATAATAGCAAGAAGAATGAAATTATCTGCTTTGGATGCAAAAAATCGGGTCACATAAAGACGGATTGTCCCAACTTTGACATCCACAAGAAATCCAAGAATTTCAAAGAAAAAAAAAGCCTTCTTGGCTGCATGGGGAGAATCCGATGATAGTGATAGCGAAAGTGATGAAGAAGTGGCAAACCTATGCTTTATGGCAAAGAATGATGACGAAGAGGTACAAGAATCTTCAACTTCTTCATTATCTTTTGATGACTTGCAAGAAGCCTTTAATGAACAATATATTGAACTAAAAAACATTTTTACAAAGTATTATTGTCTCAAAAAGAACTATGAATTGCTTATTCAAGAAAGTGACTCCTTAAAATACCAAGTTGTTTCTCTTAAAGAGAATCTTGCAAAAGTCACAAAAGGAAAGACAAATGTTATACATGAAGAGTCAATTGATTAAAAATTAGAAAACAATTGTTTGAAAGAAAAAATTGAATCTCTTCCTCAAGATATTGCTAGATTTACTCAAGGAAAGAAAAACTTTGAAATTCTTCTTGGCTCACAAAGTTCTTGGCTCACAAAGATGCTGCTTTAACAAAAGTGACATTGGGTATAATTCTTTTAAGAATAAAAAATCATATTCCTATATGATTACAAAATCTTCTCCATCATTTATTATGTGCAACTTTTGTGGGACAATGGACACATTTCTCACATAATTGTCCAACAAGAATGAAAACTACTCAAGGAATCAAATTTGTTTGGATTCAAAAAGATAAGGTGAAAGAATTTGATTATAACACCAAAGGACCCAAAATGATTTGGGTACCAAAGATAAAAAATTGATTCTTTTTGCAGGTGTGCTTGAAGTCTAAAAACACAAAGGAACATTGGGTTCTTGATAGTGGATGCTCCAAGCACATGACTGGAGACAAGAGTTGGTTAAGCTCTTTTTGTCTCAAAGAAAAAGGTTCAGTTACCTTTGGTGATAATGGCAAAGGGAAAATACTTGGCATTGGTAGCATTAGTATGTATCATAATCCCATAATTGAAAATGCGCTCCTTGTTGATGGGTTAAAACACAATCTTCTTAGTATGAGTCAATTATGTGATAGAGGAAATCATGTTATCTTTCATTCATCTATGTGTTTTGTTGAAAACATAGAAAACAAGAAAGTCTTGTTTGTTGGGCTTAGATTTGAAAATGTGTATACGGTTCATTTAGAGAGTATCTCCTCAGAAAATATAAAATGTCTCTCAGCTCTAAATGATAAGGACAATTGGTTGTGACATAGAAGTCTTGCTCATGCAAATATGAACTTGATTTCAAAATTAGCCAAAAAGAATTTAGTTTCCAGATTGCCCAACCTCATTTTTGAAAAGAACAGAATTTGTGAGGCTTGTCAAAAAGGAAAACAAACCAAAAACTCTTTTAAGCCTAAAAATGTCGTGTCCACTTCTAGACCACTTCAACTTCTACACATTGATTTATTTGGCCCAACCCGAACACTAAGTTTGGGTGGCAAACGTTATGGCTTTGTTGTAGTTGATGACTTTAGTATATTTACATGAGTTATATTTCTAGCTAATAAAGATGAAGCTTTTCATGCCTTTGAAAAACTTATCAAGAGAATTCAAAATGAAAAAGGTTTTGCTATTTCTAACATAAGGAGTGATCATGGAAAAGAATTTGAAAATTCCTCCTTTGAAAAATTTTGTAGTGAAAAGGGTATTAACCACAACTTCTCGGCTCCTAGAATTCCTCAAAAAAATGGTGTTGTAGAGAGGAAGAATATGACTCTTGAAGAAATGACTAGAACCTTGTTATGTGAAAGCAACTTGCCTAACTACTTATGGGCTGAGGCCGTTAGCACAAGTTGTTATGTTATGAATCGTTGCATGATTATGAGCTATAGAATGAAAGAAAACACAATATTGGCTACTTTCATGTCTTTGGTTGCAAATGTTTTGTGCTCAACAACAACAAAGACAATTTGGGTAAGTTTGATGCCAAGGCGGATACATGTATATTTCTTGGGTACTCAATCTCTAGTAAAACATTTCGTGTTTTCAATAAACGTACCTTAGTTGTAGAAGAATCAATTCATGTTGCTTTTGATGAATCTGACTCTCTTGTGAGAAAAGATGATGAAGATATTGTAGATCTAAATAAAGAAGTTGAAAAGCTTACAATTGACAAGGACAAAGTAGACACTCTTAAGAAAGGGCAAGAACCCCAAAGCTTTCAACAAGAGTCTCAATAAGATAAAGATGATCTACCAAAATCATGGAAATACATCAAAAGTCATCCTCTTCAGCAAATCATTGGTAATGTAGAAAAATGGGTAAACACTCTCTCTTCCCTAAATCAATCTAATAATTTTGCTTTACTTTCACAACTTGAGCCTAAAAACTTTTTTGAGGCAAAAGATGATGAAAGTTGGATCCATGCCATGAAAGATGAACTAAAACAATTTGAGAAAAACCATGTATGACATCTAGTTCCTAGACCCAAGGATTATCCTATAATTGGTACAAAATGGGTTTTTAGAAACAAAATGGATGAATCCGGAAAAGTTGGAAGTAACAAAGCAAGATTAGTAGCCCAAAGGTATAATCAAGAAGAATGAATAGATTTTGATGAAACTTTTGCACCCGTTGCCCGTTTAGAATCAATTCGAATGTTACTTGCTTTTGCTTGTTTCAAAGATTTTAAACTTTTTCAAATGGATGTAAAAAGTGCATTTTTAAATGGATTCCTCTCTGAGGAAGTATATGTTGAGCAACCACCGGGTTTTGAAGATGGAAATCTTCCAAAACATGTGTATAAGCTTACAAAAGCACTTTATGGTTTGAAACAAGCTCCCCGGGCATGGTACGAAAGGTTGAGTTCATTCCTTATAGAAAATGGATTTTCGCGAGGCAAAATCGATACTACCCTTTTTACCAAAGAGAAAGACAATGATTTGTTGGTTGTTCAAATTTATGTTGATGATATCATTTTTGGATCAACTAATGAAATCTTATGTCAAGAGTTTTCACAAGTAATGCAAGGTGAATTTGAGATGAGTCTCATGGGAGAATTGAACTATTTCCTTGGTCTTCAAATCAAACAAAGCAATGAAGGGATCTTTATCAACCAAGCAAAGTATACAAAAGATCTTCTCAAGCGTTTCTCTATGGAGAGTTCAAAACCAATTAGCACACCTATGAGTCCATCAACAAAGATGGAAAAAGATTAAAACGGTAAGGATGTGGACCAGACCAAATACCGAGGTATGATTGGTTCCTTACTCTATCTTACCGCTAGTAGACCGGATATAATGTTTAGTGTTTGTATGTGTGCTAGATATCAATCATGTCCTAAGGAATCTCATCTTATTTCTGTTAAACGGATTTTTAGATATCTTATTGGAACTCAAAATCTAGGATTGTTTTATCCTAAGAGTGTGATTTTAATTTACTAGGATACTCGGATGCGGACTTTGCCGGTTGTAAAATTGATAGAAAGAGTACTAGTGGTGCTTGTCAATTCCTTAGCCCCTCACTAGTCTCTTGGTGTTGCAAGAAACAAAACTCTATAGCTCTATCGACTACAGAAGCTGAGTATATTGCTGTGAGCAATTGTTGTGCACAAGTTTTGTGGATGAAACAACAACTAGAGGATTTTAATCTTCATTACTCTTTCATCCCAATAAAATGTGACAACACTAGTGCTATAAACCTTACAAAATATTCTATTAAGCACTCTAAGACAAAACACATTGAGATAAAACATCACTTTATTCGTGATCATACTCAAAGAGGGGATATAGTTCTTGAGTTTGTAAATACCGACCTTCAATTGGCGGATATTTTCACAAAACCCCTTAATGAGGATATATTTTGTTTTATTCGACGAGAGATAGGAATGAGATTTCCTTTAGCTTAATGTGATGATATATGCCTATTTTGATGCTTTGAATATGATTCTTGGATGCTCAGAACATGGCCTGATCTATATACTAAAATGTCTTATGATGATATAATTTCAAATTGATTTCATTAAAAATTCTCTGAAAAATTTTACTTTGCATAAAATGTGTCAACACTTGGTAATTCAAGTGTCAACACATCTGGTTTTAATGGCATTTTGCACCAAGGAAGTATGTGTCGACACATACTTCCTTGGTGCAACACATGTCCTGAATGTGACAACACATTGGCTTCAGTTCTTGAACCTCTTCAAAAATGGCTCTCGGGTACATGTACAATGTGCCGACACATTGATCCAATGTGTCGACACATATATCGGGCAAAGTGTTTTTAAAAACCGGGTACTCGCATGTTATAAGAAGCCTCCTAGGGTAAGGGTCGGCACATTTCACCCCTTCTCACTCACAGACCCCTCTCTCTCACCCTAGCTGAGCCTTTTCTCTCCTCCCCACGAAATTTCCTCACCGACCGGACCTCTTCTCAAACTCTCGCCGCTGACAACACCACTGCACTTGCCAAGATGTCCTCCAGTCGCCCCAAACGCTCCCAATCTCAGACCCCCTCTTCGGCAAGTTCCAGAGCAAAGAAGAAAGGGAAAAGTGTGGAAGAAGCAATGCCTTCCACCGAAGCCTACACGTCAGGTCTATGCAAAAATCGTTTTCTACAAGATTTTAGGGCTAGGAAAGTTCTTGGTGGTAGATGGGCAGATTTCAATTGGTTCAATGAGAATGAGTTTGATTTTAAGGAAATGTTTGATTATCAAGGATGGGGTGTATTTATTAATTTGAAGGTTGATTGTAATCTAAATCTTGTGAAATTAGTATATGCAAATTTTCAACACACTACTTCTGAATCAGTCACAAGCTATGTAAACGGGAAGGTTTTGGATTTGTCTGCAACCTCTTTGAATAATGTGATCGGTGCTCTTAATGGGGGAAAGAAGTTCTTTGATGCTTACACCTGGATGGGAATGGCAGATGTGGAACCTCTAGATATGCTCAGGGTTGTATTGGATAATCCAACCCTAAACAAAGTTTATAAACCCTCTGCTAGTGATTTGACAGTGCATAGGAGAATTTTACATCACATGGTGTGCCATGTAATTTTACCAAGGAGTGGTAAATTTGAGTATATTACCTTGTTGGAGTTGTTCATCATGTATTGCTTGATCACCCGCACTCCAATGAACCATGGACATCTGATGATAAACCACATTAAGGTAGCCTCTGAAAAGAAAAGGCAAAGACTGCCTTATGGGATGTTTTTCATCCATTTATTCCATATCCTTGATATAGATGTCTCTATGGAGGTTAGAGAAAAACCCATGGATTCCCAAGAATATAATCAGAAAACACTCAAGTTGATGGGATTTATGAAAAATGAGGATGGAGATTGGGTGAAGAAATCTGTAGTAACTCCTAAAAAGGGTGGTGATAAGAGTACTGAGTCTGATGAGGATAGCGATGAGGATGCTGTTGAAACTCCGATAGAGGAGCATACTCCCTTATCTGCCTCTCCTCCACCTGTCAGATATACCTCCCGAAATGCTTCTGCTGGTAGTTCTCATCAACCTCGCCTAGCTACTCTTGAGGCCTCTATGAATGAGATCAAGAAAGAGCAGAAGAAGTTGGGCAAGAATCTGGAAGATTTGGCCAGCTCTATGAAGACTGGGTTTGAAGAAATAAAGAAAATGCTTGTTGACAACACTGAACACCTTGGGATTATCGCTAAGGATATGAGGAATCTCAAACATCAAGTCAACAATAGCATCAAAGTGGCAAGCAATGTGATCCAACATTCAGTAGATGAAATTGCTTCCACCTCAGAACTTCTCAAGCAAGAGATGAAGAACACTGCTGAAGATGTGATCAAGGCTACCAAGATTCATTTGAATGAAGATCGCAATCTTAGACCTCGAGTGATTCAATGGACTTACTGGTTCTCCACCACCTGGGTCAATTGGCTGAAGAAGTTTGATGTGGACCATCCACCTCCTCCCTTTGATTCCCCATAGTCTTCTTGCTTGACTCTCTCCACAATCTCTTACCTTTTTCACCTCCTCCCTTCCTTATTCTTTTTGATGATGCCAAAGGGGGAGAAGATGTATATGTGCTGAACTCTTAGCTCATTAGATGTATGTGTGTTGAACTCTTAGCTCATTAGAGAACTTTTTATTTTATCTTAGATATACATGTACTGAACTTATCCTCTGTTATAATGTTTTCTTAAACTTCTAATCTATTGTGATCTTTATGTTCATTCCTGACTTTTGTTGAGATATGTTGATTATGATTATAATGTTTATATATGTTTTTATTTGCTTGTTGATAATTTCCAAGAAAGCTCAAAAGAAGCTTGTAAGAAATGCTCATTGAAGTTCATTATGGACCAATGTACATTGCTGTAGAGGTAGTCTTTCTATCTCACAAATTCTCTCTATATGAAGTCTTGGGTTCTGTTGAAAATCTTTGAAGTTTGAGAAGTTTGGAGGAAGTTCATAGAAGTGTTTCTCTTATGTTTTAAATTTTGGGAAACCTCCATTTACAAAGAGAACTCTTGCAAATTTTTTATAAAATTCTAAAGTCTATTTGCTAAAAATGACATGAAAAACTTCTGCTTGTTCTCAGAGGGAGCTTTTCTATTTGTTAGCAAAAAGCCGTTTCTAACATGTTTTTGTCATCATCAAAAAGGGGGAGATTGTTAGCCCAAGGTTGTTTTACAAACTATCTATAAATGATTTTGATGATAACAAAAGTTTCCTAGTTTTGAAGACTTTAGAATCTATTTCTACAATCCACAAATTCCAAGTTATGATTCAAAAGGATTGAATTTATCTCTCTAAAAGTCCTTGCTCATAATGCTTGATAATCTCTTCAAAGGATAAAACACTTAAAATCGTTTTGGGAGAAGTTAAAAACTTCAAAAATTATTGATTTTTGTCTCCAGTACATTTAAGTGTCGATACATTCTGGATAAGTGTCGACACATTACACTTACACCCTAGACATGTGTTTTGACCAAAGCATGTGTCGACACATTGGATCTTTATAGTGTCGACACATTACACAGACATATCTTTACAGTGACTTCTCGTTCAACAACCGCTCAACCAAGTGCTCGAGCGCCCATGCACAACGCTTTACAGAGGCTTCACGCTCAACAGCCGCTCGACCACCGCTCGAGCACAAGTGAGAAAAATTCAGACAGTAACTTTACGCTCTACCGACGCTCGACAGACGCTCGACCGATCTTTAGTCATTTTCAAAATCAAAGATGAATGTGTCAGCACATGCTAGTTAAAGTGTCGACACATTACAAGGGATTGAGAATTTTCCGGAAAGCCATCAGACGCATTAAAACGATTCCTCATTTCATGGAAAATTTTCCAACGGCTCTCTCACCTACCCACTCGACCGTTGAAGACAAAATGAGTTAAATAGAAGACCAGTTGTTGGAGAGTTAGAGATCACACACCTACACGCACGAAATTGCAATTACTCCTTGACCTAACTCTTGAGAAAAGAGGGAAACCCTTGAAGAAGAGAGAAGCTTTGCTCCTGCTGAGAAGATCTGTTCTTTAACCATCAAATTTCAAGTCTTCTATTATAAAACCATCTTCTTTCCTACCTTTGTTCCTCATATTTGAATATTTGGCTTTAAGAGCCTATAAGTGAGTTTTACACCTTCTACCCATTTCATTTACACTTTGAGAGTGTTGGGTAAACAATGGGTCCTACTTGTTAGAGTAGAAGAAATCCTCTAGGTTGTGAGGATTTGTGAAGAGTTTAAGCGCAATCTTTGAAAACGTTTTGTAACGAATCCTTAGCACCCCGGAAGCTAAGGTGTACTTACTATTCGATTATAGTGAGAGAAGCCCAAGGAAGTCAATAGCCTTGGGGGTGGATGTAGGCAAATGTTTTGGCCGAACCACCTAAAAACTACGGTGTTATCTCTTCAACCCTTCTTCGTAAATTTCTTTTTTTTTTCTACTGCTTTGGTTTATTGTGAGTGTTTGTGAATTGTTGTTTTAAAACTCCTGATAATTCTTAAGTTATATTAAAACCCAATTTAGCCCCCCTCTTGGGTTGTTACATAGCCTTTCAGAAAGATTTGCAAGTGCTAGGATTAAAGCAACCAAAGAGGGGGGTGAAATAGTTTCCTAAAACTTTTTGCTTTTAACCCCCAAAGATGTGTTTGCAAAGTAAATACTAATTTAGCACAAATATAAATACGTGTTAAAAGTAAAGAGAATGGTAAGAGAAGCAACCACTTGATTTTTAGGTGGTTCAGCAAACCCGCCTACATCCACCCCTCAAGCTCCTTCACCGAGCCTTGAGGTTTTTCCACTATTATTCAAATAGCTTACACTCTAGCTTCCGGGTGCTAGAGAACCGTACAAGTATTTTCTCTGGCTCAACACTCAAACCCACCCAAGTGGTTTTTCAGGCTCACCACTCACAATCTAACCAAGCTTTGAGATATACCATCTCTAAGCTTCTTCTTTAGTGAACAACCTCACTAAAGGAAACACTTCTTTTGATATGAATATGGAAGAACAAAACTCTCTCAAAGAGTAGATATAAAATTAGAAAGTTCTATCTCTTTATTCACATAAAAACAAGGGTATGAAAGTGTGTTTTGTGTGAATGATATGAGAAATATTGAATATGAAGGTTTGAAATATTTCTCAGTAGTAGAAACGATATGTGGTCGTTGTGTGTTAATTTTGGATGTTATCACATATGAAAACTAGCCGTTTATAGCCGTTGGGAGTCGTCTGTCAAAATGAGTCGGTCGACTGCTACATGAACCGGTTGACTGCTTTAAGTTATCGTTACTTCAACGTTCATATTGTCAGAAGCAACGACTCTATTTTAAAATCAACTGGTCGACCGCTATACTAAGCGGTCGAAGAAAGGTGGACCACTTCATCAACCGGTCGACCTCTTCAACTTAAGCATGTGATCCGGTTATTTTAAAACATTGTTTTTTACCACTTTTAGACATCTAATTTTAAAGACTTACTTTCCATAAGTATATGAAAGGTGTGAGAGTTTGTTTGGAGTGTTTTGAAACCTCTGAAAACATTTTAATCTTTCAAACAAAAGATAAAATGGTTTATACACGTTTTGTTATACCCTCTGCATGATTTGTCTTCCCACTGTTCCAACACCAGATTCTCATACTCTTTGAGCCGAACATTCTGTCCACGAGAACCAGAGCTGCTACCCTGCGATTTTATATCCTTGCCTTTGCGAAATTTCTCATGAGCCGAACATGCTGTCCCCCTGAAGATCCATAAAGAGCCTTTTGTTTGTGCTCTTTCTTGGTTCGGTTGATTACAAGGCTTCCAGTAGAGAAAGTGAATGAGGCCTTGGGTAGTGGGTTTGGGCTAGGGCTGCACATAATCGGATCGGAAATGCGGTCCGGTTCGGACCGGACTAGTTATGCGGTCCTGTCCGGTCCTATTTTTTTTAAATGCGGTCCGGACCGGACTGCATTTATTAATATAAATAAAAAAATTATTTTTTTATAATTTTAATACAAATTACAAACTTAAAAGTTTAGTTTTAACCTAAACCAAAACTCTACATTTTTATATGCTCTTGCCCCTTCGAAATTAACCTAAAAAATTTTAAACTTTTTTAAAAAAATGAAAAATGACCGGTCTGGACCACTTAAGTGGACCGGACCGAACTGCATTTTGTTAGACCGGACCGGACCAAGTCGTCCGGTCCGGTCCTTTAATTTAGGAGGACCGGAAATGCGGTTTGAAAACCGGACTGCATTTCCGGTTTGCAGTCCTAGTTTGGGCGATAAGGGAGGGGATAAGTCATGAGAGGCTTCAAAGATCAGCATTTGGGGCCCATATCAGCTGGCTAATGACGTCAGACACGTCTTAGGCAGATTCGTAAGACGGATAGTGGTGTGATTTGCGGGTAGTGAACTGTGGTCGTGTAGGCTGAGGGCTGGTAGGGAAATGGAAAGGTGGGCTTGGTAAGAGGGAAAAATCGGGGTTAAAATCTATAAGAGATTGTGTTTCATTTCATATTCTTCACGGATTCGATTGTAGTTGGTGGGACAAATATGGAACAGTCCATATTTGTCCAATCCTTCCATTTTGGTCGTAGACACGCGCCTTCTCACACCGGTTCTTGGGCCAGGCCCTAGGGTTGGTGTTCAAGCCGAGGCTTCTCGGGCTTAATAAAACAACTTGACCATTATGGGCTTCTGACAGACGTGGGCCTGCCTTTCGTAATTGAGTGACTTATTTTATTCTTATCAATAACGATGAGAACAGCGAGATATCCAATGGCCATTGCCCCTCTTGCCAAATGACCTGAGAGAATAGGAAATGGAGAAATAGGTGTTCGGGAGTTTCGTGAGCATTTTTGGAAAGGAAGCAAAATACTTTAAATTTAAAGAAAGGGTTTTATGGGAAGAATATTCCACATTAGCCTCCAGGTAAAAATTTAAGATGCTTATGAACTCGAAGCTTTTAGAGTTTCTTCCATTTAGTTGGAGTAAGGGGTTTGTAGTAGATTGGTCACAAGGCGCAATGAGAGAATAAACACATTTTGTAATAAAGGTTCTTATTTTGGCAGGGAGCCATATGATCCAATCCGTGAGAGGGTATGACGCGAGTCGTATGCGCATGATGTATTGTGCCATATGCGCATTAATGAAGTCACTGACAGTAGAGAAGGGGACGAGAAGTTGCGGGTTTGAGGAAATCCATGGGTCTGTCCACTTGTTTACTTGAGTCCCATTTTGGATCTGATAACAAGTGCCAGCTTTGATATATAGTTTGATGTGATGGACCTCGCCAAAGGTAAGATCTCTATGATGGGGCTACTTGTATAAAAAAATTCAATTTCGAAGTATTTTTCTTTAAAAGTTCTGAATCCTGTGTTTGGGAGAATTGAGCTATATATGTACCACCCTATTATTGTAAGAAAGGCCTTGCTGAGCACGTACAGAGGTTGTTGTGGAACAAAAGTCAAACTCTACGTCTCGAGTGTGGAAGATTGGAACAGAGGTCATTTTGGAACTTGTTCAGAAGTTTCGATAGGCTATGGGTGCTGCTATTGTTATTTTTGTAGGCAGCCATTATTGTTGCGTGGGAAGGGAAGACGTATCTGTGGCAAGCATTGAAGAGTCGGGAGCTTCAGGTGCGTGTTTTGACCGTATTTTTCACTTGGAGCGGGTTGAGGTTCTTGAAGTCCTTGTTGGACGCGTGGGATACTTTGACGCGGAGAGAGCAAGGATCTTACACACTCTTTTGAAGCTACAAAACTTGCATCATGTGCTTCATTGCCAATGGAACAGGGCGGTGACTTCTCAAGAATATTAGAGGAAGCAACAAGTGTGTTGGAAAGAGCTTTGGAGAGTTCCATGGCTGAAAGACTCCATAATCTTGTAAGAAACTCCATTGACTTTGTTGGAGTTTCAAGTAGAGCAAAAGATATTGGCAGCCAACTCGCTGGAGCCCTTTCGTCTATGCCTTACTTTTGACAACAACTTTGAAATGTAATAGTCTCCTGGACGAAAAGAGTGGGAGGTTTACAACTTCTGATACTAAGAGAAAGCAAGATCAAGATGATGAAGATGAAGATGAAGATGAAGATGAAGAACAATAAGATATTTAACTACTAAAGTTGCATGTTTCTTATAGAAGAAATGACATCAAACGAAGTAGAGCTATGTACTGTTGACATAAATGAAGATATTCAGAAAAAAGACATAAATGAAGAAGATCTGTTTTGTTGCTGATAAAGCTGAGGAAAAAAAAATGTTTTGATGTGTAAGTTCTTCTAAACTTTTAGCAAGAAGGAAAGTATTCAAGATTCCATTTTCCTCTGTTTTTTCTCAACAACCAAAAGATCACGTAAACGTTCTTCGAAGTCAAGTGGATGACTCAATGCTGGCACAACAACTAAGAATTCTCGAACCGTATATCATAGGCAAAGAAAAGAATTATTGCAACAGAAACCAATGGATGCGTTAAAAATATATTTTATTTGTATATCAAAATGACGACGAGGTGCTGGAAGTTTGATGGCGAAATCAGTCGTTGTGTAGACGGTGATGGGGAGGTGGCGGCATCGCCTACTGTTGTAGTGGCGCTACCATCTATTGAGTTGAGAGGGCGTGGAGTGGAGTGAGTGATATGTACGGAGGAAATGAGAAAAGAGAGGGACGTGTGTGAGTTGGCATGTGAGAAAGAGGAACACGTGTTCGCGCTACAAGTTTATGTGTTAAATGAAGGGCAAAATGGACAATTCAAATGGTGGGTTGTCACGTGGATAACACGTGATTGGTTTGCCGTGAGAAGTAACGACAATTTAACGTTCAGGGTGAAAATCAACGTAAACATAAACTTTTGAGTATTAATCTAACGAAATCGATAAAACTGGGTGCAACTTAGAAATGAACCCAAAGTTCAGGGGTGCAAAGTGAATTTTCCCCTAAAAAAAGCTTGGCTTTCTACTCAGTTAGTTTCTTCTCTCTACAACCTAAGGATCATCGAAAAAAAGTCATTTTGATGCCTAGGTGGATCAAGGGGAGACTGAGATACATGATTGACCATGGGACTCTCCTGATGCCTAGGATGTCTGGGACCTGCGATTTTGCCTGGATGGAAGAATTGTTTCTAAAATGGAAGGGAGATTTGGCCAAATTGACTTGTTGACCTGAACATTGTTGGTATTGCTCCAGACGAGTGGGAGGCAAAAAAAATCTCCCTCCTCCCTCACTTAAAGCTCACGACCAGCTCTTGTATCCTTATAAATTACTAATCCTTCTCCCACTAATAACTAAAGTTAACATAACTAGTCTAACTCTTATATTGCTAATTTTACATGCATGCATCTAGGTGACCAAAAAGGGCATGCAAGACACTTGATAAGCCTATTGTCTAATCATATCATATTGAAAGACTATGTAGCAACCCAAGAGGGGGGGGGGGTGAATTGAGTTTTAATAAAAATTGAAACTTTTTCAAGATAATTTGAACAAAAAGATAGTAATGTAAAATAACACTGATAAACGATATGAGAGGAATAAAAGGAAATGTAGAGTTTGAGAGATGACACCATAATTTTAGGTGGTTCGGCCAATACTTGCTTACGTCCACCCCCAAGGCTATTGACTTCCTTGGGCTTCCTCCACTATCTATCAAATAGCAAGTACACCTTAGCTTCCGGGGTACTAAGGAACCTTTACAAAGCGTTTTTCGAGCACACGCTTTAACTCTCTTCAGAAATCCCTAAACCAAGGGATTTCTTCTATCCACAAGAGTAGGACCCAGTGTTTACCCAACACTCACGAAACTTAAATTGAATGGGTACAAAGAGAAACTCACAAAATGGCTCTTAAAGTCGAATATACAAGTATAAAGTGAAAAGGATAGCAGGAAGACAAAAATCACAATAGAAAGCTGAGATGTGGTAGGAAAAAGTAGGCCTTCTTGGTAGGTGCGGTCTTCTCTCTTCTTCAAAGCTTTTTCTCTCTTCAAGAAGTTAAATTGGAGAAATAAATTCAAATGTTCGCGTGGGTGAGCTCTACTGCTTCAACATCTTGACTCTTGTATTTAAACCATCTTGTCTTCAATGGTCATCAGGGTAGGTGAGAAGGACCGTTGGAAAGGTGCCCATGATTTAAGGAGCCAAATTGAAGGTTCGGACGTCTTTCAGGAAAATCTTCAAATTCGTGGCATGTGCTGACACATGGATGGCATGTGTTGACACATAAAAAATTGAACTGAAATTGGGCGTTTGGGAGTCAGTGCAATGTGTCGACACTTGTTTTGGTTTGGAAAACATGTCTCGGGTGTTAGTGAAATATGTCGACACTTTGTCTTCTATGTGTCGACACCATGTCTTCATCTCTAGAGAGTAAGTGCAATGTGTCGACACTTGTCCTGTATGTGTCAACACCTAAAAGACCTGGAGACAAAAATCAGCATCTTTGAAGGTTCTATTCCATTCCAAAACCTTTTTAAGCACCTACAACATGAAAAATTGATCTTATCAACTTGTGTAATAGTGTTTAAGTGCATTTAGAATAATTTTAGTGAGATAACTTAATCTTTTTAAAATACAACTTGGAAATAGCGAATAGAAAATATAATCTAAAAACCTTCAAAACTTAGAATTTTTTGTTATCATCAAAATCAATTATGGATTGTTTGCAAAACAACCTTGGGCTAACAATCTCTCCCTTTTTGATGATGACAAAACCATATTTAAAGCCACAATTTGCTAACAAATAGAAAAGCTCCCCCTGAGAATGAACAGAAGTTTTTCATGACATTTTTAGCAAAAAGGATTTTAAGATTTTACAAAAATTTTGCAAGAGTTTCCTTTGTAAATGGAGGTTTCCCAATTTTTTGAAAACAAGAAGGAACACTTCTATATCTTCCTCCAAACTTCCCAATTCAAATTTACCAACTAGAACACAAGACTTCATATAGTGAGGATTTAAGAGTTAGAAATACTACCTTTGAAGCAAGTCTCATATTTTCCATAATGAAGTGCAAATAGATAAGCACTTCTTAAATCCTTATAGATACCAAAGAGACAATCAACAGATATGACCAAAATCAAATGATTCATTTGAGGCATAGAAATACCAGAGATAATCATTAGAAAAAAAAGATAAATCAATTGTTCAGCCCAAAACAACAATGCTTACAAAAAGTATACAAGATAAGTACAAAAAAATAGTGTCTCTAAGTGAGCTAGGAAGTCAGCAACAAAACATTAAGCTTCTCCCCCTTTGGCATCATCAAAAAAGATAAGGGAAAAGGTTAAGGAAGGAGGCTATGGAAAGAGTCATGCAAGAAGACTATGGAGAATCAAATGTAGGAGGAGGATGATCAACATCAAATTTCTTCAGCCAGTTGACCCAAGTGGTAGAGAACCAATATGTCCATTTGATCACCCGGGGACAAAGATTTCGATCTTCGTCCAAATGGATCTCGGTGGCCTTGACCACATCTTCTGCAGTGGATTTCACGACGTGCTTAAGTATTTCATATGTAGAGGCAAATTCATTCACTGAATTTTGAATCACAATGCTTGCCACATGGATGCTGTTGTTGACTTGATGCTTAAGACCCCTCATATCCTTAGAGAGAATCCCAAGATGTTCAGTGTGATCAGTAAACATCTTCTTGATGTCTTCAAACCCAGTCTTTATACAGGTGGCCAAATCCTCCATATTCTTCTCCAATTTCTTCTGTTCTTCCTTTATCAAGGGAGTTTAACCGAGGCTGATGAGAGCTACCAGCAGTAGCCCTCCGTGAGGAATATCCAAATGGGGGAGGGGAGACAGAGATAGGGGTATGCTCCACCATAAGAGTCCTAGTTGCCGTAGGAGTCCTATGAGTAGTTTCAGCGTCTTCCTCATTTTCACTTTCTTCTTCAGACCCGGAACTCCTGTCACCACCTTTCTGAGGTGTCACCACACCCTTCTTCACAGATTATCCTTCCATACTTTGCATAAAACTCATCAACTTAAGAGTTTTCTTGTTATACTCTTGAGAATCTTTGAGTTTTTCTCTAACTTCGCCAGATATATCAAATCTCAAGGGCATGAAATAAGTGAGTAAAAAACATCTCAAAAGTCAGCCCTTGCCTTTTCTTTTCAGTGGCAGCTTACATATAATTAATCATCAAATGACCAAGATTCTTGTGGGTACAAGTGATTAAACAGTACGTAACAAATAACTCCAAGTAGGTAATGTACTCAAATTTTCCAGTCCTTGGTAAAATAATATTGCAAACCATGTGATGCAATATTCGTCTATGAATTGTTAAGTCACTGGCAGTGGGTCTAATTACCTCATTTAGGGTTAGATTATCCCACACAACCCTTGGAATATCAAGTGGTTCTATCTCAGACATCCCCATCCAATTATAAGCATCAAAAAATTTATTTCCACTATTAAGAGCAGAGATTACTGAATTTAGAGAAGCAACAGATAAATCCAATTATTTCCCATTAACATAGCTTGTGACATTCTCATATGTAGAATGCTGAAAATTTGCGTACACTAGCTTCACAAAATACACAAAGCAATCCACTTTCAAGTTGACAAAAGTACCTCATCCTTGATATTCAAACATCTATTTAAAATCAAGCCCACTTTCACTAAACCATTTAAAATATGCCCAACGACTAACAATAACCTTTCTACCTCGAAAATCTTGCACAAAATAATTTTTACAAACACCTGACCTGTAGATATAGGTCTCAGAAGAAGGAACAACTTCCTCAGTGTTTTTCCCTTTCTTCCGTGCTCTAGAACTGGCAGGTGATGGCGTTTGATGAGAGGAGCGCTTGGGGCGACTGGAAGACATCATGATAGAGGTAGGAGAGGCTGTCGGTGAAAGGGTTTCTAGAGATGGCTAAAGGGTGAGAGAAATTCGTGAGGAAGAGAGAAAATGGAAATTTCATTCCAATTTCTTGACGAATAAAGCAAAATCTATCCTCCTTAAGGTGTTTTTTGAAAATGTCCACCAATTGAAGGTCTGTGTTTACAAATTCAAGAACAATAACCCCTTTTTGAGCATGATCTCTAATAAAATGATGCTTAATCTCGATATGTTTTGTCCTAGAGTGCTGAATTGGATTTTTAGTTAAATTGATTGCGCTAGTGTTGTCACATTTTATTGGTATGAGAGAATAATGTAGATTGAAATCTTCCAATTGTTGTTTCATCCACAATACTTGTGCACAACAATTGCCTATGACAATATACTCGACTTCCGTAGTTGATAGAGCCACAGAGTTTTGTTTCTTACAACACCAAGAGACTAGCGAAGGTCCAAGAAATTGACATGCACCACTAGTACTCTTTCTATCAATTTTACATCCAGCATAATCCGCATCCGAGTTGAGAAAACTCTTGACACAAAGATTCATTAGTAGATCCAAAAATAATGTCATCAACACATATTTGAACCGTTAATAACTCATTTTTATTTTCTTTAGTGAAAAGATTATTATCAATTTTACCTCGTGAAAAACCATTTTCAATAAGAAAGGAGCTTAGACGATCATACCACGCTAGAGGTGCTTGTTTCAATCCATAAAGCGCTATTGTGAGCTTGTACACATGATTTAAAAGATTTTCATCTTCAAATCCTGGTGGTTGCTCAACAAAAACTTCCTCAGTGAGGAATCCATTTAGAAAAACATTTTTTACATCCATTTGAAAGAGTTTAAAATCTTTATAACATCGAAAGCGAGTAGCATGCGAATGGATTCTAAATGTAACTGGAGCAAATGTTTCATCAAAATCAATTCCTTCTTTTTGATTATAACCTTGGGCTACTAATCTTGCTTTGTTCCTCACAACAAGCCCGGATTCATCCATTTTATTTCTAAAAACCCATTTTGTGCCAATAATTAGATAATCCTTGGGTCTAGGAACTAGATGTCATACTTGGTTTTTCTCAAATTGTCTTAATTCATCTTCCATAACATGAATCCAACTTTTATCATCTTTAGCCTCAGAAAAGTTCTTAGGCTCAAGTTGAGAAAGTAAAGTAAGGTTATTAGCTTGGTGTACAGAAGATCGAGTCCTTAAACCTTTTTTAACATTACCAATAATTTGTTGGAAAGAATGGCTCTTGATGTACTTTCAAGACTTTGGTAGATCATCATTATCTTGTTGAGACTCTCCTTGAGGCTCTCAAGGTTCTTGCTCTTCCTCAAGTGTCTCTTCCTTGTCTTGTCAATTGTAAGCTTCTCAACTTCTTTGTTAAGATCTACAATATCTTTTCTCAAAAGAATGTTAGATTTATCAAAAACAACATGAACTGATTCTTCAACGACTAAGGTACGTTTATTAAAAACACGATAAGCTTTGCTAGAAGTTGAATAGCCAAGAAATATACCTTCATCCGCTTTTGCATTGAACTTAACCAAATTGTCCTTGTTGTTGAGCACAAAACATTTACATCCAAACACATGCAAATAACGAATTTTGAGTTTTCTATCTTTCCATAGCTCATAAGGGGTTTTCTTGAGAATAGGTCTAATCATGCAAAGGTTCATAACATAAAAACTTGTGCTTACTACTTCAGCCCAAAAGTAGTCTGTCAAGTTGCTTTCACATAGCAAGGTTCTAGCCATCTCTTCAAGAGTCCTATTCTTCCTCTCTACAACACCATTTTGTTGAGGAGTTCTAGGAGCCGAGAAGTTATATTTAATGCCATATTCACTACAAAATTATTCAACGGAGGAATTTTCAAATTCTTTTCTATGATCACTCCTTATGCTAGAAATAGTAAAGCCTTTTTCATTTTGAATTCTCTTGCTAAGTTTTCAAAAGCATGAAATGCCTCATCTTTATGAGCTAGAAATATAACCCATGTAAATTTACTGAAGTCATCAACTACAACAAAGCCATAGCGTTTGCCTCCCAAACTTAATGTTTGGGTTGGACCAAATAAATCCATGTGTAGAAGTTGAAGTGGTCTAGAAGTGGACACCACAATTTTGGGCTTAAAAGAGGCTTTGATTTGTTTGTCTTTCTGACAAGCTAAACAAATTTTGTCCTTTTCAAAAATAAGGTTAGGCAAACCCGAAACAAGAGTTTATGACTTGTAAACATGAGTTTATGAGATGAACATGAATATCATGAATAAGCGTAAATCTTGATGCACATGCATGTTTCATGGTTGCATATGCACATGTACTTGCTCTTGAAAATGTATGCTTGCACTTGTAACAATCTTGATCTTGAAAAACATGCTCTTGAACTTAAAACGACACATGGTCCTTCGAAAGTATTTTATTCTTGACTTGTGGGCTACATACGCTCCATTTAACCCCTGAAGTCAGGGTTATGCGTTCCCATCGGAACCGTCTCCCTTTCCCTTGGGGACATTTCATTTGGTCGAGCTAGCCCACCTTCTCGCATTCGTCCTTCAATGGCTAGACACGACCCTTGGAGGTCCACACGTTCTCGCATTCGTCCTTCAGTGTGGTTGCACTTACCTCTAGGGTTCACTCATCCTTCTCGCATTCGTCTTTCTATATGGGTGCCCTTCTTGATGGTACGGTACCAACCAGAGCCCTTAACTTAACTTGACATAAAACTTACTTACTTCATTTGCATAAAAATATTTTTTAGAAATCATGCAAATGCTCCTGTCATGTCATGCTTGCTTATGATGCTATGCTTGTTCATGATAAACTATGCTGTGTACCATTCCAGTTTTTGTGAAAGTGTAAGTTTCTACTTACTTCCGCTTACCATGCTTCCCTTGATATTCGGATGGTGCTTCGCCTACAAGCAAGTTACATACGTTACATAATGTTTAGAGATTTAATCAAACAACATACAAGTACTTCTAAGTGTTCTTGGTTTTTCAGAAGTACATATCTTTGAAATATGATTTCATTTTCAAAATATTATTTTAACTAGTTTTCGTAAAACAATTGAAGAAAGACAATTAAACATGAGCATCAAACATCTCCAATACGGTTGCTAATGGGTCCACTATGAAATTCACTTCATATCAACTAAGTACACTGATTATTCCCAACAACATCGTTGATTTCAAAGCCTATTCGTGAAATTCAGCAATAACATCTCATGCTAAGTATCTCAAGCCAAATCAGCAACCTATAATTCATCTAGCTTAATATCTCTTGTTCAATACTTTACATTATACCATGCCTGGGTTAATGACCATCGAATTCCCACTATCTTATCCTCAATAAACTTCTTGACTAGGTTTGGTCAACTATTCTCAATGATAGGGTCCCACACATCTTCAAATGGAACTCAAAAACTCAATATCTGAAATTTAACAGGTCCTGCTAGAGCGCTTGTCGAGCGGCAAGTCTCTGTCCAATTTTCATCTATCCTCGCTCTAGTGGTGGTTGAGCGCCAATTCTCTGTGTGAAAACTTCCAAGGCCGCTCGAGCACCTGTCGAGCGCTGGTCAAGCGGCTCGACTCTGTATCACAAATTTCCTTAAGGCCGCTCGAGCGCCTGTCACACGCTGATCGAGCGCGATTGTGCCTAAAAATAGGGCACTAAAAAAACTCCCTATTCCAACAACCTAAACATGATTTCTAACTTGATTCTTTTGACCAATAGCAAATCCACACAATTTATTTCATGACTAAACAATCTCCAAGTACATTGACCATTCGGCCACATCAATGACACTAACCTACATATATCATTATTTCTCCATGATTTTTAACTAACCATTTCATTAAATATCATTAACCTACCTCAAATCAGAAACATTATTTCATCTAATGAAGTCACAAAATTCGGTGTAGCAGCAACCTATATACATGCATATCATTATCTCCAATATTTTAACCAAGACACCCCTTCTTAGCCCAAAACTGGCTTTAACCCTTCCACTATCAATCAACAACATCACAACCTAATTAGATCCAACATTCAACATACTTTCAAAGGGAAAATGAGCATAAGAACACAAGCATGCTTGGCTAAAACAACAACCCTAAACCTTGAAGAAAACCAAACCCTAGCTTACCTTTCTAAAGCTGGACACAAGCTGATTAGGGAAACACCTAGCATAGGAATACCCAAAGTTAGATCTAGGAAAGAAAAGAGAAATGAGATGGACATACAAAGAGGAATCAGATCTTCTTTTACCTCTTCCTCCTTCTACCTTACTCGGCCAACACCAAGGCTTCCTTTCTCTCTATCTCTTGGCTTCTCTCTAGTGTGGCTACAAAGGGCTGAGATGAGGGCAAGGAGGTGCTGTGATGAGGCTTAAGATGAAGTAAGATGAGGGCAGCTGCTGGAAATGACGTGAAGAAGAGAAAGAAATGCTTTGGAGAAGTGAAGAGGGTCTTGGCCAAAGAGAGAAAATGAGCTGAAATGGTGAGTGATTCGGTCAAGTGGAGTGAAGCGAGGTGAAGAGGGTTTCAGCCAAATACAAGGGCTGAGTTTTTCGGTGAAGAGTGAAGTGAGGTGAGCTAAGTGAAGGAGATGAAAAAGGGGCTGAATCTAGTCTATATACGTCCAAGGAAACAAGAAGAAAGGGTTTCATTTGCTTTAGCCCATATGACATGTCAGTGCATTTAAGTGTTTGTCTCCTCTACCTTTCCAATTCTTTGCCTCCCATACATCTCTCACGTGAATTCTTCTTCCATTCTCCATAAGTCTTTATCTTACATCACATCTCCTTTACTTGCATTTACCTCTTTGTTTCCTAACTCAAGCCCTACACGTGAATAACCCTAAAACCATTTCAGTTTTCTCTTTTCCTTTCACGTAAATCTCCTCTCTTGCCTTTGATTTTTCTACTTTTTCATTTTATGTTTCTCTTATCACATGGTCTACTTTATAGGCATATTAACTTATCTCCATTATAAGCACTCTAATTTATCTCCATTATAAACACACTAACTTATCTCTTAGTTCTTTATCAAGCTATCCTATAAGCCTACCAACTTATCATTTAATTCTCCTAATGATGCTTAAGACTACCTAATGGAGATTAAGGGTTACTTAACAAGGACATAAAATAACTTACATGCACAACATAGAATTTCACAACATAATGAAATACTTAGGAAAACTTATAATTCAAAATACCACAATCAACTTATCATCTTGCATTGGCCAAACAATAGCCCCTTGAATGTAAATCAAAAAACAAATACATAGAGTAAATAGCAAGAATGAAATACGGGGTCTCACAACAACACTATCATGCGTTGCTTTACCTATTGATGCACCTAATATTACAATTAAGCATGGGATGATGTCAGTGATTCCTCAGTTCCACGAGATAGATTCTTAGAGTTCTTACCAGCACCTGACGGACTTTGAGCTGGCTTGCACTACTTTTATCACTAGAGCTGGCACTTATGAGTTTATTAGACTTTGTTTATTTCCTTTCTCTTTAAAAGAAAGAAAACATTTGGTTTAATTATTTGAGGTCTAATTATATCTCTAGTTGGTCAGATATGCAACTTGAGTTCTTACAATTATTTTCCTTTCAAAGGAATCAATTCCTTCAAAAGCAAATCAAGCAGTTCAATCAAAGACCTGACGAGACTTTCCATGCTAGTTGGGAAAGGTTTAAGAATCTAGTTAATATCTGCCCACATCACGGTTTGAAATCTTGGAGGACGGTGAACTATTTCTACATTGGCCTCACTCTTGAATGCAAGCAATTTGTTCAGACTATGTGCAACGGGAAATTCTTTAGCAAGGAACCAAATAATGCACTCACATTTTTTGATTACCTTGCTGAAAATGCCTAATAATGGAATACATGATTTTTCCGGGCACCATTAGCAGTACAACCTCTTAGAGCAGTTGGTGGTGGGGGTAAATATGAAATCAAAGTGGATGCCGATGTCCAAGATCGTATTGCTGCGACTAAGAGGTTAGAGGTTATGAAATTAGAGAGCGTGAAGGCAACAAAAGTTGTGGAGGTGTGTTCTCTATGTCAATTCTAGCCATAACTCATAATTTTCCTATTATGCCGGTATTATAAGAGAATGAGCTTGATCAGATGCAATCAGCAAATTGGGTTAACAGAACACAAAATCAACATTTCTCCAACACTTACAATCTGAGGTGGTGGAATTATCCAAATTTTTCATGGAGGAAGGATCAATATGGTCAATCTTCTTAGTATTTTCAGCAACCATCCCAGTCCTATGCACCACCTTCTCTTCAGGCTGCTCCTCAGCACCAGTATCAGACACATCAGACTTCTCAGAGCTATCCTTTAAATGCACCTCCAGGATTCTAGTCTCATGTAGCTTGTCAAAATTTTCAGTCTCAAACATTTGCTCCACCAAAGAAGTCTTTTGACGGTAATATGGCACAAATGACCAATACAGTTCAGCAATTCACGTAGATTCAAGTCACCACTAACGGTCAGAACACTCAGGCCATAAATGACTTACGGGGCACCACTAATAAGATGAGTACGACATTGAGTACCCTAATGAAAGGGAAATATTTGGCACAACCTCAACCTAATCCTAAAGTGTACCGGCAACAACATCAACAAGTACATAATGTCTCAGTGGAATCTAGCGAGACAGTGAAGGCCGCTATTACTTTGAAAAGTGGAAAGGAAGTTCCCCCACCTGAGATGTCCATGGACAGACAGACAATTGACTCGACACTAGAAGTTGCAACCGAGACTAATAAACCCGAAGAAAAACCAAAGGAAGCGAAAGCAAAATGAAGAAACTGGTCAGTGTAGGAGCTGAGACTAGTAAGGAATACCGACCAGTGGTTCCCTATCCTCAGAGATTATCAGCTGGTCAAAAGAAAAAGTATCACACTGAGATTCAGGAAATCTTCAAGAGAGTAAAGATTAACATTCTGTTTTTGGACGTGATACAACAAATCCCTTCTCATGCAAAACTTTTGAAGGAATTGTGCACAATAAAGAGGTAGTTGAATGTGAAGAAGAAAGTCTTCCGGGCAAAGCAAGTTAGCGCACTAATACTGAGAGAGACTCCTCAGAAGTTCAGAGATCCGGGCTCTCCCACTATTGCCATTTTTATCGGTGAATCTCGTATTGGGAGATCATTACTTGATTTGGGAAGCAGTGTGAACTTGCTACCATTCTCAGTATATAAGCAATTGGGGTTAGGTGAATTAAAAATATCGCCATCATGCTACATGTTGGTTGATAGATTAGTCAAGATGCCATGAGGTTTAATCGAAAATGTATTGGTTCAAGTCGACAAATTTTACTATCCAAAGGCATTTGTAGTTCTAGATATGCAATAGCTAGTCTTTACTATTTACAACTTATCTTCCATTTTCTTTTGTAAGTTTTATGTAGAAACTAAAGTCCAACTACTATTCTTTCAAGGATGTCTCCTACGTATCCAAGCCTTTTCAATTAAATCTTTAAACACATGTTTAGTTAGCCTATTAGATAAACCTAACACAGAATTAGATAAATCAAATATCATTGGCAAAATTTCAGCAATAAGTTTACAACTTATCTTCCACTTTCCTTTGTAAGTTTTTTAAACAATCTGATTGGATTTTGATCATTTTTTGTTTTTTGAATTTTTGATTGATGATGAAAGTTGTAAACATAAGAGCTACAAGTTGAAATGCAAGAAAGGAAATAGAAAATTACAGGCTAGTTTGAGGCTAGCAACCTTCGGAAAAATAAGAGAGCAATTGTCAATTACATGAGGCCCCCCAGCCCATATTCCATCTAACAAACTCTTCGTGAATCACGGAAAGCCTAACAACAAAACATAATGCAAATTAACATCTAACATGGACTTGGGCCTAAACCACTTTGACCTAGCCCAACTATAACTACTAAACCCAATGGATAACTAAATAACTTCATAAGCCCAACTGCACTCTAGCCCACCAGCCCATTCATGAAACACACCTAACTGACCAAGGTCAAAGACACCAATAAAAGACTCAATGCCTAAGTCTTCTAGAATT
This sequence comes from Myrica gale, assembly GCA_963930655.1. Taxonomy (NCBI): domain Eukaryota; kingdom Viridiplantae; phylum Streptophyta; class Magnoliopsida; order Fagales; family Myricaceae; genus Myrica; species Myrica gale. Next base: position 20,427,733 of record OZ005600.1, on the reverse strand, counting down.
GACCCTTCTCAAACACTTGAACACCCTCATTCTCTTGATGATGCTTCAATCTTCCACATTCTACGCCAAATGTTGCCCACAAGGTGAGGGAAATCTTACTCAAGCTAGTGATATGGAGTCCAAGTCGCATCCTCTGAAGGCTGGCCTTGCCAATGAATCTAGAGATCCGTGACAACCACATTGCGCACCCTTTGTGAATGGTGATTGAGCACCACTGTCGGCTCTGGACAGGAACTCCATGAGAGTCAGTTGGAAGAAGATGAGGAATATAGGTGGTGCGGGAACACAACTACCGTTTGAGTTGTGACACATCGAAAACTGAGTGGACAAGAGAAGTCGACAGTAGATCCAGCTTATAATCCAGCTTATAAGCAACCTTAGCCACACGCTGGAGGATCTTAAATGGCATATAAAACTTGGGTGCCAATGTCAAGTTTTAGCGCTGAGATAGTGACAACTGCCGATATGGTTGAAGTCTAAGGTACACTCAGTCTCCTTCTTGAAACTCTCTCTCAATTCTACAAAGATTAGCATACTCTTTCATTCGATCTTGGGCCTTATGTAGGTTTTCTCGAAGCATATGAAGCATGGAGGCTCGATCACGAAGGACTTCATCCACCGGAGCTACGACAGTCATACCTGGCTCATCGATAAGGAGCTGGGTAGGTAAGATTCCATAAACTGCTTCAAACAGAGTTAGTTTGGTTGAGAAATGAAAATTGGTGCTATAGTGCCACTCTGCCAGAGGCATCCATCGCACCCACTCCTTTGGATTATCACCCACCATACTCCTTATATAATATAGCTTAGTGCAGTACCCGGTAGTCGAAACAGCTCTTGCCAAAATTTTGCCTGTGAAAATTGGGTCTCAGTCTAAGACTATTGTTGCTAGCATGCCATGTAATTTGAAGATATTGTTGAGATATAGCTGAGCCACTGTAGTAGCAGTGTAAGGATGAGCCAGTGACATAAAGTGGCTATATTTGGTGAGTCTGTCGACTACCATAAATATGACTGTATGACCATGGACCTTAGGAAGACTGTGAGACCCCAACTTTATTCTATCTTTGTAAAAGAATTATGACTCCTTAAGTTGTGCTTTAATTATTGAGAAAGGCATGTATAGGGGGATTAATTTCAAATCATGTCTAGGTGGAATTTTTCCCCTAGCATTTTTATGCATCTTAAGCTATGATTTAAATGTTGTATTGTTTGCAATATTTGGAAGATTTTAATTAGGGGCTTTAACCTTGGAAAATATGTGTGTCCTTGGAACAAAATGAGGAGACATATTAGAGTTAGTTTGGTGAGTGGATGGCATAAAAGAAAAATAAGATTTCTTGAGGGGGCAGAAAAGGAAAAAAGGGAAAGAAGGGGGGAAGGGCAGTTTTGCATTTTCCCTTCCCCCAAGCCTTTCACGTATAAGGCACCCTCCCCCCCAAAAACCGCACAAACCATTTGCTTTGCCCTAGCTCACCCGAACAAGAGAAGAAGAAGAAGGAGAAAGAAGAAGAAGAAAGAGAAAGAAGAAGAAGGAGAAGAAGAAAAGGAGAAGGAGAAAAGAAGAAGGAGAAAGAAAGAGAGAGAAAGAGGTGAGTGGTTTTGGCCGGCCAAGACATACCCATTTTCACCCATTTTCTCTTTTCCTTTTTGATGGTTGTTGGTTGTGAAGTTGTTTGGTTTTCTCCTTGTATATATGTTGTGTTCTTGTGTTCTTTGAAGAAAATGTAGATCTAGTAAGCTTTAAAGAGTAGTATGGGTTGTATGAAACCATGGAGAATGTGGCCAAATCTGGTAATTAGCACCCAAGAAAAATCAAGTATGGACTCTAGGTGTTTGATAAAAAGACCAAGAGAGGAGGGAGAAATGCAATAACTTGAATTTATGAGATGGGCTCATGTTTTAGCTGAGAGATTTAGTTGGAATGTGAGAAAAGTTGAAGTCTTGAGAATGTGGGTGTGAAAGGAGAGTATTTTGAGACAAATTTCGTGGATTTTGGAGGTGTATAACATTAGTTGTGCTCTGAAATTGACTGTCGCCCTTGGAACGCTCGACAACCGCTCGAGCTTATAGTTCAAGATTTTCTTACAGAGACGTTTCGCCCGAGGTACGCCTGACTGGCGCTAGAGCGAAACTGGGCAATTTTATTCAGAGAGTTTCGCCTTAGGTTCGCCCTATTGGCGCTCGAGCGAAAGTCTCCTACAAAGACTTTTCGCCCGACCAGTGCTCGAGCTCCGCTCAAGCTGTTTCTTCCGAATTTCAAGAAATTTCTCCTATATTTTTAGTTTCCTTTTTGACCTATTAGGAGACCCTACTAGGTTTTTCACTTAAGGAAATACCTAGTGTTGTAAGATGACCAACTAGAAGTCAAGAATACGGACGATCTTGTATGATGAAGTGTGAATAATTGATTGATTTCTCTATACGTCTAGTGAGCCTTTGAATAACACTAGTATGATCCATTGTAGGTAACGTGACGTTCGACACTCTAGCAAACGAAGGTAAGTGAAAATTGTAAGTGGAAACTTACGCTTTTGAAAAACTGGAATGATGCACAGCATAAATTCTCATGATTTATTACGACATGACATAAGCATTTGCATGAAAAAAGAAAGTTTTGTGCGAATGAAAGTATGAGAAGAATTTAAGATTTCTCATCATCAAGCATGACATGAGCACACCATGAGCATTTGCATTCATTTTTCTCATGAGAAAGAAAGAGAAATTTTATGCAAATGAAAGTACCATTTTATGCTACTTTATGATAAGTTAAGTTAATGAGCTAAAGTCGGTCGGTACTGTACCAAGTTAAGAAGGTGCATCCATACTGAAGGACGTTTACGTGAAGGGTGGATGTCACCTAGGGCACCCATTCCGAAGGATGCTTGCAAGAAGGATGGGTAGCCCATGAGGTATGTGCAATCACAGTGAAGGATGCTTGCAAGAAGGTGTGAACCTTTAAGGGTCGTGTCTAGCCACTGAAGGACGAATGGGAGAAGGTGTGCTAGCTCGACCAAATGTAAGGTCCCCAAAGGAAATAGGGGACAGTTCCAACGGGAACGCACAACCCTGATGTCAGGGGTAAATAGAGAGCAAGAACCCCACAAGATAAGAATTGGAATGATTTTCCAAAAGCAAAAGCTTTGCAAGTACAAGTGTTGTTTTCAAGAGCAAGTGCATGTGCATATGCAATTATGAGGCATACACGTGCATCAAAATTCATGATCATACATGAATTACATTATGTTTACATGCTTATCATTTCAAGTTCAAGTGCATGCTTATGATTTCAAGTTCATGATTATGAGTTCAAGTACAAGTTCATGGTTTCAAACTCACGATTTCAAGTTCATGTTTCCAAACCATGAATTGAAGTCCATGTTTTGACTATAACTCCTTACTGAGTCTTTCGACTCACATAATTTTTTTTAAAAACCGTATCATTCCAGATGTTCCAGGCGACAGGAGTGCTGAGGATTACTTGACGTAGTAAGTTTAAATGTCAAGTATCCTAGTCGTTGTAAATCGAAGCAGGGGTTGGAGAGTTCATATGAAGCACTAGGAGCGCTCGATATCTTATTGAGGCAGTCATGCAATGTTATTAAGACGCTTACCCTATTGCGAGGAAGTCGTCTTGTGTAAGTTGAAGTTTATGGTAAATCTCTTTGGCCGTCTCTCTCAGTTATGTGTATAAATTTCCGCTGCAAGTATAAGAGAAAACGCTGGAACATTCATTGAGTGGATGTTCGCGGCTGTCATTAACCCCCTTCGGAATTACCCCTTTAATCTTCGGGCTAGCGTTCGGGGCGTGACAAAGACCCTTCAATAAAATCCAATAAGATTAAAGGGGTAAGTCTTCTCATATCCCAATTGGCCTCCTAGGGGACCATTGTGCATCTGTTGTAGGATCTCGTGCTTAAAGGGGTTATCAGCTCCTGTGCACACCGTGCTTTTGTATAAGAGCATACAATGTTGAGTCTAATCCTCCATTTTGTGTATCTTCCTAGCAAATAAAGACGCCATTTACTAATGGCTGAAACCAAAGCCAATAGTTCCTTCACATAGTAGAGAGAGATTGCATTCTACCCTACAAAGCATGACTGAAAAACGCAATAGGGTGATCTGCATGTATTAGGACAACATCAATCCCTATCCCCGAAGCATCACACTCAATGATACCTTAACCCCTTCAGCTGACACAATATGAATCAAATATTCCACGTTTTTTAACCCAAATATGCACTTGCTCATCTTAGCATAGAACTAATGTTGTTTGAGTAGTTTCATCGTTACTTCCAAGTGTTAGAAGTGTTCCTCAAGACTCTTACTATAGACCAAAATATTGTCAAAAAATATGAACATAAACTTCAACAAATGTGGTCTAAAAACATCATTCATCAACGCCTGAAAGGTTGATAGTGCTTAAGTGAGCCCATAGGGCATCACCAAAAATTTATAGTCCCCTCATTTGTGCAAAAAACAGTTTTAGGTATGTCCTCCACTTTGACATGTGCTTGGTGGTATCCGAACCTAAGATCAAACTTAAAAAATACTGTAGAACCGTGTAATTCATCTATCTGCTCATCTACCACGGGTATCGAGAATTTGTCTTTAATAGTCTCATTGTTTAAGGCCCGATAGTCCACACACATTCGCTAACTACCATCAGCCTTCCTCACTAGCAACACGGGTGGGGAGAATGGACATTGGGAGAGCCGAATAACTCTTGAGCCTAACAATTCCTTTATGATCTTCTCAATTTTCATTTTCTGAAAAATAAACGTATCTATAAGGTCTGACACTAACTGACTGTGTCCCCTCTTTAAAGGGATACCATGGTCATGAGCCCTAATAGGAGGTAGCCCCTTGGGATCCTCAAACACATCTGGAAAATTTTGCAGAATTGCTTCTAACTACACATTTTTCACAGCACTTGTAACTGCCAACAACTATTCTTTCAAGGAAGTCTCTTATGTATCAATGCTTTATCAATTAAATCTTCAAACACATGTTTAGTTTGCTTATTAGATCTCACAGAACTTACACTACTTCATTAACAGCAACAACACAACAATTGTCCAACAATAATAAATGTTATGTCATACAAAAAAATTATGCAGCAAAAATTCATTTCTACTCTAGAGAATTTTTTCAGCAACTATAGTAAGATTTTGAACATAATCTCTTATACTAGTTGAGCTACATTTCATGCTATATCTACCTCTAAGTTCAACCTAACACAAAAGTAGATAAAACAACTATCATTGGCAAAATTCCAGCAATAAGTTTACAACTTATCTTCCATTTTCCTTTGTAAGCTTTTTGTAGAATTTTCGTTACGTATCAATGATCCATTAAATCTTCAAACACATGTTTCGTTAGCCCATTAGATCTTCACAGAACTTACACTACTTTATTAACAGTAGGAACACATCAATTGTCCAACAACAATAAATTTTATGCCCATACAAAAAAATTCTGCAACATAAGATAATTTCTACTCTAGAGAATTTTTCCAACAACTATAGTAAACTTTTGAACCTGATCTCCTTTACTAAATGAGCTACATTTAATGCTACATCTGACTTTAAGTTCAATCTAAGGTAGAATTAGATAAATCAACTATCATTGGCAAAATTCTAGCAATAAGTTTACAACATATCTTTCATTTTTCTTTGTATGCTTTTTGCAGAAACTAAAGTCTAACAACTATTCTTTCAAGGATGTCTCTTCCATATCAATGCATTTTCAATTAAATCTTCAAACACATGTTTAGTTAGCCTATTAGATCTTCACAGAACTTACACTACTTTATTAACAACATCAACACAACAATTGTCCAACAAAAATATATTTTATGCCCAAAAAAAATAATTTCTACTCTAGAGAATTTTTCCAGCAACTATAGTATGATTTTGAACAAAATCTGATGTACTAATTGTTATATGTATGTCCTCAAAACCAACCAGTTTTGCATAATTATGAGATAATTATTGTTATTATTTAATTACTTGTATATTATTTTGGATATCTACAATGACATAAGATGTCATATTGTTGAGCAACATTGTAGAAAAGTCAGGCCAATGATTAATGAATCGGAGGTGGGGAGTATGACTTTTCGGATCCTTGTTGACTTACTTTGTTCTAGACTGAGATACATAATAATGTACAAATAGGTCTACACTCGTTGTGCCTCTATAAGATAGAATGATGGACTCCGTCATTGAGGTGGTGACCTTAAGCAGACGAGTGGGTGCAATGTAAGAGTACATGCACTGAACCGGATCAAATATGAATAACTTCTGGAAATGATCACTGATGTAGAGAATCATATTCAGCACAATTAGATTATGTTGTCCTTAGACCTGAGAGTGTTATGCAGGTTCACTTGTTATGTGTTTGTGCTTTGACTGAGTCATTTGGTGATTATCTTCGCAGATCAAATATTCCAAATAATGTTAGGCCTTGTGCATAGTAAGTGAATTTGTATAATTGCTTAATATGGAATCTATCAGTCTCTTGATGATGCAGTATATTCATTACTGTATATTGTTGGTCTAAAATAAAAACGTTGCACATCAACTTTTTGAGAAAAATGTTTTCACGGTTTTTACTTATATACGGTAAAAACGTTGCACATCAAATTATGACCCCGATTTTCTCCTACGTAATTCATTATGCATTATCTTTTATTTTCCAATGTAATAGCTTTTATTTCTTCATGGGGCTATGTTTTTGGCCAATGTATGGCCTAATCCTTATGTTATGGTATTTCGATTAAAATGGGATTTTATTCCATAAAATCTCTTTAAATAATTTTAATGTCATTTTATGCAAGTTTAAATTATATTTATTTTAGGAGCCAAAATTTGCAAGTAAGTTTCTCTCTTACAAATTTATATTTTTCATTTACTTAATATGTTTCATGGACCATAGAATTTGAATTATGATTTAAGAATTTCTTGTATAAGCCGAAAATGATTAATAGATTAAATGATGAAATTCTTTTGAAAACATGGATTGAATATTTTTATATCTTTCATATGTGACATGTATTATTACCATGTGACCTATATTATTAATAGAATTTCCATTTGAATATTCAATGATAAGCTATGTATTTATGTGATAAGTCTAAGAGAAGATTTAATTGATAAGCACACTTGCTTATCATAGTGATAAGCAAGCATGATGATAGGTTAGGAAACTTTTAGTGTGATAAGAGCTTGTGATTATTGTAGAGATAGGCTAGGGTCATTATCACATGATAAGATATCATGCTTATGAGGTGATAAGCTATTGGAATGGATTAGATAAGCAAGAGAGCTTATGAAGTGATAAGTTAGGTGAGAGAGAAAACCAAGTTGAAAGTTGGTTGCAATTTAATGTGGAAGTAACTAGGTTGGTTGGAAAGCAACCAAACTAAGCAAAGGGCAAGACATTTACGTGAAAGGGGTAGAGGTGAAATGAGAAAGCCATAAGTGAGGCCATGTGATGTGTAAGAAGGTGTAAGTTGTGTAAGAAGTGATAAGACAATGCATTGAAGTAAAAGAGAAGAGAAAAAGCAAGGGAGAAGGAAGATGTCGATGGATGCATGTGAGGAGAGAGAATGAGGAAATTCAAGGCAAGCCATGCTTAGGGAGACAAGGAAGTGATGTGAGAAAAGAGGTGAAAAGAAATAAAAGAAGAGAGAGAGAGATGGAACCCAAGCTTGGTCGACCAACACCCCCCATTCCTTCCCTTTCCTCTTTCAAATTTCTCTCTTGTCAATTCACCCTCTCAAGTCTTGTGTCATAGCCTTAAAGTTGCCTTGGGAGACTCATTCCCTCACATCTCTCTTGCATTTGTCTTGACCGAACCATTCATGCACTTCATTCTCCAAACTCTTTTTCTCTTGGCCGAATATTGCAAGCTCTCTCAACTCTCTCCCATTTTGCTTCTCTTAGCCGAACCATACACTCAAGTTCAAGGTTTGTTCCTTTTTCCTCTTGCACTCTAAACCATACTCTTCTTGCCATCCAAATCTCATTCTAAAAGCCAAGTTAAACCTCTTTTGTTTGAGACAAAAATCTCTCTTGGTGCAAACACAATCTTTCCTTGAAAACCCTAACCATTTGACATCATTTCTCTTCAAGCTTACCATATTCTCTTAACCACCATAGAACCTCCTTTAAATCAAGCTTGGACATTTCTAAGGAGGGTGGACCAAAACTTTGAAGGAAGTAAAGTTAGGAAGAGTTGGTAAAGGTTGAAGGTAAGTTTGGTTCTATTGATGATCTTGCCTTAAGTTTCACAAATACTAACCAAAGGTATTTTATTTTCTAGGTGCTCAAGCTTGGATAGTCAACAAGGTAAGAACAATGTGATGTTGTTGGGTTAGCATGAGTGGCCGAATGGCTTATGTATAAGATCTTGAAGTTTAGGTTGTAATATGCCTTGATGTTGTTAGATCTTGAATGCTTAAGAACCCTAGGTTGTTTACATGCTATATCTAACCATGGAAACCCTAGATCTAAGGTTGAATGTAAAGAAAAATGCAAATGGAGAACAATGTATGTTAAAGGAAGCTAGATCTAGGTCTTGATATGTTGATTTGATGAAAGTTAACTATTTTGCTTAGATCTATGGATGTTAGTGTGTATAAAGTGTGGATCTAATTTTGATGGAAATATTTGATGAAGAGATGAAGTGTATGCATGCTAGTTAGGTCACAATGCAAAGGATGTGCATGTTATGATTTTTAGCATGAAAAATGTGACATTTTGGGGTATGGCCGAATATGAGATGTGTAGGATTTCATGCATAGTTTTGTATATATTTAAATCTGGACATTGGCCATGATATGTGCAAGATTTATGACCCTATGAATGATGGATGATTATGTTAGGTATTAGATGTATGCATATTGAAAGGAACAAAAGAAACTTAATCTTTTGGATGAAATCATGTATGGCCGAATATTATGAGCATGATGCATGGTGATATGCCTTGATTTATAGATATTAGGTTGTGAAATTGTGGAATGGAGGATGAGATCACCATTGGAGTAAAAGTTGTGACTAATTGGTGCATTAAATAGTGATGGCCGAATGTTGTAAGAAATTATAACCCTAAGTGCAATTTATAAAAAATGGATTTATCATTGTTGTGATAGATATAGAAATTAGGGTTCAATCTAGTTGGAACAAATATTGAAGAACCATGATCTTTTAATAAATTATTATTTAACCCTAATCGAGGCATGTACATGGATAAATATTTTTATTTCAATAAAAATATTAATGATTTAAGAAACTAAGTTTTGAATATTTGTTAAGGAAAATAATAAAATATATATACAAAACTATGCATAAAATATAAACTAAGAATGAATTTCAGTGATATATATATATATATATTTGGTTGATGACCAATTTCAAAAATAAAAATATTTAATGATTGCATACTATTCTTAAAGTCTAAGAAATATTTGAATCGCTTGTAGGCGATCCACGTGTCTGTATACACGACCAAAGAAGACCAACTGTAAGTGGACAGTAAGTGTTCTTTTTCAAAACTGGAATGACACACTGCATCGTTTCATGAACAAGCATGAATTTTAAGCAAGCATGACATGACATGTGCATTGCATTAATTTTTCAAGAAGAAAGTTTATGCAATGATTTTATGGAAAGACTATGAGAAGTTTTATGAAACGATAAGTTAAGTTAAGGGGCACTGGTCGGTACCGTACCATCAAGTTGGACTCCCATACCGAAGGACAAATGTGAGAAGGATGGGTGAATCCAAGAGGCTGTGCAACCCACGCTGAAGGACATTGAGAAGGTGTGGTGTAAGACCCCGAAGAAACCTTGCTTGGACAAGGCATGCTTTTATGTTAAGAAAATGCATGTATAATTATTTTGAATTTCTAAAATATGATATGATTTTAAATGCTATGGATGGGATTTTAAATCTATAGTAACCAATTTTATGTTGCTAGATTAATTGTATAATTTCCTTCAATATTCTTGATTTTAATTTTTGAAGGATTTTCTTATGATTGATTTTGGATTTATTAAGACTTGCATGATGGGCTTAGAAACCTCAAACAATGGGCTGACATTGGGCTACCCATGTATGGCCGATTATTAGATGTATTTGGGCCTTGAAGTTATGACATATGGGCTGCCCAAGTACATGTGATGATGGGCCCTTGAAGTGAGATATTGGGCTGCCATGAGGCTTATAACATGTGGTGTATATTGGGCTTATAATGGCATGCTAATGTGCTGCCAAAATAAACATGGAAATGGGCTTGGGAAAGCATGACATTGGGTTGCCATGAAGCCCATGGCAATGGGCCTAGTAATGGTGCTATTGGGCCTTAAGAAAGTTGGACATTGGGCCCAAGCCCTTAGACTTATGAATTGGGCTTTAGGTGGTAATGTTGGGCCTTGGATTAAGGATTTATTGGGCTGCCCAATGGGCCTTGAAGTCAAGTTTATAATATGAGATTAGTATTGCTAAACTTCATTTATTTTACTAAGTAAACTAGGTAGTTGGAATTCAACCAAGTTAACTAAATGGGGAACAAGTTTCAAACTAGAAGTTGGATTTATGTGGAGGGGGAAGACACACGTGAATGACATTAGGGTTTGAATTCTTGTGGTGCAAAATGTTATACTAGAAAGGCAATGGAGACATGAGGGAGACAAAAATTGCAAAAGCTGAAAAAAGACATGGAAAAGGAAAGAAAACCCCTTGGCCGAATTTCTTGGCTACATGCACTTCATTTTGCCTCTTGTGAGAACCCTTACACGCCTAACACCACCCTCACACACTCATTCACTCATTTTGACACCCTTTGGTCGACCAACACAAGCCAAAAGAAAGGGAGAGAAAGAGAGAAACACAAGGCCAAACCGAAACCAAGAGAAAGGGAGAGAAAGGTGAGGAACCAAGGCCAAACCGAAACCCTTGGCCCCAAAAGGCTGAGATTGAGCTGCTGTCAAGGAGATTTTGGGTAGGAGAAGAAGGAGGACAAGGAAGAAGAAGAAGGTTAAGTCAAGAGGTGTTGTGCAAGGGAAAAAGGGGAAAAAGGAAACAAGGGAACACTAAGGTAAAAACCGGATCTTGTTTTCCTCTTGATGGTCAAACTCTCTTGTGTTTAGATCTTAGGGTTTGAGTTGTTATGCTTGGATATGGTGAGATCTGAATGACTAAGAGTATTAGGTTGCTTAGTAGGTGAAAAAGGGGAAGAAGCTTTCAAAGGATCAAAGGGGAGGAAGGAAGAACAAGGTAAATATGGATCTTGCATCTCTATGTTGGCCGAACCATATGGGGTTGGATCTTGAGTTTTTATGTTCTATTTTAGTTGGACTTTGAACATGGTTATGTGCAAGTGTTAGATCTGGACATACATGCTTTAGATCTAAGATTAAATGTTGGAAAAATGCAAAGAATAGACAATGTATACTAGATGAAGTTAGATCTAACCTAGGTTATGTTTTGTTGAATGAAAGTTGAATATTTTCTTAGATCTAGGGTTGTTGATGTGTCTAAAGTATAAATCTAGTCATGTGGATATTAATGATGAAGATATGAAGTTGATATATGCAAGATAGGTGATAAAATGCAAGGATGAGCAATGTATGTTAGAAAAAGGGTTTAGACCTAACATAGGTTGTGCTTGGCCGAATGGTATGTTTGTTTTCCTTTAGATCTTGTGTTGTTGAGGTCTCTAAATGATAGATCTAGAGTTGGTGGTTGTATATGATGAAAATATGAAATTAATACATGCAAGACGGGTCATGAATGCAAAGGAGATGTATATTATAAATTTAGCATGAAAAATGTGGGATTTTGATGTATAGCCGAACCATGTATGCTTAGGTTTTCATGAGTGGATTGTATATGCTTAGATCTGGACATTGGCCATGTTGTGTACAAGATTTATGACCTAATGCATGGTAGATGAGTGCTATGTGTAAAGAATGCATGCAAGGTGATAGAACCAAAGAAAACCTAGTGGTGTTGTGATATTTTGAGTTGGCCGAATATTGCTATTAGTGATGACTTGTATTGTGTTTTGAATTTTAGATCCTAAGTTGTGAATTTGTTGAATGGAGGAAGGGGTCACCATTGGAGATGAATTTTGACTAAGGAAACATAGAACATGGTGTTGGCCGAATGCCTAGTGTTGTAGAGACCCTAATTGCTAGTTGTGATAAATGGAATATAATTGATTAAGATGGATAAATGAGATTAGAATTGGCTAATCGGATTAAAGGATATTAAGACTTAGAAGCTAGGGTTACAAGGAATTAGCAAAACCTTGTGTTGAAAACATGTACTAAAGATTTAATTAGGATAAATAGGTCTTGGCCGAAATTACTAAGTGAATTATACTTGTGAAGATTTTAAGTACATTAATAGTGGGAGATTTGGATTTAACCCTAATCTATTAATTGATTAAAATCCTAATCGGGAATAGAGGTGTAAATATTTTGTAACATGGTTAATAATTTAATAACCTAAGTTTAGATAATATTAGAAGAGTAAAATACTTTAATTGATTAAAAGAATATCAGTGATTATATGTATATTATATATTTAATAATTACGTGCTATTTCTTAAAGACTAAGAAATATTTGAACCGCTTGTAGGCGATCTACGTGTTTTATACACTACCAAGGAGGACCGAGTGTAAGTGGGTACTGTAAGTGGACAGTAAGTGGTTCTTTTCAAAACTGGAATGACACACTGCATCATTTCATGAACAAGCATGAGATTTTGATCAAGCATGACATGACATGTGCATTGCATGAATTTTTCTAAAGAGAATATTTATGCAATGATTTTATGGAAATTATGGAATGTTTTATGAAACGATAAGTTAAGTTAAGGGGCACTGGTCGGTACCGTACCATCAAGATGGACTCTCATACCGAAGGACAATTGTGAGAAGGATGGGTGAATCCACGAGGCCGTACAACCCACACTGAAGGACATTGAGAAGGTGTGGTGCCTCCAAGGGTCATGTCTAGCCACTGAAGGACAAATGAGAGAAGGTGCGCTAGCTTGACCGAATGTAAGGTCTCCAAGGGAAATCGGAGACGGTTCCAAAGGGAACGCACAACTTTGACTTCAGGGGTTAAATGGAGCGAGCCCACAAGTAAAAGAGATGGAATGGTTGTGAAAGGGCAATAGTGGCACAAGTATGAATAAGTAATTTTCAAGGGCCTGGGGCCGAAATTAAGCAAGAGCATGTACATATCCATGACATGCATGTGCATCACTTATCAAGTTTATTCTCTTTCATGATTAAGCAAGCATAAGTCAAGAGCATGTTTCAAGTTATGTCTTTCCCTTACTGAGTCTTTTTGACTCACGTGTTTTCAAAAATTGTGTCATTCCAGATGCCACAGGTGAAGAGAGTCAGGAGGACTACCTGACTTAGAAGTTCCCGGATGTTATTCTTATTTTGAGTATGGTGACCTGATCGATGAGATCCGTCACTAATTGAATTCTAAACATTATATGTGTTTTGTATGAAAACTTAATGAGAACCCTGATTATGTACGATTAAGCTCGAATCCCTCGTGGCCTTGTATGTTTCCGCCGTAAGCAAGTAAGTAAGAACGCTGGAGCTATCCGGAGATAGTTCGCGGCTGTCACGTTTCCTGCGGGGTGCCGTTCGGGGCGTGACATGTGGTGCCTCCAAGGGTCATGTCTAGCCACTGAAGGACATTGAGAAGGTGCGCTAGCTGACCGTATGTAAGGTCTCCAAGGGAATTCGGGGACGGTTCCGAAGGGAACGCACAACCCTGACTTCAGGGGTTAAATGGAGCGAGCCCACCAATTAAAGATATGAAATAATTATGAAAAGGCCGAGAGAGGCACAAGTACGAATAAGTGGTTTTCAAGGGCCAAGGGCCAGTTTTACAAGCAAGTACGAAAGAAAGATTTTCAAGGGCCTGGGGCCGAAACTAAGCAAGAGCATATGCATAATTCATGACATGAATGTGCATCACTTACCAAGTATCTTTATTTCATGATTAAGCGGGCATAAGTCAAGAGCATGTTTTAAGTTTTATGTCTTTCCCTTACTGAGTCTTTTTGACTCACGTTTTTTTTAAAATTGTGTCATTCCAGATGCCTCAGGTGAAGAGAGTCAGGAGGACTACCTGACCTAGAAGCCCAAGAATTTATGTTTCATACTTTTGATGATAGTGACTTGATCGTCACTAACTGGCTTGTTATGTGATATATATATGTTTTGTATGAACTTAATGAGAACCCTGATTATGTAAGATTAGCTCGAACACCTAGCGATCCTGTACGTTTCCGCCGTAATCAAGTAAAAATATAAGTAAGAACGCTGGAGCCATCCGGGGGATAGCTCGCGGCTGTCACGGTCCCTGCGGGATGCCGTTCGGGGCGTGACATTACCTCAACCATCACCAACTTTTTCTAAACTCCTCTTCCTTCAAAGTTTCGGTTCACCCTCCTTAGGAAATATTCAAGCTTGACTTGGAGAGCTAGTGTGGGTTCTTATGGGGGGTAAGAGAAAGTGGTAAGCTTGAAGAGAAATGAGGCAAATAGTTAGGGTTTTTCAAGGAAGAAATGAGATTGCACCAAGAGAGATTTAGCAACTACAAAGAGGTCTAAACTTGGCTTTTAGAATGGGATTTGGAAAGCAAGAAGAATGTGGTTTAGAGTGCAAGAGGAAAATGTGCAAACCTTGAATCCTAGGGGGTGGTTCGGCCAAGGCATGAAAATGGGAGAGAGTTTGAGAGAAATGCAACTTTCGGCCAAGGCAAGAAAATGGGAGAGAATGAAATGCATGAATGATTCGGCCAAGGCATTGCAATGAGAGGTGTGAGAGAATGAGTCTCCCAAGGAGAGTAAATGCTATGACACAAAGCTTGAGAGGGTGAGTTGACAAGAGAGAGAAATCAAAAGGAAAAAGGGTGGAAGGGGGGGCCTTGGTCGACAATGCTTAAGCCTCCCCTCTCTCTTTCTTTCATCTTTTCATCACATCAAATCTTGTCTCCCTAGCATGGCTTGCATTTGAATTACTTCCTTCTCTCTCCTCACATGAATCCATCGACATTCCTCCTTCTCCCTTGCTTTTTCTCTTCTCTTTTACTACCATGTGTTGTCTTATCACTTCTTACACTTCTTACACCTCTTACACTTCACATGGCCTCACTTTATGGCTTTTCAATTTCACCTTATACCCTTTCACGTAAAAGCAATCCCTCTCCCTTGTTTGGTTGCTTTCCAACCAACCGAGTTACTTCCACATTAAATTGCAACCAACTTTCAACTTGGTTACTCTCTCTCACCTAACTTATCACTCATAAGCTCTCTTGCTTATCTAATCCATTCCAATAGCTTATCATCTCATAAGCATGATATCTTATCATATGATAATGGCCCTAGCCTATCTCTACAATAATCACAAAGACTTATCACCCTAAAAGTTTCCTAACCCATCATCATGCTTGCTTATCACTATGATAAGCAAGTGTGCTTATCATTTAAAAGCTATTACATTGGAAAATAAAAGATAATACATAAGAAATAACGTAGGAGAAAATCGGGGTCTCACATTCTAACCTCCTTATAAAAATTCTGACCTCGGAATTTCTTTTACCACCAGAAATTTTGTCCTGATTGCGTAGGTGTAGGACAGTAGGGTTTGGGACGAACATTTGTGCTTGTCCCACTACTAATCTCCCCCTGGTAAACGTGATCTTGGGAATTACTCCCCGTCCAAGACTGCGATCTAACTCCTTGGCTTGGTTCCTCTAGACTAGGGTCATGGATGATGTTCTCGGGTGGTCCATGAAACCTAGGTCTAGACTCTACTTCTTGTGAAGAAAAGTGGGTCTCAGATCCAGCGTCTTGAGCCCTAACTCTTCTACGATGTCTTCTCTCGTTACATCGCCTAGGTGTACACTCACGTCTCGAGTTACGACGTCTAGATTCTTCCTGGGATCTGGATCCTCTTCCGGATCTTCTTCAAAGTTTTCTGGTAACATGGTCCTTAAGGGAATGGCATTTATTGGCGACTCTGGCCAATAAATACCCTCCAGATATCCAGAACAATCTGGAGATAAGGGTTGACCCCACCTGGAAGGTCCAGGTTGGTCAGGTGCCGGGGGTGGCGGGGGCTGGTACGTCCCCGCCATACCTTGCTGCCAATACGATACATGGGTTTCGTACGCTCTTCGCGGGTCACCTCTATCTGTCTCGTGCGATGCGTGAGTCGGAGCCTCATGGCTTCCCGACTGTCTTGTCGAACCTTGGGTTCTATGGTTAACCCTGAACAGGCTGCGATACTCGGGTGCTGTCATCCTTCTCTGAGAAGGTGTGCCCGAATGTTGGGAACGAGGGGGTCGACTACTCGGTGGCATCTGACAACATAATACAACGGTCAGTCATGTGTATATACAAAATATCATCATATATCACAAGAATTAGCATTCTTTATGTAAGGAAGTCAAGCACAAATATCAGACAATAATACTCATACATGTCAAACAATCAATCAATAGGGAAGGAAATAAATATTCGGATTTTATTCTCCTTTTAACTGGGGGTACTTCTCATACATATCGCTTTCCAACTCCCAAGATGCCTCCTCTACCCCATGATTCTTCCATAGAACCTTCACAAGCGGTATCACCTTGGTCCGCAATTGTTGCTCCTTTCTATCGATGATCCTTACTGGCTCCTCCACATAGGTAAGGTTTTCCTTAATCTGCAAAGGCTCATATTCTAACACATGGGTAGGGTCAGACACATACTTTCGTAAGAGCGATACGTGGAACACATCATGTACTCCCGCAATTGATGGCGGTAAGGCTAGCCTGTACGCCATTGGTCCAACACGCTCCAGGATCTCGAAAGGTCCTATAAACCGGGGTGGAAGCTTCCCCTTCTTCCCGAATCGTGCAACCCCCTTTGTTGGAGAAATCTTTAAAAACACTTTACTTCCTTCCTCAAAGGCCAACTCCCTTCTTCGATTGTCCGCATAACTCTTTTGCCGACTTTGGGCCGTAATAAGTCTTTCTTTGATCAACCAAATCTTCTCTTTTGTCTGCAAAATCATCTCCGGCCCCAACAGTCTCCCTTCTCCTACTTCATCTCAATATAATGGCGACCTACACCTCCTTCCATACAAAGCTTCATACGGTGCCATGCCAATACTCGATTGGAAATTGTTGTTGTATGCGAACTCTGCTAACGGCAAATACTGAGCTCAGCTACCCTTGAAGTCAATGATACACGCTCGGAGCATGTCTTCCAAAATTTGAATGGTCCGCTCAGATTGGCCATCCGTCTGTGGGTGAAAAGCAGTGCTAAAATTCAATTTAGTGCCTAGGGATTCCTGCAAACTTTTCCAAAACCTTGACGTAAATCTCGGATCCCTATCCGACACTATGCTCCTCGGTATGCCATGGAGTCTCACAATTTCTTGAAGATACACTTCAGCTAGCTTCTCCGGGGTATACTTTCACCCTGATGGGCAGAAAGTGGGCTGACTTGGTCAATCGGTCCACCACTA
Organism: Myrica gale; assembly: GCA_963930655.1. Lineage (NCBI taxonomy): Eukaryota > Viridiplantae > Streptophyta > Magnoliopsida > Fagales > Myricaceae > Myrica > Myrica gale. The sequence continues at coordinate 20,410,169 of OZ005600.1, read as the reverse complement.
CCCATATTGCATCGTAGCCAGCTGACGTTCTTGGTAGCCCTACTACAAAATCCATGGCTATTCCTTCCCACTTCCATTCAGGGATCTCCAAAGGCTTCAATGTCCCTGCTGGCCTCTGGTGCTCTGCTTTCACTCTCTGACAAGTCAGACATCGAGCGACATACTCCGCGATCTCCCTTTTCATATTCGGCCACCAGTACACTTTCTTGATGTCCTGATACATCTTCGTTCCTCCAGGGTGGATGGTATAGGGCGTAGTATGCGCCTCTGCCAAAATCAACTCCTTGATTCCCCCATCACCAGGGACACATATTCTATTCCGGTACCTCAGCACTCCATCCCTATCCTCAAAATCGGGGTCATTATTCTTTTCAATCCTTTCTCTAATCCCTACTATCACCGCATCGCTCTTCTGGGCCTCGCAGATTCGCTCCCCCAGCGATGGTTGTAATGACAACCCTGCGATGGAAACATACCGGTCGGCCAATACGAGCGTGATCTCCTCTCTCTTTAGGTCCTCCATGATCTCCTTAGCCACTACCTCCACGACACTCGTTTCAGCCGACTTTCGGCTTAAAGCATCAGCCACCACGTTAGCTTTCCCAGGATGGTAGCTAATGGTGCAATCATAGTCCTTAATTAACTCCAACCAGCGCCGTTGCCTCATGTTCAGCTCCTTCTGAGTGTTGAAGTACTTGAGGCTCTTATGATCCGTAAATATCTCGCATTTAACCCCATAGAGATAATGCCTCCATATTTTCAGAGCATGCACGACTGCAGCCAACTCCAAGTCGTGAGTGGGGTAATTCACCTCGTGGGGCCTCAGTTGCCTCAACGCATAGGCTATAACCCTCTTATCTTGCATCAACACACACCCAAGACCTTGCTTTGAGGCGTCCGTATAGATCTCGTACTCCCCATGCTCTGAGGGCAATGCTAACACCGGGGCAGTAACTAGATGAGCCTTTAGCGTCTGGAAACTTTGCTCACACTCGTCTGTCCAATCGAACTTAACGTTCTTCTTGGTCAACGAGGTCATCGGCATAGCTATCTTTGAGAATCCCTTAATAAACCTCCGGTAATATCCTGCCAATCCCAGGAAACTCCTTATCTCCTTAACATTTGTAGGTCTAGGCCATTTGAAAACGGCATCAACCTTTCCGGGATCTACAGCAATCCCTTCTCCCGACACTACATGCCCTAAAAATCGGACTTGCTGCAACCAAAACTCGCATTTGGAGAATTTAGCATACAAATTCCTCTCCCTTAGGATCTGCAAAACAATCCTGAGATGCTCCTCATGCTCCTCCTGGTTCCGAGAATAAATCAGAATATCGTCTATGAACACCACCACAAATTTATCCAGGAATTCCCTGAATACTCGGTTCATCAAGTCCATAAATGTGGCTGGGGCATTAGTTAACCCAAATGGCATCACCAAAAATTCATAGTGACCATGTCGGGTTCGAAAGGCCGTCTTAGATATATCTCCCTCCTTAACCTTCAACTGGTGGTAACCTGACCTCAAATCAATTCTTGAAAATATTTGTGCCCCCTGCAATTGATCGAACAAATCGTCAATGCGAGGTAGCGGGTACCTATTCTTCATGGTCACCTTATTTAACTCCCTATATTCAATGCACATCCGGAGACTCCCGTCCTTCTTTTTCACAAACAGGATCGGTGCTCCCCAAGGTGACACACTCGGCCTTATAAATCCCTTCTCCAAGAGATCTTCCAATTGAACCTTCAGCTCCTTTAGCTCTGCCGGAGCCATTCGATATGACACCTTGGAAATTGGGACTGTCCCAGCTTCCAATTCAATTCCGAACTCCACCTCCCTATCCGGCAGTAACCCCGGTAAGTCTTCCGGGAATACATCCGGAAACTCACTCACTATTGGGGTTTGATCAAACGCAGGGACCTCGTTCTGCGTATCACTTCGCGTATCACTTGCCCATACTAGAATTCCCTCGTGCCCTCCTTGCAACAATCTCTTAGCTTACAGGGTCGAGACAATTGCTGGACTTCGTTCCATTTTCCTCATGCCGGTGAAACAACAATCCGGTCTCCCCTCCTTTTGGAACAAGACCTTCTTCTCATAGCACCGAATGTTGGCACCATGCTTCGACAACCAATCCATACCTAGGATGATATCAAATCCTCCCATCTCCATAACTATCAAATCAGCCAACATGACTTGCCCTTCTACTTCTATCGGATAGTCCTTCACCATCCGGCTACATTTGACTCTTCCCCCAGCGGGCGTTGACACAAGGACATCACAATCCAACAACTCGCTAGTTAAGGCATGTGTCTTGCAATATGCTGATGCAATGAATGAATGCGTGGCCCCTGAATCAAACATAACTAGGGCTTCCCCCTGGGGCAAAGGAAACTTACCTGCCACTACTCGGTTCTGGTTCTCCGCGTCCTCCGGAGTCATTGCATATAACCTCGCCTGTGTTGGGCCTCCTTGCCTCCTTGCATTGTTCTGCTGCGGGGGTCGGGGTGCTTGGTTTGTGCTGCCTGCACTCCTACAGTCTCTGGCGATGACCAGGCTTCCCACATTTAAAACATAAGCCCTGCCTACACTCCCCTGGATGTCTCTTGTTGCACTTGTTGCACAGAGGAAATTGATTCCCTCCGGCATTCTGAGCTCCACCAGGCCTCTGGTTCGGCCTCAGGTTCGACCTCTGATTCGGCCTCTGAGGCTGCCTCTATGATGACTCTGGCCTACTTTTCTTCCAGGGCATCTGCGATGTGGTTGGGTTGGAAGGAGCCTTCCTCTTCTGCTGGTCATGATAGGCTGCTATCCTCTGCAGTCCTCTCTCCACTATCACTGCCCGTTCAATCACTTCTGCCAGGGTTTTAAGATTATGGCTATACACCCTGTCATAGACCCGTGGGTGTAGCCCTTCTTCAAACTTTCGGGCCTTTCTTTCCTCATCTGGCACCAAGTACGGGGCAAACCGCACCAGTTCCATGAATCGGCCTGCGTACTGCTCCACCGTCATGGCTCCTTGGGTTAGGGTAGCGAATTCCCTTGCTTTCGCTTCCCGAGTCGTTCGTGGGAAATAACGATCTAGAAATTCTTGCTAGAACCTCTCCCAGGTTATGGGCTGCTCTCCCAGCTCCTGACCCAACAACACTTTCTCGGACTGCCACCACCTTTTGGCATCCCCTTGCAGCTTGAAGGTAGCATAACTTAACTTCTGGGCCTCGGTACACCCCAAGACCTCAAGTAGTTCTTTCATCTCCACCAGCCAATTTTCTGATAGTATGGCATCTCCCTTGCCGTTGTACGCTGGCGGGTGCTGGCGATTGAACTGATCGAACGTACACCCCTCCGGGCGTCCTCGGACCCCTTCAACATGGGCACCCGGCTGCTCGTGCTCGGCAACGAGCTGAACCATGTGCCTTAACACGTCCTCGGTGGTAACTCCGGGAGCCTCTGGCTCTTGGCTTCTTGTTGGTCTCCTAGGTGCCATCCTGCACTTCAAGGTTATCGTTCAGCTTAGAACAACCTCAACCTCAGAAATTTCTTATCGTACTAACCCTAAACGTGTTATCTCATGCTTTAGGGTTTAGGGTTCTACTTCGTTCCCTATGTTTTACGGCTCTACCCTCCGATCCTCTGATACCAACTTAACTGTCACGCCCCGAACGACATCCCGCAGGGACCGTGACAGCCGCGAGCTATTCCCCGGATGGCTCCAGCGTTCTTACTTATATTTTTTACTTGATTACGGCAGAAACGTACAGGATCGCGAGGGATTCGAGCTAAACTTACATAATCATGGTTCTCATTAAGGTTTCATACAAGACATAAATAACATATAAAAAGCCAACTAGTGACGATCAAGCCACTATCATCAAAAGTGTGAAACATAATTCTTGAACTTCTAGGTCAGGTAGTCCTCCTGACTCTCTTCACCTGGGGCATTTGGAATGACACAATTTTAAAAACATGAGTCAAAAAGACTCAGTAAGGGAAAGACATAAACTTAAAACATGCTCTTGTCTTATGCCCGCTTAATCATGAAAGAAAGAAACTTGATAAGTGATGCACATGCATGTCATGAATTATGCATATGCTCTTGCTTAGTTTCGGCCCCAGGCCCTTGAAAATCTTTCTTTCGTACTTGCTTGTAAAACTGGCCCTTGGCCCTTGAAACCACTTATTCGTACTTGTGCCTCTCTTGGCCTTTTCATAATTATTTCATATCTTTTATTAGTGGGCTCGCTCCATTTAACCCCTGAAGTCAGGGTTGTGCGTTCCCTTCGGAACCGTCCCCGAATTCCCTTGGAGACCTTACATATGGTCAGCTAGCGCACCTTCTCATTTGTCCTTCAGTGGCTAGACATGACCCTTGGAGGCACCACACCTTCTCAATGTCCTTCAGCGTGGTTTGCACAGCCTCGTGGATTCACCCATACTTCTCGCATTTGTCCTTCGGTATGGGAGTCCATCTTGATGGTACGGTACCGACCAGTGCCCCTTAACTTAACTTATCGTTTCATAAAACTTCTCATAGTCTTTCCATAAAATCATTGCATAAACTTTCTTCTTGAAAAATTCATGCAATGCACATGTCATGTCATGCTTGATTAAAATTCATGCTTTTTCATGAAACGATGCAGTGTGTCATTCCAGTTTTGAAAAAGAAACACTTACTGTCCACTTACAGTTGGTCTTCTTTGGTCGTGTATAAAGACACGTGGATCGCCTACAAGCGATTTAAATATTTCTTAGACTTTAAGAATAGTACGTAATCATTAAATATTTGCATTTTTGGAATTGGTCATCAACCAAAGATATATATATATCACTGAAATTCATTTAATCATTTAAAATATTTTATTTATTCTTTTCCTTAACAAATATTCAAAACTTAGTTTATTAAATCATTAATATTTTTATTGAAATAAAAATATATTTATCCATGTACATGCCTCGATTAGGGTTTAATTAATACCCACAGATTTAGAATTAAACCTAAGTCTCTTATTATTACATGTACTCCATTAAAACCTTATATTAAACTATTAGTAAATTAATCATGATTAAATCTTAACTTGGACTTTAAACCTCAATTAATCCCGGGTACTGACCCTAACTAGGGTTCCAAATAATATTTCATTACATGATCACAGTTCTTCAATATTTATTCCAACTTGCCTAACCCTAATTTCCTTATCCATCACAATGATAATCCATAAATCATAAATTGTACTTAGGGTTTCATTTTATTGTAACACTCGGCTATTACCATTTTATGCACCCTTTAGTCACAACTTTAACTCCAATGGTGATCTCATCCTCCATTCAACAATTTCACAACCTAATATCTATAAATCAAAACACCAATACAATATATCATGCTCATGACATTCGGCCAACACATGTTTTCACCCAAACGATTAAGTTTCTTTTGTTTCTTTCAATATGCATGCATCTAATACCTAACATAATCATCTACCATTCATTGGGTCATAAATCTTGCACATATCATGGCCAATGCCCAGATTTAAATATATACAAAACTATACATGAAATCCTAAGCATCCCATATTCGGCCATACCTCAACATGTCACCTTTTTCATGCTAAAAATTATAACATGCATATCCTTTGCATTTGTGACCTAACTAGCATGCATACACTTTATCTCTTCATCAAATATTTTCATTAACATTAGATCCACACTTTATACACACTAACATCCATAGATCTAAGCAAAATAATCAACTTTCATCAAACCAACACATCAAGACTTAGATCTAGCTTCCTTTAACATGCATTGTTCTCCATTTGCATTTTTCTTTACATTCAACCTTAGATCTAAGGTTTCCATGGTTAGATCTAGCATTTAAACAATCTAGGGTTCTTAAGCATTCAAGATCTAACAACATCAAGGCATATCACAACCTAAACTTCAAGATCTTATACATAAGCCATTCGGCCACTCATGCTAACCCAACAACATCACATTGGTCTTACCTTGTTGACTATCCAAGCTTGAGTACCTAGAAAATAAAATGCCTTAGGTTAGTATTTGTGAAACTTAAGGCAAGATCATCAATAGAACCAAGCTTACCTCAACCTTCACCAACTTTTCCTAAACTCCTCTTCCTTCAAAGTTTCGGTTCACCCTCCTTAGGAAATATTCAAGCTTGACTTGGAGAGCTAGTGTGGGTTCTTATGGGGGGTAAGAGAAAGTGGTAAGCTTGAAGAGAAATGAGGCAAATAGTTAGGGTTTTTCAAGGAAGAAATGAGATTGCACCAAGAGAGATTTAGCAACTACAAAAAGGTCTAAACTTGGCTTTTAGAATGGGATTTGGAAAGCAAGAAGAATGTGGTTTAGAGTGCAAGAGGAAAATGTGCAAACCTTGAATCCTAGGGGGTGGTTCGGCCAAGGCATGAAAATGGGAGAGAGTTTGAGAGAAATGCAACTTTCGGCCAAGGCAAGAAAATGGGAGAGAATGAAATGCATGAATGATTCGGCCAAGGCATTGCAATGAGAGGTGTGAGAGAATGAGTCTCCCAAGGAGAGTAAATGCTATGACACAAAACTTGAGAGGGTGAGTTGACAAGAGAGAGAAATCAAAAGGAAAAAGGGTGGAAGGGGGGGCCTTGGTCGACAATGCTTAAGCCTCCCCTCTCTCTTTCTTTCATCTTTTAATCACATCAAATCTTGTCTCCCTAGCATCGCTTGCATTTGAATTACTTCCTTCTCTCTCCTCACATGAATCCATCGACATTCCTCCTTCTCCCTTGCTTTTTCTCTTCTCTTTTACTACCATGTGTTGTCTTATCACTTCTTACACTTCTTACACCTCTTACACTTCACATGGCCTCACTTTATGGCTTTTCAATTTCACCTTATACCCCTTCACGTAAAAGCCATCCCTCTCCCTTGTTTGGCTGCTTTCCATCCAACCTAGTTACTTCCACATTAAATTGCAACCAACTTTCAACTTGGTTACTCTCTCTCACCTAACTTATCACTCATAAGCTCTCTTGCTTATCTAATCCATTCCAATAGCTTATCATCTCATAAGCATGATATCTTATCATATGATAATGGCCCTAGCCTATCTCTACAATAATCACAAAGACTTATCACCCTAAAAGTTTCCTAACCTATCATCATGCTTGCTTATCACTATGATAAGCAAGTGTGCTTATCATTTAAATCTTCTCTTAGACTTATCTCATTAATTCATAGCTTATCATTGAATATTCAAATGAAAATTCTATTACTAATCTAGGCCACATGGTAATAATACATGTCACATATGAAAGATATAAAAATATTCAATCCATGTCTTCAAAAGAATTTCATGATTTAATTCATTAATCATTTTCGGCTTATATAAAGAAATCATAAATCATAATTCAAATTCTATGGTCCATGAAACATATTAAGTAAATGAAAAATATAAATTCGTAAGAGAGAAACTTACTTGCAAATTTCGGCTCCTAAAATAAATATAATTTAATCTTTGCATAAAAATGGCATTAAAATTATTTAAGAGATTTTATGGAATAAAATCCCATTTTAATCGAAATACCATAACATAAGGATTAGGCCATACATTGGCCAAAAACATGGCCCCATGATGAAATAAAAGCTATTACATTGGAAAATAAAAGATAATACATAAGAAATAACGTAGGAGAAAATCGGGGTCTCACATTGTTAGGCTTAAAAGAGGTTTTGGTTTTGTTTTCCTTTTTGACGAGCTACACAAATTGTCTTTCTCAAAAGTAAGGTCAGACAAAACCGAACCACGATCCTTTTTAGCTAGTTTTGAAATAAATTTCATGCTTGCATGAGCAAGCTTTCTATGTCACAATCAACTATCCTTGTCACTTATAGAGAAAAAACATTTTACATTTTTAGAAGAAATGCTCTCTAAATGAACAATGTACACATTTTCAAATCTATGTCCAACAATCAATGCTTTCTTTTTTTCAATGTTTTCAACAAGATATATTGATAATTCAAAATGACTCGGTTTCTCTTGTCACATGATTGAAAGATACTTAAAGAGATTATGCTTTAAACTATCAACAAGAAATACATTCTCAATTATGAGATTAGGATATATACCAATGATACCAACACGGAGTATATTTTATTTGACATTGTCACCATAAGTAACCGAACATTTTCTCTTTAGTCAAAGAGAGTTAGACCAACTCTTGTCTCCGATCATGTGCTTGGAGCATCCATATTGAACTTCAAGCACAACTGCGAAAACAATCATCTTTTGGTTTTTGGTACCCAAATCTTTTTGGGTCCATTAATGTTAGAAATCACTTCCTTCACATTGTCTTTTTGGATCCACACAAACTTAATGCTATGAGTGGATTTCTTTCTCGTTGGACAAGTGTGTGAAATGTGTCCACTCTTTCCACAAAAGTTGCACAATACAAATGATGGAAGATGATATTGTAATCATATTTGAGTATAGCTTTTGGTTCTTCATTGAATTATAACCAATCCCACTTTTGTTGAAACAACATTTTTGAGAACCAAGTAAAATATCAAGGTTTCTTTTTCCTTGAGTGAATTTTGCAAGATCTTTAGTGAGAGAGTCAACTTTCTTTTTTAAATCATTGTTTTCAGATTTCAAATCATTTGACTCTTCTTGCAAGACATTTTCATTTTCTTTTGTGACTCTTGCAAGATTCTCTCCAAGAGAAACAACTTGAATTTTCAAAGATTCATTCTCTTTTGCAATACTTTCAAGATTCTTTTTGAGAGAACAATATTTTAAAAATATTCTTTTTAGTTCAAGGTATTGTTCATTAAACGCATCTTACAATTCATCAAATGAAAAACATTCAGTAAGTGAAGATTGTACCTCATCCTCGCTTTCCTTTGCTATCAAACAAATGTTTGCAATTTCCTCTTCTTCACTAATAGAGACGATTTCTCTTTTTCCTTTTCCTTCATCCTCATCGCTCTTTACTTGATCTATCTCATGGGTCATGAGAGATCCCATGAGCTCATCCAGGGAGAGCTTCGTCAAGTCCTTAGCTTCTTGAATTGCAGTGACCTTGGGTTCCAAGCTTTAGGAAGACACCTGAGAATCTTTCTTACCATTTCATCATTAGTGTACTATTTATCAAGTGATTTAAGCCCGTTAATGATATCAGTAAAACGAGTAAACATAGAAAATATAGATTCATCAGTTCTCATCTTAAAAAGCTCATAGCTATGAACAAGCATACTAATATTATTTTCTTTAACTTGATTCGTACCTTCATGAGTTACTTGAAGTTTGTCCAAAATTTGTTTCACGGTATCACAACCAGAAACACGATTAAATTCATTCGAATCAAGTGCACAATACAAAACATTCATAGCTTTGGAATTTAAGGACATAAGTTTTAAATCAGCACCATCCCATTCATTTTCATCTTTCAACACACCTTCATTGTCTCTAGGATGTTTAGGACCATTTGAGATAATTCTCCACAATTCATAGTACACGGCTTGGATGTAAATCTTCATCCTTGCCTTCCTATAGTTATAACAAGTTCCATTAAACAAAGGTGGCCTATTAGTGGATTGACCTTCAGCTAAGGAGGTACTGACAAGGGTTGTCATAGATAGAGATATTAAATCTCAGCTCTCATACCAATTCAAAGTCTAAATAACAACCCAAGAGGGGGGTGAATTGAGTTTTACAAAAACTTACCCATTTTTCAATTAAAACACAGATCTGGAAAATGCTATTTCTCTAAGGATAAAAAAGCAGATCTGAATATACTAAATGATAATCTAAATATAAACAATTAATGATAAGGCATAAAACTCTACAAGTATGAATATGAAATGATTAATGAGAGAGATAGAGTTAAGAAATGACACCGTAGTTTTTAGGTGGTTCGGCCAAACACGTGCCTACGTCCACCCCCAAGACAATTGACTTCCTTGGGCTTCCTCCACTATTCTCCAAATAGCGAATACACCTTAGCTTCCCGGGTGCTAAGGAACGTTTACAAAGCGTTTTGCGAGCTCACGCTTCAACTCTCACAAAACCTCACAACCTAGAGGATTTCTTCTACTCTCACAAGTAGGACCAAGTGTTTTCCCAACACTCAACAAGTGTTCACACAACACTCAAGTATTTTCCACAAGATGGATACAAAGGAATTACAAAGAATGACTCTCTAAGCCGAATATGCCAATGAAAAGCTCAAATCATATGGAATGGCTCTCTAAGCCAAATTAGCAAGTGGAAGCTTAATAGAGTGCAAGAAGATAAGATTTTAAAAGGAAATCTAGAGTTTGGAAGATATGAGCACAAGCCTTTTAGGTAGATGTGATTTTCTTAGGTAGATGTGATTTTCCCTCTTCTTCAAATAGCTTTCTCTCTCTAGAAGTTAGGGCAAAGTGAGTTTGCAAGTGGGTTGTCCCTTCTTCAAGAAATCTCTCTCTCTTTGGAGGCAAGGTCATCAATGATGAACAATAGAAGAGTATTGAACAATGGGCTTCGATCTTGGAAGAATCAGCAAATGAAAACTTTAGATCTAGCTTTCTCTCTCTTTGGAAGGATAGATGTTGAATGATGCCTTTGAAGGTTGGGTTGTCAATGATGAGCAAGAGGAGAAGCTTTGACAATGAGAGCTCCGGACTTGAAGAAATCAGCAAATGGAAAATTCTTTAGATCTTGGCTTTTCTCTCTCTGGATATTGCGATGATGGTCGAGTTTCTTCTTTCTCTCCCCATCTTGTTATTCTTATAGTCCTTAGGTATTCAACGGTCATTAAGGGTCTTCTTGTAAAGATAGAGTGTCGTTGGAGGGTTTAAAAGACATTTGAATCATTAAATGAGAGCTGGCGTCGTTTTCGGGAAAACTGAAATTTCGCACAATGTGTCGCCACATTGATTGTATGTGCTGACACATTGAACTTGGTCCTGAAATGTAAACTCTCGGGTGTTAGTTCAATGTGACGACACTATGGTCCAATGTGTCGATACTTCCAACACTTAGTCATAAAAATCGTTTTGAAGGCTAGAAAACCAAAACTCTCGGGTGTTAGTTCAATGTGTCGACACTTCCAACACTTAGCAAAAAAAATCATTTTGAATGCCATAAAATGCAAACTCTCGGGTAGTATTTCAATGTGTCGACACTATGGTCCAAGAGGTTGAGAAAGGTCGAAAATGTCTCAGAAGTCTCTAAGGGTAGTTTTGGCATTTTACATAAAACGTTAGGGTAAAAATGACCAAAAGGGAAACATAATTACATGTATGTGTAAAGCATGAAAAATAGATGAGGGAGCCCAAGTTTTAGTCCAATCAGAGTAGGTTTAGGGGCTCAAATCACAAAGCTCATTTAGAGCCCTAATTGGATTTTACGCTCGTTAACTCTAAAGGAGCCCAGAACACTTTGAAACTTTAGGGATAGACCTAATAAAGTCTAAATAGGCCCAATGAGACTTCATTTGAATATTTAGGGTAGATTTAATATTTAATTATAAATTTCATGTTTAATTCTGCAATTAGTATTATTAAAGAAAAAAGTTTATTAATTCTTTATTTAAAGAAAAAGGTCTATTAATTTGAAATCATATGACATAGAATCTGATTGAGTATTTTAAATTTAGTTTGTGGATTTAATTTCTAGAGTTTGTAACTTGAATTATTCATGCATTAAAGTTTACAAGTATTTTATTGATTAATATTTTCAGGTTATGTCATGGGATGATTGGATGTGTACTTTGCACATGAATGATATTCGTGCATTGATTGCAATAGGAAAACAAATGTGAGGAATCTTCATGTCTGCAAGGTGATTCCCGAAGAAAGAGCGACGATATCGAGCACATGAGGAGAGTGCAACCCCCCACTACGGGAAATGGGTGGGCTTCTTCTAGGCGCCATGTCGTCGTTTTTAAAGGTCCTAGTGTAGGTGGCACGAGACAGTCCCATGAGGAGAGGAGGGACACCCAACCCGACTATGGGGATGTGTGAGACCCCGATTTTCCCCTACGTAATTGCTTATGTATTATTTTATTTTTCCAATGTAATAGTTTTATTTCTTAATGGGGCTATGTTTTGGCCAATGTATGGCCTAATTTCTTATGTTATGGTATTTCGATTAAAATGGGATTTTATTTCATAAAATCTCTTTAAATAATTAATATGCCATTTTAATGCAAGTACAAATTATATTATGATAAGAGCCGAAATTTGCAAGTAAGTTCCTCTTTTACAAATTGATATTTTTCATTTATCTACTATGATTCATGGGCCATATAATTCGAATTATGCTTTAATAATTTCCTTGTATAAGCCGAAATTATTAATAGATTAAATAATGAAATTCTTTTGAATACATGGATTAAATATTGTATGTGACATGTAAGATTATGATGTGTTCTATATTATTAATAGAATTTCCATATGAATATTCAAATGATAAGCTATGTAGTTATGTGATAAGTTTAGAAATGATTTAATTGATAAGCACACTTGCTTATCATAGTGATAAGCAAGCATGATAAGCTAGGAAACCTTTAGAGTGATAAGGCCTTGTGATTATTGTAGAGATAGGCTAAGGCCATTATCACATGATAAGATATCATACTTGTAAGGTGATAAGCTATTGGAATGGATAGATAAGTAAGAGAGCTTATAAAGTGATAAGTTAGGAGAGAATGAAACTAAGTTGAAAGTTGGTTGCCATTTAATGTGGAAGTAACTAGGTTGGTTGAAAAGCAACCAAACTAAGTGAGACACAAGCCATCTACGTAAATGCTATGGGATGAATTTGAAAAAAAAAAGCCAAAGCAAGGCCATGTGAAGTGTAAGAGATGTGTAAGTTGTGTAAGATGATAAGACAACACATGGATGCAAAAGAGAAGAGAAAAGCAAGGGAGAGGAAGGCATTTACGTTGGAATGCATGTGAGGAGAGAGAGAAGGTATTCAAATGCAAAACAAGCTTTTGGAAGACAAGTGATGTGAGATAAAAAGGTGAAAGGAAATAAAAAGAGAGAGAGAAGACTTAGACCTTTGCTTGGTCGGCCAACACCCCCCATTCATCCCCTCTTCCTCTTTCTTTTTCTCTCTTGTCAACTCACCCTCTCAAGCCTTGTGTCATAGCATTTACTCCCCTTGGGAGACTCAATCTCTCACATCTCTCTTGCAAATGCCATGACCGAAATTCACATCTCACCCCACACTCCAATTCTTCCTCATTTGGCCGAACCCCTCATTGCTCTCAACTCTCTCCCATTTTCAAGTCTTGACCGAATCTTACACTCAAGAGTTCAAGGTTTGTGCATTTCATCTTGCCTCTAAACCACTTCCATCTAGCTTGCCAAAACCCATTCCAAAAGCCAAGTAAATCTCTCCTTTTTGTTGACAAATCCTACCATGAAAACCTAGCCATTTGACACCATTATTCTTCAAACTTACCATGTCCTCTTCACCACTATAGAGTTTCTTTTAAACCAAGCTTGGTCATTTCTAAGGAGGGTGGACCGAATCTTTGAAGGAGGAGAAGGATAGGAAGAGTTGGTAAAGAGTAAAGGTAAGATTAGTCATTGATGTTCTTGCCTTAAACATCATAAGTACTAACCATAGATGTTTTATTTTCTAGGTGCTCAAGCTTGGACAAACAACAAGGTAAGGCTAAAATGATTTTGTTGGGTTAGCATGAGTGGCCGAATGGACTATGTATAAGATCTTGAAGTTTTATTTTGATAGATGCCTTGATGTTGTTAGATCTTGGATGCTTAGGAACCCTAGGTTGTTTACATGCTAGATCTAACCATGGAAGCCCTAGATCTAAGGTTGTATGTGAAGAAAAAGGCAAATGAAGAACAATGTATGCTAAAGGAAGTTAGATCTAAGTTTTGATATGTTGGGTTGATGAAAAATGATATCTTTGTTTAGATCTATGGATATTAGTGTGAATAAAGAGTAGATCTATTGTTGATGGAATTATTTGATAAAAAGGATTAAGTGTATGCATGCTAGTTAGGTCACAAATGCAAAGGATATGCATGATATGATTTTTAGCATGAAAAGGATACATTTTGGGGTAAGGCCGAAAATAAGCTATGTGGATTTTCATGTATAGTTTTGAATATGTGTAGATTTGGACATTGGCCTTTAACATGTGCAAGATTTATGACCTTAAATGCATAGTAGATGATTATGTTAAGTATTGGAAGCATGCATGTTGAAGGAAATAAAGGAAAACTAATCATTGGGTAAAAACATGTGTTGGCCGAATGCCATGAGTATAGTGTATGGTAATGGTGCTTTGAATTATAGATATTAGGTTGTGAAATTGTTGATTGGAGGATGGGATCACCCTTGGAGAAAAAGTTGTGATTTAATTGGTGCATAAATGGTAGTGGCCGAAAGTTGCAAGAAAAATTAACCCTAAGTGCAATTCATGATTTATGTATGTTCATTGTTGTGTTGGATAAGAAATTAGGGTTAGGCTAGTTGGAATAATGTTGTAGAGCTATGATCTTTTATTAAATATTATTGGAACCCTAGTTAAGTTTTACTCGGGTTTTTATTTGAGGTTTAAAGTCTAAGTTAAGATTTAATCATGAATAATTTATTAATAGTTAGATATAAGGTTTAATGTAGTACGTGTAATAAAAAGAGACTTAGGTTTAAATCTAAACCTATGAGTATTATTTAACCCTAATCGAGACATGTACACGGATAAATATATTTTTATTTCAATAAAAATATTAATGATTTAATAAGCTACGTTTTGAATATTTAAGGAAAAGAATAAAATAATTATTTTTTTAATTAAATAAATTTCAGTGATATGTATATATAGATATATATATATATATCTTCGATTGATGACTGATTTCAAAAGAAATGATTTCATAATTCTTAAAGTCTAAAAGAATATTTGAATCGCTTGTAGGCGATCCACGTGTCTGTATATACGAACAAGAAGACCAAGAGTAAGTGGAATAGTAAGTGGATACTGTAAGTGTACAGTAAGTATTTCTTTTCAAAACTGGAATGACACACTGCATCGTTTCATGAATAAGCATGAATTTTAAGAAAGCATGACATGATATGAATTTCATGAACAAGCATGAATTTTAAGCAAGCATGACATGACATGTGCATTGCATGAATTTTTCAAGAAGAAAATTATGCAATGATTTTTATGGAAAGAATACGAGAAGTTTTATGAAACGATAAGTTAATATAAGGGGCACCGGTCGGTACCGTACCATCAAGTTGGACTCCCATACCGAAGGACATTTATGAGAAGGATGGGTGAATCCAAGAGGCTGTGCAAGCCACACTGAAGGACAGTGAGAAGGTGTGGTGCCTCCAAGGGTCGTGTCTAGCCATCAGGCCCGGGGCCACTTCAAGGGCTAGCTCGACCAGATGTAAGGTCTCTAAGGGAATTCGGGGACGGTTCCGAAGGGAACGCACAACCCTGACTTCAGGGGTCAAATGGAGCGAGCCCACAAGTAAAAGACATGAAATAATTATGATAAGGCCAACAAGGGCACAAGTACGAAAGAAAGATTTTTTAAGGGCCAAGGGCCAATTTTACAAGCAAGTATGAAAGAAAGTGGTTTTCAAGGGCCTGGGGCCGAAAACACTAAGCAAGAGCATATGCATAATTCATGATCACGCATATGCATCAGTTATTAAGTTTTCTTTCTTTCATGATTAAGCAAGCATGAGTCAAGAGCATGATTTTAAGTTTTATGTTTTTCCCTTACTGAGTCTTTTTGACTCACGTTTTTAAAACTGTGTCATTCCAGATGTATCAGGTGAAGAGAGTCAGGAGGACTACCTGACCTAGATGCCCAAGATGTTAAGTTCCGCATTTTGTTGATAGTGACATGAGCGTCACTAACTGGGTTCTAATATGTTTAAATATTTGTTTTGTATGAATTTAATGAGAACCCTGATTATGTAAGTATTTGCTCAAACCCCTCGCGATCCTGTACGTTTCCGCCGTAATCAAGTAAGAAAATAAGTAAGAACGCTGGAGCCATCCGGGGGATAGCTCGCGGCTGTCACGGTCCCTGCGGGATGCCGTTCGGGGCGTGACAGTTAAGTTGGTATCAGAGCATCGGAGGGTAGAGTCGTAGAACATAGGGAACGAAGTAGAACCCTAAACCCTAAAGCATGAGATAGCACGTTTAGGGTTAAGTATGATGAGAATTTATGAGGTTGAGGTTGTTCTAAGCTGAACGATAACGTTGAAGTGCAGGATGGCACCTAGGAGGCCAACAAGAAATCAAGAGTCTGAGGCTCCCGGAGTTACTACCGAGGATGTGTTAAGGCACATGGCTCAGCTAGTTGCCGAGCACGTGCAGCCGGGTGCCCATGCTGAAGGGGCCCGAGGACGCCCTGAGGGGTGTACGTTCGATCAGTTTAACCGCCAGCACCCGCCAGCGTACAACGGCAGGGGAGATGCCATACTAGCAGAAAATTGGCTGGTGGAGATGAAAGAGCTACTTGAGGTCTTGGGGTGTACCGAGGCCCAAAAGTTAAGTTATGCTACCTTCAAGCTGCAAGGGGATGCCAAAAGGTGGTGGCAGTCCGAGAAGGTGTTGCTGGAACAGGAGCTGGGAGAGCAGCCCATAACCTGGGAGAGGTTCCAGCAAGAATTTTTAGATCGTTATTTCCCACGGAGGACCCGGGAAGCGAAGGCAAGGGAATTCGCTACCCTAACCCAAGGAGCCATGACGGTGGAGCAATACGCAGGCCGATTCATGGAGCTGGTGCGGTTTGCCCCGTACTTGGTGCCCGATGAGGAAAGGAAGGCCCGAAAGTTTGAGGAAGGGTTACACCCACGGGTCTATGACAGGGTGTATAGTCATAACCTTAAAACCCTGGCAGAGGTAATTGAACGGGCAGTGATAGTGGAGAGAGGACTGCAGAGGATAGCAGTCTATCATGACCAGCAAAAGAGGAAGGCTCCTTCCAACCCAACCATTCCGCAGATGCCCTGGAAGAAAAGTAGGCCAGAGCCGTCACAGAGGCAGCCTCAGAGGTCGAACCAGAGGCCGAACCCGAGGCCAAACCAGAGGCCTGGTGGAGCTCAGAATGCCGGAGGAAATCAGTTTCCTCTGTGCAACAAGTGTAACAAGAGACACCCTGGGGAGTGCAGGCAGGGCTTATGTTTCAAATGTGGGAAGCCTGGTCACTTCGCCAGAGACTGTAGGAGTGCAGGCAGCTCAAACCAAGCACCCCGACCCACGCAGCAGGACAATGCAAGAAGGCAGGGAGGCCCAACACAGGCGAGGTTATATGCAATGACTCCGGAGGACGCGGAGAACCAGAACCGAGTGGTGGCAGGTAAGTTGCCTTTGCCCCAGGGGGAAGCCCTAGTTCTGTTTGATTCAGGGGCCACGCATTCATTCATTGCATCAGCATATTGCAAGACACATGCCTTAAATAGTGAGTTGTTGGATTGTGGTGTCCTTGTGTCAACGCCCGCTGGGGGAAGAGTCGAGTGTAGCCGGATGGTGAAGGACTATCCGATAGTAGTAGAAGGGCAAGTCATGTTGGCTGATTTGATAGTTATGGAGATGGGAGGATTTGATGTCATCCTAGGTATGGATTGGTTGTCGAAGCATGGTGCCAACATTCGGTGCTATGAGAAGAAGGTCGTGTTCCAAAAGGAGGGGAGACCGGATTGTTGTTTTACCGGTATGAGGAAGATGGAACGAAGGCCAGCAATTGTCTCGGCCCTGCAAGCTAAGAGATTGTTGCAAGGAGGGCACGAGGGAATTCTAGTATGGGCAAGTGATACGCGAAGCGATACGCAGAACGAGGTCCCTGCATTTGACCAAACCCCAATAATGACTGAGTTTCCGGATGTATTCCCGGAAGACCTACCGGGGTTACCGCCGGATAGGGAGGTGGAATTCGGAATTGAATTGGAAGCTGGGACAGTCCCAATTTCCAAGGTGCCGTATCGAATGGCTCCGGCAGAGCTAAAGGAGCTGAAGGTCCAGTTGGAAGATCTCTTGGAGAAGGGATTTATAAGGCCGAGTGTGTCGCCTTGGGGAGCACCGATCCTGTTTGTGAAAAAGAAGGACGGAAGTCTCCGGATGTGTATTGATTATAGGGAGTTGAATAAGGTGACTGTGAAGAATAGGTACCCGCTACCTCGCATTGACGATTTGTTCGATCAATTGCAGGGGGCACAAATATTTTCAAGGATTGATTTGAGGTCAGGTTACCACCAGTTGAAGGTTAAGGAGGGAGATATATCAAAGACGGCCTTTCAGACCCGATATGGTCATTATGAATTTTTGGTGATGCCGTTTGGATTAACTAATGCCCCGGCCGCATTTATGGACTTGATGAATCGAGTGTTCAGGGAGTTCCTGGATAAATTTGTGGTGGTGTTCATAGACGATATTTTGATTTATTCTCGGAACCAGGAGGAGCATGAGGAGCATCTCAGGATTGTTTTGCAGATCCTAAGGGAGAAGAAGCTGTATGCTAAATTCTCCAAGTGCGAATTTTGGTTGCAGCAAGTCCGATTTTTAGGGCATGTAGTGTCGGGAGAAGGAATTGCTGTAGATCCCGGAAAGGTTGATGCGGTTTTCAAATGGCCTAGACCTACAAGTGTTAAGGAGATAAGAAGTTTCCTGGGATTAGCAGGGTATTACCGGAGGTTTATCAAGGAATTTTCAAAGATAGCTATGCCAATGACCTCGTTGACCAAGAAGAACGTTAAGTTCGATTGGACAGACGAGTGTGAGCAAAGTTTCCAGACGCTAAAAGCTCATCTGGTTACTGCCCCGGTGTTAGCATTACCTTCGGAACATGGGGAGTATGAGATCTATACAGACGCCTCAAAGCAAGGTCTTGGGTGTGTGTTGATGCAAGATAAGAGGGTTATAGCCTATGCATCGAGGCAACTGAGGCCCCACGAGGTGAATTACCCCACTCACGACTTGGAGTTGGCTGCAGTCGTGCATGCTCTGAAAATATGGAGGCATTATCTCTATGGGGTTAAGTGCGAGATATTTACGGACCATAAAAGCCTCAAGTACTTTAACACTCAGAAGGAGCTGAATATGAGGCAACGACGCTGGTTGGAGTTGATCAAGGACTATGATTGCACCATTAGCTACCATCCTGGGAAAGCTAACGTGGTGGCTGATGCTTTAAGCCGGAAGTCGGCAGAAACAAGTGCCGTAGAGGTAGTGGCTAAGGAGATCATGGAGGATCTAAAAAGAGAGGAGATCACGCTTGTATTGGCCGACCGGTATGTTTCCATCGCAGGGCTGTCATTGCAACCATCGCTGGAGGAGCGAATCTGTGAAGCCCAGAAGAGCGATGCGGTGATAATAGGTATTAGGGAAAGGATTGAGAAGAATAATGATCCCGATTTTGAGGATAGGAATGGAGTGCTGAGGTACCGGAGTAGGATATGTGTCCCTGGTGATGGGGGAATCAAGGAGTTGATTTTGGCAGAGGCGCATACTACGCCCTATACCATCCACCCTGGAGGAACGAAGATGTATCAAGACATCAAGAAAGTTTACTGGTGGCCGAATATGAAGAGAGAGATAGCGGAGTATGTCGCTCGATGCCTGACTTGTCAGAGAGTGAAAGCAGAGCACCAGAGGCCAGCAGGAACATTGAAGCCTCTGGAGATCCCTGAATGGAAGTGGGAAGGAATAGCCATGGATTTTGTAGTAGGGCTACCGAGAACGACAGCTGGCTACGATGCAATATGGGTAGTAGTGGACCGATTGACCAAGTCAGCCCACTTTCTGCCCATCAGGGTGAAGTATACCCCGGAAAGGCTAGCTGAAGTTTATCTCCAAGAAATTGTGAGGCTCCATGGCATACCAAAGAGCATAGTGTCGGATAGGGATCCGAGATTTACGTCAAGGTTTTGGAAAAGGTTGCAGGAGTCCCTAGGCACTAAGTTGAATTTTAGCACTGCTTTCCACCCACAGACGGATGGCCAATCGGAGCGGACCATTCAAATTTTGGAAGACATGCTTCGAGCATGCGTCATTGACTTCAAAGGAAGCTGGGCTCAGTATTTGCCGCTAGCAGAGTTCGCATACAACAACAGTTTCCAATCGAGTATTGGCATGGCACCGTATGAAGCTTTGTATGGAAGGAGGTGTAGGTCGCCATTATATTGGGATGAAGTAGGAGAAGGAAGACTGTTGGGACCAGAGATGATTTTACAGACAAAAGAGAAGATTCGGTTGATAAAAGAAAGACTTATTACGGCCCAAAGTCGGCAGAAGAGTTATGCGGACAACCGGCGAAGAGAATTGGCCTTTGAGGAAGGAAGTAAAGTGTTTTTAAAGATTTCTCCAACAAAGGGGGTAGCACGATTCAGCTTCAACCCCGATTTATAGGACCTTTCGAGATCCTAGAGCGTGTTGGACCAATGGCGTATAGACTGGCCTTACCGCCATCAATTGCGGGAGTACATGATGTGTTCCACGTATTGCTTTTACGAAAGTATGTGTCAGACCCTACCCATGTGTTAGAATATGAGCCCTTACAAATTAAGGAAAACCTTACCTATGTGGAGGAGCCAGTAAGGATCATCGATAGAAAAGAGCGACAATTGCGGACCAAGGTGATACCGCTAGTGAAGGTTCTATGGAGGAATCATGGGGTAGAGGAGGCATCTTGGGAGTTGGAAAGTGATATGTACGAGAAGTACCCCCAGTTAAAAGGAGAATAGGATCCGAATGTTTACTTCCCTCCCTATTGATTGAATGTTTGGCTTGTATGAGTATTATTGTCTGATATTTGTGTTTGACTTCCTTACATAAAGAATGCTAAATTCTTTGTGATACATGATGATATTTTTGTATATATACATGACTGACCGTTGCATTATGTTGTCAGATGCCGCCGAGTAGTCGACCCCCTCGTTCCCAGCATTCGGGAACACCTTCTCAGAGAAGGATGACAGCACCCGAGTATCGAAGCCTGTTCAGGGTTAATCATAGAACCCAAGGTTCGACGAGACAGTCGGGAAGCCATGAGGCTCCGACTCACGCATCACATGAGACGGATAGAGGGGACCCCCGAGGAGCGTACCAAACCCACGTAACGTATTGGCAACAAGGTATGGCGGGGACATACCAGCCCCCGCCACCCCCGGCACCTGACCAACCTGGACCTTCCAGGTGGGGTCAACCCTTATCTCCAGATTGTTCTGGATACCTGGAGGGTATTTATTGGCTAGAGTCGCCAATAAACGCCATTCCCTTAAGGACCATGTTACCCGAAGACTTTGAGGAAGATCCGGAAGAGGATCCGGAAGAGGATCCGGAAGAAGACCCCATGGAACAACATCCGATACCTAGTGAGACTAGAGAACGATCCCAAGAACGACCTAGGCGTAGTAACTCGAGACGTGAGTGTACACCTAGGCGATGTAACAAGAACCGACACCGTCGAAGAGTTAGGGCTCAAGACGCTGGATCGGAGACCCACTTTTCGTCACAGGAAGTAGAGTCTAGACCTAGGTTTCATGGACCACCCGAGAACGTCATCCATGACCCTAGTCTAGAGGAACCAAGTCAAGGAATCAGATCGCACTCTTGGACGGGGAGTAATTCCCCAGATCGTGTTTACCAGGGAGAGATTAGTAGTGGGACAAGCACTAATGTTCGTCCCAATCCCCATTGTCCTACACCTACGCAATCAGGGCAAAATTTCTGGTGGTAAAAGAAATTCCGAGGTCGGAATTTTTATAAGGAGGGGAGAATGTGAGACCCCGATTTTCCCCTACGTAATTGCTTATGTATTATTTTATTTTTCCAATGTAATAGTTTTATTTCTTAATGGGGCTATGTTTTGGCCAATGTATGGCCTAATTTCTTATGTTATGGTATTTCGATTAAAATGGGATTTTATTTCATAAAATCTCTTTAAATAATTAATATGCCATTTTAATGCAAGTACAAATTATATTATGATAAGAGCCGAAATTTGCAAGTAAGTTCCTCTTTTACAAATTGATATTTTTCATTTATCTACTATGATTCATGGGCCATATAATTCGAATTATGCTTTAATAATTTCCTTGTATAAGCCGAAATTATTAATAGATTAAATAATGAAATTCTTTTGAATACATGGATTAAATATTGTATGTGACATGTAAGATTATGATGTGTTCTATATTATTAATAGAATTTCCATATGAATATTCAAATGATAAGCTATGTAGTTATGTGATAAGTTTAGAAATGATTTAATTGATAAGCACACTTGCTTATCATAGTGATAAGCAAGCATGATAAGCTAGGAAACCTTTAGAGTGATAAGGCCTTGTGATTATTGTAGAGATAGGCTAAGGCCATTATCACATGATAAGATATCATACTTGTAAGGTGATAAGCTATTGGAATGGATAGATAAGTAAGAGAGCTTATAAAGTGATAAGTTAGGAGAGAATGAAACTAAGTTGAAAGTTGGTTGCCATTTAATGTGGAAGTAACTAGGTTGGTTGAAAAGCAACCAAACTAAGTGAGACACAAGCCATCTACGTAAATGCTATGGGATGAATTTGAAAAAAAAAAGCCAAAGCAAGGCCATGTGAAGTGTAAGAGATGTGTAAGTTGTGTAAGATGATAAGACAACACATGGATGCAAAAGAGAAGAGAAAAGCAAGGGAGAGGAAGGCATTTACGTTGGAATGCATGTGAGGAGAGAGAGAAGGTATTCAAATGCAAAATAAGCTTTTGGAAGACAAGTGATGTGAGATAAAAAGGTGAAAGGAAATAAAAAGAGAGAGAGAAGACTTAGACCTTTGCTTGGTCGGCCAACACCCCCCATTCATCCCCTCTTCCTCTTTCTTTTTCTCTCTTGTCAACTCACCCTCTCAAGCCTTGTGTCATAGCATTTACTCCCCTTGGGAGACTCAATCTCTCACATCTCTCTTGCAAATGCCATGACCGAAATTCACATCTCACCCCACACTCCAATTCTTCCTCATTTGGCCGAACCCCTCATTGCTCTCAACTCTCTCCCATTTTCAAGTCTTGACCGAATCTTACACTCAAGAGTTCAAGGTTTGTGCATTTCATCTTGCCTCTAAACCACTTCCATCTAGCTTGCCAAAACCCATTCCAAAAGCCAAGTAAATCTCTCCTTTTTGTTGACAAATCCTACCATGAAAACCTAGCCATTTGACACCATTATTCTTCAAACTTACCATGTCCTCTTCACCACTATAGAGTTTCTTTTAAACCAAGCTTGGTCATTTCTAAGGAGGGTGGACCGAATCTTTGAAGGAGGAGAAGGATAGGAAGAGTTGGTAAAGAGTAAAGGTAAGATTAGTCATTGATGTTCTTGCCTTAAACATCATAAGTACTAACCATAGATGTTTTATTTTCTAGGTGCTCAAGCTTGGACAAACAACAAGGTAAGGCTAAAATGATTTTGTTGGGTTAGCATGAGTGGCCGAATGGACTATGTATAAGATCTTGAAGTTTTATTTTGATAGATGCCTTGATGTTGTTAGATCTTGGATGCTTAGGAACCCTAGGTTGTTTACATGCTAGATCTAACCATGGAAGCCCTAGATCTAAGGTTGTATGTGAAGAAAAAGGCAAATGAAGAACAATGTATGCTAAAGGAAGTTAGATCTAAGTTTTGATATGTTGGGTTGATGAAAAATGATATCTTTGTTTAGATCTATGGATATTAGTGTGAATAAAGAGTAGATCTATTGTTGATGGAATTATTTGATAAAAAGGATTAAGTGTATGCATGCTAGTTAGGTCACAAATGCAAAGGATATGCATGATATGATTTTTAGCATGAAAAGGATACATTTTGGGGTAAGGCCGAAAATAAGCTATGTGGATTTTCATGTATAGTTTTGAATATGTGTAGATTTGGACATTGGCCTTTAACATGTGCAAGATTTATGACCTTAAATGCATAGTAGATGATTATGTTAAGTATTGGAAGCATGCATGTTGAAGGAAATAAAGGAAAACTAATCATTGGGTAAAAACATGTGTTGGCCGAATGCCATGAGTATAGTGTATGGTAATGGTGCTTTGAATTATAGATATTAGGTTGTGAAATTGTTGATTGGAGGATGGGATCACCCTTGGAGAAAAAGTTGTGATTTAATTGGTGCATAAATGGTAGTGGCCGAAAGTTGCAAGAAAAATTAACCCTAAGTGCAATTCATGATTTATGTATGTTCATTGTTGTGTTGGATAAGAAATTAGGGTTAGGCTAGTTGGAATAATGTTGTAGAGCTATGATCTTTTATTAAATATTATTGGAACCCTAGTTAAGTTTTACTCGGGTTTTTATTTGAGGTTTAAAGTCTAAGTTAAGATTTAATCATGAATAATTTATTAATAGTTAGATATAAGGTTTAATGTAGTACGTGTAATAAAAAGAGACTTAGGTTTAAATCTAAACCTATGAGTATTATTTAACCCTAATCGAGACATGTACACGGATAAATATATTTTTATTTCAATAAAAATATTAATGATTTAATAAGCTACGTTTTGAATATTTAAGGAAAAGAATAAAATAATTATTTTTTTAATTAAATAAATTTCAGTGATATGTATATATAGATATATATATATATATCTTCGATTGATGACTGATTTCAAAAGAAATGATTTCATAATTCTTAAAGTCTAAAAGAATATTTGAATCGCTTGTAGGCGATCCACGTGTCTGTATATACGAACAAGAAGACCAAGAGTAAGTGGAATAGTAAGTGGATACTGTAAGTGTACAGTAAGTATTTCTTTTCAAAACTGGAATGACACACTGCATCGTTTCATGAATAAGCATGAATTTTAAGAAAGCATGACATGATATGAATTTCATGAACAAGCATGAATTTTAAGCAAGCATGACATGACATGTGCATTGCATGAATTTTTCAAGAAGAAAATTATGCAATGATTTTTATGGAAAGAATACGAGAAGTTTTATGAAACGATAAGTTAATATAAGGGGCACCGGTCGGTACCGTACCATCAAGTTGGACTCCCATACCGAAGGACATTTATGAGAAGGATGGGTGAATCCAAGAGGCTGTGCAAGCCACACTGAAGGACAGTGAGAAGGTGTGGTGCCTCCAAGGGTCGTGTCTAGCCATCAGGCCCGGGGCCACTTCAAGGGCTAGCTCGACCAGATGTAAGGTCTCTAAGGGAATTCGGGGACGGTTCCGAAGGGAACGCACAACCCTGACTTCAGGGGTCAAATGGAGCGAGCCCACAAGTAAAAGACATGAAATAATTATGATAAGGCCAACAAGGGCACAAGTACGAAAGAAAGATTTTTTAAGGGCCAAGGGCCAATTTTACAAGCAAGTATGAAAGAAAGTGGTTTTCAAGGGCCTGGGGCCGAAAACACTAAGCAAGAGCATATGCATAATTCATGATCACGCATATGCATCAGTTATTAAGTTTTCTTTCTTTCATGATTAAGCAAGCATGAGTCAAGAGCATGATTTTAAGTTTTATGTTTTTCCCTTACTGAGTCTTTTTGACTCACGTTTTTAAAACTGTGTCATTCCAGATGTATCAGGTGAAGAGAGTCAGGAGGACTACCTGACCTAGATGCCCAAGATGTTAAGTTCCGCATTTTGTTGATAGTGACATGAGCGTCACTAACTGGGTTCTAATATGTTTAAATATTTGTTTTGTATGAATTTAATGAGAACCCTGATTATGTAAGTATTTGCTCAAACCCCTCGCGATCCTGTACGTTTCCGCCGTAATCAAGTAAGAAAATAAGTAAGAACGCTGGAGCCATCCGGGGGATAGCTCGCGGCTGTCACGGTCCCTGCGGGATGCCGTTCGGGGCGTGACAGGATGAATAGAGAAGACACCGAGAAAACCTCAAGGAACAATATGATGAGCGAGTGCATTTCAAATGCATTACATGAATTCTTTGTATTGTTGTTATGTCATTTATAACTCGGATCATTGTCATTATGCTATTTATTTCGAAGCATGAGTTATATTAGTTTGAGCACGTCCTCTCTTCGACATTACTGAGTCAGTAGGACTCATCCCTTTCTTTTCTGGTGTTTGTACGCTATCCAATTATTGACAGAGCATGAGGGCTTTCGAGATCAGATGGATGGTTCAACCTTGGGACTTGGTTGCATACTGTCTAGAAGCTTAGTGTTGTATGGATTTACAGGGTGTTTGTTTTAATTTTGTGTTGGTGTTAAAAAAGATGTGGTATTAGAATTGGTGAAAGAGTGATAAAAGTAAAAGTAAAATTTTGAAGTGTGTTTGATAAAAGTAAAATTTTAACAAAATTTTAGTAAAATTTTAGTTTGGCAAATGCCATGTTATTAAGAAGCAAGGATATGTATTTGTCTTTTTGTACGATTAGGTAGTTTGTTATACCTTGTTGATGGGATATGTGATACGGAAGAGTTTATTTTTCTTATAGTATAATTTTATATTTCATACACTTATTGTGCCGATAACGAGTATGTTTTTGCATGTATAATTTTAAGTTTAAAACTTTTTAAGTATAGTTTTCTATGTGATGACTTTTGGCTCCGGCTAGCTAGATAAATATGTTTATACTTCGTAGTCTTTAAAAAGGATTGTGTGGGTCCAGTATTTTATTAATAGTCTACACTTTTAACTTTTAGTAAACTAATTTCTTTATTTCAATGAAATTATATTTTAAACTTTTGAAACCTCTCTATATCATTCTTTAACTAAACCGTTTTACCATTGACTTTTCCGCTTTAAACCTAGTAAGGGTATTTTAATCATTCGAACACCTAAGAGAATTTACGTGTCGTAACCCCACCATGTGTGCATTATATTACTATAAAGAGAGCCTAGGGGCCAGTACAAACACTGGACGTGACAAGAAATGTCAAATCTAAATATTATTCTGAAACTAAAATTAAACATAAATATTTTGACACTTAGAGTCAAGCATTTATTCTAGCAATCTCTCAGCTACTTGCCAACGTGTCATCTAGTCCTGACTCTCGGCACACTCCTAACCAACATCTGAAAAAATAAAGAAAATGATAATAGGTGAGTTCGACAACTCAATAAGCAAAATCATTATGCTAGTGTGTAACTCATGAGCCACATTGCAATAGTAAGAGACAGAGAATTAAAAATCTTTTTTAAGCTGTTAAAAACTGTGTTTGACAATTTCAATAAAACATCTTTAATAATAAAAGAATTTTATCTATATAACATAATACTATAGAAAATCCATTTGACAATAACTTTGGGTCACATTTACCTCCGTCAAAAGGTGTACACTTTTTATTACTTAGCTGGGGATCAACCAAACTAAGCATATACTCTAGATAGAATTCTCCCTTAGTAAGGCTTGACACACGTTCAAATGTGCACTGGGAAAGAACTAACAAAATGAGTGCACTCACTAGGGTGGCAATTGGTACCAATGCGCTATCTCTGTAAACTCTTGACCTCAAGGTTTGAAAACAGAGTAGATATCATACTACAAGCATCATTTGAACTTTGAATCTTTCTATTATTTATGTTAGGGTTAATTACAAAAATATCCCACGAACTTATAGTCCAATCTCAAATACCCCCATAAACTCGAACTCGTTGCAACTCACCCCTAGAAACTATACTTTTCGTTATGATTTCATCCCTCAACCTACTGAAGTATTATATCGAACGATTTTTGTCCAAATTAAACGACACGTGACGTTCTCCTTACTTAAAAAGACAAATTTGACCAGCTTGATTCTAAGTGAGTCATCTTTTTTGTTTTAATAAAAAAATCAGCTAACTACATATTATTTTTTGGCTCTACAAATTGCTAAAAGCGTTGTAGAAAACTAGGGAGGACTCAAACGAGGGTAAATTCGTATTTTCAAGTAAGGAGAAGGTCACGTGTCATTTAAGTGGGACAAAAACCGTTTGATATAACAATTTCAGTAGGTTAACTCCCAACGAAAAATATAGTTTGTGGGGGCGAGTTGCAACGAGTTCGAGTTTATGGGGATATTTGAGATTGGGGTATAAGTTCATGGGAGGTTTTTGTAATTAACCCTAACATAAATAAAAAAAAAGGGTTAATTACAATTTCCCCCCACAAACTTACACCGTATTCTCAATATCCCCCTTAAACTATAAATCGTGACAACCCGCCCCCATTATTTACGTTTTCTGTTTCAACCCCGTTTGGGACCCCGATTCGGCGTTAAGTCTCACGTTATCCGTCACACGTGACCATCACGTGACCCCCATATGTTGCGAAAAGACTTTAATGCCCCAATGAATAGTCCCGTTAGATTTTTTTTAATTTTCCCCCGCAACTCCAAAACGACATCGCATATTCTAACTAACCCACACTTAGGTCGAGCTTGAGATCAGATTTGTCGAACCCAGACACTCCATTGTTGTCCCGGATAATCTTTGCCTTCGATTTTTCATTCAAAGAGGGCTTAAAGTAAAAGCTAAAGAAAACCCAGGCACCCCAAATACTATCAACCCTCTTGGCGCATTTCCTTCCAGCCTTAGGGATAGTAAGAAAAGTTTCGGTCTCATAAACCTGTGGACCAACCCCGACGTCTAGAATATCACAGGAATCCGGATTTCATGGTTGCGGAGGTGGGCTGCGCTCGGCTGACAAGGGTAAATTGATATCAGGGGGGCGGGAAAGAACAATTTGTCGATTCTCCAGATCAAAATCATCGTGCGAGGAGGCACTGGAATCCATGGACAAGAGAGTGGACGGGTGATGATTCTCCATTGAAAGGGCCGTGAGGAGAGAATCTCCCATTTCTCAGCTCATCTCCTTGTTGAAGATTTTTGTTGCTGGTGGGGTTGAATATTTTGCCATCCCCAGTAAACACAATTCAAGAAAACAGCCTTATAAACACCTTCAATGACACCAATCAATCCCCAGTATATCTCCCCTCCATCAAAACCCTAGATTTATCAATCAGATAACAAATTCCTCACAAACCCACATCGATTAATCAACAAATTATTCAATAAACCCAAATCAAAAGAAAAAATAGAGTATATAAGAAGTATTAAAAGAAAAGAATGAACAAAAAGAAAAAAAAAGTTTTCTGTTCAAGCTCTACCTAACCCAAGAAAGAGATTCAGGAAACGCTAAAGAAAGACTGTATCTAACCCCAGCCCAAGAATCTCCTGAAATCCTCCAAACACGGGTGGGAAACGCTGAATCAAACCCTTAAAATCCATAAAAACATATACTTTTTATCTCACACACACTACGAAAGTAAAAAAGTACCAAGAACGTTAAAAATCCAGAGACCCAAGAAGATTGGGGGTCTTCAAAGTGTACCTTTTGGGATAAGCATCAAGGAATCGAACGGAAGAAGGAGCTCCAGAGGCGACCACGATGCTCATCTCCAACATATCATCATCTACAACGACCATTCATTGGGGCATTAAAGTCTTTTCGCAACATATGGGGGTCACGTGATGGTCACGTGTGACGGATAACGTGAGACTTAACGCCGAATCGGGGTCCCAAACGGGGTTGAAACAGAAAACGTAAATAATGGGGGTGGGTTGTCACGATTTATAGTTTAGGGGGGATATTGAGAATACGGTGTAAATTTGTGGGGGGAAATTGTAATTAACCCTAAAAAAAAGCTTTTAATTTAATGTTTAATAACAATTTCCCCCCTTGAACTAGCACCACATTCTCAAAAGTCTTCCTAAACTATGACTCGTTACAACTCACCCCCTCAATCTACGTTTACCGTTGCGATTTAGTCCCCCACCTAGATTTTCCCGTTATCTGTACCGTTTTTCGTCCCACGTGAACAATAAATGGGACCCTCAATGCACGAAAATATCATATTATCCCTCCCTTTCTCACATGGCCCAAGAAAACCGTGGTTTTGCCGCCCAACCCAAATTTGCCCAAATTCGATTTTCTGGATGGGAATCATGCTGAATTTGAAAAAGCAAAGGGCGCGGACAAATTGATATTTTTGCGCAAAGAAGTTTCCCACGCGTTGTTCACGTGGGACGGAAAACGTCGTACATAACGGAAAATCTTGGTGGGGGACTGAATCGTAACAGTAAACATAGATTGAGAGGGTGAGTTGTAACGATTTATAGTTTAGGTGGGTTTTTAAGATTGAGGTGCTAGTTTGAGGGGGGAAATTGTAATTAACCCTAAATTTAAACAATGAAAACCACATGTAATATTATTGAACATAAAACCACATTTACACATTTCATGCAATAATCTTTGATACTTTTATCATAGCTTAATGCATATAAAACTATGAGAATTTACAATAAAACATGCAATTCTCAAAATATCACCTCATTTTTTTACGAAAATCTAGCATAATAACCCCGCTTACTTGGATCTTCCAGCAATTAAATCCCTAATTTAGCACGTATCAACTCAAAATTTAGCTTACCATAATATGTTCAAGCAAAACCATAGTTGTTATATTCCTAGGATTAAGGCAACCCAAGAGGGGGGGTGAATTGAGTTTCAAAACTTTTTTGAAAATTACTCCAAAGAATGTGTTTGCTAGCTACAAGTCTCACAAAATAGATTGATTGCAATAAAGGATTAAACACAAGAGAATGTATTGCAATCTAAATGTGCAAGAGAAAACTTTAAAGCAATAAACTAGTAGCACAAATAAAGGAGTTAAGGGAAGAGAAGCAAATACAATATTTTAGGTGGTTCGGCAAGCCCGCCTACATCTACCCCTCAAGCTCCTTCACCGAGTTAAGGGACTTTGTTGTTGGGCTACCTCGAACGACAGCAGGCTATGATGCTATATGGGGAATTGTGGACCAATTGACTAAGTCAGCCCACTTTTTGCCCATTAGGGTGAAGTATACTCCAGAGAAGCTAGCTGAAGTCTACCTTCAAGAAATTGTGAGACTCCATGGAATACCTTAGAGCATAGTGTCGAACAGGGATCCAAGATTCACCTCAAGGTTTTGGAAAAGATTGCATGAATCCCTGGGCACTAGATTCAATTTTAGTACTGCTGTCCACCCACGGGCAGACGGACAATCTGAGAGAAGCATTCAGATTCTAGAAGATATACTTCGGCCTTGTGTCATAGATTTCAAGGGCAGTTGGGCTCAATACCTGCCATTAGTAGAGTTCGCATATAATAACAGCTTCCAGGAGAGCATTGGCATGACACCATACGAAGCCTTGTATGGGCGGAAGTGTAGGTTGCGATTATTTTGGAACGAAGTAGGTGAAGGAAGACTGTTGGGTCCAGAGATTGTGAGATCCCGATTTTAAGTCTGCCAATTTATTGCTTATGACCTCTTAAGTATGTATTAATAAGAAATGTATGTATGATTAAATGAGTGATTTTTGATGTAAGTGTTGATACCTTGAGTGATAGTGTCGACACATCTAACTAATACCCGAAAGTTTACAATTTTTCCGGAGTCCAAAGTGATTTTTGACGAAGTGTTGGAAGTGTCGACACATTGGAGCATGGTGTCGACACATTAAACTACAAAACCGAAAGTTTACATTTTCCGAAACTCAAAATGATTTTGGCTAAGTGTATGAAGTGTCGACACATTGAGCGATGGTGTCGACACATTGAACTACAACTCGAAAGTTGGGGAAATCACGTGAAGGAGGGAAGAAAGGGGGAGGGCAGCCTTGTCTTTTCCCCCAAGCATTTTTACGCCTATTACTCTCCCCCCTTTGGCCGAACATTTCATTTTCCCCCTTTTTCTACTGCCTTTTCATTTCCCTTATGCCCTAGCACCCTCAATGCCCTAGTACACTCACACAACAGAAGAAGAAGAAGAAGAAGAAGAAGAAGAAGAAGAAGAAGAAGAAGAAGAAGAAGACGAAGAAGAAGAAGAAGACGAAGAAGAAGAAGAAGAGGAAGAAGAGGAAGAAGAAGAGAAAGAAAGAGAGAGAAGGAGGTGAGGGATTTCAGCCATTCTTGGCCGACTAAGCCATCACCCATTTCTCTCATTTTCTCTCATTTCCTTTAATGGTTGTTGGTTGTGAAGTTTGTTTGGTTTCCTCCTTGTATATGTTGTGTTCATGTGTGTTCTTTGAAGAAAATGTAGATCTAGTAAGCTTTAAAGAGTAGTATGGGTTGTATATGGAACCATGGAGAGTTATGGTCAGATCTGAAAAGAAAATATGTTCAAGAGAGAGAGGTTGCTTGCTGCACCCTGGGTGTTTGATAAAAAGCCCAAAAGAGGGCTGAAATCTATTTGAGCATGCATGGCCGAGTGGTTGTGGTATTGGGTGTTGTCCTTTCATATCTAAATGCCTTGAATTGGGTGTTGTCCTTTCATATCTAAATGCTTGAAGTTCAAAGGAGCTTTGGGAATGAGTGTTGTTGCTGGAAAATAAGCTGAGGCTTTTAATTTAGAATCATGGGTGAAGTTGTTGCATGAAGAAGGTTATATTACAAAGGGAGGAAACTTATAGGAAAAATGAAACTTCTTTGTTGCTGATTTCACCTATAGAGGTTAGGCCCATTCTATATGACCTATTGTTGTGGAATTGGAAAACCCATAACATTCATAAGCGTGGCCGGTTACGTTAAAGATCATAGAGGATTATAGAGAATGCTTGTTAGACAAGTTGCTGAAATTTAACCTCTGCAGATTTCAAGGCTCAAATTGGGAGTGTATTCTGATGCAATTGATCTTATCCCTTAATCTTAATAGGATCCTAGATTATAGGCCTAGGAAATGGGAAGATTTTAAGTCATACCTTGGATGATTCCGATAACTATCGAATGAGATATGCGTTGTTCGAGGCTCGGACGTCAAGCTGCCAGCAGCCTTGCACGTCCGGAATATCAGCTCATTTCGGGCACCCTTTTGAGGGATCATTTTAAGTCCAAATTTTACGAGGTTAGTCTTGAATTTTAATTTTATGAAAGGAGAACATTTTAAGGTGAATTTCGTGTGATTTGGAGGTGTAATTCATAAGTTATGATATTTTGAAAATGAGGGCCAAGCTGGAACAACAATATTGTGGTTGTAGGATTTTTGCTTAATATGCAGTGTTTAAGAAATGTATAGCACATTCTGCTGTGGTGACTTTTACCCCCAATCTAGACCTATGAAGGATGAATATTTCAAGATAAATTTCATGTACCTTGGAGCCATGGTTTTGAAGTTAGGAATTTTTAAGTTGGAGACGTCGGGGCTGCCCGCTTGGACGTCCTCAGCAGCTTGTATTTTCGGGTAAAGGTTTCAAGTGGCAAACGAACTCCAAATTAGTTAAAATTTTGATATGTTATGAAAATTAGTGTCAGGGTCAGTTAGAACTCAATTCTTATGGCTTCGGCATCCTTAAGAAAATACCTTGTGTTGTAAGATGACCAACTAGGAGTCAAGAATACGGACGATTTTGTATGATGAAGTGTGAGTAATTGATTGATTACTCTATACGTCTAGTGAGCCTTTGAATAACACTAGTATGATCCATTGTAGGTAACGTGACGTTCAACACTCAAGCAAGCGAAGGTAAGAGGAGCTTACGTTTGTAAGTGAAAATTGTAAGTGGAACTTACGTCTGTAAGTGAAAAACTTACTTTTATGAAAACTGGAATGATACGCAGCATGTTTTCATGAACAAGCATAACGGGTTTATAACCAAGCATGACATAGTATACGTAATTGCATGAAAGCATGAAAGAAGTTTTGTGCAAATGAAAACATGAAAGTTTTTATGAGATTACGAAAGTTTTATGAGATATTTGTCATCAAGAATGACACGTCATGAGCATTTAGATGATTTTCTTGAAAGAAAAAGAAAGTTTTGTGCAAATGAAAGTATGAGAAGCATTTTATGATAAGTTGATTACTCATCATCAAGCACGACATAAATACATCATGATCATTCGCATTCATTTTTTTCTCGTGAGAAAGGAGAAATTTTATGCAAATGAAAGTACCATTTTTATGCTACTTTATGACAAGTTTTATGACAAGTAAGTTAGTGAACCCAAGTCGGTCGGTACCGTACCAAGTCAAAAAGGTGCATCCATACTGAAGGACGTTTACGTGAAGGGTGGATGTCACCTAGGGCACCCATACCGAAGGATGCTTGCAAGAAGGATGGGTAGTCCACGAGGTATGTGCAATCACACTGAAGGATGCTTGCAAGAAGGTGTGAACCTCGAAGGGTCGTGTCTAGCCACTGAAGGACGAATGCGAGAAGGTGTGCTAGCTCGACCATATGTAAGGTCCCTAAGGGAAATAGGGGACAGTTCCAACGGGAACGCACAACCCTGATGTCAGGGGTAAATAGAGGGCAAGTAGCCCATCAGATAAGATGTGAAATGATTTTTCCAAAAGCAAGAATTGTACAAGTATAAGTATTGTTTTCAAGAGCAAGTGCATGTGCATACGCAAACATGAGGCATACACGTGCATCACGATTCATGATCATGCATGAATCGCATTATGTTTTCACGATTATGATTTCAAGTTTAAGTGCATGCTTATGATTTCAAGTTTAAGTGCATGCTTATGATTCAAGTTCAAGAACAAGTTCACGGTTTCAAACTCACGATTTCAAGTTCATATTTCCAAACCATCATTTCAAGTCCATTTTTTAATTATAATTCCTTACTGAGTCTTTCGACTCATAGTTTTAAATTGTGTCATTCCAGATAACAATTCAGGTGGGGAAATCTAGAAGAGGAATCGATGGGAACGTCCTCATCTCTCTTTGTTGTTTCATTAAAGGTTAGATGTAAATTTTTGAAGAGCCGGCATGAGCCTCCGTTGTGTGGTGGTCATGGGTTATTCAGCCTAGTAAAGTTCAAAGTTTTGATGTCAAGTATCTTAGTCGTGGTTATCAGAAGCAGGATTTAAAGAGTTCATAGGAAGCACTAAGAACGCTTGTTATCAGGCATCCTGTGTATGTCTACGTTATGTGTATAAGGATTCAAGATGTATTACAAATATGTTCTGAGTAGGTCAATATAAAGGGGATTTGATGGAATCCCTTAGATCATGTACTTCAGCTGTGCAGTCATGCGATGTCATTAAGACGCTTACCCTATTTCGAGGAAGTCGTTTTGGGTAAGTTGAAGTTTATAGTAAATCTCTTTGGCCGTCTCTCTTAGTTATGTGTGTATAAAAAAAAAAATTCCGCTGCAAGAATAAGAGAAGACGCTGGAACATTCATTGAGTGAATGTTCGCGGCTGTCATTAACCCCCTTCGGGCTAGCGTTCGGGGCGTGACAGAGATAGTCCTGCAGACGAAAGAAAAGATTCAAGTGATCAAGGAAAGACTCATTACGGCCCAAAGTCGACAAATGAGCTACGCGGACAACCGGAGAAGGGAGCTAGCATTTGAAGAAGGGAGTAAAGTGTTCTTGAAGATTTCCCCGATCAAGGGAATAGCGCGGTTTGGGAAGAAGGGAAAGCTTCAACCCAGATTCATAGGACCTTTCGAGATCCTAGAGCGCGTTGGACCGGTGGCGTACAGATTGGCACTACCGCCATGCTTAGCAGGAATCCATGATGTATTCCACGTGTCGCTTCTACGCAAGTATGTATCCGACCCTACTCATGTATTAGAATACGAACCTTTGCAGATTAAGGAGAACCTCACTTACGTAGAAGAACCAGTGAAGGTTCTCGATAGAAAAGAGCAACAGTTGCGGACAAAGACTATACCGCTTGTAAAGGTTCTATGGAGGAATCATGGAGTAGAGGAAGCGTCATGGGAATTGGATAGCGAAATGTATGAGAAGTACCCTCAGTTGCGAGGAGAATGAAATTTAAGAAGTATTTACTCCCTTATCTTGAATGAAGTTGTCTTGTGTGATTTGTGCATTGTTTACTTATTATATGATTGACTCCACTTTTGCATAAAGAATATGGATTCTTGTGATAAAATGTTGATGTATTTTACTCATGTATGTAATTGACTATTATATTGTGATGTTAGATGCCACCGAGTAGCCAACCCTGAGGAAAATTTAGAAGTGAACCCAGAGGAGGACCCAGTAGGGACTCCGATAGAGGACCCTATGGAAGAAGACCCTTTACCTAACACAGAAAGGGAACAACAGGAAGAAGCTAGGTGAAACAGCCCAATACATGAGTGTACCCTTAGGCGATGTTCTAGGAGAAGACATCGTAGAAGAGTTAGGGCTCAGGATGCCACGTCTGAAACACATCTTCCTTCACAGGAAGTAAATTCTAGACCTAGGTATCGTGGACCACCAGAGAATGAAATCCATGATCCTAGTTTAGAGGAACAGACCCATGCGGCCATGTCACACTCTTGGACTGGGAGTAACTCCCCAGACCACGTTTACCAGGGGGAGATTAGTAGTGGGGCAAGCACGAATGTTCGCCCCTATCCATATGGTCCTGCACACTCACAGTCAGGACAAAACTATTGGTGGTAGAGAAATTCCGGGGACGGAATTCTAGTAAGGAGGGGAGGATGTGAGACCCCGTATGTAATTTTTGCTATTTGCTCTATGTATTTGTTTTCGGATTTAAATTCAAGGGGCTATTGTTTGGCCAATGTAAGATGTTAAGTTGATTATGATATTTTGAACTATAAGTTTCCTTAAGTATTTTCATTATGATGTGAGATTATGTTAGTATAAATTGTCATGGCCGAATTTCTCAAAGTAGATTTTCTTTATGAATTAATTTTTCCATTGGCTTATTATTATGCTACCATGATTTATGAAATTAAATACCAAGAATATTTGGAGAGTATTTTATTTCTTATTATTGCCGAAATTCTCCAAGTAAAATTCATTACATATTAATCTATAGTTGTGAAATTCTATGTTGTGTATGTAAATTATTTTATGTCCTTGTTAAGTAACCTTAATCTCCATTAGGTAGTCTTAAGCATCATTGGGAGAATTAAGTGATAAGTTGGTGTGCTTATAGAATAGTTTGATAAAAAAAACTAAGAGATAAGTTAGTGTGCTTGTAATGGAGATAAGTTAGTTTGCTTAGAATGGAGATAAGCTAGTGTGCTTATGATAAAGATAGGTTAATGTGCCTATAAAGTAGTCCATGTGATAAGAGATAAAGCAAGATGAAATATTAAGCAAATGAAGGTTAAGTGAGATGTAGAATTTACGTGAAAGGAAAAGAGAAAACTGAAATGGCTTTTAGAGTAGTTCACGTGAAGGGCTTAAGAAGGAGACAAAGAAATAAATGCAAGCAAAGGAGAAAAGACTAATAGTATGTCAACCGGCCATTCTGTCCAATGAGCTTAGGCTATACAAACTAAGCTCTCCCCTTTTTCCTCCTTGCCATGAGCTAGTCTAGATTCATTAAGCTGTGAATTACTTCACTTCTTCTCACCCATTTCGCATAGCCTCTCTCTCACTCAGCTCATCTTTCTTTTGGCCGAGACACACATCACCTTCAACTCATTTTTCCCTTGGCCGAGAACCCCACCCCTTTCACTTCTCCAAAGTAGTTTCCTTCCCCTTTTCTCACGCCACTTTCTTTCCTATCTCAGCCCTTTGTAGCCACACTAGAGAGAAGCCAAGAGATAGAGAGAAAGGAAGTTTTGGTGTTGGCCGAGTGACATAGTAGGAGGAAGATGTAATAGGATTTGGTTTCTTTGCATGTTCATCTTCTTGTTCCTTTCTTTCCTAGGTTCTGACCTTGAGTATTTTTATACTAGGTACCAGCTCTTGTGTTCAGCATTATAAGGTAAGATAGGGTTTGATTTTCTCAAGGAATGGACTTGTTGTCTTGGCCGAGTGTCTTGTGTTCTTTTTCCTTTGTAGATGAATGAATATTAGATCTGATTAGGTTGGTATTGTTGGAGTTATTGTTGTTGGTTGGAGGAAGGGTTTTAAGCCATGGATTCGGCTAGAAAGTGATGATTTTAGTTTTAATGTTGAATACAGTAGCATGTATGTACATAGTTGCTTGTTGGCCGAATTTTGTGACTTCATTAGATGAAATAATGTTTATGATTTGTGGCTTGTGATTAGAGAGTGATCATTGCTGTTAAATGCCACGGTTTTTGGCTTAGTTCAAGCTTAGGAATACATGTTAGAATGTAAGTTGCAAAAGGAAAAGTATAGCCTAATTTCATGTGAAGTTAAGGTGTAAAATCCTTTGATTTTGCGGCTGTTATGTTGCTGTGTTAAAGCATTGTTCATGGATATGAAAAATATGAGTTTTGGGGGACATTACGGCTTAGGTCGGTGACCATAATCTAGGCTAACAATTGCATGTAGAGAAGTTCTCACATGCATGTATATGGATGGCATGAAATTGGAAGTGTGACACCTTGATTTGAAGGTTGTAAGCTTGCTGTTGTAAACCCTTGCTTTTGGATGTGAACATGATTAGTTTTGATGATGTTAGGGTTTCGGTCAGTGGCTTAAACCTAGGGGTAAATATGATTTGCATGTTAAGGCAAGAAAATGTTATAAAATGGGAGGAGAGAGAACATAGGAGCCGAATAGGCTGCTGCCCTTGGTCATTGGTTATACTTTTGTTAAGTTTTCTATAGGGATAATTTGCTGTTATAAAGTATATTGATGAAGTGGATTAGATCAGCAAGTCTATAAGAGGAAAAAGAGGTTAAGTTGGTAGAGTTTGATGGACATTAGGTTTAGTATGGTTTAGAACAAGGAAATTGAGTTAGGCTCATTATAAGTTGTTGTTTTGAGCTTAGAATTCTTTGAATGAAATGTTAATGCATGTGTTTAATTGATTTTCTTCAAGTGTTTTATGATAGCTAATTAAAGCAATCTTTTATAAATGAAATCGTAGTTTCAAAGATAAGTACTTTTGGGAAACCGAAATAATTATAAGTATTTTTGAATGACTATGTGATTAATTTCTTGAGTATCTAAGTGAGGTATTTGAATCGCTTGTAGGCGAACTTCATACCGAAACTCAAAGAAGACCAAGGTAAGTGGAAGTAAGTAGAAACTTACACTTTTACGAAGACTGGAATGGTACACAACATGTTTATCATGAACAAGCATAGCATCATAAGCAAGCATGACATGACACGAGTATTGCATGATTTCTAAAAGAAGTTTTTATGCAATGAAAGTAAGAAAAGTTTTATGTCAAGTTAAGTTAAGGGGCTCTAGTCGGTACCGTACCATCAAGAAGGACACCTATACTGAAGGGTGAATGCGAGAAGGATGGGTGATTCTAGAGGTAAGTGCAACCACACTGAAGGACAAATGCAAGAAGGTGTGGACCTCCAAGGGTCGAGTCTAGCCACTGAAGGACAAATGCGAGAAGGTTGGCTAGCTCGACCAGATGTAATGTCTCTAAGGGAAATAGGAGACGGTTCCAACGGGAACGCACAAGCCTGACTTCAGGGGTAAATTGAGCGTATGTAGCCCACAAGTCAAGAAGAGAACACTTTTCAAGGACCATGTGTGAATTTCAGAACAAGAACATGTTTTTATGTTCAAGAGCATGTGCATAACCATTAAGCATGCCTGCACATCAAGAATTATGTTTACTCATGATTTTTCATGTTCATGTCATAGTTCATGCTTTCAAGTTACGTTTTCCCTTACTGAGTCTTTTTGACTCACGTTTTTCAAAAATGTATCATTCTAGATGTTTCAGGTAAAGGAAGTCAGGAAGACTACCTGTCTTGAGAGAGAAAACCTTTTATGTATTTTGTTGTTGGTGACTGTTGACCGATGTGGTCTGTCACTTTAGTTATGTAAAGTTATGTGTTGTGTATTTATGTCACTACATTTCCGTTGAGGTATATATGCAGTTAAGTCTGGTTGAGTTGTTGGCCCGTCTCTCTCTCGATTCTTTTCCGCTATATGTATGATTAAGTTCGCTGGGGCTTTCCCTCGGGATTGCTCGCGGCTGTCACTGTCCCTACTAGATTGCGTTCGGGGCGTGACACGATCGACCGCTTCAAGTTTACCGTTGTCCAACAATCATATTGTCAGAAGCTTAACGACTCTCTATTAAATGCTACCGGTCGACCTCTACATGAACCGGTCGACCGCTTCAAGTTTACCGTTACACAACGGTCATTTTGTTAGAAGCGTAACGTGTGGGTATTAAAAGCTACCGGTCGACCGCTATACCAAGTGGTTGTTGGTCCGGTCGTCCGCTTCATTTAGCCGGTCGACCTCCTCAACTTAAGCATTATCCGGTTGATTTAAAAACTCGATTTTGACCCACTTAAAATACCCAATTTTACACTCTAACTTCTCATATGAATATAAAATGGTTTGGGAGTATATTTGGGATATTTTGAAGCCATTAAAAAGGTTTTAATCTTTCATCAAACGTTAAAACGGTTTATGCAAGTTTTGAAAACTTATTCATGTGTGTGATTGACATCCTTGTTAAAGATGAAGTCTTAGAGTTACAAAGATTACCCTAGCATCTTGAGTCTTCACTTTAAAAGCACTTCCATTGAAGATGATGTTGCTTGATCGCTCTGTGCTCATTTTGAATCCGCTTTGCTTCACATCTCAATTACTTCTATTGTTATCATCAAAAAATTGATTATGACTAAAAGCCAACAATCTCTCCCTTTTTGATGATGACAATAAATTAATTGATCTTTCTCTTGTTGATCTTGTCTCCCCCTATCTTTTGTACTTTGATGTGTGGTTTTTGAAATTTTAATACTTCATGGGCATAAGTTAGTATGTAATATGAGAGAATTGCATATGAATAATAAAGAGACTTTCATATCAAAATAAAGCAGTACATCAAAGTCTCAAAGGAGTACAGAGATACAAAAAGAGACAGAGACCATTTCTTCTCCCCCTTTGTCATGTCCTCAAAGAACCGCCTATGCTCCTCTTGCATTGAAGCGATATTGTCATGAAGAAACTTTCGTTCTGCCTCACGCATAGCAAGCTTCCTTCGCTCAAAAGCGGTGAACCGGGAATCAGAGGAAGAAGTATGGTCGGGAGCTCTGGTAGGAGAAGGAATATTGGGAGGATCATCAGCCAAATCAGCATCTATATCAAACTTCATTGCCTCAGCATCTACCTCCTCACCAGTAGGCTCATCCCCAGCCTCAATATCCTCAACAGTCTCATCATACTCATTCTCATCAGTAATATCCTCCTCAGGCTCCTCAGGCTCATCCTCATCACTCTCCTAACGCTTAGGCACCCAAGTGTTCCTGGAAGTCCGTCTATAGCCCATCCGGGTTAAAGTGTGAGTATCAAATAGCTCACACTTGGTCAAAGTGTCTTGCTCTCGAGAACTGAGTGCCACACCAAAATGTCTAAAAATCTGGGTAAACAGCAAGCCATAAGGTAGATTCTTCTTAGACTCACAAGCTGTTTCCATATGTTTGAGCATAATGTAAGGAAGATTGAACTTTTTCTCCTTCAGGACATGCTCCAGTATAAAAACATCTATATAAGTCACCTCCTCTTGGTGTCCACCTCGAGGCATCAATTTATGACTGCAGATCAAATGAAGCAATCTCAATTGAACAGGTATTTGGCTGGCATGGATTTTTCTAGGTGCATCCTCTGCCACATCATCTCCTAGGAGGATACTTAGGGCTGCTCCATAATCAAAGCCCTTACACACGGGTCATGTCTTAAGCTCATAAGCCCGAATCCCAACATGTGGGATACCAAAAATCTTACCGAGAATTACTTCATTTAAAACAATATCTCGTCCCCCAACCTTACTCTTAACAGTAAACAAGCCTCCCACTTCCCACCTAGTAGACATGTTAGCGAAAAACATCCTAACATATTTGGGAAACACTTTGTTACCCATATCCAACAAATTTCGCCAACCTTGCTTCATAAATGGACGCTCAATCTCAAAATCCGGAAGTGATTCTATATCCACTTTCCTACCAAACATGACTTTTCTATTTGAGAAGTCACTATAAAAAACTTCGAAGCACATTCAGCATTAAGGAAATAGTAATCAGGCACACCCGAAGGAGCTGCTGATGATCCCACACGCTCAGTGACGTGTATGGCAGGATGCTTCGTCCTTGGCATGATAATTGAACTCGAGAATTAGAGAGAAAAGAGGCTGGAATCCGAAAAATTGGAGTTAGGGTTTCGAAGAGGCCGAAATCCCTAAAAAATCGTGCTGGATGGATTTTGAAGTAAATTAACTCAAAAAGAGAAGGCTTAGGCCGAAAATGATGTTCTGAGATGATGAGGATCGATTTTAGGGCAGATTATGGTGCTTTGGGAAGGAATGAGAGACCGGTCGACCGAAATACGAGAGAAATGAGAGACCGGTC
Source organism: Myrica gale (assembly GCA_963930655.1). Taxonomy (NCBI): domain Eukaryota; kingdom Viridiplantae; phylum Streptophyta; class Magnoliopsida; order Fagales; family Myricaceae; genus Myrica; species Myrica gale. Next base: position 20,367,951 of record OZ005600.1, on the reverse strand, counting down.
GACTGAAATGAGAACTGCAGTATATATAGATTCGACGAGGCGGTCGACCGCTTTATATAACGGTTCATGACCATCAACCGCTTTAGGTAGCGGTTTCACCATACCATTGACCGCTTCGTGTAGCGGTTCTACACGGTCGACTGCTACAAAGAATAGTCTCGAGAAAAGAAGTTTTAAGGCCCAAAAGTGAAATGGAATGATGCATTTGATGAATGTCAGACATGTAATAAGTCATAAATGCATTTTAAACATGTTTAAAAACATTAAAACAAATAAAAATCATGGAAATCAATGAGATAGCATATCAAAGAGCATTTGCATCTAAAAACCCAATGTCTCGTCTAAGATCACGAAATCTATCATTACTCAAGGGTTTTGTGAAAATATCAGCTAGTTGAAGCTCAGTACTAATGAACTCAAGTTGAGATGTCACCCTTTTGAATATGATCTCTTAGAAAATGATGTCTCACTTCAATGTGTTTAGTTATTGAGTGTTAGATAGGATTCTGAGATAATTGATAGCACTAGTGTTGTCACATTTGATGGGTATACTATCAAATTCTAGTCCAAAATCTTTGAGTGTTTGTTTCATCCACAACACTTGAGCACAACAACTACCAGCCGCTATATATTCCGCTTCGGTTGTTGATAATGCAACCGAGTTTTGTTTCTTGCTACTCTAAGAAACTAAAGATGAACCTAGGAAATGACAAGTGCCGCTAGTATTTTTTCTATCGACTTTGCACCCTGCAAAGTCAACATCGGAATAAATTATTAGGTTCATGTGAGTGTCTCTAGGATACCAAAGTCCTAGGTTGATAGTTCCCAAAAGATATCGAAAATTTCTTTTTACGGCAAAAAGATGTGATTCTTTAGGACAAGCTTGGAATCTAGCACATAAGCACACACTAAACATAATATCCGGCCTACTAGCCATCAAATAGAGGAAAGCTCCAATCATACCCCTATATTTGGTGATGTCCACCTTTTTCATCCGCATCAAGCTTTAGCGATGTGTTTATTGGTGTTTTGGCCGCTTTAAAGGTCTCCATTCCAAACCGTTTGAGTAGGTCCTTTGTATACTTGGCTTGGTTTATGAACATTCCTTCTTTGGATTGCTTGATTTGAAGTCCAAGGAAGAAGTTGAGTTCACTCATTATCACGCCCCGAACGCTAGCCCGAAGGGGTTAATGACAGCCGCGAACATCCACTCAATAAATGTTCCAGCGTTTTCTCTTAGTCTTGCAGCGGAAATTTTTTTATTTTTTTATACAACTGAGAGAGATGGGCCAAGAAGATTTACATAAGCTTCAACTTGCACAAAATGTCTGCATCGGTAATAATGTAAGCATCTTAATCACATAGCATGGCTGAGATACAAGATCTAAGGGGGTTCCATCAAAACGTCATCATTATTAACTTACTCATAACGTCTTTACATTACATCTTGAATCCTTATAAACATTACTTTATTGTTTAGCAACATGCTGCTTCAATATGATACTAAGCACTCTTAGGGCTTCTTGTGCATTCTCTAACTCCTGACCCGTAGTGCATTCCCAATGGCCTATGACCAACAACATTACAATCTAATACTTACTAAGTCAGGTAATCCTCAGGACTCCTGTCACCTAGCAAATCTGGAATGATACATTTTGAAAACTGTGAGTCAAACGACTCAGTAAGGAAATGAACTTGTAAACATGAGCTTATAAACATAAACTTGTATCATGAACTTGAAACATGAGCTTGTAAACATGAACTTGTATCATGAACTCGGAAACATGAGCTTGTAAACATGAACTAGTATCATGAACTCGGAAACATGAGCTTGTAAACATGAACTGGTATCATGAACTTGGAACATAACTTGAAATCATGCACTTGTAAACATAATGCGCTTCATGCATGACCATGACTTCTTGACGTGCTTGTATGTTTCATGTGTGCATATGCACATGCACATGCTCTTGAAAACGTGTACTTGCACTTGTAAAGATCTTGATCTTGGAAAACATCCAATTCTTATCTTGTGGTCTACTTGCGCTCCATTTAACCCCTGAAGTCAGGGTTGTGCGTTCCCATCGGAACTGTCCCCTCTTTCCCTTGGAGACATAACATCTGGTCGAGCTAGCCCTTAAAGTGGCCCCAGGCCTGATGGCTAGACACGACCCTTGGAGGTTCACACCTTCTCTCAATCTTCTTTCAGTGTGGTTGCACAGACCTCAAGCACTTACCCAACCTTGACGTAAACGTCCTTCAGTATCGATGTATCTTCTTGATGGTACGGTACCGACCAAATCCCCTTAACTTAACTTGTCATAAAACTTTCTTGCTTTCATTTGCACAAATCTTCCTTTTTCTTTCAAGAAATCATGCAAATGCTTATGACGTGTCATGCTTGATAACAAATATCTCATAAAACTTTCATGCTTTCATTTGCACAAAAACTTCTTTCATGCTTTCATGCAAATGCGTATGTTATGCCATGTTCGATGAGAAATATCCTGTCATGCTTGGTTATAAACAACATGTTATGCTTGATAAAAATAACATGTTATGCTTGATCATAAAAACATGATGTGTATCATTCCAATTTTCATAAAAAGTAAGTTTTCACTTACCTCGATCCTCTCGAGCTTAGAATGGGTCTTCCCCTACAAGCGAGTTACTTTCGTTACTTAACGCTTAATAATTGTCACGCCCCGAACGCTAGCCCGAAGGGGGTTAATGACAGCCGCGAACATCCACTCAATGAATGTTCTAGCGTTTTCTCTTAATCATGCAGCGGATTTTTTTTTTTACACATATACATAAACACCTACAACTGAGAGAGATGGGCCAAAGAGATTTACATAAACTTCAACTTACACAATTGACTACAACGGCAATAGTGAAAGCATTCAAATTAAATGTCATGTCTGCATGGCTGAAATACAAGTCCTAAGGGATTCCAACAAAATCTTTATATGGACCTACTCACAACATATATGTAATACATCTTGAATCCTTATACACATAACATAGACATTCACAGGATGCCTGATAAGCGTTCTTAGTACTTCCTATGAACTCTTCAACTTCTGTTTCTGATAACCACGACTAAGATACTAGACATCAAAAACCTTGAACTCTACTAGTCCGAACAACCCATGACCACCACACAACGGAGGCTCATGTCGACTCTTCAAAATTTCATCTAACCTTTTATGAAACAACAAAGAGAGATGAGGACGTTCCCATCGGTCCCTCTTCTAGATTTTCCCACCTGAATTGTTATCTGGAATGATACAATTTAAAACATCTGTGAGTCGTGAGTTTGAAAATATGAACTTATTCTTTGAACTCATAATCTTGAACTTGAAATCATACACTTGCTTTTAAACTTGAAATCATCATGAACTCGATATCATAATGAACTTAAAATCATAAGCATGCACTTGACTTAAAATCATAAGCATGCGCTTAAACTTGAAATAATCATAAACTTGAACTTTAAATATCATGTATACGTATGTAATTCATGCATGATCATGAATCGGGATGCACGTGTATGCCTCATGATTGCATATACACCTGCACTTGCTCTTGAAAACATCTCTTATACTTATAAAGCTCTTTCTTTTGGAAAATCTTTTCCATTCTTATCCTATGGGCTACTTGAGCTTCATTTACCCCTGGCATCAGGGTTGTGCGTTCCCGTTGGCACTGTCCCCTATTTCCCTTGGGGACCTTACATATGGTCGAGCTAGCATACCTTCTCAATGTCCTTCAGTGGCTAGACACGACTCTTGGAGGTTCACACCTTCTTGCAAGCATCCTTCAGTGTGATTGCACATACCTCCTGGACTACCCATCCTTCTTGCAAGCATCCTTCGGTATGGGTGTCCTAGGTGACATCCACCCTTCTCGTAAACGTCCTTCGGTATGGATGCACCTTCTTGACTTGGTACGGTACCGACCGACTTGGGTTCGTTTGTTAATTAACTTGTCATAAAGTAGCATAAAAATGGTACTTTCATTTGCATAAAATTTCTCCTTCTTTCTTATGAGACAAATAAATGCAAATGCAATTGCTCATGACGTGCTCATGTCATGCTTGGTAATCAACTTATCATAAAATGCTTCTAATGCTCTTGACAGTTCGTGCTTAATGACAAATATCTCATAAACCTTTCATGTTTTCCTTTGCACAAAAACTTCTTTTAAGCTTTCATACAAATACGTATACGATGTCATGCTTGTTGAGAAATAACTTGTCATGCGTGGTTATAAACATGTTATGCTTATACATAAAAACATGCTGTGTATCATTCCAGTTTTGTAAAGCGTAAGTTGCTACTTACTATTTTCACTTACAAACGTAAGCTCCTCTTACCTTCGCTTGCTTGAGTGTTGAACGTCACGTTACCTACAATTGGATCATACCTTTGTTATTCATAGGTTTACTAAACGTATAGAGAAATCAATACATTACAATAATCCAAGGTATGACTTAAATCTTTCCATGTCCTAGGCCTTCAATCTAGGATCCACTCAATATCAAGAGATAAGTACAAATGCATCAAAACACACTCCCAATTCTATCCTTGGAATCTGCAGAGGTTAATTCCAGCAACAACAATGATCTTCTCAACCTTCCAAACCTCCAACAACCAAAACCTAATCTCTTCATGTCACAACCAACATCCAAGACTAATTTAACATCTCATAACAACAACCATTCTCTCACATTCTTCCTACTTTTACAACTCTAATCCCAAATTTACAACAAAACCATGATTTCATCTTCATCAAGTAAAAACTATTGCATTTACCCATTTCTTTTGGGCTTTTATCAAACACCTAGGGTGTATCATTTGTTCTCTTGAAAATCTTTCAGATCTGACCATATATTAAACACTTAGGGCTTGGTGGTTCTCAACAAGACTCATATGCATTACATCAACCAATAGATTCGGCCATACATGCTCAAAATAGATCTCAGCCCTCTTTTAGGCTTTTCATCAAACACCTAGGGTGCAGCAAGCAATCTCTCTCTCTCTCGAACATATTTTCTTTTTCAGATCTGACCATAACTCTCCATGGTTTTGTGCACAAGCCTTACAACTTTCTAAAGCTCATTAGATCTACATTTTCCTCAAAGAAAACACATGAATCTCAAAGAGAAAATCTAACAAGAGAAAATCTAACAACACAACCAACAACCATTCAAAAGAAAAGAGAACATAGGTGAAAATGGGTATGGCTTGGCCGGCCATAACCACTTACCTCCTTCTCTCTCTCTCTCTCTTTCTCTCCTTCCTTTCTTCTTCTTCTTTTCTCCTTCTTCTTTCTTTCTTCTCTTCTTTTCTCCTTCTTCTTTCTTTCTTCTCTTCTTCGGTGGGAGCTTGGGCAAATGACTTTGATTTGGGGGGGGGGGGGGCTGCTTATACGTAAAGGGGCTTGGGGAAAGGGAAAAGGCAAAACTGCCCTTCCCCCCTTTCTTTTCCCTTTTCCACAAATTTCACCTCACATATATCAATCCGATAAAATTCCGGAATGTAGTTATATGTGTCGACACCATCACTCAAGGTGTCGACACTTTCAACTCTTATAGTTAGATGTGTCGACACCCTCCCACAAGGTGTCGACACCTCCAACACGTAGTCAAAATGGGAAACTCTCGGGTTTTAGTTAGATGTGTCGACACCATCACTCAAGGTGTCGACACTTCCAACACTTAGTCAAAATTCACGGAAGTTCTGGAAAAATGCACACTTTCGGGTTTTAGTTGGATGTGTCGACACCATCACTCAAGGTGTCGACACTTCCAACACTTAGTCAAAAATCACTCTTGTTCCGGAAAAATATAAACATTCGGGTATCGGTCTAATGTGTCGACACTATGACCCAAGGTGTCGACACTTACAACACTTAGTCAAAATTCACTTTGGGCTCCAAAAAAAGGTAAACTTTCGGGTGTTAGTCTAATGTGTCGACACTATGCTCCAATGTGTCGACACTTACCTCAAAAATCACAAATTTAATCATACATACACTTGCAATAATACGTACTTAAGAGGTCATAAGCAATAACTTGACAGACCTAAAATCGGGGTCTCACAATAATAAACATTCAAGGAAAAGTATTCATATACGTACTCGGTATCAAAATCCGTATCTTTAAGCATGAGATTTCCTTTACGTGAAATCATACATGAAATCGTACATGAAATTTCTTTTAAACATTTTTAGCTTTCATAAAAGCAAATTTGAATACAACAACAATCATACACATCAAACAACTCCAAATTAAGTGAACCCCTAGGGTATTTCAACTTGATCTTAGAACATCGTCTTTCGTAACCTCAATATCCAAGATCGGATCCGTAATGATTCAACCTTATCAACGATTCCATACTAAACAGCAACCTGTATCATGTCGAATTCTATTCTTCTTGTTCCACTTTTCAATCTTATTTTGCATGGACTAATGATCATCAATTCCATCACTTAAACCTCCAAGAATATGCTATATAGTTGCTGCCGAGACCTATGGGATTTAACCTACGTTACATTGGTCTTATCTCTAAGTTTTCAAGTTCACATAAACACCAATACCCACAATTCTTCCAAATATAACCGATAGACATTAATCCTCATTTAAGTGATCAACCCGTGACCATCTTGGCCTTCCTTACACTCTTAGGCTTGATGTTTAATTCAATACCATCAACATACCTTCACCACCATGAAGGAATCAATATAATTGAAGAATGAGGAAGAATCAACCAACTTGAAGCACAATTTCTCTCAACACTTTTTCCAAAGGAAGGAGGCACCTAAAACTCTCAATAAACTCCTTAACTCAGTTTTGATCGGCCAGCCTCATTAATAGTAGGGTTTCAAAAGTCTTCAATAGGAAACCAAAGATTCAGCATTTTCTGAAATTCATCGGGTTCCGCTCGAGCGTCGGTCGAGCGCAAAGCTTCTGTCCTAGTCTCGCTTGAGATGTTGTCGAGCGGTTGTCGAGCATGATGAGTCTGTTTAAAATTCTCCAAGTCCACTCGAGCGCTGGTCAAGCCCTGGTCGAGCGGTACGAGTCTGTCTGATATTTTTCCAAAGACGCTCGAGCGTGAGTCGAACGATGGTTGAATGTGATGACACCTTAAACAGACCACAACTTATGTATTACATCTCTAAATCACACGAATTTTACCTCAAAGTGTTCTTCTCTCACAAACTTAAATTCCAAGACCATATTCATAACATTTGGACTCAAACTGATCACTGAAAACGTATTCGAATTGAGCAAAAGTTCTAGGCGAGCAAGGCTGTTGGCAGCTTGACGTCTGGACCTTTAAAATTTCATAACTAATTCAATACTTATCGAAATGACCTGAAATTTAGTTTGAATTCTTTTACTTTCATAGAACTCTATCACAACCTAAGGTTGAAGGGTAAACTATGTCATCAAGGTTAACTTAAACCGAGTCTAGTGATCTGCCAGAGCTTGTGATTGCATGCATTATTTTCTCATTCTTTGGCCAACCTATGGCTCTCTTGCACTTTAATCCATCTTTAGTTTACTGACCTAAACCAAGAGCAGGTCAGCATGGCCAGTTATCAGCCTCAAAATCCTCAAGTTTCATGCACAATCTATTAAGAGAAACAACATGCAAGCCAATCCACTTAACCCGAGTATGCTTAATCCATTTCTCCAAGTATAACTAATCTCTTTAAGTGTTTAGCTTGCTGATCTACCCACATTATTCACATGCAAGACACCTACATCAAGCTATCATCAAGGAAAAACATGAGACATAAGGCATTGAATATACTCGGCCAATATGCATGTTGAAATCTCCCAATGTCATATCACCAACTTACAAGCATGTTAGAACTTATCCAAATAACTTTCTTTTTCCATAGTTTATAGCCACTGACTAAAGCCCTAATACTTCCCAAATCTAACATTTTTCACACCCATTTTCAATGTTTAGAACAGCAAGCTTCACAGCCTCCAAAATCAAAGATCTATACATCTAACTTCACCTTCAATTAGTCAATATTCACAAACTCATCACAACTATAATATCCAACATTTTCCAAACTCCTAACTAGCCCAAGTCGTGGCCTTCACACTCATCCTCCATCAGTAAATCACAATACCGCAACCCAAAATATTTCATATCATGAAAAGTTTAAGAGAATACACAACAGCAACCTCATTCGGCCAACAAAAATTTTCACAACCAACGTGGCCGAACCATACCTTTCTTTTCTCTTTTTTTTTCCTTTTTCTTCTTCCTCTCCTTTTCTTCTTCTTCTTCTTCTTCTTCTCCTCACGTTCTTCCTTTTCTTCTCCCTTTCTCCTCTTCTCGTGCTACTTGAATGTTTGGCTGAATGAAGTGTGTGAAATGAGAGGTGTAAGTGACCACTTCACTTGAAATGGGGGGAAAAATCTTGTTTGATATGACCAGCTCATTTAATGCCTTGTCTCCTCACTTTTATTTCTTTGCCTTTACTAAGTCCTTTCACGTAATTCTCCTTCAACCTACACTTACTCACTTTTCAGCCTACCATTGCCTTGTCTTTTCTCTCTTCCATTTACTTCGCTTTGACTTCCTCTTATTTTCTTGGCTTTCTCTCCTTCACGTGATTCCCACATCAGCCACTCTAACATTTCTCTTTTGCCTTTCTTTTATGTCTTTGTTTTCTCTCTTTCGTTTCTTGCTTTCTTATGCCTCACGTAACTTTTCCTACCACCTTCTCCCTGACTTTTCTTTGCTCTACAAGTCATGTCATCTAGTTAATGCTTTGTCTCCTTCTTTTTATTTCTTTTGTTTTACTTTGGTCTTCTCTCTTTCACGTGAACCACTATCTCCCTCCTCTTTTGTCTCTCAATGCACCTCACATGGACCTCTTGCTTAGCACACTATATAATCACTTAGTCCACCTAATGAATATTAAGACTACTAAACAAAAGGCATAGTATCATTAGCAATAAAATGATCAAAATCATAATTTAGTATACGATGAACGTATTTAAGAAAAATTCAGAACTTATAAAGTTTAATAAATGTACTTTAAATGAAATACCACATACTAACATCTCTTACATTCTTTTCCAAATATTCAAAATAAGAAAGTCTTATACATTAGAAATAATTATAAAGAACTGAAACTTCATAGTGAAAACTGGGGTCCATCCAAACCCAAAGTTTAGCCAAAATACAAGATATTAAACCCATAAAAACAATACAAGGGTCAGAAAATAAGACCAATTCGATTTGATATAGAACACACCCGTTTTTAGGCAAAACTCAGTTTTTTGAACAAACTTTTAAAAATTCATAACTAATTCATCTTAGTTCTAAATGATACGAAAATTTAACTGGAGACCCACAATAATAGCTGATTTCAAACCTCAAAATTTCACATCAATCCAAGATATTTTTCTATATAAGAAAAATCTTTAAACACACTGTTATCAAGAATTAAGCTAACATAGACTAGTTTCGACCTAGTTAAGTAAATCTTTTAATTCCCCCGTAAATCATTTCACAACTCATCCTATATGCATCTAATACCTCTTAAGGACCTAAAACATGTGCCATACAGTGTTATGTCTACATTATCCTTCACATGTCCTAACTGTCGATTGCACACAAAGCAAAGCAACTCTTTAAAATATTGAGGTCCAATTTGGTCAGAAGAAAACTAGGCCATAAAAATGTGTCTAATTTGTGATAAGAATACTATTAAAAACTTATAGATGCTACTAGTCTAAGTCGGGGTCTCACATCCATCATGCTCATCCCGAACTCTTCATGCATAAACTTAGAAAATTTTTGACAAAGAGAGTCATTAGTAGCACCGAAAATAATGTCATCCACATAAATTTGTACAATTATAATATCAATGTTTTTGGATTTGGTGAAAAGTGTTGTATCAACTTTACCCATGGAAAAACATTTTTCAACAAGGAAAGTTTTAAATCTATCATACCAAGCTCTAGGAGCTTGTTTTAGTTCATACAAAGTCTTTTTCAATTTGAAAACGTAATTTGGATAAGCTTCATTTTGAAAACCTTGTGGTTGTTCTACATAGACTTCTTCCAAGATAAATCCATTTAAGAAAGCACTTTTCACATCCATTTGATAAAGCATAAAATTTTTATAGCAAGCAAAGGCCAAAAACATTCTAATGGATTCCAAACGTGCTACGGGTGCATATGTTTCATTATAATCAATTCCTTCGTCTTGATTATAGCCTTTAGCAATTAATCTAGCTTTGTTTCTAACAATAGTGTCGTGCTCATCAACCTTGTTCCTAAAGACCCATTTTGTGCCAATAATGGTTTGATCCTTGGGGCTAGGGACAAGTTCCCAAACTTGATTTCTCTCAAATTGGTTTAACTCTTCTTGCATTGCCAAAATCCAAATGTCATCGTTTTCGGCTTCAGGAAAAGTCTTATGTTCAATTTGAGACACAAATGCAAGAAGATTACAAATATTTTTAAGTGAAGCTCTAGTTCTAGTTCCATGTGAGGGGTCACCATTAATTAACTCTTGAGGGTGACTAGTAGCATACCTCCACTCCTTAGGGAGTTCTTGTGAAGTATCTTCTTCTTGCAATGGTTGAACATTTTCTTCACTTGGAGGTTGAGCATCCTCACTTTGAGTGGGGTTAATGTTAATTTCAAGTCCTTCCATCTCCCCCTCAATATCTTCAATATCTACACTTGCATTTTTCTCAAATGGACTATTAGATTTATCAAAAGTAATATGCATTGATTCTTCAACACAAAAGAGTCCTTTTGTTATAAACTCTATAAACTTTGCTCGAATTAGAGTATCCAAGGAAAATTCCAACATCGGTTTTAGAATCAAATTTTTCAAGGTTGTCTTTGGTATTTAAAATGACGCATTTGCAACCAAAGGCTTTGAAATAATGGATGTTGGGTTTTCTATCTTTCCAAAGCTCGTAAGGAGTTTTCTTCAAAGTGGGTCTCATAGATACCATATTCAAAACATAGCAAGACGTATTGACAGCCTTGGCCCAAAAATATTTCGGTAACTTGTTTTCATTCAAAATAGTTCTTGCTATCTCTTGAATAGTTCTATTATTTCTCTCAACAACCCCATTTTGTTGAGGAGTTCTAGGTGTTGAAAAATTATACTCATAACCATTCATGCTACAAAAAGATCCGAACTTCTCATTAACGAATTCACCACCATGTCACTTCTAATGGCCACAATGGTGTATCCTTTTGCGTTTTGCACCCTTTTTGAAAATTTGATGAATTCATGAATGACCTCATCTTTTGAAGCTAAAAACAAAATCTAAGTGAACCTAGAGTAGTCATCCACAATTACAAAAGCATAGGTCTTTCCACCAAGACTTTGAGTTCTTGATGGACTAAATAAATCCAAGTGAAGTAATTGTAGAGGTCTCCTTGTTGAAATGAAGTTTTTGGATTTAAAAGAGGGTTTCACTTGTTTTCCCATTTGACAAGTTTCACAAACTTGGTATTTTTCAAAATTTAACTTAGGTAGTCCATTCACAATATCATGCTTAGAAATTTTTAAAATTTGATGCATGCTAGCATGACCTAATCTTCTATGTCATAGCCAACTATCATTTACATTGACCACAATGTCAATCTTATACACATTTGAATTCCTATGGCCAATGAACAATAATTTACCATCAATAACATTTTCAATAAGGCATCGAGAAGATTCAAACACAACTCTATAACCTTTATCAAAGTGTCATGCCCCGAACGCTAGCCCGAAGGGGGTTAATGACAGCCGCGAGTATCTACTCAATGAATGCTCCAGCGTTTTCTCTTAATCTTGCAGCGGAATTTTTTTTTTAAAAAAAACTTTATAACGCTAGCGTCTAACGCACATACGAACATTAGAACCTACTATTCAACCAATGACTTGAATTAATTACACCATGGTCTCAAAATGCCAATCGGGTAAAACCTTAAACCTTACTAGGCCGAATAACCCATGACCACCTTGGAAATTGGGACTGTCCCGACCGGCTCATTGGTTATTCGGCCTAGTAAGGTTTAAGGTCTCAAATTGGGACTGTCAATAAAAATATTAGCTAAGTTTTGGAATAATTGTTAAGGAAAAGAATAAAATATTTTTTTTTAATTAAATGGATTTCAGTGATATATATATATATATATATATCTTTGGTGATTTCAAAAAGAAATGATTTCATATTCTTAAAGTCTAAAGAATATTTGAATCGCTTGTAGGCGATCCACGTGTCTGTATACACGAACAAAGAAGACCAAGTGTAAGTGGATACTGTAAGTGGACAGTAAGTATTCTTTTTCAAAACTGGAATGACACACTGCATCGTTTCATGAACAAGCATGAATTTTAAGCAAGCATGACATGACATGTGCATTGCATGAATTTTTCAAGAAGAAAGTTATGCAATGATTTTTATGGAAAGAATATGAGAAGTTTTATGAAACGATAAGTTAAGATAAGGGGCACCGGTCGGTACCGTACCATCATATTCTACTCCGGTATCTCAGCACTCCATCCCTATCCTCAAAATCGGAATCATTATTCTTCTCAATCCTTTCCCTAATCCCTACTATCACCGCATCGCTCTTCTGGGCTTCACAGATTCGCTCCTCCAGCGATGGTTGCAATGACAGCCCTGCGATGGAAACATACCGGTCGGCCAATACAAGCGTGATCTCCTCTCTTTTTAGATCCTCCATGATCTCCTTAGCCACTACCTCCACGGCACTCGTTTCAGCCGACTTCCGGCTTAAAGCATCAGCCACCACGTTAGCTTTCCCAGGATGGTAGCTAATAGTGCAATCATAGTCCTTGATCAACTCCAACCAGCGCCGTTGCCTCATATTCAGCTCCTTCTGAGTGTTGAAGTACTTGAGGCTCTTATGGTCTGTAAATATCTCGCACTTAACCCCATAGAGATAATGCCTCCATATTTTCAGAGCATGCACGACTGCAGCCAACTCCAAGTCGTGAGCGGGATAATTCACCTCATGGGGCCTCAATTGCCTCGATGCATAGGCTATGACCCTCTTATCTTGCATCAACACACACCCAAGACCGTGCTTCGAGGCGTCCGTATAGATCTCATACTCCCCACGTTCCGAGGGCAATGCTAACACCGGGGCAGTAACCAGATGAGCCTTTAGCGTCTGGAAACTTTGCTCACACTCGTCTGTCCAATCGAACTTAACGTTCTTCTTGGTCAACGAGGTCATCGGCATAGCTATCTTTGAAAATTCCTTGATAAACCTCCGGTAATACCCTGCTAATCCCAGGAAACTTCTTATCTCCTTAACATTTGTAGGTCTAGGCCATTTGAAAACCGCATCAACCTTTCCGGGATCTACAGCAATTCCTTCTCCCGACACTACATGCCCTAAAAATCGGACTTGCTGCAACCAAAACTCGCACTTGGAGAATTTAGCATACAGCTTCTTCTCCCTTAGGATCTGCAAAACAATCCTGAGATGCTCCTCATGCTCCTCCTGGTTCCGAGAATAAATCAAAATATCGTCTATGAACACCACCACAAATTTATCCAGGAACTCCCTGAACACTCGATTCATCAAGTCCATAAATGCGGCCGGGGCATTAGTTAATCCAAACAGCATCACCAAAAATTCATAGTGACCATATCGGGTTCGAAAGGCCGTCTTTGATATATCTCCCTCCTTAACCTTCAACTGGTGGTAACCCGACCTCAAATCAATTCTTGAAAATATTTGTGCCCCCTGCAATTGATCGAACAAATCGTCAATGCGAGGTAGCGGGTACCTATTCTTCACAGTCACCTTATTCAACTCCCTATAATCAATACACATCCGGAGACTTCCGTCCTTCTTTTTCACAAACAGGATCGGTACTCCCCAAGGCGACACACTCGGCCTTATAAATCCCTTCTCCAAGAGATCTTCCAGTTGGACCTTCAGCTCCTTTAGCTCTGCCAGAGCCATTCGATACGGCACCTTGGAAATTGGGACTGTCCCAGCTTCCAATTCAATTCCGAACTCCACCTCCCTATCCGGCGGTAACCCCGGTAGGTCTTCCGGGAATACATCCGGAAACTCAGTCACTATTGGGGTTTGGTCAAACGCAGGGACCTCGTTCTGCGTATCACTTCGCGTATCACTTGACCATACTAAAATTCCCTCGTGCCCTCCTTGCAACAATCTCTTAGCTTGCAGGGCCGAGACAATTGCTGGCCTTCGCTCCATTTTCCTCATACCCGTGAAACAACAATCTGGTCTCCCCTCCTTTTGGAACAAGACCTTCTTCTCATAGCACCGAATATTGGCGCCATGCTTCGACAACCAATCCATACCTAGGATGACATCAAATCCTCCCATCTCCATAACTATCAAATCAGCCAACATGACTTGCCCTTCTACTACTATCGGATAGTCCTTCAACATTCGGCTACATTCGACTCTGCCCCCAGCGGGCGTTGACACAAGGACGTTACTATCCAACAATTCACTATTTAAGGCATGTGTCTTGCAATATGCTGATGCAATGAATGAATGCGTGGCCCCTGAATCAAACAGAACTAGGGCTTCCCCCTGGGGCAAAGGCAACTTACCTGCCACCACTCGGTTCTGGTTCTCCGCGTCCTCCGGAGTCATTGCATATAACCTCGCCTGTGTTGGGCCTCCCTGCCTTCTTGCATTGTTCTGCTGCGGGGGTCGGGGTGCTTGGTTTGAGCTGCCTGCACTCCTACAGTCTCTGGCGAAGTGACCAGGCTTCCCGCACTTAAAACATAAACCCTGCCTGCACTCCCCTGGGTGTCTCTTGTTGCACTTGTTGCACAGAGGAAACTGATTCCCTCCGACATTCTGAGCTCCACCAGGCCTCTGGTTCGGCCTCGGGTTCGGCCTTTGAGGCTGCCTCTGTGACGGCTCTGGCTTACTTTTCTTCCAGGGCATCTGTGGAATGGTTGGGTTGGAAGGAGCCTTCCTCTTTTGCTGGTCATGATAGACTGCTATCCTTTGCAGTCCTCTCTCCACTATCACGGCCCGTTCAATTACTTCTGCCAGGGTTTTAAGATTATGACTATACACTCTGTCATAGACCCGTGGGTGTAACCCTTCCTCAAACTTTCGGGCCTTCCTTTCCTCATCTGGCACCAAGTACGGGGCAAACCGCACCAGCTCCATGAATCGGCCTGCGTACTGCTCCACCGTCATGGCTCCTTGGGTTAGGGTAGCGAATTCCCTTGCCTTCGCTTCCCGAGTCATTCGTGGGAAATAACGATCTAGAAATTCTTGCTGGAACCTCTCCCAAGTTATGGGCTGCTCTCCCAGCTCCTGTTCCAGCAATACCTTCTCGGACTGCCACCACCTTCTGGCATCCCCTTGCAGCTTGAAGGTAGCATAGCTTAACTTTTGGGCCTCGGTACACCCCAAGACCTCAAGTAGTTCCTTTATCTCTACCAGCCAATTTTCTGCTAGTATGGCATCTCCCTTGCCATTGTACACTGGCGGGTGCTGGCGATTGAACTGGTCGAACGTACACCCCTCAGGGCGTCCTCGGGCCCCTTCAGCATGGGCACCCGGCTGCACGTGCTCGGCAACTAGCTGAGCGATGTGCCTTAACACATCCTCGGTGGTAACTCCGGGAGCCTCGGACTCTTGATTTCTTGTTGGCCTCCTAGGTGTCATCCTGCACTTCAAGGTTATCGTTCAGCTTAGAACAACCTCAACCTCAGAAATTCTCATCATAATTAACCCTAAACGTGTTATCTCATGCTTTAGGGTTTAGGGTTCTACTTCGTTCCCTATGTTCTACGACTCTACCCTCCAATCCTCTGATACCAACTTAACTGTCACGCCCCGAACGTCATCCCGCAGGGACCGTGACAGCCGCGAGCTATCCCCCGGATGACTCCAGCGTTCTTACTTATTGTTTTACTTGATTACGGCGGAAACGTACAGGATCGCGAGTGGTTCGAGCTAATTCTTACATAATCAGGGTTCTCATTAAGTTCATACAAAACATATATTTAACACATTAGAACCCAATTAGTGACGCTCATGCCACTATCATCAAAATATGAAACATAATATCTTGGGCTTCTAGGTCAGGTAGTCCTCCTGACTCTCTTCACCTGATACATCTGGAATGACACAATTTTAAAAACGTGAGTCAAAAAGACTCAGTAAGGGAAAAACATAAAACTTAAATCATGCTCTTGACTTATGCCCGCTTAATCATGAAAGAAAGAAACTTGATAATTGATGCACATGCATGTCATGAATTATGCATATGCTCTTGCTTAGTTTCGGCCCCAGGCCCTTTAAAATCTTTCTTTCATTCTTGCTTGAAAAACTGGCCCTTGGCCCTTGAAAACCGCTTATTCGTACTTGTGCCCTTGTTGGCCTTTTCATAATTATTTCATATCTTTTACTTGTGGGCTCGCTCCATTTGACCCCTGAAGTCAGGGTTGTGCGTTCCCTTCGGAACCGTCCCCGAATTCCCTTGGAGACCTTAACATCTGGTCGAGCTAGCCCTTGAAGTGGCCCCAGGCCTGATGGCTAGACACGACCCTTGGAGGCACCATACCTTCTCAATGTCCTTCAGTGTGGCTTGCACAGCCTCTTGGATTCACCCATTCTTCTCATAATTGTCCTTCGGTATGGGAGTCCAACTTGATGGTACGGTACCGACCGGTGCCCCTTATCTTAACTTATCGTTTCATAAAACTTCTCATATTCTTTCCATAAAAATCATTGCATAACTTTCTTCTTGAAAAATTCATGCAATGCACATGTCATGTCATGCTTGCTTAAAATTCATACTTGCTTAAAATTCATGCTTGTTCATGAAACGATGCAGTGTGTCATTCCAGTTTTGAAAAAGAATACTTACTGTCCACTTACAGTATCCACTTACACTTGGTCTTCTTTGTTCGTGTATACAGACACGTGGATCGCCTACAAGCGATTCAAATATTCTTTAGACTTTAAGAATATGAAATCATTTCTTTTTGAAATCACCAAAGATATATATATATATATATATATATATATATATATATATATATATATATATATATCACTGAAATCCATTTAATGAAAAAAAATATTTTATTCTTTTCCTTAACAATTATTCCAAAACTTAGCTAATATTTTTATTGAAATAAAAATATATTTATCCATGTACATGCCTCGATTAGGGTTAAATAATACTCATAGGTTTAGAATTAAACCTAAGTCTCTTTTTATTACACGTACTACATTAAAACCTTATATCTAACTATTAATAAATTATTCATGATTAAATCTTAATTTAGACTTTAAACCTCAAATAAAACCCGAGTAAAACTTAACTAGGGTTCCAATAATATTAAATAAAAGATCATGGCTCTATAATATTATTCCAACTAGCCTAACTCTAGTTTTCTTATCCAACACAACAATGAAAATACATAAATCATGAATTGCACTTAGGGTTACCTTTTCTTACAACATTCGGCCACTACCATTTATGCACCAATTAATCACAACTTTTACTCCAAGGGTGATCCCATCCTCCATTCAACAATTTCACAACCTAGGATCTATAAATCAAAGCACCAACACAACACATCATACCCATAGCATTCGGCCAACACATGCTTTCATCCAAAAATTAGGTTTTCTTTTGTTTCCTTTAACTTACATGCATCTCACACTTAACATAATCATCTACCATGCATTGGGGTCATAAAGCTTGCACATGTTATGGCCAATGTCCAGATTTAAACATATTCAAAACTATACATGAAATCCTACATAGCTCATTTTCGGCCATACCCCAAAATGTTACCTTTTCATGCTAAAAAATCATATCATGCATATCCTTTGCATTTGTGACCTAACTAGCATGCATACACTTAATCTTTTCCTCGAATAATTTCATCAACATTAGATCTATTCTTTATACACACTAACATCCATAGATCTAAACAAAGAAATCAACTTCCATCAACCCAACACATCAAAACTTAGATCTAACTTCCTTTAGCATACATTGTTCTTCATTTGCCTTTTTCTTTACATACAACCTTAGATCTAGGGTTTCCATGGTTAGATCTAGCATGAAATCAACCTAGGGTTCTTAAACATTCAAGATCCAACAACATCAAGACATATTATGACCTAAGCTTCAAGATCCATACATAACCTATTTGGTCACTTATGCTATACCCAACAACATCATATTAGCCTTACCTTGTTGTTTATCCAAGCTTGAGCACCTAGAAAATAAAGTATCTTTGGTTAGTACTTGTGAAGCTTAAGGCAAGATCATCAATAAAGCTAAACTCACCTTCAACCTTTACCAACTCTTCCTATCCTTTCTTCCTTCAAAGATTTGGTCCACCCTCCTTAGAAATATCCAAGCTTGATTTAAAAGGAAGTTCTATGGTGGTTAAGAGGACATGGTAAGTTTGAAGGGAAATGGTGTCAAATGGCTAGGGTTTTCAAGGAAGGATTTTTGTCTACAACAAGAGAGATTTATCTTGGCTTTTAGAATGGGATTTGGTAAGCTAGAAGAAAGTGGTTTAGGTGCAAGATGAAATAGCACAAACCTTGACTCTTGAGTGTGAGGTTCGACCAAGGCTTGAAAATGGGAGAGAATGGAGAGATCTTGCAATATTCGGCCAAGTGCTTGAAATGGGAGAGAGTTGAGAGAAATGAGGGGTTCGGTCATGGCATTTGCAAGAGAGTTGTGTGAGATTGAGTCTCCCCATGCAACCCTAAGGCTATGACATAGGGTTTGAGAGAGTGAATTGACATGAGAGAATTTGAAAGAGGAAGAGGGGGATGAATGGAAGTGTTGGCCGACCAAGCCTATGTCCTTTTCTCCCTCTCTCTCTTTTATTTCTTTTCACTTCTCTCACTCTCACTTCACTTGTCTCCAAAGCTTGGCTTGCATTTGAATTCTTCTCTCTCTCCTCATGAGTTCCAACGTAAATCACTCCCTCTCTCACTTGCTTTTCTCTCCTCTTTTTACTTCCATGAGTTGTCTCATCATCTTACACCACTTACACATCTCTTACACTTCACATGGCCTTGCTTCATGGCTTTTCAAATTCATCCCCTAGCCTTTCATGTAAATGGCTTGTATTTTACTTAGTTTGGTTGCTTTTCAACCAACCTAGTTACTTCCACATTAAATGGCAACCAACTTTCAACTTAGTTTTCATTCTCACCTAACTTATCACTTCATAAGCTCTCTTGCTTATCTAATTCATTCCAATAGCTTATCACCTCATAAGCATGTTCTCTTATCATGTGATAATGACCCTAACATATCTCTACAATAATCACAAGGCCTTATCACTCTAAAAGTTTCCTAACTTATCATGCTTGCTTATCACTATGATAAGCAAGTGTGCTTATCAATTAAATCATCTCTAAACTTATCACATAACTACATAGCTTATCATTGAATATTCAAATGGAAATTCTATTAATAATATAGACCACATGATAATAATACATGTCACATATAAAAGATATACAATATTTAATCCATGTATTCAAAAGAATTTCATTATTTAATCTATTAATAATTTTCGGCTTATACAAGGAAATTATTAAATCATAATTCAAATTATATGGTCCATGAATCACATTAAGTAAATGAAAAATATCAATTTGTAAAAGAGAAACTTACTTGAAATTTCGGCTCCTAATATAAATATAATTTATACTTGCATAAAATGGCATTAAAATTATTTAAAGAGATTTTATGAAATAAAATCTCATTTTAATCGAAATTCCATAACATAAAGATTATGCCATACATTGGCCAAAAACATAGCCCCATGAAGAAATAAAAGCTATTACATCGGAAATAAAAAATAATACATAAGGAATTACGTAGGAGAAAAATAGGTGTCTCACACAGATTTTGTTATACATTGCCAAAAACTTTTCATATTAAGCAAAAATCCTACAACCACACTATTGGTGTTTCCAGCTCGGCCCTCCATTTTCAAAATATCACAACTTATTCATCATACCTCTAAATCATACGAAATTTACCTTAAAACGTTCCTATCTCTTAGACTTAAAATTCAAGACCAACCTTGTAAAATTTGTGTGAGATCCCGAATTTACTTATGTCGTTGTATAGGAGAGAGAGATTTTGCTATGATTTTTCCTCAGGATGTAGGTATGTTTTAATTGGTGATTTTTGAGGTAAGTGTCGACACATTGGAGCATAGTGTCGACACATTATACTAACACCCGAAAGTTTACCTTTTCCTGGAGACCAAAGTGAATTTTGACTAAGTGTTGTAAGTGTCGACACTTTGAGTCATAGTGTCGACACATTAGACTGATACCCGAGCGTTTATATCTTTCCGGAACTAGAGTGATTTTTACTAAGTGTTGGAAGTGTCGACACCTTGAGTGATGGTGTCGACACATCCAACTGAAACCCGAGAGTTCGCCTTTTTCCAGAACTCCCGTGGATTTTGACCAAGTGATGGAAGTGTCGACACCTTGAGTGATGGTGTCGACACATCTAATTGAAACCCGAGAGTTTACATTTTTCCCACTATGGCTAAGTGTTGGAAGTGTCGACACCTTGAGTGATGGTGTCGACACATCTTACTAAATATGTTGTAAGTGTCGACACCTTGAGTGATGGTGTCGACACATATAACTACATTCCGGAATTTTACCGGTTTGAAATACGCGAGTTGAAATTTATGAAGTAGGGGGAGGGCAAACTTGTCTTTTCCCCAACCATTTTCACGCCTATTACTCTCTCCCCCTTTGCCGAACACTTCATTTTTTCCCCTCTCTCTTCAGCCTTTTCATTTTCCCTTGCCCTAAGTCACCCACCCGAAAGAAGAAGAAGGAAGAAGGAGAGGAAGAAGGAGAAGAAGAAGGAGAAGAAAAGAAGGAGGAAGAGGAGAGAAGCGAGGTAAATCCTTGCTGGCCGAAAATCGTGCTACTCTCTCTCTCTCTCTCTCTCTCTATTCTCTTCTTGTTTCCTCTTGTTGGTTAGTTGTGGTTGGTGATGTTCTTGTTTTCTTTTGTTGGTTGGTTGTGGTTTGATGGTAATTTGTCTAAGTAGTGTTCTCCTTGTGATTCATGGATGTTTAGTGTGGATCTAGGTATGTTCAAGGTAGATCTTGTAAGTGTAGCATAGATTTTTACATGAGAACATGTGGAAAAATGACTAGATCTGAAATGAGGGTTCAAGAGAAATTGGTTATGTGCTCTAGGTGTTTGATAAAAGGCCTAAGAGGGGATTGAAACCTAAGTTGAGCAAGTATGGCCGAATCTAGGGTTTGATGCATTAGATTGTGTATGTATGCTAGTGATATTGAGAACCACAAAGCCCTAAGTGTTAGGGATATGTTCAGATCTGGGAAAATAGGCAAGAGGACCAATAACGCACACTAGGTGTTTGGTAAACAGCCCAAGAGAAATGGGTACATGCAATGGTGTTAACTTGATAATTATGGAACCATGATTTGGTTGTAAACTTCGAGTTGAAGTTGTAAGTGGGAGGAAGGTGAGAGTATAGTTATTGTTATGAGATGTTAAGTTAGCCTTGGATGTTGGTTGTGACATATAGAGATTCGGATTTTGGTTGTTGGAGATTGTTGTGATTTCTGGAGTTACATATGCAGATTTCAAGGCTGGAATAGAAAGTGTGTTTTGTTGCATTGGTGGTTATCTCTTGATATTTTAGTCCAATTTTACGGGGTTGGTCTTGGAATTTGTTTCAAGTTAAAAAAGAGAGCGTTTTAAGATAACTTGCATGTGAATTAGAGGTATGACGAATATGTTATGGTATGAAAAATTAGTGTGAGGGTCTATTAAAACAGATTCGTGTGAGTAATGTATTGATTACTATATACGTTTAGTGAACCTATGAATGACAATAGTACGGTTCATTGTAGGTAACGAGACACTCGATACTCAAGCAAGCCTAAGGTAAGTGAAAATCTTTACAAACTGGAATGATACACTGCATGAAGAATATTCATGAATAAGCATATCAAGCATGACATTACCAAGCACGACATGAATGCATCATGATCATTTGCATTCATTTTCCTCATGAGAAATGAGACATTTTATGCAAATGAAAGTACCATTTTTATGCTACTTTATGACAAGTTTTATGACAAGTTAATTAACGAACCCAAGTCGGTCGGTACCGTACCAAGTCAAGAAGGTGCATCCATTCCGAAGGACGTTTACGTGAAGGACGGATGTCACCTAGGACACCCATACCGAAGGATGCTTGCAAGAAGGATGGGTAGTCCATGAGGTAAGTGCAATCACACTGAAGGATGCTTGCAAGAAGGTGTGAACCTCAAGGGTCGTGTCTAGCCACTGAAGGACGAATGAGAGAAGGTGAGCTAGCTCGACCATATGTAAGGTCCCTAAGGGAAATAAGGGACTGTTCCTACGGGAACGCACAACCCTGATGTCAGGGGTAAAAGAGGGCAAGTGGCCCACAAGATAAGATGTGAATCGATTTTTACAAAAGCAAGAGTAAATGCATGTGCATTATACATGCATCACGTTTCATAATCAGGCATGCAGCGCATTATGTTTACATGACTATGATTTCAAGTTCAAGTGCATGCTTACAATTTCAACCCATGTTTTAGCTATAATTCCTTACTGAGTCTTTCGACTCACAGTTTTAAATTGTATCATTCCAGATGATGTTACAGGGGTGGAATCTTAAGAAGAGGACCTTGAACCCTAGGAGAAGGGTTGATGAAATGTCTCTCTTGTTTGCTAACGTTAGGAAAGATTTAGCTAATTTTTGTAAAAGCCGGCATGAGCCACCGTGATGTGGTGGTCATGGGTTTCATTTGGCTTAGTTAGTTAATGTTTTAAACTGGTTGATATTTTGAGAATATGTTTAACAACCTTGAGTTATCAATGGAAAGTATGTTCTTATGCACGTTATACGCTAGCATTATAAGGCTTCTTTTTAACATTGAAGCATCAACGTCTTTTCCGCTGCAAGTATAGTAGTAAGTACGCTGGAGCGTCCCATGCCGGGAATGCTCGCGGCTGTCATTAGCCTCGTTTAGCTAGCGTTCGGGGCGTGACAATTTGGGCTTAAAATGATCCCTCAAAAGGTATTCGAAATGAGCTAACATTCCGGACGTGCAAGGTTGATGGCAGCTTGACATCCGGGTCTTGAACAACGCATAACTCACTCAATAGTTATCGGAATCATCCAAGGTATGGCTTAAAATCTTCTTATTTCCTAGACCTACAATCTAGGATCCACTTAAGATCAAGGGATAAACACAAGTGCATTAGAACACACTCCCAATTTGAGCCTTGATATCTGCAGAGGTTAAATTTCAGCAACTTTTCTAACAAGCATTCTCTATAATTCTCAATGATCTTCAACATAACCGGTCATGCTTATGAATGCTCTGGGTTTTCCAATTCAACAACAATAGGTCATATAGAGTGGGCCTATCCTCTATAGGTGAAATCAGGAACAAGGAAGTTTCCCTTTTCCTACAAGTTTCCTCCCTTTTTATTTTATCCTTCTTCATGCAACAACTTCACCCATGATTCTAGATTTAATACCTCAGCTTATTTTCCAGCAACAACACTCATTTCCAAAGCTCCTTTGAACCTCAACGCATTTAGATATGAAAGGACAACACCCAATGCCACAACCACTACATATCCGGCCATGCATGCTCAAATATATTTCAGCCCTCTTTTAGGCTTTTTATCAAACACATAGGGTGCATCATTGGTTCTCTTTAACATCTTTCATATCTGACCATGTATCAAACACTTAGGGCTTGGTGGTTCTCAACAAGACTAACATGCATACAACCTATTACATCAAACCAATATATTCGGCCATACATGCACAAACGAATTTCAATCCTCTTTTAGGCTTTTTATCAAACACCTAGGGTGCAGCAAGCAATCTCTCTCTCTTGAACATATTTTCCTTTTCAGATCTGACCATAACTCTCCATGGTTCCATAGACAACCCATACTACTCTTTAAAGCTTACTAGATCTACATTTTCTTCAAAGAACACACATGAACTGTCACGCCCCGAACGCCATCCCGCAGGGACCGTGACAGCCGCGAGCATTCCCCGGGAACACTCCAGCGCTTACACTAACTCTTACAGCGGAAATTTTTTATTATACACATCGGAGACTCACTCCGGAAACCACGTGTTGGCTGAGATACAAGCTCAATTAGCATAACCCCTTCAGAAAAGTCTTTACATTGCATCTTGTTCGCAACTTATACAAAACGTGATAGGGCAACATACTGCCACTCAAATCAAACCATCACTCACTAGTGCTAACTCGGAGTTCACCAATTCCGACTCCAACTCCCAAACTTCTAGGATTTCTACTTGAGACAATCCTCTGCTCCCCGATTTTCTTGTGGATCTGGAATGATACAATTAAAAACTGAGTCGAAAGACTCAGTAAGGAACATCAGTTTGAAACATGAGCTTTGATAAATCATAGCTTTAAAATATACTCACTTTGATGCACTGTAGAGTGAAGAGAAGAAATTCATAATTGTAAATCGTGAGATAGTGCATGAAAACCATGATGCATATGCATGCTCCGTGATGCACATGTCATGCACTAAAATTTCTTGCCACTCAAATACATTTCAAATCTCGAAATTGGCCCCAGGCCCTTGAAAATCATTCATTTCATATCTCTTGCCACTCTTGGATTTTTTTAAATTTCATTTCATATCTCTTACTGTGGGCTCGCTCCATTTGACCCCACGAAGTCAGGGTTGTGCGTTCCCATCGGAACTGTCCCCTATTTCCCTTGGGGACCTTACATGCGGTCAAGCTAGCACACCTTCTCGCATTCATCCTTCAGTGGCTAGACACAACCCTTGGAGGTGCCACACCTTCTCGAGCAACGTTCCTTGGTGTGGTTGCACATACCTCAAGGACTTACCCAACCTTCTCGATCAACGTCCCTCGGTATGGGCGTCCTAGGTTTCATCCATCCATCCTTCTCGATCAACGTTTCTCGATATGGATGATGAAACTCTCTTAACTTGGTACGGATCCGACCAAAGCCCCAAATCGAATCTCATAACATACGTACTCTTTTCTTTCGCATAAAACAACTTTTCATGTTTCTATGCAATGAACATGCCATGCCACACTTGAAAACATCGTAATTTTCATTTGCATCAAAACGTCTCTCTCATGCGTTCATGCAAATGATCATGCTATGACATGTTCGAAATATCATGCGTACTTGAAACATTCTTTATGCACAATATATGTCACTTGTATTAAAAACGTCTTGTCATGCACAATAAGACATGCAGTGTATCATTCCAGTTTTCCAAATCGGTTAAGATTCACTTACCGTACTCCTTGCACTTATTGCACTTATACCGATCCACTCGAACTTAGTTCGGTCTTCGCCTACAAGTGATACTCCAATGCTTAGTTATCCATATTCAACAAAGCATACCAACGTATCATTTACGATCTTAGTTTCAGAGTTCCAATCTTAAAACATGTGATTTCATAATGTGACCTTCCTTGTAAACATTGTTAACTTTCATAATCAAAGTGAAAATAGCAAAGATCATACATATCAAACAACTCCAATTACGTGAACTTCTAGGGTATTTCAACTCGATCTTTTAATAACTTATTTCGTAACCTCGATGTCCAATATCGAATTCGTAGTCCTTAAACCTAACACGATTACTTCAAACTACTGGAACTAAACCGCCCTTCGATACGTGCAAGGTTGCTGTTTTCACCTTCTTCGTGTCCAATTCGTATTCAACCCTAGTATACTTATTCTTCCCCTCAATAACATTGATTTCAAGACCTATCCATGAAGGGCAGCAATAACATTTCATATTAAGAATTATATATCAAATCAGCAACCTATATCATGTCCAATTTCTATTCTCCTGGTTCCACACTTTTAATCTTCCTTCGCATGGACTAATAACCATTTATGTCATCACTTAACTTCATGGAACATGATATATTGTTGCTGCCAAGACCTTTAGGATTGACCTAATGTTCTTCTTCTTTTATCTCTAAGCATTTCAAGCTCATATGAACACCAATGAATACAACTCGTCAAAACACAACTTATATATATTGAATCCTCACTTCATTGGCCAACCCGTGGCCTTCTTGCCCTTATTTTCCCTCTTAAGCTTTGTTGTTCTATACATGATATAACCATCATGCAATACTTTTAACCATCAAGGAACATCAAGAACTTGCTATACATCAAGGCGATCGGCCAACATCCATGTTATATTATCCCAATTACATGTCATTCCTTTACATGCTTATTAGCATTTCTCTAAATACATCTATTCAGTGGTTATGGTTACTGACCGAAACCCTAACATCACCCAAATCTCACATCCATTGAATGGTTCCGAACAGCAACTATTTTACTTTGATACCATCGATTACATTTATACTTTGCCTTAAGTCTTTTAATCGTTTAATTCCTCATGTAGTCTTTTACTCCCAGCTATTGATCAAGGTTTCAAACATCAGACTAGGTCTTTAAATTCATCAATTACTAACTCAAATCATAATTAAACCTTGGCTTTGACATTCGATCTCCATGCAACCCGAGACATTATTCTTTGATTAGGTTTTATATTTTTCTCCTCATATGACCAAGGTTCTCTAATCCTTAGCTTTGATATTCATATCATTACAATCACATTTCATTTTGCCCTAAGGATTCGGCCAACACTAAATCGTTCTAATTAAATCCTTAATCCATGCTTCGTATCATTACAAGGCCTTGATAATCATTTCAACCTCTAATTCATTTAGCCATAATATTAATTTTACTTATACATCACATGAAATTGTATTTTAAACTACTAATCGTTTGGCCATTAGGGTTGCATTTTACTAGGTCATTCGGCCAAGCACAAATCCAAGTATTCATTGAGTACAATTTCTGCTTCAATTGTGATCTCATCCTACATTAGCAGATTCACAACCTAAGATCTACAATTCATAGCAAAATCACAAGATCTCATGCAATCCACCATTCGGCCAGCACCAACATGCATTTTCATTCTCTTATCACATGCATTCTTTTCTCTTCAAGCTTAGTCAAACTCGTGACTTATATGCACAATCAACCTAACAAATCAGCCTCACAACCAGCCTACAAGATCCATACTTCAATCATTCCCAAGATATTTTACACATAGCATGCATTTCGGCCTAACATTGTATAACTACATCCGAAACTCCTCTTACATGCATTATCCATTTCCATTGCACTTTCCAACAACCAATTCATGTTCTTATGCATACAAGTTCAGATCCACATCACCTTACAACCTAAGAGTGTTCTAAAACTCAAGAGTTGCAAGAACAAGGCATTCGGCCAACATCCATTTATATCACATTTTTCCATTTAAACCCGTGTATATTTAATCCATTCTCTCCATATATACGACAACCATAATTAGATCTAACACTTAGAAACCTCAACAGCAATAGATCTAAGGAAAAATCCAACTTACAACCGGCCAAGTATAGTGTGAGTTTAGATCTAAACTTACCTATCATGCATTGTTTATTTCCTTGCTTTTTTTTTTCTAACATTCCAATTTAGATCTCATGCTTATATGGTCAAATCTAACTTCACCACACAACCTAGGGTTTTCTAAGTTCAAGATCTAACAAAAATCAAGCATAAAACTCAAGATCTAAACAAAGATCACAACATGAACTCAAGATCTACTCAATAGGAGCATTCGGCCACTAGGATTTTGTAAGAACCGAATGTTTACCTTGTTGTCTCCTCTTTCCTTTCTCTTTCTTTCTCTTGCAAAACCTTCTCTTCCTCTTCTCCTTCTTCTTCTCTCTCTTCTTCCTTCTCGGTTTCACCCCTCTTTCTTCCCTTGGTTCTCTAGCTTTCGGTTTCTCTCCCTCTTTCGGTTTCCTTCTTTCTCCAAGGTTCTCTCTTTTCTTTGCTTGAGTTACTCGACCAACATGGCACAAATGAAGGGAGGGAAGAGAGAGCTAGGCGTGCAAGACAAGCCAAGGCAAGGGAAGCATGCATTTGGCCTTAATTTTGGTCAAATCTCATTAAAGCCACTTTTGCAGTCATGTCACATCATGTCTCCTTGTCTCCATTTGAATTTCACGTGAATGGCCTTCCCCCTCCTCCTTTGAAGTTCACGTGAAGGGCTTGGTTCCCTTGGTTTAGTTCACTTGGTTACATCCCAACTAACTTGGTTACTCTAACATTACTTAGTTAACTTAATGAAAGATTAATGCATTACTCTAATGAAGGTTAGTATAACTAATACAAAATGATAAGTCCAAGGCCCAATAAGGCAGCCCAATAACATTTGTCTAAGGCCCAATATCACAAGTCTTAAGTCCGTTTCACAAGCCTAAAGGCTAAGGCCCAATAACAACATATGGCAGCCGAATATCATAGGTCTTGAGCCCAATAATATAAGTCCTAGCAGCCCAATAACAGCCCATTATCTGTTCCAAATAACAACCCACTATTATAAGCCATAAGGCAGCCCACTAACAGCCCAATTACCATGATTTCTAAGGTCCAATTTCAGCCCAACAACAACTCAAATTCTTATAAGTTCTAAGGCCCAATATCAATCCAATAACAACCCATCTATTATAAGTCTTAAGGCCCAGTATCAGCCCACTATCTTTTCCTTATAAAAGGCCCAATATCAGCCCACTATCATATCATAAGTCATAAGGCCCAATAACATAAATCTTTAACATTTCAAAATCATTAAGTAGGCTATAAGAAAAATACTTTAGAGATATTCAGCAACTTGGATGCTAAAAATATCATAAGTTCTTCTATCATCATCACCATAAAAAGTTACCTTGAAGAATATCACAGGTCCTATGGAAATTATCTTGGAGAAATTCACCTTGAAGAAATTCAGTCATTAAGAATATATTGATGTTACCACCATAATAAAAATACTTAAGGAAAGTGTAGCAACCCCTATTCAAAATAACATGGGTCATTGTGGTATAATATCTTGCTACGTATTAAAAAAAATTTACCAATAACAGCCCTTTAAATATAAATAGCAAAATACATAAGCATAAAATGACATTGTAAAATTCGGGGTCTCACATGAACACAACATATACAAGGAAAAAACAACCTAGACAAACAACCATCAAAATAACAACCAACCACCAAAAGAAAACAAGAAGAAAATGGGAGGGATGGGGTAGTGCTATTTTCGGCCAGCAGAGATTTCACCAAGCAAGGCTGGATTTTTACCTTGTTTTTCTCCTCTTTCTCCTCCTCCTTCTTCCTCTCTTTTTCTTCTTCTTCTTCTTCTTCTTCTTCTTCTTCTTCTTCTTCTTCTTCTTCTTTCTTTTCGGTTAGGTGTCTAGGGCAAGAGAAAGGTGCGGTTTTTGAAGAGAAAAGGGAAATGTGGCAAGGGGGGGTGGTGTTGACGTGAAAGTGCTTTGGGGGGAAAGACAAGGCTGCCCCCCCCCTTTCTTTCCCCCTTTCTTTCTTTTTCTTTTTTTATTATTGCTACTAAAAATCTGCTACTAATAAATTACTCTAACATGCCTTTCTATGTTTATTTCTAAGTCTCACATATTTTCACACATATTTTCAAGGTTAAAGCCCTAATTAAATACTTCCAACTATTGTAACTTAGGGACATGTTCCATTAATTAAAACAATAAGGCTAATTAATCTCAATCACTCAATTATAACAATTTCAAATAATAAATTCTAGCTTAAAACTCATAAAACGCTAGGGAAAAATTCCACCTAGACATAACTTTAGATTAATTTAACCATATATAGGGGGTGTTTGTTTGTGGAAATTTCGGGGAATATTCCCAAAATTTTGAGAATCTTTACTTTATTGAGATTTATTGGGGTTTGTGAAAAGTAGAGTGTGTGTGTGTAAAAGTCAAAAATTTTGGAGTGTGTTTGTTTTGTTGGAAATTTCGAACACCAAAATTTTGGGGAAACAAACACCCCCATACATTTCTCAATAATACATACTTAATTAGAGTAATACACATTTAAGGAGCCATAAGCATTAAATTGACAGAATTAAAATCGGGGTCTCACACACAGAGTTGACTAATACTAAGCAAGTTATGCTTCAATTTATCAACTAATAGCACATTTTCAATAAGAGAAAGTGTATTACCGCCAATGTTGCCTATACCAATTATTTTTCCTTTGGAGTTGTCGCCAAATGTTACATTTCCACCTTTGATGGTTGATAGACTTGAGAATCTTGATGGGTCGCCAGTCATGTGTCTTGAACATCCACTATACAAGAACCAACTATTGCATTTCTTCTTTCTTGAATCCTACAAAACAAATTCAAGATGAAGCTTTTGGTACCCAAACTTTTTTGGGTCCTTTTGGGTTAGCTATGTTTCCCTTTGGAACCTATACCTTTCTAAGAGCTTTGCACCCAAATTCTTAAGTGGACAATCAAATATTAGATGTCCATTCTTGTTGCAAAAGTTGCAAATATGAAAAGATTCATTTGAAGATTTAGCTTTGACAAAGAAATTTTTGAAATACTTTTCATTTTGATAAGGTTTGTAGCCTAATCCACTTTTGTCAAAAACACATATTTGACTATGTAAAATGTTTTCCAAAGCTTTGCTTCCTTGAGTGAACTTTTCAAGAATGGTGTTTTGATAGGTAACCTTATCTTTGAAAGCTTTGTTCTCAATATCCAAGGTTGAAACTTTTACTTTCAATTCCTCATTCTCTAGCTTCAAATTTCCTTGTTCATCCTTTAAGGAATCAAGGTCACTTGTAGCTAGTGAATGCTTCTTTTTCAAAACATTGTATTTGAGTTTAAGCTTTTCAAATGTAATGTATAACTCATCAAAAGTATTTTCTAGTTCATCATATGAAGGTTTTGAATCTTCAAGATCCGAGAGATATACCTCATAATCTTCTAGTACCATGAAGCACATGTTTGCGATTTCTCCTTCATCTTCTTCTTCGTAGGAGCTTGAATCGCTATCTTCCCAAGTAACTTTCATAGCTTTCTTTTTTGTATTTGAATAGGGGCAATCCGCCTTAATGTGACCGGGTTTCTTGCACTTGTAGCAAGTGATGTGGTCCATCTTGTTGTCCACCTTTGAGTATTCCTTCTTTAGCTCTTCTCTCTTGAAATCTTTGAAGTTCTTTCTTGCTTGCTTTCTCTTGAGGAAGTTTCTAATGTTCCTAGTCATGAGTGCTATATCCTTGTCTCTACTCACATCATCATCTTCTTCAACCTCAACGACGGAGGATTTCAAAGCTGTACTTCTCCTTTTTGGACTTTCTTCTTCATGACCCTTCATGGTGATTTTGTGAGTCATGAAAGATCCAACAAGCTCTTCCAACGGCAATTTGGTGAGGTCCTTTGCTTCTTGAATAGCGGTGACCTTGGCTTCCCAAGTCTTTGGTAGTGACCTAAGAATTTTCCTCACCAAATCGGAGTTAGTGTACACTTTTCCAAGAGCATTCAAACCATTTATTATATTCGTAAATCTAGTAAGCATGTCACTAATGTTTTCCTCTGGTTTCATTTTGAACAATTCATAGTTATGAACTAGCATGCTTATCTTAGATTCTTTTACTTGGTTCTTACCTTCATGCATGATTTCTAGAGTACGCCAAATTTCCTTTGCACTATCACAAGTAGATATTCTATTGAATTCATTTCTATTTAATGCACAATAAAGAATGTTCATGGCTTTAGCATTTATGGAAATTTTCTTTTTGTCATCATCGGTATACTCACTGACGGACTTAGGGACAATTTTCTCATCTACGGATTTCATAGGATAATGTAGTCCATTTAGAACGCAAAGTCATAGATCATAATCAATGGATTGAAAATAAATTTTCATCCTTGCTTTCCAATAGGTGTAATCACTTCCATTGAAGGAAGGAGGTCTAGATGTTGAGAGTCCCTCAACATGAGAGTTGTTGCTTGAAGTTCTCATTCTAACCCAAGATTTTTAAATCTTGCTAAAGTGAGCACCAAGCTCCGATACCAATTGATATTCCTAGGATTAAGGCAACCTAAGAGGGGGGATGAATTGAGTTTTAAAACTTTTTCGAAAATTACCCCAAAGAATGTGTTTGCTTGCTACAAGTCTCACAAAAGAGATTGATTGCAATAAAGAATTAAACACAAGAGAATGTATTGCAATCTAAATGTGCAAGAGAAAACTTTAAAGCAATAAACTAGTAGCACAAATAAAGGAGTTAAGGGAAGAGAAGCAAACACAAGATTTTAGGTGGTTCGGCAAGCCCGCCTACATCCACCCCTCAAGCTCCTTCACCGAGTCTTAAGGTTTTTCCACTATTCTTCCTTCAACCAAAGGAAAGTTTTCCTTACACTTGAGCTTGAGAAAACCCTCTTCAAGCCTCAAGAACGAGTTTGAGAACAAACCTCTCCAAACTCCTTCTTTCGATGAACAAACCTCACCGAAAGGATACAAGAGAATCTCTCTCTTAGTAATGTGTATGGTTGAACAAAATTTCCCTCTAAAACTCCCTTGATGGAGTAGATATTACAATGATAAATAACTAGCTCTTAGGCTTCACACAATAACAAGGATGTGAAAATGAAGATTATGTGCGAATGATGTTTAAATAAGGATTGGAAGGTTTTTGATCACTCTTGGCCTTTGAAAAATTATTTTGGACGATTGAGTTAAGTTCCAAAGGCGTGGGCATGACTTTATATAGGCCTCATGAGAATAATAGTCGTTTATAGCCGTTAGAGTGATCTGTTTGAACGATCCGGTGGACAGATACATGAACCGGTCGACCGCTTCAAGTTTACCGTTGTCCAACGGTCATATTGTTAGAAGCTTAACGACTCTCTATTAAATGCTACCGGTCGACCTCTACATGAACCGATCGACCGCTTCAAGTTACCGTTACACAACGGTCATTTTGTCAAAAGCGTAACGTGTGGGTATTAAAAGCTACCGGTCGACCGCTATACCAAGCGGTCGTTGGTCCGGTCGTCCGTTTCATTTAGCCGGTCGACCTCCTCAACTTAAGCATGATCCGGTTGATTGAAAAACTCGATTTTGACCCACTTAAAATACCCAATTTTACACTCTAACTTCTCATAAGTATATAAAAAGGTTTGGGAGTATATTTGGGATATTTTGAAGCCATTAAAAAGGTTTTACTCTTTCAACAAACGTTAAAACGGTTTATGCAAGTTTTGAAGACTTATGCATGTGTGTGATTGACATCCTTGTTAAAGATGAAGTCTTAGAGTTACAAAGATTACCCTATCATCTTGAGTCTTCACTTTAAGAGAACTTCCATTGAAGATGATGTTGCTTGATCGCTCCGTGCTCATTTTGGATCCGCTTTGCTTCACATCTCAATTACTTCTATTGTTATCTTCAAAACATTGATTGTGACTAAAAGCCAACAAGTTGAAACCCTAAATATAACTGACAAGGTTAAATCTTAAATTCACTAGTCAATTTCTAAAACATAGATTACCTATCTTGGGTTTCTCTAAAATCCCCGAATTAAAATATTTTCTCACCACATATGTTTTATGATTTATCTACAAAATTTCATCTCTAAATTCTATCTACCACTCTGTTATTAAAATCAACATACTCCTATATTCACAAGATAAAGTTATACTGAAACGATACTTATAACTTCAAAAATTGACAACTATATCGACCTATATCATGAAATCTTGAAAATGATAAAACAATTGTACAATTGTATTATAAAAGACACCGGCAAAATCTTCACAGGATAAAGTTATATCGAAACGATACTTATGACTTCAAAAATTGACAACTATATCGACCTATATCCTGAAATCTTGAAATTGATTTTGTACAATTGTATCATAAATACACCCCTAAAA
This sequence comes from Myrica gale, assembly GCA_963930655.1. NCBI lineage: Eukaryota > Viridiplantae > Streptophyta > Magnoliopsida > Fagales > Myricaceae > Myrica > Myrica gale. Next base: position 20,333,984 of record OZ005600.1, on the reverse strand, counting down.
TCTCATACGAAAATTTGAAGTCTAACTAAGTCATCAGGTTCAAAAACCCAATCGGTATCCTAAGGACTTTCTTTGCGTCTCCAATTTTTCAATGCCTAACTTTCGAATTTCTAAAGCCATAACAATATATATCTAAAAATCATGAAAATTTAACTCAATCATCCTACCGATCTTGCATGACCGATCTAAAAATCATAATTTTTCGACATCTAGGGTTGGCTATAAAAATTAGAGAAATTTCATTTTTGGTCACTAGGTTTTGACCCATTGTACGAATTGATCACTAAGATTTTTTTTTTTAGTTTTCAGTCATTGAATTTAGGCCCTTGTAAATAATAGGTCCTTCTATGAATTGACCGTCTATTTGACTGTCGGGAGTCATGTCCATATCATTATCGTTGCCCTGTCATCCAACAATTCTCAACTTAACTTCCCACTCATAATAAAACAACATACCGATGCCTTTTTAAGTTATTTATTTCCAAAGCACACCGTTTTAAACCACTCCTGTTAGTCAAATGCAAAGTAATCTCCTCTCTCTCGCACAACACCTCGAAATCATACAGCCCTAACCAGTCCTGTTTAAAACACTGCTTACCCTTCCAGCATCACTCTCCGGCAGAATCTCTTGCGGCCGCTGCAACAATAGGGAGAGATGGAACTGTGCATTTGACCTTGTAATTGGATCCCTTTATTGTTTTCTCCGCGACATGTTCCCTCAACATCCAGCAAGAATCTCGAAGACGCTTTGCAGAAGTTAAAATTCCTTTTCAAGGATCTCGAAGAACTCCCTTCCTTGTCTTCTTCTTGTTTCTTTCAGACTTGTCCATGCCTTCAATTGCTCCCCAGCCCCAGGTGTAGCATTTCTCGTCCATAACCAATGAACAAAAGCATCACTATTCTCAGGCAGCTCTGCCTCATCATCATCACCATTTTCGGCTGTACTAGAAGTTACTGCAGTTCCCTCATCCGGAATATTTACCTCTCCCCGTAGTAATCGCTTATCTAAACGGAGCTGAGAAAAGTCGCTACTGAATATAATTCTCTCTGGAACCCCGCCATACCCTTCATTCGATATAGTCTCAAAAAGACAACGTAATGGCAAAAAATTATCCAGAATTTCCATGCTTTCAAGAACTCGTTTGAGCTCCAGAACTAATTCCAAAAAGCATAGTGAGAGGAGTGTCAAGTTTAACCAATGATTCTCAAGCAGTGGTTCTGGAATACAACTTTACAGCATTGCCGTCGCTTGTCCACGGTAAAAACCCCCGTAGTTCTCAGAGGACAAATCGTCCATAACCTTGGCTGCATCAATCATGTCCATAGGCTTCCAAACACCGGATTCAACCACGTTAACGGTCTCTTAAGTTAAACAAATTCCGGAACAAGTGACAACAAATTGTCGGATAGATTACCTAAATGTGCATTCTTGATGTGCTTGACAGCGGATTCACTCTCTAAAAACATCTCTCCACAACAACACTCGCAAAACTTCCATTTTTCTTTCCCCCTATAGAAATTCACCACTTCCATCAAAACCTCCTTCTCTGGCTTGGCCTTGCAGGTCACCGTTTGACAAGCTTTTCTTTAGATTCTTGTACTTCCTTCTTCCTGGCTTGGCTGTGTCTGATTTCGGGGTGTTGTGCGAGAGAGAGAGAGGAGATGACTTCGCATTTGACTACCAGGAGTGTTTTAAAACGGTGCGATTTGGAACTAAATAACTTAAAAAGGCAACTGTATGTCATTTTATTACGAGTGAGAAGTGACGTGGAGAATTGTTGAATGACATGGCAACGATGATGATGTGGACATGGCTCCCGTTATTCAAATAGACGGTCAACTCACAGAATGACCTATTATTTAAAAGGCCTATATTCAGTGATTGGAGACTGAAGAGAAAAAAAAAATTAGTGATCAATTCGTAAAAATGATCCAAACTAATGACAAAAATAGAATTTCTTTACAAATTATCATAACACTACTCAGAAATCTAAATTTTCCTAAAGAATCTCTTACTCAAGTTTCATATTCTCCAAAATACTCATAAAAAATATCTCAAAATTCATGAAATATTTCGGGCAGAATGTAGACATCCGATGGTTCAATCTCATTTAAAACCTTTAATGTTGTCAAACATCACCTCAAGCGACGGCAACATTTTATGGTCATTGCTCTCGAGATGAACAACTAACATTGATAACCACAAAAATCTGAAAAAAATAGTTACCCAAAAAGACAATTTCAGTTCAATAATTTGTTGCTTTAAAATGAAACAGAATTGATGTCATGAACTTGAATTGATAAAAAAAAAGTGGCATCAACACTTTTATGAATTATGCAACGCATGCATGCATGGCATGTAGGTGTGACATAAAATTAAACGCAAAGGTTAATATTTGTTTTCGGAAATAAATGCTGACAGACTTGACTTTCACATCATTATTTAGTGTTAAATTTTAAGCAAAGGTTCTATGGACAGATTTATCTTCTATTATTAAACAGAGAAATCGCATTTACGTATTTAGCCACTCAATCAACGAATTAGAAACAAGACCACACGATACACGGTTTCATTTGAAGGAGGACATGATCGGCTTTTTGTCAAAATACAATCTCTCGACTTTTTTTTTTCTTGACATCTATCCGTTCATTTCGTTTACCTATCAGTTGATTTCTCCGCCGTCCCACCGCTCTAGCCTCGATCTGACGACGTCTCCTCTCTCTCTCTCTCTCCTTCTCTCTGTGTAAGAAAGTGCGAGGGTGCGACATGGGAAGCTACTAAAATGGCGAAGTGCTACCGCACTGGGGATTCCACAGAGTATTTCTTTGCCCAAGCCTTTCTCTGCAACCAGGAGGGGACGCTTAAGGATCGCTCCGTATAAGGTTTGGTTGCTTGCTTGTTTGGACAAATACTAGTAGAGGGTTTTGATTTGGTTGAATAAGCCATTCCGTTTGTTTTTCCTATTCTTTCTCCCTAAAATCGTTTTTCCCTCTTTGGTTCTGTTTCTTCGTAATTCTGGGATCTTGTCCCTTGGCTATATAATTGTTGGCTCCAACTCGGCTTGTCTCGTTTGGGTTAACAGAGCCGAGCTCGAGCCACTACAGTTCTGTCTAGCTAAGTTCGAACCGCCGGCTGCTCTGCTTGACTCGGCTCGATTACAGCCCTAGTTGAAAGCATTGCCTAGAACTCTGTCACTATCAATCAATGCTCAGTTATAACAAGAGTCATTCATGCAGGCATAAACCTATATTCAAGTTGTTCTAGATAAAAGGTCCCAATGGCTGCTTCAGAGGAGAATAGCGCGTTGTTTCCAATTTTCATTTTGACAATAATGGCCCTTCCGTTGGTGCCTTATACAATTCTGAAGTTATGCCGAGCTGCCTCAAAGAAAACAAAGAGCATACATTGCCAGTGCTCTGAATGTTCTCGTTCAGGGAAGTACCGCAAATCTCTATTTAGGCGGGTAAGTTCCTTCATTGTCCATTAGATATATCCTAAATCTTATTTTACATACCTAGTCCCATCATTAGACCTAACCCTTGTGTGTATACTATATGTCTTGCAGATTTCAAACTTCTCGACTTGGAGTAACTTGACTCTGATACTGCTATGGGTCGTCATGATTGTCCTGGTCTATTACATTAAAAATATGAGCCGGGAGGTATAAATTTAATTGAAAAATGTGTGACCAATGACTGCTCTGTCCACTTATGATCTCTTCATTTCCATTCTGCTTTTTTATTACTCCAGTTTTTGTAAACCTTTAACTGTGTGCTTTGAATGCTTGGATATTGGATCTCATTCGCCTTTTTCTTGGGGAAACTGTGCTCAGATTCAAGTTTTTGAGCCATTCAGTATTCTTGGATTAGAACCCGGAGTTTCTGATTCAGAAATAAAGAAAGCATATAGAAGATTATCGATTCTATACCATCCTGATAAAAACCCTGATCCAGGTTAGGTTTTTTTTTTTTTTTTCGGTTCATATTTTATTCTAAGACCTTTGTATCTGTGAAATAGATGAGGATTACAAGAAAGCCATGCATACTAATAGTTTCGTTGTAACTTTTCTCAGAGGCCCACAAGTATTTTGTGGAGTACATATCAAAGGCTTATCAGGCTCTTACAGATCCAACATCACGTGAGAATTTTGAGAAATATGGCCATCCAGATGGCAGGCAGGTAATATAACTTTATTTGTTTGAGCTGAGGTGCAATTGTCGACACTGTTTTGTCTACTAGTGCTCAATTTCTAAGTGTCGAGTTTCAAAAGTTCATGTGATAATTTTTTGAAACAGGGATTTCAAATGGGCATAGCTCTACCTCAGTTCTTGCTAGATATTGATGGGACATCTGGTGGAATACTTCTACTTTGGATAGTTGGTATTTGCATTCTCTTGCCTTTGGTTATAGCTGTGGTGTATCTGTCAAGGTCATCAAAATATACTGGAAACTATGTGATGCATCAAACACTATCAGCATATTATTACTTGATGAAACCTTCTTTGGCCCCAAGGTAAGTATGTTAATATTTAGTCATTTTATTTTGTTTGTAGGCTCAATCACCAATCCAATAAAGTCCAATTAGCATCCATTACCAGAATACATGCTGTACTTGTGTACATTCTTAGGTTAGAGATTCGTGAACAACAGTAATACTATGTGAGAACTCGGTGACTTACATACACTTCTCATCCATAAAACATATCTTTTAACGTTGGGAATGTAATACCTCCTCCAACTAAACCAAAATAACAGTCTGATGGGCCTCACAGTGTAGGTATTACTCATACACTTAGGATGTAAAAGTTTTAGAAGCCAGATTATGTTCTTCAGAATCTATTGTGTGAAATAAAACTGTTTATTTGGAAGAGTTGATGATGCGCACCTTTGATGATTCAGTAAAATTGAGATTTGCATTTTGGCTTCTTCGCTCACTTACATAATGCATGTTAGCATGTAATCTTTGTTTTTGTTTCTGTTTTCTTTCATACTAATGTCAATGCTTGATTACACAGCAAAGTCATGGATGTCTTTGTAAAGGCTGCGGAATACATGGAAATTCCAGTTCGTCGGACTGATAATGAACCCCTCCAGAAGCTATTCATGTTGGTCAGGAGTGAGTTGAATCTGGACCTTAAAAACATTAAGCAAGAGCAAGCTAAGTTTTGGAAGCAGCATCCGGCACTCGTTAAGGTACTCAGTGCATCAAAAGTTTGATGTATATAACCAGTTAATTTAAATTTTGATGGATATATGGTCATTATATCCTTGTTTCTGCTTTCTCTTCTATTCAGACAGAATTATTAATTCAGGCTCAATTAACTCATGAGTCAGCAACCTTGACACCATCTCTGCGAGGTGATTTTATACGGGTGCTAGAACTTGCCCCTCGCCTTCTTGAAGAGTTAATGAAGGTGATGTCTATGGCCTCGTTACATTCATCAAGCTAACTTCTAGGATCACTGCTGATAGCATTTAAGCCTGAGATGCTTCGTATCAGCCTGTGCTTGTGTTTCTCAATGATTGAATCTTGTGGAATGCTACTTTGTTTGTCTTGGTTGTTGAAAGTACATGGGTATTCAAATGTCCTATTCTCTTAATTTGTTTTGTATTTTTTTCATCCAATTGGAAGAGTTATAGCAATGTTTCCTCAACATATAAGTTCTGTTAAGTACAATTGTGTGAATGATGGAGTTTTGAGGGAAACTATCCAGATTTCAGTTCTTAGATGCATGACTATATTCATGGGACCTTTCACTAGAAGTATGCTTATACATTCTCGATATACAGTTTAGTAGGTCTTCCTGGTACAGAGCATAGAGTGATTTCCCCCCCTACTTTTGACACTCTTCCATCTGCAGTCCATGTTCGTTTGTGGTGTCTTGAAAGTATTCTCTCAGTTGGTCTTTTGAGTTGTACTTGTTTTAGCAGAATATAGAATGTGATTTCTACAAGTTCTTATTTTGTACTCTGGCTTCTTTTTTCTTTTTCCCCCGGGGTGGACGAAGGGTGGGAGAAGTGGGGGTCGCGGGTTTGGTTCCTGAAACTGTATAGTTGAGTAATGGAAATATCATAAAAGGCTCTAGGAAGTAACAGTCCTGGAAATTTTATATTAATTATGGCCTGCAATTGTCCCCCATTTATTTATCTTGGAGGAGTTGAAGGTATAAGTATGGGAAGCTCTCAGGGCCAGAATATTCTACTGAAATAGCTACATATAGGTAAATGGATAAGTAATTCATGTGAAGGAATTCCAGCGTAAATTAATGAAATCCTGATAAGAGTTATGTGAAAAATGACAACTTGAAAGGGCGATTCATATATCATGAAGGTTGTGGATTTTAGGATATAGATGACATAAATGTTGACTGCAGGGAAAATATGAGGGGTTGACTCCAAAGGTGCAGTTTTCATGATAATATCCCTCAAACCATTTGGCCTAGGAATCTTCACTATCATGTTCCAGTTAACTTTCTATGTTGGTATAACTCACTTGCCACTTGCTTCGTTCTTTGGCATGTGGTTCCAATTCCATTGCCCTAAAGTGGCAATTACATTATTTTGATCTGTTTTTGCTTCTTTGGTATGTCTCTACTATTATTAATACCTTATCATCGGTGCAGATGGCAGTTATACCACGCACTGCTCAGGGGCATGGATGGCTGAGGCCTGCAATTGGGGTACTCGAGCTTTCTCAATGTATCATTCAGGTGAGATGTGCTTTGAGGTCATTGCTCCTTTATGACTTTCATTACTCCTTTATGTTTGGTAGAAATCAGTAGCTAAAAGATTATATAACTCTCTCCCAAAGAATGCAAATTCTTCACCTTTATGTTTGAAGCTTGTCAATGTCTCTTTCTCTGTCTCTACGTGCCTTATCTTCAACATTTATTATTTTTATTCCCAATAACTTTGGCTTTTATTCTGTGTAAATGTTACTTTGTAAGCTCCTAACCATACCTGTTGAAATTTTTGGTATTTTAGTTTGTAGCGACCTGAATATGATTTGCTCTTCAATCATCCATAGTCCAGAATCCCTTTGTCTGGATGGTTCAGCAATATCAAGCAAATTTCCTTTTGTTTTCATCTTTTACTTCTTTCCAAAGCTCATTGCCGTTCAGATATTTGCATTTTTTGTTCAACACAGCAAGGGAGGCTAGTGGGGGCTGCGTAACCCCCCCCCCCCCTTTCTCTCCCTCAACCCCCCAAAAATCAATGAATTTTTTTCTTCTACGTCTAGTTCATCCATTAAGACTTGAATCTTTTGCTGTTTAATCCCTGAGTGGTCCTTGTTCCTTTTTTTTGTATGAGAAATCTTTCTTCACAATTTTTAAAAGGGGGGAGCCACTACTGGTTTTCTGCTACCACTTGTTTAATGCTTTCAGTCACTTAATGATGAGATGGTAATGCTTTCCATGTTGGTATCCATCGAATTCCTTGGAAAACATGAATTGGTGAAATGCAGAGAAGGTATCTCTCTTGGGGTGTACGGAATTTATCCTTAAACTCCGAACAAAAGATACCACCGAGTCTTGATCACGAATAGGTAAAAAACTGAGATATATAGAGGGCTGCCCCTTTGTCGTTTCTTCAAGGTAAAAGCACATTGTACAATTTAATCACTTTTTTTATTCGATTGAATCTATACATTTTGATTTGGGTTGCTAACAGTGGCCCACAATAAGTGTGTCATTATAGTTTCTCTCCGCCCTAAATCCAATTTCTGGATTCGCCACGGGTTCAACTGTTGATTATGCATGCCAAGCTTCTGTTCATCATCAACTTCTTGCTCCATTTCATAGAATTGTATCCATCATATTTTGTTGCTTTCTTTTTGTTTAGTTATTCAACCATTTACATAGATAGCTGCTCCTGTAAAAAATTTCTTGTTTTTGGGTAAGTGGTATCCTGTCAAAAATTTCCATGTTCTGGGTAGATCTGTTTTTGGGTCCTTTGGTCTTTTCCTATTTCTTACTGACAGAAGGATTCCTTTTGTTGTATTACCTGTGGTGCAGGCTGTTCCTCTCAGTGCAAGGAAGGCAACTGGAGGATCTGCTGAAGGCATTGCACCCTTTCTGCAGCTGCCACATTTCAGTGAGGCTGTCATAAAAAAGATAGCACGCAAAGTAAGTGGGTGAAATGTTTCTCTGGCGTTTATGGTGGAGGGATAGAGTTTTAATCTTCCTCTTACTTAGCTTTGCTATCTTTGATGGCTGCCCTTGTTTACCTTGTGGCTTCATTTGCATGTATCTGCATATTTATTTGGAACTCCTATAGGTTTTAGAAACCCATCTAATAGGTATTGGGAATTAGTTACTGAGTATTACCAACCTGAAAAATTTTGGAATGACTTTAGCATTTTACAGAAGCTTGTTTTGAGAACCATCAGCATCAAGCAAATTGTCTGTCGGATTGTTGAGTGTTGAGTACGCATCCTGTAGTACCCCTCACCCCCTACAAGAAAAGAAAAAAAAAAAACCAAAACAACCAGAAAGAGGGGGAAGAAACCACTCTTCGGTGTTTACCTTCTTTTGATAATGTTTTAAGCATTTTTATTCTTCATTTGCAGAAGGTAAGAACGTTCCAGGAGCTTCAGGACATGAGTTTGCATGAACGTACTGAGCTGCTTGCTCTGGTAGCCGGATTCTCACCCGACCATGTACAAGATGTTGAGACAGTGCTGGAAATGATGCCTTCCGTTACAATCGATGCTACATGTGAGACTGAAGGTGAAGAGGGCATTCAAGAGGGTGACATCGTCACAGTCCACGCTTGGTTGATGCTGAAACGTGTTAATGGATTGATAGGTGCCCTTCCCCATGCCCCTCATTTCCCATTTCACAAGGAGGAAAACTTCTGGTTTTTTCTTGCAGACCCTGTTTCAAACAATGTGTGGTTTTCCCAGAAGGTTAGTTTTATGGATGAAGCTGCAGCTATAACTGCTGCTTCAAAGTCAATTGAAGAGACTATGGAGGGATCGGGAGCAAATGTAAAGGAGACCAGTGTGGCAGTAAGAGAAGCAGTTGAGAAGGTGAAGGCTGGATCTAGACTGGTGCTGGGGAAGTTCCAAGCCCCAGCGGAGGGGAATTATAACTTGACTTGTTACTGCTTGTGCGACACATGGATAGGCTGTGACAGAAAGACTAACTTGAAAGTAAAAGTTTTGAAGCGTACTAGGGCCGGCACCCGTGGTGCTGTTGTAACAGAAGAGGGACCCGTTACGGAGGATGGGGTTGAAGAGGAGGAGGAGAATGAAGAAGAGGAATATGATGATTATGAGAGTGAGTACAGTGAAGATGAGGCAGATGGACAGGATGCTAAGAAGAAAGGCCCTGCTGCCAATGGCACCGTGCACAAAGAAGGCTCGAGCTCAGAAGGTTCAGCCACAGATGACGAATGAAACACAGAACCCCATTTATAAATGATGAAGCCATAAACTTTTCTGTCTGTTTGGTACCTCTGATAGGTGGGACAACTTAACGACGTTCACAGTGAGTCATTTATTTGCAGTGTCCTTTAGCTTAGCCAAGTTTCTGGCATCTTATACTCGGAGCTGTTTGCCGCATGACTTTGTCCCTTCAACAGAATTGAGAAAAATCACACAAAAATAATAGGGACGGTCTTATTTACAACCTGAATAAGGAATTTATAATGATCGACGAAGCGGGATGCCCATCCTACGGGAATAACATTAACCCAGGATTTCTTTTTTTTTCTTTTTTTTTTATTCCGGGGGCACCATTTGCTCTGGATTTGCATTGAAGTTTTCTGACTTTATTTAATTGGCAATGAAACCAAGAAAGCATATGAGTCAAATTGTAGCTTTAATATTATATGTAGATTTGTACATCAAGATTTCAAAACACAGTTATTTAAACCCAAAAAGATTTCCCGACCTGTTTTAAATTCCAGTCTAAAAAACATATCGGACCCAAAATCAAACACAGATGTGCAGTAGATGGGAGAACGTGGGAAAGGGAGATCTAATTAGATCCTACAAAAATACGAAGGGGAAACACCAATTACAACAATCATCCCTTGAATGCAGACTAAACTTAGGTCAAGTTTTGCAAACCAAAATTTTGGTTTACAAACATAACTAACTCAAAATTTTGATTAAATAAAATAATCATTCCTCTCTTCAAGTCATCTCTTTCTATTATATTATATAAAAAAAATTCACTCAAATAATCTTTTTTTTTTTTACTTTTCACTAACTTCTATAATTTTTTTTTCACTTTTCTCTCAAAATTCAATAAAACTCTAAACCACCTCAATTTTTACAACATTCCTAAAATATTCTTAAAATTTTGGTTTACAAACCAAGTAGTTTTCAAAAATCCAAGTAGTGAAGTGCGTCATATTCGTTTTTCTGTTTCAGTTTGTTTGAAATGTAAAAAATAAAATATGGAGGATCATCTTCCTATTATTTCGGGTTACGATTGCATAATGGAAACACGGTTGAGAAACAAAGAGATCTTTAAACTAGTGAGAGGAGAGAAAATAGAGGATACATGAAGAGAGATAGGAGAGAGATGAGGAGGAACAACTGTGGTGTCTTGCATACTGTAAAGTGTCTCTTTATCTCATGCTGCTCACAAAACTTCATGAATTTTGCATCATTGTACTTAGTACCGTTATGTGTGCTCACAAGTCTGGTTTTCCACTTCAGTTTTCCACAACTTGAACTTTACAAATGTGTCTGACTTGTGCTGCATGAACTAACATGCCCAAACCTTCCTGGAAAAATCATCAATGAATGTAACAAAATGCACATGTCCTCCTAGTGATGCTACCCTCATCTGTCCCAAAACATATAAATGAATGTAATCAACTACACACTCTGTCTTATGTGTAGTTGTCTTGAATTGCACCCGGTTCTCCTTTTCAAAATACAAAACTTGCAGAAATTAAGCTTGCATGTCTTCACACCCTTCAACACATTTCTCTTGTGAAGTTTCAACATGCCCCACTATTGCGACTCAGGCCCGTATTTATCTCTAAGCTTTCTTTTATCATAATGGAATGCTAAAACTTGCAAAAATCAAAATTGCTAGAGCATTTACAAAAGTTTGAGCTGTACAAAAGCTCAACTATACCGAGCAAATATTTCCAAAAGCTTTACAAAATAAAGCAACTTAAACTTGTCCATGAAATATAATAACTACAAGAAAAATAACATAACTACGGGCGCTAATATGCACCCATAAGATCCACTACATCATCTGGCACCACCGGGTCCAAGTTCACAGGCTCCATCGGTACGTCGATAAGTCAAAGCGCTAGCAGAGAAGTCAGAGACGGGTCAACCAGGGTCCAATAATGATAGTGCTCTATGAGCACTTCAAACCACTACAAAAAAATCGACCTATAGTGGCAGTCGAAAACCGCTGCTATAACCTATAACAACGGTTTTTTAGCTGCGGTCACGTAGGTCTATCGCGGCGGTTCGAGTGACCGCTGATAAAGACCTCGGGTCTATAGCGGCGGTCGAAACTGGCGCTAGAGACCCAGGCGCAATTGCATTGTTTTGGCACTAAAGGTCTGTAGCGTCAGTCACAGACCGCCGCTACAGACCTAATATGACCGCCGCTATAAGTCTATAGCGAGAGTTAGGTGCCACCTATAGCAGCAGTCGGTGACCGCCGCTAGAGGTTTGCAACTTTTTTTTTGCCAGCATTTCCAAATCACCACTAATTTTTTCATATATTTTTCTATACATGCTTTTTTACTCGGTAATATAAATTTATTTTAATAATCATAATTCATTGGATGTAAAAATTTAAAGACCAAGGATAATAAAACAAAATATACTTAATCATTGATTAATAACGTTTTACAACAAACACGTGAATCTCTACAAGTAATCTAAAAAGTAATAAGTTTCTAATATAAAATAGCAATAAGCAAGGACCAACTAAAATATTCAAATACAACATAATAAGCAAGAACAATTAAAATCTTCCTCATTTTACACATCAACATCTTCGATCTTGAATTCCTGTAATTGAAAACAAATATCACATGAGAAATAGAAATAAACAAAAGATTTATGTAAACAAAATATCTACTTGTAGAATGCATAAAAATTATTGCATCTCCATAACACATCTTTGTAGCTACATATGGAGAGGTGTACATACAAAGTCATTATGGTGATGAACACAGCCAAGTTGATACGGGGTGGGGAATTTTTTTCATACATAACAAATATACAAAGTAGGATGGAGATGTCAAAATGAATGACTAAGACACCACAAACGAATCCCCTAGCAGTCTAGCCCATAGCTTTTAGTCTTCCTAGCGATCGAAGAAAACCCTTCATAGTTAACCGAAGACTTCAACTCCTTGAGCATCCTCCCACCTGATTTTCTAAACTTTTGCGAACTAAGAGGCACCCGATTGTGTTCAAACGCCGTAAAGAGATCCCTCAGCTTTTCCTCTTGACCACCACACGACACCCCAACCATCTGACCCACAGAGGAAACCATATCCAAGACCCACGCCTGAGATTCCCCCCCAAAGCTTTACTAGGGAAACTGACCGCCAAGGGTTCGATCGAGGTATAGCTTCCATCTTCCGTCGCTAGAGAATGAGATTCGAGAACTGGTTCTGCCACCTCCACCAAAGACAACTCCTCTCCTACCATTCCCGCTGCATTTAGCACTCCCACAACAGTCTCATCTACAATACTATCAAACCGAGCCATCCCAACGACCTCTTACGACTCAACACATTGACCAGGAGATTGAGAGCCCCCTAAACAGACAAATCTCAGCTTATCCCCTCCATCAGGACTGTCAGACCTCTCACCCGATAGCTCAAGACCATCCCCACCCATCCCCACTACATTTCCCCTGCCCTGCCCCACTCCAAGAGTCGCACCCATCAGCCCATTAAAGTCCACCCTCTTATCTGCATTATAAAGTACTAAGGAGGACCCGGCGACCTCAACTGGGCCATCGACAGCAAGATCCGACAAAAAAGAGACCCCCTGGGACGAGACAAACACGTCCTGAGGCAAAGAACCAGAGCTCGGTGGCAACTCCGATGCCGGAAGGACCTCCGGGCTGTTATACCGCATCCCCGCGGTCGACGTAGACGAGCCTCCCGCTGCCGGAACAGCAAGATCCGGCGAAAAAAAGACCCCATGGGACGAGACAAACACATGCTGAGGTAGAGAACCGGAGCTCGGCGGCAGCTTCGGAGCCGGAAGGACCTCCGGGCTGCTATCCCGCATCCCCACAGTCGACGTCGATGAACCTCCCACCGCCGAAAGCTGGTCTGCATCAACTATCGTTCCTTTGTGTTGAACTACACCAGCTTCACATAGAAGCATCAGGTCAGGAAGGAGACCTGACCCCAACCCAGTTGGATCCGACCCATCCCCTACAACCTGAGGCCCCAACGTAGTGGACTGACCCAGTTTGTCCTTCCTTGCCCCAACGTAGTTGCGAATTCCCTGCAATTTGAAACGCCAAAAATCCACGTCAATCACCCTGACACCAGCCGATTGAGCAATAAATGCTGACTCCTTGGAATATGAACCATTGCCCCCCAATATCGCATGGGCAGAAACCTGCAGCGCTGCCTCTCCACACCATCCTCAGTTGCCTCAACGCCCTTCACGGCCAACACCACCCTCAGAGTTCTCCTCCTTCGACCCTCTCTTAGCAGCTTCAACGAAAGAGACTTCCTTTCGTACTCTCGAGCCATAAGAGACGCCACCCCCTTTATGAAGCTGACCAAGGTAAGAAACCACGTCCTGAAACACCGAGGCGAGTTCCATCCACCCTGACCCCTCCGTGCCTTCCGGTACCATGACCACCCCTCTCCGGCAGCCCCCACCAAACTCCGTTATGGCCACATATCTACCAGCCTTGTTGCAGCACCTCTGTGCCATAAAAACCAGAGATGCTTCGTTAAATTTCACCACAAACTCCCTATTGACATCCGCTAGCAAGCTACTAACGATGTTAACCAACCAGACAACACCATACCTCCCAAGAAAGATAGAACTCAAAGCCTTCCGACTCCACTCAGAGAGTTTCACAACACCATTGCCTAAAATTGTAACCTAAAATTCCTTCGCTTTAACGCAGAATCTACGGGAAAAGGACATCGTGAGCACCAAACTAAACTAACGCAGCAACAATGTCAAACACAACCACGCCAACGACCCATAAATGTGACTCATCACTGTAAGCTCCACTCTTTTCTCGTGCATCAGCCAGCTCCAAATGGAGCTTCTCTACAGTATGCAAATGAAGTCTTTCCATCTCTGTAAACTAGCACAAAAAACCCAAAACCAAAGATCAACCACAGAGATCATATTTTCCAAACAAAAAAATGTGTCATCATATATCTTGTTAACTTTGAAGAAAAAACCAATGCCTTATTCAACATGAGTACCAATTATACATGCATTAGAGAACTTGAAGTTTTAACTTTCCACTTCAAAACCACAAAACAAGCACAACGTAAACACAAATAGGCAGACATGTTCCTGCAACTCAATAAGCTGCCTCTCTTTTTCTTGCATGTGCTCTTGAAGGTCATGTATATGCCTTATATGTTGGGCTCTTTCACCTTCAGAATGATCACGCTCTCTTTTGAAAAAAGTAGATTTAAGAATTTGTTGAACAGATCCAGGCCTCAATTTCAGAAATGGCAATTAATAACACATAAAAAATGGCACTCTCTAGTAAATAGTAGCAATATTTTAAGACAACCATTTAGACCATAGTAACATGAGGAACCTCCTTCTTGATCTCAGCTGAACCCTCCTAACCGACTCTCTTACTCAGCACCATTGCAGTTTATTCCTGCCCCCTCCTCAACTCTTCCAGTTCATCTTCATTGCAATTAGACCCCATCTCGCCTGAACAGTCTGATCTCACTTCACCTACCCTCTTACTTTGAACAATTCCCGGACATTTTGCTTCCCTTGGCTCAAAAATCCAAGTTATCCAAAGTTTCACCTCTCCTTTCTACACCTCTAACCTTATCAAATCAGCATTGCCTCAAAACAAGAAAACTAGCGAGCAAATTGAAACTTCTAATTTTTGTAAGAAAAGTTCCATCGTTCAGCCCATTTACAACGCTAAAGAAACATAAAGCATTTAAAGGACTAGCAAAATTTTCAAAATGAGGGCTCACTAACGAATATTTTTAATCTTGTAAGCTCTTAGAACAAACACATTCATCAGCAACATAAACTAATCACGAGTTCGAAGGCAAATCCAGATTTCAATTCCCCGCTCAGAAAAAAATAGAAAAGGCTACAAAAATAGAGAATTTACCAGTCACCAGTCCTGAGATATCTGCTCATGGAAGGGACCTCAAGGGTGGGAGCCAAACCCATCCCACTATAGCTCTTCTTCTCGTCCTCCTCTTTGACCACAAGATCACCGACTTTCACATGGTCTTGACTAAAGTAGCCTGAAATAACCCAGTGAGAGAGGGCGATGAAGGCACTTTCGAGAGAGGGCGAGAGAGAGCGAGAGGGTAAGAGATAGAGTGAGAGATTTTTCAAAGGGAGACTTAGAGATAGGGAGAATTAGAGAAAGAGAGATAGACGGGAGAGGGGGAATTCGGGGTTGGGCTGGAAATGGTGAGAACATGTGATTTCAAAAGGGATTTAGACCTATAGCCGCGGTCAGTGACCGCCGCTATAGAACCTCTTTAGCAGCATTTTTTGCAAAATGTCACTAAAAACCCCATTTAGCGGCGTTTTTAACGACCGCCGCTACAGACCTGTTTAAATAATATATCATAATTAAATATTATTATATTACTAATTATTACAAATATATATGCTCATTATAAGCATATGATAATAGATGTCTAAACTACTTAGATTTGATCAATAAAAATACAATTACCATAACAATCACAGATCTAACTTTCATAACATTATTTCAAATTCCATATAACAACTTCAATTTTCATACTATAGTGACCACCGCTACAGGAGGTATATAGCGGCGGTCAGCGACCGCTGCTATAGATGGTCTGTAGCGGCGGTCCGAGACCTCTGCTATAGGGGGTCTATAGCGGTGGGTGACCGCCGCTATAGGGGTCTTTTTTGTCGCACTTTAAATAAAACGCTGGGATAGGGGGTCTAGAGCGGCGATTTTAGCGACCGCCGCTGTAGACAGGTTTTTTTGTAGTGAACGCATCCAAAACCCACACTCGTACTTGCACCGTTAACGTATCTGTGACAAACTTATAAATATGGAGGATCTCGAGAACCTGCATGATCTGCTAAATAATAATGAAAGTACATGCACAAGAAATAAAAAGGGGAAGTCTTAAAAACTCAGTAAGGTCGGAGAAAGGGTACATGGTATTGAAAGCGATAAAATAGGTTTAAGTCAACATAGCAAAAATCAAGCAAAACTAAGCAACAAGTAGTTAAATATGATGAGCAATGAGCAGTATGCAACAAGTTAGTGATCCTATTGTCATAACTAGGTGAAATTTAGAAGCTGAATCCACATTAGAGAACTCGATTTTAGTGATTTTAGTCCATATGTTTCCATTAACCCTATTTCTAGGTTTTTCACCTATTAAACTCTATATTTCATTCGAAAATCCTAAAGCCAAATGTTTACATATGATGTCCGGATCTGAAATTGTGCAAGTCAGTGCATCATTAATGTCACGTCTCGTGCTCTTACTTACCCTCTAGGCTCACTTATAATAATAGTATGCACACAAGGCGGAGATTACAACACGAAATAACTCTTAATGATAATTGAAAATTTTTCCCTTGAAAAGTTTCAGCGGAAGACTTAT
Source organism: Myrica gale (assembly GCA_963930655.1). NCBI lineage: Eukaryota > Viridiplantae > Streptophyta > Magnoliopsida > Fagales > Myricaceae > Myrica > Myrica gale. The sequence continues at coordinate 20,317,183 of OZ005600.1, read as the reverse complement.
GTAAAATATTAAGCTTAAATATTTTAAAATTAATTAAGCACGTAAATAACGGTTTTTATAAGATTGTGTTGTTTAAAATTAACTTAACTAATTTAGGAAGAATGGAAAATTAGAAAAACTTAAATAAACATAAAGATTTCATAAATATATCACAGTTTCCAAAAATGTCCTTCTCGAGGACTAAAAAAGGGCTAGAGTTACCAAAGTGTGAGCACACTAGGGCTCGCTAAGCCTATACAACCATGATATATGTACGGAAAAGCGTTTTACAACACATTGGAAAAAAAGGAAAACTAAAATACTAAGAAAGTCCTATCAAACTACTCATCCTCGGTATCGAAGGTAAGATCCACCATGTCGTCTTCCGACGTCACTCGACTAGTCTCCACCAGTGGGGCAGGTGGTGAAGGATAGGGGACTACTGGCTCTGCCGATTCAACTACTAGACCAAAGTCGTCGAGTCAATACAACAATGATATATGTACGGAAAAATGTTTTACAACACATTGGAAAAAGGAAAACTAAATACTAAGGAAAGTCCTATCAAACTACTCCTCGGTGTCGAAGGTAAGATCCACTTTGCCTTCTTCCATCATCACTTGACTAGTCTCCAACGAAGAGTGTGCTCCACCAATATCTCAAATGAATCTGAGATCCATGCCCGGATATGAAGGACCACATTATGCGAGTCCAAGTCTTTCACGTGCTAACTCTCAAAAAGCCTCATATCCCGTCGACATAATTTAAACACAAGCAAACATGAAAATACAAATGGGGTGAGTCATAAGGACTCAATAAGGTCGGGGGAAGGGGGCATATGGAACACCCCACCCATATAAATTTTCTTAAATTAGGTAATTATATTATAAAATAGTATTAATTCCTTTTATTAGTATAATAATGTGGAAAAATCTTTAAAAATAGCTAATAATGCTTAAAATTTCTTCTTTCTTCTTTCTTTTTGACTTTTCATTCTAGTAATTTATTTTACTCTCTCCTTATTTTAAAATTTTCTACATAGAGACTTTTTACAGTAAAAATTAGTAAAATCCCTATTTTCACTCTTTTGCTTAATATAACCTTTCCAAACTTATTTTTTCTCAAACTTTTAGCCTATGATCTCTTTATATATATATATATATATAGAAATTAACCCTATAGGACATCTCCCACCCAAGCCGTGCACCATAGACCAATTTTTAGAAACTATTTTAATTTTAAAACCCTAATGGACCTATAATTAGAACCCAATTGCATTTAGGCTTGCAATTGAAGCCTATTGGGCCTCCTAAAGCCCACAACCGGCCCAGCCCCTTATCTAAGCCCAAGCCCACCTCAATTTGATCTCTAAAATTCGGCCAGCCCATGGTTTTTGCACATAGGAATAGTTTTCATGATTAATCATCATTAGCATGGAAAAACCATGCAACACTTGGTGTTCTAGAAGTGGTTGCCACCCAAGCTCCCCAATCCCCTCCTATTGCTTGTGTAGACACTTGAGCTAAGTCTTATACACAATTATAACCTAGTCTAGCTAACCCTAGTGGCCTAAGAACTATACCTAAGCTTTAACTATGGTTAAGAGTAGTATAAATATGAAGGGTTAGCCTCACACCATATTGGGCCATTAGAGAGAGAGTGAAAGAGTTAGAGAGTGCTAGAGAGAAAGTTAGAGAAAGAAAGAGGAAGGAGCAAGTCGTGGCCCCTAGAGAGGAGAAAGAAGAGAAAGGGAGAAAGGTCTTTGATTCTCAAGAAGTCATCAATTAGCTAAAGGATTCAAGAGGTAAGGGATAGTTTTAATTTGGTGTTAATGGTTGGCATGATCATGTTTAGATTAGGAAATATTTTGTGAATATATGGTCATAAATGATTGAAATGATGTTTAGTAAGCATAACAGTTAGTCAATATTGATGAAAAACATGAACATATATGCATTGGATGAGACATGTGCATCATTTCATGGATACAAAGTGAGTAAGTGAAAAAGTGATGATAAGGGTGATGGTACTGCTCATTGGAGGACATGCAACCACCACTACCAGGTAGTGGGTGGCCTCTTGAAGTAGAAGTCTGTGGAGAGCATTTGCTTGACATTCTGCTGCGATGTATAGCACAGGACTATCCCAGTGGAAAGGGAGCGGGATGCACAACCTTGTCACTTAGGGGTGAAACAGTGGACACCAATGGGTAAAGGAAAGTTACATGATTCATGCATCCCATTGATCCATTATTCTGCATATCATTATATGGTGATGATAACTATTTTCAAGTTATAATTACTGCTTATAAAATACTAACTGTTTTCTGAAATCAGTAAGCACTGCATTTCCCTACTATTAATTATTTGCCTTTACTACTTATGATCACATGCCCACTTTCCCACCTTATTGAGTCCTTGAGACTCACCCTGTCTTTCTGTCCATATTTGTATATTTTTCTGTTAAGACAGAAGATGGTATTTTTTGAGTCATATCTATCACATGAACTCCCAACCCACATCATATTCGTCAACGTTCGAGTCTGGGTGACGGAGAATCTGGAAGTGAACGGGGAGCACCTGCCTTACTTGGTCCCCAAGGATCCGCCCCTGAACGCACCCATTGTTCCCCTGTTCGTTGTAGATCTTGTCGGATTAGTCACCCCGGGCCTCAACGAGGATTAGTTTCTTCTTGTTATTTACTTAGTTTTTGTTTAAATGGTCTGTATATATATTTCCTCAATGATAGGGTTAGAGATTAGATACGCTTAGTTAACTACTTACTAGGTTCGCAAATTTTGATAATTAATAGCTTGATTTTGTAAGGATCCTAGGGTCCTCCCTTATTCCAAACCCGCTGCCTTTTATTTAAACTACTAATCTACTTGCAGTTTCCCGTTTTAAAATTCCTGGTCTTTATAATATCTAAAGTACACTTAATTTACGATTAATAATGTCCATTCGTATATGTATAAGTATATAATCATTCTTAAGGTATTTATAAAAATTCGTGTCATAATCTAGACATTTATAGCAACTCTATTACTATAATGAGAGCTGAGAGACTAATACAGACATGGGTCGTGACAACATGACATGCATAAAAATAGTAAATAAGCAAGTAAATAGAACCAAAATCTGTAAAAGCATAAGCTGAAACTCAAGTGATCATGCAATGATAATATGCACCCAATCTCATCCTTTCCTTTAGGTATGAGGTATTCTCGGTGCCTGCACTATTCACCCCCCAGTGTCGGGTTGTGCATCCTTCCTCCCTTCGTGGGATTGTCTCATGCTATCTGCACCAAGACCCTGTCAAAGGCATTATAGCCCCAATGGGAGCCCACCTACTCCCTGTAGTGGGGGGTTGCACTCTCCCCATATATGTTCGGTACTGTCACCCTTTTTTCAGGTAGGTTTGGTTTCCAAATCCCAGTCTTGGTCCTCTCTCATCATGTACGTATGCATTCAATGACGCTCATTAATTGATGCAATCAAGTACATACAATGCTTCAAACATCAAAGCGATAGAGTCAAAACACAATTTATTTTCTATAACTTCCAAACTATTATTCATGTCATGCTAATAATTCTTTAATGTCTCATTCCTCCTTTTAAATTAATATAAGCTTCTGTATCTAAAAATCAATATTTCTTTTATTCTTTAAATAAATAACTAATTTATTTTAAGAATTTATTAGTTCTTTATTTATCATTTATTTTTATAATTCAAGAATCATTAATTTATTTAAGTTATTTTACATTTAATTTAGCTTAGGGATAATGTAATACCCCTACCATTTAAATATTCTTGTTTATCCTAATTTGCTTAGTTAATTATAATAATTATTGTATTAGTTTTTAAATAGTGGAAATCCCTAAAAACAGTTTTACATATCCAAACAAATTATGAGATTTCTTGTATTTTTAAGCTATTTAATTTAATTACTTATTTTAATCATTGTAGTACGTTGAATATTTTTTTAAAAATATTATATTTTATTGCTGGAAAATACTAAATTACCCTTATTGCTTGTCTTAGCCCTAATTTCTTCTAAAACCTTATTTTTCGTCAATCTTTTTGCTTGCTATGTTTTACTCCCTTAATTTACAAGCCAATAGGATCTACCCTAGGTATGCCATGCACCCTATAGATTATTTTCTAAAAATTTTGCTACAAATAGTGTTTTTTGGGCTTGGAAACCACTTGGATTTGGGCCCCCAATCATCCCATTTGGCCCATCCCACCTCTCAGCCCATGTCACCACCTCCTTTGACTCTCAAAACCAGTCAAAGCCATAGAATTGCATTGCAATCATTACCAATCATTTAATTCATGCATAGCCACCTTCCGTATGTCATTTGATGAGTTGCTGCCACCCCTCTCCACCATTGCAACTTCAAGCCTTGTCTAGATCTCCTGAGCTAGCTAGCAGTAGACATGATGATTAGGTCTCTCTAAACCCTAGGATAGTTAGTTCTAACCCTAGGTGTTAACCATGGTCAAGAAGGGTATAAATAGGGAGCTCTTGTGAAAGTTTTCTTCACTTAGCTTATTCGTTTATTCCATAGAGAGAGGGAGAGTTAGAGAGAGCTGGACAAGAAGTAGAAGAAAGGAGAGAGGAAGGGTGCTAGCCGAATTTCTCTAGGAGGGAGAAAGAGGAGAGATTTTGGAGAAATTATGGTAAAGGTTGAAGTTCTCTTGAGCTTTGCAATATTTGAAGTTATTTTGATGGTTTTGATTCTAACAGTAAGCTCTATGTAGGTTTTATAATCTTTCAAGATCACCAAAGACCAAAAGAGATCAAAAGAGGTAAGGGTTAGTTTGCATGTTAGTCACGTTATTGGCATCTTGATGATTTAGGCTAGAAATATTTCATGTAGTGATCTGTAAACCTTTATTAGGCTATTCATGAGTTAGATAAGATATTATGACAGTTAGATGCAAGAGGACTTTGAAGATTAGAAGATTGTTAAGATTAGGTCATATAGCCCCTTGATAGATTTTGAGGTGAATTTTGTGTAATTATCTTGCATGGCATGGTTTCTGTGTTATTAAGAGGTATTAGAAACATATAGGAGAGGTTTCATGCCATAATTTACGTGGATAAAGAAAGAATGGTTAATTAGGTTAAACCTAGTCTAGTTTTGCCTAGCTTATGATAATAGTGCACTTAGTGTTTTATCTTATATAGTAAAATACCATGGATTAAACTCAAATTTTTAGGTATTATATTAGACACCATTAGAAACCTCCAGTTAAAATTTCGAGTAATTTAGAAATAGGATAAATAAGTTATGAATTTTTGAAGTTATAGTAAAAAAACTAGGGTTTTCACAAAAACAGGTCTTTTCATTACCTATACGAATTAGACTTATTTTATCGCACTTGGACTGTTATTATGGAATGAAATACTTGTGTTTTGGTTAAGTATTGGGCTTTGTAAGTGGAGCCCAATGATAGGTCCATTTTTTACTCAAAAAGCTTAGTTTAGATGGCCATAGGTTTTGGGCCTCATTTTCTTATTTTGAGCTGGCCCAAGTAGCTTTTTGTAGCTACTGACCTTGTTTGAAATTGAGTTTGCCATCAAGCCCAAGTTCAAGTCTTTATTAGATTTGAATTAGCAAACTTAGATTTTTTTTTTTGCTTATGTTTGATTAATGAAAGTTTTAGGTCTAATTGCTTGTTGATTTGGCTAAGTATTTCAGTTTATTTAATGATATTTATTTTGGAAATAAATTCAAGATATGGATGTGATATAATTGATAAGTCCTTTACAAAGTTTATTATGAAAATGAAATTATCTTATAGCATGTTTACATGTGATGTTTTTCATTTCACATGATTTAAGGTAAGGACATATTTTTGTGAAAAATATTTATCAATGTTTTGGTTATGATATTTACATTGCATTTGCATCAATGATGGTATGGACATGACATTTGCATTAATGGTATAAAAGATATGACATTTGCAAGGCATTTGCACTGATGGAAAAATTTATATAGGGCGACAATACCGATCACTAGGTTGTGCAACCATCACTACCAGGTAGTGGATGGCCTCGAGGTAGAAGGCAGAATGTGTGAGACCCCGTTTATTTCTTTTGTCATTTTCTATGTATTAGCTTTAATTTAAATTATGGGGGCCATATTTTTGGCCAATGTATGACCTAAGCTTTATGTTAAGGTACATTAACTAATATGAGATTTTATTTCATAAATTTTTCCGTAAATAATTTTCTTTTCATTATGGAAGTTTTGTGCAAGTTTAATTTTATTTCCCTAATAGCCGAAACTTGCAAGGTAAGTTTCTCTTATGGATTTATATTTTTCATTTTCCTAATATATTTCATAATCCATAAAATTAAATTATGATTAAAGATTTATATATATATTGGCCGAAAATAATTAAATGAAAAAAAATCATGAATTTCCTTTAAGTATTTGATTATTTTTGGGTGTCATTAATAGGTGGCATATATCATTATTATGTGGCCTAAATTAGTAGTTTGAATTATCATTAGAAATATTAGATGATAAGCTACTAGGCATATGATAAGTTTTAAGAGAGTTTAAAATGATAAGCACACTTGCTTATCATAGTGATAAGTTAGCATAATGATAAGCTAGGGAACTTTTTATGTAATAAGTTGTTGTGGCTATCGTAGAGATAGGCTAGAACCATTATCTTGAGATAAGTTGTCATGCTTATAAGATGATAAGCTATGTAATTGAACTAGATAAGCTATAAAGCTTATAGGAGATAAGTTAGGTGACAAAAGTAACTAAGTTAAAAGTTAGGTGAGAAAGTAACTAAGTTAGTTGTATTTTAACCAAACAACATAAATGAGAGTTGAAGACAAGGCCATTCACGTGAAGATGCAAGGGGGAATGAAAAACCATAAAGCTTGTAGACCATGTGGAGAGTAAAGAAGAGAGAAGGTGAGTAATTAAGTGACAAGACAATACAAAGGAAGAGAAATGAGAGAAAAAGCAAAGGGAGAAGGAGGAATTCACGTGGGATAGCAAGCATGAGGGGACAAAGTGATGATATGAGAGAAAGTGAGAAGAAAAAGGTGAGAAAAGACCATGCAATGGTCGGCCAAATGCATCCCAATTTCACCCCCCCTCTTTCCTTCTTTCTCTCTTATCATTTTCAACATCACTTGTCATTTTCATTTTCATAATTTCACCTTGGGAGACTCAATTGCTTCAAGTGAACTCACCCTCACACTTAGCATTTCAATTCACTCTTCATTTGTTTCCCTTGGCCGAATACCCCACTCCATTCAACTCTCTCTCTCTTTTCCTCTCTTGGCCGAATTTCTCTTTGAGCTTAAGCTTTGTTCTTTTCTTCTTGCAACCAAATCACTCCTCTAAAGTTCTAAGTTTGTTTCTCTTCTTTAGGTGACCAAATCCCTCTTTTTTGCAACTCATTTCTTCTCTTGGAAATTTCTATCCACCTAGCCATTTTCCCTTGTTGAAATCTAGCTCACTTTCTTAGAACTAAATCATTTCAAGTTTCAAGTTGCCTTGTTTTTATTTTCCTCACCATAAAACCCCCATGTTAGCACCTTGAAGACACATATCTCACCCTCTTGGAATCATTCCCAAAAGGTGGAACCGGAAGTTGGAGTTAAAGAAGGATTTGTGAAAACCGGGTGTTCTAAGTGAAAGGTAGAGTTAGACGTGATATTCACATGTTATATGTTGTTTAAGTTCCTTATAGTTCTGACCTAAGATATTTGGCTATACTAGGTACACTTCTTTGGTCAAAGCTTGTGTTCAATCGTCAAGGTAAGGCCAAAAATATGGTTGTTAGTTCTAAGTGTGATGGTTGGCCGAATGTCTCTTGGTTGAATCTTGAGTTGGTGTCTTGATTTTGTTAGATCTTGAGTTTAGAAGACCAACCCTAAGTATGATGTTAGATCTAGCTATATAAGCATGAGATCCGAACTTGAAAGTTAGAAAAATGTAAAGGAATGCATGTTGCAAGTTTTGGCATGAAAAGTTGTGTTGGTTGGTGTTGGCCGAATCTTGTATGTATTGGATCTTCAAATATAATTTTGTTAAGTGTCAATTTGATGAATGGTCATGATATGTGTAAAGTTTGGTGAACATCATAGGCTAGTCTTGAAATGTAGTAGGTTGCATGCAAATCGAAAGAACTAAGGAAAACCTAATTATTCTATGAAAATGTGTGTTGGCCGAATATGATGTTGTGCTAGATCTTGAAGTTGTTTTGTGATGTGTAGATCCTAGGTTGTGAATCTGAAAATGGAGGATGAGATCACCATTGGAGAAGAAAATTTAGACAATGAATGCTTAAAGTGGAACATGGCTGAATGACCTAATAAGAGAAACCCTAATAGCAACCCTATAACAATAAGATTATATTTACTAATGATGGATAAATGAAATTAGGGTTATGGCCAAATGGATTGAGGATTTAATTAGGTTGGCCGAAATTTATGGTAAACAAAATAAGCTTATATTTTCAGGTTGCATATAGATTAAATGTCAAGCCAAAGATTAATTATGATTAGGGTTAGTAATTAATGAACTTAAAGACCTAGCATAATGTATGAAAGATTAGGAGTTGATTATAGAATAACTAGCTTGCTAAGTAGAAACCTAAGTAAGAATAATTAATAAGAATTTCTATGAAAGCCTTTGAGAATAATATTATATTTTCAGAAATATATTTTTGGGTAATAACAGATTAAAATACAAATATTTAACTTGTATGATTATGTACTTATTCCTTAGTACTAAGAAGTGTTTGAATCGCTTGTAGGCGATCTTCGTATCTTTATACCTAATCAAGGAGACCGAGGTAAGTGGATTGTAAGTGGAACTTGTAAGTGAATCTTACACTTTTATGAAAACTGGAATGACATACTGCATTGATTCATGAACAAGCATGATATTTCAAGCATGGCATAGCATGAGCATTGCATGATTTTTCTAAAGATAATTTTTATGCAATGTCATATGGAAAATCTATGGAAAGATAAGTTAAGTCATGGGGCTCTGGTCGGTACCGTACCATCATGATGGAAACCCATACCGAAGGATGAATGCGAGAAGGATGGGTGAATCCTAAGAGGCTGTGCAAACCACATTGAAGAACAATGAGAAGGTGTGGGCCTCCAAGGGTCGTGTCTAGCCATCAGACCTGGGGCAACTACGGGCTAGCTCGACCAAATGAAAAGTCCCCAAAGGTAAGGGAGACGGTTCCGATGGGAACGCACAACCCGGACTCCAGGGGTTAAATGGAGCGTAAGTAGCCCACAAGTTATGATTGAATGATTTTCAAGGGCCAGGGGCCAATTTCAAGAACAAGTTTATGTCTCTACAAGCAAGAGCATATGCATACCATGACATGCATGTGCATCATAAATTATGTTTTCCCATAATTAAGCAAGTACAAGTTAAGAGCATGTTTTAAAGTTATGTATTTCCCTTACTGAGTCTTTTTGACTCACGTTTTTAAAATTGTGTCATTCCAGATGCCTCAGGTGAAGAAAGTCAGGAGGACTACCTGACTTAGAAGGAAAAGATTATGTTCATGTTTTGTTGTTGTGACTTGATCGATGAGATCCGTCACTTGTTAAGTCTTAAACATGTTATGTATGTATTAAGATGCAAGTTATTGAGAACTTAAATCACATTATGAGTTGGCTCACTTCTCTCGCGATTCTGTATTTTCCGCCGTAAGTATGTATGTATGAACGCTGGAGCTTTCCGGGAGATTGCTCGCGGCGGTCACGGTCTCTGCGGGATGCCGTCCGGGGCGTGACAGAATGAGCCTTTACCCATTGACCTAGGGCAACGGAATGTCTAGGACTGTCCTAAAGTGCAAGGGAGATTGGACGCACAACCCTGCCTCTTGGGTGAAACAGTGGAGTTGTAAAGGAAAGATAAGGTGCATTAAAATGGACATGAGCATTGCATTGCATACTGTATACTATTGCACTGGTATTCTTGTTGAATTATGAACTGTTTATTGAACATGTATGTATTGTTTACATGGTTTTCACCACATGCCCCCATTCCCCTTTTACTGAGTCTTTAAGATTCACCCCTTTGTTTGTCAACATTTATTTCACTAAGACAGATTATGGAGATTTTTGACGCCTTCGTTACCCACAAGCTTCCCACCCATTACTTGGTCATACATGTTCGTGCACTAGTAACCGACGGCTTAGAGGTAATTGTGGAGAATAAGCCTTACCTTGTTCCAAAGGATCTGCCACTGGAGTTTCCACGCGAGAACGGCCCTGTGGGAGCGAACCACAACCACATCGACTGGATTGACCTCACTATTTCCTCGGATGAAGATTCATCCTGAATAACGTTGTTGTTTTATGTTTTTTTTTTTGCATTGTGTGCTTGTAAATATTTTCGAACAATAGGGTTAGTGATTTTGTTATAGGCTTGCTTATGTTAGCCTAGGTGTTGTATCCCTAATCCCTAACCCTAGCAGTTTGGTTTGTTTTTCTTACTTTTATTTTTCCTGTGTACTATTGTGCTATCCATATTATGATTGCTTGTTTGTCACTATATCTTTTATTTCCTTCTAACTTGACTTCTATTTTCATCTTATTACTTCTAAATATATTTTATAAGTCTTCTGCTGGTTTTCTTTACTATATAGTAATCTTTATACACCCCATGGATATTACTACGGTCTTAAAACCCATAGGATAAGAATGTGTCATAATCTCACAATGTATGCACATTTGTTACTACAAAGAGAGCTTATAGAATAATATGAGCACGAGAGACGTGACAAATAAAGTCACTTTGAGCCCTTGAACTACCAAACAAATTTTAAATATTACCACAAACTATCAATCTTGACACATCCAGAGGAAAGGGAAGGAGCCCTCCAACTTCCACATTTTAATAAAATTGTGTCCTGAACTAAAATTTGACGGTCAAAATCGTGTCACTGACTCATTTATAACATACATGGCACGAGTTTGAAGGTTGATTTTTTTTTTCAGGGGCGTAAATTGATAAAATTTGGTAGTTTGTGGGTTCAATGTATCGAGATTGATAGTTTGTGGCCCTATTTGAAATTTGCTTGGTAGTTTGAGGGCTCAAAGTGACTTTTCCCCTTTATCCTAATATACTACACATGCCTAATGGGCCCTATTGGACCCGATTGGGTCAGTGATCCATTTCAAATGCATTAAGGAGCCCATTTAGTATTATTAGGCTAATGGGTCCATATTGGACCTTAACAGGCCGATTGATTTGGGCCCTCTAGAAGTGTGGGTTTGGGCTTAAATTTTGACATGTTCATCCTCTTTTTATTCTCTACAGAGTCATAAGCCCAGTTTTTACGTTTGGACTCTTTTACCCTCCATTTTTCAGAAATGCCGAAACTGCCCTCAATAGTTCCTAGGGCATTTCTCACCTTTTGTTTTATCCTTTTTCACTGAAATTTTTAAGGTATAACCTGAGGGTCCTAAAATTTATATCTGGAAAGTTTTGTACGAAAATGTGACATATTTTTACATGAAATGTACCTCAGTGCATTCGGGTACCGCAGGACCTAAAGAATAATGCATGCATGTGTTCTTATTTTGATCCTATCTCTATTCTCTGTGTACCAACATGCTAATGAGCACTCAATAATACAAAAATACATCCGATTTCAATGATCGAAACAAACGAGCAACAAAAATGCCCTTGATTTCCATTTTTCCTTTCCATAACCTACAAACGAGCAACATATGGCTCCATGACATTCCTCTTGCCTTTCAAGGCCATTTGGACTCAAACAAAGCCTCCCATTAGGGCACTGCCATGACCCTCTCTATCCCATAATCTCCATTTTTGCATTTTTGCATTCACAAGTGCACAAAATCACAAGAGATTTATCCAAAACTCCAAGCAAGCATATATATATTTGACTAAATGCTTTACAAAATATCAAAGATCGTCAACCAAACACTAAATATGCCTCATCTAATGCTCAAAGACTCATGAAAATCAAAGAAGTCCAAGTGTAGAGACAAACATCTCCAACCCGTGGCCTCTAAGCATTCATATCTAGGTATTTTGGCATGTGCACTCCCTCCAGGATCTCAACATGCAAAGGATCATAGACCATCCTAGGTCATTTTTCTACATGATCAAAGCCTAAACTACTATGATCCACCCGAATCAAGTGATAAAAACTCTAAATTGTTTTCCTTATCTTTTTCCATAGACAAAAGTGTCATGCAAGCGAAGATCCTCAAGCAAAAACATCTAATTGTTCATATATATTCAACCAGTGGCCTCTAATCATGTTCATCATGCATAAATATCAAGATCTTACCCAAATCCCATAAACCAACATTGCTAAGAACACCCTTACCTCTCTGCAAGCTCTCTTTTGTTCCTTCGAGTGATTTGGCCTTCCTAGAGAATTTTGAGAGAAATTAGCTTAGAACTAAGTTTATCAAAACTTAAAGAAGAGAACTACAAACTAAATCATCAAACCTTCTTTTCTTCTTTTGCTTCTTTTTTTTTCTTCTTCTTCTTTCTCGTTTTCTCTCTCTCTCTATGCAAGGCAAGGCAAAATGAACCCCTTAGGTTTCTTTTCCTTTATATAGACACCCTTAAACTTAGTTAATAGTTTAGGGTTAATCCTAATCTAGCCACCTAACCTAGTATAGCTTATGATTATTTCTAAAGATAACTAAGAGAAGCTAAATCTCCTAATGGCCAGTTTGGGTGGCATGGGGGCAATCCATGCCAAGTGGTAAAAAGGTTCTAAACATTCTCATAATTGCAAGCTTGTAAATCCTTCCAAAATCCTCAATTCCCTAAGCTAGCCGGGTGTACTCTTTTCCCTTGCTAATGGGCTTGCCTTTTGAACACATATCCAAGCCCACTTGAGCCCACTTTGATCCACAAAAGGGCCCACACGTCCAGCCCAATCTCTAGCCTTCTTTAAGGCCACCTTTAAATTTGTCCAAGATTAACCCTCATCAGTAATTTAAAATTATTGTACTAACAACCTTAATCTAATTAGAGTCTAACCTCACTAATTAAGCTTAATTGAGGCTAAATTAACGTAGCACAAGAGAAATTAGAAATTAGTGAGCCTAATCTTACTAATTTAAATCAATTTAATAACTAAGTTATTGCAAACACATTTTTAAATTCTCATATAATCTTATTTATTAAATCAAAGAATCATAGAAACACATAGATTTAATTAAACAAAAGAACATAACATCACAAAATTAATTTAATCATTTTCCATTAAAATAATCTAATTTAATAGAAAATTTCAAAATTAATCATAAAATATTATAAAATAATATTTAATCAAGAAAAGATACTACTCCCGCTCACCCATATGACTGTTAGAGTGCATGATTGCAGTGGAAAGGATCGTTGAATCAAAGCAGTCCAAGCTTTCTACTCCTCCAGATATCCACACACACAATTTTGAGGGAGAGTTAGAGAGAGATTTTGTAGAGAGAAAAAATCTCACGTTGAAAATGAATTCTTCTTATCTCAAATGGATTTCTAAACTATTTTATAGTGGCTGACTCAGAACTCAACTGTGTTTATGTGTGATATCTTTAGGGACCTCAAATCTCGGTCGTAGGATCATCATGAAAAATTGTTTTTCATTAAACCCTCTTATATTCTGTAATCCGAATTTATGGGCTTCTACAAATTATGATCATGTCCATTAACATATCACAATTGACCCCCGAGATAATGAGATTATTTTTGTGAAATTCCTTTTGCTAACAGTTATACGCTTATTTATCCTTTCACCATATTATATTCTACATGAGCTAATAGGACCAGAATGAAATCACCGATTAAGTTTCTACCTCATATAATTCTTAATTCTCAGTCTGTACCTAGTTGGACTCCCAAAAAGATTCAAAATAATTTTCGTAAATAATTACTTCATATATTATATAAGTAAAAACCGTGAAATTTTTTTCACAAAATGTCATTGTGCAACGTTTTTATTTGAGTCCGAAAATATACAGAGATAATGAATATACTGTCTCATCAAGAGACTGGTAGATTCCATATTGAGCAATTATACAAATTCACTTACTATGCACAAGACCCAACATTATCTAGAATACTTGATCCGTGAAGATTATTACCAAATGACTCAGTCAAAGCACAAAAACACAACAAGCAAATCTGCATAACTCTCTCAGGTCTAAGGACAACATAAGCTAATTGTGTTGAATAACATTCTCTACATCAGTGATCGTTTCCATAAGGTATTCATATTTGATCTGATTTAGTGTATGTACTCTTACATTGCACTCACTCGTCTGCTTAAGGTCACCACTTCAATGACTGAGTCCATCATTCTATCTTATAGAGGCACAAAGAGTGTAGACCTATTTGTACATTATCATGTATCTCGGTCTAGAACAAAGTAAGTCAACAAAGATCCAAAAAGTCATACTCCCCACCTCCGATTCATTAATCATTGAACTGACTTTTCTACAATGTTGCACAACAATATGACATCTAATGTCATTGCAGATACCCAAAATAATATACAAGTGATTAAACAATAACAATAATTATCTCATAATTACGCAAAATGATTGGTTTTGAGGACATACATCTAACAATGACCTAATCTCATATGCCACAAAATAATACTATTTAACTCGGACTCCCCCTACAACTATACTACCTAACAACTTGTAGATATTCTTTGAAATTTTTTTGCCTTTTAATCACTACCATCACACAATACATGAAATTTGGACTCTAACGACGCCAATTACGGTTGGCAAAAGTTGGCTACTTGGTTGCTAAAGACCTATCGCAACGGAAAGTCGTCGCCAAGCTGGTTGTTGTGTTTGCCTCGTGGGCAATGACATTTAACAACGTATATGCAAGTCTTCACCAAAGTGCTCCCACGACTACTAACACCTGCTGAGAAAAGCTCTAACAAATTTGGCGCCACATTTTCGTCGGGAAAGATCGCGCAATTCTACCAACGACAAATAATCATTACAAGAGAGGAGGGTTGGCGACTAGAGAGTCGCTGCAACTGAGAAAACCATCTTCGCAAAAGGATGCCACGCTAATCATTTTGCCTTGTCTCAGAAAAAAAAAGTGATTAATTACAGGAATTTCCCACCGTATGGGTCCCTAGTTATTTCTCACCCATTAAAAACTCAATGGCCGACGCTTTTCGGTAATCATCTCTAATGTTGTTAATGGGGACACACTGTCTCTGGTTGCTAAAAAAGTCATTGCGTGAGGTGATATTTCTTGTAGCGACACCCCTGGTCACTTTCATTACTCCACATTTAGACTTATAACAAAATCTGTTCAAGTCTAAAGTACTTAATGAAATCAGATTATTTTCTACATCTAGAAAATGTCTAACATCACATAACGTTTTAACCACACCATCAAACTTCTTAATTATGATGTTTCCTATGCTAATGATTTTACAAGGTGCACCGTTACCCATTGTCACATACCAGAATTTATTGACATATAGATGTCAAACCAACCTCTAGTGGGCGTTACATGAAACGAACATGCTGAGTCCGAGTATTTCTCCACTACATTCACATACTTTGAGAAAACTTTATTAATCATTTTGTCCTGGTTCTTTTTCCGTTCTTGACAATCTCGTTTTATATGTCATTTTTTCCGCACTTAAAACAATTGATATCTTCCTCCACCGATAATTCTTGTCATTTGAACCACCCTTCGTTTTGCTTCATCCATGTTCCCAATTACTCTTCACAATTAGCCCCCCCCCCCCCCCCCCGCCCTGAGAACTCTCATCACAAGCTTTCTTCCTCTCATGAAAAAACAACAAGCTCCCATGACATTCTCTAACTCCAGGGAATCTTTCCCCCATGTCAGAGTCGTAACCAAATTCTCATAGGTAGCAGAAGCTGGGAGAGAAATCAACAGCATCAATGCCTTGTCTTCGTCTTCGAACTTCACTTCAACCCTCTTCAGATCCCTAACAATCTGATTAAATACGTCGATGTGTTGGCTCAGATCTGAGCCCTCCACCATCTTAAGACCATACAACCACTGTTTAAGATAAAGCTTGTTCATCAACAACTTCGACATGTACCGACTTTCTAGTTTCAACAAAATTGTCATCGGAGATCTGTATCACAGCTTCCACCAAAGAAATTCAAATAGTAGCCATTTCTTTGACCTCAAGTTCCTTCTACTCTGTCTCTAGCATGTCATTTGACTTCTTCCTGTGTAGAGCCCTCACCATCCTTTGTTGCAACGAAAAATCTTTGACACATCGCTGCCACGATACAAAATTTTCAATTTTGTCAAACTTCATCACATCAAATTTTGCAATCGAAGTATTTACTTTCATTATTGAACCTGAAGCTCTGATACTAGTTGTTGTTACTGTGCACACCGATGATGAACAAAAAATGGAACTAGAAGAGAGAGAGCAAGAAAATTTGAGATGGAGATTTAACTTTGTTCTGCTATATGCCTACCGCCACAAGAGAGAGCGTCAAAGATTTTACTATCACTAATATTAGGGTTACATCATAAAGCATTTATATAAAACCCTAGATCTCGGAAAAGACCACTTGGTCCTTTTGCCTCCCTAAAATCTATTAGATTTCAAATAACCTAAATAATAGAAGCCATCTTTATCTAACACATTAATCATACTATAATTTTTTTAAAGAGTAGATTTACTAATTTTTAATTGGGGTAATATCATAGTACACTCCCTAATTATAGGTCAAAATAAAAAAAGGCGATTTGCGAAAAAAATTGAAACCTTACTTGATAAAATTAATGACAAGGTTTCAAAACTAACAAGGGGTAATGTTATAGAACTCCCTCTAATTATAGGCCAAAATTAATATCGCCCCCTAAGTTTCAAACGGTGATTTGTGTCTCTTATGTTTCGAACATTATCAATCCTCGCCTTGCGTTTGATTTAACTGTCAAATTACATGCAAATGACCAAAATGCCCCTCCGAGATAAAAAATACTAAAAAAATAAAAAAATATCACTAAAAATAAGAATATCAGTTTTTTATTTTTAAAATAAAATATTGAAACACTATTTTATTAATCTTTTTAGTTTTTATTTATTTCTTGAATTTTTTTTAAAAAAAAAAATTATCTTGGACATTTCGGTCATTTTGCATATTTTTCCATATGACAGCAACTCAAATGGAAGACGATGATTGATTATGTTAGAAACATAAGGGACGCAATCGCCGTTTTAAAACTTAGGAGGACAAGATTGATTTTAGCCTATAATTAGGGGTAGTACTATGACATTACCCCTTGTTAATTTTGAAAGCATGTCATTAATTTTATCAAGTAAGGTTTCAATTTTTGGGTATTATTTTTTGAAGAAAGTGGAGGCATATTAGGAAGTTTATAAGGAATAAAGAGAAGAGTTTTTGAAAAACAGGATGTTGAAACAAGAGGAGGGCCTAATGATCAAGAAAAAAAGAGGAGGGCTCAATGAGAATCTGAATTTTGTGTAGATGAGTGTCTATTTGTCGAAGATAATTGTTTGTGTAATTATTATGTTGGATAATATTATCCAAAAAAAAATTATTTGTTGTTGGAAGTATTTATTTTGAAAGGGGTTGTTAAATAATCTCTTTCCTTATTCTGAAAAGCAATTGTGTCTGTCCGTGGATAGAATTCAAAGATCGTTTTAAGGTCATGGGTTATTCATGGAATATCTGAGTTATAACATTAATAGAACAAAGATATGTTTCAAACCAGGAAAGAAAGGAATATTGTGTTTAACATCATTCATATAATCATAGTAAGTGGTTCTAATAATAGCATGCTCATCTAGATTATATAAACCAACTTCTTTATTTGTGATATAATAAGTGTTCCATGTAATATAAGTTATAAAATATATTCACGTGCAAAATATCTATTTGCATATATTTTGTACTTGATTTTTGTACGTGAATATTCTTTCTTGGTTTTTACGCAACTTCTTTCATTTATTTTTAATCCTTAAATTTTACACCGATTTAATAATAAGCTATTAAATTTAAAAATTATAGTCCTTGAATTTTTAACATTTTAATAAAGAAGTCAGTTTGTCAGCAATCCATCCATCCACTAATAGCGAAAGGTACACCTTAGCAAAAATTCAAGTCAATCTATGCGACACTCTCACCTGTCTAATAAACTTGACCAATGACATTTGATACCGCCACGTCTTCCACTGTCCACTTATGTCCTAAAAAGCTTTGTCGTTCTAACCTACCGACTTAAGTTAATCAATTCCTCACCATTTCACTTATTGGATAGGTTGAGGAGCCTCACGTGATCAATCAACTTGGATTTCGAAGCAAATAGAGAGTTGACATTGAAGAAATTGTTTTTTAACGAGCCAAAAAATAAAAAGACAAAAACTTTAAAAAGTTAGTTTTCAAGTCCAAGGTCCTATTATAAAAAAAATTAGAAAATATGCAATTTAGTCACTAGATTCACCACACTCTTACGATTTAATCATTAAGTTTCATTTTTTTACTAAATGGTCACTGAAAATATATAGTTGTGACGATTTGATCTTTCCCTCAAACATCCGTTAATTTTTAACGGAATAGAATCCAGTCGACCGCTACATGATGCGGTCGACCTCTTCATGTAACAGTCGACCGCTTCATGTAGCGGTCGGCCACTACAATTTACTGTTGCCGCAACAGTAAACAAACCGGTCGACCGCTATTCCGGTTTAAAATTTAACGGATGTTTGACGGAAAGACCCAGCTTGTCACAACTATATATTCTCAATGACCATTTAGTAAAAAATGAAACCTAGTGACTAAATCGTAAGCGTGCTGTAAACCTAGTGACCAAATTACATATTTTCCTAAAAAAAAAGCATTTCTCTTAATTTCTTTTTTTTCCCTAAGGCAGCTATACTTTTGTACGGATATGTTATATTTGGGGTGTTTGTTTGTAGAAATATTGAGATTTTGAAAATTTTGTGTATTGAGATTTGTGAAAAAGTATAGTATTTTATGGAAAAGTGAGGAGAGAGAATATTTAATTGAATAGTATAATATTATTTTATAATTTAATGAGGAGAGAGATTATTTTATGATTGTTTAGAAATTTTGAGGATTTAAAAGATTGGAAAACAAACACCCCAATTACATACATATGATTTTGCCGGGGGAATCACACAGAAGTTCTCCGGCCGTAATATATACACGTCACGGTTGACAGCTGTACGCGGACGTGGCGGTCGACATGTTGGCAAATCAAACAAACAAATAGGAGGCCCTTAGGAAAATAAAATAAAAAAGAAGAAAGAAAAACAAAAGGCAAACAAGAGGCGGTGGTGGTCAGTTCCAGTCTTCCAGACGTAGCCACGTGTGGTGAAGGCCGCGCGGCAGAACTCGGCATTTGGAAAGGATTTTTGTTTGTCTTCTATTTATACTACTAACGCCAACGGTTACGTCAGACCCAATAATTATTGTCGATTTGAAATTAAATAGAGGAAATTGATTTATTTTCACAATGCTGTTGCGTTGGTGGGGTCTTAGGTATTTTTGTGTTCGACTGATTGGGTTTGGGCATAGGGTTGGTTTCCTCCTTGAGTCGGTGCTGCTTCGGAACTGTCTCTGGAAAAGTTACCTCTGGGAGTTCTGGAGATTGCCAAGGCTTTTGGACGGACAATTCGGCTTCCGGTACCGGAAATTCCGAATCCGCGGCTTCTGAACGACAACCGGTTATATACTCTTGTCTCTTATTTTCGTATTCTCGTTTCTTTGCTGTTCTGTTTCATTTCATGTACTTTCGTTTGTTCTGTACATTCGAATTACATAAAGGTTGAGCCAATGCTTCTTGTTTTTTTTTTCTGTGTTTTAAACTACGCCTTTTTTGCTTTCCTACACAGACACATGCATATATATATATATATATATATATATATATATATATATATATATATATATATATGTCTATGTGTGTCTATACGTGTGTGTGGTTGTGGATTCACTGGTGACTACTGTCTCTCTTTATTAGACAAATAAAGCAATCGAAGTTATAATTGGATTCTGAGACCTTTTGTGGTTGTAGATTCTTTTACGACTGCCTTAAACATTTAGCACGTGGGTCAATTTAGCTAAGGAATATATTTTGATACAGTAATTACACGGTCGCGGCATTATACTTTGAGATTGTTTGTTTTGTGTTCGGTTTGATGGGTTTTTCAATTTCTTGGACTTTTTTTGAATACGATTCTTGATTCTTCACCAGGACCTTCGCTTGTGTTCTGATTCGCGGGACCGCCCAATGACCATTTTACAATGAGTGGGGTTGTGTGGGAGCCTTGGCGATGGGCACCCCTGATAACAAACTGTCGGAGCTAGTTGACGTTTTCAAGTCTTGGATCCCTCGCAGGACGCACTCACCTAATGTGTCCAGGGACTTTTGGATGCCTGATCAGAGCTGTAGGGTATGCTACGATTGTGACTCCCAGTTCACTGTATTTAACCGCAAGCATCATTGTCGGCATTGTGGCCGAGTTTTCTGCGCCAAGTGTACTGCCAACTCCGTTACTGCCCTTCTGGATGACCCGAGGAACGGAGGTGAAGATTGGGAGAGGATCCGAGTGTGTAATTATTGCTTCAAGCAGTGGGAGCAGGGGATAGAACCACTTGACAATGTCACCCTTGCACCCAGCCCTGGTCTCAGTCGGTCACCATCTGCTAGAAGCTTGGCCAGCACCAAGTCCAGTTGCACTTGTCACAGTGGCAGCAGTACTGTTGGTTCAACTCCTTACTCCACTGGGCCTTGTCAGCGTGTGCCATATACTTCAGCGCTTAGCCCTCATCAGTCTGGTCCCATGGATCCAGATATCGTTGAGCAGGACAATGTAACATCTGGGATAAGGAGAAATCCCAGCCTTGCCGTGGTCACTTCGGCACCTAACCACTATGGCTTTTGCTCTAATAGGTCTCTTTCCTCACAATGAGTTTTATCCTATGCTGTGCATGAAGTTTTCTCAATAGCTTCTTCCCATATTTCACTATAATAATGCTCCCATTACTTTCAACCGTGGTTGTTGACTCTGATGTTCTCATGCTTCCCTGATGCTTTTCCATTCTTAATCCATTATGTTTTTCTTGCCTCTCTAATCCCATCAGGAGTGACGATGAGGATGTCGACTGTGGTGTTTATCGTTCAGAATCAGAAAAAAGAAATTTCTCTTGGCCCAGTGACTATTATAGTGCATTTGAAATTGATGAAATTGAACAGGTCTATGGTCCATATAAGGAGCATACCCATGGTAATAACACTGACTTGAACAGTTTGAGTCCCTCACCATTGCCAGAGAATTTTGATGCTGAGGGAGTGGAGGGAATTAAGAAAGTTGAGGAAGAAGCAGATGAACACGACAATGGTGAGGCCTGTGAAGCTCCTGCATGTGACATGGCGGGTCTTGATGCTGAACCTGTGGATTTTGAGAACAATGGGTTACTCTGGCTCCCTCCGGAGCCAGAGAATAAAGAGGATGAGAAGGAGGCTGTTCAATTTGACGATGATGATGAAGATGACGTTGCTGCAGGGGAGTGGGGTTATCTACAGTCTTCAAATAGCTTAGGTAGTGGGGAGTATCGTAGTAGGGAAAAGTCAAGTGAGGAGCACAGGAAAGCCACGAAACATGTGGTCGAAGGACATTTTCGAGCTCTGATAGCTCAACTTTTGCAGGTTGAAAACCTACCCGTAGGTGATGAACATGGGAAGGATAGTTGGCAGGAGATAATCACATCTTTGTCTTGGGAAGCTGCCACATTTCTGAAGCCTGATACAAGCAAGGGTGGAGGAATGGATCCTGGTGGTTATGTCAAGGTTAAATGCATAGCTTGCGGGCGTCGCAGTGAGAGGTAAACAAAAAGACCAAGGATTTATACTTCTACCTTTATTGATGGAACGTGCATTTTTGGTCTTGTCTCTTTCAGGACACCGTGTCCAACTTAGTAGGCCAATATCTTGAGCTTGTTGTGAATGACACTCCTGTGTTATGTTGTAAACGTCAGTCATACTCCTGCTGCTAAAGCAATTGTATGGCCAAGAAGGAAGTTTTAATCATATCGTATGGGTTTTTCCATATCTCAGCATTTGTTGTGAATGAAACTCCTGCCTTATGTTGTACCCTTCAAAAGCTTGATAGCATTATCTTGTCCCTGTATGTGATATGTCAGTAATAATGTATGATTGGCCACACTTCTAGTGGAAAGCTCAAGTTTGACTATTCAAATGCTGATCCTTTTCTGTTATATGAGATGTACACTGGAGCAGATTCAAGGTATTTTAATATTCATGATAGTATGACATTCGATCCTGTATATAAGAGAAGATAGCACCCTAACATATTTGGAATGGTGAATAGTCAATGTATTACCAATGCCCAATTATAGTTGGCCTTTGCTAAGTTGTCTACTTGTTGCTATCTACTGATGTTACTTATACTGATGGGACTTTATTTTGCATTTTTTTGTTCTAGTATGGTGGTTAGAGGAGTTGTTTGTAAGAAAAACATGGCTCATAGGCGAATGACGTCAAAAGTAGAAAAACCGCGTCTACTAGTCCTTGGAGGAGCTTTGGAGTATCAGCGTGTTTCCAACCTCTTGTCTAGTTTTGATACTTTGTTGCAGCAGGTTTTAAATGTTCACCTTTCCTCTGCAATTTTGCGTGTCTGTCTAGGTTTGTAAATCATAGCCTTGAGTTTCTCAAATGAAGCATCAAGCCCACCAGATACTCGTAATTCCTCAATTTTTACCTGTCATTAAGGATCTTGTATATTTCTTGTTTTGATGATCTTAATAATCTTTCTCAGGAGATGGACCATTTGAAAATGGCAGTTGCAAGGATTGATGCTCATCACCCTACTGTTCTTTTGGTTGAGAAGTCGGTTTCTCGATATGCTCAAGAATACCTTCTTGCAAAAGACATATCACTTGTTCTGAATATTAAGAGGCCGCTATTAGAGCGTATAGTGCGCTGCACTGGTGCACAGATAGTCCCTTCAATTGATCACCTAATAGCGCCAAACCTAGGGCATTGTGATATGTTTCATGTGGAGAAATTCTTCGAAGAGCATGGTAGTGCTGGGCAAGGTGGGAAGAGGTTGATGAAGACACTGATGTTTTTTGAGGGCTGTCCAAAGCCTTTGGGTTGTACTGTAAGTCCTTTTACCCAAAACACATTCACCCACAAAAACAAAGCTATTTAAGTATTTTTTTTGTCGACATAGTTTATATAAGTCCACGACTTTGGCTTCACTCCATTGTTCTCGAGGCTGCAAGCATGGAAGTTGGGCCTGCTCATAAGGGAGTCACCAAAAACCCAATGCTTCCCCCCCCCCAACCACACACCCCAAAACAAAAATAAAAAAAATTGAAAAAAGCTGCTCTAGTTAAAAAAAAATTGCACCTGCCGTCAAATGTTTTTTTTTTGGATAGAAAGTAATTTTTGGCCACTAAAATAACAATTTTAATACCACAAATTTATTTGGCAGGAATATTTTTTGTGGCGTTAAATCGTTATTTTCAAAGGTCCCAACACACTTTTAATCCAAAATAATGAAAAATTTGACGAATGTACAAAGTGTCTAAAATCAGTAGTTGATTGGTAAAATGTGACAAAAGTTGTAGTTCAAAAGGCAAAGTGTCTGGGTCCCATAGTTTGAGGGTGCCAAAAGTATTTTTTTTTTGATAAGTAAGACAATTTTATTAAAAAGAAGAAAAACAAGGAACGCAAATAACAAAACAACAGTACAAGAGAATATACTGAAGAACCCTAAAACAAACAAAGGCCCACCCAACAAGACTCCCAAAAAACAGAAGTACCCTCCACCCACCAGCCAATAAGATTCTCCCAAAAAGTCCCACCCGCCCTAAACGAGTCCCCTAGTAGACCAGCCCAAAGCTTTAGTAGTTAACCGAAGATTGCAACCCCTTCAACTCCCTGAGCATTCTCCCCCCTGATTTTCTAGACTTCTTCGAGCTAAGCTGCACCCGATTGTGTTCCAGCGCTGCAAAGAGATCCCTCAGCTTGTCGTCTTGACCACCACTCGACACCCCAACCATTTGACCCACAGAGGAAACCATGTCCAAAACCCACGTCGGAGATTCCCCCGCCGACGCTTTACAAGGGAAACTGACCGTCAAACTTCCTTCCTTCGGCTGCCCTCCTGATTTGCTAGGGGTAGCGAGCCCACTGCTCGCCTTCTCCTTTTCTAGATCATCAACATTACTTTCTACACCAATTATAGCCCCTCCCCCTTCGAAAGAAACTGCTGACGTCTCATCAGGGAAGCCTCCTGAACCCCCCATGGAAGCCTCCAAGACACCTAATTTCACCAAGACGCCGCTCTCCACTTCAAGGGTCCCACACACTTCTGGCAGAGCACTGACAGAGCCATCAGCCCCTCCCCCTTCGAAAGAAACTGCTGACGTCTCACCAGGGAAGCCTCCTGAACCCTCCATGGAAGCCTCCAAGACACCTAATTTCACCAAGACGTCGTTCTCCAATTCAACCACCGAGTCACCTAGCTTCACCAAGGTGTCGTTCCCCACTTCAAGGGACCCACACCTTGCTGGCAGAGCACCGGCAGAGCCAATTGCCCCTCCCGGTGGAGTCGAGCCCACCTCCAAAGGCCGGAAATCAAGATCCTTGCTGTGGAGCTTACTTTCCTTTGGATTTGAGAGTGGTGGTTCACTGCTCATAGTCGTCTGAGAATAGTCGACAGGAACTTCCGTCGTCGGTAGAACACCGACCTCACCCGCTGCCACCCCAGACGAGATCGACCGATCCTCCCGGAGTTGATGGACATGGGCCACCTCCGGGTCGGTTGACTGGGGGCCCACGAGGTCATCCGCAGATTTTGGTACCTCAAAACCACCGTAGACTGCCCCACCCAACCCTGCTACAAGCCCAACTCCTCTTTCCTTTGCAGACCCACCAAACGGCCCAGGCCCAAGCCCATGCGACCCCCCCTTATCCTTACATAATGACTCCAGCTCCGTTACATTCGAAAGAGCATCAGGCCCATTCGAGATAAAAACAGGCCCAACTGCATTGACCGCCCCATGCTCCCCGCCCTTACAGTCCTGACACCACATTCCAGAAACGCCCCTATCATCTAAAGCCTCTAAGAGACGGTTCAGATCCCGTCGCATAGCCTCCAATGTATATCGAACATGCCTTGGGCAGAGACTAACAGCTACCCCACCCGCATTGGGAACAGGAATAGCCGCCTGCTTTGTGCCTCCTGCTGTGCATGCAGCTTGGGGAACTGCACACGCGAAAGGACAGTATCTCTGCAATCGGAACCGGCTCGTTCCACAGGGGAAGAAGGCATATCGGAAACCAGCGTCGAAGGCCCCGACTTGACCACGCCAGCGTAAGAGACTCCAGGACGATGCCTCTCACCCCCAACCTCTGTCCTTCCTTGCCGAACATTTCCGAGGTGGTTCACTACCTCCTGAAAACAAGCAGCCATCGAATTCCACCCAGCACCACCTTTTCCCTCCGGAATCATCACCACGCCTTTCTTACGACCTCCACCATATTCTGCTATAACGACGTATCTCTCAGCTCTATTTTCACACCTCTGGGCTGAGAAGGCTCGAAAGCCATCATTAAACTCGGAAACAAAGACTGGATCAACATCAGCCTCCATGAGCTTGCCAGCTAAGTCCGCCAGCCAAACTGCTCCGAATCTACCCAAAAAAATGGAGCTGAGGGACTTCCTGCTCCATTCTGCCAGTTTAATCACACCCCTCCCGATCAACATCAGCCTCCATGAGCTTGCAAAAGTATTCATCTCCAAAGAAAAATAAAACAAGAGAGAAAAAAGAAAAACATGTACCCTAAAATACTAGGTCACATAGTAGAAAGATATACTTGAGAAATAAAATAAACATGTGTTATATTGGTATTCTAATGTATTAAAGAAGTTCAGAAAAAAAGTATGACGCAATGAATCCTAGATCTTACACAATTGAAAACCACAATCACCCACAAACTGGCAAGTAACAATTGCCTTAGAAGAAAATACTTTTATTTTTTATCCTTTCCGAGTTCTAATAGTTTGGCTTTGAAAAAAAAAACAAGAGTTGTAATAGTTTGTTCTATCAATTGTCATCTTAATTGTTGATTTTTAGTGCCAGTTTTTTGAGTTCTGTTCACTCATCTTCATGTTGCGGGTTTTTATTATTTCAAACTTTGTAAATTTCCTATTTTGCTTCAGTATGGCTATTCATCATAAGTGTAATTTGATTTGTGAGTATTTGGAGTCTCAAAAATCTACATTTTTAGCATCATATGTTATTTATTATTAATAATGTTATAATCTAATCATGCAATCATATTAAATTATCAAAGCACAGCTCTTTGAATTTTTGTGCAAGGCCGCAATTTATATACAGCTGCCCTGAAAACACATGGAGGCTGGGACCAAAGACGAATCTAAGGTGGAGCGAGGGGGGGCCCAGCCCCTCAACATCAGCCAAAAAAAATTTCCTTTTATAGGAAAAGCTGGTTTTCGTCCTCTAAAACGTATTTTAGGATACTTGACATCCCCCAAGTTTTATTTCTGGCTTTGTCTCTGGCTAGGACTTAATAAGGCTATTGAGTAACTTAGTTACCACTGTTAAACTGCCTTTTGGTTTGTGTGGGATTTTTCTGTAGAAAATTTTATGATAGAGATTTAGGTGGACCTATTTCTTTGCTTTTTGTTAGATTTTGCTCAAGGGTGCAAACGGGGATGAGTTGAAGAAGGTGAAACATGTGGTTCAGTATGGAGTTTTTGCAGCTTATCACCTGGCTTTGGAGACTTCTTTTCTGGCTGATGAAGGTGCTTCAATCCTAGAACTCCCGCTGAAGGCTCCAATAACTGTTGCATTACCTGATAAACCATCAAGTATTGAGAGGTCGATTTCCACTATACCTGGTTTTACTGTTCTGAACACTGGAAAGCCCCAGAATTCCCATCAAAGCCTCATGTCAGATAGAGCATTATCTACCAATAGTGACCCTAGATGCAAGTTAGAAGTGGCTGATTCAGCTGGCTTATCTAAAGTTCTTTGCTCCACTCCTGTGTATGCTGAACCTGCCTCATCTTGTAAAGAAGCTACTTCTTCCTTGCCTCCTTCAGAGCAAAGCTCAGCTCCCTACTGCTGTGAGCTGTCCTTAGATTATCTCTCTGAGGAGAAGAATGGGGTTGGTCCTAAGGAATCTGTAGAGGACAAAAGAGCTAACACCAGGGGAAAAGCTTTTGTTGGTGATAATTTGATTGCTGATTCTTTTGGCATCTCAGAAGCATTACAACAAAATGTTTGCTCTGGCCAAACTGCATTGGGTACAAATCACATAAGTTGTCCAGATGTTGGATCCTTGAATGAAGATGGTAATAATCAGATCGATGGGATGGGATTTTCAAAGGAAGAGTTTCCTCCTTCACCTTCAGATCATCAGAGCATTTTGGTTTCCTTATCTGCACGTTGTGTGTGGAAAGGAACTGTGTGCGAACGAGCCCATCTGTTTCGAATCAAATATTATGGAACCTTTGACAAGCCTTTAGGGCGCGTTTTACGAGATCATTTGTTTGATCAGGTATTCATTAGTCTCTTGAGTGTCCTTTTTTTAAAAACATATGAATGGCCTTTTAACCCCTGGAAATCCCACAATGGCTGTTTAGATTGGTTTAATTCCTCTTTTTCCTCAGAGTTTCCGTTGCCGTTCATGTGACATGCCATCAGAAGCACATGTTTATTGTTATACTCATCGGCAAGGGAGCCTTACAATCTCTGTCAAGGAACTTCCTCCAGAGCTTCTATTACCAGGGGAACGGGAAGGGAAAATCTGGATGTGGCACAGATGCTTAAGATGTCCTCGGACTAATGGCTTCCCTCTGGCCACTCGGAGGGTTGTTATGTCTGATGCTGCCTGGGGATTATCATTTGGTAAATTTTTGGAGCTGAGCTTCTCTAATCATGCAGCTGCAAGCAGGGTGGCAAGCTGTGGGCATTCCCTACACAGGGATTGTCTTCGTTTCTATGGGTAAGCACCATAATTTAATCTAAAGAACACACATTTTGAGCCTTTTTGTTCTGCTTCTTTCTCATTCACCAAGAAATGCATCATGGGCTGTTTTATATAGGGATGTATATCCACACTGGACATTGGTATAAAATTTAGGGAATTTGGCATTTCAGTCCATGGGTTTATACCCCTTTGGCAAATGGGTCATTGGGTTTCAAATTTCAAAATTTTAGTCCTTGGATTTTCGTTGTTTGACAAAATGGTCCTTCCGTTAGTCTGCCGTCCATATGCTTGACGGATTTGAAGCGGTCGACCGGATATATGTGTAAAAAGTGAGTAGTCGACCGCTTCATATAGCGGACGACCGTACAAATTTGCTGACGTGTAGCGGTCGATCGCTTCAAATCCGTTAAGTATATGGACAACAAACTAACGGAAGGACTATTTTGTCAAACAACGAAAACCCAAGGACTAAAATTTTGAAATTTGAATCTCAAGGACCCATTTGCCAAAGGGGTATAAACCCAAGGACTAAGTTGTCAAATTCCCTAAAATTTATGGAGTATGGACATTTACCAATTTGATAACCATTGGTGCTTTGCCTGGTCGTACCAGTGATTGGCTGAAATGGGAATTTTGAAGCCTTGAAGGTCGATCTGAACTGTGGCTTGGAACTCGTGGCTTTTAAAAGGTCTTGAATTGCTTGTGTCAAATTTGAGATCCCGTAGAGAATCATTCCTTGGGGACCTTACATTGGAAATGTGTGACGATCTGTACCTCTGTTTGTAATATAGGTGCTCAAATGATGATTTCATAACGGGATGTTCTTGATGAGACTTTGACTTCATTGGACTCTGCAACTTTGACTTCATTGGATTCTGCATGGAACTTCCTTTTGATTGGTTCGATCCAATATCAAGAAATTCTTTCATGTGACTGGGCATTCGATATGGGAAAGGGGAAGAGATGATATGGGGCCAGTTTTTTCTGTGCCCTATAAATTGGATTGAATTTGCCACAATGTCTTTGCATGCTCTAACACCTCCCCCCTGCCGAAAAACAAAACAAAACAAAAATCATAACAGAAGATGATAAAGAAAGAGGAAAAAAAAGGGAGGGGGGGGGGACAAAGATACGTATCCTGTTTGAGACAACTATGATTTCCAATGATTGGGTCAATCCTGATTGATCTCTACAGCTAATTTGTTCCAGTTGCTTCCATGTGTTTTAGCCTTGATGGAGTGCAGCCCGGTTGGACCACAATGTCTCAACTCTTGTTCATCTATTGGCTGTGCTTATGGTTCTGAGTTTGGATAAAAGTTATGGCATGATATCACTTTTCCTGGAGCTGGTGGTTTGGGTGGTTTCTTACGTTTGTACGTCCATGTTGGTTCAATAGGATTATGTCTGTTTCAATACAACCTGGTTGGGCCATCCTCACTCAACTCTGAACTCTCCTTGTTCCCATTTTTATGTCCATGAAGTTTGGACTGATTTGCTTACAGTTACTTATTGTATCTTAGCAGGCATACACAAGTTACCACCTGAAAATTTGACCTGGTTAAGTAGGCGAGTGGTAGCACATGGCTTCTGAAACACATCAATGCTTTATAACCCCCACGATATGATTCATTGTCCTCTTACACATTTACTTATATGTGTACAGTTTCGGGAGAAGGGTTGCTTGCTTCCGCTATGCTTCTATTGACGTCCATTCTGTTTATCTTCCACCACCGAAAGTTGAATTTTTCTATGGTAGTCAGGACTTTGTACGAAATGAAGCTAATGAGGTGCAATGATTACAAACCCTGATTCAAATGCAGCAAATGGATTTTAATTTTCTTACAGGTTATTTGTATTGTATTATAGGTGTATAACAGGGCTGAAGGTCTGTTCACGGAAGTTCGCAATGCTCTTCGTAAGATTTCAGAGAATATATCAAGTGGAGAGACACAAGATGATGATGTGAAAGCACCTGAAACGATGCATCATATTGCAGAACTGGAAAGGTTACTGCAAAAGGAAGAACAAGAATTCGAGGTAGCTTGTTGCAATTCATGGTCTTCCCCCTCCAATATCTATTATTTTATAGCATGTAGTTATGAAGAGAGATTTTCCTGTTCTATGTGCAATATGAAGTCCATGTCTTCAGATAAGACCAGGCAATTCACTCATTGTGTGAACTTGTGGATAACGTTAGGCATTCTAAATTCATGCTGGTTGACTCAAACTGTTCATTCAAGAAAGGGAATGGATTATCAATGCATTTCTTGCTTAAAAAATGAGTCTGTTTGCCCGTGCTGCATAAACTCTAGTACCATTTCTTATTCCCCTTCATTGGGAAAGAAAGTTTCAGTTGTTTTTATTATCTTCTGAGTAATTGTTGGCTTCGTTTAGGAATCACTGCAAAAAGAGGTCAGTAGAGAGGTAAAATTTGGTCAACCTGCAATTGATATTCTTGACATCAATACACTGCGGAGGCAGATTCTTTGCCGTTCATATGTCTGGGACCAACACCTGATACATGCAGCCAGTTTAAACAAAAACAATATCCAGGGAGGTTTGAGCAGTTCTACACCAAAACTGAAGGAAAAATCCATTAGTTCTGTCGAGAAGCTTGTCGAGAAGAATGTGACTACCAAGGCAGGTAGAGGCTATAGTAGTTGTGACTTGTTTCTTCTGGACACAAAGCCTGATATAAACCTTAATCAAGGAGTAAATGCTGGAGACATTAGCAATCCCAATAAAGTTCATAAAGGAAATGACATGTGTTCAAATCCGAATCATAGTAATGATTTTGACCTTCATCCTCCTGGTGCAAATATGAAAAATGATTATGATGCTCCAGAATGTGGAAGAATTGTTCAAAGGGCCCTCTCCGAAGGAAGGATACTGGCAAGTATATCTGATACCTTTGATGCAGCATGGGCCGGTGAAACTCAGCTAACTAGCATAAAACTTAAAGATAACAGTTGTTCTCCTCCCAATTTAGTTGTAGTGAGTCCTGTTGCATTAATATCGCATGTGGAAAAATCCACTGCTGACCAAGGCAGTAATGAGGTAGCTTCTATGTGTGGTTCTCTGTTACCTTTTACGCAGCCTGATACAATGGAAGGGTCTGATAGCTGGGTGCAGATGCCTTTCGGGAACAATTATGGTTTGTTCAGCAAAAATTCTCCATTGAATGTTCAAAAGCTTGGCATTGGTGAGTACAATCCTGTCTATGTTTCATCATTCCGGGAATTAGTTCGACAAAATGGTGCCAGATTACTTTTGCCTGCTGGTGTTAATAACACTGTTGTGGCCATTTATGATGATGAACCCACTAGCATCATAGCTTATGCACTTGTCTCATCAGATTATCATTTCCAAATATCTGAGCCTGATGGATCAAAAGCTGGTTTAGATACTTCAGTCTCATTGCCGCTTTTGGATTCAGTGAATCTGCTCTCACTTAAATCTTTTGATGAGGCAATTCCTGAATCTTACAGATGTTTCAATTCTACTGATGAGAGCCACTCAACTGTTTCTGGTTCCTGGAGCTCCCACATTGTGGACCCACTCTCATACACCAAGGGTTTGCATGCCAGAGTTTCTTTTAAAGATGATGGCCCTCTTGGGAACGTGAAGTATACAGTGACTTGCTACTATGCAAAGCAATTTGAGGCTTTGAGGAGGAGTTGTTGCCCTTCAGAGTTAGATTTTGTGCGATCTCTTAGTCGTTGCAAGAAGTGGGGGGCCCAGGGTGGCAAGACCAATGTTTTCTTTGCAAAAACCTTGGATGATCGATTTATCATCAAACAGGTTACGAAAACGGAGCTGGAGTCATTCATCAAGTTTGCATCAGCTTATTTTAAATATTTGTCTGAATCAATCAGCACACGAAGCCCAACTTGTCTGGCAAAGATCTTGGGAATTTATCAGGTATCTTTTGTCAATTTCCCCCCCTTAGAAAGTGCTTGATTAATGTTGTTATTCAGATATGGTACATATCAAGCGAGTTGAATCACATCATTTTGCAATTTTTGCATTGTAATTTAGCTATAAGCACCCTAGAGCTGTGGTCTTGTGCTCCATGTTCAAATCATCTGTATGATCTGTGCCTTACATTAATATTTTGTAGATTCCTGTCTTGCTGATCAAGGCTAGAAGTTGAAATTTATAGCTTGTATCTGAAACCAAGTGTAATACCTTGAGCCGCACATCGAGTCAGAGAGGAGGAATGAGAAAGAAATGTTACGAGTCAAGTTCCACTTTGAGTTCTTAGCAAATAGAATTGGGCCTCTCCCAAACAACCTTGACTTGTCTTTTGAAGTTTAAGTGCAAACGTGGCTAGCATTCCTTTGGGTATCACAAGTTTTTCTTAGTTTGCACAACTATAATGTCATCCCTATTGCATATTAATTCCTACCCCAATGCATTTCTTCTCATAGTACAAATTTTACTGAGAAACTGTGAAAGTTGAAAATGTACATTAGAGGTGTACACAGTATATCCTCCAAAAATACAACCTAAATTTTAGGAGAGCCAAAGATCCAAAAATCAATTGCAATGGAGGCTGCCTGGAATAATATGGTGATCTTAAGAACATGGAATTAAAATGAATTCAGATTAACCTCAAAACTGTGCAAAACGCCATCATTCCTCTCCCCAGATCATCAGCATGAGACAAAGCAGCATAGGAGCAATAAAACCTCCGCTCTATGCACAATGTAATGGAAAAGCATCACTGTCTCAAAGCCCATTCTTACACTTGAAAAACCAATTGACAGTAAATTCTCTTTTAAAATTGTCAGCTGTGTTTGAAAAACTGTTGTCCACCAACGGAAAGCTATTTGTTGGATTAATTCATTAGTCTTATTATTCTTCATCTGATACAAGTATTGTTAACTTGCTGTTTGGTTTTTCTGCATTGGCACTGACTTGAAGATTTCCTCGAAGCACCTCAAAGGAGGGAAAGAATCTAAAATGGATGTTTTGGTAATGGAGAATCTTCTATATAGGCGTAATGTGACGCGAATTTATGACCTCAAAGGATCTTGTCGTTCACGGTATAATTCAGATACGAGTGGGAGCAATAAAGTTATGCTGGATCAGAATTTGATTGAAGCAATGCCAACTTCTCCAATTTTTGTGGGAAACCAGGCAAAGCGATTGCTGGAGAGAGCTGTCTGGAATGATACTTCATTTCTTGCTGTAAGTTGTTCGACTGTCATGATATCTTGGGCACACAATATAAAAGATGCCCTCGGTAGTATTTATTGAGCCATATGGACACAGAAAAGTATCTTTTACATGGTTCGAATAAAACGGATTAAAAGCGTTTTGACTGAGATTTGTTTCCTTTGAGATGTCCAAGGCTGTCACAATAATTGCTGGATTCAGTCTCTATCAAGACCATTCTTTTTCATATTTTAATCTAGGGTACTGCTGCCACTGCCTACTACATGATTGGCGCACCTCTGATTTCTTCCTTAGATTGACTGAATAGGCATAGATATTTTTCCTGTAACTTAGAACTGGCTTTGAGATCTTATTTGTCCTCAGTCTCCTATAGAGCATGTGGGTATACTTCAGCGGAATGCTTGTAACTTTCTAATATGTTATCATATATCGCTGCAGTTGATTGATGTAATGGACTACTCATTGTTGGTTGGCGTGGATGAGGAAAAGCATGAGCTAGTTCTGGGGATCATTGATTTTATGAGGCAATATACTTGGGATAAGCACCTTGAAACTTGGGTGAAGACCTCAGGCATCCTTGGTGGACCCAAGAATGCGTCCCCAACTGTGATCTCACCTCAGCAGTACAAGAAGCGGTTCAGGAAAGCCATGACTGATTATTTTCCTATGGTCCCAGATCAATGGTCTTCTCCAACAATTGTTCCCAGTGGATCTCAATCTGACCTTTGTGAAGAAAACTTGCAAGGTGGGACCCCCTGTGATGGATAATACACAATATTTGTCCTGTATATGTTAGTTATTAAGTTTTCCACCTTTTCAATTTTTGACCGTTCTTTTCTCGTTCTCCTATAGTAGTATTAGGACGGCTGCTTCATTGTAGTGTTTTTAAATATAGCCCTAAGTCTGAAACTTTTGTCATACAAGAAGACGGAAAAAGCTCGTTCAATGTAAATTTTGAGTAGTGGTATAGTAGTACAGAGCATCTCTTCAGAGGAATTGTATAGGATCAATATGTGTTGTTTATGTATTTCATTTAAACGTCGTCACATTGCCTTTTTGGAGCAGTGCTCTCATTAGTTGATATAGCGAGTTCTCTACTGACCATTTTCTGATTTAGCCGAATAAGCTCGTCTAAACATATGTTTGAAATTGCCCTTTTATGTGCTGCTTTGTGTAATGCCACTGGAGCCTCTTCCAAGTACAGGAATGGCACAGGGCGGTTGTCAGGGAGAGAAGATGGGATTGGCGTTGATGGGAAGCGGTTTGAGTCTGTCTGCCACGGGGCTGAGTTGGGGTTGTATCCATGTGGTATGATCTGGCCTGGAAAAAGAGAGATCA
The DNA here is from genome assembly GCA_963930655.1 of Myrica gale. Classification (NCBI taxonomy): domain Eukaryota; kingdom Viridiplantae; phylum Streptophyta; class Magnoliopsida; order Fagales; family Myricaceae; genus Myrica; species Myrica gale. The sequence continues at coordinate 20,282,615 of OZ005600.1, read as the reverse complement.
AAGAGAGGGCTTGGGTTTGTTCGAGTAATTCGTAGGCTCAAAACGAACCATATGCATTCTATCTGTTCTCTTTGACATGAAATAACGATATTACTTTTTTCTTTCATTCTCTTTTATCTTTTTCTACATTTTAGTATTCTTTTTAAATAGTCTAAAGAGGGTAGATACAATCTATATTGTTCGGATTTGTTCTAGTTTTTTATTCAATTTAATGAAAATGATAAATGTTGAATGCAAAGCGTAAATAATTGGTAGGTTGAGAGTGAAATATCTCCTTTGTTTGTTTCTAGTGTGAGTGACATATCTCAAAATTAGTTTGTCATTATCCAAAGTATCAATTATATTTTAAATTCAAAACACGCTAATGCTACATGTAACACTCCAATTCGAAAGATGTATTAGTATTTTGCGTTTAAAAGAAGAGATAAATATATTTTTGATTTTAAAGGATAAGGCGTAGATGAAGAAGATGGACCGAACCACATTCGTTCGAAGGGAATTGATTTCCTGTGATCGAATTATCGATCTTCACTTTGTAATGCGGTGATATAGATAGTACGGTTAAGGTTTTTGATGATATGCGTGGTAGAAGTGTGTCCTCTTGGAATAGAATAATCCACTGTTTTGTTGCCAGCAAGTCCAGTGGTCGGGGTATTGGGTCTCTTTTCTCGAATGATACTTGAGAATGTGAAACCAAATGAAACAACATTTGCTGGAGTTTTAAGGGTGTGTGGTGGTGGTAATGTTTTTTTTTCTAAGCAACCATGTTTTATTAAGAAAGGGGATCCTTTCAATGGGGGGATCAAAACTCATCTGCTGTCTGAGTAGGAATACAGGTAAAATGTTAAAAGGAATGAATACTCCCAAAAAACTTCCTAGAAGCAGTCCACTTTGCCAAGTAATCCGCATAGGAATTTGCTTGGCATGAAACTTTTAAAAAGTTCAACGATGGTCTATACAACTCCATTTCACGAATGGCTTCAATGGTATTTTCGAGATTCCCATCATAAAGGAGGGGTCATTCAAACCAGTAATAGAGATGAGAGTCACTTTCAAACGTCACATTGCGTAGGTCTCTAGTAATAGCTTCGCCAACAGCCATGCAAATTGCTTGCAGCTCTGCCATTAGAGTAGACATTCGCGTAAATATTTCAGATCTGGCCCAGAGAGCACACCCATGATGATCACAACAAATACACGTAATGGCCACATGAGAAGACTGAATAGCAGCATCAACATTAATTTTCACAGCCTCAAGTCGGTGGTGGAGTATAAAGTTTAAGATCTTGCTTTGCTATCTCACTCCAGGCAGCCATATGTTGTCGATGGCTTCTCTGAATGTGCAAGAGAATCTTATTGGGATCTGCATGTACGCAGTGGCGGAGCCAGAAATATAATTAAAGGGGGGCAAACTCTTAAGGGAAAATGATAAAAAAAATTGCTACGTAATGCAAAAAAATATTTTGAGTTAAAATATCAAAAATTAAGGACTAAAAATTCTTGTTGTTCAATACACTAATAAACCACCAACTAATTTATATATATTTTTAGTAAAACAGAACAATAAATGAAACATTTTCACAAGCATTTTGGTTGAAGAAACACAAGCATATTCACAAGGGGACTGAGTTTTCACTGGATCCATGGGGCGGGCATGGTAAAACAAAAAAAATTATATGTAAAAAACTTTTTTGGGGGGAGCCAACCGGGCGGTGGCCCCTGTTCGCCCCCTGGCTCCGCCTGTGCAGGTACGTGATTGTGAACGACTTGGTTCCTGGCGAACCAAATGGAGTCCATTGCTATTATCGCATAGAGCACAAAAAAAGTATTCAAAAGTGTGGTTTAAATTCAGCATCCGGCCTGGATCTAAGACAATCTTAATCCATTCCGCAATAGATGGCAATTCCAACGCTGCCAAATTTACCAAGGTATGGTGCTTGTCTCCATATATAACTAATGAACGGGCAATGCAAAAAAAGGTGTTTCACACTCCTCAACGTCACAAAGAGGACATAGAATAAAATTCTGGGGAAACTTTTGGTAGATTCTTGCTAAAGCACAGCGGGTAGGAAGTGCATTCCATATCACTCGCTAGAGAAAGTGTTTTATACGATCTGGAACTTTTCATTTCCATAATGTGCCCTATTCTTCATCGATAGAATGGCAGACTCGAAATAGACAGACTTTACTCAGAACATGTTACCCTTGGAGAGCGGCCAGCGTGGAGAGTCCCAAACATCATGCTGAGAAGGGACCAAACGGAGTATAGCTTCCTCACTAGATTCATCACAAATCGCTCTGATCAAGCTTTCATTCCATTGCAAAACTTCTCGTATGGAACAAATCTTTGACCTGCAAATTAGGATTGTGATTCCCATTTATTTCCCGTGGTGTGAGTTTAAACTTCTCTACGTCTAAAACCCATGGATCCCTCCAGCAATTCAATTATGAATGTTCCCTCCCCAACTGAAAAGATCATTCCTTTTGCTAGGACTGGTTGAGACTGCAAAATGCCCTGCCAAAACCAAAAGCATGCATTGGTGTTGTTCGGCGCACTAATAGCATTTGGACTGCAATATTTTGCACGTAGGACTTGAACCCAAAATTTATCTCTCTGGTTACATATCTGCCAGTTTGGATAATAGTGCTTTGTTGTAATCATGAAACAATCAAAATCCCAGTCCTCCAACAGTTTTGGGCCAACAAATAGAAGACCAAGCTCGTGGTATAAAATTCCGTAGTTTTTTATTGAGAAAGCCCCACCAGAATTTACATAGAATCAAATCAAGTTTCATGCAATATTTGTTTGGCAATAGAAACTTGACATGAAATAGGTAGGTACAGAGGATAGCACTGACCGAATAAGGCATGCTCGCCCAGCTTGATATAGTAATTTTGATCGCCATCCAGAAACTCGCTTCAATAATTTCGCCTTTAGTTCTAAATGAGCTTGTCACTTTGAACGAGGAAGAATAAGTGGCTACCCAAGGTATTTACCCGGCTGTGAGGAGTGTCCAATTCCAAGAGCTAAAGCAAGAGGTACTATCAAAGACAGATTCACATTTTTGCTGAAAGAAACAGATGACTTCCGTTGGTTGAGAGATTGCCCCGACCAACTTCCATATGAATGAAGCACATTTGCAATAGTCGAGGCTTCGCTGGAAGTTGCTCTAGGAAAATTCATGGTGTCATTTGCAAAGAGAAAATGAGAAATGGGCGGCGCTGATCGACTGATTTTGATACCATGGAGTTGTCCTGCCACTTCTGCTCTCGATATCATTCGAGAGAGGACTTCAGTTCCCATGATGAATAAAAAAGGAGACAAAGGGTCACCTTGCCTCAATCTATGTTCTGGTGCAATCAGCCCAAATGGTGTACCATTTAAAAGTACTGAGTATGTCACCATGGATATGCACTGATTTACAAGTTGGATCCACTTTTCAGAGAAACCAAATTTGTGCAGCACTTAGAAGAGAAAGTTCCATTCCATTTGCTCGTATGCCCATTTCATATCAGCCTTAATGGCCATAAGACCAAACCCCCTACTCCTAAAATGCATGGTATGAAACATTTCATGAGCCAAAGCGGAGTTCTCTTGAATTGTTTTACTTGCACAAAAGTTGTCTGTAAAGGAGATATAAGTCGAGGAAGAACAAGTTTTAGGCGATCAGCTAGTATTTTTGACAGAATTTTGTACGACACATTGCAGAGTGAGATGGGTCGATAATGAGTCACCAAGATGGTTCATTTCATTTCTGGATCATTGCAATCCCATCCTTCTTCACCGTAGGCCAAATCTTTTTATAAAATAGAGCTGTTACACCATCAGGTCCGGAGGCCTTTCGAGAGCCAATCTGGCGCACAACAGACCACACTTCTTGCTCGGATGGAATTTGACATAAAGTCAGGTTCTCCTTTGCTGTAATTTCTGGAGATAAAAAGCCCTCAACCGCTGGAGGTATTACTGGGTTTGAAGTGGAGAAAAGCTTGGAGAAAGAATCCGTAAATAGATTACTAATTTCAGAGCGAGAATTCAGCCATGAGCCAGTAGAAGTCTTGAGGAATTCTATTTCATTCTGCCTCTGGCGAACAATTGTTGATACATGAAAAACCCTTGTGTTAAGATCTGAAGATGTAAGCCAATGAACCGTCAACTTTGATTTCCATAGTAGTTCCTCTTTCCTCTGCTCCTCGATCCGAGCTTTGCATAGATTTTCCTTCAATAAGTATGAGTCTAAATATCAACCCAAGAGGGGGTGAATTGGTTTTATCAAAACTTCGCTTTTTTTTAATAAAAAAGCATATTTGAAATTATTTAATGCTATAAAGAATGAAGAACAATAAATGATAGCAATAATGTAAAAGAGCAGGAAAGAGAGATAACACCGCGATTTTTAGGTGGTTCGACCAAGACTTGCCAACGTCCAACCCAAGGCTATTGCCTCCCTTGGGCTTTTCCACTATAATCTAATAGTTTCCACAACTTAGCTTCCGGGTGCTAAGTCACCATTACAAGAGTTTTCCCGAACTCACTCTTCAACTCGTACAACAAATCTAAAAGCCTATGAGATTTCTTCTATCTACACGAATAGGCCCAAGTGTATCCCACACTATAAGTTTTCCAAATGTTGTAGTATAAATGATAAACAATAGCTATAAAAGTTAGATCAGCAAAACAATGTTCAATAATGGCTACAAGACAAGATCTGACAGTGATGACATCAAGATAGGAGAAAATCTCTTGGGAAACGTGTAGCTTTGTTATTTGCGCTTCTCTCTCTCTTTGAGGCTAGGTAAAGATTCTCTATTCTTCAAGCTATTTCTCTTTCTTTGGAGGCTAGGTCTTCAATGATGAGCAAGACCTGAGGACAAGATTTAACAATGAAAGTTTTGGTCTTGAAGGAATCAATAAAGAATTTCTTTGAATCTGACTTTTTCTCCCTCTTTCAAGCTTTTTCTCTCTTGGAGGCTAGATCTTGAATAAAGATGCAAGTCTTTGTTTTTTTCTCTCCATATTGTTCTGTTTATAGTCCTCTAGACTTGGAAGGTCTTCAAGTAGCTTATTCTACCGTTGGAGGGGTACCCATGTCATTTTAGAGCTTTTAAATGAGTTGTCGATGTTCTAGTGAAAAAAACTACAAAATCATCGCAGCATGTGTCGACACATAGTCTGCATGTGTCGACACTATCAAAAATTGTCTGTGGCATGTGTCGACACATATTCTTCATGTGTCAACACCATCAAAAACAACAATCTAGTGTCAATGCGATGTGTTGACACTATGTCAACCATATGTCGACACCATCTTGGCAGATATAGTTTTTCAGTGCTTTTTGATATCCAATCTTCTTCATTTCAACATGAGAACTTCTACAATAAAAAATATCATAGTTTAAGTGCAAGCCATGGTGTTTAAACCTAATATAGGACATAAAGAATTAACGATAAATTTAAATACAATTGAGTACTCTTGAGTGAATAGTGGATTGACAACCACGTATTCTAAAATACTTCCAAAGCTATTTTACCATTTGTTATCATTAAAATCGATTTAGATAGCTCAAGATCAACCTTGGGCTAACAATAAGCAATTTTGATCATCAGGCGATTGCCCTTGGATGTATTCTAGCTCCTTGTAGAGGCGCTGAATATTATTGTGGAGGTTCCCAACACGATCTTTATTCCATTTCCGCAATGATGCTTTAGTGCTTTTGATTTTTTACACAAGTCTCATTGCAAGAGAGCCGGAGCAGAGAATGTTTCAAGCCTCTTATACTACTTTTTGGCAATCTGCCACCTTTTACCAAAACTCTTCAAAACGAAAAGAAATCGCTAGTGCCCGACGACCACCATCAGTATCAATTATCATATTTGAATGATAAGAGGATGTGATAGGAAGATTAGTCATAAAGGAACAGGGAAACAACCCACGCTAATCTGCAGTGGCAATGCCTCTATCCAACTTTTGGCGAATGTTAGCTTTAAGGGTAGTTGACGGTAGTGTAGGTGACGGTTTGGGGTAAACTGTCACCGTCACCGCAATTGACGGAATCACATATTTGACACCGCAACTGCACTGCTAAGGCATAATAATCGCCCTTGCCGGTGACAGTATTAACGGTAACGGTTAGACGGTAACCGCTTAAACCGTGGGGACAAAAAAATAGATTTTTTTTACTTTTCATTTTTTTCCTTGTTTTTCTTGGGATTTTTTGGACCATTAAGACTATTTGATGCCCATATATAAGCATTAAATATAATTATCAAATAATATAACATGTTTAAATTTTGCAACATAATATCATAATCAATATTCATATCAAATGGACAAATATCATAACTTATTCAAACATAATATCATAATCATTAATACTCATAATAAATATAATAAGCTATCCAAAAGTCCAACATAATATCATATTCAAACATAAAGACTAAAGTATAATAAAAGTGTCCAACAATGTGACATAAACTAACTAATAAATTCTAACAAAAACCCAAAAAAATTATGTCACATAACCAATAATCATCTCAAGTCTAAACTTGGGGTGGTTAACGGTAGTGTAGGTGACGGTTTGGTGAAAATAGTCACCATCACCGCAATTGACGGAATCACATATTTGACACCGCTACCGCACCGCTAAGGCACAATAACTGCTCTTACCGGTGACGGTTAAACCGCCACCGCCGGCGAAAATGAGCACCCATAGGCTGCGTTTGCATGTAAAATTTTCCCCAAAATTTTATCTCTCTCCTAATAAAATACTCCAATATAATCTCTCTCTCTCCCATAAAAAAATATAAAAAATTACAAAAACTATAAACTATTACCTCTCTCTTCACTTTTTCACTAAACCCAATACCAACACTAAACCCAATACCAAAAATTTTACCACACAAACCCACCCTATAGTTAGCTTGACCCTGCCGACAATTTGTCCAGGTGTATTGCAAATCCATAGAGCCTAAATCTATAAGTTCCATTTGATTTATAAACATCTAAAGATTACCGACCGAAGAAAAAGCAAAAGCTCGACCACCATGCTTGTCCTCTGAGTATATTATCGAATTAACATCACCTGCACAAAGCCAAGGTCCATTATAGTGATCAACCACAGCCTTCAAATACTGCCAAAAATTCTCATGTTTGCTCCATTCAGTAGGAGCATAAACACCCGTCAGTAACCAAGGTGTGTTGGAAGGGTCAAAGTAGATGACCGCACTAATGAAATTTTCACAACATCGAGTCACTTCGACATCAACACCAATTTTCCATGCCAAACCTACACCTCCCTTCCTGCAGTTAGCAGGCCATTCGACTAGATTTACATACCCAAATGGAGCCAAAATTGTAGTAGTTGTAGAGACTTTGATTTTAGAAAGGAATTTGACATTTGGTTGATACTTCCTCTTGGTAGCCCTTAGGAAATTTGATGCTGCCGATCGGGCTAGACAACATCAATTCCAAAATGACAGCATAATTTGCAGGGGGCGTGACATGGCCCGCCACCACAGCTGTATAGGACGTCGAAAATGATGATTGAACAGTATTTACTTCATTCTCCAAGCTGATATCAGGTGATAAAAAAGAAGAGGCACAATCTGTATGTGGTCTAGGCCCAATTCGAAACAGGTTTCCAGCAAATGCTGGAGGGTAGGATTATCACCAGGCGGTGGCATTAGAAGTTTCACCTGTTGGTCGGTTGAAAAGGAAGCCTGATGGCATTCAGTGGAAACTGCAAGAGTTGGAGACACTCGACCAAAGGCTCATCCTTTACCAATAAGAATTTTTTTTCCTTGAATGGCCAAAGTCCAAATCCAAGTCTTCCAAGGCACGCTTTCTTGGACAAGATGTGAGCCCAAAATTGTCAACTGTGGAACACGAAAGATGATGAGCAGGTTTAGAAAGCCCAGGCAGAAAATCTTTTGTAAGGAGAGGCAGGGAGGCCTGATGGCCTGGTACATGGATTGGATTAACAGAGATCATGCCCGGCATACAGGGCCCAATCTGATTTGGGATAAAAACCAATGAGCTAGGGTCCTCATATGGTAAAGTAGCTCTAATCCGAGAATCTTTAATATGTTCTTCAACTAGAGACTGAGAAACAGTGTTCGGTGCGGCAGCAGATGTTGCAGATGGGTACAGATCCTGCTGCTCCCCCACAAGACCGACAGACTAGACCCCATGCTGAGAAAGTGAGTTTTGCAATCAGGTGGCATTCGGAATCGGTAAAGGTGGGGCCTTCAATACAATTTTCCCATGTGTAGGTCGGTGCCTCAGATCTGCCCAGGTTATGTGTTTGAGTGTTAAAATTTTGAGGAGGTTAAAATTTTAGGGTATTAGATTTGGTGAAAAAGTGAAGATAGATGATTTTTAATATTTATTATAGTGAAAAATAATGATGTGATGAGAAGAGAGAGATTATATTATAATTTTGTGTTGTGTTAAAATTTTATTAAGCCTAAAATTTTACACTTTCAAACGCACTCAGAGAAGTTGGACCCATATCAACTAACTGTTACCTGGAGAGGAAGACTCAGCCGTCGTTGGGATCCCACCAGACTCCGCAACACACTTCTGGAGTTTATTAAGCCTAAAATTTTACACTTTCAAACGCACTCAGAGAAGTTGGACCCATATCAACTAACTGTTACCTGGAGAGGAAGACTCAGCCGTCGTTGGGATCCCACCAGACTCCGCAACACACTTCTGGAGTTTTCCCATAGAGGGAAGGAGATTACCTTTCTCGACTCGAAATTGAGACTCAATCCATCGTTCGCCAGAAAGATTTGTTTTGTTATATGGAGAAAACCCTCTGACAGTTGAGGAGTCGTTCCAGTCAGTTGTATACACCGAATTCTTTCCTTGTTGGAATCGGCTAAAACGACGACCACAAAATGCATCAGCATGCAAATCAAGGCCAAAATTTCCTTCGGCAAGCGTGGTAAGGTGCAGGTATTTTGACTATGACTAATCTTCCACAGTTGAGTCAGAAATTTGATAATCTCTCATATCAGAATGTTATTAAAGCTAGTGGTAGTTGTCTCCTTGAAAGAGAACACCCAGGTATCAACTGATTGCTAGCATTAATTTCCACTTTGAGTCGTGGGTAATTCGTATACACTATCAACCTGTTCGCTGGAAAGTCACATTCAAGAATGGTTTCGATGATTTCTCTCATTGTACGGATAGTGACGGGTTAGAGCTACTGAGAGGAATACCATGCATCTAAACCCAAATTGATGTGGTCGACAGGTCCACTTCTTGCCAAGCCATGTCAAGAGGCCATGGTTTAAGGACAAGAAGGTTTCCTCGGACATTCCAAGGTCCCTGATCGAGAGCAAAGTCCCGTTCTTCTATGGATTCAAAAAGAAAAAGGAAACGATTTTCTTTAAGGTCTTTGATCTATAGGGAGGGAGCAAAAGGTCAGGCCTTAAAAATAAAGGGTAAACTCATAGTTAGCTCCATATCTTTGGGGCAAAATCAAGTTACTATCCTTATTTTCCTAACCAACAATTTGAGACTCCTATGTTTCAAATTCACTCAATCCTCGCCCCCCGTTTAAATTCACCGTCAAATGAGACGGTTTTCATAAAATGACTAGAATGCCCTTGATAAGTGATTGGTGGATGACCAGACTGCCATTGCTCTCTTTGTGCCCAGACGAAGACCAAAGTTTTTCTTCTTGGACGGTCGGTTGTTTTTCTTCTTCATTTCCCTTTCGACCGAAGCTCGTACGGATCCGGAGAAGACTTCGAAGAAGCTGACCGCGACCGGGATCTCGTGGGTGAGTAGTCGGGGGAAGCTGGCTCTGACGGCGACGACACAGAGTCGGAGGGAACATTCGGGTGCGTGACAATGGCGTCAGTATCGGCGTTGACATCGAATACATTGTTATTTTCGTCTACGTCGTTCCTGGGTATCGCTTTCCATTGTTCGCAGAGAGACCCCCCGTTGCCATTTTCTTCATCACCCATGCCAGCGCCCACCGCACCACCATAACGATCATGGACGAGGACATTGAAAACTCTCAACCTCAAAGGTAATGGTCTTCCCTGTCAGGGTCTTCACAAATATCTACATCCCACCACGCAAGCGCAGAACCAGATGAAGGGTAGACTCTTTCTGGATATTATAATCTGCAAAAGTCCTCCCAGTTGAAGCGGGGATGCTCTTTTGTCCTTTGAAGCTCCTGCTTGATAATACTCTGTTGTTCTCTTTACAAGCTCCATCACGCTTGTTTGTTCTTCTCTCAGGATCTTTACTTCTCCTTCAGCTTCTTCAATAAAACCTTTCATCTCTCTCACAAACCCTCCTATATCATTGGCACATTGGGACACTATTTGCCTAATGTCTGTTGCGCATGCCGTGAGAGCTGAGTTCATACCAGCAAAGGTGTCATATTCTATGGTGGCTGCTTTCTGTACATTAGAGAACTCCGCACTGAGGCCTCCTACTATGGGTAACCCCAACATTTTATATTCCTTCTCTCTTTCCTCCTTCGGTGTTAAACCCTCGGCATTAGAGCTGTCCTTGCTGCCACAGCTACTGCTGCGACCAAAGCTACTGTTATGTTCATTGCAGATAATTTTCCTTCTTCTATCATTTTGACACTGGCAGAGTAGAGTTTCAAATGAGTTGGCTCATTTAACTGAGGTGGCAATAAAGGTTAGTAAAAGTGTAGGTGTGTCGCCACGAAAAAGAAAAGAAAAAAGAAGTGTAGGTGTGTCCGGTTCTGATTAGGCCTAGTTGTGAGACCCCGAATTTTACAACGTCATTTTATGCTTACGTATTTTGCTATTTGTATTTAGGGGCTGTTATTGGTAAATTTTCTTAATACGTAGCAAGATATTATACCACAATGACCTATGTTATTTTGAATTGGGGTTACTACACTTTCCTTAAGTATTTTTATTATGGTGGTAAAGTCAATATTTTCTTAGTGGCCGAATTCCTTCGATATAATTTCCCATATAAAGTATGAGTCTTCAAGGTATTTCCCCATGTGACTTATGACTTATATCAAGGTTTAAGACTGTTTAAATGAGGTGTTTTGGTGCATTTTATTGTACCTTATGGTTTATGGATTCGCACTTAGTCTTTCATGAATTATCGCTTATGGTTGAAGTCATGTTAGTACATTTTCAATATATTCTTAATGATCGAATTTCTTCAAGGTGAATTTCTCCGAGATAATTTCTATAAGACTTATGATATTCTTCAAGATAACTTTTTATATGAATTAGTGTTCATTGAATTATTTTTATTTGTTAAGGTGTTTATGGTGATGATGATAGAAGAACTTATGATATTTTTAGCATCCAAGTTGCTGAATATCTCTAAAGTATTTTCCTTATAGCCTACTTTATGATTTTGAACTTTTAATACATGAAATGTTAATACAGGTTATTGGGCCTTATAACTTATAAGAATTCGGGTTGTTATTGGGCTGATATTGGGCCTTAGAACTTATAAGAATTTGAGTTGTTGTTGGGCTGAAATTGGGCCTTAGAAATTATGGTAATTGGGCTGTTAGTGGGCTGCCTTATGGCTTATGATAGTGGGCTGTTATTTGGAAAAAATAATGGGCTGTTATTGTGAGACCCCGATTATTTCCTATCTTATTTCTTATGTAATAGCTTTTAATTTTTGATGTATTAGCTTTAATTTTATTATGGGGCCATATTTTTTGGCCAATGTATGGCCTAAGCTTTATGTTATGGTACATCAATTAAAATGAGATTTTATTTCATGAAATTTCCTAAATAATTTTCTTGTCATTTTTGTGCAAAGCTTAAATTATATTTTCCTAGGAGCCGAAATTTGCGAGGTAAGTTCTCTCTTATGAATTTATATCTTTCCATTTGCCTAGTATGCTTCATAATCCATAAAATTAAATTATAATTTGAGATTTTTATATATAGGCCGAAAATAATTAATGGGATAAAATCATGAATTTCTTTTAAAAATTTATTGAATATTTTTGTGTCATTAATATGTGGCATATTATTATTATATGGCCTAAATTAATAAGTTGAATTGTCATTAGAATATTAAATGATAAGTTACTAGGCATATGATAAGGTTTAAGAGAGATTATAATGATAAGTACACTTGCTTATCATAGTGATAAACAAGCATAATGATAAGTTAGGGAAACTTTTTAGGTGATGTAGAGATAGGCTAGAGCCATTATCATAAGATAAGAGATCATGCTTATGAAATGATAAGCTAAGTGATTGAACTAGATAAGCTAGAGAGCTTATAAGAGATAAGTTAGGTGGAATAGTAACTAAGTTGAAGGTTAGTTGCATTTCAAATGTGAGAGTAACTAAGTTGGTTGGAATTCAACCAAACAACAAAAAAGAGATGGCTTTTACGTGAAGAGCATGAGGTGAATGGAAAGCCAAAAAGCTAATTGTCCATGTGAAGTTGTAAGAAGTGGAAGAGAGCCATTAATTGACAAGACAACACATGGGAAGAGAAAAGAGAGGAAAAAACAAAAGGAGATCAAGCCATGGGGTGATTCACGTGTAGATCAAGAGGGAAAGGAGAGAGAAATCAAATGCAAGGTCATGCTTTAAGAGACAAGAATTGATGTGAGGAAAAAGGTGAAAATAAGTGAGAGAAGGAAGGATGCATGCTTGGTCGACCAAGGCCCTCATTCCTCCCCTTTTCTCCTTCAAACTTCTCTCTTGTCATTTTCACTTTGTCCTTGACATTTGTCATAGCATTAACTCTCCTTGGGAGATTCAATTGCCTCAATTCACACTTAGCATTTCACTTCACTCCATATTTTCCCTCACTTGGCCGAATACCTCATTTCCTCTCAACCCTCTCATTTTCCTCTCTTGGCCGAACCACTTCTCTAAGCTCAAAGTTTGCTCTTTTCTTCTTGCATTCTAAATCACACTCCAAAAGCTCAAGTTTAGACCTCTCCTTGTGGTGACCGAAATCTCTCCTTGTGCAACCCCATTTTCTTCTTTCGAAAACCCCACTCATTAGTCTCCTTTCTCTTGAAGAAGTTAGTTCATTTCCATTAGAACTAATCATTCAAGCTTACCATATTTTCCCCCCACCATAAAACCCACCTTAGCACCTCAAATCAAGCTTGGATCTACTCTAAGGAGGGTGAACCGAAATTTGGAAGAAGGAAGAGTCTTGGGTAAAAGTTTGGTGAAGGTAGAGGTAGGCTTGATTCTATTTAGTGTTCTTGCTTAAAGTTTTTCATAAGTTCTAACCTAGGGTGTTTTATTATGCTAGGTACTCAAGCTTGTGATAATCATCAAGGTAAGGCAAAAAATGTGATGTTGTTGGTTTGAATATAGTGTTGGCCAAATGTATCATGATAGGATCTTAAGTTAGTGTCTTAAGTGTTGTTAGATTTTGAAGTTATGAAATCAACCCTAAGGTATAATGCTAGATCCGGCCATATAAACATGAGATCTAAGTTTGAATGTTGGAAAAATGCAAGGATCTAACAATGTATGTTAGATAAGTTTAGATCTAGACTTATGTTGTGTTTGACCGAATGTATGTGGGATATTTCCTTAGATCTATTATTGTTGAAGTTCCTAAAGTGTAGATCTAATGTTGTTGGGTGTATATGATGAAGATATGAAGTTAAGGCATGCTAGTTAGGTTATAAAATGCAAAGGGAAGTGCATGTTGCGATTTTGGCATGAAAAGTGTGATATTTGGTGATTGGCCGAACCATTGTGTACCCTAGATCTTCAAGTATGATTTTGTACATGTGTAGGTTTGTTGGTTGGCCATAAAATGTGTAAGTTTGATAACCTTATGCATGGTGTTAAGCATGAAATATAGAAGATGCATGCAAATTAAAACATTCAAAAGAAAACCTAATTATTTTGTGACTAATAGGTGTTGGCCGATTATGATGTGTTGTTGGATCTTGAGTTTGTTTTGTGATTTGTAGATCCTAGGTTGTGAATCTGAGAAATGGAGGATGTGATCACCATTGGAGTTGAAATTGTAACCAAAGAACACATGAACTTAATGTTGGTCGAATAACCTAATGATAGGAAACCCTAATTGCAAGCTTATAATAGATGAAAATACATTTACATGTGATGAATACATAAAATTAGGGTTATGACTATATAAGTTAGAAGATTTAAGCTCAATCGTAAAATACGTCATATTAGTAAGAGAAAAACCTAGATAATAAGTTTAAAGACCCGGATTGAAAGAATTAGTAAAGCTTTGTGGTGTTAAGTATTGATTAAAGAATTAACTAGGTTGGCCGAAACTTAGGGTGAATTAGATAGCCTACATTTTCGGGTTTCATAGAAGTTTAATGTTAAGCTAAAGATTAATTATGACTAGGTTTAGTAATTGGTGAATTTAAAGATTTTGTGTAATATATGTAATAGGAGAAAGATTAAGATTTGATTAAAGAATAATTAGCTTGCTAGATTAGAAATTTAATAAGATTAATTAATAAAGAATTCTATATAAAACTTTTAATAATATTATATTTTCAGAAATATATCTTTGGTGGATAACCGATTTTTTAAAATGCAAATATTTAACTTATTGATTACGTACTCATTTCTTAATGCTAAGAAACGTTTAAATCTCTTGTAGGCGATCTACGTGTCTTTATACATTGTCAAGGAGACCAAGTGTACGTGAAATTAGTAAGTGGAAACCGTAAGTGATTCTTTTTCAAAACTGGAATGACACACTGCATCGTTTCATAAACAAGCATGAGATTTGATCAAGCATGACATGACATGTGCATTGCATGAATTTTTCTAAAAGAGAATATTTATGCAATGATTTTATGGAAAGATTATGGAAAGTTTTATGAAACGATAAGTTAAGTCAAGGGGCACTAGTCGGTACCGTACCATCAAGATGGACTCCCATACCGAAGGACGAATGCGAGAAGGATGGGTGAATCCAAGAGGCTGTGCAAACCACACTGAAGGACATTGAGAAGGTGTGGGCCTCCAAGGGTCATGTCTAGCCACTGAAGGACGAATGAGAGAAGGTGTGCTAGCTTGACTGAATGAAAAGTCTCCAAGGGAAATCGGGGACGGTTCCAAAGGGAACGCACAACCCTGACTTCAGGGGTTAAATGGAGCGAATAAGCCCACAAGTATGAATAATTGATTTTCAAGGGCCAAAGGCCAATTTCAAGAACAAGTACGAAAGAAATATTTTCAAGGGTCTGGGGCCGAATTCGAGCAAGAGCATATGCATATCCATGACACGCATGTGCATCACGAATCAAGTTCTTTTTCATGATTAAGCAAGCATAAGTCAAGAGCATGTTTCAAATTTATGTTTTTCCCTTACTGAGTCTTTTTGACTCACGTTTTTAAAATTGTGTCATTCCAGATGCCTCAGGTGAAGAGAGTCAGGAGGACTACCTGACATAGAAGGACAAAGATTATATTCATATTTTTTATGATAGTGACTTGATCGATGAGATCCGTCACTAGTTGGGGTTTAATATGTTATATATATGCTTTGTATGCAAACTTAATGAGAACACTGATTATGTTAAGATTTAGCTCGAATCCCTCGTGATCCTGTACGTTTCCGCCGTTAGTAAGTAAGAATGCATGTAAGAATGCTGCAGCTATCCGGGAGATGGCTCGCGGCTGTCACGGGCCCTGCGGGATGCCGTTCGGGGCGTGACAGTTATTGGGCCGCTAGGACTTATATTATTGGGCTCAAGACCTATGGTATTGGGTTGCCATATGTTGTTATTAGGCCTTAAAGATTTATGTTATTGGGCCTTAGCCTTTAGACTTATGATTTGGACTTAATACTTATGATATTGAGCCTTTAGACTTATGTTATTGGGCTAGTTATCTTACAACTTCATTAGGCCAACTAAGTAACACTAGAGTAACTAAGTTAGTTGAGTTGGAACCGAAAGAGAGATAAGTCCAAGGAGACAAGAAATGAGTGAAGTGATGGCTGCAAAAGTTGGCTTTTTATCCTACCAAGAGAGAATCTCCCCCTTTGGCCGAAAATTAGGCCACATTCACTCACCCACTTGCCTTACTTTTCACCTAAATTACTTTCTCCTTCATTTTTCTCTCATTGGTCGTGTATCACAAGAAAGAGAGGAGAGAAACCGAGAGGAAAGGAAGAGAGAAAGGAAAGAAGGAAAAGGAAGAAAGAAGAAGGAGAAAGGAAACCAACAAGGTAAGTTCGGTCTCTTGGCTCCCTTGTTGGCCGAATGTTGTTTTTAGTGGATCTTGTGTTTTGTGCTTTGTTTTTGCTAAGATCTTGAGCTTAGATCACCTTAGGTTGTATTGTGATGTTAGATCTGGTCATATAAGCATGAGATCTGAACTTGAATGTTAGAAAAATGCAAAGAAATGAACAATACATGTTAGGAAAGTTTAAATCTTAACTCACACTACACTTGGCCGAATGAAAGTTGGGTTTCTCCTTTAGATCTCTTGCTGTTGAAGTCTCTAAATGTTAGATCTAGTTATGGTTGTTGTATATGATGAAGAGATGAGGTTGTAGGGCTCAATGCATGCTAGTTTGGTCTTGAAATAAAAAGGGAATGCATGTTGCAAAGTAGTTAAGTTTCGGCATTGATGGTTGTGTTGGTTGATGTTGGCCGAATGTGATGTCTTGCTAGATCTTGAAGTTGTTTTGGTGATTTGTAGATCTTAGGTTGTGAATCTGAAAAATGGAGGTCGGGATCACAATTGGAGAAGAAATTGTACTCAATGAATACTTGGATTTGTGCTTGGCCAAATGACCTAGTAAAAGGCAACTCTAATGGCAAGTTAATAACAAATGGAATTACACTTACATGTAATGGGTGAATGAGGTCATTGCTGAATAGATTAGAGGATAAAAACCTAAGTGCAAAGAAAAGACAACATGTATGTGAGTGAGAACAAAGATAAATCAATGTGCATCAACTGACCTCGAAAGATCAATCGCCTATATAAGGAGCACTGGTAGGCCTGGCATGATATCCACACTTAAGTCTGGCTGCATTCGTTGGATGCTTCCCCTGGATCCATTTTGGAAGATTAACTTTGATGTGTCGGTTCTCCCTTCTTGCATCCTTGCTGCGGTCGTGCATGTGTAGGAATACCGCAAGCAGAATTCTCTTGGTTTGCACTAAGAGATTTCCTCTCTAGGTAATCCCCTATAGGGTAAGGCCAAAGCAGCTCTTATGGCTGTATAGGAGGCTATTTTCCTCTCTAATGATCTGATTATATTTTAAGGGCCGGGATAATGTATATGTTTGTCATTCAATTTCTGCACTCCCTAAGGGGTAGTGGCAGATTCTAATTATCATGCCAGACAGATATTAGACTATTAATTAGTGAAAAATCAGGCCGAGCTTTGTTCAAGTAGCTCGAGGGGGTAATATGTTTGTGTTAGAATTATATGCCCTCGATAACCAATTGATTAATCCAGTCTTAATATCTTATATGGAATATAGTATGGCGAAAGGAATTAATTATATGTAAAGGGGCATATTTGCAATAATCTCAAATCCCAGGGGTCAATTAAAATATGTTGATGGAAATGATTGTAATTAGTAGAAGCCCTAATTGTATTAGAAGAATAGTTCTTCAGTGTTATCCTACGACTGAAATGTGAGTCCTAGATTTCAAGATTAAGGCAATTCAAGAGGGGGGTGAATTGGTTTTCTAAACTTTTCGATATTAACCTCCAAAGTTGTGTTTGCAAGTAAATACTACTTTAGCACAAGTATATAATATGCAGAACTGTAAATAAGTGCTAAAGTAAGGAGAAGGGTAAGAGAAGCAAACACAGTATTTTTAGGTGGTTCGACAAACCCGCCTACACCCACCCTCAAGCTCCTTCATAGAGCCTTGAGGTTTTCCACTATTCTCCAATAGCTTTACACACTAGCTTCCGGGTGCTAGAGATCCGTACAAGTGTTTTCTCTCGGGCTCAACACTCAAACCCACCAAAGTGGTTTTTCTGGCTCACCACTCACAACCTCACCAAGCTTGAGATATACACTCTCAAAACTTCTTCTTTAGTGAACAACCTCACTAAAGGAAACACCTATTTTGGATAATGAGATACAAAGGTAAACTCTCCCAAAGTGTGTTTTGTGTGAATGATATGAGAAATATGAAATATGAATGTTTGAAATATTTCTTAAGCTATACAAATGATATGTTGTCGTTGGTTCTTCATTTTAGATTAAAAGAAGGTGTATTTATAGGCCACATGTGAAAACTAGCCGTTTGTAGCCGTTAGGGGTCGATTTGACAATTTTATAATTGTACCGGTCGACCGGTTCAAGTAGCCGTTGCCCAACGGCCATAAATTTGAATGCTGTCAAGATCATCCGCTTCATGTAGTGGTCGACCGCTACAAAAAAGTTCATCGACCGGTTCATTTAAAACCATGTTTTTGACCACTTTTAAACACTCAATTTTAAAGGCTTACTTCTCATAAGTATATGAAAGGTTTGGGAATATATTTAGGGTGTTTTGAAACCTTTAAAAATATTTTAATATTTCAAACAAAAGGTAAAATGGTTTATGCACGTTTTGAAAGATATGTATGTGTGATTCATAATCCTTGTCAAAAGTGAAATAAAGAGTTACAAGGATTATACCATAAGGTCTTTAAACTTCACTTTGAGCTCCTTGCATCTTCTTGTTCTTCTTTCTTCAAGTCTTTGGCTCTTTCATCAAGTCGTCTTTGTCTTTGAAGATGTCCATTTTATAAAACTTGATCCATTTATTGAAATCATCAAAATCTCGATTGTGCACAAAAGTCAACATGAAATTTGAGATCCCTAAGGATCCTATGTCTCATGCTCTTTCTAGGGTTTTACCAAGGCCTATAAATATAATTGTTATATTCAAGGGGTTGACCATCAGAACCTATCAAGGAAATCCCGATAACGAGAAAGTGACATAAATCCCTTAAGAGCAAACACATTTGAGTTGATGTTCTGAATTGCTGGAGCTTTGGATTGAATCGTAAAGCGGCTTAAGGTTTGTAGGTTCCTAAATTCCTGTGTCAGGTATGAAATCGAATCCGAAATTGTAATCATAATCTTGTTTGATGTTTTTTTGAAAACATGTTTGTTTATAATTTAATTCTGCATAAACTATAAGTGGTATCAGAGCATTAGGTTCACATGATTAAAATTGTTAGATTATATGGACCTAGCAGATTTTTATTTAAAAATCAAAAGTCTTTCACGATTTTTGAAATCACGTGAAAGAGAAAAAAATTTGTTCATAGTTAATGCATATGATGAAATATATTATTCTCTGTTTGATCGCATGAGAGTTATTCTCGTTTGACATATATTATTTGTATTTGAATTGATATATTCAAATAAGTGTTCGTGTTCTTAAGAATAAAAAATCAAGAACTCTTATGTTTTTGTGCATTGTTCACTATGCAATTTTTTGTTGCAATGCTAACATGAGGTCGCCAGAGAAATTGGTCAGAGCCACGCCAAAGCCAGTGGCGTGGCATCCCTTCCGGCGGTGGACGACATCAGCAACCATGGTGGGCTGCGAACATCACTTAACACCAGTGTAAGACACGGGTGTTAGGGGTTTTTGGTGGCCAGCCGCGCACCTAAAGGGGCATTGCGGCCATAGGAGATTAGTCGGCGCCAGACCGGCCAGTGGCTGGCCGGACAGTGCCAACCGTGAGGCCAGCCTTCCATTCCCGTAAGGGGCCAGCGGCGCCCAGGGCACTGAGATGCCCTGGGTCAAATGTTGGGCCAAACGGGTAGGCAATAGTTGCCCTACTCGGCCCAAGCCGAACGACCCAACCCAATCCGTTGGGCTGTGCCTATAAAATATCCAGAAGCCCAGCCCAAACGTTGGGCTGGGTCATCAAAAAAAAGGGAGAGGAGGTCTGCACCGCACGAGCTGGCCCATTGGGCCCAGCCCCTGGCCGTCCGTGCGAGGCTAGGGCCACGGGTTTGACCGGTTGACTAACCGAGGTTATCCGGTTTGACCGAAATTAAAAAAAAAATAGAATATTTTTCTTCCAATTCTTGGTGCTAAATAGGATTAATTATTGTAATTTTTCCTATGGTCTCTATTATCAATAAATGAGAGTTTTACTTGATTAAAATTGGTTGAAGCCAAAATGAATAAAACCGATTTTAATTTTGTAAAATTTTCTTGTTTATCTCTTGGGAAGATAAGTGTCTTCATCTTAGTGGGAGTGTCTACTAAAATAGTGACATAACTCACAAGTATTTGGAACACACTTAGATAATGGAATGCACAAACCAAATAAACGTAAGTGCTAAAATAGTACAAGAGATATTTAGGTAGGCCAAAAGAAAATCGAAAATCACAAATATTTTAAAATATTTTGCAGATGATCTAAATTTTGATGAATAATAGCTATTCACATTTACAAGATATGTACATTGAGTACCAAAATGGATTTATTGTTGCATGTAAGGTAAAGGTTCTCGATACCCATTTAGAATGCCATAAATATAAATGTTATATTTCTCATTATTGTAATATATTTGATATATTTGTTTATTGTTCGAATGGGTGGTACAATTTTTTATTCAAAAACCTGAATATAATGGAAATATATGTGAATGATTTTGCAGATTCAAAATGACTTTTAATCCTTTGGCTAGGATTCTGAATGACAATCGGTTGACATGAAAAAATTATGTTGATTGGAAGAGAAATCTTATGATTTTTCTATCAGCCGATAAAATCGGTTATGTTCTAACCTCTGAGACGCCTGAGCTTGCCCTGGACAATGTCACCGAGGAAGAAAAGAAAGTCTTTAACAAGTGACATGATGATGATAATATGACAAAGTGTTATATTATGGTTTCAATCTCAAATGTTTTGCAGAAAGATTGTGAGGGCATAGCTACAACTGCAGGCATTATGTTACATCTCCAAGAAATGTTTGGAGAGCAGAGCAGATCCTAGGCAGACTACTATGAAGAATCTGATATCCACCAAAATGGTAGAAGGAAGCCCAGTTCGGCATCATGTCTTGAAGATGATTTCTTTCATCAACGAACTGGACTTTTTGGGAGCCGAGATGGATAGTAACATAAAAGTTGATGACATTGTTTCATCGCTGCCTGATTCTTTCAATCAGTTTGTCCTTCCATTACAATATGAACAAGATGAGTGTGACATTTTCAGAGATGCTCAATATGTTGCAGTCAGGTCAAGATCTCATTAAAAAGGACAAACTTACTGTGATGGTCACAGAGAAATCTAATGTCTCTATGAAACAGAAACCCAAGTTTAAGAAATTTAAGAAAAATAATAAGGGGTTTCAGGCAGTTAGGAATGTCCAAGGTGGACAAAGAAACAAAAGAGGTGACAAGAACAAAGGCAAAGGAAATTATTTCCATTGCGGCAAGCCCGATCACTGGAAGAGAAATTGCCGAGTTTACTTAGCTTCTCTTAAAAAGGGCAAACCTTCTTAAAGTGTGTCTAATATGCTTGTAATTGAATTGAATTTAATGGATGGTCCATTTAATTCATGGTGCGTGGATTTTGGTTCTACATCTCACATCTGCAATATGTTGCAGGGGTTCAAGACGACCAGAAAGCTCCATGAAGGGGAGATGATCCTTAAGATGGGGACGTGTGCAACTATTGCAGTGACCGCCATCAGAGTTTTTAGTTTAGAATTATCTAATAATAGAATTTTGATTCTAGAAGACTGTCTTTATGTTCCAGAAGTTCGTAGAAATTTGATTTCTGTTTCAAAACTTGTTTTATCTGGATATTCGTTTCTTTTCGATTCAAAACTTGTTATAAAGTTTCAAAATAAATTTGTTGCTTCTATGATTATTTATGATGGTCTTTATCTTTTAAATGTTGATAATTCTTTGAATAATGTTGAGAATGATGATTGCAGTGTGTTATCCCTTAAGAGGAAAATGGATGTTAATCCAACCTACTTGTGGCATCTAAGACTTGATCGTGCCAATATTGATAGGATCAATAGATTGGTAAGGGATGGGCCATTGAAATTTTTTGAAAATTGAGCCCTATCCAATTTGTGAGCCCTGCTTACAAGAAAAGATGACTAAAAGTCCTTTTATGGGAAAAGGAATAAGAGCCACAAAAGTATTAGGATTAATACATACTGATGTTTGTGGTCCCTTCAACCACATGACAAGAGGAGATTTCTCCTATTTCATTACTTTCATTGATAATTATTCCAGGTATGGTTATCTATACCTGATGAAGCATAAATCGGAATCTTTTGAAAAGTTCAAGGAATTCCACAACGAAGTTGAGAAACAAATTAGAAAGTCCATAAAATGATTTGCTCCGATAGGAGAGGCGAATACCTCTTGGATGATTTCAAAGTTTATCTTAAAAATCAGGGAATAATATCTCAAATCACACCTCCAAGCACACCACAACAAAATGATGTTGCAGAGGGAAGGAATAGAAACCCTATTGGATATCGCTCGTTCCATGATGAGCATATTTGAATTGTCCATATCATTTTGTGGACATGTTTTGTAGACCGATGTTTACTTGTTAAACATTATCCCTACAAAATCAGTTTCTAATACCTCATATGAGTTATGGACTGGTAAGAAGTCAAGTCTTAATCATATTAAGATATTGGGTTGTCCAGCTCATGTTAAAAGGTTTAATGTGAATAAGCTGGGATCAAAGACTGATAGGTGCCTATTTGTAGGTTATCTCAAAATGACTACCGGTTTCTACTTTTATAATCTCAAAGAAAACAAAGTGTTTGTTAGCAGAAATGCTACTTTTCTTGAAGAGGATTATAGTTTGAATGAAACCGAGAGTAGAGTTGCTCTTGATGAGCAAAGAGATAGTACAATGACTGTGCAGAATGAGAACAATGAGGATCAAGTGGTTGTTCTCACTGATCAAAGTGAACCTGTTGAGCACAGGAGCCTCGTAGTAGTAAAAGGATTATAAGATCTCAAGTAAAATTCAATTTGTTAAATGAGATTTACCAAATGGAATCTAAGGGACTGGAGATTGATCCTTGTGGTTATACAGAGGCTGTTAAAGACAAAGATGCTAGGCATTGGCATATGGCCATAGAATTAGAGACGGACTTCATGTATTCGAACAAGGTATGAACCTTGGTAGACAAACCAGAAGGCATTAAGCCTATAGGTTGCAAATAGGTGTACAAAAGGAAACTTGGACCAACAGGAAAGGTAGAGACCTTTAAAGCTAGGTTGGTGGCAAAAGGGTATACTCAAAAGGCTGATATTGATTGTAAGGAAACCTTTTCACCAGTAGTCATGCTAAAGTCCATAAGGATTCTATTGACAATTGCGGCATACTATGATTATGAGATATGACAGATGGATGTGAAAACCACATTTTTGAATGGGTACATCCATGGATAAATTTATATGGACCAGCCAGAAGGTTTCATATCTCGGGAAAATGAATCGAAAGTGTGCAAATTAGAGAAATCCATTTATGGCCTAAAACAAGCATCACGTTGTTGGAACATCCGTTTTAACCAATAAATCAAAATGTTTGGTTTCTTACAAGACACAAGGTTCATCCATTGAAAGTGTGCAAATTAGAGAAATCCATTTATGGCCTAAAACAAGCATCACGTTGTTGGAACATCCGTTTTAACCATTAAATCAAAATGTTTGGTTTCTTACAAAACATGGATGAACCTTGTGTCTACAAGAAGGTTAGTGAGAGTGCTATTACCTTTTTTGGTTTCTTTATGTGGATGACATACTACTCATTGGGAATGATGTATGGGCTTTGTCATTTATGAAAATGTGTTTGTCTAACCAATTTTCAATGAAAGATCTAGGGGAAGCATCCTACATACTCGGGATCAAAGTGTTTAGAGACCGAAAGAAGAAATTATTAGGTATCTCACAGGTCAATTATATTGACAGGATATTGGCGATATTTAGCATGGTAAATTCCAAAAAAGAGTTTCTACCCTTTAGACGTGAAATTCATCTCTCTAAGCAAATGTGTCCAAAAACACCTGAAGAAAAAGAGAAGATGAGTAACTGTCATTATGCTTCGGTTGTAGGGAGCCTCATGTATGCTATGCTTTGTACTAGGCCTGATATCAGTCATGCAGTTAGCGTTGTGAGTAGATATCAATCCAATCCAGGCCCAGAACATTGGTCAGCAGTAAAACATATCCTCAGGTATTTGAGAAATACAAAACACTATTTCTTAGTGTATGACAATGAGGATTTGTCTGTCCAAGGATATAAAGATTCGGATTTTCAATCAGACATTGATGATAGAAGATCTACATCCGAAGTTTTGTTTACAAAGCCTTTTTCTCAGAAAGTGTTTGAGAAACATATTAAGGATATGTGTTTGAGATATATGTATGATTGAGTTTGACATTTTATTTCTTTATTATCTGATAATAAAAGTTTATTTATTTCTCACATATATTATTGTTGTTATGGGTTTATACATACATGAAATGTTATGTATGTAAATTTGTTCAAGTAACATTATAGAAAAATCATGATAGAGATTAATGAATCAAAGGCATGAAATAATGATTTTTCAGTTTTTTGTAAGCCTGAAATTGTTCTAGACTTTTGTAACATAAAGTCTACACTTGTGCGGAGAATGATTGATTACATCATTGAGGTATGACCTTAATCAGACAAGCGAGTGTCATGTAACAAGTACATACACTGAACAAGATCCGATTAAGAACGCCTTTTGGAAAAGATCACTCTCAGGTTAAAGATTGTTCTATCACAATTTGGTATTGTCCTTAGACCTGAGAGGTTTGTATTTATTAATGAATTGTGTACACACGCTTTGATATTGTCAACCAGTGATGTTCATTCATGACTATATCTGGACATGTTAGGTTGTGTGCATGATGATTGAGTGATATGAATGCTCAACAAGGAGTCCACGAGTCTTTTAGAAAGACAGTATATTCAGTTAATGTTCACGAAAGAGTTGGACCAAAAGAAATCCGGCCGAAGTGTTTTACAAAACTATTTTATGAATACATAAAAGTATATTATATATATTTCAAAATTGTTTTGTTGTCCAACTAAGTTGTGAACTAAGAAATCAAGTTTACATGAGATAGGGACATGACGGTGATATTTGGTTATGAGGGCAAGTGGAAGATTGTTAGAATTATGTGTCCTCGATAACCAATTGATTAATTCAGTCTTAATATCTCATATGAAATATTGTATGGTGGAAGGAATTAATTGTATGTAAAGGGGCATATTTGCAATAATCTCAAATTCCAGGGGTCAATTACAATATGTTGATGGACTTGATTGTAATTAGTATAAGCCCTAATTGTATTAGAAGAAGAGTTCTTTAGTGTTATCGTACGACTGGAATTTGAGATCCCTAAGGATCCTATGTCTCATGCTCTTTCTAGGGTTTTACCAAGACCTATAAATATAATTGTTATATTCAAGGGGTTGGCCATCAGAACCTATTAGGGAAATCCCGATAACTAGAGAGTGACATAAATCCTTTAGGAGACAACACATTTGAGTTGATGTTCTGAATTGCTGAAGCTTTAGATTGGATTGTAAAGCGGCTTAAGGTTTGTAGGTTCTTAAATTCCTGTGTTAGGTATGAAATCGAATCCGAAATTGTAATTATAACCTTGTTTGATGTTTTGTTGAAAACATGTTGTTTGTTTATAGTTTAATTCGGCATAAACTATCAGTTTGCTCATAATATTGCTAAATGGGCATTAGTGTCTTCACTGTTGGGAAATATTCCCAATGCTTGTATTGGGGTGGAAAATTTTCTTGTTACAACCCAAGGATTCCTCCTTGAATATCACCTTTTTAATGAAGTATCTTTGTTTAGAAAAAAAAAAACTAACGACTTAGGGCATGTTCGGTTTTAAGAAATCTTGTTCGGCAAATGACCCGTAAAATTCAAGATTCGGCCTACTTTTTTGTACCACGTCGCCTGCTAATTGTCCCCCTCCCTTTCATGTCGCCTGCTACTTTTGTCTCCTATACTTTGAACTTTTCGTTCATGTCTTTTGTCCTTTTTTGTTTTTTTTTTTTGTTTTTTGTTTTTTTTTTGTTTTTTAATACGTTTTAAATATTTAATTTTAGTATAAAATTAATAAATTCTAAATATAAAAAAATCAATTTAAACATCATTATTATTTTTTTACACATTATCAATCTCTACACAAACACCAATACAAATTTAACATCACCTAAAAATTCACAAAACTCTTCAAATCCTACAAAATTCTTCAAAACTAACATAACCTTATTAAAAAACACTCAACGATTCAACGTCTTCCACTCACTCAATCACTTTTAACATTTTAAACAGACTTCAACTACACACGTAACTCTTGTCCAGCGACGATCTGCCAAAATTTGACATTTTCTTGATCCCGTCCATGATGGACTTTACAGTCTTCTTTGCTTTTCGCGTAGGCAAAGCGGGTTTAAATTCCCAAGGAAGAAAAAACAAGAAAAGAGAGTATCAGTTTCAACTTTCATAGAGTAGGCAAAGCCGTTTTCTTACCAGTTGACTCCGTTGATATGGAGGTCTAAGCTTCATTGTTGACAAACCTCAATGTATGATTTTTTTTTTTAATTTTTTTTTTTGTGAATTGTGGTTGGAGATCAGGTTCTTCAGAACGATACTGATTTGCTAAACTCACCGGCAGAGCTCGAGAAGAGCAAGGACAAGCTTAAGCATCTAGTTCAGTCCCCCAATTCCTTTTTCATGGTACGTGCTAAAGTTGGCTCATTTTCCAACAATCTCAAAGAAACCCCAAATCCGTAAGTGCTCGACGTCTAAAAAAACCCCAAATCCACACGACAATCATGTTTCATCTGCTTCGTTGTTGCAGATTTGATTGCCGAAGGAGGCCGAAGAGGAAACGACTATGCAAAATCCTTGAACAGGTACGATTTGTTCCCCTTTTGTATGTTCGTGCGTTTACTTTATTTGCTTACCCATAGATTAAAATACACTTCTATGATTATTTAATGTTGTTTAATCTATTACCTGAGGCGGACGGTAATCTATCTCCTACCCACCTGACAAATACGATTATTTATTTGAAGTTATTTGTTTTCACTTCATTTGTGGTCCCAAGTTTTGTTGTCCGGTTGCTGTCCAAAGTTGCTGTAAAAGTTAAGTTAGGCTTTAGTGACTCAATGGCAGTACTGTTGGTCCCAAGTTGCTGTCCAAAGTTTTTGTCCCAATATATTCGATTGCTTACTGCATTATTATCTAGAAGTTATTGCTATTCTTAATTCCCTGAACATTACAGTGGAACAGGTACAAAAGAACATTGATAAGGTTTTCTATGCCAATTTTTGGCGTGCAATTTTTTATCTATTGTGAATTGCTTCCTGCTTCAACCTTGCTATAAAGCCACTTTTATTCCATAGGGAGTCAAAACATCATGCAAAATCCAGTGTGTGGCATATGCATGCCAAATCACCAATCTGTTGGGCTTAAATTCTCATTTCTTTTTTGTGGGTCCATCGTCCATCTGAAGAATCCTTTTCACATAGCTAAGTTAGTGTGGTTATAGATCAACGAAGGCTACTAGAATGACAGTGGATCCATAAAGTTCTATCAAAATTTTATTCTCTGTCTGGTTCTGGTCTAAGAATCTCCAAGTCAACCACTGTGAGACCCCGATTTTAGGTCTGTCAAGTGCAAGAAGGATGGGTAGTCTAGGAGGTATGTGCAATCACACTGAAGGATGCTTGCAAGAAGGTGTGAACCTCCAAGAGTCGTGTCTAGCCACTGAAGGACATTGAGAAGGTGTGCTAGCTCGACCATATGTAAGGTCCCCAAGGGAAATAGGGGACAGTTCCAACGGGAACGCACAACCCTGATGCCAGGGGTAAATGGAGCTCAAGTAGCCCATAGGATAAGAATGGAAAAGATTTTCCAAAAGAAAGAGCTTTATAAGTATAAGAGATGTTTAAAAGAGCAAGTGCATGTGCATATGCAATCATGAGGCATACACGTGCATCACGATTCATGATCATGCATGAATTATATACGGATACATGATATTTAAAGTTCAAGTTTGTGATTATTTAAAGTTAAAGCTCATGATATTTCAAGTTGTACTTGAATTACATTATGTTCAAGTTTGTAATTATTTCAAGTTTAAGCGCATGCTTATGATTTTAAGTCAAGTGCATGCTTATGATTTTAAGTTCATTATGATATCGAGTTCATGATGATTTCAAGTTTAAAAGCAAGTGTATGATTTCAAGTTCAAGATTATGAGTTCAAAGAATAAGTTCATGGTTTCAAACTCACGATTTCAAGTTCATATTTGCAAACCATGATTTCAAGCTCATGTTTTAATTATAATTCCTTACTGAGTCTTTCGACTCACATATGTTTTCAATTGTATCATTCCAGATAACAATTCAGGTGGGAAAATCTAGAAGAGGGACTGATGGGAACGTCCTCATCTCTCCTTGTTGTTTCATAAAAGGTTAGATGAAATTTTGAAGAGTCGACATGAGCCTCCGTTGTGTGGTGGTCATGGGTTGTTCGGACTAGTAGAGTTCAAGGTTTTTGATGTCTAGTATCTTAGTCGTGGTTATCAGAAACAGAAGTTGAAGAGTTCATTGGAAGTACTAAGAACGCTTATCAGGCATCCTGTGAATGTCTATGTTATGTGTATAAGGATTCAAGATGTATTACATATATGTTATGAGTGGGTCCATATTAAGGTTTTGTTGGAATCCCTTAGGACTTGTACTTCAGCCATGCAGACATGACATGTAATTTGGATGCTTTCACTATTGTCGTTGTAGTCAATTGTGTAAGTTGAAGTTTTTGTAAATCTCTTTGGCCCATCTCTCTCAGTTGTAGGTGTTTATGTATGTGTATAAAAAAAAATCCGCTGCATGATTAAGAGAAAACGCTAGAACATTCATTGAGTGGATGTTCGCGGCTGTCATTAACCCCCTTCGGGCTAGCGTTCGGGGCATGACAACCACTATTGGGTTTTGGTTTATTGACCGGCCTTAGTGATGGATATGCAACAGGAGCAAAAAGAGTATGTAAATCACATACAAAAGAAGAAGAAGAAGAAGAAGAGTATGTAAATCTAGCAAAGCAATAAGGAAACTCCAGCATATTCTTCCTACTTTATCTGATAGAACATAATTGAAATTGAAGTTAAGCACCTAGAGGTCAAGTTGATTTTTTTTTTTTTTTATTTCCTTCTCTTCATTTGTTTGTAGTTTTACTTCCTTCTCGTCATTTGTTTGTAGTTATATTTCCTTCTCTCCATTTTATCTAGGCCGAAATGCCTAGTGCATGATGCATTGATTTTTTCCTTGCTCACATACAATTATAAGGTTGTCTATGGAGAAATGTCAATTCTAGTCCAAAAGTCAGTGGACTAAGGATGTCATTTTTTTCATCCATTGCTTTTCATTTTACACAACCATCTGAGAACAGGGTGATGTTATGACGTTTCAAATGGAAGTACTTCTTTTTCACTTGTAGTTGGTTTTTTAATATGTTATTTCTTCAAGACACGTGGTTTTTTAATATGTTTTTTGGCAAGCTGAATTGTTAAGCTGACATTTAGCAAACCAGAATTGTTATTATGGCTCATGATTAATATGTTAATTTAGCAAACCTGAATTGCTAATTATTAAAGTGGAGTGAGATATAAATTCTGACATGTTCTTTTTCTTTGACATAATTGTATAATGGTGAGGGTATTGGTCCACCATGGAGGGAAATTCATATGGGGGAGGTATACCAAGGGGAAACAAGTGATATAAGATGTGACATGAATTATTTGTCTACAACCGAGCTGGATGCCATGGTCATTAACTCCTACAAACACATTACATCTCACACAACACAACTAATGGTGTCAATGCATCTACATATTTGGATAGGTCAACAACTTGAAGCAGAATATCACCCAGGAAACAACGAGTACATACACGAGCCACCTCTTGCTTTCTTTGTAGGAGCTAAGTTCCTTATCCATATTCCTTAACCTTTTCAAAATCCTAGGTAGAATCTCTCTCCCACGTTGGCAAGTCCCCGCATCCACTCATTCAAAAAATCCACACTGACGCTGCTTCTACAAGAGAAAGCCGAATGAAGTTGTTAAATGACCCCAAACAGAACAAAAAATTTGGGTTAGACATTTCATCGAACACCTTAGACACTTACCTTCCTCCCATACAGAGCACAACTATAGAACCTCCTTCCAGGGTTTAAATCAGTCCACGACGTCCTTAGCTTGCCTTCAACTCACATCTACAAAGCTTTGTGTCCAGATTTCGAGCATCTGTAGCAACAGATGATGAACTTAAGGAGGACATTGTCGAGGAAGACCACACGACAGAATGGGGAGAGAACGACGTGGTAGACCGAAGCCCGAGCAACTAGCTGCTGCGGGATTGGACGTCTATCTATCTCACCATTCTCCCCTACTCCTATAAAGACCGGCGG
Source organism: Myrica gale (assembly GCA_963930655.1). Lineage (NCBI taxonomy): Eukaryota > Viridiplantae > Streptophyta > Magnoliopsida > Fagales > Myricaceae > Myrica > Myrica gale. The sequence continues at coordinate 20,252,146 of OZ005600.1, read as the reverse complement.
AATGAATGCTCTGCTCATCTTTCTTTCTTACGGCTCGTTTTTTGAAGGAACCTCCAAGGCAAAAAGACGTGGCAGACTGAAAAGCTTGGGCCCAATTAATGTGCGTGCGTGCCTGAAAGATGTCCAGATGAAGGTTAAAGAGGAGTACGAAAATAGAGTAGCCTTTCTCTTTATCTTTCTCTTTTTCCCATCACTCCTACTTATTCTAAGATCATGGATTTGGGATGGATGCTTGCCAACATTTCCTGTTCAATTGCATCAGGCTTGGCTTTTGTTCCTTTACACCGGTTTGGCAGTGCGAGAAAACATTTTGAGAGTGAACGGAAGTGATATCCATCCATGGTGGATATTCTATCACTACAGTGCTATGGTTACTGCGCTTGTTAGTCTCGCGTGGGATATTAAAGGACAACTAAATTGTGCCCAAAAGCAGAGAGGTATTCAACTTTTCCTACAATAGGCAATGACGCTTTTAAGAAATGGATATCAACGCCAAAGACTCTACACTCGTATTGCATTAGGAAAGGCTAAGAGGTCTTAGATGGATGTTGTCTGGGGAGAAACGGCTGGTGGGGATGGCCAACTCTGGCTGTTGTACCCCTTACTTTTTATTTTACAGGGTTCGAGGAATATGTGGGGCTACTCTTGCTCATGACTGCATTGGTTTGTTGTTGAGCACAGAAACGAAAATACCAAATACACAGACTGATTTTAGGTAGTTTGGCCATTGTCTATATCCACGGAAGAGAGTATTTTTTATTTTAATCAAATAATCAAAGTTTTACAAACTCTCAACTCTTACCACCGCACCTCCCTCACGATTCTCTCTCAACCCACAATGCTCTTCACATAGGCACACTCAATTCATATACAAGCATCCGTATTTATAGTGAGAGATCAATGCATGAAATGAAGAAAAAAGTTCTTCACGATTTGCGACTTACAAATCTTCTCCAGTTGGTGCAATAACTATCCTCCTTGTCGATGGTGGCTGAAATTTGTCAAGATTTGTGACTTGTAAATCTCGACTCTGTGGGGTATGGACTTCACGCCAACAGTTTGGTGTGTTTCTTAATGGCAGTTGTTTTTTTTTTGGGATCCTTTTAGTTTTAATGGCTGTTGGTAACTTCATAAATACAGTGCAGACGCTCATGACCAAGTCAAGGCTTAAGGCAAAGATGAAAATAAGTAAAAGTAAGCAGGCCTGCACTAGATCATCCCTATTCATCAAAATTAGGCTTTCCGTCGTAATGTATTCTATAAAGTCCCAATTTACAATGGTTTTCTACTTTCAAACATGTTTTCTTGATGATGAAAAAAAAACATGTTTTCTTGAAGCTAATGCAGTGGAAGTGTCCTCAATTTGAAAATTTCAATCGGAAAAAATGGTCTGTTGGCGCTAAATTAACCAATTGAAGGGAAAAAACAAAAGTTCACATGAGAAAAAGTCAAGTGAGATGCACATGGTACATTTTTTTGTATAAATTGACGGAAATTATGAACGGAAGATGTGTTAGGTGGGTAGTTTGAGAGTGAAATATCTCGAAAATAATAGTTTATAGTGCAAAGTGTACAAGGCATGACAATTTGAGTGTGTAAAGTGCATTTTTCCCAATAAATAAGTCCAAAACAAAAATACTAAAACAACTATAACTAAATTTTTCATGGATTTATCATTTTTCGAAATGTAGTGAGTAGCATAAAAATGCATTACAACTAAGTTTGTACTAAAAAAATTTGGCCCATGACCAAAAAAGTGCAAAAAAGAATGGGTTCATTGATGATGGTGGTAACCAGCTCCCTCCACTGCTAAAACTGTTATTGTTAAAGGCCAGTTATGCACCGCATCTAACAGTGGCAGTTGCGGTGGCCAAAAACTAGAAACCGGTCCACCCAGTGGCGATGGTGATTATGGCAATAACCGTTACCGCCACTGGACTTGAACAACTCTATACGTAATTATATCTGGAAGTATATTGTAGTTCGTATCACTGAACATCATCGAATTCATAGTGATTAAATTGTGTGAGAAAGAACAATGATTGAAAAACTTAAATAAAACAAAGAACAATTGTTTTGTTGATTTTTTGCTTGGATTTTAAAATTGCACATAAATAAAATAGAAAATAACGGATGAAAATAATTTTTAAAAAAATTACTAAAGTTTCAAGGATTCATTTAACAACCGGTGATGCCTTTACCAATTATACTCAACTAGATGAGAACGACGATTCTCTCCGATCCAAAAATCTAACAAGCGCTACAAAAATATTCATATGATAGAATTTACGAATAATAAATGGTTTGAAAATAAAACTCTAATTTAACGCCACATGTATTCTTAAAAGCATTTAATGTATCCGGAAAATCACAACGATAATCTAAGAATATAATTAAACTTCACCTTTAATCTTAGAAAAAAAGTTTTAACATGTTATCTTGGTAACGAAGGTCATGAAGTCAAAAGAAAAATGTCTAATTAGAAAAGGCAAAAAATAAAAATAACAGTGTCCCAATGGTATATTTTTCACCCCTTTTAAGTTCTTCCTCTTCTAGTGCATCTTTCAATCTTCAGATGTGCCAATTTTGAAACTTATATGAAATCCAAAGTTGTAGATAACTCAAATAGATTTCAAACACCACCAAGATCGCATTATTTGGATAACTAATGAATGAGTTATGATTTTTTCTCTAAGCACATCTAGATACATGCACTTTTATCTTGATTTTAAATTGCTTCTTTGACTTCAAATTTTGTTTCCCTCCATCCAATTCCACCAAATTGACATGAACAAGAGTTCTGCTGCATGCTATTATGGCTGCGTTTGCAACCATAATTTTCCCCAAAATTTTATCTCTCTCCTAATAAAATACTCCAATATAATCTCTCTCTACCATAAAAAAATATAAAAATTACAAAAAATATAAAAAATTACCTCTCTCTTCACCTTTTCACTAAACCTATACCAACACATATTCTCATACCAAAAATATTACAACACAAACACAACATATATCTTATTAAGTGCATAGGACTGAGTAATTAAAATCACTTGTCTTTCAATTTAATTACAATTTTTGCAAAAAAGTTAAAATATCAATGCATTATAACTCTTTTTCAAATAAAACACATTAATCGAATTTGATTAAAAATCAAATGCTAATTTCATAAATTAACTAAAAATTGAACATGACGTGTCTCAAATAATAACGTAAATTGTCTCCCAACCAACACTTATCACTCAACCCATCCTTTCGTTTTTGTTGCTTTCCTACAAAAGCTCCAACTTAGAATATCTAAATTCAACGTACTTATAAAGAAAACGGCAAAAACAGCATTTTTTTTGCCATGCCGTGAATGAAATTGTAAAGGCTGAATGTAAAGGCTATTGGGGTGTTTTTGGTATGTTGCCTTTGATCCCCTATTGCCGTGGAACCTACAGTTAACTATTTTCCCAAGTATTATACACTTGAAATGTTGTGGAAATCCATGGCATTCTTCCATTCCATGCCACTTGAACACCAAAAAAAGCCTGCGAACCTTCAAGACAGCTAGTAAAATGTGGAAGCGCCTGTACTCTTACAAGACTACAGAGATACCGCTTGCTTGGTGATCCATTAATGAAAGATTCTAGAGCATATGATTTTCAGAAGTCTACAAAACAAAAATGGACTGGAATGGATCAGTCCTTGACATCGGTTACACCCTCTGGCGAAATCTGAAACCGTGCTTCAGCTTCAGCCAAACATGGAGAGCTTATTACTTTGCAGATACGCTCCTCTCCTCTTCCCTTACGCAGAGCAAGCCTGTTGTAAGTATGATAGGCATATACATTAGAAAGATTCCCAACTCTCATAACAGTTTATACTTTTGGGAGAAGGTTGAAGAATAAGATTTGTTCAACTGACCTTGTAGTGGAAGCATGAGCCATTATGTTACCACCAATAGGCTTGACTTGAGGCCCAGCAAACATTGCAGAGCCATCCACTTGTGCAACTACTTGGTTTGTGATAACAACAGCCACACCAAACTACAACCACGGAATACAGAAGGAGAATATTGATGAGTAAGGACTGCAAGAGCAAAATGTGCAAAATCTTATCCATGTAATCACAGACTCTCCCCTGAATCTATGTCAAATGATGCTAAGTTCCTATAAACCTAACCCTGAAATTCAATTAGCAGAACCAAGGTTTCTCCAGATGTTATATTTCTGGAAACAAAGAGTAACAGTCTTTACCTCATCTGCTAACTTCTGAAGGCTACGGAGAAACTTTGCGAGATGCATCTGCCTGGCAGAAAGTTCACCCCTCCCAGAGAAATCTGTTCTGTAGAGAGCAGTAGCGCTGTCTACTACCATAAGAGCAAACCTGCAGAGGCAAATCAATTGAAAAATTACACTTAGTTGCAATTCCAGAGCCTGTAAAAGCAACCTAGGACATCTCAATTGGCTACAGGGACATATCTAAAAGTTATTTATTGACTATATGCTGTAAGAAATCCTTCTCACCTGGTGAGGGACTACTGACTAACCAGAATTGAACAAATATCACCACATTGAGAATGACGGGCTGCAAAGGTTTTTCTCAAAGCATAAAAATAAACATCAGATTGTTAAATAAATTTGTTTTTCAAGATCAGGTTTAAGTTCAAGGTAGAGCCTGTTCAATAACTTTATAATTACATGATAAACCATATTTATATGCGCATACACTGGCAGCTGGCTAGGAAGTTTGTCTTTCACCAAAACAAAAATTTTCTTCGCAACAAGTCCCTATGCTGTAAATAAATTCCTTATCTCTCAATCCTCTAAGCCAAACCAAAGTGAAGGAACATTGCATATCGTATTCAATAATGCAATCATCACACCTTGTTTCCACCATCATTGAAGCTGCTTCAAGCAAAAGCCTCGACTGATGGTCAGTGTTATATGCTCTCGCATAGGCCACATTCTCCAAGACATCAGCACCATTCAAACCAAATCTGCAGCAATTGAAACATCAGCTATTAATAGCACACTGCAGAGCAGCCTATTCATCTCAAGGTAGATGCATGACACCTTTCTGCAATCTGTAGGAGTCTCTGTGGCCTAAATGTGCCCTCTGCATCGATGTACATTGCCTTTCCTTCACCACCTCCTTGATCTAATGGAAGCTGACATGTCGAAATGCATAAAAACTAGGTAGTTGAGTACATTGGCATTATGTACAGATGCTAGTGCATTTAGAGAGTAATTAATGGGTAACTATTCCATGAACTGATTCTCAAGATCTAGAAGCCAATGCATCTGAATAAAAAGTGTATTGGTAATGAAATCGTAGAAGTGCAGTTAAATGCTAGTTCCCTCGCCAAGGGAAGAAGAGCATAAACATGTGTCCTGTGACATTTCACGAAACTACTTTAATTTCCAATGAAAAGCAAAGGTAAGAATGTGTAACAAAACGAAAAAGAAGACCTCTTACTTGGCAAGTGACACAGAGTGTGTGACACAGCTGAGTCTTTCCAGAGCGAAACTCACCATATATCTCAGTGATAGATCCGGTCTCTATTCCCCCTGTCATAAACTAGCCATGTCAAGCTACAAATATGAAATATCACCAACGTGACTTGAAGTTTGTGAGGAAAAGAGCAGTCTCTCTGTCTTATGTTTTCCGTTTCTTGCACAGAATTCTAGAGCTAAGAGAATCTTAAGGAAGGGTTTAAAAATAAATCTAAAATCTATTGGGCATTACTGAATGACTCACCTTCCAAGACCTTGTCAAGCTCTCTTGATCCGGATGTTAGTTGGATGATTTCAAGCCTTTGAGAATGGAGTTGGCTAGCACTTGTGAAACCCAAAGGCACTACCTTGGAAGCTGTCAATAAACGAAAACAAACCAATCCAAACATCGTCAAACTTATCTTCCGCAAACAGTAGCAAATGAACGAGATGAAAATAATGGTAAACAAAACCCTCTATCAAATTGGGTGGCAAGGACATGCCTGCTTCGACGATCTTGTCAACTTTAGCTTCGCTGATTCCTTTGATTTGAAGGAGATCCTTCCTGGGAGAGTATGCAACAGATTCAACAGTGCAGAGACCCGCATCTCTGAGCTTCTTGATATCAATGGAAGCAATGCCCGACGCCTTGAGTTGAATTGCAACAAAAGAAAAAACCATTACCACACAACTTCAACTACACCTACTAGAATTTCAGGACAGAAATGAGAACAATCTCTTGGGCCATAATACATAAGAACTTAATTGGCAGTCTAAAAATTGGGTATGCAAACAAAGAAACCCATTTTAACCGGCTATTATTTTATTTCCAATGGACTGAGGAATAGACCCAAAACAACCCATATCATTATCAATATGCCAAGAAAGAAAGATGTCCAAGATTCAGCATGGAAAAAGAGTTATTGAGAATAATTATACACGGAATCCAAACCACAAAGTAAAGCCCTTTTCTTTTATTTTGACGAGTAAGTAGAATATATTAATCCCATGAAGAAAACCCAAATTTTGGAGAGTGCCCATGATTGGTGGCGGAACACTGACATAAAATTCGGAGGATCAAAAGCAAAAGGAAGTGTGATGTAGGTAAAACCTGAAGCTGTTCAACTGGAAAAGGGCCATGCTGTATCTCCTCTACTTCATCGTTTTGTTCTTGTACCGTATTCTGGTTCTTTTGCTGCTCCATTATTAGCGTTCACCTAAACGCACCAACCAGGAAGCTAGCGAGCGAGAGAGAGAAAGGCGGAGAGCGTTCTGTGACAATGGCACTTGATTATTCGTAAAGAAAGGGTACGGAGAGCGTTTTCTTTGCTCCAAACGAATAAAGCTTGCTCATTACGCCTTGAGCTCTCCAAATATACTGACTTACCGATAATCGCCACATGGCCGTAGCAGATCGGTGCTCGAAATTGCTGTTCCGCGGTGATGCAGGCGGTAGAAGCGGTTTCCACAGCAGAAATCGGATTATTTTTTTGTTATTTTATTAAGGTTGGGTATGTGTTGAAAAATTTTTCGTGTTGAATTTTGTGTTGGTATTGGATTTAGTGAAAAAGCTTGCTCATTACGCCTTGAGCTCTCCAAATATACTGACTTACCGATAATCGCCACATGGCCGTAGCAGATCGGTGCTCGAAATTGCTGTTCCGCGGTGATGCAGGCGGTAGAAGCGGTTTCCACGGCAGAAATCGGATTATTTTTTTGTTATTTTATTAAGGTTGGGTATGTGTTGAAAAATTTTTCGTATTGAATTTTATTTTGGTATTGAATTTAGTGAAAAAGTAAATAGAGATAATTTTTTATATTTTTTATGGAAGAGAGAGATTATATTATAATATTTTATTGTAAGTTGGTGAAAAATATTGTGATATTTTTTGTGCAAATGCACCCTATAAAACGAAGCTAATTTTCATTTTAAGGTATAAAAAAGTTGTGGAGATAAAGAAAGTTTTAAATTAATGTTGTGGCAAAAATTGTTAGAAACACATCTTTTGTACGTCTTCTTTCTTTTACTAACAACAGCAATCATAATTTGTTACATGTCCCAGTAGACTCTCTTAACTTTTTTATACCATTCAGCTTTTGTTTGGAAAGTGTATTGAGATTGAGATTGAAATTGAGACTGGATTCCCTTATGCTTTGTTCCATATTTGTAATTTTTAAGATTGAGCTCTGAAAAGTCATAATAATTACTTTCTTTTAGAATTCCCGCAAATTGTATTTCCCACAATTAATGATGAAATGTAGGATGACAAACCCGTGGGTACCCATATCTGAAACGTTGGCAGTGCAAACATCCTACCATCACCCCATTTCCATTTGTTTCTCTGCTCCCTCCCATTTGCGTCGATTTTCCACTCGCAAGCGTTTGGGCTGGGTTTCTGCCTTAGTAACCCCTCTATATAACTGTTTTTTCTGTGCGCTGTACGTATTGTGGACACTATCAGTCTGTCAAATAACCTGCGTAGCCTCAGCCTGCATGTAATAACTGTACAACACTAGAGCCCACACCTTTTTGAGGCCCATCTTACTGTTGTATTTTCGATGAGGAAACAAAACAAACTGTGACAAGCACAATTACCGGATCAAAGTCAAACCGTTGGCAAATTTATAATCGCAGGACAAACTCGAAGATTCAGCAGATCCCATATAACATCAATGTTCTAAAATCCATTCTTTTTTCTTAATCATCGTGACAAAGTTTGTTAAAAACACATCTTTAGTACATCTTCTTTCTTTTACTAATAGCAGCAATCATAACGTGTGACATGTCCTAATAGACCCTGTAACTTGCCATGTTGAAGCTGAAGTTTGCAAAAAATAAACTATAAACCCTAAACCTCTCATCTCATCGACCCTCTCTCTTGACAGTAACTGCCCACCGCATGTGAGACCCCGATTTTCTCCTACGTTATTTCTTATGTATTATCTTTTATTTCCCGATGTATTAGCTTTTATTTCATCATGGGGCCATATTTTTGGCCAATGTATGGCCTAATCCTTATGTTATGGTACTTCGATTAAAATGAGATTTTATTTCATGAAATTTCCCAAATAATTTTCTTGTCATTTTATGCAAAGTTTGAAATATATTTTCCTAGGAGCCGAAATTTTTGCAAGTATCTCTCTTATGAATATATATTTTTCATTTACTTGATATGTTCATAGCCCATAAAAATTAAATTATGATTAAAGATTTCTTTATATAGGCCGAAAATAGTTAATGAATAAAATCATGAATTTCTTTTGAGTTATTGATTGAATATTTTGTGTCATTCATATGTGGCATATATTATTACCATGAGGCCTAGATTAATAAGTAGAATTTTCATTAGAATATCAAATGATAAGTTATTTAATTATGTGATAAGGCTTAAGAGAGATTTAAAATGATAAGCACACTTGCTTATCATAGTGATAAGCAAGCATGATGATAGGTTAGGAAACTTTTAGGGTGATAAGTCCTTGTGGTTATTGTAGAGATAGGCTAGAGCCATTATCATAAGATAAGATATCATGCTTATGAGATGATAAGCTATGAGAATGGATTAGATAAGCTAGAGAGCTTATGAGAGATAAGTTAGGTGAAATAGTAACCAAGTTGAAAGTTAGTTGCAATTCAAATGTGAAAGTAACTAAGTTGGTTGGAAAGCAACCAAACAAAGTAAATGATAGTTAAGGGGATGGCTTTTACGTGAATGAGGTTGTAGAGAATTGAAAAGCCAAAAGTGAAATGCCATGTGAAGTGTAAGAGGTGTAAGATGCATTCAATTAGACAAAACAACACATGGAAGTAAAAAAGAAGAGAAAAAACAAGGGAGAAGGGGGATTTACGTTGGGATCATGTGGGGAGAGAGAGAAAACAATTCAAGCAAGTCATGCTTTATGGAGACAATGAATTGATGTGAGAAAAGGGTGAAAAGGGAGAGAGAAGAGGGGATTCATGTTGGTCGACCAAGGCTTTAAATTCACTCCCCTTTCCTTGCAAAATCTCTCTCTTGTCATCTCAACATTCTAGTCATGTGGCATAGCCTTAAAGTTGCCTTGGGAGACTCATTCTCTCACACCTCACTTGCAATTGCCTTGGCCAAATCTCTCATTTACTTCACTTTCCAACTCTTCCTCACTTGGCCGAATATTGCAATTTCTCTCAACACTTTCCCACTTTCTTCTCTTGGCCGAACCACCCCTCTAGGATTCAAGGTTTGCTCATTTCCTCTTGCACTCTAAACTACACTTTTCTTGCCTTCCAAATCACACCCTAAAAGCCCAAGTGTAGACCTCTTTTGTAGTTACCAAATCTCTCTTGGTGCAATCCCATCTCTTCCTTGAAAACCCTAACCATTAGCCTCATTTCTCTTGAAGAAGTTAGTCCATTTCCATTTGGACTAATCACTCAAGCTTACCACATTCTTTTACCCACCATAGAACCCACATTAGCTCCTCAAATCAAGCTTGGACATATTCTAAGGAGGGTGAACCGAAACTTGGAAGAAAGAGGAGTTTAGGAAAAGTTTGGTAAAGGTAGAGGTAAGCTTGGTTCTATTTGATGATCTTACCTAAAGCTTCATAAGTACTAACCTAGGACATTTTATTTTCTAGGTACTCAAGCTTGGGATAATCAACAAGGTAAGGTTTGGAACTTGTTCTTCTCATGATGGCCGAATGGTTTATGTATAGATCTTGAAGTTTTAGGTTTTTGTTATGCCCTGATATCGTTAGATCTTGAATGTTTAAGAACCCTAGGTTGTTTAAATGCTAGATCTAACCATGAAAACCCTAGATCTAAGGTTGAATGTGAAGAAAAATGCAAATAGAGAACAATGCATGTTAAAGGAAGTTAGATCTAGGTCTTGTTGTGTTGGTTGGTTGCAAGTTAATTATTTTCCTTAGATCTATGGATGTTAGTGTGTATATAGTGTAGATCTAATGTTGATGGGAATATTTGATGAAGATATGAAGTTGATGCATGCTAGTTAGGTCACAAACGCAAAGGATATGCATGTTATAATTTTTAGCATGAAAAATGTGACATTTTGAGGTATGGCCGAAAATGAGATGCTTAGGATTTCATGTATAATTTTGTATATATTTAGATCTGGACATTGGCCATGTTATGTGCAAGATTTATGACCCAATGAATGGTAGATGATTATGTTAGGTAAAGGATGCATGCAAATTGAAGGAAACAAAAGAAAACCTAATTATTTGGATAAAAACATGTGTTGGCCGAATGGTATAAGCATGATATATTGTGTTGGTGTTTGGATTCCTAGATCCTAGGTTGTGAAATTGTTGAATCGAGGATGTGATCACCATTGGAGTTGAAGTTGTGATTAAAGGATGCATAAAACTAGTGTTGGCCGAATGGTTTAAGTAAAAGAACCCTAATGGTAAATTATGATAAATAGGTTATAATTGTTGTGTTGGGGATTTGGCTAATTGGAATAATAATTATTCGGAACCCTAGTTAAGGCTAGTATTTCGGATTAACTGAGGTTTAAGGTCCAAATCAAGATTTAATCGTGATTAAAGTTATTGATGGTTTAATGTAAGATTTTAGTAGAGCACATGAAATAATGGGAGACTTAGGTTTAATCCTAAATATGTTGGTGTTAATTAAACCCTAATCAAGACATGTATAAAAATATATTATATTGCAATAAAATATTAATGATTAAATAACCTAAGTTTTGAGTATTAGTTAAAGAAAAAAGTAAATAAATATTTTAAATGATTAAAAGAATTTCAGTGATATATATATATATCTTTGGTTGATAACCGATTTCAAAAATACAAATGTTTAATGATTACGTACTATTTCTTAAAGTCTAAGAAATATTTGAATCGCTTGTAGGCGATCCACGTGTCTTATACACTACCAAGGAAGACCAAGTGTAAATGGTTCTTTTCAAAACTGGAATGACACACTGCATCTTTTCATGAACAAGCATGAGATTTTAATCGAGCATGACACGACATGTGCATTGCATGAATTTTTCAAAGACAATGTTTATGCAATGATTTTATGGAAAGACTATGAAAAGTTTTATGAAACGATAAGTTAAGTTAAGGGGCACTGGTCGGTACCGTACCATCAAGATGGACTCCCATACCGAAGGACGAATGCTAGAAGGATGGGTGAATCCACGAGGCTGTGCAAACCACACTGAAGGACATTGAGAAGGTGTGGCTCCTCCAAGGGTCAAGTCTAGCTACTGAAGGACGAATGCGAGAAGGTGCGCTAGCTGACCATATGTAAGGTCCCCAAGGGAATTCGGGGACGGTTCCAAAGGGAACGCACAACCCTGACTTCAGGGGTTAAATGGAGCGAGCCCACAAGTAAAAGATATGAAATGGTTATGAAAAGGCCAAGAGTGGTACAAGTATGAATAAGTAATTTTCAAGGGCCTGGGGCCGAGTTTAAGCAGGAGCATATGCATATCCATGACATGCATGTGCATCAAAGTTCTTTCTTTCATGATTAAACAAGCATAAGTCAACAACATGTTTCAAATTATGTCTTTCCCTTACTGAGTCTTTTTGACTCACGTTTTCAAAATTGTCATTCCAGATGCCTCAGGTGAAGAGAGTCAGGAGGACTACCTGACATAGAGCACAAGAAATATGTTCTAAATTTTTGATGATAGTGGCTTGATCGTCACTAGTTGGCTTTTTATATGTTATATATGTTTTGTATGAAAAACGTAATGAGAACCCTGATTATGTATGATTTAGCTCGAATCCCTTGCGATTCTGTATGTTTCCGCCATAATCACGTAAGTAAGAACGCTGGAGCCATCCGGGGGATAGCTCGCGGCTGTCACGGTCCCTGCAGGATGCCGTTCGGGGCGTGACACCGCGACCGCCTTACCAGTATTGCTCGATACAAATTTTTTTTAGCAAATAACGGACCATATGAAAAATAAAACCAACGTTCAAAAAATAGATATCGAAGACAACAAACATTAGGGGGGTTAAATCCCTCATAGATCCAAGGATAGGAACTATAATACTTAGAAAAAAGGGGATGTCTCCCTCCACAAAGGAGGAAGCGGCCCATTGAGCAATATGGTACGAAAGTGAATTCGCTCGAGGAACACACTACCACTGGCAAGAGTGGAAATGATGAGCAACATGGTGAACATTGTGGATGAGGGAGTCAATCTTCCAAGGAGGCTGGGTAGTCGGATCTTGAAGGACATCGAAGAGAAGAGAGCAATCACCCTCAACAACAATATCCCGAAGGTTAAGAGACCCCGCCTTCCTCACAGCAAGGGCAACCGCTCGACATTCCCCCTCCAAAGGGTACAGGGCCGGAAGAAGTTCAGAGGCTGTAATAAAATAAAACCACTACTGTCCTGACAAACACAAGCTGCAACAGCAAATGAAGGGCCTATAGAAATGTCGCAATTAATCTTCAAAAACCTAGGTAGAGGAGACCAAACCACACTCGGGTATGAGGTAGCCGTCACCCTCCAAGCACTGAGGTGCTCAAAGGAGACACAATACACCTGAGCCCCAAATAATCCAATCTCCAAAGGAGAGGAACCATGGGCAATTGGTTTCTTTGAAACCAAAACAGATCAAGGAGATTCACTGCAAAAAGCTGAAACCAATGGCAATCACTCTGTGGAATACCAATGGAGGCTGCATGATCGCAGATAATACGAATCCAATCATCAATAGAGCAGTCCCAAAAAAAATTTCAACCTCAAAACCCAAGGAGACTCACGCCAAGAGATCATACTTAAGGACACTAAAAAATCAAATGGACCAAATAACTGGTATTAAGCCCGATAGCGATTATTGTCAATAAAAGGGCGAGGCTAGTTCCTGATTTAGGGAAAACTGTACTCACAACACCGCAAATGCCCAGGCCTAACGAAGAAGGAATTTGTTACAAATTGTAAACTGCAATGCTATTTGATTGTAATTAATTCAAACGTACAAGAACCAGATAACACCCATTCGAGGTGGCAAGCCTCCTTCTACAAGAACTGTCTTACAATGTTCAGATCCCCAAAATGAAGCATAACTGCCACCTAAATCAGATGCAACCCACAGGTGGGTTGGATTGATTTCCACTATCTACAAAGGCTCAGCCTACTACTAAATAATACTATGGACTGAAGCCCACTACTAACATAAAAGCATTAAAGGAGTCCAACCCATGACTAAAGCTTCCACCTGGACAATCATCTCGAATCTACGAACTATCTAACTCGCAAACTTCCTCTGACTTCCTTCTTCAATTCTTGACAACCTTGACTGCTAACATCGAATGACCAAGCAACCACCTTTACCCTTTGTAGAGAAATTAATGCTTGTGTTGTGATGTCATTCGACTAATGCTAGCCAGGTCAACCATCCCTTAGGCTTGTCCCCTATCATGCACCTTAGATAACTCTCTAGGCACTTGTTGATTGATTCTGTTTGTCCATCTGTTTGAGGGTGATAGGATGTGCTGAAATCGAGTTTAACCTCCTGCATTTTGAACAATTCTTGCAAAAAATGACTAGTAAACACGGGGTCTCGATTTGAAACTATAGTCTGTGGGAGTCCATGCAACCTGAAAATTTGTTTAACAAAGGCTTGAGCCACTACCTTGCTTGTGTATGAGTGTTTAGGGGAACGAAGTGGCTGTACTTCGCGAGTCTATCCACTACTACATAGATATCATTGAACCCGTGTAAGTTAGGCAGCCCCTCAATAAAGTCCATGGATATATCTATCTAGGGCCTTAGAGGTATGGGAAGAGGCTGTAACAGCCATGCTGGCAAGATAGTTTCATACTTGTTTTGCTGGCATACTCGACACTGCTCGATGTACCTCCTAATCTCATTTTTCATCCCCTTTCAGTAGAAATCTCTTTTAGCCCTCTGGTATGTTTTTTCATAACCAGCATGCCCCCTAACTGGGCTATCATGAGTCATGTGCAGCACCTGCTCCTTGAAAGCTAGGTGATCTCCCACATAGATTCTTCCCTTGTATAACAGCAAGCCATTAGCTACTATGTATTTTTGTGCATCCAGTTTTCCTGCTTGAAGCTGATTCATGAGATCTTGAATATGGATGTCAGTAGAATTAAATAATCGTAAGTTTGAAATCCAGCTTGCAATAGGAAATGAGATTACCTGCAATTCCCCTTCCCCTTCTGTTGCCACCTCCTCAAACTGTCTGGAGAGTGCATCAGCAACCTTGTTATCCCTTCCTTGTTTGTAATCTACCAAAAAGTCATAACCAAGGAGTTTGGTTATCCATTTTTGTTGCAAAGGGATACCCACCTTTTGCTCTAAGAGGTGTTTCAAACTTTGTTGGTCAGTTTTGACCTTGAAAGTCTGTCCTAGTAGGTAAGGTCTCCATTTTCGAATAGCACTTACTAAAGCTAGGAGTTCCCTTTCATATGTGGACATATCCAACATCCTTCCCTTCAAAGTCTTGCTAAAAAAATACAAGAGGCTTGCCTTCCTGCATTAGGACAGCTCCAATGCCACTACCCGAAGCATCACATTCAATTACAAAATGACTTGGTAAAGTCAGGTAAAGCTAGAACTGGTGGGCTGGTCACAACTTTCTTGAGTTTAGAGAATGCTTATAGGGCTTCTTCATTCTATGAAAACTCATTCTTCTTAAGTAGGTTGGTCAAAGGGGCCGCAATGGGCCTATACCCCTTGATGAACTTGCGGTAGTATCCCGTGAGCTCAAGAAATCCTCTCAAGGATTTAAATGACTTGGGAAGGGGTCACTCCATCATGGTCTGTAGTTTTGCAGGGTCTGCTCGCACTCCTTGGACAGATATCAAATGCCCCAAATAGTCAATTTCTTCACAAGCAAACCGACACTTTGAAACCTTTGCAAACAACTGCTGCTGTTGCATCACCCTTAAAGTCGATTCTAGATGTTGTAAGTGGTCTTACATGCTCCTACTATACACTAGCATATCGTAAAAAAAAACTAAGATAAACCTTCACAGATAGGGTTTAAAGACTTCATTCATAAGAGATTGGAAAGTCGAAGGGGGCATTAGTGAGTCCGAAATGCAATTTTCGGTATGTACTCTTCCTTCACTCTAATTTGATGGTAACCTGAACGTAGGTCCAGTTTGGAGAACACCTTTGCCCCATTAAGTTCGTCCAACAACTCATCAATGACTGGAATAGGAAACTTGTCCTTAATAGTAGCGTTATTGAGAGCCCGATAATCTACACAAAGATGCCAACTACCATCTGCCTTACGGACCAACAACACCGAAGAAGAAAATGGGCTTTGTGAAGCCCTAATAACTCATGAACCCAACAACTCCTGTACTATCCTCTCTATTTCGTCCTTTTGAAAGTGGGCGTAGCGATAAGGCCTCACACTCACTTGTTGCACCCCCTCTTTCAGCACTATATAGCGTGGTCATGGGATCTTTGTGGTGGAAGCCCTTTTGGTTCCTCAAAGACCTCAGCAAATTGCAGTAGTAGATCTGCTACATTAAGGTGGTTCTTCATGTCCTTGCTGTCACTCTCATCTTCCATCACTAGTTGCATGATAAGTCCCTTCCTTTCTCCTTTAATCAGCTAGAGTTTGGCCGAGTCATGCATGAACTGAGTGGCAACTAAGCCTTGCAATAAGACCTTTTGTTGCTCATGGAAAAATTGCATACTAAGGTCCCTAAAATTTCAAGAGATGGTTCCAAGGTTTTTCAGCCATTGGACCCCTAAAACCATATCACAACCCCCTAACACCAGTACGTAGGCGTCAATGATGAATTTATGACCTTGCATTCTCACATTCACATTACATAGCCCTCCTTCACTTATCTTCTCCCCATTGGCTACTGTCACAGTGAGCTTATGCCTGGGATTGATTGGAATTTGTGGCCTCCTCACCACTGCGAGGTCTACAAAGTTATGAGTGCTTCCGCTATCAATAAGTATAACCAGCTCCTGGTTATTCAATTTGCCCCTTATCCTCATAGTTCTTGAAGTTCCATACCTTGTAATAACATATAAGGATATGTTTGGATTGACTTCATTACCCTCGCCCTCAATCACTTCCTCCATAATGGCCTGTCCTTCGAGTCCCACTACATTGCCATCATCCACCACTAACTCCTCACTTCCTTCCACCATAAACAGCTTGAGATTTGGGCATTTGTGTCCCGGATTCCACTTTGAATCACAATGATAACAGAGCCCTTTGTCACGTCTTTCTTTCATCTATTGTGGTGAAATGCGCTGTACCCTCACATTGGGTTTGGTCACTGCTCCAGAAAAATTACCTCCAATAGGAGTTGAAGAAGAACTACTAGGTGCATTTCTGTTAATCCTTTTCCCAGCTAATAAACACTCCTCTTGCATTTTAGCCAAGGAAAATGCCTTTTGTATGTTGTTGGGATTGAGCATTTTGATAGGGAGTCGAATCTCTTCCTTAAGCCCACTTAGATAACAACTAAGCTTGTAAGCTTCATCTAATCCCCCCAATCGATTAGCTAACACCTCAAATTGGCTGGTGTATTCTTCCACAGAACCAGTTTGTCTCAACCTAACCAACCCCTTCATTGGGTCATCATAGGCTTGAGGACCAAACCTAACCAACAAGGCCCTCTCAAAGGCCTCCCAACTGATAATAGTTCCTGATCTTTCCACTTCCCGGAACCAGATCAAAGTCTTCCCCTCCATGTGGAATGAAGCCATGAAAAGCTTATGTTGCGGAGTAGTTTGATTGAATAAGAAAAATTGGTTAGCTCTGTACAATCACCCAGTAGGATCATCCCCATCAAACCTAAGAAATTCAAGCCTAACTGACCTTGTATGAACTCCTCCCATTTCCTGATTTTGATGAATAATGTTGCGCCCAGGTTTGACATTTTCTTCTCTCTCAAGATTCCGCATCTTGACCAACGCCTGCAACCCCAGATTGATATTACCCAGCTGAGTTACCATCTCCTCCATGAGACGCCCTTGAGCTTGCTGATCTAGTTGCTGAAGCTCTTGCGATTTTTGGAGAGCCTCCAAGGATTCCGTCACCTTGGTCCAGCGGGTGCCTTCAGCCATCTCAGAACCGAGTGCTCTGATACCACCTTGTTACAAATTGTAAAATGCAATGCTATTTGATTGTAATTAATTCAAACGTACAAGAACCAGATAACGCCCATTCGAGGTGGCGAGCCTCCTTTTACAAGAACTGTCTTACAATGTTCAGATCCCGAAAATGAAGCGTAACTGCCACCTAAATCAGATGCAACCCACAGGTGGGCTAGATTGATTTCCACTATCTATAAAGGCTCGGCCTACTACTAAATAATACTATGGACTGAAGCCCACTACTGACATAAAGCCTTCCACTACTAACATAAAGCCTTATAGGAGTCCAACCGATGACTAAAGCTTCCACTTGGACAATCTTCTCGAATCTACGAACTATCTAACTCGCAAACTTCCTCTGACTTCCTTCTGCAATTGTTGACTGCTAACACCGAATGACCAAACAAGCACCCTTACCCTTATTCGCCCCAAAACCCAGCAGAACGTAACAGAATTACTCTCCAATTTCTAGCACGGATGTGTTTGAGTATATCTATACTATAAGGAATTGGAAAAAAAAAAGATAGGAAAGAAAGAAGAGAAAGCACGAGGATAGTAGAGAGTCAAGTTACATGTAAACTTACAAAAACAATTTGAAATTGAAAGATAATACTATAATAATATGATTAGTATTTATCTTCGCAGTTTATTTGCGAAGGAGAAAAGAGATTCAAAATAAAAAATGCTCTCGCAATTTTGAGAGGATTATTTTAGGATTTTAGTCGTTTGATCCCTATGATTTTAAGTATTCTCAGTTTAGTCCTTGTATTGAATTCCTCCTGTATACGTTCTCGAGAGAATCTGCGAGCCATTTCAATCCCTTCAAGGCTTCAACTAAACTGATTTGAATGGAAATAACTACCGGTAGTCACGTCACGTACAATACGAGCGTGATACCTATCACCCAAAGCTAACTCAAAACTGCCACGAATATAAAATTAATAATTACAATCATTTAAATTCTTTTTTAAAAAATAAATGCAGGTAACATAAAAGGAGCAGGACTAAAGGAAAATCGTGTAACACAATATTCAATAAACAAAAAATTAAAAAACAATTCGATGAAAATTTGAACATAAAAGTCATAGATCATAAAAATATAAAAAATCAAAATAAAAGCAAATCAAAATTGAAATAAAAATTCAAACACTAAAGAGACCAAAACAAAAAATAATCAGTAAATGCAAAAACATCAAATGTACTACCCTCCCCCCCCCCCCAAGTCCCAAATTTTTTGAACCCTAATTTTTATTTCCCCCATTGTTGATCCCTCTCCCCAAATTTTGCAAATTCCTCTACCCGAAGCCACTACAAAAAAACAGATTTTTAGCGATGGTCGCAAAAAGTACTGCTAAAGGGTGCCTTTAGCGGCGTTGGTGGACAAACGACTAAATAGACCTACTTTAGCGGCCTTTTTTGAAAAACTAAAAGTTTTACCTATAGCGGCGGCCGACGGTCATTGGATCCCCTTTAGCAGCGGTCTTTGTAGCGGCGGGCAGCGTTTTTTTAAAAACGCTGCTGCTACAGTATTAAGCTAGAGCGGCATTGACTGCCGCTATAGGTCTAATTTCTAGCAGCGTTTGTACATAAACGCTGCTAGAAATTATGTATCTACATCGGCGGTCACTGTGCATCTATAGCAGTGTTTGTTGATACAAACACTGCTATATGTATAAGTGAAAAAATTATTTATTAATTCTAAGTTATTTAACGCAAACAATTATTTTATACATTATTATATTTCTTTTAATATATAATTTTATTTTATCATGTATTTGAAAAATTTTATTTTAAAGGACCTACTTAATAAAATATGAAATTGGAGGGAGTGTTGTGAAAATTGAAGTTGTTATATGATATATTTTAAATTATAATCCATGATTGTTATGGTAATTGCATATTTATTGACTAAATCTAAGTAGTTTAGAAAATATCTATTATCATACTTATAATGATCATATATATTTTGAATAATTAGTAATATAATACTATTTAATTAGTACATATTATTTAATTTCAAACAAAAAAATATTGTGAAATTAGCTTATGCAATTAATGTAAATAACTTAATATATGGTCTTAGAGGCTATGATTTAGTCATTACGTATATAGGTAAATACATATAAAGTACTTAGGTTAATTAGCACATATCATGTATGTGATAAACACATATAACAATCAAGCAATGTTATATAGAAGACATTATACTTTTAAATTATAAGTATTATATATTATTACTACCAACCTATTTTAATTTTTTTAAAAAAACTCAAAACTGTGAGTTTTTACTTGTTTTAAAAAATGTCAAAACTCACCGTTTCTCTCCCTTCCCCTTCCCGCGCCCTACTTGTGAAAAATCTAAAGTCTCCAGCCTCCTCTTCCTCGGAGAAGCTCCAGCCCCTCCGATCGCTGCCCTCTCCGTCTACAACTCCCCCTCTTCATCGAAGCTCCAACTCCTCCCCTCTTCGTCGAAGCTCCAGTTCTCCCTCAAGCTCCTCTCCCTTGAAATCTCTCAGTCTCTCTCGCTCCCTCTCCGAAGAGGACTCCAATGGTGTCGCCTATACCCTTTTCGAAGAATGGCCTGCCTCCCTCACTGCTGCAACTTCGTATCCGACGATGTTCTCTGCTGGAAGAAAATTACAAGAAAGATCAAGGACGAGAGTGGTCCAAGATAGCCAACACCCCTTGCGTTACAATTGATGACATATTCGTTTATGATGAACAATTCATTCTTGATTGATAAGCGCAGAATCGGGAAATAGTTCCCCTTGGTTTCTCCACATTTACCTTCTCTTAGATGCAACCCCAACTGTGAAGAAATAAATCCCAAGGTAAGTCCATTGGCATCTCAATTCTTTGCCTCTGCTTTTGATTGTCGCATGAATCTTGAGGTTCTGTTGCTTCTATTTCTTGAAGCTATTCTCTTGAAGCTATTCTTGTTGGTTTGCTGAATGTCCAGCTAATATTTTTAGGATTCTCTATTTTTGCTCGGTCTGCATAGCAGCCTAATCGGTGTTTGCTAGAATGCCTAAGTAGCTAAGCAGAGATAGGCCATGAACACTGAGTTTCTAATTCTTATTTGATATATTGCTCCTCCATATAGATATGGTGACTCCTCTGGACCCTCAAGAAAGGCAAGTTTACTGGATTTTGTTACATCTATATCTTGTGTATGTTAATGTTACTTCAAATATTTTGGCCCAAGTATTCTTTGGTTTATCATTCTTAAGTTTCGTTAGTGGACCTTAAATAGTTTTCGAAATATCAATGGTATGAAATGGGTTCGGCATTCATAATTGAGACAAATGATATTGCAAGTTAGGTATGGTAGAGCCTTGAGACATAATATCCATGGTATGCGGACTTATGAAGACGTACGGGTGAACGTGCAGAGCCGCAGTTGGGAATACTGTTTGTGAGGATGGGATGCAAACGTGGCTAAATGCTCCAAAGACTCTACCTACATCTCATCCCCTACATGGTTTGCTTCTGCATGAATGGTTTGGGTTACCGTATGGTATGTAAGATGAATATGAAGTTGTATCAAATGCCTGCAATCTAAATTTTTGTCATTACACCGCATTTTGAAAAATACCTTAGTTGAGTAAGTCAAGGATATAGATAGATGCAGGTTGTAATCCATTTAAGTGCGATTGGAAAGTAAAACAACAAAGAAGGGAGGAGGGTGGGGGGTTGTCAGGATCTTTTACAAGTTAAATATTTTTTTCTTTGGAACATTCGACTTTCAAAATGATGTGAACTTAGTTGCATAAGGTGTTATATTGAAAGGAACAACTTCTCAGTATCTTTGTAGTGCTGTTATTTTTTGAGTAATTTCTATGCTTGCATGTCTAGATTTATGCTGAAGCAAAGAAATGCAAATAATTTGGATGGTGAGGTGGAAGTGTTTGTTTATGATTATTTTGTTAATCATCGTCATATAGAATTGCGTTATTATGGTGATCTACCTTGTATCAATGTTGGGAAGCCAAAGCGCCCAACTTATTTTCCTCTTAAGGTGAATTTTGGTTATATTTTATAACCAAGTTTTAAACATATGACTAGTGGATTTTATCTAAGGTTTCACCAGTTCTGTATAGCATACTTATCTGTACGAAGAAATTGTAAAATTCTTGCTACGTGCTAATATCAATCTTATTGCTAGGATTGTAAAATGCCTCATGTTTATGAATTTTGGAATGCTCTTCTATGTTTTTGAATTTTGGAATGCCTTTTTATGTTTATAAATTTTGGAGTGCCTCTAAAATGCTTCTATGTATTCTATATCTCTCTGTGTTTCTTCTGTTCAAGCTATTGGCATATTGTTCATTTTTTCTTATCTCGTTTCTCCTTTTCAATGACAGAGTTACTACTTGGTGAAGATGGTGTTGGTGCTGATGATGTACTGAAGCTGCTTTTGCTAATGCTGGGATTAAATTTATTTTTATTTTATGTTAGAAACTCGTATAGACTCTTGTGTTGTAAAACTTGTAAGACTTGTTATTTAATCAATGATGAATTATATTTGATTTATTATCCTTGTTCATAGCTTTTTACATCAATGAATTATGGTATTAAAATAAATTTGTATTACAAATTAAAAATACATGTGTTTTTATAAATAAAGTTGTTGTAACGTTTTTCTTAAAAGAAAAGAAAGAAAAAAACACGCTTGGTCTATAGTGGTGTTTTAGAAAATTCGACTTGTAGCAGTGTTTCAAATAAAGTTAAAGAAACGCTGCTAAAAAATTCAAAATTCAAAATTAAAAAAAAAAACGTTGGGTCTATAGGGGTGTTTTCTAAAACGCTGCTAAAGACCTGTAGCAGCGTTTTAAAGAAACACTAATAAAAAAATAAAAAATAAAACGGTTTGGGTCTTTAGCGGCGGTTGTGACCGCTGCTAGGTGACCGCCGCTATAGGTCAAGATTTTCACCAACAGTCGCGAAAACCGCTGCTATAACTTATTGCGACTAACATATAGAGGCGGTCGAGACTGCCGCTAAAAGAACGTTGCTACAACCTATAATATTGTTTTTTTGGCCTATAGCAGCGGTTGAAACTGCTAAAGCCTTATTTTTTTTTTGTCGTGAGACATAGCTTGAATTTTATCTCTCAATTTATGTACCCTAGAACTAAAATCGTTTGCTTTCCCCACGATCTATTCTCCATCTACTCGAAAGCCGTAAGGCGGTAAACATGTCATGAGCTTCTTTGTCTATAGGTGATCATGGATGAGGGTTGCAAGAAAGTCACTGTTGAGTTGAGACTCTGATTTGCCTGTATGGTCTACGGGCCATCATTAGGATTTCTCTTACTGGGGACCTATTCCACTAATGAGCAAACTAATGCAAGTTCCATATCAAAACTCAATCTCCCATCTCCAAATATAAGTGTGATTTAATTGATATACTTAAAATAATACTAATTTTGGCCTACTAATTATGGTTTAGAGCACATACTAATATCTCATATTGACTCTAATTATTAGAATGCTTATGTAAGCCACTTATTAGCAATAGATTTGACTTCTGTTAATATATTTGGTGATAGAATTCTGTTTATTAGCACGGGAATGTGCTGAGGTTGTCTTTTGACCCCTTTGTTGTCGCTTGGAATAGATTTTAGTAATGTGCTACAAAAGTGGTGAAGCTGGAAATTTATCTTTTAAGGGGATCAAATGAATATTCTAATTTTTTTATTTTTATATTAGAAGAAATTACATTCCACACCTCTAACTACTACACATGTTGCAATTTATACTCTGATTATCGATTTTGATGCATTGTACTCCAAACTACCGTTAGGTTTATACTTTACACCCGATATTATATGTAATTTACTCATTACAATTGTGACATGCGTCATATTTTTTTTTATTTGAACCGTGAGATCTTAACACGACGGAGAAAGAGTTTGGAGAGATTTAAGGGGAAACTCTTATTATCTTTTTAAACAGATACATTTTAACGTTCAATACTTTTTATGATTCAACAATTAGAATTTCAAGAAAAATTGTCAATTTTTGAACTTTAACTCAATCTTGAATTTTTTAAAACCATATTTCAGTATGTATTTAAGATCTCTCCAAAATAATGATGTGATTATTGTTTCTCGTTTTAAAAAATTTTGGGCCCTCCGCGCTAAGGATGTGATTATTGTTTATCATTTTAATACACTCGGTGATTTTTGACATTCGTGTCAACTAAAAGCAACTTTATGACACGTGTTTACGTGTATTGAACATGACACCTAAGCTATTTCCTTCTGAAAATTTTTGGACATTTTTGTTGTATATTTGATATGTAGTTTGGGAAGACCGTATAGATCACATTTGTGGGGAAGTTGAACCGTAGAGACTAAACTCCCGGATCACCGTGGAGAAATTTGTTGGGGGGAGTTTAAGCTTTAGAGACTAAACTGAAAATATATCAAACCAGCTAACGGACCGGAGATCTAATTTAACCACTTTTTATTTGCGTAATGCAATATGCATAGTAGTGTAGTTGGTTGGAAACACTACAAAAAAAGGCATTTAGCAGCGGTCATAAACTGTTGTGAAAGGTCAAAAAATCGCTGCTATAGCACCGTCGCAGTAGGCTATAGTTGCGGTTTTTGCGACTGCTGGTGAAAACTTACAGTCTAGACCGCCGCTATAGACTTGAAGATTAAAAAATTTATTTTGCAGCGTTTTACAAAACGCTGCTGTAGGTGGATTTTGGTCTGTGTTTAAACATATATAGCAGCATTTTCATGACCGCCGCTAAATGTCTTTGCCATCATTTTTTTATTATTTTATTCAGCGTTTTAAAATGCCACTATATCAGTGTTAAAAACGCTACCATAGAAACATGTGCAAAAACCTGCGTTTTTTCTATATTTTCTTGTAATACAAATTTTAATTGATTGTGTTGGCTTTTGTGCACAATCGAGATTTTGATGATTTCAATAAATGAATCAAGTTTATAAAATGGACATATTCAAAGACAAAGACGACTTGATGAAAGAGCCAAAGACTTGAAGAAAGAAGAATAATAAGATGCAAGGAGCTCAAAGTGAAGATTCAAGATCTTAGGGTATAATCGTTGTAACTCTTTATTTCACTTTTGACAAGGATTTGAATCTCGCACTTGCATATTTTTCAAAACGTGCATAAACCGTTTTAAGTTTTGTTGGAAAGATTAAAATGTTTTTAAAGGTTTCAAAATACCCCAAACAAACTCTCAAACCCTTCATATACTTATGGGAAGTAAGTCTTTAAAATTGGGTGTTTAAAAGTAGTAAAAAACATGGTTTTAAATGAACCGGTCGATGAAATTTTTGTAGTGGTCGACCTCTACATGGATAATCTTGACAACATTCAAATTTATGACCGTTAAGCAACGACTACTTGAACCGGTCGACCAGTACAACGGTAAAATTGTCAATCGACCCCTAACGGTTATAAACGACAAGTTTTCATATGTGGCCTATAAATACACCTTCATTTCATCTAAAATGAACAACCAACGACCACATATCTTTTGTATAACTTGAGAAATATTTTAAACCTTCATATTCCATATTTCTCATATCATTCACACAAATTACACTTTCACATCCTTGTCATTGTGTGAATCAAAAGAGATAGAGCTTCCATTTTCATATCTACTCTATCAAGAGAGTTTTTGTTCTTCCATCTACCTACCCAATAGAGGTGTTTCCTTTAGTGAGGTTGTTCACTAAAGAAGAAGCTTTGAGAGTGTATATCTCAAGCTTGGTGAAGTTGTGAATGGTGAGCCAGAAAAACCACTTGGGTGAGTTTGAGTGTTGATCCCGGGAAAACACTTGTACGGTTCACTAGCACTCGGAAGCTAGTGTGTAAAGCTATTGAAGATAGTGAAAAACCTCAAGGCTCGGTGAAGGAGCTTGAGGGGTGGATGTAGGCGGGTTTGTCGAACCACCTAAAAAACGAGTGTTTGCTTCTCTTATCTCTACTCTTTACTTTCAGCACATACTTACTCTTATTGCATATTATACTTGTGCTAAAGTAGTATCTACTAGCAAACACGTCTTTGTGGGTCAAAACCGAAAAGTTTAGAAAACCAATTCACTCCCCCTCTTGGGTTGCCTTAATTCTGAAATCTAGGACTCACAGATTGATGTAAAAAGAGACAAGTGTAAAAAACAAAATATATTTCATCATTGACTAAATAACTACGTCTTACAAGTGTTGCGACAAATACAAATAAGTTCTAAAAGTTTCTAAGGCTCCGTTTGCACACTAAAATTTTACCCATCTTAAAATTTTAACACAATAAAAATTACAATATAATCTCTCTCTCCCAATCAAATCACTACTTTTCACTACAAAAATATAAAAAATTACCTCTCTCTTGACTTTTTCATCAACCCTAATACCTAAAATTTTAACAACCCTAAAATTTTACTTCTCAAACACAGTGTAAGTAGTCTAAAAACTAACAAGTAATGATATTTAACAACAAATAACTCTAATCAGCTTTAGCACCTGCTCTAGTACTATCTGCACCATCTGCACTACCACCAGCACCATCACCCTCACCATCAACATTGTCTGCAATTGCAATATTGGAAAATTAACAAACAGTAATGACATGAACAAAGATAAAAATAAAGAAATACAAACACACGAGCTTCGTACACACTTAAAATCAAATTAATGACAGTCTTAATTTATGTTAATATCTTACCATGAAATGTTTTTCGGCTTGCATTAGACGATCTAGGAATTGATGGTGGAACTTGGTCGGGATTGGGATTGACAATGTTTTGGTTATCACGTTACTCCTACAAAAGTTAAACAAACAATTAACTAGGAAAATACATAAATAGAATCAATAGAAATTATGTGAGGGTATTTAACTAAATTTTTTACCCAGGCTTTGGTCATCATTTGGATTGTAGATTGAAGCGATGAAATTGTAGACTAAATATTTTTCATTTTATCCTGTATTTCCACGATTTCCTCGTTATTAGAGGATGCAGGTTGAGTCGATATTCTACTGGTGTTGGTAGGATGAGATGAAGGAGTCGGTCCTAGTCCAATGCCGTGAATGCGACCATGTCGTTCTGGATCAATCGCTTGTGCATAGCGGTCAGATGGTGACCAACTGATGCTGCCACTGTAGACACCTAATTTCTAGCGGCGGTCACACTGACCGCTGTTGTAGCTTAAACATTTAGCAGCATTTTTTTAAAAAGACGCTGCAAAAGAGGGTATGTAGCAGCGACCGTCGCTATAAAGACCGTTGCTATAGTCCAAATTTTTAGCGACGTTTTACAAAAAAACGTTGCTAAATAATGTATTTGACCGCCGCTATAGGTTCTTTTAGTAGCGTTTTTCCACAAACGCCGCTAAATACACCTTTTAGTGGCGTTTTTGGTGACCACGGCTAAAAAGACTGCCGCTAAAAACCTTTTTTTAGTGAAAAAAGCGAGAAAATAAGAACCCTAATTGGTTGCCGCATCTCTTTCGCAGCTTCTATAATTACTTTGAAACTGAGATTTTAAAGAAAGCTTTCATATTAAGCACCCACATAACCCAATAGAAGAATGTTCGGGAAAAAATTATGATTTTTAAGTAAATCACGTAAGACCACAAATAATTAATACTGCAATTCTTACCCACATTAGTGTGACAATCGAACCATGAAATCGAAAGATCCTCGAAAGTGGATATACTGAAAGAATGGCTTGAGTGGCTATATGTGATATCAATGAAAGATTCATTGATATCTTAAAAATATAAATATTTTGTTGATCTACCCATCCATGTCTAATTTGTTCTAAAGGGGTGATTTTTCTTTTTCTAGCTAATTTGATATAATTAGAAAATACTTTTAAGTTGCATCTTTTAACAAATTAAATTTCATTATTTTTTAGTGATGTTTGGTAGACTCAAAATTTTAACATAAACTCCAATTCCTTTTTAATTAAATAAAAATTTCATCAAAACTTTCATTTTTTACTTTTTTCATGGACTCTTATACTTTTTAATAAATAAAAAAATATCAAATCATGATTTAGATCTCTCTATAAATTTTTTCACAAACACTAATAAAAATCAATCTAGAATAAAACCCTTAACTTTTTAGCAAATTTTTTTTCGCAAATCCCGTAAAAAGTCAAACCCTCAAAATTTTCTCATAAAAATTTGAATTATGAAATTTTGGTGAGGAATTTTTGCTATGGTTTAGTACCCTGTTGCAAAAATTTCATGGTTTGTTGCTGTTTGTGATTTATAGGCTGTTTTAATGTTTATATGAGTGGGCACTATACTTGAAGACATATAGGGTATCATTTTAAATATAAAATATTTTCGTTTACAAATTTTCTTTTATAATATTTAAAACTTCATATCTTGAATAATACTCCATTAATCTAGCCCCCAAGAAGAAGTTTCTGGTTGTGCCATGCTCGTTCGCTCTGCTTGAACTACGATCAATTGGTATACCAAATGGTTTAATAATACAAACCAAGGTGAACAGGAACGTCTAGGGCCGTGACCCAAGATTCCCCTTGTAAGAAAGGCCCTACTGTATACTCGGTAGCCTGTTGCTTATTGATGACCTTGTAGCCCTGCCATGTGACCCTAGTGTCAACCTTGGCACCTGGTCCTGTGTTGTTGAACTCTGCGTAATACAGAGTCTCGAGTGCAAAGTCTCCTTCCCATGGCAGCCATCCATCAGGGTGAATAATGTCGGTGATTGTTGATTCTATCACAATGGTTCTCGAGTATTCCTTCCAGGGCCTTCCAAGGTAACTTCTGATTTTGGACTTGAGTGGTTCGAGCTTCTTGTCCGGCAGAATGCGACAGTTTTGCAGCACTATCCCCGTGGTTTCACGTTTGTCAATCCTTCCCTGGGCTGTGACTATATTTTGCTGGTTCTCCAAAGGTTTCCTGACCACAATCAGGCAGTTTTGGAAGACAACTGCTGCATCACCAAAAATGAAGTCGACGGTGCCAGCAATGACACAGCTTCGGTAGAACTGCCGGTGAGTCTGGGCATACAGGGTGTCTTGGTACCCCTCAAAGCGGCAGTTGAGGAAAGCTGAACGATCTGCTTGGACTCTGCAAGCCACTGCCTGATGCTTTTGTGGACCAGCAGTGTTCCTGAATCCCATGGCTTTGGCCATAAAGCCATCTCCTAAAGCCGCTGCATAGGAAACATTAAAAAATAAGAACCAGTGATTAGGGAACAACTTCGACTGATTCTTTGCACAATTGCTTGCTGCCCAGTTACATCTTTACTTGCATGTTTTTTACATGGAGTTATAAGAATTTCTTTCAGAAGCTTATGTCATCCTAAATACATGGGGCTCACTTTTCCCTAAGAACAATATTTTTTTTTGCTAAGTTCCCTAAGAACAAATTAATTGCACTTGTGTGTCACTATATTCTCAATACTACCCTATCTATATACTTCTTTATATATTGTTTTTTTCCCAGAAGCTAAATGCTAATTTGAATATAATCATACCAAAAGTTGCAGTTTGGAAAGTTCTAACTCCATCTACAAAATTTTTGCTGCCAGTGATGATGCTCTTTTGTGATCCATCACCATACATAGTGACATTCTGCATCTTCTTTGTAATAGTCACATTCTCCTCATATATTCCTTCCTTGACGTAGATTACATATCTGCAATATTACGAGAGCCCCAAAAAAAATTAAAGGAATAAATTGAGGTCTCAAGTCTTAAAATTTCTACAAAAAGATGAAATTTTGTTATTTTTATGACGATGGTATCGGGAGTTTTGTCGGTCTAATCACCCGAGTTTGTGCAGTCCTACATTCCACACAAAGCGGATACTTACGTGACCATGGCATGAGGTTGCCCAAAAAGATGAAAATTGACGTGGCTTGTTAAGCACCCTTTTGATTAAAAAGATTCAATTTAAACAGTAGACATGGTGGCTACTGCAACCTCAGGCACAAAATGGGCATATTAGGTTTGAAGTCGAAGAGTATATATAATGTGGTAAAGAGGATTGTGGGGTGGGCATTGCCACCAGCATACCGTCCTACAAATAATTCTGGCATATTAGCCAGTGCCTCGGAGATCGTCTTGTAGTTTCCGATTCCGTCTTTTGCCACAGTCACATTGGGTATGGGGTTGTCAGCTTCCTTCAACATCCTTCGGTCCTCGTGACTCATCCAGGTGGGAAATCCGTCCTTTTCCAAGATAGGTGAGTTGGATTCGTTAGCCAGAAGGTGACGGCTTAGTCCTGGTACCTGGATTGTGGAAAGCAATGACGCAACCTCCGAAACCATGGCGAGGGAATTGCTGGTGAGTTCCTTGGATGCCTCGAGGGCCTTTTCTATGTCATCTTTCAATTTTCCTTCAGGAAAACCGTCAATGCATGTTTGTTGGTAAGACATGACGGCGCTCAGCCAATTGTTCAAGTCAGGGGTTCTTGATGACAATTTTTCCAAACCATTGTTGGCAACTTGCGAGGCGGACTCCGCTAATTCTTCCTTAGCATCCTGGATGAGTTCCTTACAATCTTCAAATGCCGATTTCTCTGCTGGGGTGCTAAATTTAAACGCGGTGATATTGTTCATTGCCTTCTCAAACTCGTCGCCGGTGGCTGTGATAGCAGTCTTGAGCAGGTCCTTGGGTTGAGACAAACCCGGGTGGGCTTTCACGGCCCTGGTAAGGGTATTCACACACATTTCCTTGTATCCTGCAGAGCTACAAATCGATTTGATGACCTTATCAGCGAGTGCTGTAGTCTCATTTGCTGCTTGTTGAGGTTTTGCTAGTTTGTTGCTATCATGTCTCGAATGAGAAACGACCACAAAGACTCCGGCAGCAATTAGAACAACGGTAACAGCCAAAACTGCGCCAATGGCAATCCTCTTCCTGAGCTTACGCTGCCTCTCAGCTCTTCGGCGTTCTGCTATCTTGTCAAAATCCTGAAATGCCATTGTGATCAAAATGGCCAAGGTCCAAGCAGACCTCCGCCGTGGATTCTGGCCAAGGCAGAGACAGACAGAGATCAGGGGAATAGTGATCTGAATAGGATGTTATTTTGAAGCCTTTCCGCATGACCTCCGTGCTCTGATTTTTGGTACTTCCATTATAGTTTTTCGCGAAAGTGGCAGGAGATGTCTGGACAGGAGAGTTTCTAGGGTTGTTAAGGAGATTGGGGGGAGAAGATAGATGATAGAGTTCTGTCCTTTCCCTTCCAACCGTATTTCCCGCTGATCCTCTCCACACCTTCACTTTTAGATTTGCCTACTCTTGCGGAACCAAGCAATATAAACCATCCCATTTTCGGATCTTTTTGTTTCCACGTGATAAACAAGAAACTATGAATCAATTTATAGTTGTGGTGGTGAAGCCTACGTGATCTTATTCTTTTGGCGCCAGCCAAAGCCTTTCCGAAATATCACTTCGCTCCATCTCCGTACCCTTAGTGCTATTGTCACAGAACGCTTTCCGCCTTTCTCTTTCTCTCGCTCGCTCACTCGCTCTCTGGTTGGTGCGTTTAGGTGGAATGCTAATAATGGAGCACCAAAAGAACCAGAAGATGTCGGGCATTACTTCCATTGATATCAAGAAGCTCAGAGATGCGGATCTCTGCACTGTTGAATCTGTTACATACTCTCCCAGGAAGGATCTCCTGCAAATCAGAGGAATCAGAGAAGCTAAAGTTGACAAGATCGTCGAAGCAGGTATGGCTTGCCACCCAATTTGATAGAGGGTTTTGTTTACCATAATTTTCATCACATTCTTTTTTTTTAATCAAAACGTTGGACTTCCATTACTAAACCAGCAGAAACTATGGGGGATCAACCCCTAAGTACAGCCAATTCAAGTCCAGAGTTTGCTCAAAAACAAACGGGGAGCCTACACAAAAATTTCCTGAGGCGGCCCAACGAGCTAAACAATGTGCAACATTGTTCGAACCACGATTTGTGTGCTTACACTTCCATTGGTCCACCTGACCAAGGAGACTGAATTGCACAAATAGCGTCGTGGATGTGCCAATCAATCCTCCTAGGAAACTGGTTAATCACATCAGTGACCCGTACAGAGTCACCTTCCAACACTATGGATCTTAAACCTCTTTTCACCGCCTCCTCTACTCCTATCTTCATCGCTTCAGCTTCACAAGCAGTTGGTTCATCCACAGCGTCCAACGACCACCTTCCCATCTGAATTTCTAAAGATTGCTGCTACCACTACAAGAAAACAACTTTTGGTTGTCAAATTTTTTTTTCACCTAAAGTTAAAAATTTGGCATTGAAAACAGGGAAAAATGTTTCTTTATTTTGTCAAATGAATTGTTGTACATGATATATGCTTCTATTTATAAAACAATAGCGATACACAAATATGGAAACAATCTCCTAAATTTGTCTAAATGAGATGCACCGAATATTTCCTCAAACACTAATCCTAATTACACCGCAATCCTCATGATTTCTACAAATCTTCGGGATTTCAACAATCTTTGGGATTTCTACCCTCCCCCTCAAGTTGGATCATAGATATTGATCATTTCCAACTTGCCGATAAAGTCATCGAAGTTTTGTTGAGACAACCCTTTTGTGAAGATCTCTGCAATCTACTCTTTTGTGGGAACATAGGTCATACACATGATTCCAGCTTCAACTTTTTCCTTGATGAAATGCCTGTTCACTTCTACATGTTTGGTCCGGTCATGCTGAACTAGATTGAGGGAAATATTGATGGTTGCTTTGTTATCACAGTAGAGTTTCATTGGAAGTCTCACTATGACATGTAATTCTTCTAAGAGTTTCTTTAACCACAGTCATTCACACATCCCCTGTGCAACTGCTCTAAACTCAGCTTCTGCACTACTTCCGGTCACTACATTATGTTTTTTGCTTCTCCAAGTCACCAAGTTTTCCCGTACAAAGGTGCAATAACCTGTAGTAGACCTTCTATCTTCTGCTGAACCTGCCCAATCAACATCTGTGAAAATCTCTACTTCCTTGCTTTCATTCTTCTTGAAGAATAGGTCTCTGCCCAAAGAGCCCTTGAGATATCTGAGAATTTTGTATACAACCCCTAGATGAATTTCCTTAGGTGAATGTATGTGTTGGCTTGCCTTACTAACCACAAATACAATGTCTGGTCTAGTATGTGATAAGTAGATTTGCTTGCCAACTAGTCTTTGATATATGTCTTTGTCAACCAGGTTTCAACGTCTTCTAGTCTTTTTCTTGCTTCTATGGGTGTGTCACTTGGTTTACATCGAAGCATACCGGTCTCGGTTAGAAGATCAAGGATATACATTCGTTGCGATACGCTAATGCCCTTTTTTGATCTAGCAACTTCCATGCCCAAGAAGTATCACATTTGTCCTAGGTCTTTTACCTCAAATTTAGTGGCTAGAACTTTCTCCAGTCTCTCCATTTCCACTATATTATCTTCAGTTAGGATTATATCATCGACATACACAATCAAAGTTATTTTCTTCCCATCTTCAAATTGCATAAAAAACATAGTATGATCTGATTGCCCCTGTTGGTATCCTTGATTCATGACTATTTTGGAAATCTCTCTAACCATGCTCTTGGTGACTGTTTAAGGCCATATAGGGATTTCTTGAGTTTACACACTCGATCTTCTTCACCAGTTTTACAAAAACCTAGTGGTATTATCATGAAGACTTCTTCCTCTAATTCTTTGTTCATAAATGCATTGTTAATGTCAAGTTGTTGGAGTGACCAATCCAAATTGACTGCTAATGACAAGAGAACCCGAATTATATTCAACTTTGCCACGGGTGCAAACGTCTTGGTGTAGTCGATGCCTTGGGTTTGTGTATATTCTTTTGCAACTAGACAGACTTTGTACCTTTCTATAGTCCCATCAGCTTTATATTTTAAGGTGAACACCCATTTGCATCCAACAGGTTTCTTTCCTCTCGGTACCAAAATTACTTCCCAAGTTCCATTCTTTTCCAAGGCCCTTATTTCTCCCATTACTGCCTCTCTCCATTGGGGAACCTCCAAGGCCTCCTGAATATCTTTTGGAATTTCAGCGCTATCTAGGTTAGAGGTAACTGATGTGGGAATTTATTTCACACATTTGGTCATAATAATTGTGTTGTTTTAGAGCATTCTGGTTGTTTTCTTTGCTTATTTATCTAGAATTCGAGATGTTTTACATTTATTGAATTATAATAAATTCTTGATATTTTGCAGTTTACACGTGTTTGATTAGGTGAAATTGGGCTGATATGAAGAGGCCAAATTCGGGTTAGGTCAACAAAGCATAACCCTAGTTTCCAAACCAGAATACTGTTTGATCAATCGAGTGTAACGGGAGCTACAGACATCTGTTTCCAGTTTTGTTTGACTCTCTGGAAAGCCAAGACAAAGGCCTAAAACGTTTATGAAGCGACTAAAACCTAGTTATGCCATTTTGAAGTTCAAAATCCAGCTTTAAGTCGGGGAACAAATCTGCCAAGAATTTCGGGATTCACCAAGTCAATGAGAGGTTGGGGTCCAGCTCACAATGTGAGGCCAATGTGTGTTTTTATTTCAAATAAAACCTAAACCTCTATTAGGTTTTGGTGTGCCGCATGAAGCAAGAGGAGGAAAATCAATTGAAGGATTCATTGGAATAAAGAAGGAAACTTTCCTTTCTCAAAATTCCTGAAACACCCTTCGGTATTTGGAGCACATCTTTTAATATAGAAATCAAATAAGGTCAATCATGGTCTCTAAAAAAATCTAAGAGCAAAGGCTACAACTTTCGTGTTTTGGGAGTTTCCAAAAGAGGAACAGAAAGAGGTGAAAATGGAGCATCAAGTCAGAGGTAAAAAAAACTGCCTATTGGAGAACCCTGCTTTAAGGAAACAAAGAGGTTTTGAAGGAGAAGGAGGGAGAACCACTAGGGCACGAACGAAAGGAGAAGGAGAGGAGTCTTTCACCACTAGAGAGGGATCCGAAGCTCGGAACAAGGTGAAGAAGACGGAGGCTGAATTGGAGTTTTCCAACAATTGAGATTCTCGATCTACATATAGTTCCTTTTTAATCCTTTTATCTTCTCTTCTCTTTGTATAATTTTCATCATGAATTTCAGAGACGTTATGATTTATTCTGATTTTGATATGAACTAATTTCTATTGCTAAGGCTACGATGTAGCCTCTCCATGACAATTCTGAATCTTATTACTATGTGATCAAAATTTTATCATTCTTTTTGAAGTATACATCATTGAGTTTAATGCTTTCAATTATCTGGCCAATAGTTGAATGATTTGTTGTGCGTGTTAACTCGAGAGATGATGCACGTAGTTTAGCTTCAAATGATGTATGCCATGAATTGAACGAAAGACAGGAATGTGCCAACGTGATTTGTACGGCTTTTATGTGAAATATTATTAATCTTAATGTGCTCAATTGCTTCTAAATTTGCAAAGACATATCGCGGGTTGTTGTATGTTGGGTAATTATAATTCTACTCGAGAAAGGGTCTTAGATAAATTAGAATATTTCGCCGTTAAAGAGGTTGATAATTGAGTGATTGCATGGTTAGGATTTTGGATTGGATTGGTTAGGTGAGTAAGTTGCCTTAGTGTTTTCTTCTTGGGTGAAATCTTCTTTAAGTTTATTGTTTTAAGTTTATTTTTGTTTCTTCAATTTCAAAATCCACCACTTCCCTTGATTTTCAAATAACTTAGAATTAGAACAATTTCAATAGTTAATAGGTGAGTAGTCCTCGTCCTTTCTTATTACTATATTACTTGTTACGATTTCTTGCACTTGCGAATTTTCACAAGTTTTTGGCGCCGTTGCCGGATACTATTTATTTTCTATTACTTTTGATACCAACTAGTTCTAGGTTCATTTGATTTTTCTTTATTTTAGTCTTATTGTTTTGCTTTTCTTTTCAGATTTCTCGAGTTGTGCATGAGGCGTACTCGAAGCTTGGATTTACTACATTTTGACCTTGAAATTGAACTTTGTGAGACATTATGTTGTTCCCTTGGTCACAGGGGGCTACTTCTAGCATTCAAAGGCCTGCCATTCAAGCCAATAACTTTGAGATAAAGCCAGCTATTCTTCAAATGATGACCTCAACGGTACAATTCAGTGGCATGCCACATGATGATCCAAATGCTCACATAGCAAATTTTTTGGAGTTATGTGATACTTTTAAACATAACGAAGTTTCTGATGATGCTGTGAGATTGAGACTCTTTCCATTCTCCCTCTGAGACAAGGCAAAAGCATGGTTACAATCACTTCGCCGTTAACCATAACTACATGGGATGATGATGCAGGGGGATCCGACCCAGATGATGCAGATCTGTCAGATTGCTCATTGATGGCGCTGAATTACCTGGAGCGGGAGGATTAGCGCAAAATTGGCAAGAAATCGTGATTTAGCCTAATTGGGGCAGCTTCCGTGCACGTGTCGGTATTTTGGCCATAACTTTGGCTACAGGTGTCCGATTCGTGCCCGTGACCCCAATTCGGAAATCTCTTTTCGGCGTGCACGTCATAGCCACCGAGCTACGCTCAATGCACATCGTTTCGAGCCCCAAATCCGCTGATTTCCTTTTCAAAACCCTATTTTTAGTTAATTTTTGCTATTTACGGTAATTTCCTTTTTGTCGATTAGGAACTAATTCTGAACCCGATTTGGGCCAGATTTTTGGCAATCGTTTGATTTCCTTTCTTATTTAATTTTGGTAAGATTTTTAGGGTTTTGCTATTTTTGGAAAATTTCCATTAATGGTCGAATTTCAGCTATTTTAACCCGGCTTGTGGGTTATTTCGATTCATTCATGTTTATTACAAATTTTATTGAATCCAGAGTATTTTCCGAATTCTTGGGTCGAAATTCTCTCTTTCCTTCTTGCAAAGTGCCTATTGTTTTAGCCTACAGGATAATCTCTGTTCTGGCCGGCGTCAAATGACTTAGCTAAAAAGTTTATAGCAAAGTTCTTTCCCCCAGCCAAAACAGTGAAGATGCGAAATGATATCACCACTTTTGTCCAATTTGATATAGAATCGCTTTATGAAGCTTGGGAGAGGTATAAAGACTTGCTAAGAAAGTGCCCACATCATGGACTGCGTACTTGGATTCAAGTGCAAACCTTTTACAATGGTTTGCAGCCTACAACACATACAATGATTGATGCAGCAGTTGGAGGGACTTTGATGAAGAAATCACCAGAAGAACGATATGTGTTGGTGGAGGAGATGGCAACCAAAAATTACCAATGGCCAGCAGATCGAGTGACAACAAAAAGAATCCAGGGAGTTCACGAAATTGATTCATTGTCTGCTTTAGCTGCTCAAGTTGCAACCTTATCAAGGAAATTAGACAATATCAATGTGAATGTCATTCACTCTACTAATACATGTTGTGAATTTTGTGCAGGGAATCATATGGGGATAGATTGTCAAGTGGGAAATCCATTTGCCAAAAATAGTTCGGAACAAGCAAACTTTGTGTCGAATTACCAACGACAGAATAATCCGTATTCCAACACTTACAATCCAGGATGGCGAAACCACCCAAATCTCTCATGGATCAACTCCCAAAATGTTTCCAAGCCTCCACCGGGTTTTCACAATCTACAAGAGAAGAAGCCGAATATGGAGGAGGTAATGACACAATTTATGGCCAAAGTGGATGCTAGATTTCAAGAGCATGACATTGCTCAAAAGAATCAAGAGAATACCATGAGAAGCATTGAAAGGACAGTTGGTTAATTGGCAAAATTTCTGTCAGAGAGGCCTCAAGGATCACTTCCAAGCACCACATAAAACAACCCGAAGGAGCAAGTGCAAGCCATTACTTTAAGAAGTGGAAGGGAGCTTAATCAACCGGAGAAAGAGCAAGATTACGAAAAGGAGCAAATTGTCAGAGCAGCGGCACCCACATCTAAGGCTGAGGCACCCATCCCTGTTCCGAGCCAAACAATGACAAACTCGGGAAATCATCCCGTTTCTTCTTCCCATACTTCTCCTTATGTTACTCCTATACCTTTTCCTCAAAGACTTCAGAAAAATAAGCTAGATAAACAATTTTCTAAGTTCCTTGATGTTTTCAGAAAGTTACAGATTAACATTCCTTTTGCAGATGTTTTGGAACAAATGCCTAGCTATGTGAAGTTCATGAAGGAGATTCTATCAAACAAGAGGAAATTAGAAGAGTATGAGACCATGATGTTGACTGAGGAGTGCACTGCCATTTTGCAAAATAAGTTGCCATCAAAGCTTAAAGATCCAGGGAGTTTTACTATTCCTCGCACCATTGGAAACTCTTATTTGGATAAAGCCTTGTGTGATTTAGGTGCTAGCATAAATCTAATGCCCTTTTTTATTTTCAAGAAGTTGGGATTAGGAGAGATCAAGGTCACTACCATTTCTCTTCAATTGGCAGACCGATCCATTAAACTACCAAGAGGCATAGTAGAGGATGTTCTTGTTAAAGTTGATAAGTTTATTTTCCCTGTCGATTTTATTGTTTTAGATATGGAGGAGGAAGATCGAGAAATCCCACTTTTGCTTGGTCGACCATTCTTAGCCATGGGAAGAACTATCATAGATGTGCAACAAGGGAAACTTATCCTACGGGTGCAGGATGAGCAAGTTACATTTAATGTGTTTAAAGCAATGAAATATCCATCAACAACCGATACATGCTTCAACATAGATGTGATTGATGAATTTGTGGTTGATATTTTTGAAGAGAGTTATCCTAAGGAACCACTTGAGACATGTCTTGCTCAATCTGGCACTACCAATTCTGAGAATTCCAAGATAAACAATTGTGCATACTACTTGGAAGCATCTCTGCCTTATTTGCCTAAAGGGAAGCCGGAAAACATAACATTGGGCATCAGTACTACTCCACAAAAGCCATCCATTATTGAGGCCCCTTCTTTAGAACTCAAATTTCTTCCTTATCATCTTAAATATGCTTACTTACATGAATCTTCTTTACTAGTAATAATTTCTTCATCTTTGACAGATCTTGAAAAAGAGAAGTTACTTCGAGTTTTGCGAGCTCACAAGCAAGCTTTCGGATGGACTATAGCTGACATTAAGGGAATAAGTCCTTCAATTTGCATGCACAAAATTTTAATGGAAGAGGATTATAAGCCTGTGGTGCAGCCACAAAGGAGACTCAATCCGAACTTGCAGGAAGTTGTAAAAAAATAGGTTCTAAAATTGTTGGATGCCGGCATTATTTACCCTATTTCTGATAGCTCATGGGTAAATCTGGTGCAAGTAGTGCCCAAGAAGGGAGGAGTGATGGTGGTAGATAATGAAAATAATGAATTCATCCCAACAAGAATGGTCACGGGTTGGAGAGTGTGCATAGACTACCGCAAGCTCAATGATGCCACACGCAAAGATCATTTTCCACTCCCTTTCATTGATCAAATGTTGGAATGACTAGCAGGTCATGCCTACTATTTTTTTCTAGATGGATACTCGGGGTACAATCAAATCCATGTTTCACCAGAATATCAAGACAAGACCACTTTCACTTGCCCATATGGAACATTTGCCTACTGGAGGATGCCCTTTGGTTTGTGCAATGCTCCAGCCACATTTCAACGATGCATGATGGCCATTTTTTCGGATATGGTGGAAAAGCTTATAGAAATTTTTATGAATTACTTCTCGGTCTTTGGTTCTTCGTTTGATAATTGTTTAAATAATCTATCTTTAGTTCGACAAAGATGTGAAGAAACTAACCTTGTACTTAATTGGGAAAATTGTCATTTTATGGTGCAGGAAAGAATTGTACTTGGGCATAAAGTTTCTTCCAAGGACATCGAGGTAGATCGAGCCAAAGTAGAAGTCATCGAAAAATTACCTCCACCTAGCACGGTCAAGGGCGTGAGAAGTTTCTTGGGACATGCGGGGTTTTATCATCGTTTTATCCAAGATTTTTCTAAAATTACTAAACCCCTTTGTTCTCTTTTGGTTACAGATACTCCATTTAACTTTTCCAATGATTGTTTGCATGCATTTGAGCTTTTAAAGAAAAAGTTAATTTCAGCCCCGGTAATATGTGCACCGGATTGGGCACTTCCATTTGAATTGATGTGTGATGCAAGTGATTATGCAATAGGAGCTGTGCTTGGACAAAGGAAGAACAAGATTCTCCATGTTATCTACTATGCAAGTCGTACCTTGACAGATGCCCAATTAAATTATGCCACTACAGAAAAAGAATTATTGGCGGTGGTCTTTGCTTTTGATAAATTTAGATCATATTTAATTGGGTCCAAAGTAATTGTGTACACTGACCATGCTGCTCTTAAATACTTGTTAGCTAAAAAGGAAGCTAAGCCAAGATTATTGAGGTGGATTTTACTCCTGCAAGAATTCAATTTGGAGATCAAAGACAAAACGGGAACCGAGAATCAAGTAGCCGATCATCTCTCTAGACTTGAGCACACAACTGAAGAGGCAACACCAATTTCTCCAATAAATGAGGTATTCCCGGATGAAAAACTCTTTGCTTTATCTCTAACACAAGTTCCTTAGTATGCAGATTATGTAAACTACTTGGTAAGCAATGTGATAAATCCGGATTTTACATACCAACAAAGGAAGAAATTCTTTTCGGAGGTCAAGCACTACTATTGGGACGAACCATTTCTCTACAAGCATTGTAGTGATCAAGTGATTAGGAGATGTGTACCTGAGGAAGAGATCGAGTCAATCCTAAGACATTGCCATTCATTAGAGGTTGGCGGGCACCATGGAGTGAACAGAACAGTAGCTAAAGTGCTACAATCAGGTTTTTATTGGCCCAGCATTTTTAAAGATAGTTACACCTTTGTTTCATCTTGTGATAAATGTCAAAGGAGTGGTAATATTTCCTAGAAAAATGAAATGTCATTAAATAATATACTTGTTGAGCTATTTGATATTTGGGGAATAGATTTCTTGGTGCCTTTTCCCCCTTCTTTCTCTAATCAATACATTTTAGTGGCTGTTGATTATGTCTCCAAATGGGTAGAGGCTATGGCCCTCCCTACAAATGATTCTAAAGTTGTGTTGAAATTTTTGAGGAAGTAGATATTCACTCGATTTGGAACTCCAAGAGCAATAATTAGTGATGGGGGAAAACATTTTTGCAATCTGAAATTTGAGGCACTCTTGAGCAAATATGGTGTTACCCACAAGATTGCCACACCATACCACCCTCAAACTAGTGGACATGCAGAAATTTCCCACAGAGAGCTGAAACAAATATTGGAGAAAACCGTGAGCACTTCAAGGAAAAACTGGTCTAAACAATTAGACGATGCACTATGGGCATACCGGACAACCTTCAAAACTCCGATTGTTATGTCCCCTTATCGTCTAGTTTTTGGGAAAGCATGTCACTTACCGGTGGAGTTAGAACACAGAGCATATTGGGCTGTCAAGACTCTTAATTTTGACATGGAGGCAGCCAATGAGAAGAGGATATTACAACTCAATGAGATGGATGAGTTTCAGAATGAGGCCTATGAGAATGCTCGCATATACAAGGAAAGAGCCAAGAGATGGCATGATAGAAATATCCTCAAGAGAAATTTTGAAGTTGGTCAAAGAGTTCTACTTTATAATTTCAGACTTCGCCTCTTCCCCAGAAAATTAAGATCCCGATGTTCCGGACCATTCACGGTAACAAGAATTTTCCCGTATGGTGCTATTGAGGTGTCTAACGACTCAAAAGGCACATTCACAGTTAATGGTCAACGTCTAAAGCCCTATTTTGAAGGAGATTTCAACAAGAAGAAAGTCTCCATTGATTTGCTCAATCGGTGATTTAAAGAAGGAGAAGTACAGCTAATGACTATAAACAAGCGCTTCTTGGGAGGCAACCCAATTTTTTTTCTTCTTTTCTTTTATTTTAGTTGTTTTATTTTCTCTTTTATTTTAGTTTTTTTTAATAATGATGGTTGTGACCCCATTTCTTTTCATTGTTTTGTGTAGGTTCGAAAAAAAAATCAAGCAAGGAAGCTAGTTCATGTGCATTTCAATCAGCAATTCATTGTGTTCCGCCTTGCTAAAAGGGGAGTATTAGTCTTCTAATTTTCTTTACTTTCACATTGAGGACAATGTCAAAATTATGTTTAGGGGTATTCGGGGGATAGTTGATCATTTTAGAGGCTGGTACACATTCTTGAAAGTTAATTGGTGATCATATCCATGTTTTCCCCGTCAGATTTTAAGGTGAGAGGTTAGGAGAAAGAAACCTGCATTTGCACTTGTGTGATACATAGGATCAACATTACACTTTTGGGTTCTGTATCGTGTTAAGCATTGCATTTTTGATTTAGGATATACGATATCTCATAAAGCAAGATTAAGCATACTTCTTTTCTTTAGGACTATTGAAATACACATTTTCATGCAAAGTTGTGTGAGTTCTGTGACTATGCATAAAAGATGAGTGTGATGCTTTTCTTGTGATTATCCCCTTTGATCTAGTCCTAAACAAGTTTTAAGCAAATAAAGTGAAGATTATTAGACAGTTGAATTTATAATTGTGGACAAAATTTTATCTACTCCAATGTTTTGAGTTGCTTAGTAACTAGGGGTGTTCATTACCAATGTTTACTTTTACGTCAAACAATAGCTTGAAATATGAGTATGCAAAACACTTTAAGTTTGTGACTTGCTGAGTAACCGAGTGCATCCATCACAAATGCTTGTATTCACGTAAAAAGGCGAGTGACAACTTAAAGATCATAAGAAAAAAAAAAGAAAAAAAAGAAAAAAAAGAGAAAAAAAAAGAAGAGAAGAAAGAAAGAAAGAAGAAAAAGAAGAAGAATGGTGTATATACTTCTTTGTAGTTTGCTACTTGTTTGTAGTAGTGAAAATGAGTGATTTCAAGTTGAGTTATTACATGATTCAATTGTGTTGGTTGCAAGAAGAATATGAATGAGTTTGGAATTTTGTATGGACATTTGATCTAGGGAATGTGAGTATGCTAGTTTTCCTTTATTTGATATTGTCTATGCACTAAGATGAAGATTTTATGTTCACATGGTAGGTCTTTTGGGTGTGATGAGTTGAGCCTAACCATGGTTATTGTCCTTATTTTATAGTCTTTGTATTACTTGAGGACAAACAAAAATTCAAGTTTGATGTGGCAATTTATTTCACATATTTGGTCATAATAATTGTGTTGATTTAGAGCATTCTGGTTGTTTTCTTTGCTTATTTATCTAGAATTTGAGTTGTTTTACATTTACTGAATTATTATAAATTCTTGATATTTTGCAGTTTACATGTGTTTGATTAGGTGAAATTTTGCAAAACCGTAGTTTCCAAACCAGAATACTGTTTGATCAATCAAGTGTAACAGGAGCTACAGACATCTGTTTATAGTTTTGTTTGACTCCATGGAAAGCTAAGACGAAAGCCTAAAATTTTTATGAAGAGGCTGAAACCTAGTTACGCCGTTGTGAAGTTAAAAATCCAGCT
This sequence comes from Myrica gale, assembly GCA_963930655.1. Classification (NCBI taxonomy): domain Eukaryota; kingdom Viridiplantae; phylum Streptophyta; class Magnoliopsida; order Fagales; family Myricaceae; genus Myrica; species Myrica gale. The sequence goes on along the minus strand of OZ005600.1, from coordinate 20,209,108 downwards.
TGAAGTTGGGGAACAAATCTGCCAAGAATTTCGGGATTCACCAAGTCAATGATAGGTTGGGGTCCAACTCACAATGGGAGGCCAACATGTGTTTTTATTTTAAATAAAACCTAAACCTCTATTAGGTTTTGGTGTGCCGCATGAAGCAAGAGGAGGAATAAATCAATTGAAGGATTCATTGGAATAAAGAAGGAAACCTTCCTTTCTCGGAATTCCTGAAACACCCTTCGGTATTTGGAGCACATCTTTTGATATAGAAAGAGAATAAGGTCAATCATGATGTCTACCAAAAGCCTACAACTTTCGTGTTTTGGGAGTTTCCAAAAGAGGAACATAAAGAGGTGAAAACGGAGCACCAAGTCAGAGGTAAAAAAAACTGCCTATTGGAGAACCCTGCTTTAAGGAAACAAAGAGGTTTTGAAGGAGGAGGGAGAACCACTAGGGCACGAACGAAAGGAGAAGGAGAGGAGTCTTTCACCACTAGAGAGGGATCCGAAGCTCGGAACAAGGTGAAGAAGACGGAGGCTGAATTGGAGTTTTCCAACAATTGAGATTCTCGATCTACATATAGTTCCTTTTTAATCCTTTTATCTTCTCTTCTCTTTGTATAATTTTCATCATGAATTTCAGAGACGTTATGATTTATTCTGATTTTGATATGAACTAATTTCTATTGCTAAGGCTACGATGTAGCCTCTCCATGACAATTCTGAATCTTATTACTATGTGATCAAAATTTTATCATTCTTTTTGAAGTATACATCATTGAGTTTAATGCTTTCAATTATCTGGCCAATAGTTGAATGATTTGTTGTGCGTGTTAACTCGAGAGATGATGCACGTAGTTTAGCTTCAAATGATGTATGCCATGAATTGAACGAAGGACAGAAATTGCCAACGTGATTTGTGTGGCTTTTATGTGAAATATTATTAATCTTAATGTGCTCAATTGCTTCTAAATTCGCATAGACATATCTCGGGTTGTTGTATGTTGGGTAATTCTAATTCTACTCGAGAAAGGGTCTTAGATAAATTAGAATATTTCGCCGTTAAAAAGGTTGATAATTGAGTGATTGCAAGGTTAGGATTTTGGAATGGAATGGTTTAGGTGAGTCGGATGCCTTAGTGTTTTCTTCTTGGGTGAAATCTTCTTTAAGTTTATTCTTTTAAGTTTATTTTTGTTTTTTCAATTTCAAAATCCACCACTTTCCTTGATTTTCAAATAACTTAGAATTAGAACAATTTCAATAGTTAATAGGTGAGTAGTCCTCGTGGGTTCGACATCCTTTCTTATTACTGTATTACTTTTTACGATTTCGTGCACTTGCGAATTTTCTCATAATAAGGTAATCCCCCAAAATAGAATTGAAATATTTAGTATCATTATCAGGTCGCAAAATTTGAATAGGAGTCTGAAATTGTATTTGAATCCCGGTACGAAAATTGATAAACACAGAACAATCCTTAGTTTTTTCTTTCAACAGATAAACCCAACAAAGGCGAGTATGATCATCAATAAAAGTAACAAACCATTTTGTGAGTACAAGTGAGAGTGCGAGAGGGACCCCAAAGATCACTGTGGATCATGGTAAACGGCTGTGATGGTTTGTATTGGGATTTTGGGAATGAAGTATGTTTATGTTTCGCAAGTTCACAAATGTCACACTGAAAATTATAGAGTTTTTATTCGAAAAAATGGAAGGAAACAATTGTCTCAAATTTTGAGGGTTTGGATGACCCATTCTAAAATGCCATAACAAAATTTCACTATACCTAGAGACCGATGTAGAATCATAAATGGCAGTTGGATGTTGTTCACTCATAGTAGCCTCCTCAAAGTAGTAACGTTCCTCACACTCCTTAGCACTGCCAATCGTCTTCCCCGATAATAGATCCTGAAAAACACAATGAGAGGGAAGAAATTTAGCAGAGTAATTGGACATTTTTGTTAACTGGCTAACATACCACAAATTACAAGATAATTTTGGAGCATGAAGGACAAAGTCCAGTGTGATAGATTCAGAGAGTCGAATACTCCATTTTCCTGCAATAGACGAAAGAGAGCCATATGCAATTTTAACTTTAAGATTTCCAGCACAAGGTGAGTTAGAAAAAAAAAAGATAATGCTAGATATTTATCATGGCGGATGTCTGGACGTTGTTAATTCGTCCAGACAGTTCTAAATTATAATATTAAAGGGGAAATACATTTTTCACCCACGAACTACCACAGGTTTTACACTTTGCACCATAAACTACCAGTTTTGACACATTGCACCTTCTAACTACCAATCTTAGACACTTTGGACCCTTTGTCAAATTTTTAGACTAAAATGACGATAATGTCGTTGACCCACTTTGCATATATTTAAGATATTGTTGTCAATTCATTAATTTATCGAGGGTTTTATTTTCAGATGGAGGGTTCAAAATGTTAAACATTAGTAGTTGGAGGGTGTACTGTGTCAAAGTGGGTAGTTTAGGGTGTAAAGTGTCTAACATTGGTAGTTGGAGGATGCAATGTGTCAAAATTGGTAGTTTAGGGTGCAATGTGTCATAGACTTGGTAGTTTTATGGATGAAAATTATATTTATCCCAATATTAAATCTGCGAATTTAAATATGCATTTAAAATTAGATTAGACATCAATATGAAGACGATGATCCAACTTGCCACACTGAACGACATAAACTACGCACATAACCTGCTTTTGTCCCTAAGACCTCTGTGAAGATCTCCACTTCTGTGAATGACCTTCCTTCAGACTCGCGCTGTAATTGTAGTGCCCCCACATTTTCTTACATGTGAAGTAGAAGATTGTGAAAATTAATACATTTTTAAATAAAAAAATTAATAATGCATAATAAAATTTTATATAACTTATAAAATATTCCCGTGTAGTATTGGATGTCCACTCGCCGTCCTTTTTAGTATGTGTTTTCTTGTACATCAATGCATGATTAATCTGATAAGTTTTAAAATTTTTTGCACACCAAAAAATGACATATACATTAAAATTCATTAAGGACATAATGTCGTAACAACATAAATACACTTAAAATATTTAAGTTGATTACCATCAGAAGTAGAGCGCGTTGGAAAGACAGAGCGCCCGAAGTATGAGCAACCGTCAGCTTAGCCTTATTTTGGCGATTGATTTCACTCCTCTAAAATATAAATATATATATATATATATATATATATATTGAGTTAGTCAAAAAAATGAAGTATAGAAGTAAATAAAAATGTTAGAATAAATATTTTTATATGAAATTCTTCAATATTAAATAATTCACAGATGAGAGCCCATTCTTTTTTTTTTATGTTCGGGTACGGATGCTCTAACATTTCTTCTTTGGAGGGGAACAAAGCGTAGTACTGGTGCATTATGTTCCTATGCATCCCAAACACTGTGTTCATTGTAGACATCACAGTGTTGTAATCCTCTGGCCGATCATAATCCAGGTTAAAGTCATCCTGAAATGAACCATGTTAGTATAATTAAACAATAATTAATAAAAAGAAATCTAATTTTAACTAAGTTACACTTACCAATACTTTGTTCATGACGTAAGACTTAACCTCATCGGAGACTTTGGACTAGTTGACCACATCGAACAGGATATGTGATTGCACGAGCGAACCCATATAAGAAGGCATTGAAGATGCCTTGTCATCACCTTTCGTACGACCATCGAGAATATGAATGCCTAGCTTTCCTGCAATATGAGCCTTCTCTAATGCAATCTTGCGCATCCTATCCCGTACATGTTTAATCCCAGAGGTGGCTATACATAAAACAAAAACGTTATTAACGTGAAACATCAGCACCTAATTACATGTATTTAAAAAATTAACATTAAATTTTGTTTGAAATACTTGCAAGAACAACTACTTTGCGGGGTGCTACGCTGGTTGACCGATGCATGAGATGGTAAATCGTTGCCTGCTCCATTTGAAGGAGTCGTAGCTGCTCTAGTCCCGAGATGATCGCTAGCACCAACTGATCTAGCATTTGAATTACAACAAATATGTTTTCCTCCTGCTACCATGATGACGTCCTGTGACTGCACAAGCAAAACAAGTGAGAAACTCTATTATTTTCAGAGAAATAAAATATAAACGTGTGAAATAAACATAACATAAACAACAGAGATTCGTGAAATCACTTTAATAATCAGAGTCCGACTCTTCGGAGCTATCACTATCCTCTCTATCATCACACGACTCGTCATTACTGTCCGATATTGATGTAGCACGACGTCGTGTCTCACTGTCATAAGTGAAGTGCATAAAAGGATCGATGTCGTGCCTACTCAATGGAATAGTGTTAAAATTGTTGAAAGCTACAAAAATAGAAACTGACTCGTTCTCATGGTATGCTTCCGGGTTCGACGGTCTTGCCCTCTCTTCGTCGTCATCTTCTCCAACAACGAGCATATCATATGTATTTCTGCTTATTATTTTCTGAACTATCTTCCAGTGGCCGCCCAATTTCATTTCATCTAGATAAAATACTGACCACCTTGAGATACAAGCACGAACGGGTCGTCTTTATACCACTTTCGTGATGTGTTGATGTTAACAAACCGTCCACTTTTGTGAAGACCACAGTTTTGGGTGCTCAAGTCAAATAAGTCGCACTTGAATAAATGATCTAAATTCCCATGTAGGTACTTTAGTGCATAAATATATATAACTTGACCATTAAAATTAACGTCTTCCCCATCATGCACTCTCGGAACATCCACACCGCTATTATGTATACTACGAAATTGTTCACGTTGACTTGTGTGAAACATGAGTCCATTAACTATGCATCAAGAATAGAAAATTACTCTTTGATTTGATTCGAATGTCAGTGCGTATAAATCATCTCACACCTCGACCGAATATTCACTGCGCATCTTTTGTATCTAAAAATATTATAAATGTATGAGACATTAAAAAAATAAATTAAACAAAAAAATAGCTATAAGTTCTACATAGGTAATAATACCTTTTTTTAAAACCACGAAGAGAATTCTGTTTCGTGCATTCGATCAACATCTACTTGTGATTGTTGTCTGAGTTTGTGTAGATGCTCGCTGTGAACAAATATTCGTAAAACAAGTGCACTACAAAAACTTTGAAACACAACAATGAATGTGGGCCGAGTTCTGCACAATTGTTAAGTACATACCACTTTAATTTAGTGAACTACTTTCTATTCAAATTGTGGCCCTTGCTTGCTCCTAACGGACGAACATTTACAGCAAACACAAAAAATGGTCCACCTGTCCTCCTCGGTCATCAACTTCGGCATAATTCCTCTCTTTTCTATTAAATTGCATCTCAACCCCATCGAGGTACATAGAGCAAAATGTGAGACATTCATTCAACACGTAACTCATTGCTATGGACCCCTCGGCCCCGTGGCTTGTTCTTCACGAAATGTTTTATCTTCCCCATATACCTTTCCATTGGATACATCCACTGAAACTATATTGGCCCCGCAAGTAAAACTTCATGAGGCAAGTGGACTGCTAAATGGACCATGACAGTTAATAATGAAAGGGGAAATATGTGCTCCAACTTACAGAGGATATATCCGATATCTTTTTGCAACTGGTTTACAACCTCTACTTTTACAATTTTAGAACACAATTCCCTCAAGAAAAAGCTTAGTTCTATCAATGATGTACATACTTCTTGGTCCAATAAACCATGTATCATCGCCGGTAACAGTCGTTGCAGCATAATTTGACAATCATGGATTTTCATACCCAATATTTTGCATTCTTTCACATGCACGCTTCGGGATATATTAGATGTGTAGCCGTCAGGAAACTTCACGTCCTTCAACCACTGACAACACTTCCTTCTCTCATCTTTTGTCAGAATGAAAGATGCATGAGGCATGACCTCGTGTTGACCTTGAACTTGTAGATGCAACTCTTTCTTTATTCCCATTAATGTCATATCTCTCCGAGCACTGACATTATCCTTCATTTTCCCGTCAATGTTTAGCAAAGTCCCCAACATGTTATCACTTATATTCCTCTCTATGTGCATCACGTCCAAATTTTGTCGAAGTTTTAATTCTGACCAATACGACAACTCAAAGAAAATACTTTGTTTCGTCAAACTCAACTCATCGACAATCTGTATCCTCTTTTTCTGGTTCTTTCCAAAAGGCATAACGGGTACCAATGCAAGTTGCTCAAATATCTCTTGTCTAGTCAACTCTTTAGGCTCCGATCTAAACTCTTTATTCCGATCAAATATGTCCACATTGTGCCTCCACTGATGTGAAGCGGGCAAATATCGACGATATCCCAATAAGCAATGTTTACCTCCATTTTTTAGCCATGAAGATGTCGTGTTCGTATTACATGCTGGACAAGCTAACTTCCCTTTCGTACTCCATCCGGACAGATTACCGTAGGCCGGAAAGTCATTTATTGTCTAGAGCAATGCTGTGCATAAGTTAAATGTACCTTTTTCCACCTCATCATATGTTTGCACTCCATCCTCCCATAACTCCTTCAACTCCTCTATTAGGGCTGAAAATACACATCGATATCATTCCCCGGACTTCTATCCTCAAGAATAAGCAGTGAGAGCATAAAACTGGAATCTTTCATACACTTCCACGGAGGTAGGTTGTACGGAACTAAGACCACTGGTCATATACTGTATAACAAACTCATGTTCCTGAACGGATTGAATCCATCAAAAGCTAGACCCAAATGAACGTTACGAGCTTCTTGACTAAACCACTCATATTTCTTGTCTAGTTCCTTCCACACCACCGAGTCCGCATTTGACCATTCGCTTCTCTTGGTGCCACCGCAAATCAATAGCTGTCTGACATGAGATAAACAACCGTTGCAACCTCAGTTTTAATAGAAAATGTCGCAACACTTTCTGGGTCCCGAACCTTAGACTTAACATTTTCACTGTACTTCCACATCGACTACCCACACACCCGACACTCCTGTAACTCACTATTGTGCTTCCAAAACAAAACACAATCATTCCTACATGCATGTATGTTGTAATAACCAAATCATAAATTCTTCCTCAACTGCTTCGCCTCATAGAAAGATTCTAGTAACATCTCTACATCTGGTAATGCGTCTTTTATCAACCTCAACACGTCCTCAAATGCCTTTACGCTCAAGTTATTCTCCGACTTCACATGGAGTAATCTTACTCCAAAAGAAAAATTTGAATACTTGACACACCCAGGATACAATTTCACTTAACATCCTCCCATAACTTGGCATATGCTAAACATCCATCCCCAGACCCCGATTTGGGTGGCATTGGGCCGACAGTATGATATACTCCCGCATCAAAGTCTCTAACATGTCTCGGATGTCATCATCTATATTCCCCTCAGACTCCTTACTACTCAATTCTGGCTCCAGTTCATACACTGCTTGATCAAAATAGGTGATTCTTGGAATTGGTTATCCGTCCAATACTTAATCAGTATAACTCTTCTCAAACCCATTTATGAACAGATAATCCTCCATTTCTTGAATAGTTTGGAACAAAATATTTCTACATCTCCGACAGGAGCACCTTATTTGACCACGACTATTCACAGAATATCTAGCGATACTAAAAAATTCCAAGACACCTTCCTTATACTTCACATCGAACCTATCAAGTTCATGAATCCAACTCTTATCCATTTTTTGTGCCTTCAGTCATAGATATGCATAAAACAATCAAACAACAATCATGTATAGAGTAATTGTCACGCCCCAAACACTATCCTGTAGGAACAATGACAGCTGCGAGCAATCTCGAGAGAAAGCTCCAGCGAACTTAACCATACATAACAGCGGAAAAGAATCGAGAGAGAGACGGGCCAATAATTCATCATGACTTAACTGCATAATAGATCTCAAAAGAAGAGTAGTATCTTAATTACATAACACATAAGCTATACATTTCCTACGTGATAGATCACATCGATCGTTAGTCACAATCATCAAAATACATAAGAAATCCCCCTTCTCAAGACAGATAATCCTCCTGATTGCCTTCACCTGAAACATCTGGAATGATACATTTTTGAAAACTGTGAGTCAAAAAACCCTGTAAGGGAAAATGTGAACTTATAGACATGAGCTTAACTTAACATGAACATGATGAGTAATCATAAAGCTGGATGTGCATGCGTGCTTAATGGGTATGCACATGCTCTTGAACTTGAAAACATGTTCTTGTACTTAGAATGACACATGGTCCTTGAAAAGTATTCACTTTTTATCTTGTGGGCTACCTACGCTCCATTTATCCCTGAAGTCAGGGTTGTGCGTTCCCGTTGGAACTGTCCCCTATTTCCCTTGGAAACATTACATCTAGTCGAGCTAGCCCACCTCTCGCATTCGTCCTTCAGTGTGGCTAGGCACGACCCTTGGAGGTCCACACCTTCTCGCATTTGTCCTTCAGTGTGGTTGCACTTACCTCTAGGATCACTCATCCTTCTCGCATTCGTCCTTCGGCATGGGTGCCCTTCTTGATGGTACGGTACCGACCAAAGCCCCTTAACTTAACATAAAACTTTCAAATATTCATTTGCACAAAAATCTCTTTTAGAAATATGCAAATGCTCGTGTCATGTCATGCTTGCTTATGATGTCATGCTTGTTCATGAAAAGCAATGTTGTGTACCATTCGAGTTTTCATAAAAATGAAAGTTTCTACTTACTTCCACTACCTGGGTCTTCTTGAGTTTCGACGTGAAGTTTCACCTACAAGCGAGTCAAATACGTCACTTAGACGCTTAGGAAACTAATCACATAGACATTCAAAGAAATACTTATAAATATTTTGGTTTTCCAAAAGTACGTATCTTTGAAAATACGATTTCATTTACAAAAGATTTCTTTGACTAGCTTTCATAAAACAATTGAAGAAAAGCATTTAAATACATGCATCAAACATCTCCAATAAGGTTGCTGATTGGACTAATATAATCCCACTTATGATCACTTAAGTATACTGATTCTTCCCATCGACATCATTGATTTCAAAGCCTATTCATGAATTTCAGCAACAACATCAAATGTATGGATAGCAATGAACCCGTACTACCTCTAACCGATCAAAACTTTAACAATATTAACTTGGTTTCATTTTTAATCTATTAGGCCAACATCAAATGTCACCAATCCTACATGCAATATTAACTATCCATGACTTTAACTAACCATCACATTAAATTTCAACAATCTACCTCAAATCAGAAGCACTAATTCATCCAATAAGGAGTCCTACTTCGGCTGTCAAACAATCTATTCCCCCTCAGACCCATCTCCTATCTCCTCCCTATTTGTCTCCGTCTCCCACCCCAGAGCCGTCCCATTTCTTACTCCGCCTCGACCCTACTGGCTTAGGCCTCGTTAGTGATAGGGAGTCCTACTTCGGCTGCCGTTAGATCTCCAGTTGATAACTAACCGTTGGTGGCTGTGAGAGACAATGTATCTTTTTCATCTTCTGCTTTGCCCTCTAATCCGATGACCATGTCCTTGATTCGTTGGAGAGGTGGCTGTGGGTTACATGCAATGAGCCTGCATTTCAGTCTGAGCCTATGATACCATCAGAACCGAAGGTGTCTACACCTACCTTGAGGTGTCTCGTGCATGGACGGCTTGTCTAGAACATGAGTTGGACATGGCACAACTGATTGCTAGGGAGCAGCGTGCTGGATTGTCATCTAAAGCCTACAGGACTTCCAACGAAGAAGCGCTAGCCCACGTGTTTAAATTTAAACAATGGTTCGACCAGTTGTCGGGTCAAAACTTGACCAGTTCTCTTAGCCATGGCCCATTCGAGGTCTATTTTTTCTGTCTGGGTCCCGGGGAGTGATACCAGGAGCCTAATTGTCCTTTGGTGATGGGATCAGATGCCCTTTCACTAGGTGTCTCGCGTTCGACCCATTCATCTGTGGTCATTGAGGAACTGGTATCGGATGACATCAACCCTAAGTCTCATTGCAACTCTCCTGCACTCGTTATTTGCGAAGGAAAGAAACGTTCAGCTTTAGAGGCTTTTGCCTCTGATGCTAGTACGGTGGCCGCCCAGGCAGCGTCTTCCATTACTCAAAAGAAACAGCTCATAGCTTCGGAAGACCTATACGACTTTGTTCCTTTGATTTCCTGGTCCACTATTTTGCTGACGAAACCAAAGGGGCGTAGCATAAACAAAAGTATTCAACTACCACTACAAAAAAAGGACTTATAGGAGCGGTCGGAAACCACTGCTATAGGTCAAAAAACCGCTGCTATACGTTATAGCAGCGGTTTTTTAGCGACGGTTGAGACCGCCGCTATAGCTCCGTTGGCATAGCTCTATCGCGGCGGTTTGGGTGATCGCTGGTGAAGACCTCGGGTCTATAGCGGCGGTCACGTAGCAGCGGTCGAAACCGCCGCTATAAACTCGAGCGCAGTTGCACTATTTCAGCACTAAAGGTCTGTAGCGGCGGTCCGTGACCGCCGCTATAGACCTAATATGACTGCTGCTATAGGTCTATAGCGGCGGTCAAGTTCAACCTATAGCGGCGGTCCTCCGCTCCATGGACTAACCCTCACAAAAAATCTCATTTTAAACCGTAAAACGCTTTTCGTTGAATCGGGTCGAGATACTGTTCGGGTAAAAAAAAATGTTTCCCAATTTCAGATAAAAAATGACCCTCAATTCTTAAAGTTGAGTTTTTAGATTCAAAAATGTAAAGGAATGACATTTATCACCAAAAAAGAGCAGAGGAACTACCAGAATAGCATAAAACCAGTAGAATCATTTGCATGGAAATTAAGTTAGTATAAGGAAAATAGCCAAGTCCAAATAGCAACATGAAAACAATGTTCTCATGCCATATAATTTTCCCTAGACTAAATAATGAACCATTCTCCCTTTAAAGGGAAGAGAGAGTTAGACTAACCTTTGAAGCAAAGGTCCCCTGTGGCCAACCAAGAAGCCCTGCCACCATTTGCCCTGTTTGATTGCAATCATCATCAATAGCCTTCACAGGAAAACGTGAATGACAAAAAGTTACACTTCAACCCATTTCATCCAAATCCAACATCAATTCAGGACAAGAGAACTAAGAAGTACACATAAAAAATATCTAATACTTACAATCTAATCTTACTAATCAGAAACCTCATCCCCAATAAAACCATTTCCGCTTTGTTTTCAAACGTGCTCCTCCTGCATCCTCTGCAGCAGAATTATCTATAACCGCATGAGTCAGTGCCTGGTAATGGTGACAAAATAAAGCATGCCAACTCCTCTTAACGCACAAATTCAAAAATCAAATGAAGAACACAAAAGCCTATTAAAAAGAACCAGACCATGCAATATCTAGACCAAAATTAGTTGGTAATGGTGACAAATATTGGACAAAAAGATATCAAATTTCACCTGTTCGTACAGAAGTTCTATTTGTTGAGCTTGCTGCAGAACATGAGTGGACATAAGGTGATTCAGTGCTGACAATTCCACCATCTTAGTTTCAGTTCCATGAAACTTCAAGTACCTCTTTCCCCATTGTACCTTCAAGTACCTCTTTCCCCATTGTAACCCCAATCACGACAACAAGGAAGTCACCCTGTCCAAAACTTCTAGTCATTACACAACCTAAGTATCTCAAACAAATATGTGTAAGAAAATTTCACTTGAGACTGAAAAGGAAGTCACCCTGTCCACGAAGTTGAGATATTGTAGCAGAAGCACAAAGGACCAGAAGCTATGTCACACTATCAAACTGCCATTCAAACACGGTGACAAACCAAACTAAATCAATGTCAATATAAATCAATGCAACACAATAGAAGACAAATACCCAACTGTATAACATTTCTTTGTTAGATATGCAACAACACATAAGGAAAGTACAACACAGTGAATGAGCCTTTGAGAAGGACCTGAATAGGAAAACTATGGTCATCTGAAACCTAAAAGTTTAGGTAATGAACCACGTCAAAGATGAATCAACCTATGATACAAGCAGAGAACAAAGAACAACTCCAACATCAAAGTTCTTTAAATTTTTATTGATGTTCCTTAGCTTTAAACAAGCAGAGAAGTTGCATCATAGAGTAACCCGAATGCATTTGGAAGTCTAAACTGATTTAAAAAACATAAGAGCATGGTGTAATCTACAAAGACACTTGATACGCAAAACAGATTTAACAAGCAAACTCATCAACCCATTCTCCGGATGCTAAACTGCAAAGAGTGATACTACTTCTTTCACAAAATTATTTCACCAAAGACGTATTGAATTCAAGGATAAATTCGAGCTGTAATGTAACATCGAATTCAAATAAGAGGGCACAGATACCCAACAAGTCCCTCAATGAAAAGTTATTACAAGACTCTCTTCGCAATGTAATAATATGCAATCTGCATCTACCACCTAAATGATAATCAACAGATAAGAAAGTTTAAAATTTGAGCTTATTAAAACCATTCAATTATCAATCCAGCAATTATCAACACCGGTGGCCTCCAAGGCGTAAAGCATGTGCTCAACGGTTCGAATTCTGAACCCATTCTTGCAGAGCGTCGTACAGATTGGTGATTATTCGGTGAAATCGATGGACACAAGAATTGATTTGGACCGGAAGTCGAAATACCTTCCTCGGCCCGCAAGCTCCGGCCATAGCTTCACCATGGAAATCTCACCACAATGAAGAGTTGTCCCGGCCCGCTCTATGCATCCTGCGAGGGTTTGCTGAAGACTAGAAATTATTATTAAAAAAAGTTAATTCGAGGACTAGAGATTACCTGGCATTAAGCAAGTCGCCTTTGACAAGTCGAGTCCCCCTTTCCAGCCACACTAATTTAGAAAAGTTTTCCAACAGTTGCGTTTTTGGGAAGAAAGGAGGGGGAAGGATCCGAGGCGTGGAGCAGAGATGAGGGGTCCAGAGCCAAGGTGTGGTCGATGATCCCTCGCTTCCGCTCAAGTCGACATTTCCTCCTCCTCCTCCTCCTCCTCCTCCTCCTTCTTCTTCTTCTTCTTCTTCTTCTTCTTCTTCTTCTTCTTCTTCTTCTTCTTCTTCTTCTTCTTCTTCTCCTCCTTCTTCTTCTTCTCCTCCTTCTTCTTCTTCTCCTCCTTCTTCTTCTTCTTCTCCTTCTCCTCCTCCTCCTCCTCCTCCTCCTCCTTCTCCTCCTCCTTCTTCTTCTTCTTCTTCTTCTTCTTCTTCTTCTTCTTCTTCTTCTTCTTCTTCTTCTTCTTCTTCTTCTTCTTCTTCTTCTTCTTCTTCTTCTTCTTTCTTCACGGATTGGCCATGGGAATCACTCGTAGAGAGTGCGAGAGAGAAAGGCTTGAGGGGAGGGAGGAAGGGATTTCACGAAATAGGGAGTGCGCGGGGTGGGCTAATTTAATTGTATAAGGCGCGCGATGGGTGTTTTTAAGAAATGGGGAGGGAGGTAGGGGAACGGCAGCGTTTCCCTCCAAAGTTTTTTTTTATTAGTAGTTTTTTTAATAATAATTTTATATTTTGTAGTTATATATTGTTAGTAAATTAAAAGCAGTTGTAAATTATAATAATATTTGAAAATCTTTATACATAGTATATTATTTAATATTTTTTATAACTACGTAATAATTTTAATTAAAACAAGTTTATAGTACTAATATATAATATTTATAATTTTAAAAGATAAACTATCATAACAACTATGACCAGATATTAAGTTATGTACTTTAATTGTATAAGCAATTAATCTCACAATCATTTTTACTTTTTTTTTTCTCTCCCACGTTTCTAAATCGTGTATGTCCCAAAAAAAAAAACCACAAGCCGGGCTAAAATAGCTAAAATCTCATCACTAATAGGATTTTACCAAAATTAAATAGACTGCCAAAATATGACCCAAATCGGGTTCAAAAATAATTCCTAAAAGGTAAGGGAAAGAAAATTATAACTAAAAATAAGTTTTTGAGAGGGAAAACAGCGGATTTAGTGCTCGAAATGAGGTGCACCGAAGCATAGCTGGGTGACCACGACGTGCGTGCCAAAAAGAGCTTTCCGAATTGGGGTCATGGGCGTGAATCAGGTACTCCTAGCCAAAGTTATGACAAAAAAAAATTTGATATTCATTAAAAAAAATAATTCTATATAACAACTTCAATATTCATAACACTATCTCTAATTTCATATTCTTTTAAGTAGGTCTCGGTCTCTTAAAATTTTTTTAAAACACGTGACAAAATAAAATTATGTATAAAAAAGGAATAAATAGTCAATAAAATAATTATTACCTTAAATAACACATAAAATTTTATTTTTCTATTTTTTTCATTTTTTTTTCAATCATACCTATAGCGGCGGTCACTACAAAGACTGCCGCTATAGGTATACCTTTCGCAGCGGCGGTCACAAAGACCGCCGCTGTAGACCCGATTTCTATCGCGGCTGTCACTCGGACCGCCGCTATAGACACCGAAGATTTTCCCAATGACCGCCGCTACAGGTATCTCTTTAGTTGCATTTTTTTGCAAACCGCGGCCAAATGAGGGTCTATAGCGGTCATCGACCGCCGCTATAGACGATCGCCGCTATAGACCCTTTACAGCCGCGTTTTTTTTAAACCGTCGCGAAAAATACCCTTTAGCGGCGTTTTTAGTGGCCGCCGCTAAAACGACCGCCGCTATAGACCCTTTTTTTTGTAGTGTACATGGTCAGCGTAGCTCTCGTATGGTTATCTTTAACTCTAACTTGGCTGGGGTGGCAGACCTTACCTTGCCCCCCCACCCTCTCTATGAGAGCCATATTCTGGAACTGTCGGGGTATGGTCAGACCCACGGCGTAGCGAAGTTTATCGGGGTATGCTTGTGGGATCAGGGTGGGACGAAGGGGAGGGGAGAGGAAAAGGGGACGGAAGACGTGACGAAACCGAAAAGGAGGGTGGAGGGTCAAACAAAAAAGATAGGGAGAATGGAATAAGAATCGGGAGGGGCCCAAGGTAGAGAGAGAAACTCTAGATAGCTCTACTCAAGAGAGAGAATAGCGCTCACCTCAGGTTTACAGCTCAAATGTGTGATACATTCTAGATGGTTCTGCAGTTTGAGCGGTATTACCTTTGGGTCAGCATACATTTTAGTTTGAGCACGAGTATCATTCCAGTTGATTGTCGCTGAATGGAGAAACTTGCAAGACAGCCGCACCTAGAATTCCGCCATTCCTTTTTTAAAGGCACTGCTTGTTGTTTCTCTTTTCTCAACCCTTCTTTCCTACAAACAATTGTTCTAACTGTATAATATCCTTTTCTTTATTCTTGAATCCACTGGACCTCCGGATGCTAAATCCAATGCTAATTGTGTAACGATTGTACAAATCGTAAGCATGGTCTTTCAACTCTAAACTCTAAGGTCCAAATATTTACTGTTTTTCCTTTGTCTGCCCGAACCATTTCACCTACATAATCCAACGATAAAAATGAAACCAATTGAAATCTATCTGAATTCATTCATATAGAGGATAATCCAACCACACAAATGAAGCCAATGAAAATCTATATGAATTCGTTCATATAGTGGGCAAATAAATTGACAAACCTTTCGGGTTTGAGGTACTACTAGACCCTCGCCTATCGATATTTGGGTTAATGCTTGATAGCTCTGCCATTTATCAATTGGACATGCACATACACCTAACCTAGAAAAGTATACAAGTAGCTGTGTAAGATCAGAATTAAAGAGATTCCTTTGAGAGAACTATCTCCTAAAAGATAAAGCTACATAAACTAACAAAATATGATCGTATGAATCTCGTAGCATAAGAAAAATATTTAAAATCTATGAGGCCTAACGCCATTCATGGGGTGAGAAGGTATTGAGTGCCAGTAGAAAACAATATTTAATTGGACATGAACAATTAAATATTGGTCAAATGCGGGTAAATGTTAGACATTCAGTCTGAAGAGGGTAAATTCATACACATTAATTGATATTTTCTAAGCCACTGAGCTGATTCATGTCTGCAAATATTGTCACGAGTATCATCTTGAAATAATTCTGCATTAAGGTATAATTTTCGTAGAAAAAAAATAAGGATATACCTATATACTGAGTACTATTCTCAAATTGGATTTTTCTTTTTGCTGTTTACCTTTCCCACCATAGACCTAAAAAAAACCATAGAAGTTGAAACAAATGCCCGATGTAACTATTTGGCTCAATTGACTGGAGCCGTCTATTAATTTAAAAGAAAAAAAAACAAAAGATAAATAGCATGCAAACAAACCTAGACAAATGGGCAAAAGAACTGTAAAAGAAGCAAAAGAGTAATGCTATGTATTAAAATTTACATTGCTCAAGGAGATCTACGCGTTCCGTTCCAAGAAGTAAACCCATGGCGGTAACTGAGAAATATTATCAGAATTGGTATCAATGCCACAATGAACAACGAATTGCAGAAGGTCGCAGAAGATTACAGAAGAAGGTTGCAAAAGATGTGCAGGGAAAATGGAAGGGAAAAGAGTTGGGCTTGCAGAAGGTGTGCAGAAGATGTGCAGGGAAAAGGGTCAACTTGCAGAAAGTTGCACTGACGTTCCCTCTTGCGTGCGGAAGATAGGTAGGGAGAAAAAGAAAGAAAAACAACAAGTCGATTGTTTAGCCAAGCCGAGTTTTTCGACTTTATTTTCCCTCCCACCTCATTAAATGAGGCGTCCATTTCTTGACCATCAGATCTGAGATTTAAAATCTCAACCCTCTCTTTACACACTTCGCACCCATCAACTTAGAACCAAATCCAATCCCTTGCTCAGTAAGCTCACGAGGAGCGATTTTTTTTCTTGGGGGGACTATTTTCATCACTTTCATTTGCTACTGTTTGGTTGCTAGCTTAAATATTAAAGTGATATTTCTCTCATCGTTTGAGGCCCCAAACAGGGTTAATGCAGGGGAAGAATTATATTTAACATGTTTACACCAATTGGATGTGTGGTTTTCGTTCGAACACTTCAAAACGTTTTTTATTTGTTAGGAAAATTAGAAGTTTTATAGGTCTGATGAGTAGTCCAAAGGTTTTTAGAAGTTCGGCTCTACTGACTAGAGTTTTACTTTGTAATTCTTTCCATACAATGAAATCTGGAGGTTTGAAAAATGTTAGATCAACTTTTATTATTGTCTCTATTAGTTTCTTGTGCATGTTAATATTTTTACAGTGATGCAAATCCATTTGAGGCCCAACACCTTAAATTTAGATTTCTCATGCACAATGCAAAACTTCTAATTTTCTTAAAAAAAATTTAAAACGTTTGAAGACGTTGGAACAGAGACACTATGTTCGAACGATGAAAATTTACTGTTCGAACATGATTGTCATCCCTGGAAACATCATTCGAATGTACAGTTTTTTAGTCTTCGAATGATGTGGAAAACCCACGAAAGTCATCGATCCAAAAGCTCCCAATCAATTCCAAATACATATTTTTTTTCTCTTAAAACATGCATTCAACACACCTACACACATATGAAACTACCTATGAGCATTTAAACATCAATTTCGCCTACAAATACAAACACAACAAACAAAAATTTATATGTAAAAAACTAATAAAATCAAAATTAAATTGATAAAATTCACCTCCAAAAAACAAGCAAGCTCTATTTGAATATTTTCCTACAACAATTAAACGAAAAACATAAGAAACGGTGTGAAAAGAGAATTGGGTGAATTATATTGTTGTTTGAATGTTTAGGGGCGAAATGAGGCTCACGGACTCATCTGTGGCATTTGAATTCAAAGTGGTTGTTCAAATGCTCGTGATTATGTTAGAACGGTAAGCCAAAAAAGAGGTGGGAATAATTGCGAGATAAATTGACGTTCAAATGTGATTTTCACAGTTAGTTTTAAATTAACGTTCTAACGATTGTTCAAAACTCGTTCGAACATTACTTAGATTTTAAAATAGCGTCGTTTCTTACTTTTTATTGTTCGAATGATACATTTTATGTTCGAACGATGTTCTCCAAAACTTAAACTCAATGTAATTATTACTTAAATGATATCTAATTAAATTATATGCATAATTTTATTAATTATAGATGTATTATAGCATATGTGTAAAAGAAATTAATATATACTACGTGTATATATATATGTACTTAAATTTGTAAATATATATTATATATATACATATATCTAAGTACAAATAGATTTTAAATAAAATAAAATAACGATCGAGATATCTATAAGTACAAATATGTTTTAAATACAAATATGTATTAAGATGGCATCATAAATAAAAAATATTTCAAATTAAGTCATTTTTCTAGTTAATTTTTTTTTTAATAATTAGGACCACTGATCGATCAGTGAGTGACCGATCGATAGTTACAACACGGTGTCGTTTAGATCTATCCTACTGTTTGAACGTCTAAAAATGTTGATCGATCGTCCAAGACGCAGTCTAATTGCAAACCGATCGTTTTTTGATGTCTCAACCAATCGATCGTGAAGTAATTGCAAACGGTTAGATCGTTTAAATGCGTCATCATTTTCATTATACAATTTGATCGACTTTTCTGATCGTGAACTAATTGTGAACTAATTACAAATGGTTACTTTCTGATCGTCGTTTTCGTCGTCGTTTAAGTTGTACATATTGCATCATAGAAACATATTGTAAGATTTAATATGAGGCATGTATTAAGATGTGTTAAACTAGTGATATAATATTTAATTAGCACATGATTAAAAGTTATTAGTATGACGCATGTATTAAGATAACATTATAAGTAAAAAATTCATAATTAAGTCATTTGTATGGTTAAAAAACGTCTTTTTAATAATTACGACCCTCGATTGATCAGCGCGTGACAGATCAGTCGGTAAAAATGTCGATCGATGGCTTGCATCCATCGTTTTTTTAATGTTTATAAACAATCGATCGTCTTGATGAACCGATCGATAACCAAGGATAGCGACATTTTAAATAAAATTCTGATCGATCGCGTATTTTGTGACATCGATCGGTCCAAAAACATAGCAAAAGTTTTAAATTTGACATGGTGATCGATCGTTTGTTGTGACAATCGATCGGTGTTTATCGATCTTCAAGAGACAGAATGCTCTAAGTGTTGGCTTTTGTGCACAATCGAGATTTTCATGATTTCAATAAATGGATTAAGTTTATAAAATTGATATCTTCAAAGACAAAGTCATGTTTCATCAAAGAGTTAAAGAGTTGAAGAAATAATATCAAAAACATGGAAGGAGCTCAAAAATGAACATTCAAAGACCTTAGGGTGTATCCTTGTAACTCTTTGTTTCACTTTTGACAAGGATTATGAATCACACTTGCATATCTTTCAAAATGTGCATAAACCATTTTACATTTTGTTTGAAAGATTAAAATACTTATAAAGTTTCAAAACACCCCAATCAAACTTCATAACTTGTAATATACTTATAGGAAGTAAGTCTTTAAAAATGGGTGTTTAAAAGTGGTCAAAAATATTATTTTAAAAGAATTGGACTATGTGCTTAGGTTGAAGCGGTCGACCGGTTGGTTTTAAAATATAGCCTTTAAGCTTTTGACAATATGATCATTGCGGTAAGGGTAACTTGAAGCGTTCGACTGATTCATGTAGCGATCAACCGACTAGTTTTAACAGATGACTCCCAACGACTAGTTTTCATATGTGGTCTATAAATACTCATCCATAACATCTGAAATTCATACACAACGACCACATATCATTTAGATCACTTGAGAAATATTTCAAACCTTAATATTCCTTATTTCTTATATCATTCACACAAAACACACTTTCATATCCTTGTCTTTGTGTGAATCAAGAGATAGAGTCTTCCAATTTTATATCTAATCTTTGAGAGAGTTTTGTTCTTGTAATCTTCCTATCAAGAGAGATGTGTTCCTTTAGTGAGGTTGTTCACTAAAGAAGAAGCTTAGAGATGGTATATCTCAAGCTTGGGTCGATTGTGAGTGGTGTGCTTGAAAAATCACTTGGGTGAGTTTGAGTGTTGAGCATGAGAAAATACTTGTACGGTTCTCTAGCACCCGGAAGCTAGAGTGTATACTATTGGAAGAATAGTGGAAAACCTCAAGGCTCGGTGAAGGAGCTTGAGCGGTGGATGTAGGAAGGTTGGCCGAACCACCTAAAAATCAAGTGTTTGCTTCTCTTACATTTCTCTTTACTTTTGGCACATAGTTACTCTTATTGCATATTATTTACTTATGCTAAATTAGTAGTTCTTTGCAAACACGTCTTTGGGGGTCAATAGCGAAAAAGTTAGAAAACCAATTAACCCCCCTCTTGGGTTTCCTTAATCCTAGGACTCACACTAAGGTCGTGGGTGAAGTGCAAAAAACACACCCACGACAAGGAGATACTTCCCCTCAAACTTTAGTCCAAACACCGTCCTTTTGGTTGAGAGAGTGTTTAGAATCGCTTAAGAGTAAGCCCAAGCTCCAATTCATTATTTTTTAACCAGGTGAATATTGAAAATTTTTGGTAAAAGTGGTGGGGATTTAGTTCATTTTGTGTTAATTTCATGCAAGAGGTCATTTACTTGACCTACCCTAATATTTAGGAATAATTTGGTTGGTTATTTTGTGATTTATTTGATTTGGGTGTTTGTGGGTATTATAGATATGATTTGTGATGATTAGAGCTTATTAGGGTGTTTTTAATATGTACATTGAAATGAGTATAGCATTAGGATAATTTAGGAGTGCTTTGGGTTGTGGATTTGAGAATGTGGGGAGGTTGGCAATGTTTTTTTGCGATCTCGGTTAAATACGATCGATCACTATATTGGCTGATCGATCTTCTGTTATATGGATGATAGACCATCGATCTTCTTTACTTACCGATTGATCAGTGTTTAAGGCATATGTCGATTATTTATCAAGTGTAGCATTTATACTTTTTACATGTTTGATTATTGAAGTGCTTGAGTTCTGAAAACGATTCATTAAGTTTCAGAAAACTAGAGATGAATATAGGAGTTTTTATTATTATTGATGTGTAGTATTTAAGCTATTTACATGTTTGATTATTGAAGTACTTGAGTTTTGAAAGTGAATTATGAAGTTTATGAAGCATGAAGGATGATTATAGGAGTGTTTCTGACTTGTTTTGTTTGGGTTTATTTTTGGGACATAATTTGTGTAACCTTAGACCCGTTCAAGCGTTAGGACATGATAAATATTAAATTATCGCATAATAACCCTTGAATTGTCCAAAATATGGACATTTTGAGATTGTTTATTTGGGGTTGGACGAGTTCGGTTCTTGTATCTATCCAGTAATAGAGAAAGTTCGGTATCATCTACCTATTGTCTTCTGGGTATACTAATAGCATTGGTGTATGACATCATACTTCTATAGTTGATGACGTCTACCCCCAATGTTGGTGCGTGTACTTGGGGACTGGGGGAGATGCTGCCGAATTTTTTCCAGGTAGAGATGGACACAAGTCGAACTAGCGTTCCACTTCGAATGCACAATCTTGAATGGGAGAGGACCTATGAGTTGGGCACAAAGTTAACCTTCAAGGAATCAGTATTTATGAGTTACTTAATATCATGTTGGGCACAAAGTTTTCCAGGTTCAGTTCTTGTTTTCGATTAGTGGCGATAAGAGTTGGATTTACTAGAAAAATCGGTTTCGTGAAAAGTATGCGGAATGGGTTCTTGTGTTTGTCGGTATGGCTACTTGTTGTGTAGACTCTCGGGGTCATATCAGATGTCTGTGTCGGAAGTGCATAAATGTAGTGTTTCAAGTGTGAGATAAAATGGAGCATCTGATATACATTAATGGGTTTAATGTGAGCTACAAGTTATGGCTGTTTCACGGGGAGGGTCAACTTTCTAAAAATATGAGTCAAGAGTCTAGTGTGAGTTTACCACATAGTGATGAGGATTTAGAGGCAGATAGCTCTGATGAGATGGAGAAAATATTAACCAACGTTTGTGCAGGGTTAGTGGACGAGTTGAAACAACTATGGGAAGATGGAGTTGAGACATATGACGCTTCAGATGAGACGACATTTAAGATGCTTGCAGCTTTGATGTGGACTATAAATGATTTTCCAGCATATGCCAATTTATCTGGAAGGAGTACCAATGGGAAGTTGGCATGCCCAACGTGTAATTTAGACACTTACTATAAGTGGTGAAGCATGGGAGAATAATGTGTTATATGGGTCACAGGAGATACTTCACACTGGAGCATGCACGGAGATCAGATGTGGATAAGTTCGATGGTAAAGAAGAACATAAACTTCCATTTAGGGAGTGAACTGGTAAGGACATATTGGAACAATTGACAAATGTCGGGGAGACTATCTTTGGTAAAGCGTTAGCAAAGAATAAGGGAAAAAAGAAACAGTCGTCGGAACGTTTGAATCGGAAGAAGAAGAGCATGTGATGCATAAGTTGGATGTGATGCACATCGAAAAGAATATATGTGACAACGTGATTAGGACGGTGATGAATATCGAGTTCAAGATCAGGGATTCAGCAAGTGCACGTAGAAATTTAGCTAAAATGGAGGTTAAAAAAGTTTCAAGTTAGTTAGTGTAAGTAAAAAAATTTCAAGTTCTAGTGTAATAGATAGTCGCTAATTAACTTTATCGTTACAATAAACACATGGATGAACTTTGCTCGCAAGGATTTGGTGACATTTCTCGTATGCATGAGGAACAATTTTCGGATTGGTTCTTACGGAGAGTAAGTGTTATTGAGAAAGAATTCTTATTAATATCGTGTCTTTGTTTTTAATGACCTTCTAATGTATTGTTGTAGGTTCGAACATTACGTTCTCAAAATCCATGTACATCGGTCGATGAATTGTATTCATTGGCGTGTGGGCTTGATACGTGAGTGATGCGTTATTCTGCATGTGTTGTGAACGGATGTAGATATCATACAGTACATCGGGAAGAATGACGGAGAACTCAGAATAGTGGTATTGTAGTACCTGGATCACAAGAGGGAAATCCAATAGAATTTTAAGGGAGACTTGTAGACATTTATGTCATGCAATACTTGCGGGGAAATACAGTATAGTTATTTAAGTGTGATTGGTGGGACGTTGGGGATCACTGTGGAATTCCTATCGACAATAACTTTAAAAGCATAAACACTTCCCGATTGTGGTATTCAAAAGATCCATTTTTTTGGCAAATCAATTAATTCAAGTGTTTTATCTAGTTCATAATAAGGATGCACCTACTTGGTGAGTCGTGCAGAAGTTGTCTTGTAGAAATGCATATGACATTCCCAGTCTGGATCCGGATGGTGAAGTTGATGTAAACGTCAAATCGACAACAACCATCATGAATGAACCGTATCAGGAGGACGATGTCATTGCCTTGATTATAGACTTCCAACAGTTTAACCTTAATTCACTATGGAGGGATGACGTTGCGCCAAATATTATCCAAGCTTCTGATGCAATTGATCTTCGGAAGAAAATATGTATAGATAGTAATGATGTTTCGGAGGGGGATGAAGCGGACATTGAAGAAAATATCGAGGAAAGTGGGGATGAAGTTTTGTTTGAAAGTGATAGCAATTCTACTGAGAATGAGGCATCGGACGATAACGTGCAAGAATTAGATTCCGATTAATAACTTCTTTCAAGTATTTTTTTCTTTGTAATATTATTTTGTTGTAGTGCTTTTACTGTTAGTCTGTTTTACCATATTTTTATCGTTTGTTTTGTTATGTCACAACTTGTACGGTGAAATGAAGCGTGGACAGGAATTTCTGCTGTTACTTCTGGATAGTTGCATGGCACAATTATTGCACTCTCTGTTAGTCCGATCTCGAGTCCTACTCAGAGCACTCCATCTTTAAGATTGAATGCCTCCATGAGTCTAAGCGCGGAAGAGGTAGGACACATTGGGTCGGTTTGGAGAAGAGTCTTGGGTTCAAGTCCAGGAAATTATCGGTCCATATCTCGAAGGGAAAGTGTGGAAGAGAGTCTTCCACTGCTGCCACCGTTTCGACCAAGATTGGAATGTTGGTCCAAGGGCTGATTCTGATCTCAGTTAACAAGTGGGCTGATATTCTAGCAGAAGTGAAGGAGTACATTATGGATTGAGTGTTGATTTGATTAAACTCGTAAACATAGTATTCATGGTTAAGCATTTCGTTTATCATTGTAATATTGTATATATTGGTACTTATGCAGGACCACTTCGACCGTCACTACACCCCTCAAAAGGACGTGGGGACGGTGGTGGAGACTATGATAAAGGCACGTCAAACGCACATCAATCGGATACATGCGTATTTCAAGAAGTTCTCGAGTAGAGAGGCAGCGTTGCTGAAACTCCACCCCAATACCACGGAAGAACAGGGGAAGGAGTTATGCGATCTATTCACCAGCAAAGCATTTATGGTACGTGATTTACAAAAACTCGTTGCTTAAATATTATATTCTTTTTATATCTAATTACTTAAAATATCAAAGAAATGAAGCGAGCAAAATAAGATAAATAGTCAAAGTTGACTATGAACCAAGCCACCGGTTCACTCTCGTTACAGTGTACACGAGCTTGCATGGTATGCTAAGTACTAAATTATGATTTTTTATTGATATATTCATATTCTTTGAAATTTTTTGTCAATAAATTTATGCTATTTCCATATAGAAAAATCTCGACAGTGGGGAAATCAATCCAGCACAGCTATATATGAAGAATTATACAAAAAAAGATAGTGTTTGGACTTCGAAAGGAGGGAGAAAAATTTATGTAAATCATTTTCATTTTAATCTAGTTGAAAGATGTTTGTATAGTTTATCTACTTTAATTTTTCTGGTAATTATTGTCATTTTTCAGGAGCGGATAGATGCTTTCTAGCGCACGTGTGATTTAGAAGGGAAGACTTACACCGAAATTGAAGTATATTCTGAGATATTATGCAAGAAGTCAGGATATGTTCGGGGATTAGGACGCACAGTTAAACTTGCGCCTTCATCAACTTTAACTACACAGTCTTCTGATCTACAACACCAGCTAGTGAAGGCAAGGGACAAGATAGAAGAGATGAGAGCTGCTAGAGAAAAAAATTGGCAAGAATTTATGAAGAAGCAAGCTGAGATGGAAGCCACGTTGTGGGACCACCGTGAGGAGTAGCGGGTGGAGCAAGAGCGCTTTTGGTTGGAGAAGGAGGAGCGCATGCGAGTGGAGCAAGAGGAGCAAATACGATAGGAGCTGGAGCAGTGTAAGTCCACTGTAATGGAGAAGAAAATGTACGACATGTCAAAGTGACTATTCAGCCAGTTTGAGGGATCAGATGGGTAGATGTGATATGTTGTAATATTTATGCTTTGGGATTGCTACATTACGTACTATTACGATGTTATTTTCAGTTTAATTACGAACCATTATGTATTATTATTGATGTTTATGAATGTGAGTATTGTATTGTTATTTTAATTGTACGTGTTATATAATATTTTACATTATTTTAAAAAAAACTTATTCTGTTAATACCGTTTGATCTACAATTTTAGTGATTGAACGGTTATTGTGAACCTGATCGATCGCGAATATCGTCGTTCGATCGCCAATATTAAAAGGCCTAACAGGACTGACCGATAATCCCGTACAAGTGATCAACCGTTGAGCAAAAAGCGATCCATCGCTATTATAAGTGACCGATCGACACAGAAATAGCCAGTCGATCATCCAACTCAAAAGATCGATCGTTATGTGACTCCGATCGATCACTTCGAAAATAACCGTTTCATTGCTAACATAATCGTCCAATCGGCTCTTAATACAACGTTCGATCGTCTAACACAAGTGATCGATCGGTTAAATGTATTGATCGATCATCAATATGGAATTGATTGATCATCATTACTTATCGTTCGATCGTCCTCAAATGGGCAATTGTACCGATCGGTTAGATGATTGATCTTTCATTACTTATCGTTCGATCATCATTCCTGATCGATTGTTTCAAAACAAGGTCTGATATATCGTAGATCCAACCGATCAATCCCTTCGGTTTTATCGTTCTATCGATACCATTACCGATCAACCGTGTTTGACTTTACTCCGATCGATCATAATAATTCGATCCATCGGATATTGTACCGATCAATCATTGCATTTAGTGACGAAATTTTTCCATAAAAAAACTTTTTGTGTCAAAATCCGAATTTCGTCACGAAATACATTTGGTGACGCTCTTTTACTGACAAACCTCATGATGAAATTTGACTTTTAGTGACTAAAAATTTTGTCACTAAAAGTAAATGTTTTTTTGTAATGTGAAGAGTAATTTTTGCTTTGGTTTACCCCGCTTGCAAGAATTTGATGATTTGTGTTGTTTGTAATATAGAGGTTGTTTTACATGGCATTTGTCTACACTACAATTTTAACTACTAAAATTTTACCCCAAAATTTTACTTACACAAACACCATGTTAATGATTATATGAGTGTGCACTACTATTATATGGGCGTCCAACCCATCTTGTGGGCGCGCAAGTCTTTCAAGTAGGCAATTAGAAGTTGCCGCATGACACAACAAACAATAGAGAGAAAAAGAAAGGTGTCGCGCTCCCAAGAGAAAAAAGAGAACAATTGAGAAGAGAAATAAAAAGAGAGCTTTTTCAGGAGTTTTTCTTTCGATCTTCAGGGGTCGTTTTCGCACATGAGCAAATTTGGTTGTCTCTGAGAATGTTATTTGGTTACTTCATCAACGGAGAGTTGTGATATTCAAATTGGAGATCTCACTGCAGGGTGTGTTTTATCAGATTCCATGATTAGTAGTGAAATTGTATTTTTCTCATAGTGTTGATCTTGTTGAATTCTAATTTGCTAGAACTCAATTTTTGGGCATAAATTTCAGTGTTGCAATCTACATTTTATTATAGTGGCTTAAACTCGGAGTTGTCCATGGTTTTTCCCTTCACACTGGAGGGTTTTCCAAATAAATCTTGGTTTATTTCTTTTTCTGTTTGGCCTAACAACTACTTGAATACGTATTGGGTTATCTTTATACATATAAAAGATTTTCGTTTACAAAAATTTAAAACTTTGTCTTCTAGTCTAGCCCGACCACAAGAAGAATGTTTCTGGGTCGCTCTGCCTGAACCAATTTAGTATAACAAATGGTTTAATAATACAAACCAAAGTGAACGGGAACGCCTATGGCCGTGATCCACGATTCCCCTTGCAGGAAAGGCCCTACTGTATACTCGGTAGCCTCTTCCTTATTCATTACACTGTAGCCGTGCCATTTGACTCTGGCGTCAACATTGGCACCTGCTCCTGTGTTGTTGAACTCTGCGTAATACAGTGTCTCGAGTGCAAAGTCTCCATCCCATGGCATCCATCCATCTGGGTGAATAATGTCGGCGATTGTTGATTCCATGACAATGGTTCTCGAGTATTCCTTCCAGGGCCTTCCAAGGTAACTCCTGATCATTTTGGACTGCACAGATTCGAGCGTCTTGTCCGCCAGAATGCGACAGCTTTGTAGCACTATTCCCGTGGTTTCACGTTTGTCAATCCTCCCCTGGGCTGTGACTATATTTTGCTGGTTCTCCATAGGTTGCCTAACCAGAATCATGCAGTTTTGGATCACAACTGCTGCATCACCAAAAATGAAATCGATGGTGCCAGCAATGACACATCCTCGGTAGAACTGCCGGTGAGTCTGGACATACAGGGTGTCTTGGTACCCCTCAAACCGGCAGTTGAGGAAAGCTGAACGATCTGCTTGGACTCTGCAAGCCACTGCCTGATGCTTTTCTGGACCAGCAGTGTTCCTGAATCCCATGGACTTGGCGAAAAAGTTGTCTCCTAAAGCCGCTGCATATTAGAAATTAAAAAACAAGAACAAGTGAACAACAACTTTGGCTGAAATTCTTTGCACACTTGCTGCCCAGTTACATCTTTAGTACCGCGTTGCATATTTTTTACATGGAGTTACAAGAATAGTCGTAAGTTTCTAAGAATTTCTTTCAGAAGCTCATGTCATCCTAAGCACATGGGGCTCACTTTTCCCCAAGAACAATTTGTTCCCTTTATGTATAATTCTTTTGGAGTTCAATACAAACTATATTCTTTAATTATAATTTGTTCACAAAAATATACATATTTCTATGTATTCATACATCGTGTTTTTTTTCCCTAGTGGCCCCAAAAGCTAAATGCTAATTTGAATATAATCATACCAAAAGTTGCAGTTTGGAAAGTTCTAACTCCATCTACAAAATTTCTGCTGCCAGTGATGATGCTCTTTTGTGATCCATCACCGTACATAGTGACATTCTGCATCTTCTTTGTCACAGTCACATTCTCCTCATATATTCCTTCCTTGACGTAGATTACATATCTGCAATATCATGAGAGCCCAAAAAGAGGAGATTAAAGGTAATCAGATCTCAAGTCTTAAAATTTGTGCCAAATTAAGATCAATAATTTTGTTTTTTGGATGACTAGATCAGTATTCAGAGTTTCACCCTAACTAATGATCACCCGAGTTTGTGCAGTCTCCCGTCCTGCACAAACTGAATAATTACCTCGACAGATGCTAGATTTTCCGAAAAAATGAAAATTGGTGTTGCTTATAAAAAACCTTTTTTGATAATTAAGAATTGCCACTTGCATACCGTCCTTCAAATAATTGTGGCATATTAGCCAGTGCCTCAGTGATCGTCTCGTAGTCTCCGGTACCGTGTTTTGCCACAGTCACATTGGGTTGGGGGTTGTCATATTGTGCCTTGAACATACTTCGGTGATCGTGACTCATCCAGGTGGGAAATACGTCCTTTTCCAAGATAGGTGAGTTGGATTCGTTAGCCAGAAGGCGACGGCCAAATCCTGGTACCTGGATTGTGGAAAGCAATGATGAAACCTCCGAAACCATGGCTAGGGAATTGCTGGTGAGTTCCTTGAATTGCTGGAGGGCCTTTTCCGTGTTATCCTTCAATTTTCCTTCAGGAAAACCGTCAACGCATGTTTGTTGGTAAGACATGACTGCGCTCAGGCAATTGTTCAAGTCATCAGGGGTTCTCGATGACTTTTCCAAACCATGGTAGGCAACTTGCGAGGCGGACACCGCTAATTCTTCCTTAGCATCCTGCATGAGTTCCTTACAATCTTCAAATGCTGATTTCTCTGCTGGGGTGTTCAATTCAAACGCGATAATTTTGTTCATGGCGTTCTCAACCTCGTCGCCGGTGGCTGTGATAGCAATCTTGATCAGGTCCTTGGGTTGAGACAAACCGGGTTGGGCTCTTGCAGCCCTGGTAAGGGTATTCACACACATTTCCTTGTACCCCGCAGACCTACAAATCGATTTTATGACCATATCAGATATGAAACTGATCTCATTTACAGCTCGTCGAGGTTGTGCTAGTTTGTTGCTACCATGTCTCGAATAGGAAACGACCACAAAGACTCCCGCAGCAATTAGAACAACAACGGTAAAAGCCAAAACTGCGCCAGTGGTAATCCTCTTCCTTAGCTTACGCTGCCTCTCAGCTCTTGGGCGTTCTGCTATCCGATCAAAATCCTGAATTGCCATTTTGAAAATGTCCAAGGTCGAGGCAGACCTCCACTGTGGATTCTGGCCAAGGCAAAGACAGACAGAGAGGGGAAAAGCGACCTGGCAGGAGAGTTTTTCACGAAGTGACAAGAGAGCGGTCTGGCAGGAGAGTTTCAAGGGTATTTAAGGAGCTTGTGGGAGAAGATGGATGATAGAGTTCTGTTCCTTCCCTTCCAACCGCAAAATTCCCGCCGATCCTCTCCTCACCATCACCTTCAGCTTTGCCTACACTTGCGCTTGTCCTGGGGAAACCAAGCTATACCACCATACGATTTTCATAAAATTTTTGTTTCCACGTGATAAACAAGAAAACTATTCAAGCAGCTTATTAATTCTCATTAATGGAGTGAATTGAATCCACAGCAGACTTGTTCTGGACATTGTCTCAATGGGTTCGATCTAGCCCGTTAAAGTCTTCACGTAATTTAAATAAAATCAAGTTTTTATAGCATCCTATTAATAAACTACAATAGGGACTATACATGTGACATCAGGGACGTCCACGTTTATGTCTGAATTCACAAATTTTGCAGATCTCAACACCACATACATTGAAAATCGTCATGCCCAGTACAATCCATCCGTTTGCATGAACTGTCCGAACGTACTCTCCATACGTCATGCAAACGGTTCGTCCAAGCTGACGAAATGGATTTTGTCATGTACAATCCATGCCCACGTATGTACAACATGGTCCAAACGTCCATGCATCACATCAGGACAATTTCGTAAAGGCGTACGCACCGTATTTTCATTTAAGATGAAATACTTATTTGTCATCCTCAAAATACATTCGAATTATGACATATAACGTTCGGACTCTTGTTCAGTTGAACACATTATAACGTAGTGGTGTATCGTGTGCACATTTGCTTAATAAAGGATCGTTGTGCGTGCGCACATTATCAACGCCAAATAACCATTCGGACGACATTTGATACCGTTTGAACGGTTTTTTTGTATTTGAATTAATTTAATTAAAATTTTAAAAATTATATAAATAGAAAGATACTCAATACTCATAATATAATAAAATATCTACAAATATGCAATCGTTATTAAAAGTAAATAAAATACGTAACAGATAAGTACTGACAAAGTAATAAAAATATATAAATCTACCCAAATTTTCGTTTGAGTGTCAAACGAGATTGCAGCTATCAGATCTGCTCCACCAGCTGTTCACGCATCTGTTCCGCCATTAGTTGCATCCTACATTCTTGTTGTTCCACTAGGCTCCTTTGTTGCATGCTCCTCCACCATTTTTTGGTGCTCTTCGTCTTTTTTCAATTGCTGCTATGCCATCATCTACATCAGCTTTTTGTCTTTCTTCCGTTGCTGCTCCTCCATCATTTGCAGATGCTCTCGCATCGTCTGCTTCATATCTGACCGTTTGACGATAAGCGCTTCATATTTCAATTATCTAGCCCTCATCTCCTCAATCTGTAATCTCTCCTCCTTTAACCTTTGGGACAAATCAACGGACGATGCTGATGAAGATGATCCAACAGACTGTACTGAACGGCCTAAACCTCATACATAACCTGCTTTCATCCCCAACACCTCAGTGAATAGAAAGATATTCAATACTCATAATATAATAAATTATCTACAAATATGCAATCGTTATTAAAAGTAAATAAAATACGTAACAGATAAGTACTGACAAGGTAATAAAAATATATAAATCTACCCAAATTTTCGTTTGAGTGT
This sequence comes from Myrica gale, assembly GCA_963930655.1. Classification (NCBI taxonomy): domain Eukaryota; kingdom Viridiplantae; phylum Streptophyta; class Magnoliopsida; order Fagales; family Myricaceae; genus Myrica; species Myrica gale. Next base: position 20,177,828 of record OZ005600.1, on the reverse strand, counting down.
CAAACGAGATTGCAACTGTCAGATTTGCTCCACCAGCTGTTCCGTCATTAGTTACATCCTACATTCTTGTTGTTCCACTAGGTTCCTTTGTTGCATGCTCCTCCATCATTTTTCGGTGCTCTTCGTATTTTTTCCGTTGCTGCTCTGCCATCATCTACATCAGCTCTTTGTCTCTTCGGTGTATTACTTTCCCTCTAACTCGTGGTGCAACTATAACGCCTCCATTTTTTCCTACAAAATTAGAAAAGAAGATAAAAGCTAGAACATATGAAACATAAATGCACAAAATGCATCATTAAATCTAACGTTACAACATACAAAATTTTCCTGTGCATCTTCTGGATTTTCTGTACACCAAAAGAAATATTAAACGTGCATATTAAAATACCTAAGTCATTTATTTAAATAATAAATAATAAAAAATTTAAATTTGTTACTTACTAACAACGCTCTCGCGCATTGGAAAGACCTCGCTCTTGATGTGTGTACAATCTTCAGCTTCGCTCTATTCTCTTTGTTGATTGCACTCCACCTCTGCATTGTACATTTAAAGTTGTTACCACAATTAATAATAAAATAAACGTTCAGGACGGATAAAATGTTTAACCTGAAATTCCTCGCTCACGAATAAATCACAATCGCTAGTCCATTCTTCCATGTTCATATCGGGATACGGGTGCTCTAATGTCTCTTCTTTGGAATTGAACACCAAGTAATGCTGGAATATTCTATTTCTGTGCGTCTTGTACGCTGTGTTCATCGTAGACGTCACAGTGATGTGATTTTCGGCTCAGTCATATATAACAATTAGAAACGCAAAAATGTTTCCACAATTAAAATTTAATAAATTATACTTGCCAGCACTCGGTTCAACACATACGATTTTACCCCGTCGGGGACCTCCTTCCACTTATTAGTCTCAAATAGGACATGTTGTCGAACGAGCGTACCAATATGGCTCGAGAGCATTGAGGACATGTTCATCAGGGATATGGACAGTCAGCTTTCCTCCGATGCGAGCCTTGGCTAAGATAATCCCGCGCGTACTACCTCGAACATGTCTAATTCCGGACATCGCTACAAATGAAGAATAATAAATTTAAAATTCAGTGAAGCATAGAAATTTAAAAGTCATAATATTTAATTTTGATTGAGGGGGTAAGATACTTACACGGACAACTACTTTGGGTGCCTGCTGGACTAGCAGTGGTAGAGGACAATAATTCATTCATATCCCTAAGTGAAGGACCCGACACTGGCATGATGTCGTCCTCTAACCAAATAGTTCAATATTAGAGAAAAAACACAATGACATGTTACTCAAAATGAATATAAAATAGAAATGCAAAGTAAATAGAAACGCCATATAAAATCCGAACACTATATAATTCTTAACCGAGGGCTAATGCTACACATGAACATCACAGCAAAACACTTTCGGACACTCATAATTGTCCGAACATAAAATATAAACGTTCGGACCTATTTTGGAAAGTGTCCGGACTGATCAATTGAGTCTGGATGGTACATTAACCGTCTGGACTGCAATTGTCAAATAACATTGTTCTTCGAATAACAGATGACATTTTCAACACAAATTCATGCAAAAATAAACCCAAATGATAAATATTTCAATATAAACACATCACAACCAACTCCAAACTCAATTGCGATCATTTCAGACCCTCAAAATTCGAAAAACACATACTTTGATATCCTAAAATCCATGCTTTTCATCCTTAAATAAAAATAAATTTAAAATTTACTAACCTTGAATGCAATCGAATCCGAAAATCCCAATTGAGTTGCTTCTTTCACACTCTTTTCAATGAGTTCAGACGAAACTTTTAGAGTTAAGACGCCTACATGTAAAAGTTTTAAGAGGGAAAAAGTGCCGCCTAAATTTTCATATTGTCCGCCCGTCATGTTACAACTAACGACACCGTTTTAGCAACCACCAAACAACAGTGTCAGATCGTGAACAAACACGTCCGCACGAACCATAGAACATCCGAACTCTTGCTTAAATTTCACGGTGCCGTTTTGGAAACCCCCAAAAGACAGCGTCTCAACACTACAATCTAAAAACGCATCCGAACAGTGTAAAAATAACGTTCGGACTCTATTGTTGCGAACTATGACACCGTTCGACCTTGTTGTAATATGTTCGGACGGGTGTCCTCTAGTCCGAACGGTTTTTAAGCATAAACAATTAAATTTATTAGCAAGTTTTAAATAAGCAAATTTAGTTAATAATATAAATAATCTTAAATGCTTTAAGTTCTAATATCAATATTTTTTTGAATGAGTCTACCAAAATTAGAAACGTAACATTAATTAACTGTAATACCCCGAGCTTCTAAAACATCACATGCATTTGGTTTTATATATCGTGTTATGATTAGTAGTACGAGATACTTAATGACCAGGAGAGATTATTTAGAACTTGAGATGCTAAGTTTGAAATCTTGATTAGGACATGATTTAGTGAGATTTAGAGTTCCCATGCAACTAGGTTATTGTTCAGAATATTGAGGAGCTCGTATTTTTTTAAGCAGGTAGGACATTTTTTTCTCAAAAACCAAACCAAAATATTTTTATTCTTTTAATATGTTGGCAAATCACCCACGAGGTTATGGTTCAAATTTGGAGACTTTATTTTTCAGAAGCACGTATGACGTTTTATGGAAGCAATTAGGTTGATTTACGATTATCGGAAGATTAGCGAAACGATTAGCAAAACTTAGCCATTAAGCATGAGAAATTCGGCTACCCTAGAGAGTGACACCTATGAAGACTAGATAGCATGACAAATCAAATCTAGAAGCACAACAAATCGATGCAATAAGGATGACAAAAAAGGCTAGGGCCTAGGTAGCTTGAGGTGTCAGCCACCTGTGGACCTAGGCGGTGATTCACCAAAGCTATAGGGTGAATTCCGGCCATAGATGTATTGAGTACCTGCTTAGGGTGGTTGGGTGTTATCGCACGATCGAAGTAGCCTTTTGAGTCACCGGAGCTAGCCTAGACACGTGTCGCGTTGTGATGAATCAAGTTTGCCTATAAATAGGGAGGGTGGCCGACCATTTAAACTTACACCAATCAATCTGAAATTTTTTTAGTTTAAACTTGAGAGCAAGAGTGAAGTGAAGTAGAAGGAAGAAGGAGGAAGTCAATTAGAGAAGATTAGTGAAGATCAAACTCACTTAGAGGTAAAGTTTAGTTGGTTATCTTTGATTATTGTGAATCTCTTGTATTTCTTATTAAGGAAGAAGGAGGAAGCCAATTTGAGAAGATTAGTGAAGATCAAACTCGCTTAGAGGTAAATTTTAGTTGGTTATCTTTGATTATTGTGAATCTCTTGTATTTCTTATTCTAAACATCTCTTGATGTTATTAGCGTTGTTCATTCTTCCTATTGATCTTGATGTTCTTCGTGTTCTTGACGAAGAACAAGCTCGTCTTGTCGAAAAAGTATCATTGTAAAAAATCGATTCGTTTTCAAAGTGTTTTTCTACTTTGATCCGTTTCTTCTCAAAATTTCTTCCAAAAGTTGTTTTTCAAAGCTTGAACATATTTCTTTGAAAATATTCCTTCCGATTTCAATACTTTTCATGTCAAAATTAGTATTTTCTACGTGGTGATTAAGCTGATTTTTAACCGAGAAATCAAAGTGTTGTTTTTACCTTCATAACATTTTCCTTTGAAAAATGTTTTATAATGTTGTGATGATGGAAACGAGTGAAGGCGTTGCATATCATAAATGAGATGTATGGGCGTTGATATGTGACATGAACACTTAACTTGTACGTTGGAAAGGAATATTTGATGTTCAAGTGTGGTTAAAGTGTTGCATATCATGAATGATATGTATGGGGAGTTGACATGATACATGCATACTTAACACATAATGTGAAGACGTGACAAAACTATGCACAAGAGAATGTGTTCACTTGTTGTGACATTCTAGCCTCTCCGTCGTACGCGGAAAGATCCTCTTTGATGATACTGTATTCTACTCTAGGAGTGATGCCGAAAATACAGTTTGTGTTCTACTCCGGGAGTAATGCCGCAAAGACACGGTGGTTACTTGCAGTAACCCGTCACTCTAACCCAGTGATTCACTTTGGGAGTGAAAGGAGTGGTGATTGGTGATTGAGAATGGAAAAAGGAAAAGATCATTTTTGAGAAAATTTAGTCTTTTCATTGTCACGCCCCAAACGCTATCCCGTAAGGCCAATGACAGCCGCGAGCAATCTTGAGAGAAAGCTCCAGCGAATTTAATCATACTTAACAGCGGAATAAAATTGAGAGAGATATGGGCCAAAGAATTATTCATGACTTGACTACATAATAGACCTCAAAAGAAGAATAGTATCTTAATTACATAACACATAAACTATACATTTCTTAATTGACAAACCACATCGGTCAAAAGTCACCAACGCCAAAATACATAGAGTTCTTCTCTCTCAAGACAGATAATCCTCCTGACTGTCTTCACCTGAAACATCTGGAATGATACATTTTGAAAACTGTGAGTCAAAAGACTCAGTAAGGGAAAATGTAACTTGTAAACATGAGCTTATGTCTTGAACATGAAAATCATGAGTAATGGTAAAGCTGGATGTGCATGCATGCTTCATGTTTATGCACATGCTCTTGCTCTTGAAAACATGCCCTTGTACTTAAAATGACACATGGTCCTTGAAAAGTATTCATTTCTTATCTTATGGGTTACATACGCTTCATTTACCCCTGAAGTCAGGGTTTTGCATTCCCGTTGGAACCGTCCCCTATTTCCCCTGGAGACATAACATCTAGTCGAGCTAGCCCTTGAAGTGGCCCTAAGCCTAATGGCTAGACACGACCCTTGGAGGTCCACACCTTCTCGCATTCGTCCTTCAGTGTGGTTGCACTTACCTCTAGGATCACCCATCCTTCTCGCATTCGTCCTTCGGTATGGGTGCCCTTCTTGATGGTACGGTACCGACCAGAGCCCCTTAACGTAACATAAAACTTTCATATTTTCATTTGCATAAAAACTTCTTTTAAAAATCATGCAAATGCTCATGTCATGTCATGCTTGCTTATGATGTCATCCTCGTCCATGAAAAACCATATTGTGTACCATTCCAGTTTTCGTAAAAATGTAAGTTTCTACTTACTTCCACTTACCTCGGTCTTCTTGAGTTTCGACGTGAAGTTTCGCCTACAAGCGAGTCAAATACGTCACTTAGACGCTTAGGAAACTAATCAAATAGACATACAAAAGAAATACTTATAAACGTTTCAGTTTTCCAAAAGTACGTATCTTTGAAATATGACTTCATTTACAAAAGATTTCTTTAACTAGCTTTCATAAAACAATTTGAAGAAGGTTGCTGATGGGACTACTGTATATCCCACTTATGATCAATTAAGTATACTGATTCCTCCCATCGACATCATTGATTTCAAAGTCTATTCATGAAATTCACCAACAACATTTCATACTAAGAATTCTAAGCCAAAACAGCAACTTATAATATGTCTAACTTAATTTCCTTGCTCTATACCTTTACCAACCTAATGTCTATCAAACTCCACCAACTTAACCTCCTTTTCTCTTATAGACTTGCTGTTCTAATCAATTTCATCAACATGCTCCTTAACAGCAAACAACCTGTGAGACCCCGAAAAATCAATACGTACTCTGTTGTAAGCTTAAGGATTTGGTGATTTGTTTTGAATTAATGGAGGCCATGGTATGATCTATATTTAATGAGCATCATGGAATATCAATGGATGAGGTCTAAATTTTAAGGTAGCCAATTTAAGTTGTTAGATTAAATGTATTTCTTTTCTATATCCTTGATTAATTTTTGAAGGATTATGTTATGGACCATATTATTGGGCTATTAAGGTTTAAATGGTTGGACTTAAAGCCTAAAATAATGGGCTGAAAATGGACAGCCCAAGCTTGGCCGAAAATTAGGAATGATGGGCCTTGAAATTTAATCAAGTGGGCTGCCCAATTACATGTGATGATGGGCCCTTGAAGTTGTGATATTGGGCTGCTATAAGGCTTAGAGTAATAGGTGGATATTGGGCCTTTAAATGTATGCAATTGGGCTACCATGAAGATCAAGAAATTGGGCTTTAAATTCATGCTAATGGGCTGCCATAATATTCATGGTAATGGGCTGCCATTGAATGATTATTGGGCTTTAAGGATTTAGGTTATTGGGCCTTAGCCTTTAGGCTTGTGAAATGGACTTGAGACTTGTGATATTGGGCCTTAGACAAATATTATTGGGCTATCAAAGTCTTATGTGATTGAAATGTTAGTGGGCCTAACTTTAAAGATTGGTGTTAATGGGCCCTATCCTTTAAACTTATGAATTGGATTTAAGATGGTGTTGTTGGGCCTTGGATTAATGTTGTTGGGCTGCCCAATGGGTCTTGGAGTTAAGTTAGAATATAAGATTAGTAGTACCAATCATTCATTAAGCCAACTAAGTATGCTATGTAACTAGGTTGGTTGAGTTGTAACTAAGTAAACTAAACTAGTTGAATTTCAACCAAGGGAATCTAATTGGTTGAACTAAGCATTAAATGTGGAATTCAAATGTGTGGTGGAGGGTGAATTTCGTGCAAGCCAAAGGGGACAAAGGGGAGACAAAACTGAAAAGTTGAAAAAGGTGAAGGAAAAGTGAAAATTGAAGTGCATTTCCCCCCTTGGCCGAATTTTGGACTAAGCTCATGCTCCCTTGCTTTTTGGCTTTTCATTTCACACCCATCACACTCCCTTTTCACTTTATTGTGTCACTTCACTTTATTTGAGTCATATTGGTCGACCAACACAAAGCCAAGACAAGAGAAACATAAAGAGGAGAGGAGAGAAACCGAACCAAAAAGAGAGAAGGCAAACCGAAAGAGAGAAAGTGAGAACCAAGAGGGGAAACCGAAGATCTTGAGCCAAAGAGTGAGGTTTTGAGCTTGAATCAAAGGGGAAGCTCGGGTAAGAGGAAGAAAGAGAAGGAAGAAGAAGAAGGAGAAGAAGGAGGTGAAGAAAAAGGAGGATTTGTGCAAGGAAAAAGAATACAACAAGGTAATATATGGATCTCACTTCTTCCTTGCTGGCCGAACCCTTTAGGTAGTTGGATCTTGGATTTTTATGTTGTATTTTGGTTGGATTTTGATCATGGTTATGTGTAAGTGTTAGATCTGGCCATGCATGCTTTAGATCTAAGGTTGAATGTTGGAAAATGTAAGAAATGGACAATGTATGTTAGATGGAGTTAGATCTAAACCTAGGATATGTTTTGTTGGATGTAAGTTGGATATTCCCTAGATCTATGGTTGTTGATGTGTCTAAGGTATAGATTTGGTCATGTTGGTTGGATATGATGAAGGTATGGGATTAATGCATGCAAGTTAGGTTATAAAATGCAAGGATATGCATGTTGTGATTTTTAACATAAAGGGTTGTGTTATTTGGATGATGGCCGAATATGGTATGCCCTAGATCTTCAAATATAATGTTGTTCAAGTGTAGATCTAGTCATGTTGGTTATGAATGATGAAGATATGAAGTTGATGCATGCAAGATAGGTTATAAAAATGCAAAGGATATGCATGTTGTGATTTAAGTATGGGAAATGTGATGTTTTGGTGTATGGCCGAACCATGTGTGTCCTAAAACCTTGAGAATGATTTTATATATGCTTGGATCTTTTGGTTGGCCATATTATGTATAAGATTAGTAATCTATTGCATGAAAATCAACCTTGAAACGTGAAGAATGCATGCAAAGCAAAAGAACCGAAGAAAACCTAGTGGTGTTGTGATATTTGGTGTTGGCCGAATAATGCTATGAGTGATAACTTGTGTTGTGTTTTGATTTTTAGATCCTAAGTTGTGAAATTGTGGGACGGAGGATGGGATCACCATTGGAGATGAAGTTGTAATTAAAGAACACATAAAATTGGTGTTGGCCGAATGCCATGAGGAAGAGAAACCCGAATTGCAAGCTTTGTAACAATTGGAAATTTTATTTGCTTATGATGAATAAATAAAATTAGGATTGTGGCCAAACAAATTAAAAGATGTTAAGGCTTAAAGGATCGAGTTAAAGGATTAACAAGCCTTGTGATGTTAAGCATGGACTAAAGATTCAATTAGAATGATTTAATGTTGGCCAAATCCTATTTAGGGCAGAGTGAGACGTAATCGTAATGAGATGTATATCAAAGCTAAGGATTAGAGAGCCTTGACCTTATGAAGAGAAAAATGTAAACCCTAATCAAGGTTAATGTCTCGGATTGATAAATGTTTAATATCCAAGCCAAGGGTTGTTAATGATTAAGGTTAGTGATTTATTCAGGTAAAGATTTAACCGAATACAGGAAATAAAAGAGAGACTTAGGTTTAATCCTAAATCCGTCAGTTGTTGATTAGAACCCTAATCAAGATACCTATAAGTATATGTGCATAGATATTATATTGCAATATTAAATAATTAAATGACCTAAGTTTTAAATATTAGTTAAAGAATAAATTAAATAAAATATTTAATGATTAAAAGAATTATATTGATATATATATATATATTATCAAAAAAAAGAAATATAATATAGTTGTCATTCGGAAACGTTCCGACGAATGGAAGGTACGAAGTCAAGTGATGAACGGGAAGTTCAAGATGGATTAAGAAATATCCGGCAACTATATTATACCATTAAATTAAGTAATGAGTAGAATTATCGCTACTTGTCCTTAGTGGACTTCAAGATAGGACTGTCGGGTAATTCGTAGGACCGACACGTACCAATATGGTTTCATCTATACGCAGTACATTGAAAGATTGAACCTATTCCTTGTAGGCGAGGAGCCAAGTGAGCAAAGGAGAATTTGCGAGGAGTACTGTAAGTGAATCTTACCCCTTTTGGAAAACTGGAATGATACACTGCATGTTTTATTGTGCATGGCAAGATGTTTTTAATACATATGAAATGTATTGCATGAAGAATGTTTCAAGTACGCATGATGTTTCGAACATGTCATAGCATGATCATTTGCATGAACGCATGAGAGACGTTTTGATTGCAAATGAAAGTACGATGTTTTCAAGAGTGGCATGGCATGTTCATTGCATAAAAAACATGAAAAGTTGTTTTATGCAAATGAAAGAGAATTTATGTTATGATTAAGCACGTAGGTTTTGGTTGAATACGTACTAAGTTAAGTGAGGTTCGACATCCATGCCGAGGGACGTTGTTCGTGAAGGATGGATGAATGGACGCCCATACCGAGGGACGTTGTTCGTGAAGGATGGGTTAGTCCGTGAGGTATGTGCAACCACACCGAGGAACGTTGCTCGAGAAGGTGTGGCGCCTCCAAGGGTCGTGTCTAGCCATCAGGCCTGGGGCCACTTCAAGGGCTAGCTCGACCAGATGTAAGGTCTCCAAGGGAATTCGGGGACAGTTCCGAAGGGAACGCACAAGCCTGACTTCAGGGGTCAAATGGAGCGAGCCCACAGGGTTCATTGGAGTGTTCCCGGGGAATGCTCGCGGCTGTCACGGTCCCTGCGGCATGGCGTTCGGGGCGTGACACAACCCTTAAGAAAATTTAACAAAATGTACATCCCATGTCCAAGGGCAGCAGCACCATTCGGCTCCAATGAACCCTATCTTACATTTTCATAATACAATCTTAAGTTATCATAATCTAATCCCACTTGCCCCTAGGTTTAGGCCACTGACCCAAACCTATATATATATCCTAAATCTGCATGCTTTCATATAAGAATCTCTACAAGCTCTTAAAGATAACACCATATGCAAGCAATCACTTAACCCAAGTGTGCCCAATCCATGTGCTCTAATTAATACCTTGATTCATTTAAGTGATATGCTTGCTGTTCTATCCACTATAAAACCAACTTATAATGCACTTAATCAGCAAGCAACATCAAGAGACATGCAGCAACATATTCGGCCACAATGACCACCAAATAAATATCAATACATGTCAACGAAACATAATATAAAAGTAAAAGTCCGCAAAACATAATAAAAAAAATAAATGTCATAATAAAACTAAATAAATGTAGACTACTGCTCATCATCATCATCCGTGAGTTTTAGAACGTGATAGAATTGACGAAGGTGCTCATCTATCTGCACCATCCGCTCAGTCAGGGGAAAGAGCTCTGTACCTGTTGTCACTCCCTTCAGGACCTTCGAAAGTGCAGCGACCTCCTTTCTCCGCCCAAAGTCCATGTCTGCGACCTTCTGCTACAAAGCTTTCAGCCGACCCCTGTAATCACTGACCATGCCATGGGTGGGCTGCTAGACCGACTCCATCCGCTGAGTCAGCTCCGTCATCATATTGTCCATCAAACTCGGCCGCTGTACCCCAAGTCCCTGGGTCGAGCCATGTTCATGATCCTGCCCTTCCATTGCCTCCTCAGGCTGCTCTTGTCGTCTAACTCTCGCAGCCCGAGCGTCATTCATCTCTCGGCGTGTCTGGCCAATCGAATTGGAGAGCTTTGTCTTGCTGATCGAACCAAGTGCAACCGCCCTCAGCTCGTCAGCACCATCGGGTAAGATCATGGCGAGAAGGAACTGGGTCAAAAGAATCTCGCGCGGCAATGAAATCGTAGCATCAGTCTTCAAGGCCTCTGCACGAATCGACTGGTAGATGTATGATGCTATATCAACAGGTAGCCCACGTACAACTACCAAGTACAGGAACTCAGCCCAGCTATAATACAGCTTCGTGGTGTGCTTCTTCGGGTCGATGGAGGAACATAGCATCAGGTGCATGATCCACTGCAAAGGGAGCAGTTGCCCGTGTATCTTGTAGCTGCCCTCCAAAATAGTTATATCCTCGCCCAGGATAGTCTAGAATACCTCGGTCTTTGTAAGCTTGCCCTCCTCGCTCATTGGTAGATTTGGGAATGTTACAGATAATCTTCTCAATACTAGGCTCCTCAAGGTCCCTCGCTCGTACTATAGCACAATAAAACTCTCGCACCAAATTTTTTGATGCATAGCCGGTCCTGTGGATCATCGGAAGCCAACACCTCCGGAAGCGTCCTACCCTCAAATGTGACATCATAAAAATCGAGTGGGACATAATGATAGTTGTATACTTCTCCACCATTAAAACTCGAGCGGAAGGTTGCTCGTCATCAGCCTAGCCACTGGTAAGTGGACGCTTGCTCATTTTTTCAGAATCAACATAAACAAGCGTTTGCACTGTTAGAAACAAGTTCGAACATAAATAAAATTATCCGAACATTTAGCCAAACTAAGAATAATGTCCGGACCAATACATGAAGCGTCCGGACATTATCAAAACGTCAACGTATAACCGTGGGCATACTATCAGGCGTCCGATCGTACAACAAATAATTAAACTATTTAAATTTAAAATAAATAACGTCCAGACATCTTTCATATAAAGTTCGGACAACATCAAAACGACAACGTAAACCACCGAATGACTTCGGCATAAGTCCAAACGACTCAAGAAATCATCTGGACGACTTAAGAAAGAGTCCAGACACTTTCAGGAGTACGACCGAGTTAACTCAACCATGGCAGCATCCCTACACCTCTCCCACACATCCAAAAATACAACCAAAACATTCTATATAAGAATCAATAAAAAACACAATGTACTATGAAAAAATTGAATTGAAATTCAATATGTAAAACTACAAAAAATGAAATTTTTACCATTAAAATCTTGTTAAAAGTAAGCAAAACATACATGGATGTGATTAGATCCTTTAAAGAGTGATATTAGGTCAAGATTTGAGAAGAAAAAACTTGAGTTTTGAAAGATTCTTTTATGAGAAATGGTCCGGTATTTTTGAAAATGCCGAACTATTCGAATTTTGAGAATACGTCGCTAGCATCCAGACGCCCCGTAAAGAGTCTGGACTCTTTCCTGTACACGTGGCCTAATCAACATACTTCATATTAAATGCCAAAATTTAAACTGTTTAAAACAGTTCGGCACAATAAACACGTGCGGAAGCGGATGTTTGGCTGAATAAACGACGAATTTCGTCCGGACATTTTGGCAACCGAGGAATAGACAACAACAACCGTCTTAAGCTTTCTTATAACGCAAGCACGTGTATGCCATGCGACGGTTCCAACGCCTACCTCATTTACTCTCAGGTGCAATATGGGAGTCCAGACTGGATTGGACATCGTCCGAACGACTAGTAGATTTATTATGCATGTTAAATTCACTAAATTTACTTTACTTCACACAAATTAATTTATTTGAATTATTTAATGTTAGGACATAGTAGAAAATGTCCAGACTATTTAAAAAACATCCGGACGGTTTAAAAACACGTCCAAACAGGTTTTTGATGAACACAAACAAAACAACGTAATTTGATGGATGCAAACAACACAACAAACTAAACAGCGGACGATATTGAATTGAAATGCATGAAATTATCTAGCAAATTCATGAAGAAAGTTTTACCGGAAGTTCTTTGAGAGAGCCCGAACGGGTAGTGAAAATGTTTGGGAGAAAAGTTTGAGAGAAGAGAGTAAGTTTGTGATTTTGACAAAGTCTAGCGGGTTTAATGTGTTCAGGATGTGTCCGAAAGAATTTCAATAGAGTTCGGACGCTTCTCAGTAGTTATATTCACAAGTGCTCCAATCAAATTTAACGTCAATAAATATTCCCGATTCGAAAGGGTTTAAAACTTATACAGTGCATACGATATTTCATGGTTCGGATGGTTGTGATGTCATGTGTCTGAAGTTTTGCAAAGTGGAACCACACGATTCGTGGAAGAAGCGTTCAAACCTATGTGGACCTTTTTCATACCGTTCGGGCGTGCTTATTTTGTCCGTTGGAACGCTGTTCCGGACTGGATTGAGTGTTCATGATGATTTTTAATTTGTTACTATATGCTAACGATTATTATTCATTAGGTAATGTCCATGCGGACATTATATATAAAGATTCCAGACGATATTGTAAAAATTGTGACGATTCTAATTATCACCCAGTTATGACAATTCGGAATTTGTCACCCTTCAGAGAGTCTGAACAGTATGCTTACACGACCGGGCGAGATTTTATTTTTGTCACTATTTTTATCGTCACTCATTCATGACGTGTGTATGTCGTCACACCAAAGATACGTCCGAACGTGGTTTTGACAGATCCAGACGGTTTTGACGTATCTGGATGGTTTTGGGTGACAAAATTAATATTTTGCCGGAGAAAGTTCACTTTAGGTGACAGTATTTGGTTTGACACTCAAAATTTTATCTCCTAAAGCTATATTTCGTGTAGTGCAACCACATCATCATCCAAAAACATATATAAACATGTACCACCATTACCATATACGTACGCGTTACAATAGGAACGCTTTTTATCCAAAATCTCTCTATGATTCTATCTCTCTCAACCTGTGTGCGTGGATCTGAAGGAGAACGTTTGGACTATTTTGATTTCAACGATCCTATGTTCAGCTCCGCCGATCCATCGATCCCAACAACTGGTATCGGAGCGAGGTTTGTGAAATCTCACAGTTCCAGGTTAGTTTCTCTCTCTAACTCACGTATGAAAATTTTCATGTTCTTCATATTCAAATGAGATTTGAAGCGAAGAAACGCGATTATTGTTGATTAAGAGTTAATCCATACGGTATAGCATGTTTGTGTATGCTTGGATTTGATTTTTCGCTTGAGAAAAATGAGAATCCGCTAAGTTCTCTTTTGAACTGTACGCAACATGAAAAAGGGGAGAAAGCTTGCTCTTTGCTTTGGCCGCGTGTTTTCTCTGCTAGAGGAAGTGAAAAAGTGTTTTCGTTTCTCTTGGTGCTGACTAAAAAACCAGCAAAGGAAGGAGCAAAGCTCTCTTGCTCGTGGGTTTTCGGTTTTGTGCATGCCCGTGGGTTTTGCTCTTTTGAAGAGAGAAAAGAGATAGATTCCCAATTGGGTTTTTTCTAAACGGTGTTTTGTGAAAACCTCATACCTGTGGCTCTCTCTCTCTAGACATGTGATGTTCTTTGTGATTTTGTTGAGATCTGTTACATTAGATGTTAGATCTTGTGATATCTTTGTGAAAGATTGTGTTTGGGCTGTTTCATGTTGTGATTTGTTGCCCGGTGGAAGAAAATCTCAAGAGGGAGAGAGAGAGATGTTTCTCTCCATCCGGCCACCACTAGCCGCCGGTGGTGGCTCAACTGGCCAGAGGTGGGAGGAGAGCCGGCCGCCATGAGGCCGCGACAAGCTCCTCACACACCCGTGTGAGACACTGGTGTGGATAGCCTGGACGACGGCCAACCGCTCGCGGCCAGGCCGCGCCGAGGTCACCACCGGAACGTCCGACCTGTGGTTGGCCGGACGTGGCTAGCCATGGTGGCTGGAGGCCAGCTGGGCTGGCTGCCGCCAACCCCTCCCAAAGGGCGCCTAAGTGGCGCACAGGCATAGAGATGCCTGGGTCGCACGCTTTGGGCCGGGTGGGTAGGGCAACAGTTGCCCTACCCGGCCCACGGCCCAAGGCCCAAATACCCAGCCCATTCGTTGGTCTGGGTCCAAAAAAAAGGAGGGAAGGTGCTGGTGCTACACGGGCTGGGCCCTGTTGGGCCGACCCACAGCCCATGGCCGAATGGGATCCAGGCCAAGGCAGCCCGTGTGGTGTGTGGGCTTAGGCAACAGGTTGGACCTGGGCCAAAGGACCCAGCCAAGGTCCGGGTTAGACCCGGACCACATCCCATATCCCGTCCGGGTATGACCCCTACCACGACCCACCACCGACCAGGTTGGACCCAGACCGGTGGGTCAACGGGTCAAACCGGTTGACGGTTGACCAACCCGGTTTGACCGGATTTTTTTTAAAAAAAAAATTATTTTTTAACAGATTAATATAAGTGTTAAATGGGATTGTTTTAGAAGAAAATTAATCCCATGGTCTTCCATTGTTGGTATTTGGAAATTTTATTTGATTGATGATTAGTTCAAACTAAAATAGTCATTGTCCAATTGTTGATTTTATAATTTGTCCTGGATACTTCTTGAGAAGCTAAGTGAGGATATTAGTCGTGGAAAGTATTGAATAAAATAGCAATGCCGACCCATTACAAAATTACATGTCACTTAGACGATGGTTGCACTTAACCAAATAAATACGTCCGCTAAAATAGTGAAGATTGTGTTTATAATGGTGGCCAAAAGAAAATCAAGTGTCACGAGTATTAGTATACACATAGTATACGACATGAGATAGATTCGTGATGAGTAGTTGCTATTCGCTTTTACAAGTTGTTGCTTAGTTACTAAAATAGGATCATGTTTACATAAGGTAGAAGTTCTTGATACCCACTGCAAACACTGAATATAAGAGTTATATTTTGCATTTTCTTTGGTTGCTGTGATTCAGTGGGAGGTACCATTAGTTATTAAAAACCCTATACTAATGGAAATTATAAATACATGTGATTTTCTTTCTTGATATGTGTAGATTATTATGTTAAACCCATTGTCTAGAATTTTAGATGATAACAAGCTAACTGGGCCAAACTTGATTGGAAGCGGAATCTCATTATAGTACTCACAGTTGAAAAATTTGCTCATGTCCTGAAGGATGAGATCCCTCAGATTGCTTTAGCTGATGTCACGCAAGAGCAAAGAGTTGTTTATGATAAGTGGCATGAGGTAGACGAACTTGCTCGATGTTATATGTTGGCCTTGATGACCAATATATTACAGAAGCAATGTAAAGACCTAGCTACAGCAAAAGATATTCTTTCTTATCTCCAAGAATTATTTGGAGAACATAGTCGATCTGCAAGCCAGCAAGTTATGAAACTGTTGATGACCACCACAATGGTGGAGGGTGCTCCAGTTCGAGATCATGTGTTGAAGATGATATCGTTCATCACTGAATTGGAAACACTAGGTACAGAGATTGTCGGTGAGACAAAGGTTGGAACAATATTGGCATCTTTGCCTGAATCGTTCAACCAGTTCATATTAAACTATAATATGAACAAGATGACGGTGACTTTTTCATAGCTGCTCAATATATTGCAAGCAGCTGAGGAACTTATCATTCATGAGAAATGTTCTCTAATGGTAATGGACAAGTCAGCCAGTCATGAACTTAAGCCCAAGGGGAAGAATTTCAAGAGGAAAGCGTCTCAATTTAAGAAAGAGGACACGAGCGACTCAGAGAAGCAAGATAAGGGAAATTGCTTCCACTGTGGCAAGCCAGATCACTGGAAAAGGAATTTGTAAGACCCCGAAGAAACCTTGCTTGAACAAGGCATGATTTTATGTTAAGAAAATGCATGTACAATTATTTTGAATTTCTAAAATATGATGTTATGATTTTAAATGCTATGGATGGGATTTTAAATCTATAGTAACCAATTTCATGTTGCTAGATTAATTGTATAACTTCCTTCAATATTCTTGATTTTAATTTTTGAAGGATTTTCTTATGAATGATTTTAGATTATTAAGACTTGCATGTTGGGCTTAGAAACCTCAAACAATGGGCTGACATTGGGCTACCCATGTATGGCCGGTTATTAGATGTATTTGGGCCTTGAAGTTATGACATATGGGCTGCCCAAGTACATGTGATGATGGGCCCTTGAAGTGAGATATTGGGCTGCCATGAGGCTTATAACATGTGGTGTATATTGGGCTTATAATGGCATGCTAATGGGCTGCCAAAATAAACATGGTAATGGGCCTAGTAATTGTGCTATTGGGCCTTAAGAAAGTTGGACATTGGGCCCAAGCCCTTAGACTTATGAATTGGGATTTAGGTGGTAATGTTGGGCCTTGGATTAAGGATTTATTGGGCTGCCCAATGGGCCTTGAAGTCAAGTTTATAATATGAGATTAGTATTGCTAAACTTCATTTATTTTACTAAGTAAACTAGGTAGTTGGAATTCAACCAAGTTAACTAAATGGGGAACAAGTTTCAAACTAGAAGTTGAATTTATGTGGAGGGGGGAGATACACGTGAATGACATTAGGGTTTGAATTCTTGTGGTGCAAAATGTTATACTAGAAAGGCAAGGGAGACATGAAGGAGACAAAAATTGTAAAAGCTGAAAAAAGACATAGAAAAGGAAAGAAAACCCCTTGGCCGAATTTCTTGGCTACATGCACTTCATTTTGCCTCTTGTGAGAACCCTTACACGCCTAACACCACCCTCACACACTCATTCACTCATTTTGACACCCTTTGGTCGACCAACACAAGCCAAGAGAAAGGGAGAGAAAGAGAGAAACACAAGGCCAAACCGAAACTAAGAGAAAGGGAGAGGAAGGTGAGGAACCAAGGCCAAACCGAAACCCTTGGCCCCAAAGGCTGAGATTGAACTGCTGTCAAGGAGGTTTTGGGTAGGAGAAGAAGGAGGACAAGGAAGAAGAAGAAGGTGAAGTCAAGAGGTGTTGTGCAAGGGAAAAAGGGAAAAAGAAAACAAGGGAAACACTAAGGTAAAAACCGGATCTTGTTTTCCTCTTGATGGTCAAACCCTCTTGTGTTTAGATCTTAGGGTTTGAGTTGTTATGCTTGGATATGGTGAGATCTGAATGACTAAGAGTATTAGGTTGCTTAGTAGGTGAAAAAGGGGAAGAAGCTTTCAAAGGATCAAAGGGGAGGAAGGAAGAACAACAAGGTAAACATGGATCTTGCATCTCTATGTTGGCCGAACCATATGGGGTTGGATATTGAGTTTTTGTTTTCTATTTTAGTTGGACTTTGAACATGGTTATGTGCAAGTGATAGATCTGGACATACATGCTTTAGATCTAAGATTTAAATGTTGGAAAAATGCAAAGAATAGACAATGTATACTAGAAGAAGTTAGATCTAACCTAGGTTATGTTTGGTTGAATGAAAGTTGAATATTTTCTTA
Source organism: Myrica gale (assembly GCA_963930655.1). Classification (NCBI taxonomy): domain Eukaryota; kingdom Viridiplantae; phylum Streptophyta; class Magnoliopsida; order Fagales; family Myricaceae; genus Myrica; species Myrica gale. The sequence continues at coordinate 20,159,914 of OZ005600.1, read as the reverse complement.
GATCTAGGGCTGTTGATGTGTCTAAAGTATAAATCTAGTCATGTGGATATTAATGATGAAGATATGAAGTTGATATATGCAAGATAGGTGATAAAATGCAAGGATGAGCAATGTATGTTAGAAAAAGGGTTAGACCTAGCCTAGGTTGTGCTTGGCCGAATGGTATGGTTGTTTTCCTTTAGATCTTGTGTTGTTGAGGTCTCTAAATGATAGATCTAGAGTTGGTGGTTGTATATGATGAAAATATGAAATTAATACATGCAAGACGGGTCATGAATGCAAAGGAGATGTATATTATAATTTTAGCAAGAAAAATGTGGGATTTTGATGTATAGCCGAACCATGTATGCTTAGGTTTTCATGAGTGGATTGTATATGCTTAGATCTGGACATTGGCCATGTTGTGTACAAGATTTATGACCTAATGCATGGTAGATGAGTGCTATGTGTAAAGAATGCATGCAAGGTGATAGAACCAAAGAAAACCTAGTGGTGTTGTGATATTTTGAGTTGGCCGAATATTGCTATGAGTATGATGTATTGTGTTGGTGCTTTGATTTATAGATCCTAGGTTGTGAAATTGTTGAATGGAGGATGGGATCACCATTGGAGTAAAAGTTGTGATTAATTGGTGCATAATGGTAGTGGCCGAATGTTATAGTAATAATGAAACCCTAAGTACCATTTATGATTTATGGATTTTCATTATTGTGATGGACAAGGAAATTAGAGTTTAGGCTAGTGGGAATAAATATTGAAGAACCATGATCTTTTGATAAAATATTATTGGGAACCCTAGTTAAGATTTAATCACAGTTGGATATAAGGTTTTAATGGAGTACGTGTAATAAAAAGAGACTTAGGTTTAATTCTAAATCTATGAGTATTATTTAACCCTAATCTATTAATTGATTAAAACCCTAATCGGGAATAGAGGTGTAAATATTTTGTAACATGGTTAATAATTTAATAACCTAAGTTTAGATAATATTAAAAGAGTAAAATACTTTAATTGATTAAAAGAATATCAGTGATTATATGTATATTATATATTTAATAATTACGTGCTATTTCTTAAAGACTAAGAAATATTTGAACCGCTTGTAGGCGATCTACGTGTTTTATACACTACCAAGGAGGATCGAGTGTAAGTGGACAGTAAGTGGTTCTTTTCAAAACTGGAATGACACACTGCATCATTTCATGAACAAGCATGAGATTTTGATCAAGCATGACATGACATGTGCATTGCATGAATTTTTCTAAAGAGAATATTTATGCAATGATTTTATGGAAATTATGGAATGTTTTATGAAACGATAAGTTAAGTTAAGGGGCACTGGTCGGTACCGTACCATCAAGATGGACTCCCATACCGAAGGACAATTGTGAGAAGGATGGGTGAATCCACGAGGCGGTGCAACCCACAATGAAGGACATTGAGAAGGTGTGGTGCCTCCAAGGGTCATGTCTAGCCACTGAAGGACAAATGAGAGAAGGTGCGCTAGCTTGACCGAATGTAAGGTCTCGAAGGGAAATCGGAGACGGTTCCAACAGGAATGCACAACCCTGACTTCAGGGGTTAAATGGAGCGAGCCCACAAGTAAAAGAGATGAAATGGTTGTGAAAGGCCAATAGTGGCACAAGTATGAATAAGTAATTTTCAAGGGCCTGGGGCCGAAATTAAGCAAGAGCATGTACATATCCATGACATGGATGTGCATCACTGATCAAGTTTATTCTCTTTCATGATTAAGCAAGCATAGGTCAAGAGCATGTTTCAAGTTATGTCCTTCCCTTACTGAGTCTTTTTGACTCACGTGTTTTTCAAAAATTGTGTCATTCCAGATGCCACAGGTGAAGAGAGTCAGGAGGACTACCTGACTTAGAAGTTCCCGGATGATATTCTTATTTTGAGTATGGTGACCTGATCGATGAGATCCGTCACTAATTGAATTCTGAACATTATATGTGTTTTGTATGAAAACTTAATGAGAACCCTGATTATGTACGATTAAGGTCGAATCCCTCGTGGTCTTGTATGTTTCCGCCGTAAGCAAGTAAGTAAGAACGCTGGAGCTATCCGGAGATAGTTCGCGGCTGTCACGTTTCCTGCGGGGTGCCGTTCGGGGCGTGACAGAATTGCCCTGCATATCTAGCTTCACTAAAGAAAACTGATCCTTCTGAAGGCATGCTTATCAATTGATTTAATGGAGTGTCCATTGAATTTAATGTGTCAATTGTTGACACAACCTCTCACTTATGCAATATGATTGCAAGGGTTTGAGAAAACCGAGAAACATGGTGATGAGAAAGCTGATGAAAACGAGTGCAAGTGTTGCAGCGACCTCCATTAGAACTTTTCATTCGAGTCCATGAAAGTTTAAGTTGTAAATTTGAAAGACTATCTTTATGTTCCAGACCTTTTGGAAATTGAGTTTCCTGTTTCAAAACTTGTATCAGAATTTTGTTTTGACACTTGTTGTTTTGAAAGATCGTCTTTCTAATAACTCTGGTATTATTGATAGTCTATATTTTGAAAAAGTGAATTGTGGACTCTATGAATGGTTAAAATAAAAGCTGAACTTTATATGATATGGTTCAGTGGGAGATAAGCATAGATATATTACCTGCATACTTTTGGGATGTTTGCCTTAGAGGCAGCTGTTTATGTTGTAAACAGAATACCTACTCAATCTATACCTAAAACTCCTCATGGATCATAGATTGGTGAGACCAAGTCTGGATCATTGAGAGTATGTGTTGATGTCTAGCTACGCATCAAAGAGTTTGATGAGAAGAAGCTGGAATCAAAGATTATTTGTAGGTGACCCAAAAATGGTTCGTTGGGTATTATTTGATAAACCCAAGTGAAAAGAAGGTGCTTATTAGAAGGACAATTATATTTTTAAAAGGAGTACGGCCTAAGTGAAGGCGAAAGCATGACAGTTCTTGATGAAATAGTCAGCTGAGCCAATACTAAAGGCAGATGAGATCAATAGAAAAGAGATGTTACTAAACCTACTGAGGAGTTTAGAACTCATAAGCGTTAGCTGAGAATCCATTCGGATGAGATGATCAAATCGTTTGATTTCTCACAAAATATGGATTACCCTTGTATTGACAAGAATTCATGGGAGTTTAGTGATATTTCTAGTTCTTTATGTCAGTAATATGCTACTTATAGGAATGATGTCAGGAGGATGTCATCAATGAAAAAGATGGTTCATGAACCATATGTTTCAAGTCAAAGATTTTTGGGACTACATTGACAAATATTGGTAATGGTTTACAGAATACCGAGGAAGGATTTTATCCTTTGGGTATAAGATTCATCTTTCCAAGAGGAGAAAGATAAAGCCAGATATTTAGTCATGCAGTCAGCTTTGTAAGTAGATATTAATTTGACATGGGCCTTGTAGCTGGATAGTGGTTAAGCATATTTTTAAATACTTGAGAAGTACTTAAAACTATTTTCTGGTGTTTAAGGTTAAGAATTTGTGGACCGTCTAGAGATACACAAGTTCAGTTAATGATAATTGATCATTTTTTAACTTGCGTGTATACATTGGGTAAATGTGCATGGAGTTGCAAGAGTTGTAAGCAGAATACCACTGCTGACTACAGCACTGAAGGCAAAGCACATAGAAAGAAGTAGGCCTGTCCAAAAAACCGGCCGGACCGGACCGGCCCGGACCAGTTTTGACCCAAACCGGTTTTAGTCAACCGGGTTGACCGGACCGGCAAACCGGTGTATTCCGGTCCGGTTCCAGGTTACCCTCATGAAAACCCGGGACCGGACCGGAGTATACCTCTCCAAACCGGCCCAAACTGGAAATTGGCCCAAAATGGCAAGGCTCAACCCAAAAACCGGCCCAAAATGGCATGACCCAACCCAAAACCGGCCCAAACCGACCCAGACCGGACCGGTCAAACCGGAAATCGGACCGGTCCGGTCATATAACCGGTCCGGTCCGGTCTATATACTTTGAAAAAGTTCCGGTTTGGCCGGCCAAACCGGACCGAATCGGACCGGACCGGCTGTTGGACACCCCTAGAAAGAAGATACAAGATATGGTGAATTAAAAGGATATCGTTATAGCTGGTGTATTATCAACCTAGCACATTGTGGATCCATTTTCACCAGATTGCTGACTCAAAAATGTGAGTCCTAGTTTCAGGATTAAGGCAACCCAAGAGGAGGGGTGAATTGATTTTCTAAACTTTTCGATATTAACCCTCCAAAACCGTGTTTGCAAAGTAAATACTAATTTAGCACAAGTATAATGATATAACAAGTATGTAAGTGCTAAATGTAAAGAGTAGGGATAGAGAAAGCAAACACGTAATTTTTTAGGTGGTTCGGCAAACCCGCGTACATCCACCCCTCAAGCTCCTTCACCAAGTCTTGAGGTTTTCCACTATCTTCAATAGCTTCACACACTAACTTCCGGGTGCTAGTGAACCGTACATGTGCTTTCCCGGGATCAACACTCAAACCCACCCAAGTGGTTTTTTGGCTCACCACTCACAACCTCACCAAGCTTTAGATATACACTTTCAAAGCTTCTTCTTTAGTGAACAACCTCACTAAAGGAAACACCTCTTTTGATAGGTAGATTGAGGAACAAGACTCTCTCAAATAATAGATATAAAAGTGGAAAGTTATATCTCTTGATTCACACAAAGACAAGGATGTGAAAGTGTAATTTGTGTGAATGATATGATAAATATGAAATAGGAAGGTTTAGAATATTTCTCAAGCTATACAAATGATATGTGGTCGTTGGTTTTTCATTTTAGATGAAATGAAGGTGTATTTATAGGCCACATGTGAAAACTAGCCGTTTATAGCCGTTAGGGGTCGATTTGACAATTTTAAAGTTGTACCGATCGACCGCTTCATGTACCGGTCGACCGGTTCAAGTAGTCGTTGCCCAACGGTCATAAATTTGAATGCTGTCAAGATCATCCGCTTCATGTAGAGGTCGACCGCTACAAAAAGTTCATCGACCGGTCCATTTAAAACCATGTTTTTTACTACTTTTAAACACCCAATTTTAAAGACTTACTTCACATAAGTATATGAAGGGTTTGAGAGTATATTTGGAGTGTTTTGAAACTTTTAAAAACATTTTAATCTTTCAAACAAAAGGTAAAACGGTTTATGCACATTTTGAAAGATATGCAAGTGTGTGATTCAAATCCTTGTCAAATGTGAAATAAAGAGTTACAAGGATTATACCCTAAGGTCTTGAATCTTCACTTTGAGCTCTTTGCATCTTCTTGTTCTTCTTTCTTCAAGTCTTTGGCTCTTTTATCAAGTCGTCTTTGTCTTTGAAGATGTCCACTTTATAAACTTGATCCGTTTATTGAAATCATCAAAATCTCGATTGTGCACAAAAGCCAACAAAAAATGTCTGAGACACATTTAGATTCTGTCTGGGTATGAGATACCCAGATGAATGGTTTTAAGTGCAAGTGGGAGATTATTGGAAATATGCCCTCAAAATCAATTATTAGAATAATTATGAGATAATTATGTATTTTATCTACACATGTATTTATTACTTATTGGGTTATAATGTTGTGACATGAGATGTTACACAGATATATTGGTAAGTGAAATTGTAGAAAAGTCATGCTGATGATTAATCAATCAAAAGGCAAAGAGTATGGTTTTTCGGTTCCTTATTCACTTGATCGTTGTTCTAGACCGAGGTAAATGTTTATGTACAAATAGGTATACACTCGTTGTGCTTCTATTAAAATAGGATGACGGACTCCGTCATTGGGGTAGTGACCTTAAGCAGACGAGTGGGTGCACTGTAAGAGTACATGCACTGAACGAGATCGCATATGAATACCTTCTGGAAGTGATCACTGATGTAGAGAAGGTATTCAGCACAATTAGTTTATTGTATTCTTAGACCTGAGAGGTTTATGCAGGTTTGTTTGTTGTGTACTTGTACTTTTACTGAGTCATTTGGTGATGATCTTTCTTGGTCAAATATTTCAGACAACGTTGGGTCTTGTATATGATAAATGAGGTTGTGTAAATGCTCAACAAGGAATCCACCAGTCTCTTTGTGAGACAGTATATTCAGTATATTCAGTATATCTGTATAGGGTTGGACTTGAAAAGAAATCACTGATCAGTGTATGTTTGCGAAAATGTTTTTCAAAATTAATATATATTATATATTTATTTGTGAAATTTTTTTAGAAACAATTTGAGAGTCCAACGAATTACAGATTGTGAATTAAGAATTATATGAGCTAGGGACTTAATCAGTGATATTATTCCGGTCCTATTAGCTCATGTGGAATATAGTATGGTGGAAGGATAAATAAACAAATAATTGTTAGCAAAAGGGATTTCATGAAAAATAGTCTCACTATCTCGGGGGGTCAATTGTGATATGTTAATGGACATGATCACAATTTGTAGAAGCCCATAAATTCGGAATACAGAATATAAGGGAGTTAATGAAAAAGAGTTTTTCATGGTGATCCTACGGCCGAGATTTGAGATCCCTAAAGATCCCACGCATATGCACAATAGAAGTTATGAGGGAGCCATTATAAATAGCTCAGAACTTCATTTGAGAAAGAAGAAGATGATAATACGAGAAAACTTTATCTCTCTAAGTTTTCTCTCTCTAGGATTCTATCTCTCTCAACCTGTGTGCGTGGATCTGAAGGAGAACGCTTGGACTGCTTTGATTTCAACGATCCTGTCTTCCGTTGCGCCGATCCATCGATCCCAACACGCACTCAGCTCACGTGTGGCGAGCCAACTGCATATGTAAATATCCGTTCCATACATCGCAATCGTACACGCCATTAGGATCATGTATGGCGAGCCAGTTGCATCTGCAAATATCATAGCCAAAACATTACAATAAAAAAATAGAGTTATACCATTACAACAACACTAACATAACAACATTATAAGATATATGCAGAATACCAGCACATATAGCATTTAATTTCAACAACGACCAAAATAAGATGTACTAGTCTATGGACCCATCCAACTAGTCGAAATACTGCGTAAAGTTATAGAGTCATATACTACGCACATTACCCATTACCCACACAAAAGTATTGAAGTGTTGGTACTGAACAAAATATGGGTTATCAAGTACAAAGCCACAAAACATTTAAAGCAGAAAAGTATAAGGGTCGATGCAAAAAAAGAAACAAAACAACTGTAGTTCTTCGTCCATGCATGCAGGAATGAACCAGGCTCCTCATGCCTTAAAGATGATACAGCCACTCCAACCTCCTCTCAAGTGGCATTTCCAGGAATGCGTGCTACCTCTCTTTGTTCTCTAACAATCGATCAATGGCTTCATGCTATTGGGACTCTGGCAGTGAAGGAGATAGCACACTCAACCAACGGATGCACTTGTTAATTGTGCGTATAGGTTGACTAAGCTCACTATTTCCCGACATGTTTCTCACATTGAATTTTCTACCTGATGCACCCGAATGTACTGTGTAGAAATTATTCATAGCCTGAACATAGTCAGAACTCTCAACCTCAATCTTTTCTTTCTTACGAAGGACCAGAGAGTCAACAACTGCACGCTTCCCATATTGTGGCGGTGGAGTGGCGAGTGATGGAGGTGAGCCCACTTGGGTTACAACTAGTGGATCCTGTTTGAGGTCATTGTAAACAGGACCAAAGTTATAAGGTACTTGTTCTAGTAGAGGCTCATTCATCAGACTAACCGGTGCTTGTGTGGACGAATGTTGCCCAGAACCGGTGTCAAGAGCCAGAGAAAAAAATAGCTCCCATTAAATCGAAATGTGGGTATCCTTGACGTTTATATTTTCGAGCTCTAGGTTGGACTTCAAAGAAACACACAAACCTTTTCGGTAAGCCAAATTTTCACCACAATAGAGAAAAAAAAGCACAGTTTATCAACATAATAGAAAAGAGCACATTCAGCAGATTAGTCCAGGCCTCTTCACTTGCGACCATTGTGTGCCTTTCATCATCCCTGTTGAACCCCATTTGTTTCACAATAAATGCGAAGTCGTTGTATGCACGCTTCATGCGATCCCATTTTCCCTTAATATGCTTCGCATTAAACTTATGGTTGCAACATCTATTTATCAGTGTAGTCGCAGTATTCTGAGCGTGAGAGTCAAATCCCCCTGACATGTTCCTCTCATTCATGACACACTCTTGTAGAATATTCAGAAAAATAATATCATTTGCGTATGTCCACAAATCTCGCTCTTCTTGATCCTCCATTCTTTGCTTCCGTACATGAAATAAAAAATCTATTACGACATTACAAGTGCATGGTATAGGTTGTAAAAAATCTTTACAAAGATTGTTAGAAAATACTACCTTTAGGGTCCTAGGTAGTCTTCTACTACGTTCTGGCAACCTCTCACGGAGGTGGTAGCGATGCATGCTATGTAAGAGGAATCAAATCCAAATCATACCCAATAGCTCGTAAAAAATAGGAAATATAGGAGGCGTTAACTTGGCGAGAACGTGTTATATGACCTATCGCGGCGAAAGTTACTGATTGAGGGGAGGAAGTGAACTCAGTGTTTGAAAGCATTTGGCTTCTAAACTGAGATTCTTCTTCAGCCAGCCTTCCAAGTGTAGAAGACCAAGTCCACATGGTGTGGAGGGATGCCATTTTAAATAACGATGAATGAAAATCTTCTGTAGTTGAAACGACAGGGAGAGCCTCCGTATGATTTCAAGGAATTGAGTCCCAGGTATTTGAGTGCCTATTAGATGGTAGATTATAATGTACCATCTATTAAATGTTGTTTTGAAGGTGGTTGAATGAGTTAATGGGGGAGCTTCTTTGATCTATAAATGAAGATCAATTTTGGCCAGTCACACAGAGTTTGATTTTTTGTGGAAAGAATAGTCAGTTAATAATATATGGGGATCAATAAATTGATGAAGAAGTACATATAAAAGTAGTTCAGTGAAGGCATGCACCTATTCAGTACCAATTTAAGCAAACACTGAGGTTGGCGTTCAAGTTGCAGAGTAACATGCACAGTAATAATGTGAGACCCCGAAATTTACAATGTCATTTTATGCTTACGTATTTTGCCATTTATATTTAAAGGGTTGTTATTGGTAAATTTTCTTAATACGTAGCAAGATATTATGCCACAATGACCTATGTTATTTTGATTTGGGGTGGCCACACTTTCCTTAAGTATTTTATTATGGTGGTGAAGTCAATAATTTCTTAATGACCGAATTTCTTCAAGGTAACTTTTATGGTGATAATGATAGAAGAACTTATGAGATTTTTAGCATCCAAGTTGCTGAATATCTCTAAAGTATTTTTCTTATAGTCTACTTAATGATTTTGAAATGTTAAAGATTTATGTTATTGGGCCTTATGACTTGTGATATAATATTAGGCTGATATTGGGACCTTAAACTATGCTATTGGGCTGCCATAATATTCATGATAATGGGCTGCCATTGAATGGTTATTGGGCTTCAAGGATGTAGGTTATTGGGCCTTAGCCTTTAAGCTTATGGAATGGGCTTAAGCTTGTAATGTTGGGCCTTAGAAAAATATTATTGGGCTGCCAAAGTCTTATGTGATTGAAATGTTAGTGGGCCTAGCCTTAAAGATTGTTGTTATTGGGCCTAACTTTAAAGACTTATGTTATTGGGCTAGTTATCTTACAACTTCATGGGGCCAACTAAGTACCATTAGAGTAACTAAGTAGTTGATTTGGAACCAAACAACATAAGTTAACTAAGTTAGAATCAAACCAAGAGGCCATCATGTGAAAATCAAAGAGAGGACGTAAGGGAGGAAGGAGAAGAAAAGAAAAGGAGAAGAGAGAAAAGAAAGCTAAACTCGGAAGGTAATTTTCAGCATTTCTTAGAATCCTTCTCTTGCTTGTTGTGTCCATTAGTTTTGTAAGAGTTCATACTAAATGGATCTGATATCTTTGTTTATGATTCTTGTGGATTAAAGATGGAAAATATAATTGATAGTCATAGTTTTGGAAAGGAAGGGGATAAGGATACATGTCTTTGGAGAAGGCCGAATCTATACCCCCATCATGTGATCTATTATTTGTGTTTTGTGTTGGATCTAAGAATGAGAATGCATGTGGATATATTCTAAGTTATGGAGAATGCATGTAAGTTGGTTTTAAATGAGGAGGTTTGCAAGCAATTAAAGAAATAAGAAAAGTCTAGGTGTTCTAGGAATAATTGTGAGACCCCGATTTCCTCCTATGTTATTTCTTATGTATTATCTTTTATTTTTCGATGTATTAGCTTTAACTTATCATGGGGCCATATTTTGGCCAATGTATGGCCTAATCTTTATGTTATGGTACATTGATTAAAATGGGATTTTATTTCATGAAATCTCCTAAATAAATTTCTTTTCATTTTATGCAAAGTTTAAATTTATATTTTCCTAGGAGCTGAAATTTGCAAGGTGAGTTTCTCTCTTATGAATTTATATTTCTTTTTATTTGCCTAATATATTTCCTAATCCATAAAATTAAATTATGATTAAGGATTTTTCTATGGATTATATTATTGGGCTATTAAGGTTTCGATGGTTGGACTTAAAACCTAAAAGAATGGGCTGATAATGGACAGCCCATGCTTGGCCGAAAATTAGCCATGATGGGCCTTGAAATTTAATCAAGTGGGCTGCCATGAGGCTTATAATATTTGGTGTATATTGGGCTTATAATGGCATGATAATGGGCTTCCAAAATAAACATGGAGATGGGCTTTGGAAAGCATGATATTGGGCTGCCATGAAGCCCATGGCAATGGGCCTTGGAATGGTGTTATTGGGCCTTAAGGAAGTTGGACATTGGGCCTAAGCCCTTAGGCTTATGAATTGGGCTTTAGGTGGTAATGTTGGGCCTTGGATTAAGGATTTATTTGGGCTGCCCAATGGGCCTTGAAGTTAAGTTTATAATATGAGATTAGTAGTGCTAATCTTCATTAATTTTACTAAGTAACTAGAATATGTAAACAAACCAAATTAGTTGGATTTCAACCAAATGAACTAAATGGTTGAACTAAGCATTAAATATGGAATTCAAATGTGTGGTGGAGGGTGAATTTCGTGGGATGCAAGAGAGACATAAGGGAGACAAGACATGACAAAGTTGAAAAGTGAGAAAAAGTGAACTTTTCACCCTTGGCCAAATTTTATGTCTACATGCATTCCCTTTTGTCTTTTGTGGGAAGCCTTGCACGACCAACTCACTCTCACACACTTATTCACTTCATTTTGTCTCTTTTGGTCGTGCAACACATAGCCAATAGAGAGAAACACAAGCCAAAACCGAAACCAAGAGAGAAAGGGAGAGGAAGAGAGAACTTGGTGTAAACCGAATCTGTTGAGCCACCAAGAGTGATTTCAAGCTTGGATCCAAGAGGATTTTGTGCAAGGAGAAGAAGGAGAAGGAAGAAGAGGAAGGAGGTGAGGAAATAGGTGAGGTATTGCAAAGGAAAAAGAGAAAAGAAACAAAGGAGCACTAAGGTAAAAACCGGATCTTGTTCTTCTCTTGATGGCCGAACTCTCTTGTGTATAGACCTTAGAGTTTGAGTTGTTTTATGCTTGGATATGGTGAGATCTGGAATGATTAAGAACCTTAGGTTGTTTAGTAGGTGAAGGAGAGGAGAAGCTTGCAAAGGAACAAAGAGAAGGAAGAAGGAACAACAAGGTAGTGACCGAACCACCATTTCTCTTGATTGGCCGAACTAGTTGTGAATGGATCTTGATGTTTCATGTTCTTAGGTTGTTGAATCTTGCTAGATCTGGTAGTATTAAGATGTCTAAGGATAGATCTAGCTATGTATATTCTAGATCTAGGGTTGTATGTTGGGAAAAATGCAAAGGGAAAACAATGTATGTTAAAGGATGTTGGATTTAAGCCTATGTTAGTTGTAAGTTGTGAATCTCTTTAGATCTATGATTATATATGTGTTTGAATGTTAGATCTGGACATGTCATACATGAATGATGAAGGTGTGAAGTAAATGCATGCTAAGATGGATTGTAGAGTGCAAAGTATGCATGTCGTAAATTTTCTAAGTATAAAAAGGTGGTATTATGTGGTATGACCGAATATAGTATACCTAGGTTTCCAAGATTAATTTTGTGCATAATTGGATCTGGTCATTGGTCATGTTATATGCTAGGTTATTGGCCTAATGTATGGTAGATGATTATGAAGTGTAAAGGATGCATGCAAGTTGAAAGAAACAAAAGAAAACTTGATTATTGGGAAAATGAGTGTGCTGGCCGAATAGGTTAATGCTTGGTATTTTATGATTGTGTTTTGATTCTTAGATCCTAGGTTGTGAAATTGTTGAATGGAGGATGGGATCACCCTTGGAGTTGAAGTTGTGACTAAAAGATGCATAAAATGGTAATGGTCGAATATCATAATGAAATGAAACCCTAAGTGCAATTTATGATAAATGGATTATCATTGTTGTGATGGATAAGGAAATTAGGGTTAGGCTAATTAGAATAAATATTGAAGAACCATGATCATGTAATAAAAATATTTGAAACCCTAGTTAGGGTTAGTACTCGGGATTAATTGAGGTTTAAGGTCCAAGTCAAGATTTAATCGTGATTAAGTTACTAATAGTTTAATGTAAGGTTTTAATGGAGTACATGAAATAATGAGAGACTTAGGTTTAATCCTAAATCCGTTGGTGTTAAAGAAACCCTAATCAAGACATGCATAAATATATATTATATTGCAATAAAAAAATATATTAATGATTAAATAACCTAAGTTTTAGTTAAAGAAGAGTAAATAAAATATTTTAAATGATTAAAAGAATTTCAGTGATATATATATATATATATATATATATATATATATATATATATCTTTGGTTGATAACCGATTTCAAAATGCAAATGTTTAATGATTATGTACTATTTCTTAAAGTCTAAGAAATATTTGAATCGCTTGTAGGCGATCCACGTGTCTGATACACTACCAAGGAAGACCAAGTGTAAGTGGATACTGTAAGTGGACAGTAAGTGGTTCTTTTCAAAACTGGAATGACACACTGCATCATTTCATGAACAAGCATGAGATTTTGATCAAGCATGACATGACATGTGCATTGCATGAATTTTTCTAAAGAGAATGTTTATGCAATGATTTTATGGAAAGATTATGGAAAGTTTTATGAAACGATAAGTTAAGTTAAGGGGCACTGGTCGGTACCGTACCATCAAGATGGACTCCCATACCGAAGGACGAATGCGAGAAGGATGAGTGAATCCACGAGACTGTGCAACCACACTGAAGGACATTGAGAAGGTGTGGGCCTCCAAGGGTCAAGTCTAGCCACTGAAGGAAGAATGCGAGAAGGTGCGCTAGCTGACCATATGTAAGGTCTCCAAGGGAATTCGGGGACGGTTCCAAAGGGAACGCACAACCCTGACTTCAGGGGTTAAATGGAGCGAGCCCACAGTAAGAGGCATGAAATGGTTATGAAAAGGCCAAGAGTGGCACAAGTATGAAGAAATATTTTCAAGGGCCTGGGGCCGAAATTAAGCAAGAGCATATGCATATCCATGACATGCATGTGCATTACGTATCAAGTTTCCTGTTTAAGCAAGCATAAGTCAAGAGCATGTTTCAAGTTATGTTTTTCCCTTACTGAGTCTTTTTGACTCACGTTATTAAAAATTGTGTCATTCCAGATGCCTCAGGTGAAGAAAGTCAGGAGGACTACCTGACTCAGAGGGAAAAAGATTATGTTCATGTTTTGTTGATGTGACTTGATCGATGAGATCAGTCATTTGTTAAGTATCAAACATGTTATATATGTACTAAGGTGAAAGATTGTCGAGAACCTTATTATGATGAGAGTTGGCTCGTTCTCTCGAGATTCTGCTTTATTCCGCTGTAAGCATGCATGTAAGAACGCTGGAGCTATCCGGGGGATCGCTCGCGGCTGTCACGGTCCCTGCGGGATGCCGTTCGGGGCGTGACAAATAACATGGACTTGAATAGCTACAAGTTCAAAGATAGCCACCATAAATAAAAGCATGATGCAGAAAAAGAAAAAGATCACGTTGGAGATGCATGAAGTCGAATTCACTTTTGATCTCGTTTCTTTTGGGAGGATGTAGCCAATGGCTACATGCTAAGGGAACTATGAACAAAAAAAAAAGAAATTGGCAATTTAGACACTAGGTTTATACCCAGCAGACAAAATAGTCACTAGGTTTACTTTTTTACATTTTGGTCACTGAGTCCATACCCGTGTGACGATATGGTTCTTCCGTCCATATTTTGTCACTACATCTAACGGAATCCATGGTTACGTCATCATTTTGCCATGTCAGCATCACTAATCCACGTCAACAGCCCAGTCCCCTAAACTAATCTAAACGAACTATTTAAGTCATCCACTCATTGTCTTCAAACTAATCGTGAATAATATTATTGCTAAAGCACTTTCATGTACTTTTTTCTTGCACAACCATACAGAAGACACTAACCGCTAGAGTCATTAAGATACTCCTCGAGCATGTAGTTGCAAATGTTGGAGACGATATCAATTGAATCGCCATTGAGTTACGCATAAAGAAAATAGACTCAATCCAAACTTAAGGAGGACATATATGACACAGGGTACATATTGGTGCATGCAATTCGAGTAAGCACATGAATGAGCCGGAAACTCACTCGTTTCTGGGTCTTCCCTATATACGGATAGGAACAATGAAATAATAGTGCCGTCATATGATCCATGGTAGGAGCCTCATCATAGGCATATGGAAAGATAGGGTTAGGAACACGTCGTAAGTCATATAAGTTGGCAATACTTGCAGGTGTCACACCAAGGTATTGACCCCTTAGATATACAGTGAATGAGCTAGATGCCTTGTCATGGCATGGATGTTAGAGTAAAATTCTCTTACAAGTAGTTTTGAAGGAGGAGAAACAGGATTGAGAAGGGAACCCCAATCTCAAGCTCTGAATACAGAAGGAATACCGATATGACGAAGAGCGTCAAGGGAAACCACACGCTCAGCGAGAACAGCTTTCTTCTGAAAGTATTTGTTGAAGATCTTTTCAGCCTTATGATCAACAAACCAGGTAGTGTCAAAGTTGCCATATTTTTGTTTTGTCGGTTTGGAGGGATTGGTCTTGGACTTGTTATTTGTATTAGTCTTGGTCTTGGGCAAATTTGTTCGTTTAGACATCTATAGAGACAGAGATATATACCATTAGTAACAAGTTTCATTCGAACAAAACACAGATTTTGAGGAAGGATAAAACAAAATACTAGTGTAGAACTGTGACAATGTACACATGTCGCATTTATGTTCTGTGATCCAGTTCTAGAGAGATTGACTTTTATAAGCAACCAAAACACAAAATACGAAGAGCTGAAATCCATTTGTTAAATGGGGCAATATCCCAACAAATTAACGCACAACATGCAACTCGTTGTCGTAGCAAGCATCATAATTCACTGCATTAACAACGAAAGCATAAACATAATTCCTTTTTGAAAACATGAAGCTCACCAAAACAGAAGAAGGAGAAAAAGAAAATAATGCCCAAGTGTAAACGAACAACACTAAACCAAAAAAATCAATCAAATAATTGACAGAACCCGTAGTTAGTAACCAAAAGAGAATATAAGATTGTACTGCACAGTTGTCGCTAACTGAATCTTATGACTCTATTGCTCTTTTCTTTTTGTTCATTACTGGGGCCCGCAATTCTTCGATCCTTATCAAAGGTGCTCTAATATCTCTTTAATTTTCGATTAATGTGATTAAAAAACAAAAAGGGAACTGCGAAAAGATGAATGGGGTTCCCAGCAAGCACTCTCCAACAAATATATAGTCTGGAATAATGCCCTCTAAAACTCTAGCCTAAGAGGAGGGTACTTAAAAGAAGCTAATATTTGCAGTAGCAAAAACAATAGGTCCCATAGAGGAGTAATAGTAACCTAGTAAGTTAGTTCTATACTGCAACAATGGTAATCAATTTGACAATTTTTCTCAACTTTTGTTTGTCCTTTCTGGCCATTGGTAGAGAGCTTATAGAAACAAATCTCTTTGCACAAATTATCATTTTGAAGACACGCAATTGACATGTGATCTTTAGGTATTTTTCAGTGGTGTATACTCTATTCGAGGATAGAACACCACCTGCAATTTTAGAGAGTTATTATAAGTTTGTTTAGACGGAAATGAGGGAGGAGGATGGGAGGGGGAAAGGGGGAGAGAGTTGTGGTTGGACTTTTCACTTGGTTGTAGGGATATAAAGTGGCATGACTAAAAGGAACAAACACAAGACGGACAGACAATAACCTTTGATGGAGCAAGAATAATCACAGATTATGTCATGGAAGAAAAAAGAAGGGCTTAGAGTGGAATAATTGAATGGACCTTACAAACTCAAGGTTTTTTTTTTCAAGACAATAACATGATGTACCTTGATAACAGTTGACTATGATGCTGACATCCATAGGTGACGTACATGAGTATTCCCCTTGAACATGTCCATTATCCTAATATCTATATTAGTAACTGATCCACCAATTTGTACATAAGCTCCAAACAGATATCTGGAAAACTTTTCAAAAGTCTAACAAGTTACTAGTCAAATGACTGAATTTTGCTAAATCATATGAAAGCAATAACTATTATGTGATAATACTCAAAACATACTTAAGGGACAAACACTTGATGCACACCAAGAAGTATGTTATATATGAGGGGGTAATGTTACAGATGGATTTAGATGAGGCAGGAGTCTAACTCCTTGGAAAGACTTTGGATTTTAGTCTACGTTGAATGGAACAAAATAGTTTTCTGAAAAATCAGAAAATGAAATTTATATCTTCTCTCTTGAATCATATTTAAGGGGATCAGAGAAAGAATGGGGAATGAGGAGCGGGATCGCACGGGGAGAACGATCAGTGGGCAAAGTGAATTCTGTCTATGTAAGAGAAATGATGTTGCACGTTTCATTTAAAGATGGGCCCTGTTTGAATGGTCCTAGGTTAATGGCTGACATGCGATTGTTCACTCCGAGCATTGGAAACAATTTTCGTAGGGCCAGGAGAAATTATCTGGACTCCGTAGGGGCGAGATTGAATTGTTTGGTTTTCGAAGACGATATCCAAGGATTGCAAACATCAAACTATAAATATTTTATGAGTTCTCAAACATAACGTTAGTTTTTTCTATGATTTTCTCACCTGAAAAAGAGAAGAAAAATAGAGAAATTTCTGGTACGTAGTTTAATCGTATATGTTATGGTTCGTGGCTTTCTTAGGGTGCTCATCCTCACATGAGTTATAAGATTGTTGGAAAGTTTTGGAAAAACAGAACACACGTTTAAGATTTTAATATCCATTATTTGTAACTAAAATTTTAATTAAATGGACTGTAGGGAGCTTAATAGGAATGTCGTTGGAAGGAAAATCCCAAATGAGTTGCGCAATTTAAATGAAAAACCTTGTAAGCATGGATTTGTATGAAAACATATTCGAATTTTTTTTTTGTTTTTTTAATGTGAGTCTTATTGACTTTTGGGATTTTTGGTTATAGTAAATGGTAGTTTAACCTTTAAATGTAGGATCCCATAAAGTCCATATATACATTTCGGTAATTCAAATCCTGCACGTGTGCCATGCATTTGATCAGGACGATAATGATGGGCATGACTTGTTCATAGGATTAAGTTATGCGATGATATAATTTACAAGGAAAATTTTAATTATGTTATTCTGTTTTGAAGTTTAACTTCTGGTCACTGAAATTCATCTTTTGGTGACGACATCACTAAAAATCTATTTTTTTGACCAAAAATGACTTCGTACCAATTTCGCTACTAAAGTTTTTATTTATGATGAAATTTGAATTTCATCACAAAAAGATCAATTTTTAGTGACAAAAGATTCGTCACGAAAAGAAACTAAAAAAATCAGTGACGAAATTGTTCGTCACTAGAAACAAGAGGCTTTCACGATGAAATTATTCGTCTCCACTTCCCATGCGTTAAAGAATTGATAATTTTGCTTTCTTCCATGAATTTTTTGCTTTGTTGTATTAGCAGGCCCATCGGTGCCGCTTGTTAGGGGTCATCTGTGCCCAAACTAATTTGTCCTACTATCAATCATTGCCTGTTCGCGATTGAGTTTTTTATTTCTCTTTTCTTGCGGTTCCTTCTACATAGGTGTGTTCACCGGTACCGGCGGTGGGCCGGTTAACCGGCACCACCACTGCCACCGTCTACCGCCCACCGCTTATTAGGGGTGGCGGTAGCGGTTGCCTTTTACAGGAAATAGCAGTGATACAAGCGGTGGCGCGGTAAACCGCTAGAACCGCTTTTTTTTCTTTAAGTTAAACGGCGTCGTTTTAACCCTATCTCGTTAGGGTTTTTTTGGCTTCCCCCGGCCCCGTTCATTTCATTCGTTTGCTCGTGAGTTTCCCTGCCCGAGAGTCGTCTGCCACCGCCCCCTTCGCCGTCAGTCGTCTACCACTCGGTGTCTCACGGTAACTCTCTCTCGCGTTCATCTCTTTTTCTTTGGCCAACAGCCACAAATCAAATATCTCTTTCCCTCTCAGGCAGTCAGGCTCTCTATCTCGTTTGAATCTCATCCATTTTCCCAAGTTGTTTGATTCAGCTCATCCAGCCAGGCTCACTTTGTCACACTGAGCTTTTCGGTTCCAAGGAATCGTCTTCCTCTACGGGGATCTTCTGGTCTATATCTAATTCATTCGTCGAAGGTATTGCCCACCTCTGTGATTTATTTTCCTATATTGTTCATTTCAATTTTGATTACTCCATTGTGCTTATATTCATTAGTTTTTTGCATTTTAGAGGTATTGATACGAGGTAGGAATGATTAAAAGGCTGTATTTTGTCAAAAGATAAACAAAATTCCAATGTTGAGGGCCTGAGGCTCACTCGGTAAGTCCACATATTCTCTCTCTAAATTTGCAGTCTAAATTTTCCCAATAGCTATATACCGTTCCATAATTCCATTGTTGAACATATTCTGCTCCTAATCGTAGGTTTCAGTGGATTGGATCTGTTTGGCAGTGGCATTGAATTTGTTTAATTGATTGTGGTATTAGGTATGTCTTTCTATTTCATCCCTATATAAAATTCAGTTACTTAAATTGCTTTAGGGTTTGTGAAACTGTTGTCTATTGGATGATGAGATTTAAATTGGTTTGGATGCTTGTGGTATGGTTTGTGAATCTGTTGGAGGATGGGATCAAATTGGTTTGGATACTTGGATATATTTGATTGGATTGTTTGATTGGTATTTAAAGATTGATTGGATTGTTGGATCTGTTTGGCAGTGGCATTTCTTGCTTGAAGTGGTTGTTCTAAACACCTGTAACCACACCCTTGTGTTTGGTAGCCATGCAATTGCTCATAGTAATAGATGTTGGTTCACTCTCCATTAACATAGATGTTGTATGTAACTTGGTTTGGATGCTTTTGGCCTTGAGTTTAGTGATCATGCCTATGTGTTCTTCTTGCTTTGCCAACTCTTAACAGTTCACTCTTCTAGCTAGAGTGATTCACTCATTAGTACAACATGTTTTTGGTCAAGTTCCTTAGTCAGTTTAATTAATATTAAGTGGTGAATAAGTTTGTTGTCATGTGCTGTCAAGAATTGTTTTCTAAAACAATGGTATAATTGGCTTTCTAAAATGCTTTTGGGTAGTGGAAATACACAATTTGCACAGTTTTCAAATTGCTTTTGGGTAGTGGAGACTCACGTGAGTTGATCATATTAATGCTTTTGATCAGGATGTCTGAATGGCTTTTGCCATTGCTTCTTAGTAAGTACAGTTTTCAGATTCTTCTATGGAGCTAAGGACAATAATTTGTCATTGCTTCTTAATCTCATAAATCTTTTTTTTTTTGAATTCTTAAGCTCAGAAATCGACTGCCATGTAAATGTGTCATTGCCTTTTTTGAGAACACTACACTAAGATCACTGATGAAAATGACCCCATGAATGTTAGAGCTACTTGTCACTATTGTAAGAAATATTTTCCTGCTCATCGCAAGAACTCGCCACTGGTTTCTGTAGCTCCAGGGTAGATTTTGTCTATTGAGGATGAATTTCCACCAAGTCGAAATAGGCTGAGAGATAAAAGCATCGGTAATAATATGCCAGGGACCAGTTCTCCAAAGAAATTTACTAACCGAGCAATTGAAGAATAAGTGGGTTGAAAGTTCTGCTTCAAGTCCACACACAGGAGCTAACCATCCCCCGATGGAATTCGGACTCGAATTCCCTCTTAAGAGGGATTACCTAATGAGTCCTAACAGGCCATTAGATGGATGACAACACATTAATTAATGAATCCATCCAATCCTTTTCGATTTTGGATCTTCAGTTTCCATATACTTTTCCATTCCTCCGAAGATAAGCTGCCTGGTGATGCAACTCTGGAGTGCACTATGTAAGTATAAGTTGTTTTCACCGATAAAGTGCCTTTAGGATCTTTCAGCCAAATAGGGTAATCAATACCCGCAAAATGAGGGAGGTTTATTTTAAGAAAATTTCAGCTGATGGGAAGTCAAAGAGACTGCGAATAAGAGCCTCATCACAACATTTGTGTGGCGGTCAACCAAGGCTCCAGGTTTAAGTTTTGGAATGAAACTCTGCAGACCGGGCACCCATGGATTGCACCATAAATTCAGTTGGCTGCCATTTTGAATTTTCCAGCATAGACCCACTGTAATGATATCCCGAATTTGGAGTAAGCTGTTCCATATCCAGGACTTGCTACCAGTGGCAGAGGTGTTCAAAACATCAAAGGTCCTGCAATATTTATCATCAAGAGCCCTCACCCACATCGACTCCTTTTCTGTAATAAACTTTCATCCCAATTTAGCAATCATTACTAAATTTAATTCCTCCATAAGTCGCAAACCAACTGCACCCAATTCCTTCGGAACACAAATAGCATGCCAGGCCTTGGGATGGAAATGGCGCTGCTGATCATCCTGAAACCCCACAAAAAATTTTTAAGGAGCCTATCAATTTCCCAAACCACCTCCTTGGGTAGCATGAAGACCGTATAAAATATGAGGGGAGGGCGGTCGCAACAGCTTGAATAAGCACCGTGCGTCCCGCTTGGGATAAAGCTCTCGCTTTCCAACTAGTCACTTTGCGCTGCACTTTGTCCTAGATTTCCTTGCAGACTAGCCTTTTAGAGCGAGGAATACAAAGTGGCAAACCAAAATACTTACCACCCGGGAGTTCTTGATGGAGGCGCATAAGTGCAGAGATGGAATCCTTGGCTGCCCTTGTCATATTACCGCTGAAATGCAAATAGGATTTTCGGAAATTAAGAGTTTGTCCCGACCACTTTCCAAATGTAGAGAGGCAATAGATGAGCCGCATAACTTCCATTAATTAGCCCTGCAAAACAACATAATGTCATCGGCAAAAAACGAGGTGAGAAATTGGAGGGGCACCTCTTGCAATACTGACTCCATAGATGGCATTCTTGCCCTCCTCCTCCATTATAAGCCGAGATAACACCTCCATCACAGCGATAAAGAAAAAAGGGGAGAAGGGGTCCTCTTGCCGAAGACCGCGACTGGCGCGGAGCATACCATATGGAGAGTCATTCAACAATATAGAAAATGAAGGAGTTGAAATACACTGTAAAATCCATTGCCTCCAAGGCACTCAAAAACCAAAGCAGCAAAGCACCTCATATAAAAACCACCAATCAACCTTATCATATGCTTTTTCCAAATCAATCTTTGTAGCAACAACCCACCTGGACCCTATTTTTCGTTTGAGCATATACATTAGCTCATGCACTAGAATCACATTCTCTTGAATTTCGCGGACAGGGACTATGGCATTTTGATTAGGGCCGCAAACCGAAAATGTGGTTCGGTTTTCGGACCGCATTTTCGGTCCGGTCTAACAAAATGCGGTCCGTTCAGGTCCACTT
The DNA here is from genome assembly GCA_963930655.1 of Myrica gale. Classification (NCBI taxonomy): domain Eukaryota; kingdom Viridiplantae; phylum Streptophyta; class Magnoliopsida; order Fagales; family Myricaceae; genus Myrica; species Myrica gale. Next base: position 20,137,910 of record OZ005600.1, on the reverse strand, counting down.
AAGTGGCCTAGACCGGTTTCATTTATTTTCATTTTTTCATTTAAAAAAAATTAAAAAAATTAAAAAAATTTTATGTTAATTTCGAAGGGGGAAGGGTATATAAAAATGTATAGTTTTAGTTTAGGTTAAAACTAAACTTTTAAAGTTTGTAATTTGTATTAAAAATATATAAAAAAATATTTTTTTATTTATATTAATAAATGTGGTCCGGTCCGGTCCAGACTGCATATAAAAAAGGATCGGACTGCATTTCAAAAAAATAGGACCAGACCGGACCAGACAGCAAATCTGGTCCAGTTTTGTTCAGCCCTAATTCTGACAACCAGAAATGATTTTGGGTAGCACATATCGCAATCTACCAGCTAAAATCTTGGAAATAATTTTATACCACACGTTACATAAACTTATGGGGATGAATTGACCCACCGACAAGGGATTCTCCACTTTAGGAATTAAAACCAAATTTGTGTGATTAAGTTGCCGCAACATATATCCATTTGCGAAAAAACTACTCACCCCCTCAATTGCGGAAGATTTCACCACCCGCCAGTATTTATGGTAGAAAAGGGTCGTGAAACCATCCGGGACTGGGGCTTTCATAGCACTGATGCTCTTTACAGTCGCTCATATCTCGGCGTCCTTAGGCATACTATAGAGCCTCGCAGTATCTGCCTCGACAATGGTAATCGAAATCAACCCTTGGAGCTCACTAGGAAATTGAGAATTATTGCAAGCAAACAAGTTCTTGAAGCGGTGTACAAGGTGGCTACCAATATCCTCTTGATCATGCATCCACCGCCCACTATCATCCTGCAAAGCTTCAATACTGTTTCGCCGCCTTCGAACAATGGTCGATAAATGAAAATAGCAAGTGTTTAAATCCGGGGTTGTAAGCCATGTGACTCGAGATTTTTGCTTCCACAAAGTTTCTTCATTTTTCAGAGCAAGAACGAGTTGTGCCTTTAAGTCTTTCTCCGCATGTCTCAACTGAACGTAATCACTATGACTTTGCACCAGGCTTAATTCCTCCTTGAGAGACTTGATTTTGGACTGAATGTGGTCGAATACTTCCCTGTTCCAGATTCTTAAGGCCTCCTTGGTGGCCTTAAGACGATGGGACAGGGTGTAAGCGGATGATCCTTGAACTGGAGATTGTCATGCCTTCTCAATTACTCTGGTGTTGCGGGTATAACTAGCCCAAAAGCTTTCGAATTTGGACTGCTTAGGTCCATCAGATATATTCCCTAGTGTATTCAATAGTAATTTTATTTACTTCTATACTTTGTTTTTTTACTAACTCAATCGATATGTATTTTAGAGAAGGAGTGAAATCAACCGCCAAAATAGGGCTAAGCCGATGGGTGCTCGATCTTTCCAACCACTCAAGTTCAGATGGTTATAATCAACTCAAAAATAAAAGTGTATTTTTGTTGTTACAACATTATGTTATTAAGGGATTTTAATGTATATATAATTTTTTGGTGTGCAGAAAGATACAAAAACTGATCAGATTAATCTTGCATTGATGTACAAGAAAATGCATACTAGTAAGGAAAACGCGTGGACATTCGATACTGCATAGGAACATTTTGTAAGTTTTGTAAAATTTTATTATTCATTATTAATTTCTTATATTTAAAAAGGTATTAATTTTCATAATTTTTTAATTTACTTGTAGGAAAAGGTGGAGGAACTACAATTACAGCGCGAGTCTGAGGGAAGGTCATTCACAGAAGTGGAGATCTTCATAGAGGTCTTGGGGACGAAAACGGGTTATGTCTATGGTTTAGGCCGTTCAGTGCAGCAAAGTGGATCATTGTCCTCAGTGTCGTCCGTTGATCTGGTTCAAAAATTGGAAGAGGCAAGAATAGAGATAGAGGACGTGAGGGCTAGACAGAAATAGTATGATGAGTTAGCTGTGAGGTAGGTAGAAATGGAAAGGGTGATACCACAGTAGCAGCAACATTTAACTTAGAGAAGCAACAATAGAGCAAGAATAAAGCCTTCAGCTATTGTATGCAAAAATGTGTGAGCAGATGATGGAATACGTAAGGAAGGTGACAGTGCATTTCACTCCCTAACGCAAATTTGGGTAGATTGTTTATTTCTACTTGATTTCGATTATTTCATTTTTTACTGTTATGTCGATTAGATATTTGTAGACCATTACTGATTTATACTATATTTAATATGATGTCTTCATATTCAAGTCTAATCTAATTTTAGGGAAAATTATAAATAGCCCACTAGGTTTCAAAAAAATTTAAAACGTCCACGGGATTTGTCATATTGGTACGAAAGCTCACCCGATCCAACGTTGTAAATGGACTTAACGGAGCCCGTTCCACGTCATCCCAATTTAGCCAATCAATGTCCGCCGCATCCTTAAACTCCCACCTCGGTGATATATGGCCTCAAATCTGCCACGTCCCTAACGATTGCCATGTCATTTAATGAACTCCTTCAAACTCATTAGCATTTTAAGGGTAACACTCTTTCGACAACTAAAATCGGTTAAGTGTTTCAAAAATCCTCAAATAGGAGAAAAACCTAGAATCTTCTGTTTCTTCGAGCACCAGTGTATCTTCGAGCACCTGTGTATCTGCTTGCGGAATGAGGGCTGAGAATAACTTCTGCGAAACTTCTTCTTCATCGTGTCACAAGTACAATTTTTTCGCCCAAAATCTTCATTGGGTGCTAAGCTCCATTACTGCCTCTTCGTACGTCTCAAATTTGAAACCCATTTGTTGCCAATTTGTGACTCATGCCGCAACGAAATGAATCTACCAACTGAAAATAGCATGTTTTGGGTGATATTCGAGTAAGTGTTATCTATAGCATGTGATGATTGGAAAAGTAAACGATGAAATGTCACTCATGTTTCAAATATTTTTCTTCCCTTGTGCACAAACCCGGTGACAGGGTTAAACCTTTGTTGGGTGACAAAGAGGTCGTAGAGATTCAGCATAGAGTCCATAAATAGCCGCACATAATGCTCCATATCTTGCTGGGGCATTTAGTGGACCTGCCCACTATTGTTGAGCTCGATGTTGATCTAGGTGAGGAGACATATTGGGGAGAGTGAGGAATTGGGTGGGGATGCAAATTTGGGTGATGAGGGAGTGGATATGGGGCAGAGTGAAGAATTGGGTGAGGAAGAAAATGAGGACGGTAATGTGGGAAGGGAGGTTGGTGAAGATGGTTTAGGTGCTGCTTATCGCCCTAAGAGGAGACGTAGGGGTAGTGGTCCGGGCCATGTAAATGAGAGTCAAAGTTCATAGCATAACTTTAATTCTGATTTTGATTACAACATAGAAGAGGATGAAAAGCTTAGTGAGTTCGATGAGTAGGAAGACGAAATTTCGGATGAGTGGGGTGATGATGTGTTAGATTCTGTTGGGACCACTTCTATAGATTGGTTTGTAGATTGGACTATCAAGTTGGGTAGTTTGAACTTGCCATTTCTGTTTTTTGAACTTGCAGGTTCTGTTTTCGAACTTGACATTTCTGTTTTGGAACTTGGGATTTCTATTTGGGCTTTAAATCTGTTTGGAAGTTACCATAAGTTTAAAAAGTCTCTTGTATTTGTAAGTCTAGTTGTATTCTGTTAACTCACTCAAGTTGTGGTTTTGAACTTTAAAGGGGTCCCATCATCCAGCTTCTCAACCACCTATAGAGCATCAAACTTCTCAACCAAACCCAGAGGTCAATACCCACGACAATCGCAAATGCAAGGGGAAAGAAAAACCGTTGAAATTGAGATGGATGTGGGAACATCATGTGTAATCAAACTGTAGTTATTATGGGTACGTTTATGAGCTTTTGTGATCATTTGGTTATCTGTCAGCACATATTTTGATAGTGCAAGTGAACAGTATCTTTTGACTTGCCCAGGATTGTTTTGTAGTGGTTTCCTGGAACCACATGACAGTTTTATGAAGGCATGAACTATATTGGGCCTGACCTTTTTGTAGTGGCTTGTACAGACCACTTACTTTGCACTGAAGATAGATAACATTTTTGTTAATGAAATGAAAGTTTATGTATTTATCAGACTATTCTATCCGAGAGTAACAAATGGTTATATGAAGTTCTTCCGTAAAGTACAATTTTTCAGTCCAGTCATGTGGATGATCTCTAGCAAAAAATAGGAGACTTATTAAGAAGTCACAATGAACATGCATTACATAATATGTGTTTCTACAAATGAGACAGACAGAATAACAATAGGCCACCCCAGTGCCATAAATTGTTATACGTTTTCAGATCAACTTATCACTGTTGTGATCAAAACTGGTGAGTAAATACAACAAGATGGAAAATGTTTGGAATCCAGACTGATGCCCCTACAACAGAAAACCAAATCAACTTATGAAATGAACAAGAACTTTCTTTAGACATTTCATCAAACATGTTAGTCACTTACTGTCACGCCCCGAACGCTAGCCCGAAGGGGGTTAATGACAGCCGCGAACATCCACTCAATGAATGTTCTAGCGTTTTCTCTTAATCATGCAGCGGATTTTTTTTTATACACATACATAAACACCTACAACTGAGAGAGATGGGCCAAAGAGATTTACAAAAACTTCAACTTACACAATTGACTACAACGACAATAGTGAAAGCATCCAAATTACATGTCATGTCTGCATGGCTGAAGTACAAGTCCTAAGGGATTCCAACAAAACCTTAATATGGACCCACTCATAACATATATGTAATACATCTTGAATCCTTATACACATAACATAGACATTCACAGGATGCCTGATAAGCGTTCTTAGTACTTCCTATGAACTCTTCAACTTCTGTTTCTGATAACCACGACTAAGATACTAGACATCAAAAACCTTGAACTCTACTAATCCGAACAACCCATGACCACCACACAACGGAGGCTCATGTCGACTCTTCAAAATTTCATCTAACCTTTTATGAAACAACAAGGAGAGATGAGGACGTTCCCATCGGTCCCTCTTCTAGATTTTCCCACCTGAATTGTTATCTGGAATGATACAATTGAAAACATATGTGAGTCGAAAGACTCAGTAAGGAATTATAATTAAAACATGAGCTTGAAATCATGGTTTGCAAATATGAACTTGAAATCGTGAGTTTGAAACCATGAACTTATTCTTTGAACTCATAATCTTGAACTTGAAATCATACACTTGCTTTTAAACTTGAAATCATCATGAACTCGATATCATAATGAACTTAAAATCATAAGCATGCACTTGACTTAAAATCATAAGCATGCGCTTAAACTTGAAATAATTACAAACTTGAACATAATGTAATTCAAGTACAACTTGAAATATCATGAGCTTTAACTTTAAATAATCACAAACTTGAACTTTCAATATCATGTATCCGTATATAATTCATGCATGATCATGAATCGTGATGCACGTGTATGCCTCATGATTGCATATGCACATGCACTTGCTCTTTTAAACATCTCTTATACTTATAAAGCTCTTTCTTTTGGAAAATCTTTTACATTCTTATCCTATGGGCTACTTGAGCTCCATTTACCCCTGGCATCAGGGTTGTGCGTTCCCGTTGGAACTGTCCCCTATTTCCCTTGGGGACCTTACATATGGTCGAGCTAGCACACCTTCTCAATGTCCTTCAGTGGCTAGACACGACTCTTGGAGGTTCACACCTTCTTGCAAGCATCCTTCAGTGTGATTGCACATACCTCCTGGACTACCCATCCTTCTTGCAAGCATCCTTCGGTATGGGTGTCCTAGGTGACATCCATCCTTCACGTAAACGTCCTTCGGTATGGATGCACCTTCTTGACTTGGTACGGTACCGACCGACTTGGGTTCGTTCGTTAATTAACTTGTCATAAAACTTGTCATAAGTAGCATAAAAATGGTACTTTCATTTGCATAAAATTTCTCCTTCTTTCTTATGAGACAAATAAATGCAAATGCAATTGCTCATGACGTGCTCATGTCATGCTTGGTAATCAACTTATCATAAAATGCTTCTAATGCTCTTGACAGTTCGTGCTTAATGACAAATATCTCATAAACCTTTCATGTTTTCCTTTGCACAAAAACTTCTTTCATGCTTTCATACAAATACGTATACGATGTCATGCTTGTTGAGAAATAACTTGTCATGCGTGGTTATAAACATGTTATGCTTATTCATAAAAACATGTTGTGTATCATTCCAGTTTTGTAAAGCGTAAGTTGCTACTTACTATTTTCACTTACAAACGTAAGCTCCTCTTACCTTCGCTTGCTTGAATGTTGAACGTCACGTTACCTACAATTGGATCATACCTTTGTTATTCATAGGTTACTAGACGTATAGAGTAATCAATCAATTACTCACGCTTCATCATACAAAATCGTCCTTATTCCTCATTCAATATCTCATACTTCGTCATACACATACTTCGTCGTACAAAATCATCCAACACCCACGAAATTTTGCCCCAAGTGCCCTCCTCATATAACCTCATATACAAGACGTAAACTTTACACATACAACTCAAAACTTCCAACCAAAAACAATGATTTCATCACTAGAACAAAGGTTATTGCATCTATTTCACTCCCTTTGGTCTTTTATCAAACACCTAGTATGCAAGTTGGTTTCTCTTGGGTTTATAAATTCCCAGATCTAACCACATTCTCCATGGCTTTGTGCACAATCCATACAACTTTCTAAAACTCACTAGATCTACATTTTCTTCAAAGAAAACACATGAATCTCAAGGAGAAATCTAACAACACACAACCATCACAACAACCAAGGAGAAATCTAACAACACACAACCATCACAACAACCATTCAAAGGAAAAAGAGAACATAGGTGAAAATGGGTATGGCTTGGCCGGCCATAACCACTCACCTCCTTCTCTCTCTCTTTCTTTCTCTTCTTCCTTTCTTCTTCTTCTTTTCTCCTTCTTCTTCTTCTTTCTTTCTTCTCTTCTCTTCTCTTCTCTTCTTCGGTGGGAGCTAGGGCAAAATGACTTTTCGATTTGGGGGTGGGCTGCTTATACATAAAGGGGCTTGGGGAAAAGACAAGGCTGCCCTCCCTTATTTCCCCCTTTTTCACATGAATTTCACCTCACGTACTTTCAATCCGTAAAATTTCGGAATGTAGTTATATGTGTCGACACTATCACTCAAGGTGTCGACACTTACAACACATTTAGTAAGATGTGTCGACACCATCACTCACGGTGTCGACACTTCCAACACTTAGCCAAAGTGGGAAAAATGTAAACTCTCGGGTTTCAGTTAGATGTGTCGACACCATCACTCAAGGTGTCGACACTTCCATCACTTGGTCAAAATTCACGGGAGTTCTGGAAAAATGCACACTTTCGGGTTTTAGTTGGATGTGTCGACACCATCACTCAAGGTGTCGACACCTCCAACACTTAGTCAAAAATCACTCTAGTTCCGGAAAAATATAAACATTCGGGTATCGGTCTAATGTGTCGACACTATGACCCAAGGTGTCGACACTTACAACACTTAGTCAAAATTCACTTTGGGCTCCAGAAAAAGGTAAACTTTCGGGTGTTACTCTAATGTGTCGACACTATGCTCCAATGTGTCGACACTTACCTCAAAAATCACAAATTTAATCATACATACACTTGCAATAATACGTACTTAAGAGGTCATAAGCAATAACTTGACAGACCTAAAATCGGGGTCTCACACTTACTTTTCTCCCATACAGAGCACAACTGTAGAACCTCCTACCAGGGTTCAAGTCAGTCCATGAAGTCCTTATCACTGCCTTCAACCCACATCTACACACCTTTGCCTCGCGATTTCGAGCATCTGTATGAGCGAATGATAAGCTGAAGGAAGACATCTTTGATGAAGACCCACAGGGGAGAATGGAGAGCAACTATTGTCCTTCGAGGCTTAACAATGAACCCGCAGCTTCCTCCAAGACAAATCGACAAAACAAATCTCCAAAATTTAGTGGATTTCGCAAGTCTCACAGAAAAGGCAAAGATTTGAGAATTTTTGAACAAAATAGAAGTCACGACCGTCTTAGAGGAGATGAAGATGACGTGGCAATGATCCATTGACGACGTGGCAAACTTGGCGTAAAAAATAACTGACATGGAAGTTTAAGAACGTGGCAGACATTGATTGGGTAGGTGGAATGACGTCGAACGGGCTTTGTTAAGTCCATTAACGGCGTTGGGTTGGGTGATCTTTCGTACCAATATGACAAACCCAGAGGGCGTTTTAAATTTTTTTGAAACCCAATGATGTTTTTAAAAAGCGACTAAAACTTAGTGGACTATTTGTGATTTTCCCCTAAATAATTTAAATTCGTAGATTTAATATTATAATTTAGAATTGTCCTGACGGATTAAAAACGTCTGGATGTTCACCATGATATGTCATTCGTCCGCACGTTACAAAATTAGCATCCGCACAGGTTACCCATAATAATGTTCGTTTTTATCCATAGTCCGAACGTTCTTGAGCCGTTCGCACATTATATTCATAGCATCTTTTTCATAAAATAAAAACAACCAGCGTTCGCACTCAAATCCACCGTCCCCACGTCTGTGTTTAACCGGAATCTGCACATTCTAGAGCTATTCGCACATTATATTCATGAGTTTTTATTTTTAAAAAAAATAAAAACAATAAGTGTCCGCACATGATTTAGTAGGGTGCGGACGATAAATCTATTGACAAAATTTACATTTTGACACCGAAATTCACCCCGTGCGAACTAATATTAAAGGCTTTCGCAAGTGTTTTCCATGACGGAATTGATTTGGTCATGAAATACATTACAAGACATGACACAAAATGAAAAGTCGTATGAACTGTCTGAGTTGGCATCCGGACGCTAGTTTCTGAGGAAACTCAGAATTTGTCACTGAAGAACAAGGGTGACACGCTTCTTCTGTCAAATTGGATGTCAAAAATCTGTTGACAGCAATGAGTTAATTTGGTAATAAATTTTTAACTTTAGGTGATCAAAAAATATAACACCCAAAAACTGTTTTCATGTAGTGGTGGCTATGTCTAGCAACCACAACGGATAAATTGAAAGGTCTATCCTTTATTGCTATATGTAATGAATAACTACTGAGCCGTAACTTTATATGGTCCTGGAGTGTTTTTACATCCAAATTTTGTCTTTACTAACAACGGTTGTTAAAAGCAAATTTGTAATTTAAAAAATAATATCTTACCTTTATTCTAATTAAATATTATAGATATCGAGGCTGCCAAATTTAAGGGAGGATACCAAATGCTTGCAAAACTAGGTAGCTGGCCTCTGTTTAGGGTTCTGAGGCTGCGTTTGTCAACCTAACAATTTTCAAAATATTATCTCACTCCTAATAAAATAATCCAATATAATCTCTCTCTTATAAAAAATTACAAAAAATATAAAAAATTACCTCTCTCTTCACCTTTTCACTAAATCCAACACATATTCTCTTACCAAAAATATTACAACACAAACACAACCTGAGAGATGCTTTTTGAAAAGCAGCTCGGCAGATGCTAGATCCTAACCAAGTCTTGCATAGGACAAGACTTTAGATAAAAGAAAAAAGAATGCCGCGTGCAAGAAACAGATCTGGACAAAAGATTTGCACGAAGATGCTTTATCAAATACTTCCCCCTAGATATTCAGCCAAAAAAAAATACTTCCCTCTAGATGCTGCTGCCCACATGACCTCCTTCCACTTGGATATTTGTAAAAGAAGACAGAGACCTGCCTTAATCAGCACAAAAAGTCTCCCAAACTTGATTGCTGCATTTGGAGTTTTCAGCGCGATATTTTAAATTTTTTAGAGTTAAAATTTTTGATATTGAAGTTAGTGAAAAAGTAAAGAGATAAATTTTTATATTTTTTAAAGTGAAAAATTACTATTTAATAAGAAAGACAGATTATATTATAATATTTTATTGTGAGAGGGTGAAAAATTTTATAAAATTGTTAGATGCAAAATTTTGCGAAATTTTTGGATGGAAACACGACCGTCTTGAGTCTCCAACCGATCGACAAAACTACACGTTTTTTTGGGGCAAACGAAAGAAAGAACACTGCGGAGAAAAAAAGAAAGAAAGAAAGAACACTGACGTAACGACAGTAATCAGTAATTTATGCATTTCTGGAAATTTCACTCAGTTTTCCAAAACAGTGAAGAAAAGTCAAAACCGGCCCCTCAAATGCCCCTTTGGACCAGATGATGGTCAAATCCCATCATTGTAAGGAAATGAAGTGGAGTCCAACCAGGCATCGCCAGTGATGAATTCCGACACCGTGAAATTATATGCATCCGAATAATCCATTACGTGATACCCTGGCCAAGTAACTCGGCCATCCTTTGATGAACCAGGTCCGTAGTTGTTGTACTCTCCGTAATACAAAGTGTCTAAGCCTTGATCGTCGGACCACTTGGTCCAACCAACTGGTTCAATGAAGTCACCAATGTACGACTCCAGGTATACCGTCCGAGAGTATACCCTCCATGGCCTGCCAAGGTAGCTCTTGACGCTGCTGGAGTTGGACTGCAAATCATCAGCAGCAACGACCGAACAGTTCTGAATGGAGATTCCAGTGTTCTCATCCGGGGTGTCGCGAGACTGTGCTGTGACCACAGTGAATTGGCCCGGCATTGGCATTCTGGCCATGATGTTACACCCCTGGAATACCACAGCCGCGTTCCCGAATATGAAATCTATGGTCCCGGATATGTCACACTCCCTGTAGAATTGTCGAAAGGAATGGACATACAATGTGTCCTGGTAACCATTGATGGAGCACCTGTACAAAGCGACCAAGTCCGCATTTACTCTCAAGGCAACCGCCTGATGTTTCTGTGGACCAGCTCTGTTCTCGATTGTGATGTCCCGGGCCAGAAAGCCATCGCCAGACACCGCTGACATTTGTTCAAGTTGCATGCTCAATTTTATATTATATCTTGATGATGTATAATATTTTAACCTTAAATTAATCTCAGATCACCAGAAAATAACTATATTGCAGTCTCATCTGGTGCTTTGAACTTGCTCAATCAAATTGCTCGAACTTAAAAGACGGGGGTTTTATATGGAAAAGGATTGCCTCCAAAGGCAATGCCGTCCAAAGGCCGAAAGGCACTGTCGGAATTGCCTTTGGAGGCGATCCTTTCCCGTTTTATATATATACAAAGATATAGATCATCACCCGTACAATAAGGTTCATGCATAAAGTAATGAGGAGATAAATTAAATAGAAGGCAGTGGAGACCAGATGAAAAGAAAATAATAAAATGGATTGAATTTACTTTACCAAGGGTTGCAGATCTGAAAGTGGTCCAGCCATCGCCCACACTTCTGGTACCAACAACGAGAGTGACATCCCTTCCATCTCCAAGCAGAACGATGTTGGGCTTATAACTTGGGATTTCTACATTTTCTGCATAAACCCCTTCTTTAACATAGATAATTGTCCTACCATCGAAACTATTATTTGGAGCAAAGTTGATAGCATCAGTGATGGTGGTGAAATTTCCGGTTCCATCTGCAGCCACCGTGAGAACCTGGCTCGGATTATACTCGTCCCCATCTGAGCTCTCAAGGACACGGCTATCTTCCCTGGTCATCCACTTTGGAACAGCCATGAGGCGCCGATTCTTACGGCCTGCTTGAGGCCAGTTCCTGGGTAGAATTGAAAGACAATTGCTCACATGCTTATAAGCGTTATTTATGGAGTTCACAAGGATTGACTTGAAAGAACCCGATGCTGAATCCAGGCCTTCCAAGCATGTGTTCTTGTTTGTTAGTGCCGCGCTGAGATACGTCCTTATTGCATCTGCAGCCTGCTTTCCGTGGTTGGCTTCTTGCATTCGGGACGCCGATCTTTTCAAGACAGACAACGTAATCTGGTGTAGTTCCTCGCAGTCTTGGATGGTTCCTCTTTGCTTCTCGATGATATTCGAATATCTGACATTCGAGAACGTACTGGAGAGCTTTAGAGATTCTGACAAAGCGGTTTCAAGGGTGTGCAGAAGGTAGATAATGATATTTGGACTGATATTAACTGATATGGAGAGCTTCAATGTGTCAAAGCAGGCATCTGGGTAAGGTGTGTTCTTGCAGAGGGATCTTACCGACGACAACAGGGACTGCAGAGAAGTTGCGGAAGGAGGAGAAGAGTTAAGAGCCGATGCTCGTGAGAGGAAAACTGCGGAGAGCAGGAACAGTTTCAGAGCTGAGGAAGCCATGAATGTTGATTTGGTGAGACAAACCAAAGACTGTCATGGAGATTAAAAAGGCCTTAATTGCTGCTGGCCCTCGGATAATGACATTATTGGGAACATAAAGCTGCATGGTTTTCTGGTACCAGTTACGAATTGGATTACACGGACTACAAGAGTAGCGGGTTAAGGATAATGACAATTTTATGCTTCTTTACTCTTTCACGGGAAATAGGTGGAGAGATTGTCTGGACAAATACTTGGACGATAAAGAGGGCGGACATGTTACTTCAATTTATATTATCTGGTTATTTTTATGGTTCACTCAGTCATATATATTGATAGTATTTGGCTGTTTTCTCTGCTAATCTCTAGGCTAAATCGTTAAATTCGTCAACTTTAATGGACGACTGGTATTATGGATGTAAAGAAAAAGACAAAGAAATGAAATTTTGAATTATTTATTCATCTATTTGCTTGGCTGTTTGAGGTTTCTATGGTCACGGGTCACGGGTGGAGGAAGGTCTTGTTCTAGATTTCTGCAGAACATGTCCTTATAATTATCGGCTAGTCGAGTCCTGTCAGGGAGCAAGATGTCAAGTCTTTTCTTAGCTTATCTTGAGAGAGTTTAACTGACCAATTTCCTTCTTTTTTCTAAAGTGTACCTACTTAGCAGAAAACGCCACTTGCTCAAGTTTACACAGAAGGAAGGATACGGGGAAGGTCGAAAAGAAAGCAAAAGAAGTGATAGAGAAAGAAAGGAAACAGCCATGGATGGAAACAGAGGTCTAAGATTCGAATAGCCAAAACTCAAGATCTCAGATACGCCGGCCTCGTAAGGTGGAGAAAACAGGTCATGAAGGGCGAGAAGGAGTCCAGTAAACGTGATTTACTCAAAATTCTGATTAAATAAAATAATTTCTAGATCTTTTATCATCGAATTGCTTATTTTTATTATAATTAATATAAAAAAAAATCACTCAAAATAGCTTTCTTTTTTATTGATTCTTAGAAAATTTTACTTTTTTATTCGTATCTTTCAAATCTAATAAAATGTTAATGTTTTTTCATGTGATGGATGAAGTGGACCCTTGCATCATGCAATGGGTGACCAAGTAAGGTCGCACAGGACGAGCGAGGGGCAGAGCCACCCCCATCGCTTGAAAATGTGTTAAAAAAAAATTGTTGATATGGGCCGCCCCCTTAGAGCCAGCCCACCCCCTCAAACCCAGCCCGCCCCCAGGCGCCCAAAACGACCACCCAGTATATTTACAAAAAAAAATCCGCAAAATGTGAAAGGACGTCGTTTCATCCTCTGCTTTAAAAAAAAAAAATCAGAGTGAAACCGTGGCGTAATTCGTCCTCCCTTCCCTCTTTCAATTTTTCCCGATTCCCCCCTTTCTCATTCTCACTCTGCTCCCCCTCCCTACGCCGGCCTCCGTCCCTCTCTCCTCCTTACTCTGTCGCCACAGAACACCAGCCTCTAGCCCCTCTCTCACACTGCCTCTCTCTCTCCTCTCTCTCTCTCTCTCTCTCCCTCTCTAGTCTTTGCCTCTCGACCCTCTCCGTCCCTCTCTCCTCCACAACCACAGATCTCTCTCTCTCTGGCACTCTCTCTCCAGCCTCCAGGTACTCTCTCTCTAGTTTATTTTTTTATGAAATTTATTTTAATTTTTGCTTGATAATGTGATGAATTTGATTAGGAATTTAGGATTATTGAATTTATTATTGGGATATGGAAAAGCAACGCATCATTGATCATACTGCAATTGAAAGAAGAGGAAGAGTCTCACTCTCAGCTCAGGTACTATGTTTAAGTGTTTCAGTTGTCAATTGGGATTTGGTGACTGGCCATTGAATTTGTTGTCGCTGAAATTGAATTTATTGTTGTTGCAATCTATAGGGGATGATATGTGAATTTGTTGGTGAATTTATAGAATTTGATGCAATTGAAAGTGAATATATATATATATATATATATATATTAAAAGTTAATTTTATTGATTTTATTGATTTTATTTCAAATACTCTCTAGCTAACGGTGCGTTTTATTATTATTATTATTATTATTATTATTATTATTATTATTATTATTATTATTATTATTATATATAAGCTATGTTTCAAATATTCTGCGTGTTTGAAAAATAAATATGTTGCAAGATCATAATGTCTTCTTCACATAGTGGCAAATATTTCAATCCTCGTGTTAGTCGTACTATGATTTTTTTTAATTGCTTAGAGCATTTGTCTAGGATGCTCAGCTAGCACTCCTTTTAGTTTTCTCTTGAGTTGCATTTTGTTTTAAGGGACGAATATTTATTGCTCTACTAGAGAAATTCATATCAATGACTAGGCATAGCTTCATTCCGAAATTATATTGTTAAATTTTGTTTTGTTTTGTTTAGATAATGGATAATTTTTTTTATAAAGAAGCCAGCTAACGTAGGGTCGTCTAATACTCCTAACGTGATTGTTAATTCTGAAACAAATACTAGTTCGAAAAGACCTCGTATTTTGTTTAGTCCGGATGATATTGTTGCTGACTCGGGATTACGTAAACCCATTGAAGAATATGATGTTGAGATTCGGGATCAAGTTCATAGGAAGTATTTGATTAAAGGTCCTTGTCAACCACTTGGTCATGATTTTCCCAAGAAGCAATATGGGAAAACAATGAGGGGTTTTAGGGAGTTATGGTTCAAAAATAATGACTCGCTGGAATATAATGTATCAAAAGATGTGGCGCATTGCTTGTGGTGTTATCTATTTAGGCAAGCTAGAGAAGGAAAATCCAGGGGAGATGTGTTTACATCTACGAGATTTAGCAATTGGAAAAATGCAGTTGAGGTTTTTGGTGAGCATGTTGGAGACATTAATAGTGCTCACAATGATGCTAGAAGACAATGTGAAGTACTTAGAAATCAGCGACAAAGTGTGTCACACATGTTATCCGCACATGGGTTTGATGTAGAGAATGTTTATCAAAACTGACTTGTGTAATAAGATATGAGATGAATGGTTGAATGATTGTATGGTGGTATACATCGGGAGAGAAATTTTTGAAACTGATGGGCCGAGAAATACTCGGCCCGACCAGACCACTTAGGCTCGGGTCCATTAGTCTCTTGGCAAGTCTCGACTAGCCAACCTCGCATAGGAGTCTGGCATCCGATCTCACATAGAAGTCTAGCCACCCGAGGACTCCTCATGGCAACTAGAATGACCGGCGACACTCTACTAATTCAACTCTACAAACAGGACTGCTGGTAAGATAAGGATCTTAGAGACTTCAGGACTTCATGTAAGATAAGGAGTCCTGAAGCTCATACCGTTAGACTCGCTTTGGGACTCTACAACCTCCCTATATAAATAGCCAGATATTCTCCTTCATATTCTCACATGTTGGATGCTCGAGTCTTACTTCTCTCAAACACTAACTTGGTCGTCGGAGTCTCCGGACCCAAGTCCACACCCCTCGGTGATTCTTATAGGTTCATCAAGCTTCCGAGAACTGTGGTGATTTCTTGACATCATCAGTTGGCACCGTCTGTGGGAATGCTCGAAAAAAATCACCTTCAAACACTTTACGCTCACCACATCAGTTTTCAACCACCTCTTTTGCATCATTCTTTCATCATAATGCTTTCCTCCGCTGAAATAACGAACGACGATCAGCCACCTCTGGTCACAAACACATAATTCATCCTAAAGAGGGACGCTATGACGTACTCGGATCTCGCCCCGACAACGATGTATAACTGGCCACCTTGGTCCAGACCGTGGAGAACCATGTTCACTAGATCAGCTCGACCCATGTGGCGTGATCGAATTGAGAACCCCTACCTCTGACAAGCTCCGAGTGGCTGGTCTAACTTGTAAGTGCCAAAGGCACCCCGATCGAGTCCTCATTTCTATTTTCTCAGGCTTAATTGTTCTTCTAATATTAAATGTCTTTTGGGATCTAACATAGGCGTCGGAGTCTCCGGATCCGATGTCGCCCACTTCTTATTCCTTTCAGGTATGGTCAACTCTGTCGAATACCATGCCCGGGACAAGATCCCCGCAGAGGCCCGACAGCGCCGAGCACCATACCTGGGACAATATCCTCATAGGCTTGACTCAATCACATGCCCTGCCCGGGACAAGATTCTCGCAGAGTCCCGACAGCGCCGAGCATCATACCTGGGACAAGATCTCTGCAAATGGTCAACTCCGCTGAGCACCCTGCCCGGGAAAAGATCCCTGCATAGGCTCGAGAGTGCCGAGAGCACCGATAATGTTACTGTGCCACAGACACCTCTTGGTCTCAATGACCCAGAAATCTTATTAATAATTTCTTTTTACATACCCTGATAATTTCGTTGTATTTTATCTAACATAACCACTTGTTGTATTTATCTTTTCTGTGCAGAGCACCCTGCTCTGGACAAGATCCCCGCAGGCTTGACTCGATCACATTGTCCTGTCAGGGAAAATCCCCACAAAGGCCCGACAGTGCCGAGAGCACCGATAATGTTACTGTGCCACAGGCACCCCTTGGTCTCAGCGACCCATAAATCTTATTAATAATATCTATTTACCTCCCCTGAGAATTTCGTTGTATTTCATCTAACATAACGAGATGTAAGAATTATCTTTTCTGTGTAGAACACCCTGCCCGGGACAAGATCCCCACAAGCTTGACTCGATCACATGCCCTGTTTGGGACAAGATCTCTGCAGAGGCCCGATAACACCGAGCACCACACCTAGGACAAGATCCTCAAAGAAGTTCAACTCCTCCGAGAACCCTACTCGGGACTTGATCTCAGTGCCGAGAACACCACTATTGTTTCTGTGCCATAGACACCCCTTGGTCTCAGTGACCCAGATATCTTATTGACAATTTATGTTTACCTATCCTGACTATCATTGTATTTTATCTAACATTACGAGTTTTTGGTTTTATCTTATCTGATAATTCAGGTATCTCAGCGACCCTGATCGAGTACCCCCGCGTCGGACAGGCTACGAGCGGCTGGTCTAACTCGCATATGCCAATGGCACCCCAATTGAGTACCCCCGCCTTGGACAAGCTCCGAGCGGCTGGTCCAACTAGCAAGTGCCAAAGAGACTCCGATCGAGTTCCCATTTATATTTTCTCAGACTCAATTGCTCCTTCAATACTAAATGAATTTTAGGATCTTACTTGGCTGTCGGAGTCTCCGGATCCGATACCGCCCCTTCTTATTCATTTCAAGTATGATCAATCCAATCGCAAGTCTCCCGAGTACCATGCGCCGGCTATACCCAGGCAGAGGTCAACTCGATCCGACTACTCTGCGTCGGCTCGTACCCAGGCAGAGGGAACTCGATCGCAAGTCTCCCGAGTACCTTGCGTCGGCTCCTACCCGGGCAGCGGTCAACTCGATCACAAGTCCCCCTTTATATTTTTTCAGGCTTGATTGCTCTTCTAATACTAAAATCTTATTTAAATCTAACTGAGGCATCAGAGTCTCCGGATTCGAGGTTGTCCTCTCTTCTTTTTCCTTTCAGGTCTGGTCAAACTCCTCTGGAAACCCTGCTCGGAACAAGATCTCAACAGGACAACTGACCTGATCAGGGGGCTCGATATTCTGTCCGACCTGCATCGTTTTTTAGGTTGAAAAGGGGGAGACTACTGATGGGCCATGAAATACTCGGCCCGACCAGACCACTTAGGCTCAGGTCCATTAACCTGTTGGCCAGTCACGACTAGGCGACCTTGCATAGGAGTCTGGCATCCGATCTCATATAGAAGTCTAGCAACTCGAGGAGTCCTCATGGCAACTCAAATGACCAACGACACTCTCCTAATACAACTCTACAACATGACTCCTGGTAAGATAAGGATCTTAGAGACGTCAGGACTCTAGGTAAGATAAAGAGTCTTGAAGCTCATACCCTTATACTCCCTTTGGGACTCTACCTCCTCCCTATATAAATAGTCAGGTATTCTCCTTCATATTCTCACATGTTGGATGCTAAAGTCTTACTTCTCTAATACTAAACATCTTCTCTCAAACACTAACTTGACCATCGGAGTCTCCGGACCCAATGCCACCCTCCCTCGGTGATTCTTACAGGTTCATCAGGCTTCAGAGCACTGTGGTGATTTCTTGACATCATCAGAAAGTATTGAGAAGGAAGCTATTTTGCAACGTTTTCAGAAGATACAGTCGCATATGATCCAATTGTCACCCCTTAGTATCAGCAAATAGTACGGTACGTGTATTTCAATATTTTTTGTGTTTTTAATCCTTAATTGTTTTTTGATATATCTATATGTTGCTCCAAGATCCAAAGTTGTTCTTTAGGAGTTTGCCCCATTTCCATTGAATCCTGGTTCCACCACTAGTTGCCAGACACATACATAGCACTCTATGGAGTAATTTTTAGTAGAGAGTGTGATGTACTTGTTCTTTCCCTCTACTCGTTGGAGGACCATTTATTTTTCTTTCCTTTTTTGTCTAGGCTATTACATGACCTTTTCTCTCTCTTTTTCTCGTGACCGACACTAGTACAAGACTACTTGTAACGACTCAAGAGAAACACTAGTCACATCTAAGCATTGACTCTAAAAGGACTTGTCAAGGTTACTCTTGAAGCTCCTTGGATCATTGTAAAGCTCAGTTCAACCTAGTAAGGTCACAATGTGGGACTTGATAATCTCTCATTCATTCTCTTCTCTCACTCTAAGTGAGATTCAGTGTATCACAATCTCCCCCCTTAAATCCTTGACGTCCTTGTCAAGATCCAGCTAGCCCACATTGGTAGTTACTATGATCACTCTGATACCATTTGTAACGATACAAGAAAAGCACTAGACACATCTGTTCTTTAACTTTTAAATGAATACTCAAGGTTGCTCTTGAAACTCATTGGATCATTAAAGCCCAGTTCAACCTAGTAAGGTCCTGATGTGACACTTAGTCATCTCTCATTCATTCTCTTCTCCCACTCCAAGTGGGATTCAGGGTATCACACTACTACAAAAAAAATGATACTTTAGAGAGATTGCGTAATATTGTAGTAGAATCTTTTTTTTTCATTTTTGGTAAATGTGATTTTATTAAATTCAGCATTGGGAATAATACATTTTTTGCGTTGATTATTGGTGATCTTATATTTTGAATTAGTAAAATTACAAATTTATCCTCATACAAATTATAATTATAAGAAAATTATGAAGGTAAAATCTTTATTTCACTGAACCAAAATAGACGGTTGGGGGTGCAAAGTGTAAACAATTGGCAAGCAGTTGAGGGGCGAATTTGTTACATATATGCCCTCAGAACCAATCGTTTGGACTAATTATGAGATAATTATTGTTACTGATTAATCACTTGTATATATTGTTTTATATTATTTTGGGTACTTGCAATGACATAAGATGTTATATTGTTGAGCAACATTATAAAAAAGTCAAACCGATGATTAATGAATCGGAGGCGGGGAGTATGATTTTTCATATCCTTATTTACACACTTTCTTCTAAACCATGATACATAATAATGTATAAATAGGTATACACTCGTTATGGCTCTATAAGATAGAATGATGGACTCCGTCATTGAGATGTTGACCTTAAGCGAATGAGTGAGTGCACTGTAAGAGTACATGCATTGAATTAGATCAAATATGAATACCTTCTAGAAACGATTACTGATGTAGAGAATGATATTCATCACAATTAGCTTATGTTTTTCTTAGACCTGATAGAGTTATGCAGATTTGCTTGTTGTGTGCTTGTGCTTTGACTGAGTCATGTGGTGATGATCTTTGTAGATTAAATATTCCAGATAATGTTGGGCCTGATACATAGCAAGTGAATTTATATAATTGTTTAATATGGAATCCGTCAGTTTCTTGTTGAGGTAATTTATTCATTATGTTTGTACATTATTTGACTCAAATAAAAATGTTGCACAACTAAATTTTTGTGAAAAATATTTTCACTGTTTTATTTACTTATATATATATATATATATATTAAGTAAATATATATTTATTTGAACATTTTATTTTTATTTTTTGAAACATTTTAGGAGTCCAACTAAGTACAGATTGAAACTTATGAATTATATGAGCTAGGGATTTAATCAGTATTATTATTCTGCTCTTTAGCTCATGTGAAATATAGTATATGGAAGGATAAATAAGCATATCATTGTTAATAAAAAAAGATTTCATAAAAATAATCTAATTATCTCAGGGGTCAATTGTGATATGTTAATAAACATGATCACAATTTATAGAAAGTTCATAAATTTGGAATACATAATATAAGAGAGTTAATGAAAAAGGGTTTTTCATGATGATCCTACGGCCGAGATTTGAGGTCTCTAAAGATCCTACACATAAGCACAATTGAAGCTTTGAGCAAGTCATTATAAATAGCTCAAAATTTCATTTGAGAGATAGAAAGTCATTTTCACATTGAGAGTTTCTCTTTCTAAAACTCTCTCAAGAACTGTGCATGTGGATCTGAAGGAGATAAAACATTTGGACTGCTCTGATTCGATGATCAATTCCGATGTGATCTTACGCTCTTCTATTAGAAATGTAACGAAATTGATAGTTTTGATTGTAAAGTGTCATAATCCCAATAAAAAGATAAAAATATGAAAGGTGGGTCTAACTCAACTTCAAAAGACGCCTTGAGGAGTGAGGGATATCACAACCTTATAAGAAGCACATTGACAAGTTTCTTTAGCAATGTGGGACTTTCAACACGCCCCTCACGTGTGGCGGGAGAACATCCAAGACAACACGTAGAAACGAGTGACGGTGGACCACAAACTATGAACCTTCCTCTGATACCATATTAAAATTTACACAATATGTGAAAGGTGAGTCTAACTCAACTCCAAAAGACGCCTTGAGGAGTGAGGGATGTCACAACCATATAAGGAGCACATTGACAAGTTTCTCTAGCAATGTGAGACTTTGAACAAAAAAAATGTATTTAACCCAAAAGAATTTTATAAATGTAACAAGTATATCTTTTTTGGACCTTTATCTGCTTTGTTATTCAGAAAGAATGAAAAACAAAATGAATTCGGTAAGAACCTGGCTTATTCGAGGCAGCCCAACCTCGAGGGATGGTAATGTATACTGATTGACCGTTTATATACTTGTTATACTCTAAATAATAAATGATGTGAGAGATACAGAGTAAAGCTCCCAGTACGGATAGAGAACTCAATAGTTGGAAGGGTAATTTTCACTCATAGATGAATTTTTCGCAGTCACTCATTTCCACAGTAGAATATGGTAAAATAATAGCCATTTGAATAGAAATTTTGAGCATATTTTAGGCATACTCTTCCATGGTTTTTCCGTTTTGGTATTCCACACGACAACTTGACATTTATTTTCTAAAAAAGGTGTGACAGGCGTGAAATAATATGTCAAGTTTTTGTCCCAGCATCTGCCCGTTTCTCACATGTTGAGATCCTTTCGTAAGGAGATATTTGCTTCCGTTAATAGCACAAAACCTTTCTTCTTCGACCGACTCCATTAGCGGAGAAATTTAAGAAGGCGGCACTTCTGACACCGTTGGAAGTTAATTTCGTAATTGAAACTGCTACTCTGTCCGGTACCTGCATTATTTGTTGATTAGGATCAGTAGATGTACGTTTACCCACACAAGAGGAGGGTTCTAGGAGAATGGTCCTAAAATCCGTTAACTAGGAGGAGGATGTGGGTGGTGATGGCTTTCAAGTTAACCAGTTCAGTTTAATTGGGAATCAATTAGGGTTTTTGCCTAAAGAAATCTGCCCGGAAGAGAAATTGGTGTTCAAAGAGAAGACAGCATCCGTGAGTGATTAGTCGTGGTCCCTTTCCAACAGGGGCAGAAATTTGACTTCTTCGAGAAACCTTCTATTATTATTGACTACTGTGTTAGCTAATACGTAGGAAAAACAAAAGACTACTGTGTTAGCTAGCTTGGACAGCGATTATGATAGCCCATTCCGCTGGAAATTGCTACACCTATCGAATGAGCTAATCCTTGTTCTTACTATTTTGGACCTTAGGTTATGGGCTTTTGCTATAGGAGAAATTTCTCTCCCATCAACCATCAATCCAAGGGAGCCACGTGTCTAAAGAATTATGTGACGCGCCACATAGGGAACACTAATATCCCAGGGTCTAACCTCTATGTCTCATGTTGTTTTTTTAAAAAAAAATAAAAAGGAATATTCATATCTTCAAAGATAGACAATCAATTTATTCTTGCGTCGGTGCACTTTGTGCGAATTATATGCACTTAAATGAATATATTGCATAGTATATATACCTAGGATACTCAGCCAGAGATTCAACTGTGTTATCCTAACAACATGAAAAGTATACCCACTCGTCACTCCATTGAGTCCCTTAGACAGAAACACTAAAGTTATAGACACAAAAATACATCAATCCTTACTGCTCCAAACTCTTTAAGGGAATAAAAAATTTATAAAAAGAAGAAGATAAATAGGTACAAGAATGACGTGAGGTCGACTGCTCAAGCTCCTAGCCCCGCCGTGTATCTGACACCAGTAGATGGCAACCATAGATTCCCTTCAATGAACTGGGCCACCGTAAAGTTGTTAGGCTGGCTCGTATTGCTGAACAAATGATAGCCGGGCCATTTAACGCGGCTACCTAGGCCTGAGCCAGGCCCATAATTCATGTACTCTCCGTAGAACAACGAATCCAAATGCAGGCTACCATTCCACTCGAGCCACCCTTCAGGCCTGATCGCATTGCTCATGTACGATTGCATGATAACAGTTCGCGAATACGGTTTCCAGGGTCTACCAAGGTACGTGGCCGTGGAGTTGAGCGAGGCTACAAGATCCGAGTCGGTAGAGATGTTACAGAACTGGATGGAGAAGCCCGTGGGTTGGTTTGCGTCTTTGCGACCCTGAGCGGTTATGGTGTTCTTCTGATTCGGCAGACCCTTTTTGGCCAGAATTTGGCAGTTCTGGAACACCACGCTGCCATCGCCGAAGATGAAATCGACGGTGCCACTAATCCGGCACTCTCTGTAAAATTGGCGCATGGTGTGTGTATATAGGGTGTCTTGGTATCCCAAAATGCCACACCGGAAGAAGACCGAGAGGTCGGAGTCGCATCTTAGTGCCACCGCCTGGTGCTTCTCTGGTCCTGCAGTGTTCTCGAAGGTGATATCTCTAGCTATGAAGCCTCTGCCACTGACAGCTGCAGTTATGTCAGGACATACAATTAGAGGTGTCAAAACGATCATGTGTTGCAATTCTTCAAACTATACATAGGTCAGCAGTCAAGGGGGTAGAACCCAAACATGCCCTTCCCTTTAGGGAACAGAGGTGCCCATGAGCGAAAAGCTTTTGAAAATGAAGAAGTTATATACTTACCAAAAGTTGCCGTGTGAAATGTGGTCCAACCGTCAATGAAACTCCGATTGCCAGAGATGACAGTAGCGCTCATACCATCTCCAATCAACATAAGGTTCCATTTCTTCTTTTTGATCTCCACATACTCTCTGTATACACCCCTCTTGATGTATATGACATAACGGCGCATGCTGTACTCAGGAGCCGCTAAGACTGCGTCCATCACATTTGTGAAATTCCCACTCCCATCTGCAGCTACTATAGCATCAACTCCTATCCCATTTGCTTCTAGCAGTTTCCGGTCCTCGGATTTCACCCATAAAGGAAATAGGTCCTTACTTGTGATGAGCTTACGCCCGGGGCTTTTGGAAACTGGGTGGTGCACCGTGGTTAGGAGTTCCTGGATCAATGAAGTCACCTGGTTCAGGCCACCTGTTATCAGTCCTTTGACAATGCTATTGGTGCCCTCAAATCCGTCGCTGCATGTGTCCTGATTAACTAATGCAGCACTCAACCATGTCTTCAAATCAGAACCCGCATCTCCAGTGCTGTTCTCTTTTCCTGTGAAACATAAAAGATAGAAACCAAATGCCTCTGTTTGCTTGGATAATTTATGATCATGCACGTTTGTTGTACTAATTGCAAATATAAATGAAAGGGAATTCGCAGAATATCGATCCATACAAAGAGCAAGCAGCTTCGACTCGAATCTCCAAGTTTCTGGGTATTTTTCTTTTTTTTTGTTTTTCTGGGCTTTATTATGTGTTTAGCGATTGTAGATTGAAGTAACTTTCTACTGATTGCTCACTCCAACAAATGCTCTAATATCAATATCACGCCTGAACTAATAACCCCTTAACACAGGAATAGTTTGTGATTTGAGATGTTGTCGCTAAGTTAAGCGTCCAATCGGTAGGTTCACATGAGCACAGTCAGCTTTTGAAGTACAATTTCAAACCTATCCGCATCCATGACTCAACCCCCAGTACAAATATTCCCCACGGACAAAATATCCAATCTTAAGTTTCCACAGCGACCTTCTTTCATAAATGGGTATAATTTAATAAATAAACAGGACATTGAAACAAGAAAAAATATGTTAAGAGTACTTCAAACATATAAATACTGTATAGTACCTTTCGGGTTCTGGATAGCAGAGAGAGACCAACTCAACTGATCAGCCGATAAGTCGAGCAAATCAAGACAGTCGGAGATGGCATTGGAAAGGCGAAAGTTTCCAAAAGCATTGATAAAAGGAGTGATAATGGAAGCCACCTCTTGTACGGCCTCGATGGTGGTCTTCACTGAGTTAACGAATTCGGATGATGGCACCTTTAAGCACTCCGACTGCAACTAGTGGCGGAACGAAGGGGTAGCGACCCTGGGCGGCCGCTACCCCTCACGCCACCAAAAAAAATATTTTGCTTTACTTTTTTTTTTTTTAAATAAATTTGCCTGGCCCGATACCCTGAAATTTTTCCCCTCTATACGATGATACTGCTTTCAAAATCCCTCTCGTCTGACAAAGCTTCATTCTTTTCCTTTCCCCTTGAGAGTGACACCGTTTGAGCTAGAAAATATGTTGCCTACGGAGTATGCTACGCCTGTGGTCCTCTTCTTTTCCAAAAAAAGATACCAGTGTGGTCCTAAAAATAAAAAATTAGAGGTCGGCATACTTTTTCCTTTTGTCTTTAATGAGAAAATTCATTTGCACTTTTTTTTTTGGACAAATCATGGACAAATATGGTCAAATTTAGAATGCATTCAGCAGCTAGAAGTGTATCGTCCAATTTTAAATAATTGAATTAAATCTTAACCAAATATCAATTAAAATGGTGGGTATGTGTAATGTGTGGGGTGTATCCAACTCAAACATTCTAACTGCAATTTTTTATTACAAATCTATATAGTCAACTTTTTTTCAAGATACAATTAGATGTCTCGTGAAAAAGGAAAAACCTTTAATCCACTTGGTAGCTCAAGTGCAGTGGCGGAACGAAGGGGTAGCGACCCTGGGCGGCCGCTACCCCTCACGCCACAAAAAAAAAATATTTTGCATTACTTTTTTTTTTAAAAATAAATTTGTCTGGCCCGATACCCCTGAAATTTCTCCCTTCTATACGATGATACTGCGAGTTTGGTTTCTTATCACTCAGAGTCCATGGAAAAGCTTGGATTTTTTAAGCTCAGAAGTATCAATGGAATTCTGGATTCTGGATGCGATCCACGCAGAATGGATGTGATCCACGCAGAATGGGCCTGCAGTTTACAGCTTTTAGGAAAACTTCAAGGTCTATACTTGGCCCAACTCCCAGTTTCTGTGGATGAATTCAAAAGCAGGCTGCATTTGGGCTCCAGGTACTGGGCTAGGCTTTCTTTTCCACCCCTGGTCTTCACACGTCATAAAAACATTTTTCTCAGTAGCGTCTCGTATTGGGTTTTCTTGGTTTTTCCTTCTACTGTTGTTCAACATAGTTGAATTCCTCCACCAGTTCTCGTATTGGGTTTTTATGAATATGTGAATTAGGGATTTTATGAATTTTGTGAATTAGAAATGTGTGAATTTTGTGGGTTGTTGGAAGTGCTGGGATATATTGTTGAATTTTGTGGGTTGTTGCCTGTTGGAAGTGCTGGGATATGTTGTACTATTTTGCTTTTGTGGAATTGGTTGTCATCTATGATTTAAGGGAAACATATTTTTCTAAAGAGCTAAAGAGATTTTCTTATAGATCTTTCTATGATTTAAGGGTTTATATTTCAAGAGTCAAAACAAAAATCATTATAACTTTTACGGAGAGGCTAAGAGGAGATTGTGAACAGGAGACTTCACTTTGCATCTCCACATGTGTAGTGTACATCGAGCATGATGTTTTTATGGATATTGAGAACGAAGTCGTTTTGCAACATTTTCAAAAGATGCAAAATCGTAGGATGCAATTATCACCTCTCAGTCGCAGTACATAGCATGGTACATGTATTATAATATTTTTAATGTTTTTAGTCCTTAATTTTTGATATTGTAATTGTAAGACAATTTTTAGCATTATAAAGAAAAAAATTTTGTCATTTCGTCTTTAGAATTCGACCCCCCTGAACTTTAGTCCTGGTTCCGCCACTGACTGCAAGAGATCTGTGCGAGAGCTAGTAGCAGATGCGGTGCACATACAAAGCATGAGCATAAACAAGGGTTTAAACAGCTTAATGCTTAACGGAGGAGCCATTTTGGAACTGTCAATGGACTCCTCAGAACAGAAACAAACACAGGCCTTATAAACTAGCACAAATAGTGGCTGCTGTTTCTGTGTGCGGTCTGCACATTATAAGCCAAGCCAAAGAGGGGAGTTCATATATCGAAGGGTGAGAGGGGCGAAGAGAGTGGGCGTTCAGCTGGGTAGGTGAGGGAATTTAAGAGGGGTTGAGGGAATTTAAGAGCGGTGATAGTGCAAAGACATGAGTCAGTCCAATGTGCCATGGGAGCCGGGAAGGGTGAAGTATATATATCCATGTGTCGGCCCTCACAGAAAGCTAGCTGGCGCAGTTTTTCCTTTCTCTGCCCAATGCCTATTTTGAAAATGCCCCTTGGTCTTAGCTGCCAGCCTATTGGTTATGATTTATGAAAAAAGAGGTCACAGATCAAAGCCTCTTTTTCGAACCCCTTTCACTGATAATCCCTGTGTTCTTTGGTTTTATAACAAGATGATATAAGTGTGGTAATTTTTCTCTTTCTGGATAGGGATCCCACGCACGTCGTGACCCATGTCCTTGGACACGGTATGGGACGCCCATGTAAATGCCCCCTGCTTCCTTCCCTATTCCTTTCCCAGATCCAATAGTATGGTTGGTTAACATAGATGCAGTGTCATTCCTCTTCCTTGATTTCTGTCCTGTGAAATTAATTCAAGTCTTTTTCTATATAGCACTACTTCAGGTTATATATTTTACTGTGCAAATAAATCGGTTTCATCACCTCCTTAATCGCATTTGCATTATACACTAATGCAATAGCATATAAATCCATTTTAATTGAAGATTAATATCCATTTTATAGAAAGAATTAAATTTCAAATTAAAAAAAAAAAAAACTCTATAATTTATTGTTTAAATTGAATAGTCTAATTGGAAGAGATACTTATATGTAGACCCACTTGTTTCTTGCTTTCTTTGAATTAGACTATTTAACTTAAACACTATCTTTTTCAATCTTGAATTCCAACTTGGAGATTCGGATGAACTGTTATCGACACTGTTTTCCACATGCATCCGAATCTCAAAAGAAGGTTAAGTGTATCAATCAAGAAACTCTTTTGCCCTAATAATGGAAGACAAAAGTCACCAATGATGTTTTGGCAGATTAGCTACAACGTACAGAACCGAAGGATCCAAGTGGGGGAAGGTGGAGAGGCTTCTTTTTCGAAAGCGATACAGTCTAAAGGGTCGGCATTTAAAGCAGGACGAGAAAACGCGTTGTACAGCTTTTGCTTGGCGAGTCTTGCTTTTATGAACACGGAAAACAAACCAACGCAGTGATATGTGTTCGACGGTTCTAACGTATCTGTTATGTCAAATTTAGGTGGTGTTTGTTGGTGGAAATATTGGGGTTTTGAAAATTTTGGATATTGAAATTTGTGAAAAATTATAATATTTTATGAAAAATTTAAGAGAAAGAAGATTTAATTGAATAATATAATATTATTTTATAATTTAATGAGGAAAGATAAATTATTTTATAATTATTTTGAATTATTTTAATGCATCGGACTTCAATCACATGGCAGGTTCGGAATAACTTTGGTCGTCGTTCTCTGTGTCCATATCAATACTATCCAAAGATAGATGTTGTACCTCAACGTCCACGTCCAGTACTTGACATGAAAGCTTCAAAATTTTTATTTTTTTTTTGTTTTTAAATAAAGAAAGAATTATAAAAAAATAGTGAAAAGGAAATATAAAAATGATTCAGCCTTAGGAGGCTAACATAATTTCTAATTTCTAATGACCGCGCCCCCTCAGCCGCACGGACGGTGTACAGCCGCCCCCATTGCTTGACAAATCCTTCAATTTGTTCTTTTGAATGTGTTAAAGCTTAGGCCCACCTCCCAACTACCCAGCCCAGGCCCGCTCAACCGGCTTTATTTTTATTTTTTAAAATTCGCAGAGGGTGAAACTCGCATTTAATTTGCACCCCTTAATTTCCTCCTCTCTCACTCTACTCCCTACCTTCCGACTCCAGCCTGCAGCCTCCGTCTCCTACCTCCCACCGGCCGACGCCAGCCTCCCCCTCTCACTCTACCTCTCCTCCTCCGGACCTCCACTACTCCACAAAACGCTGCTTCCTCTCAGCGTTTGTGAATCTGTGATAGAATTTATTTTAATTTTTTATGAAGTATGTGATGAATTTTATATTATGATTATGAATTTGATTGTAATTTTTGTGATTATTGTGATTATTGTGAATCTTTGATTATGATTATTAAATATTTGTGAATCTGTGATGAATTTATTTTAATTTTGATGAATAATGTGATGAATTTTATATTGTGATTATGATTATGATTTTGATTATGATTATGATTATTGTGAATCTTTGATTAAGATTTGATTGTGCATTATATTGAAATTATGATTAGGACTAGGTTGTGAAACTGTAATTAGGTTATGAAATTAGATTTTTGAATTTTGTGTTTTTTAGATAATGGATAATTTTTAATAAAGAAGTCAGTCATCGTAGGGTCGTCTAGTACTCCTAATGTGGCTGCTACTTCTGAAACGTACTAGTTTGAAAAGACACCGTATCTTTTATAGTCCAGATGATATTATTGGTGACTCAGGGTTACGTAAACTCATTGAATAATATGATGTTGAGATTAGAGATCAAGTTCGTAGGGAGTATTTGATCAAAGGTCATTGTCAACCATTTGGCCATGATTTTTCCAAGAAGCAATATAGGAATACAATGAGGGGTTTTAGGGAGTTAAAGTTAAAAAATAATGAGTAGTTGAAAAATAGTGTATAAAAGGACGAGACTTATTGCTTGTGGTGTTATCTATTTAGGCGAGCTAGAGAAGAAAAATCTGAGGGAGATATGTTCCCAGCTTTTTCTGAGCTTCAAGATATTGGAGGTCTTTTAAAAAAAACCATAACATACAATCCCTCGGAAAGCAAACAAACTCATGGAGGAATTCATGGATTGTCACTTGAGAGGATGATTACAGGGATACAAGAAATGAGAATATAGCCTTCTAAATTAGTCGAGCACACCCATTGAACAATCTTATTGTTAGAGCGCAAGATCACAGCGGAAAGGATCGTTGAATCACAGCAGCCCAAACATTTTGCCTCCTTCAGATACACGCACACAATTTGAGAGAAAGTCAAAAGAGAGATTTTGTAGAGAGAGAAAATCTAAAGTAAAAAAGAATTCTACTTTCTCAAATGAACTTCTGAGCTATTTATAATGGCTGGCTCAGAACTCAATTGTACTTATGCTGAGATCTTTAGGGACCTCAAATCTAGGTCGTAGTATCATCACAAAAAACTCTTTTTTCATTAAACTCCCTTATATTCTGTAATCTGAATTTATGGGCTTCTACAAATTGTGATCATGTCCATTAGATATCACAGTTGACCCCTGAGA
The DNA here is from genome assembly GCA_963930655.1 of Myrica gale. NCBI lineage: Eukaryota > Viridiplantae > Streptophyta > Magnoliopsida > Fagales > Myricaceae > Myrica > Myrica gale. The sequence continues at coordinate 20,107,675 of OZ005600.1, read as the reverse complement.
TAGTGAGATTGTTTTAGTGAAATCTCTTTTGCTAACAATTATAAGCTTATTTATCCTTCCACCATACTATATTCCACATGAGATAATAGGACCGAAATAAAATCACCGATTAAGTCTCTAACTCATATAATTCTTAATTCTCAGTTTGTACCTAGTTGGACTCCCAAAAAGATTCAAAATAATTTTCGCAAATATTTACTTAATATATAATATAAGTAAAAACTGTGAAAACAATTTTCACAAAATCTCGTTGCGCAACGTTTTTTTAGTCAACATATAACATACATAATGAATATACTGCCTCATCAAGAGACTGGTGGATTTCATATTGAGCAATTATACAAATTCACTTACGATGCACAAGGCCAAACATTATCTAAAATATTTGATCTACGAAGATCATCACCAAATGACTCTGTATAACTCTCTCAATTATACAAATTCACTTACGATGCACAAGGCACAAGCAAAACTGCATAACTCTCTCAATTATAAGGACAACATAAGCTAATTGTGTTGAATAACATTATCTACATCAGTGATCATTTCCATAAAGTATTCATATTTGATCTGGTTCAGTACATGTACTCTTGCATTGCACTCACTCGTCTGCTTAAAGTCATTACCTCAATGACGGAGTCCATCATTCTATCTTATAGAGGCACAACGAGTGTAAAGCTATTTGTACATTATCATGTACCTCGATCTAGAACAAAGTGAGTTAACAAGGATCCGAAAAATCATATTCTCCGCTTCCGATTCATTAATCATTAGTCCGAATTTGCTACAGTGTTGCTCAATAATATGACATCTTATGTCGTTGTAAAATATGACATCTTACGTCGAACCCAAAATCATATACAAGTGATTAAAAAATAACAATAATTATCTCATAGTAATTCAAAATGATTGGTTTTTAGGGCATACATCTAACATTTTTGGGCTAGCTCATTAGCTCCTCGTTTAACATGACAAAATTTCCAGAATTCTCTTGGACTAGCAAGACTATGAATGTCAGCAACCAAATTAGCAATTTTCCAAGTAGCTCCGTTGGACCTATTGTTGATCGATAACTTCAATATTCATTGGTTTATAAGTTGATTGAGTTGACATTGATCTTTCCAGTTGCAACTGCAATCGTTGAGAGTGTTGTTCTCTACGATGAAGTTTATTAAAACTTACTTGCGTAATAAGATGAAATACGAATGAAAATATGATAGTTTGGTGGTATATATCAAGAGGAAAAATTTTAAAACTATTGAGAACGAAGCTATTTTACAACGTTTTCAGAATATGAAATCTCGTAGGATCCAATTGCCACATCTAAATATCAGCAAATAGTACGGAACGTATATTTCAATAATTTTAGTATTTTTAGTCCTTAAATTTTTATATTTTAACTCTTAAGATATTTTTTTGCATTACGTAGTAAAAAAAAAATTTTGTCATTTTTTCTTAAGAGTTTGACCCCCTTCGATTGCATTCTTAGTTCCGCCACTAAATGACCCTATGCTATAATATAAGATTTTGATAGTAATTTGTATATAAGAGTGCCTTAACTAAGATAAATTAATATTGGGGAAGAAACATTAGTGTTCGTACGCCTAATTTGGCAAGGAAACTGTAAGGAATTCTCTTATGGTTACATGACATGGACTTTTTGTCGGGTACTAAATGCTTTATTCGCTTTAACTTCGTTCACCTTTGTGCGATTTATCGAGTCTTTACGGTGGACGTTGATGATTAACACTCTTCTTCATGCTCCCGCCAAAAGTCCTAAAGTCTCTAGCTCTTACAACCAGCAAGGCCCTACTGCATCTGTGATGATCTAGACCCCAAGGCCAAGCCCGCTTTATGCTTCTACTTTGAATCCAATGGATCAATTACTTCACTCCTTATCAAATGGCCCAGTGCCTTACCCCTTTCGAGCAAGGTTCCAAATGTTCTATTTCGCCCCCCCATATATTCCAAAAACAATCACTTATTGCATTCTTTTGATTTATCCATTAAATTATATGTAAAATTATCAAAATATCCCTCCAAGACAACATTACTAGAAATATTTAAAAAAATCATCAAACAATATAAATGAAAAAAATTTAATTTACTTCCTTGATTTTTTTTAATTTTGTGTGGAGGGGCATTTCGGTCAGTTTACATCATTTCGGTCAATCAAACTTCACGTACGCAGAAAGTCAAAGTCGAAAAAAGTCTAATATAGATCTCATATGAGTCTTTGATTGAATTTTTTTTTTTTAAAAAAAAATTAGAGGGTGCCTATGATTGTTTTATATTGTCTACAATTAGGTTTGGATGAGTGATATTTTATTTCTTTCGGAGCCTAATTGTTTAATACGTAGCATGTATTACATTTTTTATGAAAATACCTAAGCTTGATAAACATCACAAAATAGTTTTACAAGCAAATGAACGAACCCTTAGACTCATTTTCTTTACGAGACAATAATGCATCATTTATGTGACTTCTTCTTTGGAGAGTGAAAGAAAAAAAGATAAAATAAAAAGAACTTCTCTCACTTGCTTATCATGAATGAACATAATGAAAATAATTGTGGTAATGTCATAGTTTACTCCTAAGTATGAGGTAAAATCAATCTCGCCCTCCTACTTATGAAAACGACAATTTACGTTCTATTACTTTCAAAAATCATCAATATACTGCCCTGTCCAAATTAGTTGTAAGTCAAACAGAAAATATATGAAATGACCGAAATGCCCCTCCAAGATAAAATTTTAAAAATAAATAAAAATTTGAGAAATAAATTAAAAATAAATAAATTACATGGAGGGGCATTTCGATCATTTTGCACGTTTTTCCGTCTGACTTAATGACTGATTTGGATGAGAGTCCTACATTGATGATTTTCAAAAATTAGAAAACGTAAATCGTCGTTTTCATAATTAGGAAGGCGAGATTGATTTTGCTCTATACTCTGGAGGCTAATTATGAAATTACCCCAAAATAATTTCTCACTTTCTTATCTTATCATTGCTATCAATTAGATATTTCTAAAGCACATCTCGAGAAATACGAAGATTCCCTATTCTGTTATACAACAAACAAAGACATTCCAGAAGGTCCTATACAATTTTATACACAAGGACAAATAAGGTGGAGTGATTACGGGATAGCTGAGTTGGCTTTGTGGTGTTGATGAGTTGGACTGCTACGTTGGTTATGCTTTGTCATTTTCAAACGCAAATTAAATTTCAGGCATAATAAAGTGTCAATTTTTATATCTTGCTTTCCAAAAACCTAAGATTCAACTGTAAAAAGTATGCTCTAAAAAACATTATTTTAGATAATTGTTATTTAGATACCACGTGTTTATATTTATTATATTAGCTAATATGTTGTGACATAAGATATTATACGATTATTATTGAGTGACATTTTAGAAAATTCATGTCAATGGTTAATAAATCAAAAGAGGAGTATGATTTTTCGGTTCCTTGTACACTTGATGTTTTGTTCTAGACCAAAGTACATATTTATGTACAATAGTTCTATACTCGTTGTACCTCTATTAAATAGGATGATGTACTCAATCATCGAGGTGGTGACCTTAAGCAAACGAGTAGGTGCACTGTAAGAGTACATGTATTGAACGAGATCAAATATGGATACCTTCTGGAAGTGATCGCTGATGTTGAGAAGGTATTCAACACAATTTGTTTATGATATCCTTAGACATGAGAGGTTTATGCAAATTTGTTTATTGTGTACTTGTGCTTTGACCGAGTCATTTGGTGATTATCTTTTTAAGTCAAATATTTCAGACAACGTTGGGTCTTGTGCATAATGTATGAGTTTGTATAAATTCTCAACGAGGAATCAACCAGTATCTTTGTGAGATAGTATATTCAAGTATATTTGTATAGGGTTAGACTCGAGAAAAGAAATCTCTGGCAAGAGGAATTTTGTGAAAATATTTTTCGAAATTAATATATATATATATTTGTGAAATTATTTTAGAGAAAATTTAAGAGTCCAACGAGTTACATATTATAAAATTAAGAATTTTATGAACTAGATATTTTATCAATGAAAATATTTCGGTCATATTAGCTCATGTGAAATATAGTATGGTGGAAGGATACATTAACGATGGATAAGATTACAATTAGTAGAATATAAGAGAGTTAATGGGAAAATAGTTTTTCCATGTGATCCTACGGTCGAGATCTGATATCCCTAACAATTTGACGCACTATCACAGCTAGGGTTTTCATATAAAATAATAGCTATGAGACTACCCTAATTTTTAGTTTGAGAGTTGGCCATCAGAACTCAAAAAATCATACGACGACTGTGAGCGTGGAGAGGAAGGAGGCATAAAATATGGGCTGCTATTATTGAATTTTCAAGATGTGAGATCAACAAGAACCTGAAAATTATTGAAGAATTATCAGAGATCAACAAAGAGAATTGATATGTTAATTTTCCATAATTGTAACTTTCATCAACATCTCAATTTAAATTATTTTCCTAATTAAATTACAGCATATAACTAAATGAAAATGCAAACGAATAGTCGATGTGTAAAACATAACAAGATTAGTGGAAAAATCTTACTCGGATGATTGATTGCTCATTGCACTCTTCCACCAATTGATTAGCCTATTTGCAGCTGCATTTTTGGGTAGGGCTAGGAAGCGGTTTAAACAGGGGCGGTTATGCCCCCAACCGCTGTCGTTACTTGTCAAACCCCGAGCTTTTGTTTAACATAACATGCATTTGTCTGTGAAAAACAAGTCTTGGTTTAGTTGTACATTAGTGAATAAGTATATTGATTTTTTAGTGATTTGGAGATGAATTAATACTTGATGCATTAGTTTCAAAACCTTGATTAAGGCCTGATTTAGTGAGAATTGGAGTTCATAAGTGACCAATCTTTTATTCAGGATGTTGAGATGCACGTTTTGAGCCAATTTATTCTACTAGTAGGACGGGTTTTCGTCAAAAACTGTCACACATGATTTTTATCCTACTAGTAGGCGGGAGTTTATCCATGAGTTTATAGTTTAATTTTGGAGAAATTATATTTTTCGGAAGTTAGTAGAACGTTTTATGAACATTGTTGGGAATTGACGAAATTTAACAACTAAGTCTTGGAAACTTAGTCATTAAGTTATGTAATTTCAGCAACCTTATAGGATGACACTTAGCAGGGCTAGAAAGGACGAGGAATAAAGGCTAGAAGCACGAGCAATCAAGGCTAGAAAGCATGAAGAAGCAAGGCTAAACCTATGTGATGCAAATTATAGCACAACTTTAAAAGGATCTAGTTCAAGTCCCAATTGAGCAGGTTACGAGAGCACAAGCAAAAAAGTTTAAAGATGTACTCAACAGACTAATTCATGAGGCATGGGCTCAAACAAATTCGTGGAGGCCCATTGAACATGATCCACTTGAGCAACAAATAATCGTCACCATGATTCAAGTTCTAGAAGGATCTGGTCAAGGCTAAGTTTCAAATTGGAAAGAAATCTATTTGATCCACGCAAGCAACAAGTTCTAGAAGGATCTGATTGTATGGCTACTTTAGGCACCACTTTCTTTCCTTTATGTTGTCTTTTGACTCTTGTGGGCGTGCAACATTTCCTTTCCTATTTTAGTTGTCTTGTTTTCTTTTAAGCAAGTAGTATTTATTCCTTTATCAGATTTCAACCTTAATTAGGATAAATTATGTTAGGGATTTTTCCTTGTAATGTTCAGCCTTTTAAATAGGCGCCTAGACAATGAAAAAAGGAGATTTTGTTTTTTAGTAAATTGTGAGAATATTTTTCTATGATTCTTTGAAGGACTATTCTAAGTTATTGGAATTTCCCGTGGTGTTCACCATGACTTATCAAACAAAATTTTCACCACCGTTTGTGGCGTCTTCCTTAATACCGAGGTTCTTGTTTGTCATAAACAACGGGTCGAGGTCTACCATTCAAATCTGTTCCTAGAAAAATCTTGGGTTCCCTCTTCGTTGTCGGATCTCGTTATTTTTTACGGGGTTCACATCACTATGGAGCGCGAAGTGTCAAACACCGGGTGAATCGGTGGTGACTCGCCATGGTTACCTAGGAGAATTTTGGCCATATCCTTGCCTGCAGCTGTTGTAGGTTGATAGGTGTTGAGGGGAGGAGAATGTAGCATGTTGACTCACCAAAGCTAGCCTAGATAGGCCGGACACGTGTCGGAATGCAACCGACCATGTTTTCCAATAAATTGAGGGTTTCAGCCATTAGAAAAACTCACAATTTAAGTGAAATCGTAGAGCTTTCAAAGAGAAGAGATTGGTCTTCAATCGAGCCAACAACTTTTGTTAGAAAGAGATGGGACGGATGGCACAAATCAACAAGTCTAAAGTGACATCTCGCACAGTTATGCGAACGTCGTTCGAATGGCCATAATTTATTCGAATAGGTTCAAGCGTCGTAGGCAATGAAGAGCATCGTTGCCTACGACGCCTCATGTAACCCCCAATCAGGAAGCACCACCTAAAAAATCTCATTTGAACGAATAGGGTGGTTTGAACACGTTTAGTCGTTGCAAGCAACCAAGGGACGTTGCCTGCAATGCCTCACATAACACCGAACCATGATGCACCACCTGGCGAACCCTAGTTCGAACAATGTCAGATGAAAAGACACCTTCTGCAATGTCTCACTTAGCCCCAACCAAAATTTGACATATGGCGAACGAGGTGATAGTCGTTCGAACGAATATTTAACGACGACGACAGGTCGTCACCAATTTGTTCATTCAGTGACGACTTGATGTTGTTACAAAAAAATGTCATTCGAACTGCATTCTCTATTCAAACAATATGTTTCTTTGCAACCAAAATAGTTCATCACTGGAAAATTCTAATATATTGCAAACCAATTATTTGCAGTGGAATTGGTAAAGTCGTCACCAAAAGTTGTTCGAACGGTAATAATAAGTACTCTATTTTATTCATTTCCAGCCTTTTATACAGTTTGAACAAGAATTTTATGTTGGAACGATATATTTCTGTGACGACTTTTCAATTTCGTCGCTTTAACATTTTGGGAAATCTAAGTTTTGCGGCTAAAGGTCAGATTTATTAGAGTGACATATTACTTTCATAATTATTGTACAATGCATTTCAATTTGTATGATTACGCCATGCAAGACAAATTATTAAAGCATTAAAATAATAGTAAATAAGATATATAAATATAAAGTAATATTTTTTAAATTAAAACTATAGAAATTCTATTTTTTTTATTTTGTCTTAAATGGTACTTTCTGTTACATCAGACGGATAAATCCAACCGCAGTAGATAATTGATTGTTTTTAATTATTATTTATGGAACGTAATCATGATTGATAACTGAAAACGAATATACTAATTAAAATCCCACCAGTCTGTCTTTATTCAACAACCGTGGATCCCTTCACTACGGATAAGCCAAATAACACGTCGGATATAACACGTGTTCGAAATAATAAACGTTGGAAGGTTCCTCACTGGACCCCACGAGAAAAGCGCCAAAAACTAAAGGCTAGGAATAGGATGGGTTCGGGGAGGGGGATCAATAGTAATGGAGATTGGGGCTTTGGTTCGGGTGAAGGGGGAATACGTGTACGCGTGGTTGCATGCAATTGGACGGTCGCAGAGAATTGAAAGCGACGCTCAGAAGTGGACCACGTCACATCCTTATCAAATTGAATTGGGATTCATGGGTTGTCCATTATCCCACGAATCAGAGACTATCCACGTCAGTTTCTTAACTACTTGCCAAATCCACGTAAGTGTCCCATCTGGGAAAAAATGCTGACGCATATGATACTGGCCCCTACCACATATTTGATATTTGCACAGGTGGAAACAGCGTCCCATCGTCATCGGAAAACTATTTCTCCTTCTCCTCGATCAGCTGGACTCTCAACTAATAACTTCTGGACTTGTTTCTTTGAATGAGTTTTCTGTGCTTTTATACATTGACTGCACTCTTCGATTCAAGCTACTTTCAATTCTTTCTTTGGCTTTGATCCTGTTTGATTTTGCTTTTTCGTTCACTTTCCGAGAAGATTGCAATTCTCACCCCGAAAGAGAAAAGCTAAGAGAAGAACAGAAGTCTGATCGTTTTCTTGAATTAGAGGAAATCCCTTGGAGCAGAGTGGTTGCATATAATGTACGTATCTTTCAATCTCGTCTGGGCTTTTGGACGTATAAATCTGTTTAACTGTTAAACTTGATAGGCATTGAAGTGGTTATGACTACTGTCGTTATTGTTATTATATTTTGTTATATTTTCTTGCAAGTTAAGATCAATTGGTGTTTCGTTATTTTGTTGCTTAGTGCGACGGATCAACTGGCAAATTCAAGGTAGGCCATGCTGGGGAATGAAGTTATCGGGATCCTCGCCGAGTCCTGCGATAAGTGGGAGAGAAGGGCACCTCTAACCCCGTCACACTGTGCTCGGCTTCTACACAGCGGAAGGGAGAGAACTGGAGTGGCTCGCATTGTCGTGCAGCCATCCACAAAACGCATCCATCATGACTCACAGTACGAGGATGTTGGGTGTGAAATATCGGATGACTTGTCAGAATGTGGTCTGATCCTGGGTGTCAAACATCCGAAGGTGCTAAATAATAATTCTCTGTGCTTTGATTCCAACATACATGCAATTGAACCTATCGAGTTTCTGATATAGTTGTTTTGGTTTTTCCACAGCTGGAGATGATTCTTCCTGGTAGAGCTTATGCCTTCTTCTCGCATACCCACAAGGCCCAGAAAGAAAGCATGCCTATGCTAGATAAGGTACCTCCTTGTTCACATCTTGATAGAGGAAGAGCAATTTTTTAGCAATTTTTTCTGCTGACTCTGTATCTTCTCGTTTTTTCGTAGATAATAAGTGAAAGGGTGTCATTATTTGATTATGAGCTCATTGTTGGAGACCGTGGGGAAAGGTTGCTTGCATTTGGGAAGTATGCTGGTAGAGCTGGATTAATTGACTTCCTGCGTGGGTTAGGATGGAGTACGTTTCCCAGCCTATAGTAATTTCTCCATCTGATGCAGTGTTGGAATTTCTATTGTTTGAAAGAAGATCAAATTTTCATGTGAATTTTATATTTCCTTGGGAAGAGAGGGACTCCCCGCGGGATGTGGTTTGAAAGAGGCTGACATGGTATATGTCTCCTCTGCGTTCTCTGCCTCATTCCATTGTGGTTGAATTCCTCTGTTTCTATCAAAGAGAAAAAGTTGTGGACTAGAATTTCCCTCCTTCGAATCAGTGCATGCTCATAATTTATTTATTTGATCTCATTTAGTATTTCTGACTCTTGGCAAAATTTTTCTCTAACCAGGGTATCTGAGTCTTGGATATTCAACACCTTTCCTCTCACTTGGTGCATCTTACATGTACCCTTCTTTGGCTGCTGCCAAGGCTGCTGTAATTTCAGTGGGTGAAGAAATAGCAACTCTGGGACTGCCATCAGGAATATGTCCGCTGATTTTTGTATTCACTGGTTCAGGAAATGGTATTTTCATGTTTCTTTTTTTTTTCTTGGCGGTATTTTCATGTTTCAAATGATTCTTTCTTGGTCCATATATACAGTATCTATCGAGAAGTAAAATTTTCACTTTGTTGAAGTGGATTGTAAGGTTTTGATATCTACACTTAATTTAAAACAATGATGATATCCATCCCAGCATAGTTCTCTCAAAATTTTCTGATTATAACTCTTCTACGTTACTTGCAACACTCTCTTTCTTGTAAGCATATGCTGGAGTGCTTTTGATTTCGAGGTGATTTTTTTTTCCTTTTTTGCAGTTTCTCTTGGTGCACAAGAAATATTTAAGCTTCTTCCTCATACTTTTGTGGATCCAAGTAGGCTTCCTGAGCTGTTTGAGGTGGTAAGTTGTGTATTGTATTTGTTGTAAGAAAGATTCGTCAAATTCTGGGACATAAGTAGAATTCCATTAGTGCATTTCCATTTGTTAAAACTCAGTGAAAAGACTGGACGCTGCATAGACATTTAAATTGACTAGGATTTTTTGTGTTATAAAGTGCCATAATCTGAACCCAATAAGAGCCCCCCCCCCCCCCCCCGAGGACTGGCCTCAATGAATAAAGATCAAGCAATTTCTGTAGAGATTAGCTTTTAGAAAAAGAGAACCTTTGTCTTCCACTTGTTTTCCAGAACAAGGGAAGTCTACTCTTTAGGTTGGAGAGGGAAGGAAGATCTCTTTAGCTTGGAAAGAGAAAGGATAATGCAGAAATTAGGTGCAGATTTTTCAGAACAGGACGAAATTTCATGCAACTCTGATACTCAAAAAGGGTGTAGGTGCCTAAGGTCTTGCATTACAGCACTACTTTTGGTCCAAAAAACCAACTGTTTTTACCACCGATTGGCTAAGATTACCAGTTTTTATCATGTATGCTTCAAAGCATAAAGACATTCCATACGAATGAATCAACTAAGGTGCAGTTTCTGTCATTCGGTTTTGCTGTCTAGAGACAGTCTAACTTATTCTTCCCCATGCTACAATCAAAGAAGACCAAGGAGTAGTCCCGGCAGGACAACTGGCCAGCAATGGTATAGAGATAAGGATCTGGAATTTTCATTGACCAGTGATTATAGAACACAGTCAAAGTCAGGTCAAACTGAGCTGGTTGAGCAGCAGGAGAAGAATAGGTCTAATCTCAGGTCAATCATAGTCATCATAAGGAAAATTCCAAATTGACAAGAGCACCCACCGGAAAGCCATTGGCTAATGCCAGTCTGCTTCCATTGGCTAATGCCCAGCTGCTTTCTTTTAGTTCCATCCCGACAGTCGGTCAAAATCTTTGGCATATGACCACGCTTCCTAGGAAAAGGAGGACAACTTGGTTGCACTGTCTATCCTCAACAAATAGAATTGAATGTCTGTATCTTTTTGTTGGCAAACTACTTCGACTCCAAAGATCACCAGATAAGGCATTTGCACTCTAGTAAACATGCTGTCTACCTACCTAAATATGTTAATAAACAAACAAAGAAGTTTATAAACATTGGAATGATTCCAGAAAGTTTTACTATGTAATCAGTCAAAGTAGCATCATGTTCTGCAGAAAGGTTGGATTTCATATAATTCTTGATTTACAGGACATAAATCCCAATGAGGTGAGCAATTGTAGAAGGTAGATACTTCATCTTTCTAGGTAGTTGCACATATTTAACCAAACAAAAAAAACAAAAGAAAAAGGAAGGGAAAATCACTTTGCACCCTCTAACCATGAGGTCAATGTCAGTTTGGGGTTTGTACTACCAAGTTCGTCGCATTGAACTCTCGAACAAAAAAAAATCATCAATTTGCGCCCTCAAATAAGATCCGACCGTTAAAATCATGACACGTGTATAAATGGGACAGGTGACATGATTTTGACAGTTGGATCTTATTTGAAGACAAACATTGATGAATTTTGATAGTTCAAGGGCTAAAGATAGTTCGGACACTCAAAGTGACATTGACCCCATAGTTCAAGGATGCAAAACATTGTTTCCCCAAAGCAAACTAACAAACGTTAATAATTAGGTGCACTCGTTTTTCAAGCTTGACCATAAGCAAACTAACAAATTAAGCTTTTTAATTAAATTCAAAAACAAAATTAGGGTTTTTTTTACCAATTAGAGGTCGACTGTCAAATGTTAGTTAATGTTAATGTTTTAATTTATTTTTTTCAATTGGAGACGAAAGAGATATTAAAAGTGCAATTTTCGTGAAAGCCTGTGTATGGTATGGACAATAGAGGAATAACTTGGCAATCAATTATTAATGTTTATTGTAAATTAGAACATAGAGAATAAAAATAGAAATAAGAAATTTGCACAAAGTTGATTGAAGAGGCACAAAATCTTGGGTGCTGACACCCTCCACAAAAAAGTGTCTGGTGTGCAATCTTGGTACCTATTTCTATCTGAATTGAAAAAAATTTTCTTATCAGTATTGGATAGTCTTTGATTTTACCATACTCATTCATTGTATTTGTTCAGATACCTTTTTTGTTTTTCGTTTTTTGGCATGGAAACTGAACATTTTTCTTTTTTATCAGGGAAAGGATCTCTCACAGCGTGCTCGCACGTCAAAGAGAGTCTTCCAAGTATATGGTTGTGTTGTGACTTCTCAAGACATGGTTGAACATAAAGATTCAACCAAAGTGTTTGACAAAGTGAGTTACAGAATTTTTTCCCCTTCCTTTCCTTATCCGATCTTTTTTTGGTCCTCCTCTGTGAAATTCCAATTACATGCTTGATCTGTTGCATGAGAAATCGTGAGAAGTTAACAGGGTACTAGACATATCTCATCTTTTAATGCATTGGAGAAAACACAAGCAAGTCGGTCGAAAAGATGAATCCTTGTGTAAATTACTCTATATACTAGTAGAGGACTCCTGGATTTAGATGGAAAGGTTCTGCATGTGATGGGGAAATTATCAAACACCAATTCACCCTTTCTGGGGGTCTTGGGGCCACTAGATTCCTCTCTGATCTTAAGTGAAGGTGCATATTGCAAAAACTAGGAGTTTAGGGTGCTAATGGCACCCTGCAAATGCAGTTACGATTGTTTAGCATGAAGTTGTTTGTGCCAAGGTGGAGTCTTTCTTGCTTTGCAACCCATGTGTCATCTTCTGCTCTGATGCCTTCTTTCATATCCACGGCTAAGCGGTTTCCTTGACCTTTAATAGCACAGCGAAAAAGCAAAGAGAGAGAATGAGAGACAGTAGGTGGGGCATTTGGAAATTCTATTCCGGAGATTTCTTTTTTCGTTTTCCCTTGTTTCTACTATCATTTTTTGTCTCTATCTCTCTGTTGTTCATTGGAACCATACAGCTTGCTCTCTCTCTCTCCCTCTTAAACACCCTCTAGACTCTCTTATTCCCATTTTGTGAGTGTGTGGCTGTAATGTGAATAGTAGCAGAAAACGTGGTATTAGGGGGACATGTCATGATTTTTCATGAAAATTTGATTGAAAGATAGGCTGGGGTCTCGAATTTCAGAATTGGTAAAACTTGGGTTTTAAATTTATACTCGAATTTCAGAATTGGTAAAACTTGGGTTTTAAATTTATAAAATTTAAAACTCAGGTCTTCAAATCAAATTGCGAAAAAGCACAAGTGGGTGCTACCATATTTTCCTATCTATAAAAATGAACTTTCTAATGTCCTCAGCTTGAAGTTGTTGTTAAATCACCAACTTTCCCAAACGCTTAAGCTATTAGGAAAGGTAGATTTATTCACTTGATATGGAGGTTTTAAATCATATTCGCTAATAGTTATTTGGGTGAAGGTAGAGCATTTCTTGTGTTTCAACTTATTTATCAGTATTCTCTTTGATGTTTTGCTGATATCCATGACTACCTGTTATAAAAAATGAGGTTTCTTCGAACTTTACTGTCTTGAGTTTCAAGTCCATGGTTATGGTCAAGAAAAAAAATGAATTGATCATATATATGGCTCATTAAGAATCTTTTTGTTTTGGAAGTTATATAATTTTGGTTGTAAGTGATACCATCAATGTACTTCACATAACTGAAATTGTGACAGCTTGAAACATAATATACATACTCTAAACAGTTTATATTGGTTTAGGCTGACTACTATGCCCATCCAGAACACTACAACCCTGTTTTCCATGAGAAAATAGCCCCATATGCATCTGTAATTGGTATGTAGCCCTCTTTCATGTTACCACTTTCTATGGCAAATTATATACTCTTAGTTCTGGTCATTACTAGTTAGATCTCAATTCGTTCATTTTGGCTGCAATTATTTACTTAATCGGCTTTCAAATATGCTCTCTGGTAGTGAATTGCATGTATTGGGAGAAAAGGTTTCCTCGGTTGTTGAGTACTGATCAACTTCAAGATGTCATGAGAAAAGGATGTCCTCTTGTTGGAGTCTGCGATATAACTTGTGATGTAGGGGGCTCCATTGAGTTTGTTAACCAAATGACATCAATTGACTCACCTTTCGTCAGGTATTTTCAGCTGGTTCATTTCCTCTTTCAAACATTTATAGTTTCTGTTATCTTGCAGTTATTGCTTGTCATTTGGGTAGCTTGTAAGTATCTTGTCTTCCAGTCAATCTAGAACAAATCAAGCTAAAAACAGTGAACAGTCCAAAAATTAGGAACTTCAATAGCTTATAGGCATTGAAAGAATGGAGTTAGACTTGATGCTCCTTTTGCTTTCATGCCTTCACCTATCGTCTCATATATTTTTTCAGTTGAAGCATTTAATGGGTGAAACAAGTGTAGAATGCTGCAGTTGAGAGGGAAAGAAATATGCTTCATTTAGACACTTTCATGATATGTTCTAAGCCCTAACCTAATAAGTACCCTATGAATACATTGCCAGCAGGACTTGTGCGGCATTAGTTTATTGCACAAAAGGATGTGTTCTGATCTATTGAAATAGTTGTCGATGGTGATACTAGGCTTTGCAAAAGAGAGTGGAAGGAAAGTTGCTCTCTATATCCCACTAGTCAATTGTATGTATATTCCATGAACACCCCACCAAACTAGTATACCTTTATAGGGTACATGTTACGTGAAAGCTAGCTAAGATTCCCACTCAAGCTGGAAATCAATTCCCACCAAGTATGAACAGAAGAATTTGTAAACATAGCTCTAAGTTGATCTTTAAACTTCCGAAATTGTGTAGAGATATCCCTATTCCCCCTAATGGAGTGACAATCAAATTCAACGTATTTACTTCCCATTTCAGCAGCTTTACTCCCAACTCTAGATCAACTAAGGCATCTTTGACTAGCTTATGATTAGAGAATTAGAGATTGCAGAAACCTGGGAGGTAAAGCATGAAAAAGAACAGGACAGCAAAGTGACTAATGGGATGTCTAATAACATAAGAACCTGTATCTTTCTGGAGAGAATTAGGCAAACCATCGGATACAATAGGTGAAACTTGATTTGAAGACAAACAGGAAGTTGGAGGAGGCATATCATGGCTTCAAGGAACAAGAGTAAAGTTATACTCTAGTACTGTTTAGCGGCTAAGGGGTTCAAAGGCTTGAATCATCTTGAATGATTCCTAGAGAGGCCACATTAGCTACCACAACTTTCAGGCTTCATCAATCAACTTGAAAATTTTCTTTAAAGCAAGCAGACCAGTATCTTGATTGATCAGTATAGCGGGGACTATGATTCGACCACCCTTAACTGCGCCTCTATCCAAAAGGCTTAAGTCCTCTTGCTCGCAGGTCACAAAAAGACTTTCACCTCATCATCTCACGCTGAATCCGCAGAAGTGTTTACTATAGCAAATCAAGAAAATTAATATAGAAAATAGAAGCAAATAAAGAACAATAAGCAAGGGTGATGAAGGGGATATAGGGTGAATAGGTTTGTTTTGAGCTCGAACAAGGTTTGATCAAGGTATGTTTTCACAAAGGTGATGGCTTGGAGTTCCCTGTCTTTCAAGAGGAGGACAGGTATGTGGACTTTGATATAGAGAAGGGCGGATCTAGCTAGGGGAGGTGCCCGAACACGGTTTTTCTCTTACAACTGGTAGAATCGTTGTTCCTTCCCAAAACTAGTTAATGGCTACCCTCCATAGATTCGCGATATAAGCTGCACCTAAAGTGGAAAAAATAAGAGCTTCAATACCAAGTAACATGATCCAAGATGCTGTCCATGAAAGCCACGATGTCAATTAGGGCAATTGGCACAACCAGGCATCTCAAACTTTGATTTGGGAGAAGGCTTTAATTAGGATGACATCCTTTTCAGCCAAATGACAAGGCTTGCAAACTACCTAGATTGGTTATGCCACATGTAGAGAACCTTCAAGCATCTTCAGAACATTGACATAAGTCCGTATAAGAAGTGAAATAGTTGACGAGAAAGACTAAGATCACAGCCATAAGGAGAATGGACATCCAAAAATGTGATGCAAACTCAGTACAGGTGACATCATCATTCATGAAGTAGCACTGAGAAAAAAAAACCATACTAATGATATCCTTTCTTGAACTTAGGATATTCAACAAATATACATTTATTAGCGTAAGGATCAACTTTCTGGAAATAAGAATCCAAGTTCTGAACATGTCAAATGGCCCCAAATACCTTTGGTGGAGTAAAAAAATAGGAGAAGGAAAAGAACATTATGATGGCACAACTTAAGTAAGGCATCTGAGCGACAAGAAAACAATCAGTAGGACAACATCACTACAAGTAGTTCAGAAACAGGGGCGAAACCAGGAGGCTGGGGTGTGGCCCCTCCAAATCCCCCCACAAATTATGGATTTTTTTTTAATTTAAGCCTTATTTTTTATAAGTTGTTTTACATTGACCCACCAAAATTACAATATTATATTTTGGTCCCTCCAAAAGCCACATCCTGGCTTCACCCCTGTTCAGAAACATGCATTTGGAATAGGGATAAATACAACATTGGTCCCTGTGGTTTACTCCAAAATCAAATATGTCCTTAAACATTAAAACACATAAAATTAGTCCCTAAAGTTTAATATTCATCATGACTTTAGTCCTTCCAGGACCTTTCAAATGTGAATGATTTTAAACTTTAGGGACTAAGTTTATGTGTTTTAAAGTTTAAGAACTTATTTGATTTTGGAGTAAACCACAAGGACCAATATTGTATTTATCCCTTTAGAATAAGTCACTTCCAATAACTGATTCAGAAACACTAGTTTTCTCAAAACTGTAAAGACTTGAGATTTGATGGACTTTTCCTCTGCCACTCAAGCAGGAAACAAAAGTAGAAGATTCATATTCTTTACTATTGTTATAACGGAAAATGGAAATTTTAGGTTGGACTTGAGTTGGGAATATTTGAAAAGTAGAAAAAAGCTCACATCAAGCCTTCATGAAAATAATCAATGTCATATGACAATGATGTCCACAAATGTGAAATTTATTGAACATAACGTGTGCTGGTCTCCAAATTGTATGAATTATCTTGAGAGGACTGAAAACACGACTATCAATTCAAGGATTAAAAGACATGCAATAATGTTAACTAATTTAACAACTTTTGCACGCTAAGAGGACACATTACTAAGTCTCTCAACTTGATGCTCCAATATGGGAAGAAAAGGATGACCTCGACTATGATGCCACTAGCATGGATAAATGATTGAAGGGCA
Organism: Myrica gale; assembly: GCA_963930655.1. Taxonomy (NCBI): domain Eukaryota; kingdom Viridiplantae; phylum Streptophyta; class Magnoliopsida; order Fagales; family Myricaceae; genus Myrica; species Myrica gale. The sequence goes on along the minus strand of OZ005600.1, from coordinate 20,090,517 downwards.
TGAGGAGGAAGAAACTCAAAGTTGAGTAATAAAGACTACCAAGTTCATGCCCTGCATTGATCTCTCAGTCTTGAGATCCTGACAGAGTTGAAGATGTTGACATTCTAACCAAATATGGATTGGGAAGCTGAATAGCACTAGAAAGTGCTCTAGATAAGCTAGGAATATCATACTAACAAGAAGCTTAACTGGAAGGTTCACGGTCTTTATTACAACCACCACAACACATGCATTACTCCTACAACCTCAATGATTACAAGAACCTCTAGAACTACTGCTAGAGGCAGACCACAACACATGATTACTACCAACATCCTCAATGACTACATGAAGCTCTAGAACTACTGCTAGTGGCAACTAAGGCTGATCGTTCACTGCTATACTAAGAACTCAACTGAAACCATTATGATCTCCAAAGAAAAGTACTAAGGAATTCCAACAAACAAAAGGGCTAACTTTCATAAATTTTGTGCCTAATCTGCTACAAAAATTTTCTGTGTTAATAATATGTTCAATGATGGTTTCCAGATATGATCCTTCAAATGATTCTTATTATCATGACGTGGAGGGTAGTGGTGTGATATATTCAGCTGTTGACATTCTTCCAACCGAGTTTGCAAAAGAGGTGTCGTATTTTGAGCCAGGCTTTTTTCTTTTTGTACAAAATTTTTTCTCCATGTGGTATCTGTAGAAAGATCTTAGGTCAAAGTTTGGCTTTCAATCATGTCTATTAACATGCTACTTAACTTTTAAAAGGCTTCCCAACATTTTGGAGACATCTTATCCCAATTTGTCGGCAGTTTGGCATCTGCAACAGATATTACAAAGTTACCTGTACACTTAAAAAGGGCTTGCATAGCCCACGGAGGAGCCCTTACCTCTTTGTATGAATATATTCAACGCATGCGGAAGTCTGCTTCAGAGTAAGCTTCCTTTCCATCAAATATTTCACGGCCTACTCATTGGTACTATAAATATACATGATACCAATATGCTTCCAATAACTGGAGTTCCACAGAATTCAATCACTGGTTATTGAGCTCAAGAACCTTGACAAGGATATGTAATTTGTAAATGCTTTTCTTTCTCACTAAAATATGCCTTGCATTTAATTTCTCGTTTATAGACCTGTATAATTGTTTCTACAAAACAGAATCCTAAAGTTTTTGGTGCAGCTCTAAAGTCTCCCCCATCTCAATTCCCCCAAGAAACCTGTACTGTCAATTTTGTGAAAAACAATAGGTCTCTCAGAAGAGAATTATCATTTGCTTGAATTCTGTGAATGATCAGTACAATTTGGTGCATGTAGAATATGAAACTAAATTGATCATTAGTGGACTGTTAGAATATGAATTAAGTGATTAAAGTTAATGTTACCAATCTTCTTAAACTTTTGAAACAAGTAATGATTTAACGTCTTTTTTTTATAAGTAATGATTTAACATCTTATGAGAGCAGTATTTCTGAGCTTGAATCTTCACTCTATTCCTTTGACTGTTAAATATCCTATGAGTACGCCAATTTATTAAGAATAGTTTAGCGCACACGTGAAGTATTGCGCTATAATAATTTTAATTTCATGTCTTCTCATCAGTTTAAGCTTTTGGGACAAGGTGCAATTTAACAAGATAATCCTACATGCAAAAAAGTCATCTGAACAGAATTGGCAGCTTTATTTTCAACAAAATATTGCAATATCATTTAATCACGTTGAAGTCCAAATTAAGTACTAGGAAATTGCATCATTCCGACTTTAAATAACCTCTAATATAGAAAGAAAATTGCTTTCTTTTCCTTTTTATTGTAATTCCTATTTCAGATTTTGAGTATCTCCTATGTTTTTTTTTTTGCTAAATTTGAGTATCTCATATGTGCTTCTATTTCAGTGGGTAAAAACAATGTAAATATAACATGGAATATAATAGAAATATAGCCCAATACAACTTGATAAAGTATGTTCATGCATTGGAGTCTCTTTAAATCTTCCGTCAGCAATATTTGTCCCACCTGATTGTCAGAATCACCTGTGAAGATTTTAATCTTGTAACTCCACCTCCTTTCTTGCCAGAGCTATTAATCGAACTTATTTACATTTGAAAGAATTCTCTTTCCTGATTCACAGGGAAATATCAGAAATTTCAGCAAGTTGCCTCTCTAACAAGAAGCAATACAATATATTGGTAGGTTCCTCAGTAAATTAAAATTCTAGCAATTCATTTTCTTTTCGTGCTGAGTACTAGTTTTGATATTCTGCAAACTAGTGTTGTGTTGCAATAGGTGTTGGCTAGTTCATTCTAATATTAGTAGTTGCTCAGGTATTGCCTAAATAACTCTGCTGAATGTAAATGGCAGGTATCTCTGAGTGGCCACCTATTTGATCAATTTCTGATAAATGAGGCATTGGATATTATCGAAGCTGCAGGAGGTTCCTTCCACTTGGTTAAATGTCAAGTGGGTCAGAGTGCTGATGTCGTGTCATACTCAGAACTTGAAGTAGGCCCTCTAAACTCAGCTTTAATTTTGGTAGAACAATTTTTTTCAATTTTAGTGCAAAATTTCCTCTCTCACTTTCTCTTACACAGTAAAGTATGTGTCATCATTAAACTGCGCAGTTTTCATAATGTGGCCAAATTTCACATTATAGCCTCTTTAACATTATCACGTCTCCCCAGTGTAGTTGAAGATCATACGCAACAAGTGACCAACAGCTGGCATCTGCCAGTATGATTAATCATCTCGAGGCATAGAACATTAAAACCTAGTTCGACTGTTACATTCTCCCCGTTTCTTATGATGATAGTCAAATTCAAAGTTCAAGACAAAATTATTGAAAGAGCTCTCACCTACTAGTATTTTTACTTCCCAAAATAAGTGTGATTATAGATCAGACATGCCTGGAACATGCAGAAAAGGAAGCTTAGCCTACCCTTTAGGGACAAACGGGAGAATAAAACTTTTAGGCTTAAATGCACCCCATGCCTCTGGGGTATGCGAAAAGAGCAAATATGCCCATGAGGTAAACAAAGTCATTTTCATACCCCTGAGGTATACTTTCAGGAGCAAATATGTCCTTCCGTTATGTGCCGTTTGAAACCCTAACGGTAAATGCTGACGTGTCAAAATTAGACACGTCAGCACCAATCACAACTCAACACCTGACATTTTCGAAATTAAAAAAAAAAAGACAGAACAGAATAGGGGAGAACCCCCGAGCGGCGAAGGGAGCTGGGCTCCCTTCGCCGCCGCTAGGGGTGGCCGGAAGGGTGCCACCCCGGCGACGGGGGAGCCCAGATCTGGGCTCCCCGCGTCGCGCGAGGCGGCCGCGCTCCACCCCTGAGCAGGGGCGCCGCGGGGGTGGCTCGAGGCCACCCCTCGCGGCGCATGCCGTTCGCGCGAGCGCCGCTCGTGCGACGGGGGAGCCCAGATCTGGGCTCCCCCATCGCCGGGGTGGCACCCTGCCGGCCACCCCTCGCGGTATCGAAGGGAGCCCAGCTCCCTTCGCCGCTCGGGGGTTCTCCCCTGTTCTGTTCTGTCTTTTTTTTTTAATTTCGAAAATGCCAGGTGTCGAGTTGTGATTGGTGCTGACGTGTCTAATTTTGACACGTCAGCATTTACCGTTAGGGTTTCAAACGACACATAACGAAAGGGCATATTTGCTTCTGAAAGTATACCTCAGGGGTATGAAAATGACTTTGTTTACCTCAGGGGCATATTTTTCTCTTTTCGCATACCCCAGGGGCATGGGGTGCATTTAAGCCAAAACTTTTATCTCACGCATAGTAGTACATAGTTTATAAAATCATATATTCTAAAGGAGGGAGGCATTGCAGAGGTCATGTCTGTGCTCAACATGAAAATTGTAACGTTGTAGATGACAATGTGTAAAATGACCGAATGAATTGGCCATGAGTCTCCTTCTCATTATATAGAGCTACTGAATCATGTACAAGGTATGAAATCAATATACAGGGTATGCAATCAAGTATCAAGCTATACAAGGAAAGAAAGTAATTGATGCCTATACACAACTGTAGTATAATTGTAAGCTGGAAATCTAGGAGACCAAATCGGGATTTAATGGACAGATAAGCATCAATTTACTATGCAAGAAGCAATGACGATAGTGCGTGAGAGCCTTGGTGAAGATATCAGCAAGTTGTAGGTCGGTAGACACATGGGGAAGAGTGATAACTTGTTCATCAAAGGCTTCACAAATAGAATGACAGTCTACTTCAATATAAAGGCATAGGATCGGTCTGAGGTAAGTCTAGTTCAGCAAGCAAACCTTGAAGCCAAATAATCTCCGAACATGTGAGAGGCATCGCCCTGTACTCAGATTCCGTAGACGACTTAGAAACTCGGTCTTGCTTCTTACTCTTCCAAGATATCAACGCATCACCTAAGAACACACACCAACTAGTGATGGAGCGACGTGTATTAGCACACCCAGCCCAGTCAGCGTCGCTGTAAGCAACAAGTTGAAAAGAAGTGCCTGTAGGGAAGAATAACCCACGGGCAGAAGTGCCCTGGATGTAACGTATGATTCGACGGACAACAACCAAATGAAGATGACAAGGCGTCTGAAGAAACTGGCTAACTTGTTGTATAGCAAAGGAGATGTCTGGTCTAGTAATTGTTAGGTAGACAAGACTACCCACCAACTTCCGATACAAATTGGGATCAACAAGTAAGTCACCTTCCTTTCTATGAAGCTTGACATTCAATTCCATGGTAGTATCAACGGGGGTGGCATTGTGCAGACCAGCCATAGCCACCAAATCATGAGCATACTTATATTGATTGAGGGAAATACCAGATGAACTACGATGCACCTCAAGACCAAGAAAATAAGTGAGAGACCTAAGATCTTTCATATGAAAGGACTAAGAGAGATGAATCTTGAGCAGGCCAAGTAAAGTAGAATCAGAACTAGTGATGACAATATCTTCAACATAAAGCAAAAGAACAACAATACCCATGTCGGTTTTCCAAAGAAATAAGGAGTCATGCTTGCTCTGTTTGAAGGAAAATCATAATCCGTAATAAAGTACTTCGAAATTTGTCAAACTAGACCCTCAAAGCTTGTTTGAGACTATAGAGAAAGCGACGAAGCTTACACACGTTGTCACGCCCCGAACGCCATCCCGCAGGGACCGTGACAGCCGCGAACAATCCCTAGGAAAGCTCCAACGCTCATACATACATACATACATACATACATACCTACATACATACAGCGGAAAATATACAGAATCGCGAGAGAGACTAGCCAACTCATAACATGATTAAGGTTCTCAATAAACTTGCATCTAATATATACATAACATGATTAACACTTAAACAAGTGACGGATCTCATCGATCAGGTCACAACAACAAAACATATAAATAATCTTTCTTCTAAGTCAGGTAGTCCTCCTGACTTCCTTCACCTGAGGCATCAATGACACAATTTTAAAAACGTGAGTCAAAAAGACTCAGTAAGGGAAAAACATAACTTTAAAACATGATCTTAACTTGGACTTGCTTAACATGAGAAATCATAATTCATGATGCACATGCATGTCTCATGGTTATGCATATGCTCTTGCTCGCAGACATAATCTTGTTCTTGAAATTGGCCCATGGCCCTTGAAAACATTTCCTTCATAACTTGTGGGCTACTTACGCTCCATTTAACCCCTGGAGTCCGGGTTGTGCGTTCCCATCGGAACCGTCTCCCTTACCCTTGCGGACATTTCATTTGGTCGAGCTAGCCCGTAGTTGCCCCAGGCCAGATGGCTAGACACGACTCTTGGAGGCCCACACCTTCTCATTGTCCTTCAGTGTGATTTGCATAGCCTCTTAGGATTCACCCAACCTTCTCGCATTCGTCCTTCGGTATGGGAGTCCATCATGATGGTACGGTACCGACCAGAGCTCCTTAACTTAACTTGTCTTTCCATAAAACTTTCCGTACGACATTGCATAAAAATTCACTTTAGAAAATCATACAATGCTCATGCCATGTCATGCTTGCTTGAAATATCATGCTTGTTCATGAATCTATGCAGCGTGTCATTCCAGTTTTGAAAAAAAATGTAAGCTTACTTACATACTTACTTCCATTTACCTCGGTCTCCTTGATTATGAGTAATGGTACGAAGATCGCCTTCCAGCGATTCAAACACCTCTTAGTTACTAGGAATTAAGTACATAAGCATACAAGATAAATATTTTTATATAGTTCGGTTTTTTCCCCAAAAATACATTTATGAAAATATTATATCATTTTCAAAGGTTTACTTATAAAACTCTTATTAAACACTTGAGAAAAGTATTTATCAAATCAACATATCCTAATAACATCTATGTCCAAAATCAGCAAGCTAAAGGTACCAAAAAATCCAAGCTTTGATAATCACTCTAACTACTACCAACCCGTGGTCTTTAAGCTCCATCATTTATGCTTAACTAACTTACAAGATTTCTCTTAACTCTAAACCTAGGTTTTAACCTCTAACTCATTCAGCCATGACATTAAATCCATTTATACATAACATGCAAATCAACTATCATCTACCATTCATTCGGCCATTAGGGTTCCTTCACTAAACTATTCGGCCATGCATCACTTACTAACATTTATTGAATCAATTTCATCTTCAACATGATCTCATCCTCCAATATCAGTTTCACAACCTAGGATCTACAAATCCTAACATAATTTCAAGATCTAGCAAAGGATAATATTCGACCAAGCATATTGTGAACCATCATCCGAAACCTAGCATGCATTACCAACTTCATTGCATTTTCCATAAGCAACTCACAACCAAATCATTATTTCTTTCTCCATCTCTAACTTATCACAGATTACTCCAAGATTGCACATGGCACAGATTGAGCAGATAATTTATGTCTTTCATGAGAAGGTACATGGACAAAACACACACATTTAAAGGTACATAAATTATCGTAACTAGGTTACTTAGTAAACATGCGAAAATAGGGAGACTCCATGTTTAAGACTGGGGAAGGTAAATGATTAATAAAATGAGTAGCAATTTTCATAGCCTCTATCCAAACACATGGAGGGAACAAAGGATTCAAGCAAATGAGTATGTACCACATCCAGAAGATGATGATTTTTCGGTTCAACGACCCCATTTGGTTGCGGAGTAGCCGGGGACGAATGTTGATGAATAATGCCTTTTGAATCCAAGAACTCACGGAATTTGTTGGACAAATATTCACCACCGGAATCTATACGTAAAATCTTGATAGAGGCAGGAAATTGATTTGCAACATGTACCACGAATATGGTGAAAGTACGAAAAACTTCAGATTTAGAGCGAATAAAATATACCCAAGTGAAGCGGCTACGATCATCAATAAAATTCACATAATACTTATATTTTTCATGGGAAGTAATAGGAGATGGACTCCAAATATCACTATGGATAATATCAAAGCAATGAGAAGCCCTACTAGCATGCAAAGGGAAGGGAAGGGAAGAGTTTTGTTTTTACCAAGCTTGCATGAAGCACAATCAAAAGAAGAAGAAAAACTATCTTTATTGCTTAATAAACTAGAGTTTAAAACATGACACAAATTCTGAGTATTAGGGTAACCTAAACGACGATGTCACACCATACTTGGATCAGAAACCTTATTACAAGCAAGAGATAAATTTGGAGAAACTAGAGATGGTGCTAGAATTGGAAAATACAGTGAATGCCACACCATTCTCGGATCAGAAACTTATGACAAGCGTCAAGCAAGAGACAAATTTGATGAAAAAAGACGCCCCACCTTAGGCCCCTTCGAGATCAGCGTCCATGTTACCTAGTCCTGCACAACACAACCATCACCAAAGAAATTAACAACACAATTGCTATCTACTAATTAGTCAACAAAAATTAGATTCGTAGAAAGCTGAGGAGCAAGAAATACATTGGTGATCTTAGTAAAAGTATCACAAACAGCAGTGATTGGCAACGCGCTGCCATTGGTTGTTTGAATAAATGAAGTTCCAATATAGGGTCGAACATGACCAAAAGTCGTGGTATTAGGCGTTATGTGATTAGAAGCTCTGGAGTCTATATACCACATTCTAGAAGAGGCGGAATTGTTACCTTGAAAACCGAATATCGAGAGGGCGAACACTATCATTTGTTGCACCAGTTTGGGCGTCAGCTGAGGAGAAAAATCACCGAGAGAGGGACCAGATACCTGGTGGGGAGCGGTTGTAGGTACAGTAACACAAGTCTGCAAAGCTTGAGGTTGACGGTTCTGAGGGCGGATGCGAAACTCTTTGATAAAATGACCTTTTTATCTTGCAATAAGAACATAACTTCTTGAGACAATTAACAACAATATGACCATATTCCTTGCAACAAAAAACACTAATCGGAAGTCTCAGGTGCCCCCTTGCGTAGGGCAGCATTAGCTATAGCATAAGCTAAGATACCTGATGAGGAGCGGCTGTAGGTACAGTAACACAAGTGTCACGCCCCGAACGACATCCCGTAGGGACCGTGACAGCCGCGAGCATTCCCTGGGAACACTCCAGCGCTTACACTAACTCTTACAGCGGAAAAACTTTTATTATACACATCAAAAGACTCACTCAGGATCCACATGTTGGCTGAGATACAAGCTCAATGAACATAACCCCTCGGTAAACGAATTATAACTCATAAAAGTCTTTACATTGCATCTTGTCCGCAAACTCATACAAAACGTAATAGGGCAACATACTGCCACTCAAAACAAACCAGCACTCACTAGTGCTAACTCGGAGTTCACCAATTCCGACTCCAACTCCCGAACTCCTAGGATTTCTACGTGAGATAATCCTCTGCTCCCCAATCTTCTTGTGGATCTGGAATGATACGATTAAAAACTATGAGTCGAAAGACTCAGTAAGGAACAACAGTTTGAAACATGAACTTCGATAAAACATGGCTTTAAAAACATACTTACTTCAATACACTGTAGAGTTAAGAAAAGAAATGCATAACTGTAAGTCATGAGATAGTGCATAAAACCAAGATGCATATGCATGCTCCGTGATGCACATGCCATGCACTAAAATCTCTTGCCACTCTTGGCCTTTTCAAATACATTTCAAATCTCGAAATTGGCCCCAGGCCCTTGAAAATATTTCTTTCATAACTTGTTCTTGAAATTGGCCCCAGACTCTTGAAAATCTCTTATTCATACTTGTGGGCTTATTCGCTCAATTTAACCCCTGAAGTCAGGGTTGTGCGTTCCCATTGGAACTGTCCCCGATTTCCCTTGGGGACCTTACATACGGTCAAGCTAGCACACCTTCTCGCATTCGTCCTTCAGTGGCTAGACATGACCCTTGGAGGCGGCACACATTCTCGAGCAACGTTCCTCGGTGTGATTGCACATACCTCAAGGACTTACCCAACCTTCTCGATCAACGTTCCTCGGTATGGATGATGAACCTCACTTAACTTGGTACGGATCTGACCCAAAGCCCCCCGGGCTTAATCATAACATAAATTCTTTCTCATTTGCATAAAACAACTTTTCATGTTTCTATGCAATGAACATGCCATGCCACTCTTGAAAACATCGTAATTTCATTTGCATCAAAACGTCTCTCTCTCATGCGTTCATGCAAATGATCATGCTATGGCATGTTCGAAATATCATGCGTACTTGAAACATTCTTTATGCACAATACATGTCACTTGTATTAAAAACATCTTGCTATGCACAATAAAACATGCAGTGTATCATTCCAGTTTTCCAAATCGGGTAAGATTCACTTACAGTACTCCTTGCAAATCTCCTTAGATCTCACTTGGCCCTTTGCCTACAAAGAATAAGTTCGATTCTTAATATACTAAGTTTACATGAAAGTATATCAACACGCTCGGTTCTATGAACTATTCGAGGAAACCTATCTTGAAATCCACTAAGGAACGAAGAGTGATAATTAAGCACTTAACTTAATCTTAACGATATAATATAGTTGCCGAAGTTCTCTTAGTCCAATTGAACCTCTTGTTCATCTCTTAACCTTGAACTCCCCGTCCATCGCAACGGTTTCAAACAGCAACTATATATATTTATTTATTTCGATATTGTAGATTTATACATTGCCTTAATTCTTTTAACCGCTTAATATCTTATTTAATCTTTTACTTTCTACTAATTAAGCTTAGGTTATTTAATTACTTAATGTTATTGCAATATATTTCTATTCTTGTTTAAGACTCTAATCAGCAACTAATTGCTCTAGAATTAAATCTTAATCTTTCTTTTATCACATATATTACACTAAGTCTTTAAGTTTCACCAATTACTAACCCTAATCATACTTAATCCTTAGCTTGACATTAAACCTCTATGTAACCCGAAATATAGGCTATCTTATTCACCCTAAGTTTCGGCCAACCTAGTTAATTCTTCAATCAATACTTAACACCACAAAGTTCTGCTAATTCTTTTTAATCCGGATCTTAAACTTATTATCTATGTTTTTCTCTTACTAATATGACGGGTTTTATGATTGAGCTTAAATCTTCTAACTTATTTAGTCATAACCCTAATTTTATGTATCCATCACATGTAAATATATTTTCATCTATTATAAGCTTGCAATTAGGGTTCCCTTTCATTAGGTCATTCGGCCAACATCAAGTTCATGTGTTCTTTGATTACAATTTCATCTCCAATGGTGATCCCATCCTCCATTTCTCAGATTCACAACCTAGTATCTACAAATCACAAAATAAACTCAAGATCTAGCAACACATCATAATCGGCCAGCACCTATTAGTCACAAACAATTAGATTTTCTTTTGAATCTTTCGATTTGCATGCATATTCTACATTTTCATGATTAATATCATGCATAGGGTTACCAAACTTATACATATTATGGTCAAACAACAAATCTACACATACAAAATCATACTTGAAGATCTAGGGTACACATGGTTCGACCAATCACCAAATATCACACTTTTCATGCCAAAATCGCAACATGCACTTCCCTTTGCATTTTATAACCTAACTAGCATGCATTAACTTCATATCTTCATCATTTACAACCACACAACATCAGATCTACACTTTAGGGACTTCAACAACAATAGATCTAAGGAAATATCCAACTTACATTCGGCCAAACACAACATAAGTCTAGATCTAACTTATCTAACATACATTGTTCAATCCTTGCATCTTTCCAACATTCAAACTTAGATCTCATGTTTATATGGCCAGATCTAGCATTATACCTTAGGGTTGATTTCATAACCTCAAGATCTAACAACACTCAAGACACTAACTCAAGATCCCATCATGATACATTCGGCCAACACCATATTAAAAACCAACAACCCACATCTTTGGCCTTACCTTGATGATTAATCACAAGTCTTGAGCACCTAGCACAATAAAATATCTTAGGTTAGAACTTATAAAGAACTTTAAGCACAAACACTTAGTGGAATCAAGCCTACCTCTACCTTCACCAAAGTTTCACAAAAACCCTTCCTTTTGCCAACTTTCGGTTGACCCTTTTTGGAGTGGTTCCAAGCTTGATTATAAGGTGCTAAAGTAGGTTTTATGGTGGAGAGAAATATGATAAGCTTGAATGATTTAGTTCTAAGGAAATGAACTAAATTTCTTCAAGAGAAAAGTGGCTAAATGAGTAGAGTTTTCAAAGGAAGAAATGGAGTTGCACAAGGATATGGTTCGGTCACCTCAAAGAGAAAACCAAACTTGAACTTTGGAGAGTGTTTTAGGTTGCAAGAAAGGAAGAACAAGACTTGAGCTTAGAGGAGAGATTCGGTCAAGAGAAGAAAATGAAGAGTGTTGAAATGGAATGGGTGATATTCGGCCAAGGCAATTTCAAGTGTGAAGTGTGAATTGAATTGGCAATTGAATCTCCCAAGGTGACATTATGGCAATGACAATTGACATGAGGTGTTTGAAAATGACAAGAGAGAGAAAGAAGAAAAGGGGGGGTGAATTGGGTGAGCTTTGGCCGACCATGCCATTGTCTTTTCTCTCCTTTTGGCTTTTCACTTTCTCTCACATCACACTTTGCCTCCTCATGCTTGCTTTCCTACGTGATTCTCTTGCCCTTGCATTTGATTTTCTCTCATTTCTCTTCCATTGAATTGTCTTGTCAATTAATTGTCATCTCATCACTTCTTTACAACTCACATGGGTAAATCACTTTATGGATTTTCCATTCTCCTCATGTCCTTCACGTAAATGGCTTTGTCACCTTTTGGTTTGCTTTTTGTTTAGTTCAATTATGATGTTTGGTTAAAATGCAACTAACTTAGTTACTCTCACAACTAACTTTCTAGTTATCTTTACCACTAACTTTCAATTTAGTTACTATTTCACCTAACTTATCTCCTATAAGCTCTCTAGCTTATCTAGTTCAATTACATAACTTATCACCTCATAAGCATAACAACTTATCTTAAGATAATGACTCTAGCCTATCTCTACGATAGCCACATCAACTTATTACATAAAAAGTTCCCTAGCTTATCATTATGTTAGCTTATCACTATGATAAGCAAGTGTGCTTATCAAATTAAACTCTCCCAAAACTTATCATATGCCTAGTAGCTTATCATTTCATTTTCTATGATTATTCAAAACTACTAATCTAGGCCACATAAATATATATATATATATATATATATGTGCTATCTATTAATGACACACAAAGTATTCCAATACTTAAAGGAAATTTATGATTTTCAATTTAATTATTTTCGGCCTATATATAAAAATCTTTAATCATAATTTAATTTTATGGATTATGAAATATATTAGGCAAATGAAAAATATAAATACATGAGAGAAACTTACCTTGCAAGTTTCGGCTCTTAGGAGAATATAATTAAACCTTGCACAAAACTTTCATAATGAAAGGAAAATAATGAAATAGAAAATTTTCATGAAATAAAATCTCATATTAATTGATGTACCTTATCATAAAGCTTAGGCCATACATTGGCCAAAAATATGACTCCATAATAGAATTAAAGCTAATACATCGTAAATTAAAAGCTAATACATAAGAAATAACATAAGAAATAATCGGGGTCTCACAACAAGTCTGCAAAGCTTGAGGTTGACGGTTATGAGGGCGGATGCGACACTCTTTGATAAAATGACCTTTTTCTTGCAATAAGAACAAAACTTCTTGAGGCAATTGGCAACAATATGACCATATTCCTTGCAACAAAAAAAACTAATTGGAAGTCACATATGCCCCCCTTACGTTGGGCGGCATAAGCTACAGTTGCTGAGCCTGAACCTCCATGGGGAGATTCCAAAGCAGCTTGAGTGGTGAGACATTGTTCCTGGCGAAGTAGTTTGCCAAAACAAACATCAAGAAAAGGAACTGGAAATCTGTTCAGCAAAGAGGATCAAACAAATTCATATTTGAGCCGAATCTTCATAAGAAACTGATCGCGACGACTAGTCTCATGGACAGCTTGAATAGCTGAAAGAGCATCAGTTGGAACAGCTATCATAACCAAATCTGAATAGTCATTCCAAAGAGCCAGGAACTCCGAGTAGTAGTCTTGAATGGAGAGACTTCCATGATGAAAGTATGCAATGACATGCTCCAACTGAAAACGATGAGCGTCGTTATCCTGATGATAAACCTTCTTCAAATAAGCCCACATAGATTGATCTGAACGATGATGCTGCAAATTGGGCTCGACAGAGCTAAGAAGTCACAACATAATCCTAGCATCAAGAACTGCCCATGAAACAGGGGCAGCACCTCCAAAAGATGCAGCATCATTAGATTTTTCGGAGGTGGAAGAGGGTGCCGCAGTTGTGCCATCAATATGGCCCAGAGATTTTTTCTTTTGAGGAAAAGTTCAAACTGAAAAGCCCAAGCAGAGTAATTTTTACCGGTAAATTTGAGGCAGATAGGAGTCAAGTCCATTTGTAAGAGAATGTGGAGTCGAGCTGGAAATAAAACACCCGAGAAGCAGGTGAACAACAGCAAACAAAGAGATTATGCAAGCTGCCAAAAAACACAACTAAACAGAACCAAAGCACCACAATAAAGCAGCCGACAGAAACAACCCAAGCCCTGCAGCCCACTCCAAAATAGCCCACGATAGCCCACAACCCAAAGCTGTCAAAACAAATCACAAAACCACACCACAAGTTGTGCACAACAGTCCACGGCCCCACAACTCAAAGTTGTCAAAACAAAACGGAAATACACCAGAGATTGCCGATAGAACCGAAACACCCGAAGAAAGAATCACCACAGCCGCGAAAAACGATCGTAACAGAAATCGCCGGAGATAGCAGAAAGCATAAAAAAGAATACACTGAAGTTTCTGCACAATTGCGGGATTACCTAGTTATTTGAGGCCATTTATATTTACATGACTAATGAAATTCACTCAATTCGGATACAAAAGCCCTTGGTGACTGAGCTATAGTTAAGACCCACCCTGTTTCTACGTCTAATCTCCACATAGACCTGAAAATTTTTTTTGGCAAAGACGAAGAGAAAGGTGTCTGGCTTTTAATCTTTAATTGCTTTAAGAGGTCAAGCTGTTCTATACATTAGGTCTCTTTTTAGATTCTCTCGGCACGGCTTAAGTCTCCAAACTCAAAGGCATATGTTTTTTTCTTTTTTATCTTAGTATATGAGGCTGTTTACCTATGATTGTTATCAAGAAATTATGATTTGAGGTTGAACATCTCTAATGGCGTGTTTATTGTTTTTGACAGGTTGGTGCCAATGATAGGGCAGTGCTAGATCAAATTATCGACTCTTTAAGTGCCATAGCTAATCCAAATGAAAATTCTGGATTTTCAAACCAAGAAACAAACAAGATCTCACTGAAGGTCGGCAAAGTCCAGGAGACTGGCATTCGGAAGGGACAGGACATAGAAAGGAAGACTATGGTTCTTATACTTGGGGCAGGCAGGGTCTGTCAACCAGCCGCAGAGCTGTTGGCGTCAATTGGAAAGTTTTCATATAACCAACAATATAAAGCAGGACTGGAAGATGATTCCATTGAGCAGAATGACGTTCAAGTTATTGTCGGATCTCTTTACCTGAAGGAGGCAGAAGAGGTATCACCAACCAAAAACTTTTCCTCTCTGTCCAAACCTGGGCTTCATCAAATTTTGTTGGGAGTATGATTTGCCATTTTCATTCATTATGGGGAAAAAACTTGTAATATCTCCATATGTATAGATGTTCTATCCTAATATGATGGAGTTTACGTACATGCATATTTATGTGCATTTTCACTTGAGTTTCATTGTTCCGAATTTGTTCTAGTCTATATTTATAGTAAAAGGATTTGATGCAGATTGTTGAAGGTATTCCAAATGCAACAGCCATTCAGCTTGATGTGATGGATCACAAAAATCTTATCAAGTATATTTCACAGGTAGATTGTCCTTGAGGTACATTTATCGTCACTTACCTGAACTAATGGTTCAAAAAACTATCTTGCAATTAAAACCACAATTTTTTTTTTTGTGGTGGGGGAGGGGGGATGGGGAGAGGCAAGGGGGAGCAAGCTCAATAATAGTTCAAAGGCACCTGAAGGCCATCAAAACCCTATTGAATTGCAGTTGGAAACAAGCTAAGGGAGAGCAAAAGCAGGAAGTGTTAACTTCTTATTTAACACAGAAACTGAAAAAGAAGAAGAGCTAAAGGAGACTCATGTGGATATAGTGCCAAGCCGTGGAACTGGATTCCTTATGTACTTCTAATGGGGAGTAAGGGAATAGATTCCTAAGATAAACTACGTAAATGAAGTCCACAAGATGACAATTGGTGCCCAATTGTAGTACAGAAAATATAAGTACTACAGAACCATAATGAATCGATACCTCCCATACATTAACAACTACAGTCATTTGCATATATCATTGTTTTTCCATTACTTTGATATTCTGCTATTTGCTCACTAGAGTCTCTTCTTTCTCTCGGGTTGATGTTTGATTTATGTGGCATTGATCGTGGACTTATGTTTGAGTTTCTTCTTTCCCCTGTGCAGGTTGAAGTTGTCATAAGTTTACTTCCCCCTAGTTGTCACATTATCGTGGCAAATGCATGCATTGAGGTAAATATCACTGTTAACATGCTGCATTAGCGACCTCATATCAAATCTGCTTCTAGCCAAAGTTAACAAGAGAGGATTGTAATAACGGTGAACCTTGTAGACATTTACGAAGCAAATTCCTAAACTTATGAGTTACACTATCTATTCTCGGTTCAAAGTATTTCAATAATTAAAATATATCTGCCTGTGAAAAAACAAAATGTGAATTATTTTATGACTGTTCCGGCACAGAAACAGCTCAGCAACTAACAATACAGGTAATCTATGGTACACAATATTCTTTTAATTGTCGAAGCTTTGCAATGAATTATTTCTAGAAGATTTTTGAGGAAATGTACCGATTAACTTAAAGTCAAATTGAAACAGGGAATTTGGTTTTGAGATTTGATCTTAAACTTAGCTGTAAGAGATACTGTTTCTCTTAAATAAACAGATATCTGTCCTTCAAAAAACAAATAATCAAGTCAAGAACTGGGAAAAGTTTAAAAAGTATCTGGGTTGTTGCAGGAGGTAACTGAAACAGAGGTAGGCTGATTGCTTTTCAGAATAGATTAAAGGACGCAGAGTATAGTAATATGATATATTATTCACTAAATGGCACCATTTTTTTTTCTTTTTCCGTTATTCTTTAATGGCTTCTCCCTTTCTCTTTTCCTTGTCCCTTGTTGTTCTCTCCCTTCTTTTCTCCACTTTCTTTTTCTTCCTCTTTCTCTCTTTTTTCTTTGTATGTTGGCACCTAGATCTGCCAATTTTTGTCCATCAATGCCTCATGGATTCCAATCCTCCTCCCAACGAGCTTTCCCAGCCTCTGATGCCTTGCCCTTTGATCCACCACTCCGCCTGCACAAGTCTTGTACGTTGCCACATCTTGCTGCATCTAGGCCTCACTCATCCTTCTTCCAAGAACCAGTACCTACCGCTGCCCTCAATAAACATACTACTGGATTTTCCATTTGTCAGGGGCTGCCCTTGTTTAATCTCCATTATCCAAGGATACAACACAGGAGAGGTTTCATTGGCCTCGCAGTTGCTCTCAGTCTTCTCTTTCTACTGTGGCATTCAACTGCAGCAGTTGACTTACAGCAGTCCATCCATAAGACTGCTTCGGTAACCATCATCAAGGCAGTCCTTTTCTTGACCAAGCTTTGGGACCGCATCAATTTTGGCCTCTTTCCGATTTGATTTTCTTTTCTCTGCTCTGTAATAACTGTTGGGGGGTGTATGTTGGACTCCCACATCCCCCTTTTTTTGGTTCTTTAGCTTTCATCCAACATGTGTTGCTTACAAAAAAAAATCTGTCTATTGATGCAGCTTAAGAAGCATCTCGTTACTGCTAGCTATGTTGATGAGTCAATGTCTTTGTTAGACGAACAGGCAAAAAGTGCTGGTATTACAATTCTGGGAGAGATGGGTCTGGACCCTGGAATAGGTAATATAAGCCCTTGTACATGATGATCCTTTCCCATAAACTATCTTCTACAGGATGACATTGCTTTTTAAACACATAAATCTATGCTGATTCATTGAATCGCAGATAAATGAGAGCTCAGAACATAAAGCATCTTGTTAACCGCTGAAATTTTTCTTGTGCACATGCTTTCCTTTTAATATTCCTACATCATGATTGATTCAACATTTGGAGACAAAATTAGGCATACTTTAACAATAATTTTTGTTGATGATGCAATAGATCATATGATGGCGATGAGGATGATTAACCCAGCTCATGTTCGGAAGGGGAGAATAAGGTCTTTCACTTCGTACTGTGGGGGACTGCCTTCCCCAGCAGCTGCTAACAACCCACTAGCATATAAATTCAGGTACTACCTGGGTTCAAACCTGGGTTCAAACCTTAATGGTCTATGACTTACTTGAAACTCACCAGATTTAAAATGATTTTTGCCCCTCCTTGTTTTGGGGGGAGGACAGCTGTTTGGAATATTCAGCTTATAAATGCAAATTATTCTTTGATGATATCTTGCAAAGGTTTGTGTGGCTGTTAACTGTATGTCGATAAGTGAAACTAATCACATTGCGGATCTGATGTGGTGAATGAATGTGTATAATACAATTTCAAAAACAAAAATTTTATGTGCTATCTATAATACAATTAAACAAAAAGTTTATGTACTATGTTATGTGGGTGCATGTCTGACGCTTAACACTTTGTATTCTTACTTTTCCACGGTGTGAGAATGTAAATGCACAAAATGAAAAGCCATGATCTTCTTCTATCTCAAGACCATTACATAAATAGATTATTTGAAAAAGTAGAACAGATGCAATTGTAAGTGAGGAACCAAGCACACCATTGCTTCTTCTTTTTGGGGGTAACTGTAAGTGTGCAATATTGCTTCTCCCAATATTATTAAATGCTGTAATAAGTCATGCAACCTTTTATTAATAATGATATACTCTGTTTCTTCAAGAAACCGAACAGATGTGTAAAACAACAACTATGACGTGAATTTTCCCCTAAAATATTCCAATTTCTTTCTGCCGGACATTCTTATAAATGTTGTGCACATTGTTTTTTCTATTCTCACAATTTTCATTGTTCATCTTTTATTTCTTTTTTCATTGCACTTGAAAAAGAAGGTAATGTCGTGGAGTTACCTTAAGCACTTAGCAAAAAAGATTTATTTCTTGTCTCTCCAAGAAATTTACATCTGATCAATAGCTTTCCTGCTGAGTATTATACTTGTAACCTCTAGCTTTAAGCTTTAGAGCAGTTTCTCACTCTTTCACTTTTCCAGTTGGAATCCGGCAGGAGCTATTCGAGCTGGGCGAAATTCTGCCACGTATAGGTCTCATGGTGAAACTATAAGTATTGATGGTAAGCTGTCAATGATAGTACAACCTGACGAACCCGATTAAGCAACCAGAGGGCTCTGTTCTTTATTTTCTTTTAGATAATGAATGTCTTGCTGGCCATACTCATCTATCCTTTATTGGACATATGACTTTATCTAACACTTGAAATGTGGGCATCCACCACCACTGTTTACTTGAAAGTTCCATCTTTGGTGCAATTTCAATCTCGTCTATTAGAGCTTTCATATTTTGGAAGAGTATTGTTGTTATAATACAAAATAAGGATAAATACACTTTGCACCCTCCGTTGTAATTTTCCATCAATTGTGAAAAAATTGATTTCTGTCCACTAAAATTACAATTTTACCCTCATAAAATGGTCACTACTAAAAAAAACTATGGGGACAAAATTGTCACTTTGCATGCCAAAAAAATCATTTTTTGTTTAAATTAATGGAAAATTTTGACGGAAGGTGCAAAGTATCTGAAATCAATAGTTAGTGGGAGCAATGTAATAAAAATAATAGATGAGAGTGCAATGTGTCAAAACTTCTATAGTTGGAGGATGCAAAGTGTATTTATCCCTAAAGAATATCAAGAATTTTCATTTGCTTAATCTCTGAAGGGCGCAGAGTTTTAATGTATTCATTGCCTTATACTGGGTTACAAACTTGCAGGGGATAGTCTTTTTGATTCAGCTGTGAGACTTCGGCTACCTGATCTTCCAGCTTTTGCAATGGAGTGTCTTCCCAATCGCAATTCTTTAGTTTATGGGGAATTGTATGGAATTGGACTTGAAGCATCAACTATCTTCCGTGGAACCCTTCGCTATGAAGGCATGAAATGCGTTTGGATTTTTGTTTCTATAGTCCTTAAGGCCAACAATTAAACATAAAATGCTGCATTAGGTGGCCATCCAAGTTTATTTGCACCTTTAGTCATACCCCTTTAAAAAGGGAAAAGAATCCTAGTAAAACTTAATATATTTTACTGTAATGGAGACAAATTTTACTCTAGAAAAATCTCAACTAGAGACGTGCATAAACTAACCCGCTAGTACTTTGTATAGGATTTTGTGAGATAATGGGGACATTTGCAAGAATTGGCCTTTTCGATTCAGAAGCTCATCCAATTCTTATGGGTGAAAAGAGACCCACGTTTGGAACATTTTTGCTTGAAGTTCTCAAAATTGAAAGCAAAGACATGGATGGTCCACTGATTGCAGAGAAGGACATCGCTGAAAGGATTTTCGCACTTGGACATTGCAAAGAAGAAGGAACTGCAGTGAAGGCAGCCAAAACAATCACGTAGGCCCCCAATATTGTCTACAGTGGTTCATGTTTAGATTTTTTTTTTATTTTCAAAACTCTGGTCATGCTCTCTAGAAAATGTCATCTAAAGGATGTAAAGTACTAATGGGTAATTGCTTTTCATATGAATCAGATTTTTGGGATATCATGAGCACACAAAAATACCTGATTCTTGCCGAAGTGCATTTGATGTTACTTGTCTCCGCATGGAAGAAAGGTTAGCCTACTCCAGCACAGAACAGGTATATTTCATTTCTGTAATTTAAATGGACAATTTTTAGGTTTGCCTTATCGAGAGTGCTCCTGGTTTAATTTGCTATACATGTGGCATAGTTTTCAGCCGCAGTAATTAACTATTTCAACTTATGTGATTAACTGTTAGGATATGGTGCTTTTGCATCATGAAGTGGTGGTAGATTTCCCAGATGGCCAACCAACCGAGAATCATAGTGCCACTTTATTGGAATTTGGAAGGACAAATAACGGGAAAACCATCTCTGCGATGGCTCTCACTGTTGGCATTCCAGCAGGCATTGGTGCTTTGGTATTTTTCTCACCTCTGTTCTTCTACATCATGGTTTGGGTCAACGCTTTAACATGATATCTGTTCTTTCTGTTGTTGCAGCTCTTGCTACAAAACAAGATCAAGACAAGGGGCATCTTAAGGCCTATTGAACCTGAAGTGTATATGCCAGGTATTGTGATTTGCTTCTTGGGTTCTGGGTTTAGTGTTTTACAATAAATGCAGATATCTTGCATTAGATTCTCTTGCTATCACCAAGTTAACAGCAGAGATGACTATCAATGTTTGTAATGCCATGCACAGAAAAAAAAAAAGGAAAAAGAATTTTAAAAAAAGAGCCCCTGTTAGAAGACAATTAGTGCATGCATTACCTGCATCAAGGAAAGATTGGCAAGTGAATGTATTTGCTTAAGTGGCTACGTGAAACCGTGAAACTTCACGAATTGCTTCAATCTGCCTGTGATCTTAAAGATTTGCAAGTTTTGTGATCATTATCAGTTTAAATGAGACAGCATGTCACCAAGGTCACCAGTGTACTGAGCACTTTGTGTCAGACTTTAACAACTGACTGTATGTTTTGATGCACTGCAGCACTGGATTTATTAGAGGCCTATGGAGTCAAGATGATGGAGAAGATCGAGTGACAAATTAGTACCTCGACTCTTACCCGTAGTGCTAGAGTTTTTCGAACTCGTAAAAAATTCAAAACTGGAATCAGACACTGATATACTTCAAATGTTATTTTCTGTACAAACACTTATAAGCATAATTCAGGTGAAACTGTTCTCTGGTACTGAAAGAAATTCCAAGAGTGTGAGCAATTAATGAACAGTCAAGTTGACATACTTGTCATAAACTTAACGTTATTCAGATTAAGCACCAATAATTTAGCAAATCTCTGACGGAATCCATTCTTTCTTTCTTTTTTGTTTCCAAGCCTGACGGAATCCATTCAAGAGTATGTAAAAGCTTACTAATATGAGAGTGGAATCTGCACACTCCAGTGGGTGGAGCTGGATTTTTATGATTTGCAAGTGTTGAATGAGAGGAAATTAGGACCATAAATTGATCCATGCGAGCAAATCTGCATTTCTGTCACAGAAAGAAGGCCGATTGTTGCATACATCTTTTTGCAACAGAAAAACATCCATCACATTCCCTGGAATTAGTTTTTTTTGTCAACCAGAGGTTAAAACTAGATTGCTTAAGGAAAATGCTTCTTGTGGAGCTAGACGGGTCTGGTTACAATCAGTATTCCTGTTTCCACGTTGAAAGACCTTAAATCACTTGAGCATCTCGACAAACTACGCAGATTTGTCCATTTGTAGTTCTCTAACCATAAAAGGGCAAAATAGAGAGAAGTACAAATAAATGGCCAACTTTTATCACTATTCTACCTCTAGTTGAGAGTGAATAAAGAGCAGAAAAGTAAAACAAAGGAGGCTCGACATTTGTCTCCACAATATGGGGGTATATAATCCAAAAAAAAAAGTTGACGCGATGGTTTTTTCTCGTCTTTAGAGCTGAAGCCAAGGATTTGCAATAAGGTGGTCGTAATGGAGTCGCAAATCTCGCTGTGCTATCTCGCTTGGTAGATACGATGTTGTCTGGGTGGTCAACTTAGCCTCCAAGTTATTGGGTGCAGATGGAGATAAAGAATTTGTTATGAAGTTCAATGAAGGTTCATGGGGTTTTCTAGCTCAATGTTGTAAGAACCAGGCAGGAAGGTATGTTGCAGTGGTTAAATATGGGGAGCGGAGTCGAAGAGGTGTAATTATGATTCCAAAAGGTAGAGGAGAGACTGGGTGGAAGACTTTGGGAGGTTGCTTCCAGGAGGTGGTCGATCACCTTGGGAGGACCAGAAATGGTCGTGTCATAGTCGGAGATGGTGGTCGCAGAGAAGGTGTCTCGTTTGTTGATGCCGTGAAAGGAGGCCCTTCGCCGGCTCTCTTCGGCCCTCTTTTTTCTCCTCCTGTCGTCTCTATTACTGGCGGCAAAAAGTGGGCGTGCTGAGAAGATGAAGAGTCATGCAGACCAGGCGGCTAACGTTTCGATTTCCAATATCTCGGCAATTAATGCTAAGGTTGGCAATACTGACAAAGGGGTATTTTTTGTCTACTACATGTTCGTGAGAGGCTTCTGGGCCTGATAATTGAACTAGATAGGATTATTGGATTGCTGAATTATGTGGGCAATATGGGCCTTGAGAGGGAGGGCCTTAGCTGTTCTGATTGTAGTCTGGAGATCTCCGGAGATGGTTGTGTGGGGGAGGTGCTGAAAGTTACTCATATGGAAAGGGGGAGAGTGGGCTTGGGTCTGGGCCGGGAGATGAGGCTAAGATGGAGCGGGAGGTTGAGCTGGCAACTAGGTCAGGTGGGAAGGTATTCGATGGGTCTGAGAACCCACAACCTTCGCGGGTCTTCGTGGACTCCCAGTTCACTGATCCAGCAGCGGACATGGTCCTTTAGCTTCGAGAGGAGGGGTTAACGTCGTTTGGGGTGGCAAAGAGTGCGACCGGTGTCGAGAGCTACTACCGACATTGGCCGAGCTTCGTATGACTTCCAGATTTCCAATTTGGAGCCGGGACTTGTCATTGGGCCTATGGTGACGGGGGCGACCTCATCTAGGGAGGTTGATGGCTCGGCCGGTGCTATGCCGGTGCCGATGAATTCTGGCGAACATTGTCTCCTTGTGCCAAAGAAGTCGGCGTGCCCTTCCCAGGCTGAGGGGGATGCAGAGGTGTTGGTCGGGGGATCATCTGAAGTGGGGACAACAGTTTTGGAGGAGCTCGAACCTGTGTTGAATGAGTGAGAGGTTGAAGGAAGCGATCATCCCATTGTTCCTCACGACTCCTTGTTTCCTGGCAAGGACAATGACTTTTTGGTAGCTTCCTTTGGGAGTTGCGACTTGGCTGTTGCGGAGGGAGAAGGTGGGAGACTAGATGCTTCTTTAAAAGTGGAAAGGGCTATAGTGTGCGTAGATAGTGGAGCTTATGGGGTTGTGGCTGAACCGTTGGCGGTGAGATCTCCTATGGAGGGGAAAAAGGTTGTCATCTAGTGTTTTCCTCTTCGGATTGGGTGTTGGAAATGGTTTTGTCCTTTAGAAACATGGTTGATCTCTCTTGCGAAGGTCACAAAAGTGAGCTGATGGAACTCTTTGTGGCTCTAGAGAAGGATAGAGAGAGGAGTGGGCTTGCGACTACAATCAAATCAGGAGGCAAGTTCTTAAAGGAGCTGAAGGGGTTGAAATCTTCAGTCAATTATGATGGGAAGAAGTATATGTCTAGAAAGTGCCATAAGGGAGGGCGGGTCTCGATCAAATCCATATGAAGCCCAGAATATTGAGTTGGAATGTAAGGGGGTTGAATGATAGTCAGAAGCGTAGTAGGGTGAGGAATTTATTACGGGAATGGAAGCCTAATTTAGTTTGCTTTCAGGAGACTAAGGTGGGTTAGTTTCTAGAGCTTTCATCAGAAGTTTGTGGGGGGGGAGTCACGTGGGTTGGTGTAGTCTATCGGCTGAAGGAGCTTCAGGGTGGGACTCTGATTTTGTGGGACATGAGGACTCTTGAGATGGTGGATTTTTGTACGGGTAGTTTTTCTCTTTCTGTGTTTTTTAAGAATGTGGAGGATAGGGTCCAGTGGGCGTTTTCTAGGGTGTATGGCCCCAGCATTGATTGTAGGAGAAGAATGCTTTGGGAGGAGCTGTCGGGTATCTTTGCTTGGTGGAATCTTTCGTGGTGCATTAGGGGAGACTTCAATGTCACGCGTTTTCCCAGTGAACGTTTGGGAGCCAGAGGAATCGGGAGTGTTATGATGGAATTTTCGGATTTTATTTCTGAAAATGCCTTGGTAGCTTTGTCGTTGACAGGAGGGTTATTTACGTGGTCGAATAATAGAGCCTCCCAATCATGGTCTCGAATTGACCGCTTTCTCATCAGCCCTTGTTGGGAAGCCTTGTTCCCCTAGTTTACCTAGAAGAGGCTACCTCGCCTGTTATCTGATCACTTCCTTATTCTCTTGAAAAGTGACAGATTTGGAGGAGGAAAGAAGCCATTTTGATTTGAGAACATGTGGCTTAAGGATGCGGGTTATGTGGATAAGGTGAGGGTGTGGTGGAACTCCTATGTTTTCTCGAGATCGCCTAGTTTTGTGCTTTATTCTAAGATGAAAGCCTTAAAGAAGGTTCTGAAATTGTGGAATCAAGAGGTCTTTGGGGATCTGAATTTTCATAAAAATGTATTGATGGACGATTTATCTTTGCTGAAGCGGTTGGATGAGGAGGGACACCTTGATGAGGTGGGGAAAGAGTGGGAAAGTGGAAGTGTCAAGGGAGCTGGATATTCTGATGGTGATGGAGGAGACCAATTGGAGGCATAAGTCAAGGGATATTTGGCTTAAAGAGAGGGACCGGTGTACGAAGTTCTTCCATAGGGTGGCCAACTCTAATAGAAGGAACAACACCATTCGAGCTTGGAGGTATAGGGGGAGTTGGTGGAGGATCCTGAGAGGATTTACGAGGAGATTGTTGGCTTCTATAGCTCCTTGTATAAGGAGCCTTTTTCTTGAAGACCTTTTTTGGAGGGTTTAGAGTTTGCTTCTATTTCAGGGGCTGATGCGGCATGGTTGGAGCAACCATTTGATGAGGAGGAAGTTACGGGGGCGGTCAGGAGTTTAAATGTGGTTAAGGCGCCGGGCCCTGATGGGTTCTCCTTAGCTTTCTTCCAATCCTGTTGGGAGGTGGTTAAGGGAGACATTCTCTCCATGTTTAACGAGTTCGCTATGGAGGGAAGATGTGTTAGAAGTATGAACGCGAATTTCAGAGTTCTTATTCCGAAGAAACCGGGAGCAGTCGAGCTAAAGGACTTTTTTCCCATTAGCTTAGTGGGGAATGTTTACAAGATTTTGGCGAAAGTGCTTGCTAATCCCTTGAAGCTTGTCTTGGATAAGATTATCTCGCCGTCTCAGAATGCTTTTCTGAAAGGGAGACGGATTTTAGATCCAGTGCTAATCGCTAGCGAGTGTATTGACTCGCGGTTGAGGTCCAATGTGTCAGGTATGCTGTGTAAATTGGATATTCAAAAGGCCTATGACCATGTCAATTGGAATTTCCTTTTGTACCTATTAAAAAGATGTGGTTTTGGGGAAAGGTGGTATCGGTAGATCGAGTTTTGCATTTCTACAGTTAAATTTTCGGTGATGGTGAATGGCTCCCCTGAAAGGTTTTTTAGTGGTTCTAGAGGCTTGCGTCAGGGTGACCCTCTCTCACCCTTTTTGTTTGTGCTAATTATGGAAGCTTTTCAGTAGGATGATGAATATTGTGGTGGCTAGGGACTCCATTGCGGGTTTTGAGGTTGGTGGTAGGGTGGAGGAGGAATGTCCATTTCTCATCTTTTGTTTGTTGATGATAGTTTAATCTTGTGTGGGGCAGATGTGAGTCATTTTCGTCATCTCAGATGTATTTTGCTGTGCTTTGAGGTGGTGTCAGGGTTGAAAGTTAACCTTTCAAAAACAGAAGTTATTCCTATTGGGGTGGTGGGCAATGTTCAGGAGCTGACTGCTATTTTGGGTTGTAGAATTTTGTCGTTGCCTACCACCTATCTTGGGCTTCTGTTGGGAGTGTGTTTTAAGAGCACGCATATTTGGGATGACATTATTGAAAGAGCTGAAAGAAAGTTGTCAGGTTGGAAACGCAGCTATCTTTCGAAGGGTGGTAGACTTATGTTGATTAAGTCTATGCTCTCTTGTCTCCAAACCTATTTTTTGTCTCTCTTTCCTATTCCCTTGGGGGTTGCCAATAGATTGGAGAAAATCTAAAGGACATTTCTATAGGGGTGATGGAGTTGAGCATAAGTTTCATCTTGTAAAATGGGAGAGGGTTGTTCTCCATTGAATTGTGGAGGGTTGGGTTTAAGGAGACTCCATGTGTTCAATAAAGCATCATTAGGGAAGTGGTTGTGACGTTTCGCCTTGGAGAGGGATAGTTTGTGGAGGGTTTTATTGAGGATAAGTGTGGTAGTGTTCCAGACGGTTGGAGAACCAATGACATCCATGGGTCGTATGGTGTGAACTTATGGAAACACATTAGCAATGGGTGGCCCTCTTTTGCTGGAACATCCGTTTCATGGTGGGTTGTGGGCTTAATGTTAGGTTTTTGCATGATCTTTAGTGTGGAGAAATGTCTTTGAAGCTTGCCTTCCCTCTTTTGTATTCCCTTGCTCGATGCAAGGATGCGATGGTAGAGGATTGGTTGGAGGGGGATTTCGGTTATGGGGTGTGGACTATTCATTTTTCAAGAACCGACAATGATTGGGAGATTGAAGAATTCTCAGCTTTCTACTCATTGTTGTACTCTATGGCCCTTAGGAGAAGGGGAGAAGATAAAATGATTTGGCAAGGTGCTAATGAGGCTTTTTCGGTTAAGACGATGTAGGAGCTTATTGTTCAGGGTACGGGTGAGGTCTTTTCGTGGAGGCAGATTTGGAAGACTGATGTCCCGCCAAGAGTTTCGTTATTTGTTTGGGAAGCGGCCCATGAGAAGGTCTTAACCATTGACAACTTAAGGAGGAGGGGGTTGTGCTTGATTAATTGGTGCTTTCTATGCAAGGGTGATGGAGAATCTGTGGATCACGTGCTTCTCCACTGCTTGTCAGCTAGAGAGTTGTGGGTGCACGTTCTCAGTATTGTTAACTATCCATGGGTGATGCCTAAGAGGGTGGGTGAGGTGCTGAAGTGTTGGAAGAGAAAATTCAACAATCCTTTGGCGTTGGTTGTATGGAAAATGATACCATTATGCATTTGGTAGAGCTTATGGAAGGAGAGGAACGGAAGGTGCTTTGAGGATTTGGGGCTGCCCTTAGATTGTTTGAAAGGCAAAATGATGCAGACTTTCTTTCTGTGGGCTAATGGGGTGCTGGGTTATCTTTTGTAGACTTCAGTGATTTTATTAGTTTTTTAGTCTGTTTGTTGTAGCTGGTTTAATACAGCCTTTTGTACTGTCCTGCTTCCTTTTGTTTCGTTGTCTTTTCTTTTTTTATCTCAATAAAGCTTTCCTTATAAAAATAATAATCCAAAAAACATTTTTATCTCACAATTCCATGAATGTTTTACTGAGATAAAACAATCTGAAACCCAAAAGGGGGGGGGGGGCAGACTAACAGCGAGTCACTTCAACTTTTGCCGGCAAAAGAAAGAAGTTGACCAAAAAATGTCACTTCACCTTTAAAAATTCCTACCAGGTCAAAACCCCCCAGCCCCGTTTGGAAGCTCTACTTTCAGCTGCTCCAGTCCCACCAAGACCAAATTATGTATGAGCTTACTTGTTTTAGCATCCTGGTGGATGTTATAGGCATAAGAACCAGTAACGTATCTTGATAAAGTGATGATTCCTCCTAAACTTTTGCAAGAGGATTGTACAACTAAGAGACTGAACAAGAGATTAGCTGTTGCTCCACTTCTTCCCAATTATGACCCTTCGTCACAAGAGGATGTTGATTGACAGACTCTATCTTGCACCAAGGATACGAATTCTCATAGTCAAAAAGTAGAACCCTGATTCCAGCTTCAGCACACTCAATAGCATATTTTGGATTGTCGTCAATCAGAACCCTAGCTCCTAAAGACCTGCCAAGTACAGATCAAGATCAAATGTTTCAGCAGTGAATTACAGTGTACTTGAACATCATTTTTGGAGAAGTGGGTTTTGAAGCAAGTGTTAATTGAGCTCAAAACTATCATCCTTTTTTATGTCAATCTCAAACTATCAATTACTTCATTTAACCTTCCAAACTACCATACATAGAACGGAACTGTCAACATTATCTTTTACCAATGGTACTCTCTCTCTCTCTCTCTAGTACCCCCTCCCTCTCCCTCTCTCTCTCTGTTTTTTCCCCCCCCCCTCAGTTGAGGACAGTAGGGACATTTCTTACCCTAAAGCAAACCCATTGCAATTGTAGTGATAGCTTCGGGGCAAAGTGACAAATTGATAGTTTGATAAGTGCAAGTTCAAGCAGATTTGATAATACAAAGCGTTGTTGACAATCAAGAGCATGGAGATACTATGGAGAATTCCTAGACATACCGGCATATTTCTGACTTAGGCCTAGAAACTCCATCCAAAGCGAAGTGATTGCCAAAGTGAATCTCCTGAAACAGTCCTGGGTAATGCCTCTCAATCCAATAAATTGTGTGGTCCTTGATTGCATTCTGCCGAGACCTGGTAATACAAATGTCCATTCCAAAAGATTAAGTTAGTTAACTTAGACAATTATGCATGTTTAAACAGGTTTGTATCAATTGAAAGAGGCTTTTGATTAGTAATAAATACGTCACAACTGATAGGTTGCACAAGCTTGACAACTTCTGAAGAGCCCTCCGAGCACCTGGGATAGGGTGGATCCCCTTCTTGAAGTACGATGTTTTAAAGAACTCATGGACACGGATATCAGCTGTCAAAATAAGTAGATGTCTTTTACCAACTCGATGATACACTGCTTCAAAGAATTTTCTAATGCAGACATGCCTCATGATTTTAACAAAATGAAGTCAATAATATGCTTCAATTCAGTGAGACAATTATCTCAAACCATTTTTGAGATATTTTTCAACTAAGTACTCTTTTAAAGCATACTTGGACCTTAAAAAAAAGCAAAGAAAAAGGAAAAGGAAAGTAATACCTCTTTTTTTCAATTTAAAAACTCAGACATGTCATCGGAGGGGTGCATGAATTTCCCTTTAACTTCCATCAAAGTACAAATCCAAAAGTATCAAACAAAAGTTTTAGAATCTAACAAACAACATTAAGTAAATCTTTCATCTAGAATAGGAGTATTCCCAATACTTCACTCTCAGTTGTCTATTGTAAGGACCAAGAATCAATCAAATTTTGACTGGAAATTAAAAATAGTCATAAGATGCATGTCAATCAATTCAATGCTTGTAAATGGCAGTACCTTCATCACGGGAACAGTTCCATATCTGTAACAGAAACTAAGTGTGTATCAGAATACTAAATAAAAATGCATAATAGTTTTCAAAAACCGTAGAACTGTATCATGCTGCCAGTTACAATTATGGAAAACAGTATCTGGTATTCAATATCTAGACCTCGCTAGATCTCGTAACACAAACATGATTATGAGAAACCCATGACAAGATCCTAGATGCAACAAAAGCAGTTTCACGCAACAAGAGGGTACAACTCAAATTATTACACCTAATATTGGTGCATTCACATGAGTTGGGGTGTCAGAACTAATCCGGCCCAAAATGGGCAAGGTTGTACAATGTCATGGAGACGTAATATGTTCCTAAAGCTTACAACTTATGTTGCCGAAACTAAAATACACCAAATTCATACTTCAAAAATTGACAAAGATACTTATAGCACACAGGGTACCAAATTGCAACTATACCTAATGTCTGCATGCACCATTCCAAACTTCACACAAAAGAGTTTCTAGCTTCCACTTACAGAACCCCTTAAGTGAACCTCAATGATGAGACAATTTTAAGTTGACTGACCTTAGGAATTACAGCCAAATTTTTGGAGGTTGGCAAAACATTATTGGATATTTATTGTACTAGTACCTAATAACTTCAATAGTAACCAAAAAACCCAACAAAGCAATTTGAGGTACTGAAGTTCAACTGATATCTGGCAATAAAAATTCTAAGAAACTAGTGAAAAATACCTTGAAGAACTCATAGACATGATACTCTGAGATGGTGTAATTTGAAAAGTAACGGTTTGCTATAAATCTGTTCAGAGCGGAGACGAAGTTTCCCAGAACTGCTCATACACAGCAAAAGGAAAAAAACAGTAAACAAATATGAAGAAGACGGTTAAATATGGTTAACGGCACTCAGAAGTCAGCCGATAACTGGAATATATGCAGAGTCTCGGGTGCCTAAAAGCATATCACAAGTCCATAACATGGAAATTTAAACCACATTCAAAGATGGTCAATTTATTATTTTTGGGTCTAAGGATTATGAAAAACGAGGTAGCTTGACCAAACAAGCCTATGTGAATAGACTGTATGGAACCTATTGAGCAGGTGATGCTGCAAGACATGGTGAAGCTTTGCTTCTTCTTTGCGCATATACATATATACTTGGTCTTAATGGGGAAAGTTTAAAAGAGAGATGAACAACAAAATATAAATCAAATGTTGGAAAACTAATAACGATCCTTTTTTCTTTAAAGAAAAAGGAGAAAAGTAATTACCCTCATCCACATCAACAGCGACAACAATTTTATTGGGCAAAGGACAGTCAGTTAATCCAAGAGGACTTCCGTGGTGGGACGCCCCTTGTTGGTTTTGGATTGCAGCGGCAGTAGCTTCATCAGTAGTACTAGTGCTGTCGTGAAGACCAATCTCGAAATGACGGACACGGAGCAATTGAAGGTGCGGCGGAGCGAATGAACGGGGGTGATTTCCCTTCCCCTTGTGAAAAGCAACAGCGTCAATATCTTCCTCCCTCAAGCACCCTTTGAGTTTGAGGTTGTTGCCATTGAAGCTAATGTCAACTGCAATCCCTCCTCGTCCTCGTCCTCGTCCTCGTCCACTGACAAAAGTTCTACAAGACTGAGGACTCAGTGTGTTCAACTGACATCCCTTGCTCAAGAGCAAGGTGATGGGATCACTCCCGATTGTGGAATAACATCCACTACTACCTCCATTGGTATAATAACCCATAATATGTGAAGCAGCAAACAACATCCGACTGCTGTGTCTCCTGATCCTTAACATAACGATTCTTCGCT
The DNA here is from genome assembly GCA_963930655.1 of Myrica gale. Classification (NCBI taxonomy): domain Eukaryota; kingdom Viridiplantae; phylum Streptophyta; class Magnoliopsida; order Fagales; family Myricaceae; genus Myrica; species Myrica gale. Next base: position 20,058,984 of record OZ005600.1, on the reverse strand, counting down.
GACTGAAATGATATAGTTTCCCTCTTACATTTAAAACGGGGCAAATCCACCCAAAATAACTTCCTAGGAGATTCAGACCTGTAATCAATCAATCAGTGAGCCCGCCCTTTAGATATTTCTTTATTGCTCGGTGTAGTATTATGATACGCCAACGAACAACAGACGATAATTGAGTACCAAAAGAGATCAACGTAATACAAACACCAAATCGGACCTATATATTATGGGTCTCGAAACTTCAAAGAAGAAGATATACCGCTTCTTTTATGGATTTGGGACAAGTGGATGACCGAATATCTAGTCTGAAAGGAAACAAAAGGAAATGGAGCGAACTTTAAAGAAGAAAAATTAAAACAAAAAAGAAAGTTCAAACCCTCGAACCCGGAAAAACAGGAATATAAAGCCCCAAGCAGCCCCCCAACCGGGGCAACCCAGCACAGCCACGGAAGTAGTAGATTCTTACTACGAAACCAATGCCCTTCAGGCCGGCGTCGTCTCTCTCTCTCTCTCCCCCCACAAGACAAAAATATCCGAATGTCAGATGCCGCGTCAATTAACCAATTGGTTTAGGCGAGTATCTTGCCCTGATTTCCAATTTTCCTCTCTCTCTCTTCTCTCCCTCCCTCTCTATCTATCGGTTTTGCCTTTTATTCTTGCTGTTTTTTCCTTTTTGCAAAATCCAAATCCAAGTTCCGCCCGGTATCCGTCTGATATTCAACCTTTGCATCTTTTCTGTCACCTTTCTCCTTTTTATTTTTTTCTTGTTGCGATTTTTCATCAAGCTTTCACTTTCAATCGCAGAGTGTCATTTCCGAGCAACCACAAATTGCATGCCCTAAAATAACAAAACCCCGCTAATTTTAACCCTCATCCTCAATCTCATGGAGGAGGGAAATTGGAATTAGTGACTGGAGGGGAAGGGAAAGGGCTCTGTACAATTGGGTTGGGCCCGAATCTTATGACCTTTTTTTATTTTTTTAAGAACCTTTATTATATGGTTTTTGTTTTTGTAGGGTGCTTTCAATAATTAGATTAAAGGAAATTTACTTTTTAGTTATTGGGTTTACTCTCTTTTTATTTTTAATCCTAAAACTTAATGAGTCGAATTTTTAGCCTTTGAGTTTTCATCTCGTTTAAAGATTAGTGACTGGAGGGGAAGAGAAAGGGCTTTGTACAATTGGGTTGGGCCCCTGGTTGGGCCCGAATCTTATGACCTTTTTTTATTTTTTTTAAAGACCTTTTATTATATGGTTTTTGTTTTTGTAGGGTGCTTTCAATAATTAGATTAAAGGAAATTTACTTTTTAGTCACTGGGTTTACTCTCTTTTTATTTTTAATCCTGAAACTTAATGAGTCGAATTTTTAGCCTTTGAGTTTTCATCTCGTTTAAAGATTAGTCCTTCTATTATCCTCCGTCACCCTAACTAACAGAATTTTCATACATGTCAGCATCTCTCTCCAAGTTAGCATCCACTTTCCACGTCAGCAAGGACATCTTATTTCATGCCCTAAACGACACGCAACTTAACAACCAATTAAATAGAACGCTGCGTTTTGCACAAGCCGAAAGTTTCCTCCGTAGCATCTTTAGGCTGCGTTTGCATTCACAATCAACCCCAAAATTTTATCTCTCTCCTAATTAAATACTCTAATATAATCTCTCTCTCTACCATAAAAAATATAACAAATTACAAAAATATAAAAAATTACCTCTCTCTTCACCTTTTCACTAAACCCAATATCAACACATATTCTCATACCAAAAATATTACAACACAAACACAACCTAAGTCTCCCCTTCCATTCGCGTGTCCCCCAGCAACACTATCTTCAAATCCTATTAAGACCTTTTTAGCAAGAAATCTCCCTTCGTTTAACAACACACAAGCTAACCCATTATCCTTCGTGGAGGAGCTGAGCGCCGTCAACAAAAAGCTCGAGAGGCTGAGACTGGATAGAGAGAGCGGAGAAGATGCTCAAAGACAAGGATATGGTGTTGGACAGAGACGAAGCTGGGGGGCTAGTGGGGGCCATTGCTCCCCTCCCAAACTTTTTGAAATTTTTTTTACACAGTCAAAATTTCAAATGTTTGCAAATTTTTTCAATATAGGGACAAAATTGGTAGTAATTTTTGTAATGCCCCCAAATTTTTTGGAGAAATAAATATGAGAGTGAATAATTACTTTATAGTGGGATCTTCAATAATTATTTTTTTAAAAAAATACTAGGAGTTTATCTTTTGTATTTTTCTCTCCTCTATTTTTCTAAAATTCCTCTCTCCCTCCATTTTTTTCCAAAATTCTTCTCCCTAATTTTTTCTAGAGTGTGTCTTTCTCTCCTTTTTTTTCCTCTCAATTCCAGCCTCTCAACGGTCTCTCCAGATTTTTCAGATTTTCTCTCAATAGCCTCTTTTTTCTCTCTCCCACTATTTTATCTAATATATAGAAAATAACAAAATTCATACTCAACTCTTGGAATAAAACAAACCTTTTGCTTTGCACACAAAAAAAAATCCTCCCCAAAGTTAGAATTCTAAATGTTATTACGTTTAATTAAAATATTATTACTCTATTATTTGTATGTGTCTATGCTATTTTGACTAAAATTTAACATTAATTTGAGCCTTTGTCAATAATTTATGAGCTATTTATTCTGTTTTATACTTTTGATTGCATTCGACCGTTTTAATACTAATATTATAATTGACGACTTTTACTCGAATGTCCAGTTCAAATAGCATAATTGATGAAAATTTGACTTTAACAATTAAGTTAAAGTTTATAATTTTGTTCTTTCCTAAGTTTTAGAATATGTTTGTCTATGCTTATTTTGTTCTTTCGTCCCTGGTGTTGGATATGAAGTTCAAGGAGCGGAAAGAGCGAGGGGAGATCCAGAAGAAGCTCGAGATCGAGGTTGATAGGTTGTACAGATTGAATCAACTCCATTGGCTTTCCATGGTAAAGCAACGAGCAACATCATCTAAAATTGGATCTATTTCTCTTGTTCCAAGTGTCGAATTTATAATTTGGTTTAACATTGTTCGTCGTTTTAAACAAAATTTGATGCTTGAACTAATATTTTTCACTTTAATAATTCAAATATTGAATGTGGAGGATAGAGAAGAGTCCAAATCTGTCTGTAAAAACGCAATGCAAAGTCCAAGTTCAGCTTCGTCAGGTCTTGTAAGAGAGAAATGAGACTCTCTTCTACAGCTGTGGTTTGAAAATTTTGTCCTGGATCGGTTGCCTCTGTTACGTGCTCACTCAAGTAATGGACTTCCCTCCCTATTGAGCTAACCAAAGATATGCATACAAAGCAGCCACATCAATCTCCTTCCAAGTCATCATCCACCTCAGCAGCTCTTCCAGAACAATCTGGTGTCACGTAGTATTCGAATATTTGTTTGTGATTCTGTTGTATTCTTGGGATGCCCTTATAACCAAATGTTAGTGGTCCCTCCACATATTGGTTATGCACGCCAGGTGCTTGATGCACTACCTGTGAATATAGGAATTTATTAGAATCTTCTCAAGTGTATATATACACCTATGTAACGATGATTCTTTTCTATGAATGAGAAATTATTCAATCTCTTTCATTTTATTACTCTCATTGCATAATTTTTCGAAGGAAAAAAATATAATATAATAGCTCGTTATATCTGTATCTGGTTGAGATTTTGAAATCGTTAGGCGCTCTAAATTCCAACCTTGTTTTTTTCTGAAGAAAGCGGTGCTTTTACCATTCAAGAGTGCCTTAGATCAATGTTGAAGTATGATCAGACTATTAAATGAGAATTTTGAATTAATCTCACAGCTTCTGTAGACGAGAGGTTTTTTTTTGTTCTTTGGAATTTCTTTCCATAGGAGGTATTACAATCCTTCCTGCTCATCCGCAGCCAAATGCAGCACAATCAATGTTATTCTCTAATGGCAGAGGTGTGGTGCGTTAAATTTATAAATTTATTTTAGGATACAATACGTAAGACATTATGCGGATCAATTGGAAAACAGAGAAACTTACGTTGGGCAACAAGCGAATCTGAATACTTTTTCAATTGAAGCTCAGAATGCCGGCAATATCATGGACGATAAAATTTTATCATGCCCCTAGATCAGATATTCCAACTAATGAGATCTAGTAGTATAAACAAGTCTAAAGGACTCAACAAAGTAGAAAGATTGGACAAATCGGTTGCTATTAAGAAAATTTACTAATCAAAGAGTGAGAATCCCATGTCGTCATCACTCTCTTCATTCTCTTCTTCTTTCTTCTCTGCTTCAGCAGCTGGTGTTGCACTTCCTGCAGGAGCTGCTACAACTGCTCCTCCACCAGGGGCGGGAGGGGGCTACCGCCCCCCCCCCCCCCCAAAATGCCCCAAAAATGATGAATTTTTTCTTTTCTTTTCAAATATTTTTAAGGTTAAAAATATTATCTCATCCCAATTTTACATCTTCAAATATCATTTTACCCCCAAAGATTTTGAAAAAATCTCTTTTGCAAGGCCAAAAAAACTATCCTTTTTACCTATTTAAATGTCATTTATCCATCAAAATGAATGAGACAAATTTAATGCTTTAAAAATTATACCCTTTAAAATGACAACAAATAAAAAAAATGAACTAAAGTATTTTTAAAATCACAAATGTTAATGAAATTAAAATTTCACCAAGAAATATAATTTATTTTATGACCTAAAAACTGATTTTTTTTATATTTTGTTATTTATTTCTCTCAATTTCACTTAAAAAAACCTATCCATTTTGCCTCTCCTTTGAAAAAGTTAACATAAAGAAATCACTTAACCCACCAAGTTTCTTCTGCTGCTTTACATATGACAACTTAACTTGGTTTTTTTTCTTTACTTTATTTTGACGTTGTTTCAGTTTATGTAAGTTCATTTTCTCTTTTTGACTTCAAATTTCTTTTGATCTCAATTTTCCCCTCCTTTAATTGCTAATTTCAATCCAGAGTAAACATTTATATTATTTTCTGTATAATTTTCGGGTGATGAACTTGCAAAATAATTTGATGGAGGTAGTATTGAAAATACTGGAAATTTTTAAAACATTTATATTGTAATTTTTTTACATTCAAAAATTTCTTAAAAAGTGAATATTTCCCCTTTATGACTCCACCCCCCTAAGACTTCAATCCTTGATCCGCCACTGTCCTCCACCACCTCCAATAAAAGCACCATCGGTGGCACCACCAATAATAACATATACCCAACAAATTTTACTCAGATTTCTTATAGAACAAACCAAATATATTGCCAAGGGCAGCTCCCAAAATATATATAAGAAAAAACCAAAATAGCCCGTACACTCATAATATATGCAACATAGATCTGATTCCACTTTGTAACCAATTGTATAGTTCAAAATTATATCTAAAACCCATTGAATCACAATTTCCCACTACCCAGATGCTACACCAACCATTTGAACAAACAAAATTCTAACGGGGAGCACTCAACAACACTATCTTCTTCGTATGTTCTTTCTATCTGAGTGATCGGATTGAAGAAATTCGCAGATCCAAATTCGACTACATGATGCCATCCAAAAAAAAAACCACACGGTGACATCCAAAACAACATGAAGACAGGTTTTAGATCTGGAACGTTTAAATTGGGTGAAACTGTTTTCTTTCATTGCCATCAACAACCGCTGAATAAAAAAAATTAGAAACCACCGGAGATCTATCCCATCACAGCAGTCCTCGCTCCTCCGTCACAGTAGTCTATAGGTATTACGAAAGGGATAAACGCTTCCAAGAGGGAAAGGTCTTCGATTGTCAAGGCTGAGGCTTTATGTTACTATCTAACATAACACAGAGTTTCAATTAAATGAAAACTTACAGGTGATTTAAGAAATCACGCTCAAATTGTGGAGGCTGACGTGGAAATGAAAGGTGATGTGTCAAATTGAAGCTATAGTGGAAAATTATTCTTTCAGTTAGGGTGATGAAGAATAATAGAAGGACTAATATTTAAACGTGATGAAAATTCAAGTATTAAAAATTCGACTCATTAAGTTTCAGGACTAAAAATGAAAGAGAGATAAAACCTAGTGACTAAAAAGTAAATTTTCCTTAATTTAAAATGGCTCAACTTGTATGGTGGCCGACCCAATCTACCTCCACTCATATGAAATCCTCCATCTTTTGAGTCAAACTCCTAAAGTATCTTTGGTCCTGTCAATAAATCATTTTCAACAAAAATAAATATAAATATAAACATAAAAATTTATCTTAATTTTACTTCACGTATGGAAAGAAAAAAAAAATGTTAGCCCAAGGTTGTTTTGCAAACAATCCTTCTTGATTTTGATAATAACAAAGTTTTCAATTTTGTTCAAGTCTTTTAGATTTTACATTGAAATTCCGTCTCAAGATCATTACATTTTTTCATGTATCAAGGAATCCTTATTCTAAAATCTCTCTAAGCATACTCGATCATCATTACTCTTGCTAATTGATCATCTTTTATATTGTAAGTGTTTTTGAGAATTATTGAATTGGGGTAGTTATTGTTAAAGAAAATTTTTTTATAACTTAGTGTTGTAAGTGTCGACACATTAAACTACTACCCGAGAGTTTTGGTTTTATGGCCTTCAAAACAATTTTTATGACTAAGTGTTGGAAGTGTCGACACATTGGACCATAGTGTCGACACATTGAACTAACACCTGAGAGTTTACATTTCAGGCCATTCAAAATGATTTTTTGACTAAATGTTGGAAGTGTCGACACATTGAACTAACACTCGAGAGTTTACATTTCAGGCCATTCAAAATGATTTTTTGACTAAGTGTTGGAAGTGTCGACACATTGGACCAAAGTGTGAACACATTGAACTATCACCCGAGAGTCTATTTCCAGACCAATTTTAATGTGTCAGCACATACAATCAATGTGTCAACACATTGTGCTATTTTGCAGAAAATCCGGAAACGACGTCAACTCTTTCAAACTTCTTCAAATTGTCTCAAATGACCTCCAACGACACTCAAACTTTACAAGAAGACCCTTGGTGCCCTAGAAGCTTTAAATAGAAGAAGATGAAGAAAGAGAAGCGAGTGTGCTGCGCTATTAACTCTTGCCCTAAATTCTAGAGAGAGAAAAAACTTTCAAGAAGAAAGAAGCTCCACCAACCAAAAAGCTCGTACTTTCACCTGCAAATTCTGTAGTTATTTTTGTGTATCTTGTCTCTTTGCACACTTCAGTACCTCATACTTGTTTATTCAGCTTAAAGAGCATTTTACTGAGATTCTCTTTGTACCCATTCTTGAAAAACACGTGAGTGATTGTGAAAAACACTTGTCCTACTTCTTGGGTAGAAGAAATCCTCTAGGTTGTGAGGATTTGTGAGAGTGAGTTAAAGTGTGAGCTCGAAAACACTTTGTAAAGGTTCCTTAGCACCCAAGAAGCTAAGGTGTAATTACTATTTGGAGAATAGTGAAGGAAGTCAATAGCCTTGGGGGTGGACGTAGGCAAGTGTTGGCCGAACCACCTAAAATTCACGGTGTCATCTCTCTATCCTTATCTCCATTTACTGTTGATATTTATTTGTTGTACTTGTTTATCTATTCCTTTTACACTTCATTATAGTCCTTGGTTATATAGATCTGTTCACCTGCTCTTTAGAAAGGATTCTTAGCATATTGGGTTTTATAAGAAAAATGATAAAAGTTTTTAAAACTCAATTCACCCCTCTTGGGTTGTTTTTGCCCTCTCAAAAAACAACACTTTAATCTCTTAAACTAATATTTTACTTGTGGGAAAAAATATTGAGATCTAAGCGTCCCATCCAACGGGTTAGATTTGCTTTTGTAAAACTAATGCAAGAAATGTCTCACCTCATCTAATAAAGAAGAACTAAGTGTTTATGTACCTTGAATTTGATTTATATAAACCAATCTAAGCTGTCATTATAATATTTTTAGACTCAAAGCTTTGATCTAAGGGATGTTCATTTTGTAAAGATTTTTAAGATTTTGATAGAATTATAAATATTTATGTAGATTGGAGTTTTATAGGTTTTTGTGTAAAAGTTGGTGAAAAGTTTCAAAGATATTAATTTTGTTTGAGTTTGTAAAAAATTGTAGAGATAGATAAATTGATGTAATTGTTTAATAAAAAAGTATTGGAATTAGGTAAAAAATATAAAAATAGAATATTTTTTATAATTTTTTTATTAAAAATGTATTGGAGTTTGTGAAAAATTGTTGGAAATTGTGTAAAAAATATTGGTGTTTGTGTATGAATTTTTGAGATTTTAGATGTTCGTTTTATATATTTGTTGAATCCTATTGTATTCTAGCATATTTTTGCAAACGAACATGCCCTAAATCTTTTTCCTTCATTTGCAAAAAGAAATTAAGTTATTAATGTTTTTGCAATTTCCCTCAAGATCTAATCATCAATGATGAATTGCATGTTTTATTTTTAATACATTTTAATTGTTTAATTTTGGATTTTTGGGTAAATTAAAAAAAATTGTAGTTTTAACGGATTCAATTCCCAAGAATAGTAGTTAATTTGGGACTAATTTCAGTTTAGAAAGGTAAATTAATGTAAATTTTGTAAGGAAAAAAGAAAAAGAAAAAGAGTACATGTTTGTAATAATAATCATGTTCTCAATAATAATGATTGTTTTTGTTCGGAGAGGAACCAAAGAATAATGAAAAAGAGTCGCAAATTCTTCTAGACATGAATGCAACTGGCGAAAAACATCTAAGCTGGAAAACAACGTCATGCTGTTCATCATGAAAACAATCGATGTTGATGCAACCTTAAAAATGCAATGAGGAATGGGATATGACACGTGCTTGAGAATCCTGATGCATGGGGACCCAAACCCAAGCTAACAGCATATCTATTAATCTCCTTTCCGACACCAACCCACTAAATATATCATGTTCTCGATTGATCAGAATCCCCAACGGATGCATGCGATTAGGCCGAGAGCCCCGGCCACGAGCTGCAGTAGTGAGTTCTGGCTTCTTCCAACAGCCATTGATGATGGGGTCGGAGACCGGGGCTGCTCGTGCTTCTTCAGGTCGATCATGATCTCGAACCGACATGTATCCTGAGACGGATCCACCTTCGTAATGACGGATAAGTTGGAGAAGTCGCAAGTACCTTTCATCTGATCCAGGGTCTGGTAGTACATATTGAAAGCGTATGAAGCATTGCTTCTCTCATCCAGCGTACCGCAACTGGATCCGTATCCGAGACTGGTGCAGTCCGCGTAAGTACATGCGTAGTTTACGCTCTGCGGCAAATTGGGTTCCGAAAGACTTGCCTCGGGTGCCATTACACACCATTCCCTCGCCTGATATTTGACTTCTTTGGCCGGGATGAGGCTTTGTCCGTTAACCATATTTAATGAGTATTTGGTGACTCCATCGAAATAGAAGATACCCCAATGCCGTTCGAACTTCCCAGGGTCGATGCTCTTGGCGTCCTCATCTATGAGAGCGAATAGGTAAATGTCAGGTGGAGTTGGCCGCTTCGGTGTGCCTTGGCCTGCTTTGATACGGTCAAGTAGGCCTTGATTGAATCTTTGTGCATACTGCATGTTGGCATTTACGTCACCATCCGTGGGCCATCCAACCTCGCCAATGATGACGGGCATGGAGGAGAAACCATTCTTTTCAAGAGCTGATATGAGGGTGTCGAAGTTCGCGTCCAAGACATTGGTGTAAGAGATGGAGCCATCCACAACGGGCGCAGCAGTGCCATTGAAGAAGGCATAGTCTACGGGAAAATGGGGATCCGCGTAGAGGCTGAGGAATGGGTAGATGTTGATTGTGAGGGTACCACCATTGTCGCTGAGGAACTTGATAATGGAGATCATGAGATTGCGGATGTCTGACCGGAAGTTACCTCCGGAGGGAAGACCATCCTCTGTCTGATAGACATCTGCGTTTAGTGGGACGGTCACCTTCACTTGCCGGCCTAAGCCAGCCTTTATAAGGGCTGCTTGAATATTTTGGAGAGCCGGAAATGTGGCATTTAGGAAAGTGTCTTTGTAAGTCTTGAGGAAAGGTTCATTGCCCACTGCCACATGTCTGTGTTTCATCCATTGCCAAATATAATATATGCGTCAAAGATAGTTCAATACAATCTATAAAAAGGTCGTGCTAATTGTCTTGGAAATCAAAGCCTATAATCTTGGTATCAGAAAAAATTTACCTTATATCGACCCCATATTTGGATATGTAGGAGGAGACATTTTGGGTCACCCAGTCTTCCGCAACTCCGACGCTGCTTGCAAGTGGTGCTAAGAACTCATTAGGTATCCCAACCATAACCTCGATACCGGATTTCCCAAGAGCTTTCAATGCTCCAGGATCTGCTTCAAAGAGCTTGACTTTATTGAATCCGTTGTCCTTCAGGAGCTTGACCACTATGTTGGGTGGGAGCGGATGTGTCGAACGAGTTCCCCAGTTGCAAGCCAGACCCACGACCCCCTTTGCTAAACCTTCGAACAGCAGGCAGAGCAAAAAAAACAACACAAAGGACCGGAGACCCATGATGTGTTTTGTCCAGCTGCCTGAATCTCTCAAAGTTTTTTGGGAAATCCTTGTCATGACTCAAGTCATGTATATGGGGCAACATTTGGAACCAATTACAAGCGTACAGAGATTTCCTTTTATGAAAAGAAAGGTAAGGGATAACACAGATTCAATAAGGAATTGGATTCCATGAAAACCCATTTGTATTGCCAACCAATTGTTTTCAAGTGACTTAACGATAGAGAGGTATAGATAGAACAAATGTATTGAGTTAGCTCTGTGCTGCTATGTATTCCTTGGATAAACCTAGAGAAGGGGAATGCACATTTCCCAACTCGATCGAATCTTTCACCACGCAATAGAGATGCAAGCTGTGGAAAGGCACTTTTTTATTCTTCCTTGTAAACGAGACCCTTTTTTATTCGTCCACGTATACGTACGTTATTGGCCATAGCCTGCAGCTAGCTCGAACAAACCATCTCCGTTGCATCACAACCTATTTGGCACCCTATTAACAAACCCGTCTCAACTTTATTTCAGTTGGTAATTTATTGTGAAGACGTGACCATTACGATCTCTACAACGAAGTTACTCCTTAGCTACCAATTACTCGTCAGCAGCGAAATTATTTCGTTCAATTGCTTTATTAATTTAAACTAAGGACGTGTTCGTTTGGTTTGGTTTGTTTTTTTAGGATTGTTTTAAATTCTAGAATTCTAAAGTCGAATTTATTTTTTAACATCACTTAAAAATAATTTTTACACGCATACCAATAAAGTTAACATCACATAAACATTCAAAAAATACAAAAAAATCCTCGCAATATCATCTAATCGAATATCTCATAAATGGCTAAACCAATCTGTTACGCAATAGTCATTTTTAATTATCTGTAACTTTTATTTTATTTAAAAAAAAATGATATGGGTCCTGATCAAAGCCAAGACACATTATTTTGAATTCTGAGAAGGTATCTTGCAGCTCTATATATGAAAACTATTCCCTCCCAAGCTACTTCTATATTCTTACTCTTCACTAGTATGTATTTAATAAGACTTACTTTGCATGCGTTGCCTTTTGTTTGAATATAGAAACACTCTTGTTAGTTTACCATGTTTAATTTGTTATATAACCTTTGTTTGGATTTGTTTGTTTAATTTCTTTTTTTCTTATCAGGAGTTGTTTAATTTTTTGTTCAGCTATACTTATAAATAAGTCACTTAGAATTAATCAATTATGGGGCGTTTGATTTCAAACTTTGAATTTTATCTTTAGTGAGATTCTAGCCAGAGATTTCGACCTTGAGTCAAACCAAGTACATTCATAAGTATAACCCTAAGCGTTAGCTCAGTAGTTACCTCCTCCCCTTAGGGAGGGTCCTTCCGGGGTTCGAAGCCCCTTATCCGCAGGCTATGTATAGTTGAAAATCAAGTACATTCAGCTTAGCTTTTTCGAGCCTTTGAGTTTCCCCGTTACAAGGGGCGATGAGCAATGGTGGGAGGGGCTTTCGCTGACTGAATCCATCCTCTAATTAGTGAAGAGTCAGCATCAGATTCCACTGGAAATGAAGAAAGCTGATTTGTGAACTGCTTCGATTCCAAGAGTTTGAAGTCTGTCCATGTTCAGTCAAATTGGTGCAAATTATGCATGTGAATGCTTTTTTTAACAAAAGGTGAAGCACTTCTAGGTATTGTAGTCAGTAATTTTTTTTGCTCTGTCACCATATTGATAATAGGCCTTTAGCGAATATCATATACTTGAGGCTGGACCGATTGTTTCAGGCATTCATCTTGCAAGTGCATGGAAGATGTTTGATGAAACGTGACTGAAAGATCATCATGATGCTGTCCTGTTTAAATAATATAATGACTGAAAGATTATCATGAAAGTTCTTAGTTGTCAAGAACTGGCCGTGTGGACACCATAAGAATTCTGCATGATTCTCAGGGATTTTATCTTGGGAGTCCAGCAATTAATGACACCGTACACGCAACACATGATGTTTCCCACAGCTTGCCCAAATTAGATCCTAGGTTTCTATTTTCTGTTTTTTTTTTCACTCAAATTTGAATAGCTGTTATTTTCTCTCTCGGACTAATAGCTGGCCGTATAAAAGGAATTGCTTTCTGACTAGTTCGTGGTACAATCTACTAACGTTGAGCTAGCGTTGCCATGTAATGTTTTGTCCCATTGCTTAATAATTAGTGTCCTTTTTCTGCTGGTGCTTCCGATTGCATGCAGAGCTGTTAAATTTTCTGCTGTTTGTCCCCATGCCAAAACTATTTTAGATAGTCCCTTGATTAATGTTTGCAACTTGGATAGTTGTTGAATTTTAAATCAAAACAATTTAGACATTAAAAAAATGGGAACTTTAAATCATTTTTTAAGTTTGGTTCTCTATAATAATGGTTCGTCAACCCCCTTTCTCTTTCTTTCCGTCTAAAAAGAAAATAGGAACTTCAAATATTTTTTAAGTATTTTACTTTTTTTTCGAGATGTTTTTTAAGTACTGTACAAGGTTGAACTTGTAGACGAAGCCAAAATTTGTCATTAGGAGAGTCAAATATAATTTTTGCTTGAAATTAAAAAATCCTAAAAGCGTAGGTAATAAATAAAATATTTAAATTTTCATTAATAATCAAAATAAGCAACAAGTCAACAAGTAAAAGTCAAAATTTCATCAACGATGCTAATTGAACTTGACGTTCCTTCAACGGGTAAAAGTCATCAATTAACACATCTATACTAAAACCTTCTGCAATTTCTTTCTCATTGTAAACGACAAGAAAATCTACAAGAAAGTCATCTTTCATCTTATTTCGAAGTCTTGTCTTGACCATTTTCATCGCTGAAAAAACTCGTTTAGTAGTTTCAGTTGAAACTGAAAGAGTTAAAACTAGTTCAATCAATCTTTGATCCAAATAATAAACTTCCGACTTCCCTGTTTTTACCAATGCTTGACACAAATCAGAAATGGTAGACAAGTTTTGTAACTTTGGATGATGATGCACCTCGTACTCAAAATATTGCAATTGAAATCTCAAAAGAGTTCTTTCCTGCTCATTAAAATATCCAGGGTAAAATTTCTCTACAAGACTGCATATCTTATCAATATCGAATGGCTAATAATCATTTCTAGGATCCAAAGAAGCATTAAGAGTAAGAAGCTCTGCAATTTCTTTCTCATTGTAAACGACAAGAAAATCTACAAGAAAGTCATCTTTCATCTTATTTCGAAGTCTTGTCTTGACCATTTTCATCGCTGAAAAAACTCGTTTAGTAGTTTCAGTTGAAACTGAAAGAGTTAAAACTAGTTCAATCAATCTTTGATCCAAATAATAAACTTCCGACTTCCCTGTTTTTACCAATGCTTGACACAAATCAGAAATGGTAGACAAGTTTTGTAACTTTGGATGATGATGCACCTCGTACTCAAAATATTGCAATTGAAATCTCAAAAGAGTTCTTTCCTGCTCATTAAAATATCCAGGGTAAAATTTCTCTACAAGACTGCATATCTTATCAATATCGAATGGCTAATAATCATTTCTAGGATCCAAAGAAGCATTAAGAGTAAGAAGCTCCATTGTCTTCTCATTAAACCTGCTATTTAACTCTTGCAATTGAGAATATATAGTAGCAGTAAATATGTCTATTCGATAATGATACTCCACTGTGACTTGTTCTTGTTGATGACGCTTACTACGACTTGCAGTAAAACAAACATTCATATCTGAAATTTCAATAACATGTTGTTTAAAAAACAATGACACATTCTCAAATAACGCATCTCAACCGATATCTCTCGGTTTCTGAATAAGTACTTTTGTTCTTGATACAAGATTCATAGCGTTCAAAATATCTTGAGATTTTTGTTGCAAAGATTAATAAAGAATATCAGTGATCCCCATAATTTCCTTAATCAAGTGCAAGATGAATACAAACTCAAAAGGATGTTAATGTATCATAAGCCGCATAAGCATCTCCACGTTAAGCATAAGATATCCCTTCATCAACAATGATTTGTAAAACTAAACAAGCTGGACCAAACAATCTTAATATACTACAAGCTGAGTGAAAATGAGACCCCCATCGACTATCTCCAGCTCGTTCTAGTGTTCCAATTTGATTAAGTCGCGTACCAGTCTCAAGTTCATCCATAGCAACCAAATTTGTAATTTCAATTGCCTGAGCAGCCTGTAACTCATCATTACGTTTGCAAGAAACTCTAATACTATTAACAATAAAGCTTAACTTCGAGAAAAATTGATGAAAAACAATAACTTCTCTTGATGTTGCAATCATAGATAATTGGAGCCTATGTGCCAAACAGTGTACATAATATATGTATGAACAATCTTGAAAAAATAAAGCTTGTAAACCATTCCACTCACCTCGTATATTACTCGCCCCATCATATCCTTGACCTCGAATATTCTGAACGTTGAGGTTGTGATAAGATATAAAACAAGATATCTCTTTCTTGAGAGTTAAGGCAGTAGTATCCTTTACATGAACGATGTCCATAAAGCGCTCCCTTATAAATCCTTCTTTGTCAATAAATCTCAAAACAATAACCATTTGCTCTCGTTTGGACTCGTCTCGAGCTTCATCAACAAGGATACAAAACTCTGCATCTCCAATTTCATCACGAATTGCATTTTGTACATTTCTTGCCAAAATATGCAAAATTTCTTTCTGAATTGTTGATGATGTGTACTTAGCATTCTGTGGAGCATTTTCCAAAACAACTTCACCAACATCTTCATTATACGAGGCCAAAAGTTTTATCATCGCAATAAAATTACCTCGATTTTTGGAGGTCATACTTTCATCATGTCCTCTGAAAGCACATGCCCGAAATGTTAGCCATCGAATAGAATCTATCGAGGCCTTAATCCGAAGTCGATTGTTCAAGACTTTTTGTGCAGTTTTTCGGTGCATAACTTTATCAATATGATCCGACTGGTTCATGGAGTCTTTACATGCTTTGACAGAAATATTATGCAGTGAAGAAAAATCTCTTCCCACATGAGCCAAAAAAGCACAATCTCTTCCACTATTAACCTTATTCCAATTTCGAAAACCTTTTACCATAAATGCATTTTAACCAGGACGTCTAGGAGATTTATTATTTAAAATATAGCATGGAATACAATAGACAACATCTTTTGCTGGAGAATACTTCAACCAATCAGGGAATAACTTGAACCATTTTGATTGAAATCTACGAGGATGATCAGTCTTTCCAGAAAACGGATATTTTTCCATAAGATATTGATATGGACCGACTTTGATGTATACCCTCCTTATTTCATCACGTTGTTTGATTGATAATCCCATATTTGAGAGCGTAAACCAGGGTCACGTTCTAAAGTAGATAAATCAACTTCTAGGTGTATCACTTTCTTCAGGTCGAGCTCTAGATGTAATATTTTCTTCAAGTTCAACTTCAACTCTAGTTACTTTAGGAGAACGTTGAGCAGTTTCTGCTTCTTCAGTTTTTGAAGTATTAATTTCTTTTCACTTGAAAAAGAAATCAATATTGTTCTGTCTACCCATATATACAACCTAAATTGGCAACATAAAAGTAAGTAATATGACACATAAATTATTGACAAATGCACAAAGTAATTCTCATATCTAGCCAAATTAACAGAGGCAAAAATCACAACAGACAATTTTTTTATCACATATAAACACAGAGCACTAATATTTTAATTAGACAACAATAATTAAATGTAATAACGTTGAGAATTCTAACCTTGAAGAGGAATTTGCGATTTTTTGTATATGGGGCAAAATAGTAGGGGGGAGAGAGAGAGAGAGAAATAATGAGAGAGACGATGAAAATATGGGGAGATAAGGAGAGAAAACCTTGGAGAGGAAGAAGAGATCATGAGAGAGAAGAAAAAAAAGAGGAGTTGAAGCATAGAAAATAAGGGGAGAGAAAAAAATTCAAAAAGAAGAACTGAGAATGCATCAATATAATTTGAAAATTTCAATTTTTTTGTACAGGTTGTTGATAGCCGCAATGTCTGCTCAAGAAATTAACCTTCATTTTCAATTGCTGAATTTCAACGTATCTTGGTTTAGCAAGATGCATTATTTAAAAAAAGTATTGGGGGACCCACTACTCTATTCTTTCTCACGCTTCATGCTTCTAATTACTCCCTCTCACTTTTTGGAGGGGCCATTACAAAGACTATTTTAATTTTTTTTAAAAAATTTACATATATATTAGTAAAAAAATTGAAAACTTTGGGGGGGGGGGCATGGCCCCCACTAGTCCCCCCTCTTAGCTTCATCTCTAGTAACAAGTATATTCCACTATCGATAAGAGTTGGATGCATTCTACAAATACAATAAAGGATAAAGCATATACAAAAGGGGTCAAAAGATTCATAAGTTTGGTGCGTAACCACGTTGAGAAAGGGAAATCAGGTGAGGTGCCCTTGTAATGGTTGCTTAAATCGATACTATAAACCCCTAAGTGAGGTTGAAGATCCTCTATTTCATTGAGGAGTAGGAAAGATCTCATTCATCCAATGACATTAGTTGTTCTGATGATGAGAGTCAGTAGTATGGATACATTGATGATATGTATGAGTTGTTAGATGACATGTTTGAGTGAGTGTACAAAAAGACTTAACTTTCACAAAATAATTTTTAAAATATTTTTGGTGAATAGAAGGCTTGTAGCCTAAGCCACTTTTGTCAAAGACACATCTTTGACTACTAAGCATGTTTTTCAAAGTTTTGCTTCCTTTATTAAACTTCTCAATGATTTTGCTTTGATAAACTATTTTGTTGTTCAAAGCAACTTTTTTATTTTCAAATTCTAAAGTTTTTTGTTGAAACAAATCATTTTTTTAGTTTTAGAGTATCTCGCAAATTTTTCAATAAATCAATTTCTTTTGAGATAAAAAAGTTTCTTTTTCAAATATGTATATTTTGAACCTAGTATTTCAAATTGACCAAGAAGTTCATTAAAAGGATTTTGAAGCTCACTATAAGAAGCTTCAGGCTCATCATTTGAAGAATACACCTCATCATCATCCTCAAATGTCATGCGGCACATGTTGGCTATTTCTCCATCTTCTTCTTCGGAGGAGGAGGGGCTTTCATCTTTAACATTAGTTCATTGATGAGTAATCTCTAGAGCATGTCAAATTTCCTTAGCATTTATGCAAGAAGATATTCTATTAAACTCACATTTATCTAAAGCACAATAAAGAATATTCATTGCTCTAGCATCCAAAGAAATTTTCTTCTTGTCTAGGTCACTATGTTCATTTTTGTTTTCAAACTCTCCAACTTTATTTTGTAGGAATATGTGGACCATTTAATATGCATAACCATAGATCATAATCAATGGATTGAATAAAAAATTTCATCCTAGCTTTCCAATATGCATAATCATTTTCATCAAAAAATGGTGGTCTAAGTGAGGAAGTCCTTCAACTTGAGTGTTGAAGCTTGAAGTTGTCATTCTAACTCAAGATGATTAAATCTTGCTAAATGAGCACCAACCTATGATACCAATTGTGAGTCCAGGATTAAGGCAACCCAAGAGGAGGGTGAATTGGTTTTCTAAATCTTTTCGCTTTATCCCCCAAAGACGTGTTTGCAAAGTAAATACTAAATTTAGCACAAGTATAAATATGCAACAAGTATAAATAAGTGTTAAATATAAAGAGAAGGGTAAGAGAAGCAAACACGTGATTTTTAGGTGGTTCAACAAACCCGCCTACATCCACCCCTCAAGCTCCGAGCCTTGAGGTTTTTCATTATCTTGAAATAGCATACACTCTAGTTTCCGGGTGCTAGAGAACCGTCAAAGTGTTTTCTCGAGCTCAACACTCAAACCACCTAAGTGGTTTTTCTAGCTCACCATTCATAACCTAACCAAGTTTTGAGATATACAATCTCTAAACTTCTTCTTTAGTGAATATTGAAGAACAACTCTCTTGATAGAGTATATATGAAAATTGAAAGCTCTATCTTTTGATTCACACAAAGACAAGGATATAAAATTGTGTTTTGTGTGAATGATATGAGAAATATGGAATATGAAGGTTTGAAATATTTCTCAAGTGATCTAAATGATATGTGGTCGTTGTGTATTGATTTCAGAAATTATGGATGTGTATTTATAGACCACATATGAAAACTAGCCGTTTATAGCCGCTGGGAGTCATCTGTTAAACGAGTCGGTCGACTGCTTCAAGTTACCGTTACCCAACGGTCATAATGTCAGAAGCTCAACGACTCTATATTAAAACCAACCGGTCGACCGCTATACCAAGCGGTCAAAGACCGATCGCTTCATCAGCCGGTCAACCTTTTCAACATAAGCACACAGTCCGGTTCTTTTAAAATAATATTTTTGTCCACTTTTAAACACTCATTTTTAAAGAGTTACTTACCATAAGTATATGAAATGTTTGAGAGTTTGTTTGTGGTGTTTTGAAACCTTTAAAAATATTTTAATCTTTCAAACAAATCTTAAAACGGTTTATGCACGTTTTGAAAAGATATACATGTGTGATTCATAATCATTGTCTAAAGTGAAACAAAGAGTTACAAGGATATACCCTAAGGTCTTGAATCTTCACTTTGAGCTCCTTGCATCATCTTGTTGTTCTTTCTTCAAGTCTTTGGCTCTTTGATGAAACATGACTTTGTCTTTGAAGATGTTCATTTTATAAACTTAATCCATTTATTTAAATAATCAAAATCTCGATTGTGCACAAAAGCCAACATTGATGATGATCAATTTATAACTAACAATTTCACTTATGAGGATGACCATACTGGTGGTATGCTTGACAAAGAGGACATTTTGCTTCAAGACAAAGATGAAGACTTTGATTGATGGCGAGTAGAGATCACATGTAGTTCTCTGTTTTATTTTAGTGTAATTGATATGTATATTGTATCATACATTTAATGTATAAACTTTCATGCAGCATGACCCTACATTGAGTCTAATTTTTGTGTCTATTCTATTCAAATTGAACCATATATAATTAAGACAAACAATTGCATATAATACTAATCTCACTTTTTTAAAATTAGGCTTCTTTAGATTCGAAATACACTTGGAGTCTTCTAAAGAAAAGAAAAAATGATAAATTATTTATTAATAATAAAAATAAAAAAATGACAACAAATTTAAATAATTTGATCTCTTTATTAAAAATTGTTTGGTTACATACGGGTGGTCATGTTCTTCCTTCTCCTCTTGCTCTTAAACTGCCCTTTGAATTTTGTAAAATCGTATGATAATAGGACCCATAGGTCAAAAATGGCAAACAATAAGGGTGAAGACTTTAATCAATAGGCACGCATAGGTGGGAACAAATTCGAGAAATGAAAGTGACGCCTATTGGTGAAAAGGTTGGCGCCAGGATGTGTCAGGTGTAAAAGATATTTCTGGAGGGAAAGTTCAGGTGCTCAATATTTTGGAGAATAGAAATTGTAAAATCTCGTAAAAGGTGGAGAGGATATGTCAACCGTCTTTTCTTTTCCATCGTCTTAGGCTCTCCCACAGCACTCTGTTACATCTTCTATTTGAAATCTTCATGGCTACACGTACAAATCGCGGACAACCACGAGCACGTGTTAGCCTAGGCAGACAAGAGGGATCTCGAGTAAAGGCCACTGTCGAGTAGCCACCTGATGTCACAACCCAAGAGGACCCACGAAGCTTCTCAGATGAGTCCACACAAGGTCCAGAGATCCCAATACAATCTCAAGATTGATTCCTAAAGAACAGACTGTTAGAAGACAAAGTAACTGGTGTGATTTTATAAACTATTTGGTTATGTTTCTTTGACTTAAAATTTATATAATTTTCGAAAACCAATTGACACTCATTAATGATTGTCCACTATTGAGGCAACCGAAAAGACCATTAGCAAAATTATCTACATGTCTTTGTACAATTATTTTAAGATATTTCCTTTTGGAATATAAGTTATTTCTAAAGAAAAAAGGTCAACCACAAAGCTATGCAAAGAAGATTGTCAGTGTTTCATGTAGAGCAGAAGAGGAAGAGCTTGAGATTAATTGAGAATTGAGCTTTGGACTTCATGGTTCTTGACGCCTTGATTTTTATTGTTGAGAATGAGAGAAAAAATTTAATGGTTTCTCCTAGTTTGGGTCTAGGCATCATATGCTTTAGTTTGAATGGAAAAGACCATAAAAGGGGAGCTTGAGGGGTAAGAAGACCGATAATTGTCCGTTTGTGTTTTTATTGGAGATCAGGAAATGGAGGGTTTGAGGTTGGGTGGTTTGATTAGGATGAGAATTCTAATGGTGCAATTTGCAAGCTTGCTAAGGATGTCAATGTGGTACGTGTACTTTGCTTCCACTTCCAAAAAATAAGCACTTCTCAAGACCCCAATTTCTTTTATTTTCCTTCTTTTTGGGGGAGGGGGAGCGGGGAGAAGGTTACTGTGTCGTTTGGCCATAAATTTGATTGATTTGGTTAGTAGAACATTTCCTCAACATCTTTATATACATGAGATGCGTAGGTGAGTTCACAGTTTCAAAAGTCACCAAGTTTAACTACGTTAATTTTTTTTTCGTAAAAGTGTATTGTCTATGAGAAAACTCAAATATTCAAACGTTTAGTTACCTTTAAATGTTGAAACTTTTTTTACTTAGAATTTTTGCTTTCCAGCGCCCCTGACAATGGACTAAGACTCAATATATTCTTAAACCAATTTCCACAACGTTTCATGTAGAGAAAGCGCTAGCTTCTACTTGATAGTGATCAATTGTATAACCACGACATGAATGATTCTTTTTCTCCTTAATTTTTTTTCAAGACAGTCTAAGGCAAAAAAGGGGTGTGGAAAGGCAACTAGAATTGAGTTTGAAAGGCTTTAAAAAAATGGTCAAATTCTAGTCAGGGTACCCAATAATACAAAGTGACCTATTGAAAAAAATGGAAGGATATTTTATGAGAGAGTGACATATTTAGTGAGACATTTTACTGATATAAGCTACAAAAGTTGGAAGTTTCCCCCTAGAAGGATAAAGACGGGTTATACAATTACATATTTGTATTGGGCACTTCTTCCCGTCTGTTGGTGCTAGCAGAGCTCTCAACCTTTTTCTTTATCATTAGCAAATCTCTTATCATAAGAGGAATATAATTCTCTGTGATTACTTAGAGTGTGTTCGGTTAAGGTGTATTGTGAGGATTTTTTGTGTTTTGAGAATTTTTATGTGATGTTAACTTTATTGGTATGCGTGTTGTAGTTATATTTATGTGGTGTGAAAAATTATGTTTGGTTGTAGAATCCTGAGGATTCAAAAAATCCTGAGGATTCTTCCTAAACGAACATGCCCTTAATTACAAATGCTATTATACGTTGTTCTAGATTGGGACCGGTTTGAAGACCGAGATTGCATGAAGGCAAATGCTATATTCTTTGTACTGTAGCTTTATGCGCTTAATGTGCTATGCAGAGGTTGTGTGACAAGAATGTGGCAAATAGAAGGAAGTTCAAAGTGAATCATACTGCCAGATCTAAATCACTTCTTTCCTTATACGAGGAAAGAGTATGCATACTTGTGTTATGTATAACACAACGAGTTAGTCATTATTTATTCTCATTGATAATGCATATTCTAATCATGTGGTTGTGTAGCTTGAGGAGGATGGTAATAAGATTCAATTTTATAAGCAATCCCATATGAAGAAAGACTTGGTCACTTGGGTCACTCCAACATGTGAGGAAAACTATGTAAGTTATATATAGTTCAAAATTTTGGATTTGATTTTGTCAAGATAGTTTTTTGCATGGTTAATTTATTGTTGCCATCAATTTGTTTCTGCTGAAGAATTAGATGATTGGAGCTTCCAGAGAGAGATCCCTTATGAAATCAGTGGAGATAGTCGATGAGGTGTTCTATGAGGTATTGGGACGTGCTAGAGGAATGAGAAAGTTTGTCATACCTCTACCTTCGACATCAACATGGTCCTCTCAAGTTGCTCATCTAAACGAGCAAATAGAAACTTACAAAAGTGCCATGGAGCCTTAGAAGGAACAATATGAAGATGTAAGAGAAACAATTAGAGAGTTAATGTTGTAGAAAGCTTATTGTAATCAAAAGCTTTCTTATCTTATGAGCCAAACATCCATCCCTAGTGACTCTGCAATGCAGGGCCCGTGAAGAGCACTAATAGCATCAACAAGGAATGGACTCGGGTAAGACTATTATTAAATAGTTAGGATATCTTCTTTTATACTTTTATAAAATTTGACAAGTATGAATGACTCATTAAAGACCTTAGATTAATCTTTGCAAGTTACATGTCAATAGTTGTTGAATTTCTAATTAAAAAAATTCCATCATTTTTTGCCAGTGGTTATTGATAAATACCTCAATCCCAAAGGAGTGTTTGATTACTCACTACTTGTTAACATGAGTTTGTCTTTCACAGTTTATTTCTATAGATAAGGTGATATGTTGGGTGGTGGATGAAAAATCTTGACTGCCTTCAGTTGGAAAAACTACTTTTGTAGACTAATTTTTTAAAGTTTCAATGTGTATTGACATATATGTACATCATTCAAAGGCCAAATCAAACTAGCTTTTATTGTATAATTTGACACTTGAGGTTGTCAAAAGGATGTTATACTAAGCTTGTTACTGCCATTATATTAATTGTATGTACTATCTTAGTAAAATCTCAAGGTTTGTTTACCTTAAAATTTGAATTCCTTCTTGTTTTAATGTACAAATAATTTATGGATTCAACTCATTCATTTTTAGATTAAGGTTTTTAGACAATAACATAATCAGCTACCAAAAGAACCACTATTTGCGACATGTCCAATTCATTAGTGGTGTTAACTATAGCGATTTTCATTATTGGTCACTAAAATGACTTTAGAGACATACTCTATGCGTCACTAGTATCACTATTTGCGACATGTTCAATTCGTCGGTGCTGCTAGCTATGGCAACTATCATTTTTGGTTGCTAAAATGGACCTTCTTAGCTTGGGCGACCAAGTTATTTTTTGCTATGTATCCATGTCTAGCGACAACTACAGATGAATTCATAGGCCTTCTATCGACGAAGTTAGTTGAACTTTAGCAACAATATATCTTCTTGTCGCTAAAAACCTTTATCGACGCTTTAGTTGTGACCACTAAGCAACAATCTTATATGGTCGCTATAGCGTTTTGACAACCAAATTCTATCTCTTTACCAATTAAATGACCAGTCGCTGAAACCCACATTTGCTGTAGTGAATTTACCGTCATGTTAACCACCGAATATGAACTGAAGATACTTTTTTTTTTGTAAATTTGGCAATGCAATATATTAGTGTGAATCTATCACTAATTCAAAAAGCTTAAACTGATACAAAGTTTCTAACACTCTTCCTCACGTGTGAGCCGAACTCTTATTTTATTTGGAGGCCTAACACTTGTAATATTTAATTAAAATTTAGGTGAAGTGTAGAGTCAGACCTCAAGCTCAAGACATGACTATAATATCATGTGATTTTATTATTTAACTTCTATTTTCTGACAGTTAGAAAAGTCTTGAACTCAAGATCTTGACTCTAATACTCTATGATTTTATTATTCAAATTATATTTTCTGACGGTTAGAAATAGTATAAGCTTGAGAAATGAGATAGTTTGGATATCACATTGGAAGACTGATAGTAGAGCTACAAAGAGTCAAACACAAGAAACTTATCAAGAAGCCAATATTTCAATCTCTTGTCTCTCCAATAAAATATGATCACTGCAATAGTCATGGATGGATTAACGGGTTGCTCGACGGCCTGATCATGGGCAGGACTTGATTGATGGATTGTGGTACGACTTGGGTTCTGGTCACAATGATCTCAAACAGCCGTTTGGATAACTTTTCTTTGGGCTGTGGCATTTGCAGTACTGTACGCCCAATCTTGACTAAACTTGGGTTAATCTTGAGCCGTTCTAAGTGCACCCTAGAGGATACAAAGACAATTGACTGCTTTCTTCGTATCAGTAAATTCTCACTACGGTAGAATATAGATGATAAATAAGAACAAAAAATAGACCTTTTAGAACATTTAAAGTAGGTAGTGACTGAAAAAGATTAAGAACACGAATATACAAAAATTTCAAGCAGGTTCGAGTCAGCTCTACCATTTTTTATGATATTGGCTTCTAAGCACTCACTCAGAACAATAATCATTTTTTTGCCAGGAATAATATCCCTCATTTTATTAAAAAAAAAATAAAAGATAAAAAAAATGCCTACTCTAGTTACAATATAAATCGTCCCCAAAGAGGTAGAGAAGTCGCTCGACAGCCCAGCTAGGCTGGGTCCCAGACCCGCAGCTCAAGCTGTGGAATTGTGAAGAAGTCAGTAAAGGAGTCCTACAGAGTGGGCAGGTCACGTGATTCTCATGATCCCTATCTACCCACCTGTCAATGCATTCCCGATGGAAGACATGGCAACAGTTCCTGAGCTCCCTGATCTCATCGTCCATGCTCATCTGGTTCAAGCACACAGCACAGGTGTCCCAACTCCTAGTCTCCGGCAGCCTTTCCGTGAGATCTTCGAAGGTAGTCACTATAAGACTGTCCCTTATCATCTGGGTAGAAGCAGCTGTTGACGGAGAAAACGCCGTCTCATCAGAGCCCGAGGAGACCGAGGGCAAGCTCCTGATCCTATCTCTTCGTCTGAGAAACCAAGACAGGACCCATCTCACCACTGCAATTACAAGAGCTATTTTGTATAACAGATGAGTTACAAGCAAACCCGACGGGTACTCCTCCGCAAAGAAGCCCATTGGAGCAGATGCAAAACTAAGAGAAGCCGAACAAGCAGACATCCAGAAGATGATGGCAAAGAGAGAGAGAGAGAGATGGCAAGGTGGGGGGGGGAGGGAAGCTCAGAGGAGGCTTTGAGGCTCTTTATAAAGACGTATAAAGCACAGCAGATACTGACGGGAGCCATTTGTTCGTGGGTTCTTTATCTTTCACTCTCTGGAGGAATAAAAGGGTCAGCGGAGTAGTCATGGGGTCAGATTCCGCGTGTGAGCGTACGTGTAAGGCATAAGGGCGGTGGGTTCCGACCCGTCATGGCAACTTTGACAGAGATTTAAAGCAAAAGCAGGTCAGGTGTGATGGAATAAGCTTTTAATTGGGATTCGTGGTCTGCTTGCTGGATCATGAAGTCATCACCTCTTCATGGCGACCTCTATAAAGACAGGGAGGGCTGGTAGGTGGAAGAGAAAGGAGAGGATTCCCAATTGTGATCTGGCAACCTACTTAACTTTCCATTATACGTCATATCCCACTACCTCACTATTTTAGTATTTTATTATCCCCACGAAAGATATATAATTGTACTTAATTTAATCAAAGATTGATTTGCATAAAGCATTAGTTGAGAGGATTTTAACATTTACAGTGCGAAGCAAGTATGATATATCTGTTTCTTTCATTCTTTTTATTTATTTATTTATTTAAAGGATAAATATAGTATATCCTCTTCAATGTCAACGCCTTAACACTTTATACAGTAAATTATTAATTTCAATAGCATTGTATTTACCTACCTTTGATTTTAGCCACTTTGCAAACTCATTAATAATTTTATAGAAATTAATTTTTTGATGCATGAAAATGACAACTTTATTTATCTCCTAATTTTTTTTATAAGAGTAAAATTTTTATGAAGGTAAAATCATAATTTTGAAGGTTGAAAAAATAATTTCGTTCAAATTAATGAACATTTTGAATGGAGAGAATATGCAAAAGATCACTTGAAATCAAAAGTGTTAAGGACCCATTGATTAGAGGAAATCAAAAGTGTATTTCTCCTTTTATTTTAGGAATGGAATGTGAGTAATGAGATTATTCAAACTAACAAGAAGTTCCTTCTTAGTGGCTTAGTCAAATAAATATCCTCTTCATCAGGCCTATCAACTCCTCATTTCTACAGGCAAAGCAATGCGATTCAAACCACCAAAGAGATCCATCCTCCATAGTGCATTGACCAAAGCAAAATACTACCTCCACGATAAGTATAAACATTTGAGAATCGAAAATTCGATTTGTTCACTCGATAGAAGTTGGTGCTTCCTTCCACCTCTTAAGAAAAAAGGTTCACAAATCTCAACAAAATTGCATCATTCGGTCATTATATACGAACGTTGAACCTTCCTTGCCAAGGGCCACTCTCTGTAAATAAACATTTTCCTTTGGTAATACAAAAATAAAAAAAAGCACACAAGAATCCAACAAAGACGTCATGTCATGGTCGAGAAATCCAGTATGAACTGCCACTGTTCAGCATAAGGTGAGGTGAGTGCCAACATGCCTCATCAGTACCCATGTCACGAGGATAACGTTCGCGGCCTAGTATCACACCAAACTCACACCAAATTATGTGGGGGCTAGCTGATAGATCAGTTTCAAACAGAGCAGAAGCGGAACTCTTATTTGGGTTGTTCACCACCATGCATATTAGATTTGTATTTAGTACAAAACAATTTGAGTAGTTCCTCAAATATTCTCCTGAGAGTTTCAGAACTCGAGCAAATAGATTTAAAATAAGTTGACTATTAATACTCTCAAACATGTTCATGCATAGCCTCACCTTCTTCCACCTTCTTTCGCATCTTGTATTGCAAAGTAACAGGAGCGCAATCCAATGGTGTTTCCCCTGAAGAATAATTCATAACTAGATCAGCTGCTTCCAACTATTTATAAGTTCCAAAATTCTTGGCTTACATGATAATACCGCTAATAAGAGAACATCACTTAAAAACCTGACAGAAAACATTTTCTGAACACACATCTTATTTACATTGCTAAATAAATGGTGAAAATGTATGGAGAATAGATATTTTCCCCAGTAGTAAAAATAGTCTAACCAACCCCAATAATGAAAGAAGGAAAAAGGAATAAGCAAAGGAGAATATTCAATTATGGCTCAAAATGTAGCACCGTTATTACTTTTTATGCACAAACGAAACATGCACAGCCTTCTCAAATGAGTGCAGGGGGAAGAAGCAACCAGCACCATGTGCAAAGTGGGCGTGTAGAAAGAACAAAAAGCCAAAGCAAGCTAATACATGGGGACTTTCAGAGACCTTAGAAATTGTTAAGGAAAGAGTTGATGTTTAGGAAAGATCTTATAATTATGGAAAGAAATATTTGTAATAAGTGTAGGTCGATTGTATTGTGATGTTATATAATGGAATGACCAAGAGAGGGAATGTATCTTCTTCTCTCCTTTACACGACTCCATAATTGTTTTCATGGTATCAGAGCGATAGCACTAGGGTTCCGCCGCCTCTCACCTCTCTTCTACCTCGCTCCAATTTTTTTTTCTTCCTTCTAAGTCTCTCTCTTGCCAACTACTCTGTAGTTTTCGATTGGGCTGCTACCCGTAGTTGAGTGGGGATGGCGCTTGTGTCATGAAGTCATGCCAACCATTGTCGTCATCCCCCATGTGATTGTGGGTGTAGTTCGTGGTCAGCAGATCCGATGCACGGCTGCTGGAGGTACAGTTTCCCTGACTCAATGACCAACTCAGGGCTGTTTCTGTGGTGTGTGTTGGTGCTTGTGGAGTATTCTCGGTAACTTCTGTCACTCTGATGACTAGTTGTTGTGGTGGTGTGTCTGGGTTGCGTTGGGAGGTAGCTGTTTGTCGTTTTCCTGATCTCTCACATGTTTTACGTCATTTTCTGGTGGGTTTCTTGAGCTTCGGTGCTGTCTGTGTCACTCGGTGCTGTCTGTGTCATTTTTCGTCGCCGTCTGTCAATTTTCTGGCGCAACAGGAATTGTTTTCCTGATCTGGGTTGTTTAACCGGCGTCTCTTGTGGTCTTCTACGCTGGCTGGTCACTTTCCGGCAGGTTCTGTTTCTATTTGGCAGTGCCCCAGGTGCGGTTGTGGTCGGCGAGATTGGGTGCTGTTTCTGATTGCCGACTGTTGCTGGAAAATAGTTGGAAGTTGGTGTTTTCGTGGTGCTACGACCAGACTTCACCAATTTGGTTTTGGTGGTGCCTTCTTGGCTAGTGGGCTGACTTTCTATTCACTGGGCCAGCTGTGTTAGACCCAGTCCAGCCCATTTTCTATTGGGTTCTTCTTTACTCAGGTTGCTCCCAACTCTCTTTTCTGCTCTGTTTTTCTGCTATTTCGACTATCATCGTTCGTGTAATATGGATCCTAAGTCAGATTCGGGTCTTCCTACTTCTATGTTTAATTCTCCCATGACATCTGTGCGACTTAATGGCAAGAATTATGTCTTATGGGCACGATCAGTTCAGATATTTTTAACTGGCAGAGGGTTAGATCATCATCTCACTGCGGATAAGCCTACTGCCTCAGATCCTCGTGCTGCTCTTTGGAAGCAGGATGATGCACAAATTATGTCTCTTATGCTCACAAGCACTGAACCTACTATTGGCTCCACCTTGCTCTATCTTACAACAGCTAAGGCTATTTGGGAGCGTCTACGTCACATGTATTCTGGGTCTGGAAATCTCACTCGGATCTATGAAGTATGTAAGCAGTATTTTGGTCTTGAGCAGGGAACTCAAAGTCTTGAGGAATATTACTCTCAAGTCATGAGTGTTTGTGAAGAACGGAATATGTATCAATCACTCTCATCCAATGTCTCTAGTATGGAGAAACAGCGTCAGGACGTTGATGTGGTTCGTTTTTTGATTGGTTTAAAATCTGAGTATGAACCTATTCGTGCCCAAATTCTGGGCAGCTCCGATCTTCCATCCCTCCCGGATGTCTTCTCTAGACTCCAGCGAGCTACACTGGCTGACCATTCTTCTCTTTTGGATTCTGCACGTACCGGTGACAAGTCAGCCTTAGTTGCCTCTCACGGTCCCTCTGGTGGCTTTCGCGGTTTTCGTGGTGGACGTGGTGGACGTGGTGGATGAGAGTTTCGAGGTGGTGGAGGTGGTGGTCGCACTAGAGGACGCGAACCTCGAAAATGCACTCATTGTGGTCGATCCAATCACACGGTTAATTTTTGTTGGGATTTACATGGGAAACCGAGTGGAGCTGCAGCTCATCATGTTACTACCTCTCAGGATGAGTCCTTCTAGCCATCCGACCCTTCTCCTGCCTCTGATATGATTACCATTTCTCGAGATGAGTATGCTCAGTTCCTATCTCACAAGGAGGCCGCTTCTTCATCCATGGCTACTCTAGCTCAGTCAGGTACTGCACCTACATGTCTTTTATCCTCCACTCGCAATCCTTGGGTCATCGACTCTGGCGCCACTGAACATATGACTGGTTTGTCCACTTCCTTATCTGATTTTCGTTGTGTCACTTCTCCACATAGTGTCACTCTAGCTAATGGTTCTTTGGCGAATGTTGCTGGTTTGGGCACCACCAATCTTACTCCTGATATCGATTTGTTCTCAGTCTTGTACATTCCTGATTTTCCTTTTAGTTTATTGTCCATCAGCAAGCTTACTAAAACTCTTCATTGTTGTGTCACGTTTTATCCTTCTTTGTGTATTTTTCAGGATCTCAAGACGAAGAGGACGATTGGTATGGGGCGTGAAGTTGGTGGTTTGTACTACTTGGATATGCAACCTCTCTCCTCCTCGTGCACTCCAGATATCCTTATCTCCTCTTCAGTGGCATTGTCGTTTGGGTCATCCGTCTCTCTCTAATTTGAAGCGTCAGGTTATGAGTCTTAGTCATGTGTCTTCACTCCCTTGTGAGGTGTGTCAACTTAGTAAACATCGTCGTGTCTCTTTTCCGTTTAGTATTCATCGTCGAGTCTCATGTCTTTTTGCCTTAGTTCATTCCGATGTATGGGGACCTTTTCATATTGAATCTAATAAATTTCGTTACTTCGTAACTTTTGTTGATGATCATTCACGTATGACTTGGGACCTTGTTCCGCTCCCCTCAGGTAAACAACCTGTTGGCTGTAAGTGGGTGTACACAGTCAAATTTAATCCGGATGGCTCTGTTGATCGATTGAAAGCTCGGCTCGTGGCTAAGGGATATACTCAGACATATGGCATCGACTATGACGAAACTTTTTCGCCTGTTGCCAAGATCTCCTCTGTTCGTTTATTGATTTCTCTTGCTGCTAACCTTGATTGGCCTCTCTTTCAGTTAGATGTTAAGAATACATTCTTACATGGTGACTTGCTGGAGGAAGTATACATGGAGCAACCACCTGGGTTTGTTGCTCAGGGGGAGTCTCAGGGTGCTGTTTGTAAACTAAAGAAGGCATTGTATGGCCTGAAACAATCACCTAGAGCATGGTTTGGGAAGTTCTCAGATGCAGTCTTGGAGTTTGGACTTCACCGATGTCATACAGATCACTCGATATTTCATTTACGTACTGATTCAGGTTATATTCTATTGGTGGTATATGTTGATGATATTGTCATTACAGGCAATGATGCTGATGGTATTGTTAAGTTGAAGGAATTTCTGCATAATCAATTTCATACCAAGGACTTGGGTAAACTTCGGTATTTCCTTGGTATTGAGGTTGCTAGATCTCAGAAAGGTATTATCTTATCCCAAAGAAAATACGTTCTTGATTTATTGGAAGATACAGGTTTATTAGGTGCTCGACCCAATGATATTCCTATGGATCCAAATCACAAGCTTCTGAAAGATGAAGGAGAACTGTTTGAAGAACCAAGTCGGTATCGTCGACTTGTTGGAAAGTTGAATTATCTAACAATTACGAGGCCTAATATTTCATATGCAGTTAGTGTGGTAAGTCAATTTCTGGAAGCTCCTAGA
This sequence comes from Myrica gale, assembly GCA_963930655.1. Classification (NCBI taxonomy): domain Eukaryota; kingdom Viridiplantae; phylum Streptophyta; class Magnoliopsida; order Fagales; family Myricaceae; genus Myrica; species Myrica gale. Next base: position 20,027,672 of record OZ005600.1, on the reverse strand, counting down.
ATTCCTCACTGGGAAGCTGTGACTCGTGTTCTTCGTTATCTTAAGCAGGCCCCTGGGCTCGGGTTACTATATAGATCAAATGGACATCTTAAGGTGGAAGGCTTCACAGATGCAGATTGGGCAGGATCTCCTTCAGATAGGAGATCCACTACAGGGTATTGCACCTTTCTGGGAGGAAATCTGGTGACATGGAAGAGTAAGAAACAAACAGTGGTCGCTCGATCAAGTGCAGAAGCTGAATATAGAGCAATGGCTCACACATCCAGTGAACTTACTTGGATACAACATTTCCTTCAAGAGATTGGTTTTCCAGTTTCAACTCCTATTCCCTTATATTGTGATAATCAAGCGGCTGTGCATATAGCATCTAATCCTGTTTTTCACGAAAGAACTAAGCATATTGAGGTTGATTGTCATTTTGTTCGAGATAAGATCTTATCAGGGGACATCTCTACACCGTTCGTGAGATCTGGAGACCAACTTGCAGATGTGTTTACTAAGGCTTTGAATCGAAGTCGATTAGAGTTTATTTGTTCCAAGCTGAGCCTATATAACCCATATGCTCCAGCTTGAGGGGGAGTGTTAAGGAAAGAGTTGATGTTTAGGAAATATCTTATAATTATGGAAAGAAATATTTGTAATAAGTGTAGGTCGATTGTATTGTGATGTTATATAATGGAATGACCAAGAGAGGGAATGTATCTTCTTCTCTCCTTTACACAACTCCATAATTGTTTTCAGAAATTGTGTCCGGAAATATTATATCTAGTTAATTGTTAAATTCAGGATGTACAGAAACTGTTTCGCCTGAACAAACCCCAGTCATGCCTTGGATTAGGAATCACCTCCACTAGTGAACAAGTAATCACACTTACATTTGAAGTGGACCAAGGGTTAATTACCTTGTGCATTCTTGTAGTTCATGCTTGCTCCACATTCCATGAGGATGAAAACTATATCAGTTTGATTAAAAAGCGCCGCCTACACCCAATTTCTTCTGATGTCAGTATCAAACATTGTAAGCAATGAAACCAAAATTAGACAAACATAGGCACCCACCCTTATTCACTCAACTGATTTGATATGCCTGCAAGTCTTAGTGTGTGCGAGTGTGTGTGTGTGTGTGAGAGAGAGAGAGAGAGAGAGAGAGAGAGAGAGAGAGAGAGATGGAGAGGGAGAGGGAGAGAGATCAGTACCAAATGTAGCAAAGACAATCCTTGCTTGTCCCGGTAATTTGCATCCACTCCCTGCAAATGGTAGAAGCATAAATCCACTTTCCAATTTCAATGACGCGGTAAAAGGTTGAATACCTCACTCAGAAGTCTCTTCACTGCAGCAGTGTCACCATTCTTTATAGCTTCTCTTAAACCCTAAGAACAGCACACACTTAATTAACTAAATAATCCATAGCATCTAAAATCCTTCTGCGCATTTGAACTTCAAATAGATAATCATGAATATATACCTCCCCATTGGATTCATAATCCATCTGAGGTTTATTCAGAACAACGTTGGAAACAGAACTGCAAGAGAACCATCATTTAATCAAGGTATACAGTGTAAGAGAAAATGGCAACGTACTCAAAAAGTCACGTTAGTGAAAGACATGATTGTTTCCTCGAACATATAGCACATAGGATTACTTAATTTGTAGGTTTCAGCTACCAAGGCCAGAAATATACAGTAGCAGCTAGACAAAGTTGAAACTCTAAACTCCAGCTGTATATGTTGTACTCCTAAAAGAAAAATCACGCAATAAACTATAGTTTAAAAGCATCAGATGAGCCAGGAAGAACAGAGTCGAAATCTAGACCTTAAAGGCAACATACCTCGACTTGTTAGAAGTGGCACCTCTATTTCTTAGAATCGTGTCTGCATTCTTTGGTTTTGGATTCATCAGAGGAGTAACAGTAGATGCAGGTCTTATCTTCTGCACAAAAAGGAACAAATCTGTCAGGTGAATGGACAACATAGGAGATGCATCTACAATCAAATGTTTTATACCTGCTGATGGAGTGCATTAGTAGAAGGGGCTGGAGCTTCGCAAATGCATAAAGGCATTCTACACTTGCACTCTGAAGTGACCGACACAGATCCATGCTCTGCAGGCGGTCCGGCCATCAAATCCTCATCCCCATCCATGCCCAATTTAGAAACTGTGTCTGTCACACGATCAACACCATCTGAAGAAGCTTGTGGGTTGTCTTTCCCAGATCTGTGCCAAAACTCCAAAATTAAGCATACAGAGTGAATCTATAAAGAAAGCATAGAAGCTTCTTTAAAAGCTGTTATGCTGAGGCCCATTTCAAAGGATTAGCCCATCACAGCCTATTATTAAAAGCAAGCTTCGACTTTCAAAAGTTCTGAACAAAGAAATAGTAGGTAATCTAGCCAAGAGATTTTACAGGAGGCTAAGAAAGATGTTCATAAGTACAAAAAACCGGAATTAAAACTGTAGTGATTGCAGTAAGATGGAAATTTAACAATCAAAAGAGGATTTCTGGACACAGATGAGTTCCACCAACTCTGTTCAATTGGTCATAAAGATAACAATAGCATGCATCTGAATCATGAGAAGCGATGTGACAATCAGGGACAGTATAATCAACGTTCAACAAGATAAACACAAACTTCAATGAAGTTTGTTTTTTGAATAAAGTTGCAGGGCCTGACCACACTAATTGTCAGACAAGGGCAAGAAAGGTGAGGGGATTCCCAGTTATTATGATCTAGTGAAGTGGAAAAACTGAGAAAATGATAAAAAGCAATTAAACACTAGGAAATGAATGCTATGCTCCTCAGATGGCTCACATATAAACAGTAACAGCGTTGATGCTTATCAGGCCACTCCACTGCACCTGTGAAGGGCATTTTATCTTTTTTTTTTTATAAGTAAGCCAATCTTATTAAAATAAAAACACAAATACAAAGCCCCAGATTCAACAGTACAAAAGACTATACTGAAGACACCCAAACACAAACAAAAGAAAAAAAAGCCCTTCCACCTCAACACATCTTTTTTGTTATTGATTAATCATTTAATCAATAACAATGCCCGCCCTTCGTTCTTATTTTTCCTAGCAATCGAAGAACCTTCATAGTTGATCGAAGAGTTCAAACCCTTCAATTCCCGAACCAACTTTTTCCCTGATTTTGCAGGCTTTTTTAAACTACTCTGCACCCTATCTTTTTCCAACGCAACAAAAAGCTCCCTCAGCTCCTTCTCATGACCCTCACACGACACCCCAACCAAATGCCTAAAGGAAGGGACCATGTCTAAGACCCAATCCGAACCACCTAATTCCTTAGATCCCTCCATTTTGTCAATAGGGAAACAGACTGCCAAGGGGTCCACATTCACCACTTCCTTCTCGGAATCTCCCAAAAACTCTCCAACTTCCAACTCTGCATTTGAGCTCTCAACACTAACCAAACCTCTTTGGGACATCCCAACCGCTAGATCGGCCTCTTCTGTCGTCGAAAAACCGATACTCGGCGTCTCCAACAGACCAGAAGCATTTCGGGTCATCTCCGGCGCCGGCAAGTCGCCGGAAGTCATCTCTGACACCTCCCCCATCGGCAGACCTCTCTGGGACATCCCATCAGCTAGATCGGCCTCTTCTGTACTCGAAAATCCTATACTCGGCGTCTCCAACAGTCCAGAAGCATTTTGGGTCATCTCCGGCGCCGGCAAGTCGCCGGAAGTCATCTCTGACACCCCAGATAGGATCGCCGGAGGCACTCCTATCGCCGGCGTGGCGCTTTGGCCTACCTCCGAGCTCCGATGATGGAGATCTGAGCTTGGAGGTTGGCGTCGGATGGGTTCATGCGTCGGATGAGTCGGGTGGGTTGGGTGAGTCGAGTGGGTCTCAAAACCAACCAAGCTTTCGGGTCCATGGGTCGGGTGGGCCGGCCAGTCCTCAGGCCCACTCGACTTCCCCTTCTCCTTGCAACCCAAAATCTCTTCTAACTGACCATGAAATGGGCCCGAGCCCAATCCGGATTTCCCTCCCGATATATTGGCCAAGCCCTCACTATTTTGGCTCCCCATTTTTAAACCACACGTTGTGCAGCTTAAGCCCCTCCAAGGCCCATCGTCAAACCCTAACGCCACTTTCCTCTTCTTCACCAATCCTATCAAGCCGTCCACCTCATCCTTTAGCTTCAGTAACTGCTGCCACACCACATTCTCAAACCCAGCCGCCGAACCAGAAGACTCAACGCAAAACTCCTTCCTCCCCACCGTTTCCATCCTCTTCTCCGGTGTACTTGACCTCGCCATATCTGCAAAAGAAATTCCTTCCTTGATCGAAGCAACCGCACGCACGACCCTCTTACTTCGAAGTACGTTGATGGCTGATAGAAGCTCCTCACAAATGTTACCAAAGGACTGCCACCCACCACCTGACTTCCCCTCCGGTATCATCACTACCCCACGACGTCGTCGCTCCCCGAACTCAAACAGAGCCATGTACCTTCCACTTTTGTTTGACCTCCTCTGAGCAAGGAATGCACGCGAGGATTCGTTGAATCTCTCGGGAAAATCCTTAGAATCCAGTTTTCCAAAGAGATTCGACAACCAAAGCACCACATCCCTTCCAAAACGAATGAAACTCTGCAAATTCCTATTTTTCTCAGTCAATGTAACCACCCCAAACGAGCTCACAGAGAACTGAAAAATCTTAGCTTCAATAACTAGACTACGGAAAAACGCCATGAATCTAAGAAAAAAGAACAGATCTCGGCTCCAGAAGCTGTGCCGAGATAGGAGAGGGGGCGGGAGGAGCCCCCCGCCGCTGGAGAAAAATGAAGGGAAAGAGGGTTAGGCGAAAACCCTAGAGGTGTTCTAGAGAGAAGGCAGAGCCTCTCTCTCTAAAACATTTTTCCAAGTGGAACATGTCATTTTATCTGACAGAATGTTAATAAGTAACCTCGTCTATTGTTTGCCAGCAGAGGAAGAAAATGACTCCACCTTCAACTTTCATTTTCCAAATCCTGTCCTTGATTACTACCTCTCCAAGTACCTCCAGACACTTGTGCCAAAATCCTTAAGATCCAAAATCATGCAAATCTCTACCAAGCCAAAATTATTTCAAACTTCTTAAGTCCATTTTCGTGCAAATAATGATTGCCTAAATAAGATAAAAAAAATCTGCAAAAAAAAAGAGGTGCCCTTCCCATATCCGCTGTTGTGCCCGAGACCCTGAAGCAGTGAGGCACTTTCAACCCAGCGAATGGGGATGAGAGATCCACCGCGTGAGAAGGTAGATGGAGGCCACAGCACACCGGGGATGCTGTGCTTCGCACCTGTTTCCTTTTCTTTCTTTTTGGGTTGTTGTTTCTTTAAAATTAGTTCGTTCTATTTATATCTTTTAATCCATCTTGGCTTATTCATAAAAAAAAATCTTTTAATCCATCTAAATTTGATAAAATTTTCCATTTTGTTTTTCAATTTCCTTTTTCTTTATGCCTCTAAAGTAAATTCTTTTTTTTTGATGACGAGGAAATTCCTCAAAGCCGGACCCTTTTTGGCCCAACCCTGAAGTACAAACCCCGGCCCACTGGACCGACCCCACAACCCAGGGAGCAGATAAGTCAAGGGCGATAATGGGGATGTTGGGGCTCGAACTTGGGACATGTTAGAACCCAAGCCGAAGCCTTACCACCACACCAAACCCTTGGGGGTCTAAAGTAAATTCTCATTGTTCAGGTTTTAAAAAAAGCTTTTCGCAATGTCTAAACCAAATCTACTGGTATTCAAAGAAGCCAAAAAAACAAAACAATCTTTTTCCTTGAAAACTGCAAAAAAAAAAAATGTCATCTTATCTATCATGACAAGGCTTAGCTCAATGACACAAATTCCATAAAAATGGGACACGTTTCATCTTTTCAAAGCTAACCTTAAAGTCTCCAGCAGTGACAGCAGAAAAGCTGTTAGCTATACTGACCTCTCCTCAGCAATTAAAACCTCAGAATCAATAGTTCACAAGCCCAACGCAAAAGTATCCATATGCATACAACAACATGACCCAATAGAACAGATCATCTATCCAGCAACTGCTCTCACAATGAAGATAGAGGACAACGATAATCCAACTATCTTTGGAGAGCAGCATACTCTAATTCATTTTCACAAAGTGACACAATCATTGTGGTCAATCACCATCTCAAGAACTTTCCTACTAAAAAATTCATAGATATTGTAGAAATCAACCATAACTACAAAATTGATCGTATATAATTCAAGGGATCTTAACGCTCTTAACGATGCAGCTTTAAGCTATTTCCTCACTCAAGAAGTAAAAAGATGACAAAGTACATAGAGCCAAGAAATAAAAAATAGAATAAAATCTCTAAGGACTGACATCAAAATGAATCTGCTAACACATCTCCATAATCTTAGACACATGGTCTTTATTTCTAATCAAATTTCATCACACAAAAGAAAAACAATAAATCTGGTTACTATTCAGAAGAGAGTGATTTACCGTGTGGAGTCGTTATAACAGACAGCGCAAACTCTAACCAATGAGTGAATGCCAAATTGTGGTAAAGCCTGAATGTGTGCACAGAAAGGTCATCTGCTTTTTGTCAAGAATTTCTAGTGAATCAATAGAACTAGCAGGAAAAGTGATACCATTTGATTTGACGAGTGTTCATTGCACAAAGTCCTCCCACAACGTCGGCAGTGATGCTGCCAAATGAGAGAGAGATGAAGTCAGACCAAATTCTTGAAAAAATATATCTAAAATAACAAGTACAATAGTAAAAAACAAAAGGTGTTCATGGTTAAAAACAAATCAGAAAAATATAAGGTTCATGGAAAAATGGCCGAATCAAGATTACTTTTGAAGCTATTTAGTGTCACTATCAGTTTCAGTTCCACCTAGTAAGGATTTAACTTAGAATGCGATCCTTAGACCACTTTTTTCATATTCCTTCTCCTTTCTCACTGCGATCGACCTTTCTTCCAATTAAAACAAGAGAGAAACTTTGACTATTTGCCTAAGCCCAAGGACTCCCAATCCCAACAATCCTCGAATAAGTTTTTCAATCTCAGTTTCATCGTAATAGAGATATATGTATGCTATAAAACATACAAACTAGGATCTCTCCTTCAGTATAATGTGGTTTTCCTAAACGTGTTAAGCCTTTTGAGTACTCAAAAACCTTCTAAGAGCTTAGGAATCAGCTCATTTTTCATGGGACAGGAAGAGGTTCAACATGATCAAGAGCTGTAAAACTAAACCCATCTTATCAGCGCTCGATAACCTAGGGAATTCTTTTCCTTCTACTTTGTGGGACTTGAAGGATTACCCCTTGTGTAAAATTCTTCTACCTCAAATAACAACATTCCGATAGTTTTATGTAATTCCATAAGATTTGACCCAAAGTTTGTAGTCGTTGTACACTTCAGATAAGGTGAAATCGGCCAGAGTAAGAGTAGAGAACTCAATTGTAATGACCTAAGGAAACTCTAGCCATATCTGCACTTTAACTTCAAAACAACCAATCAAGATTGCTTTTGAAACTCCTTGAAATCATTATAAGGCCCAATTCTACCAAGTAAGGTTCTAATGTGGGACTTTGATCTCTTATAGACCTCAAGTCTCATTTCTATTTCTTTTCCACTCCATGTCAAGGTATCACATTAATGATGAAAGAATTTGCTTGAACTGCAAAACTTGTAGCTCCACCTCTGTCTTCAATAGTGAGCTTGTCTCCGTTAACCACCTTCACTTGAATCTTCTCATCTCTATCCACCACTAGTTGGTTTTTAATCACAACAGATTTTATTTTTGATAAGTAAGCATCATTTTTAAAAAAAGAAAGGAAAAAGAGCAGTACAAAGATTTTACTGACAGAAATTCCAGCATACAAGGGAAGAAACTAATAAAGTCCTGAAAATCTAAAAAAGTGCCACCCAACAACGCATTAGCCCAGAAAAAAAGAGTAACCATCAAACCACCCTGCAAGCTCTCTATAGTCAAAGAAGAATCCTCAAAACATCTCCTATTCCGCTCCTTCCAAAGGCTCCACTAAATGCAAGAAGGGATCATCATCCAAATAAACTTAGCGATAGGATCCTTAAACTTTCTCCCCCAACTAAGCAAGACATCCCCAACCCGCTCCGGCATAACCCAATGTAGATCAACCATAGAAAAAACATGCTTCCACAAACCTCTCGCCACCGGAAAATGTAATAAGACATGGTTAATCGATTCCCCATCACCCTTACATAAATAACACCAATCAACCACATAAAGACCTCTTCTCCTCATATTATCGGTAGTCATAATCCTACCATGCGTAGCCTCCCAAACAAAGAGACTCTTGTTGGGACTTTAGTTCTCCAAATACGACGCCAAGGGAACCTAGGAAGTTGTGGATAATTCTTTTATCCACCAATATCACAATAACATGATTCTTAGTCCCACTTGAAAGTCTCGTAGTCTTGAAACTAGGTGAACCAGAAATTGAGAGTAATAATATTTTCGGTAGGTCAGTAAAAAACTTTACCAAGTCCTCTTGAGTCAATCCCCCATGGCCAATTCTGCCAACCCATCCTCCTGAACTCTTCACCCATTGGTTCGGCTACTTCTTCCAACCAAAGGTTTGGAACTTCACATATATATTCATCGTTTCACTTCTCCTAACAATGATAACCGAATACTCTTTATCTCTTGTCCTTCATCTGACTTGGACTAATTTGGTGAAAAGGAATGGAGGGTTTATAACCAACCCTTGTCATACACAACCTTCCTATTTATATACACTTCTTGACACTTTGCTAGGCCAAAAGATGCATCAAGAGTGGTAAAATTAAGCAATTTGACAAGTGGTTTTAATCCATCCTTATATGGACCCTAAATCAATTTAACTTGTATCTCTATGATAATTCTCTACAACAGTAAAATAGATCTTCACTTACCAAAAAAATAAAAATAAAATAGATCTTCAATTTTCAACTGAGTTTCTAAACCCCCAGTGTTGATGTCTACCTTAACCTTGTAAGAGCCTCCACAATGTCAATATAGGCAACTACGGCGGAGTAACGGTGATGTAGGTGCCGGTTTGGCCAAAACCGGCACCAGCACCGTTAATCCCGGTGAGGAGAATTTAACATCGACACCGGTAGACTACAAAACCAATCTTTACCAGTGACGGTTACACAATAACTGGCCCACCGTGTAGCTTTCAAAATGTTATAAAAAAAAAACAACCAAATCTTCCGCATATGAAACTTGAAACTTTCAAACTTCCACAAATTTTTCACAGAGAAACTTCCAAACTTCTACAAATTTTCCAGCAACTTTCAAATTTCCAAAAGACGAAAACAAAGTAAAGCATAACAAACAAGATCAAAAGATTCAAAACCGATCCTGATGAAGTCTCAATCGCAACTTTCAAATTTTCAATGCCTCAAAGTCATATGCTCCAAAGTCCAAACCAGCAACCACCATCGCAGTCTAGGCAAAGAAAAGACGATATAAGCGTGAAAATTGAAATAATTCGTTGAGAATGAAAGAAAACGAGATGAAAACGTCCGGGATGAAATCAAAAGGACATTCGTTGAGAATTTGAGATGAAATAATTATCCCACATCTACTGACGATTGTGGCTGCAGACGGCGACTAGCGGCTTCTGGGTGGGGGAGAGAGCAACGGGAGAGTGAGTAGAGAGAGAGAGTCTGAGAGAGGAGGGCGGCAAGAATGGGGAGTGGGGGAAGGGAAAGGTTAGGGTTTAATAACCCTAACCCAAACGGCGCTATTCTCTTTAAGTAGAGAACGAAGCCCTTTTTTTCCTTTTAAGAAAAAGGTAGCGGCTAACTGCCAACTTAAGTTAGCCGCTACCATCACCGTTACACTGCTACCGGCACTGTCGACGCTTACTGGTGCCCGTGCCGGTGATGGTAAAACTGACACCCATGGCATCCATGAACACCCCTATAGGCAACTAGTCCACTTGACTAGTAGCATCCTCACAAATGCCTCGCACTTATAAAATCCCTCAAACTATGCTAAATCTTTTTTTATAAGTTAGGCAATTTTATTGAAAGAGAAAAGGAATAGAAAAAACAGTACAAAGGACTATACTAAACCCCTAGACCAAACAAGCTAAAAACCTAATGAAATCTGAAAATTCCGAAAAGGGAGAACCCAACATAGCATTCGCCCACAAATACAAGGACTGCAAAAAATTGCCCCTCAAACCCTCCATGGACACAGCCACAACCTCAAAACATCTCTCATTTCTCCCTCTCCATAAAATCCACCAAATACAAGTAGGGATCATTCTTCAAATAGCTAAGGCCCAAGGGTCTTTAAAATCCTTATTCCAGCACAACAAAACATTAGCTACCCTCCTAGGCATCATCCAATCATAGTCCAAATAGAGAGCACTAAGGACCAAAACTCCCTAGCAACAAAACAGTGCAGCAAAATGTGCTCAACAAATTAACCGTTAGATGAACAAAAGATCCACATTTTCTCCTGTATTATTCTTCCTAATTATCCGTAACGCTGCTTTGATACTGAAACTTGATCGTTAAATTCTGGATCAAGATGAAAATTGAGAAGGACCTATCACATTTCAGGATTGCTGAATACCTAAAGGGACTCAGGATCATCAGTGTGAAGACTATGCAATACTGCACATTATTATTCCATGGCCAGCCGCTTCAAAGCGGAGCTAATAAAAAAAGATAATTATTCCTAATTCATACGCTTATAAACACAAAGACACACAGAGATAAATGTGGATAGAGAAAGAAAGGGAGCGGTGTACCCGTCGCCTGAAAGTGTTGAAGCTGCATTTGCAGACGTCACAGCGCGCTGATTCCTGGAAAGGGGGAGGCTCCAAAGACATACTTTCCGACTCCTTTCCAACCTTCGCTGATCCTTTCCTTTCTCTCTCTGTGCTCAGCTCGAACTGATCTTTATCTTGCACAATCCTCAATTCAATTATTCATCCCGACCCTCCCACAAAGGCACGCTCGTTATTCTCCTGATCTGAATTCATATTACGCCGGCCAAGAAAAGCCGAAAAGGTTCCCAAAAAAAAGCGAAGCTATAAATACCATACTACGCGGATTTTAGGCGACCCGCTCTGTTCGAAATCTCCATTTTGCCCTTCCTTTTTAACAGTCTATTTCTTTGCATTTTATAACTAGCCATTTTTAAAAAAAAAATTGCACAGTAAACGACTATCTTGCTATCAATTATCTATCGAACACTTACACTTTTTTTCTAGGTAATGAGAGCGCGAGAAATCAATCAAATTGCTTATACAGGGATTCAAACTCGGGATCAAGTCCTCCCCAAACGGGAGGAGGTGTCAATCAAGCTAGAAGCTCCTTGGCCTATAAAACACTTACACATGTGTTATAATTTGTAAGAAAGATGACATGACTTTTTTTACTATTACTCATTTTGGTATTAAGATAATACTATGCTATTTCCTATGCTTCTATTAGGCATATTAACTTTGTTTGTTGGAGCTATAGGAATTTCTTTCAATCAACAAGAAATGTATTTTGATATATTACCTAAATTGTTAACTCTAGCTATAATACATCAAAATTCAAACAATTATGTGAATTGGTATGAATTTGTGACAAATGCAAGTTTTTCATTGAGTATAGCTTATCTCGAAATATTTATAGCGTCTTTTTTTATATAAGCTCTCTTATTCTTCTTTACAAAATTTGCACTTCCAAAATTCATTTGTTAAAAGAGAAATGATTGTAAGAAGTATGTCCTAAAAATCATCTATCTAGATAATTGTTTATTTAGATACTACGAGTTTATATTTATTTATTAGGTAATATGTTGTGACATAAGATGTTACACGGTTATTATTGAGTGATATTGTAGAAAAGTCATACCAATAATTAATGAATCAAAGGCGGAGAGTATGACTTTTCGTTTATTTGTTTACTTGATATTTTGTTCTAGATCAAGGTACATATTTATGTACAATAGGTCTGTACTCGTTGTGTCTCTATTAAATAGTATGATGTACTCAATCATTGAGGTGGTGACCTTAAGCAAACGAGTGGATGCACTGGAAGAGTACATACACTGAACGAGATCAAATATGGATACCTTCTGATCATTGATGTTGAGAAGGTATTCAGCACAATTTGTTTATGATATCTTTAGACTTGAGAGATTTATGTTGGTTTGTTTATTGTGTACTTGTACTTTGACAGAGTCATTTGGTGATGATCTTTTTAGGTCAAATATTCCAGAAAACGTCGAGTCTTGTGCATGACGAATGAGTTTGTATAATGTTCAATAAGGAATCCATTAGTCTCTTCATGAGAAAGTATATTCAAGTGTATTTGTATAGAGTTTGACTAGAGAAAAATAAATCTCTAGCCAGAGGAATTTTGTAAAAATATTCTTCAAAATTAATATATTATATATTTATTTGTGAAAATATTTTGGAAATAATTTGAGAGTCCAACAGATTACAAATTATAAAATTAAGAATTATATGAGTTAGATATTTTATCAATGATAATATTTCGGTCTTATTAACTCATATGGAATATAGTATGGTGAAAGAATAAGTAAATGAATATAATTGTTAGCAAAAGGGATGTCACAAATCAATCTCAAATTCTCGGGAGTGAATGATAATATGTTGATGAACATGATTAAATTAGTAGAAACCTGGAATTTGGAATAAAAGCATATAAGGGAGTTAATAGAAAAAGAGTTTTTACATGTGATCCTACGACCAAGGTCTGAAATCTCTAACGATCGCACGCACTATCACAGCTAGGGTTTCATTTAAAAGGATAGTTAGGAGATAGTCTATCTTAATCGTCAGATTAGAGCTGGCCATCATAACTCATAAAACTCTATGACGGCTGTGAGCATGGAAAGTAAAGAGTTAAAACATTTGGGCTGCTATTGTGGACAAGTATATATGTGTTTTACACTTCTTTATAAAATTATCTTCTTATTTTCTTATTTTCTTCGATCTTTGAGGCTAATCCTTGTATACATTTATTTAAAAAGATTAAAAAATAATAATATCTAGGCGTGACAATTTAGAGGTCAAGAGTGAGGGAAGAATCCCTCACACATTACCGTTACCGAGGGTATTTATATCGTTTTGTGGATTTATTTAAATTAACTAGGAAATTTGGGATCTTTCAATTTTGGCCCTTAATAGTATTTTAAATGAGTTATAAGGGTTTAGAAGCCGAGAAATAGAGGTCTAAACCTTTTATATTTCTTGTAGTTATCATTATTTTATTACGAGAATTGAGAATTTGAAATTAAGTTGAATACTGTATAGTTTTATTTTAAGTTTTTATTTGTATGAGATATCTAATATGTCTAATAGAAAATACAAATTTGGATATGAAAAGCTAAAAAATTAAAAAATTAAGTTGACGTAAAAAAGGAGCTCTTGAATACAAATTTTGATAAATAATTTTGCATTTCAAAAAGCAAGAATATTAATTTTTAACTATAATTCATTGATATTCTATATTTTAATATAATAATTTATAATTTATTACAAAATACCTCTTTTTTATGAGTTTGCCTAAGGCCCCAGTTACGAGACGGTCTTGCCTCTTGCCATTTAGAATTTAAGGTAGCTTGTTTATAAGATTTTGGTTCATGGTGAGTAGTAATAGCGAAACTAAAGGCTCTATGTGAAGGGAAAAAACAATGATAAGAGAGATACCTTCATATAGCAAAGGCTGAACCAGATTCCTACTGCAATGAGTCCGAAGGAAGTTGATGTTGAACAAAAGATTAAACCATTTTGCAATGGTAATCCTGCAAATAAGAAATGGGATGTTTGGAATGAGTGTATCTTCTAGGAGGGAAATTAACCAGGTCATGATGAGCTGGACTGCTAGCACTAGAAGCTGGTATATGTGTAGCACCAGAGGACTCAACATGATAAGAATAATCATTAACAAAAGTGGAACTAAGGTGAGTTTGCTGACAGATATTAAATTGAAAGTAAAAAAAGGACAACAAAGAACATGGTGTAATATCAAAGCAACATAAAGTTTGAGCAGATTGGTCATTTGGTAAACTAACCATAACATTAACAGGGGTGCTAATGGTTGAAAATGGAGAGAGAACAAACCATGTGATCTATTGCTCCACTATTGACTATCCTTGTGAGACCCCGAACTTTGCTTTTGCTATTTTCCTATGTATTTGTTTTGATTTAATTTATGAGGCCATATTTTTGGCCAATATATGACCTAAGTTTAATGTTTATGGTACATTCACTTATTATGAAATTTTATTCAAGAATTTTCTTTAAATAATTTTTTTTCATTGTGGAAGTTTTTAGTACAAGTTAAATTCTATTTTTCCTAAGAGCTGAAACTTGCTAGGTAAATTATGAAGAGGAATTTATATATTATGGCCGAAAATAATTAAGTAGAAAATCATGAAATTCGTGTAAGTATTTAAATATTTTTGTGTGACTCTAATAGGTAGTATTGATCATCATTAGGTGTCCTTAATTAGTAGTTTTGAATTAGCATTAGAAATGTTACATGATAAGCTACTAAGTATATGATAAGTTTTAAGAGAATTTAAATTTATAAGCACACTTGCTTATCATAGTGATAAGCTAGCATGGTGATAAGCTAGAGAGCTTTTAAGATAATAGGTTGTTGTGGCTATCTTAGAGATAGGCTAGAGCAATTATCTTGAGATAGGTTATCATGCTTATAAGTTGATAAGTTATGGATTTGAACTAGATAAGCTAAAGTGCTTATAGAAGATAAGTTAGGTGTGACAAAAGTAACTAAGTTGATAAATTAGGTGTTACAAAAGTAACTAAGTTAGTTGAATTGTAACCAAACAAAATAAATGAGCTATGAGAAAGCCATTCACGTGAAGATGCAAGGAGGAGTGGAAAAGTCAAAAGCTTGTGGACCATGTGGGTTGCAAAGAAGAGATAAGATGAGCAATTAAGTGACAAGATAAGACAAAGGAAGAGAACAGCCATGAATGGTGAAGTTCACGTGAAAGCTAAGCCAAAAAGAGAGAAAATGAAATGGATGACAAGGAGTTCACATGGGAGGCTTGGCTTGAGGGGACAAAGAGATGAGGTGAGAGAAAGTGAGAAGAAAAAGGAGTGAAAGGGACCATGCATTGGTCGGCCAACTCACCAAAATTCACCCACCTTTCTCTTTCTTTCTCTCTTGTCATTTTCAACATCTCGTCATTGTCATTGCCATAAATGAATCTTGGGAGACTCAATTGCTGTCTACGAATTCACCCCCACCCTTGGCATTTCAACTTCACATTTCAAATTGCTGTTCTCCCTTGGCCGAATATCACACTTCCATTGCAACTCTCTCTCTTTTTTTTTCTCTTGACCGAAACTTCTCTTTGAGCTAAGTCTTGTTTCCTTCTCTTGCAACCTTTAGTTCAACTCATATCTTCTCTCTTGGTGGCTGAAATTTCTATTCACCTAGCCATTTTCCCTTGTTAGAAACTTAGCTCACTTTCTTAATCACTTCAAAGTTTCAAGCATTTCCTTGTTTCTTCAAGCAACTTTTAGTTGCTCAACACTTCTCTTTCACCCACCATAAAACCTCTATCTTAGCACCTTGAAGACACAAATCTCAGCCCTTGGAACCATTCCCAAAGGTGGAACCGAAAGTTGGGGTTAAAGAAGGATTTTGGTGAAAATCGTGTGTTCTAGTGGAAGGTAGAGTTAGATGTGATGTTCACATGTTATATTTTGTTTAAGTTCCTTACAGTTTCTGACCTAAGAAGTTTTATTTTGCTAGGTGCTCAAGGCTTGTGTTCGATCATCAAGGTGAGGCCAAAAATGGTTATTGATGCTAAATGTTGTTGTTGGCCGAATGTCTCTTGGTTGGATCTTGAGTTGGTGCTTTGATTCTTGATAGATCTAGATCTTGAGCTTAGAAAACCAACCCTAGTTGTGTTGTGATGTTAGATCTGGCCATATAAGCATGAGATCCGAACTTGAATGTTAGAAAAATATAAAGGAGTGAACAATGCATGCTAGTTTGGTCTTAAATGCAAAAGGAATGCATGTTGCAAGTTTTGGCATGAAAGGTTGTGTTGATTGGTGTTGGTCGAACCTTGTATGCCTTGGATTTTCAAATATAACTTTGTTAAGTGTCGATTTGATGAATGACCATGATATATGAAAGTTTAGTAAACATATGCATGTAAGTTAGTCTTGAAATGTAGTAGTTTGCATGCAAATCAAAAGAAACAAGGAAAACCTAATTATTCTATGAAAATAGGTGTTGGCCGAATATGATGTTGTGCTAGATCTTGAAGTTGTTTTGTGATTTGTAGATCCTAGGTTGTGAATCTGAAAATGGAGGATGGGATCACCATTGGAGAAGAAAATTTAGACAAGGAATACTTAAAATGGAGCATGGTCGAATAACCTAGTAGAGAAACCCTAATGGCAAGCCTATAACAATGAAATTATATTTACTTGTGATGGATAAATGAAATTAGGGTTATGGCCAAATGGATTAGAGGATTAAAGCTTAAGTTCAATTATAAAACACACCATATAAGTAAGAGAAAAACAAGGATATAGGCTTAAAGGTTCGGGTTAAAAGAATTAGCAAGACCTTGTGGTGTTAAGTATAGATTGAGAATTTAATTAGGTTGGCCGAAACCTATGGTGAACAAAATAAAGCTTATGTTTCGGGTTGCATAGAGATCTAATGTCTAAGCCAAGGGTTAATTATGACTAAGGTTGATAATTAATTACCATAAAGATTTAATTGAATACATGAAATAAAAGGAAGACTAAAATTAATCCTAGAGCAATTAGTTGCTGATTAAGAGTCCTAAACAAGAATAGAGATATATTGCAATAGAATTTAGTAATTAAATAACCTGAGCTTAATTAGTAACTGAAAGTAAAAGATTAAATAAGATATTAAGCAATTAAAAAGGACTAAGGCAATGTATGATCTATGATATCGAAATATATATATATATATAGTTACTATTCGGAAACATTTCAATGGACGGAAGTACGAGGTTAAGAGAAATCTTGCATGTTAGTTAAGCATAAATAATGAAGCTTAAAGGCCACGGGTTGGTATTAGTTAGGGTGATTAACAAAGCTTGGGATATCAAGAATGAATTGAGGGTGCAATTAGGGTAATCATGTGTTGGCCGAAATATATTGGGTGCAAAATGAGGTTAAGTTGTAATGGTGATGAAATTTACCGGTGGTTAAGGTATATTGAGGGCCACGATTTTATTTCATAAGGTTAGAAAATATGTCAGCATGTGAGTTGTGATAAGAGAAGAAAAATGATTATGAGAGCCGAATGGTTGTTGCCCTAGGTTGTGGAAAGTGTCATATGTGATTCCTTAGGGTTGCTTGCTGTTAAGAAGGTATGTTGATGGCATTGAATTAAACAGCAAGCTAATCATCTAATAGCTTGATTTCATTTGGTGAATATGGAGGTAATTGCACTCGGGCTAAGTGGGAATTGAATTCATGATTACTGTCTTTCAGTGAATCATATGAATTTTGCAAGAAAGTGGAAGATATGAATCTGAAAATGTTCATTTGGTTCATGTCAGCAAGCCTAAGAATAAAAAGGAGGTCAAACGGTCATGGGTCGATCACTTAAATAAGGATTCATGCCTATCGATTATATTTGGAAGAATTGTGGGCACTAGTGTTCTAGTGAACTTGGAAACTTAGAGAAAAGACCAAGGTAACTTAGGTTAGATCTTATATGTCTCGGTAGTATCCATATAGCACATCTATTGAGGTTAAATTGGTGGAAGATGATAGCTAATAGTTCATGTATAATACGATGAAAAGTGTGGAACAAATGAATAGAAGCTATACGAAGATAAGTTGCTGTTTTGACTTGGAATTTTTAAGACAAAAGGTTGTTACTGATTTCATGGAAGGGCTTTGGAATCAATATTAGTGACAGGAAGACCTAATTGAACAAATTGGATACAAGTTGGCCACGAAGTAGGTGAAAACAACAATCTAGTTGAAGTTGTTTGATGTACAAGTTTAATTGTTTTATTAAAGCCAAAGTTTAAAGAAATCTTTTGCAAGTGAAATCATATTTTCAAGATATGTATTTTTGGAAACCGGAAACGGTTACGGGTACTTTTGTATGTCAACTTGAAGTTATTATCCAAGCAATTATGTAACGAATGTGATTCGCTTGTTGGCGCAGACCCACCGAGTATCAAGAGAAGCAAGGTAAGTGGAACTTGTAAGTAGAAACTTACACTTTTATGAAAATTGGAATGACACACTGCATTGATTCATGAACAAGCATGATATTTCGAGCACGCATGACATGGCATGAGCATTGCATGATTTTTCTAAAGAGAATTTTTATGCAATGTCGTATGGAAAGTTTTATGGAAAGATGAGTTAAGTCAAGGGGCTCTGGTCGGTACCGTACCATCATGATGGACACCCATACCGAAGGACGAATCCTAAGAGGCTGTGCAAACCACACTGAAGGACAATGAGAAGGTGTGGGCCTCCAAGGGTCGTGTCTAGCCATCAGGCCTGGGGCAACTACGGGCTAGCTCGACCAAATGAAATGTCCCCAAGGGTAAGGGAGACGGTTCCGATGGGAACGTACAACCCGGACTCCAGGGGTTAAATGGAGCGTAAGTAGCCCACAAGTTATGAATGAATGATTTTCAAGGGCCAGGAGCCAATTTCAAGAACAAGTTTATGTCTCTACAAGCAAGAGCATATGCATACCATGACATGCATGTGCATCATGAATTATGTTTTCCCATGATAAGCAAGTACAAGTCAAGAGCATGTTTTAAAGTTATGTATTTCCCTTACTGAGTCTTTTTGACTCATCATTTTTAAAATTGTGTCATTCCAGATGCCTCAGGTGAAGGAAGTCAGGAGGACTACCTGACTTAGAAGGAAAATCGTTTCTATGTTTTGTTGTTGTGACCTGATCGATGAGATCCATCACTTGTTAAGTATTAAACATGTTATGTATGTATTAAGGTGCAATTATTGAGAACCTTAATGATATTATGAGTTGGCTCGTTTCTCTCGTGATTCTGCATTATTCCGCTGTAAGAATGTATGTAAGAGCGCGGGAGCTATCCTGGGGATTGCTCGCGGCTGTCACGGTCCCTACGGGATGACGTTCGGGGCGTGACAATCCTTGTATTTGGAGAATTGAAATGAGTGAATGAAGAAGAATGAAGGCAGTGTGCAATTTGAGAACTAATGGAATGGATGTTAGAAAGGCTACCTGCCATGTTGATATAGCTGGAACGCTGAGAGACATCAGATGGTGAAGAGGTACCTATGGGAGAATCGAGTTTGATTTGTGTCTTGAGGAGAGACATGAACTGTTGAAGTTGCTATTGAGAAATTGAAAAACATGAGCTGTTAACATAATCTGTGACTCACTCTAAAATGAACAGCACAAAGGCTATCCTAAGTATATGAGTTATGGTGTGTAATAAATAGCCCAAAAGGCCAGATCGTCTCCTCATGGAAAATAGACTAATTTTAAACTCGCATAAAACAAAGAGAATATAAAAAGTGTTTACTGAACATAGGTCAGATTCATATTTTTGGATTTTGGAGAGTCCGTAACATAATTAAAACAACACAAAACATAAATTAAGAATATAACATGCATTAAAGTAAATGATAAAAAAAATAACGATAAATAAACAACAAAAATTAAAAGACAAGGAAAAAAAAGAGAACACAAGATTCTTGGATTAATATCGTCTTATTACAACCCAAATTTAAGTTAAAAGAAAAAAAAATAAGAATATAGCCCAAAATTGAAATAGAAATTTAAAAAGTGAGAAACTTAAATCTAAATCCTAGGAATTGAAATAATAAAGCATAAATAGTACTAATCTAGAAACTGAAAATAATGACTAGAAAATAAAACTTGATGTTGGAAACCATGAGCAAAATAAAAGAAAAGAGAACAAAAGAGAGAGAAAGTGATATTCGGCCAAAGTAGAAAAAAGGAGAAGAGAGAGAAGAAAGAAAAGGGAAAAGAAAAGGTGAGCAATGGAAAGAGAAGAGAGTTACGCCTAAAATAGAGGATATAAAGTACGATTTTGGGCAAAGAGAAAGATTAATGGAAGAAAGAGAAAAAAGAGGGATGATAGAGAGAGGTGCGGCTGAAAAATAAATAGAGAATGAGAGAAACTAGGGTTTGTTCGGCTAATAGGTGAGAGAAAAAAGGAGAGAGGAGAGAGAGAATAATGAGCTGTGGCTAGGTTAAAACAAAAGAGAGAAAAAATAGGGAGAGAAAAGAGTGAAAAGAGAGAGTAGAGAGAGAAAAAGTGTCGCTGAAAAAATAAAATAGTGAGATAGAAAGAGTGAAAAGAGAGAGTAAGGGCTGAGATTTAAGTGTCTCTCATTTCTTCATAGAATTACAACATTGACATTAACGAATCTCTCTTACTCTACCAAGTTCCAGTAGATTGCTCTTGTTCTCTGCGAGTCGAGAAAGTAAGGGGTAATGTCATTTTGCGCCCCTTAAGAATGAAGCAATTGCAATCGAGTCCTCTTAAGTATCAAAATTGCGATTTACGCCCCATAAATTTAAGACATTTTCAATCTTCTCCCCTCGTCCAATTTTTCGTCAAAAGTCACAGAATTCGGCATCACATGTGTCGTACATGCGCCAATCCCATCTATTTTTACCGAAATACCCTTCGTGATATCCTCCCCCTAATACCAGCTTCATTGGGTCATTTTTTTCATTTTTTTTCATTTTCATTTGTACGAACTGGTGAAGTTGGTTTCATTTGGATGCAATTTGCATACAAGGTCTCTTCTTTGGATACTTATGAGTATATTAATTGGCGAAGAGGCTTCTGATTGGCATAAATATCAAAGCTTGTGAAGCGTTGATCAAAGAAGGTGCTGTTTTTTCATTTCTGATTTTGCCTAAGACAATGGGAAAGCCGATAAGGAAGAAGAAGAATCAGCTAGAACAAAAACCAGGCAATGCAAACGGTAAGCCGAGCAAGGCCTCCGAGCGTAGCTCGACAACGCTAGATGAAGACACTGCAATGTTCATCAACATGTCCCAAGAGCTCAAAGAAGAAGGAAACAAACTCTTCCAAGAACGCGACCACGAGGGTTAGGCTCATGTGGAGTAGCCGAATGCTTCAGAGTCGCCTAAAATGGTGAAACAGAAATTAAGAAAAAGAAGAGTAGGACAGGTGAGTTGAAGGCAAAGGATAAGGTGGTTGTGGAGGAAAAGATAAGTGCTATAAAGGAAAAGGAAGTGCTTACGAAGACAATCGAGGAAGAAAAAGTGGTTTTGGAAACTGTTAAGGAAGAAAAAGTGGTTACAAAGACAGTGAAGCTGGTATTGGGGGAGGATATTACGAAGGGTATTTCGGTAAAACAGGTGGGATTGGTGCATGCGCGACGCACGTGATGCCGAATTCTGTGACTTTTGACGGAAAATTGGACGGGGGCGAAGATTGAAAATATCTGAAATTTATGGGGCATAAATTGCAGTTTTGATGCTTAAGAGGGCTCGATTGCAATTGCTCCATACTTAAGGGGCGCACAATGACATTACCCCAGAAAGTAATTAATTTCAAACCCCTAGTCGATGTTTTGTTACTTGTTACCACTTATGTTGGTACCAACCACGAGGCGATATTCTGTTACTTGTTACCACTTATGTTGGTACCAACCACGAGGCGATATTCTGTTACTTGTTACTACTTATGTTGTTACCAACCCCGAAGCGATGTTTTCTTACGTTTTTATAGGTGAGAATATCAGTTTGGATATTAGAAACTTTGATAGTTAGAAGATTTTGTTTAATTTTATGTTTTGGACATGAAAGTTATAATTATGTTTTTATTTCGAATAAAGGGGATACATTTCTTTAAGTGATTTTATTGAAAATTGCACTGCTTGACCCTACTGAATTTTGGTGCATGACATATACCCCACGAGAAATATCATAGTTAAGTTCTTTTTCTCATGGTCAATAATGATCTTAAGAACTTGACATGTGGACACATAGCATTTTCCACAGTGCAGAAGGAAGAGGTGCGAATTGGTGTAACTCATTCCAAAGAGATTCTAATTGAGTGAAATACTCACTAACAGAGGATTGATGTGAGTAATATTGTTAATTGTCTATTGTAATTCAAAGATTCGAGGTTCATTACTTTGCTCAAATCTTCCTTCAACAATCTCTACATTTTCTCAACTGAATCAATGTATAAAATGACTTGTGAAATTTCTAGAATAACATAGGCACAAATTGAAGATGAAACCATCAAATTACAACAATACCAAAGCACCGAAATCTAGATCGGTAGAACCTGATCGTTTGATACTGCCATTGAGAAATCAGAATTTGTTACGAGCACCAATTGCTATTAACATAGCACGACTCCCAGAATAATAATTCTTGCCACTGACTGGTGGAGAGACGATCGAAGCGTTGGACATATCTCCCGAATCAATCGTACACACCGTCATAGTAATTCGAAGAAGTGGCTTTGGACGCCAAAATATTGAATCAAAGAAAGCAACAAAACTTTCAAGAAGAATTTTCGAGAAGGTGAACAAAGTGCGGAAGTTAGGGCTGTGCACCGGTACCGGCGGTGGGCCGGTTAACCGCCACCGGTACCGTCACCGTCCACCGATCCCCGCTTATAAGCGGGGGCGGGGACGGTTGCTATTTTCACCGAATAGCGGTGAAAATAGCGGTGGCGGTTCACCGCCCAGAACCGTTTTTTTTTTAACAAAAACGACGTCGTTTTAATAAGATTGTTTTTTGAAAAATAAAACCAAAACGACGTCGTTTTTTAGCAAAAAACCAAAACATAACTTAAGCCCTTAGGGTTTTTTTTCGACCCTATTCCCATTTCCCTATCCCTTCCCTTCCGACCCCCCTTCCCGTCGACTGTCGAGTTCCCAAATCCCCCCTTCCCTAATCGGCCGAATCCCTTACCCCCAGACCCCCCTTCCAGTTCCCGAATCCCCCCCGACAGGCCTAACATAGACTCCTCCTCGGCCCCTCCCCGGACGGCGTTTCCTCGGTGAAACCTCAGCCCTCCGACCCAGTGCACCTTGCACTCCTCGAGTCCTCGCCGTCAGCCGTCTACCACCCACGGTAACTCTCTTTCCTTCTCAAAAGACAGTGCTTGGATTTTTCTGGTGAAGCTTGAGTCCGCCTTGAAAGTCATTGAGTGATTTTTGGCTGAGCCATTGCCATAGCTTATCATTGTGAAATTGGATAGAAAGATAAAACCAGATTATAGGGCAAAATTTGATAAGTAAAAGTCAAGAAATTGGAATTCATTTATCCAGAATCATCAGCTTCTAGTTTAATTTATTTGTCTGCTGTATTTGGGGTTCATACTTGGGCGTGCCTCTTAACTGTCTTATTATGCCTTAATGCTAGCTTTGTGGTCATTAGTTTGCTTTTCTTCTAGGAAGGAGTTGATTTTGCGTTTGTTACATTTATGTAGTACAAGGTAGATAGTTATGAACTTAGGGACGATATACTGCAAGATAATCCAACATATGTTGTTTTGCCCAGGATTGTGATATTTGTATCTATTACTGACCGTGTGTAACTGAAGATGAAGAGAACTTTATTGTGGGAGTGGTTGAAGCTGAACTTTATGGATCCCATAACATAACTGAAGATGAAGAGACTTACAGGCTTGATTCAGGTAAAATTATTTTTTGGTTAAATTTTGAAATTCAATACGCAATATAATGTAATCATTATAATTTTATGCTTTTATTTCTTAATTATGTAGAGATATCGACTTTGACGACGGAGATTGAGATGGAGTAGGATGCATGTTGCACTTGCCCCACTTTTTAATCCTTTTTATGCTATTTTATTTGAACAATGTTTATTTGATGTATCATGTATGTATAGTGATGTATAGTGTTGTCTTGAATTATGTATTGATTGTAGTTTGGTTAACTTGTATTTGACAATTTGTCAATTTTGTTGTAATTTTGTAACTTGTAAGTGAAAATTAAAATTAAATTTTAGTGTTTTAATTGAGAATGATCAAATATTGGATTTGGTCATTCTCAAAAAATGGGGCATATAGAAAAAATGTCATATGATAACAATCTTCATGATAAGTTTAATTATTGTCATGGTGATCAATAATATGGCCTACATGTTTAGATATAATTTTCACTATATTCTTTTTTTTATTCATTATTTGTTTTAGATATTTGTTTAGATTATCGAATATGGATCATTATATTATTCTAATTTTAATTTTTAGATCAATGTGCAATTTGTCCAATTTTCGTGTCCCAAAAACGCCTAAAAAAGATGGTCCAAATGGCCCTAAAAGGAAAAAAAAGGTAAAAAAACGTGAGTAAAAAAAAGATAAAAAAAGGAAGTCCAATTTTCAGGAATTGCTCAAAAGCTATTGTAAATGGCACAAAAACGTCAAGGGTCGAAATGGCCTAAAAAGGCCCCAAAACAGGGGGCCAAATTGCCCAAAAAGCCCAAAACAGGGGGGCTAAATGGCCCAAAACGCCCAAAAAGGCCCCAAATCGGGCTCCAAATTCGGGCCCAGCGGTGTAGCGGTTCACCGCCACCGCCACTGGTATAACCGCTACCGCTGGGCCCGGTTGTATGTTACCCCGGTGGCGGTACCGGTGGTACCAAAATTCACACCGCCCATAGCGGTGGCGGAGGTGGTTGGAGGCATAACCGCCACCGCCAATGCACAGCCCTAGCGGAAGTAACAGACACTATTGCTCTGAAAGAACGGATTAGGTGCAAAGTTAAATCGTGCAAAGAGGTGTAAATTAAGGGCTGAGATTTAAAAAAAAAAATGATGCAACGTTCAGGAAATGGCCACCTCATTTAATGAGGTGAGAGGAAACAAAAATGGCTTAAAGCTCAGCTTGGCTCAACCAAGCCATTTTTTTTTCTTTAACTTTTTTTACTACGAGTCTTCTGCAAAATACCTCCTCACATTTTCTTTTTTCCTCCTAATTTTTCTCTACGTCCATCTCTCTTCCCTCAACGTTGACGTCGTTCTGTGAAAGGAGCAAATGGTCTAGTTGTCCTTCCAGCTACTGCCCCGTAAAGCTTCTCTCTTAGTTCAAAGTTTAAAAGAGGTATATCTGTTAAATTGCGATCTTTGATAATGCCAATCGAGCTTATGCGGATTTGAAGGTAATGAGTCTGTTAGCTGCTTTTGGAGAAAAAAAAAAATCTATACTATATGATGAAGCTCGTTGATTGTTTCCCGACCACTGTATGTATTTTTGTTTGTTGAAACTTATAAAAAGTTCACTTTATGACTTGAGGCCCAATAGAGAACATAGTTTAATCTGTCAAGCAAATGGTTGCTTGTATTACAAGTTAATGTTTAGATAGCCTAAAGCTTTATCAGTTTCTACAGGTTGTTCTTTCAAGGAATCTCTTCAATTCTAATCTTACACGGCTACTCGTGTAATTTTCTAATTTCCTAATATTGCGGAAGAAGTTGCATAATTTTTTACATGCTTTTCATTGATGATTTCATCTATGCTTGTTGCAATATTTGTGTTTTGTTAACTAGGACTATTGAATTTTTATAGGTTGATAAATGGTGGAGCTACCAAGTATTGACCAAATGTAGATAGGCAAGGGTCTAGTAATACCTCAAACTCGGATAGTTCGTCAATTTATTTGCCCTCAGTGTGGACCGATTCAGATAGATTTCCATTGTTTTCATTTGAATGGTTGGAATATGTAGGTGAAATGGTTTGGACAGAAAAACTATAAATATTTGGACTTAGACTTTAGAGAGGAGCATGCTTACGATTGATACAACCATTACGCAATTAGTGTTGAATTTAGCATTCAGAGGTACAGTGAGTTCACAAATAAATAAAAAGATATTATGCAGTCAGAATATTTGTGTGTAGCAAGAGAAACAACCGGTATTGCCTTTAAAGAAGGAACAACGGAATACTAGGTGTGCGTGTCTTACAAGTTTCGCCATTCAACAGTAGCCAAGCGGGAAGTATTACACAATTTGATTGGTATGCGCGACATAACCACAAATTTGCTACACCATCGAAAGTCCACTTGCTACGTTCTCATAGACGAATCAACGAATTGCAACGTCTTGAGTGCAACGATGCAGACAGAGCTGGCACCAGCCCGAAGCTAGCACATGATTTGATGGCAACCCAGGCTGGGGAAAAGAGCACTTAGGATTCACTCAAATAGAATTGAAAAACTATTTGATCGTAAAAGAAGTAAATCTATGGACGCTGGAGTAGCCGGTGCACTTTCTGGACTTACAAACAACAAGAGCAGTCTATTGGGACACATGACAAAGCAAGAGGGATTCGTTAATGGTAGTGTTGTAATTCATTGAAGAAATGAGAGACACTTAAATCTTAGCCCTCCATCTCTCTTTTCACTCTCCCTTTTATTTAACCTATCAAACCCTACATCTTAGTCTCCTCCTCCCTAATTTTTCTAACCTAGCCTCATTTTCCCTATTCTCTCTCTCTCTCTTTCTCTCCCTTTTTCTTCTCTCCTTGGCCGACACTTCCCCCTCTGTTTTCTCCCTCTATTTTTTTTCTTTTCTATTCTCTCTCTTTGGCGCACAAACCCTTTTTTCCTCTCTTTTCTCTTCTTCCTTTTAACCTAGTTGCACCTCTCCTCTCTCTATTCTCTCCTAGCTACACCTCTCCTCACTCTATTCTCTCTCTATTTTCTCTTTCCTCCATTATTTTCTCTTGTCCAAAACCCTACTTTTTCTCGCTGGCTTTCTTTATTTTATGTGTTACTTTCTTCTCAATCTTCACTTCTTACCGTTTATTTTTCATTTTCTTTTTCCTTCTCTCTCTTCTCCCTTTGTCGTTACTCTCACCTCTTTCTCCTATCGACTTAATAGTTTCCAACATTAAGTTTTATTTTTTAGTTTCTAGATTAGTTCCTTTTATGCTTTGTTATTCCAATGTCTTGTATTTCAATTCCTAGGATTTAGATTTAAGTTTCTTACTCTTTAATTTTTTGTAATTTCTATTTCTATTTCGGATTATGTTCTTGTTGTTTTTCTCCTTTAACTCAAATCTTGGGTCGTAATAAGACAATATTATTTAATCCATGAATCTTGTGCTCTCTTTCATTATTCCTTGTCATTTACTTATTGTCATTTAATTGTCGTTACTTACTTTCTGTCATTTACTTTAATACATGTTTTATTCTTAGTTTGTATGTTTTGTGTTGTTTTAATTTCTTTTCGAACTCTAAAAAATTCAAAAATATAAATCCGAACTGTGTTTAGTAAACACTTTTATATTCTCCTTATTTTTTATAGAAGTTTGAAATTAAGAAAATTCAATTTTTGGTCACTAGGTTTTGACCCCTTTTACGATTTAGTCACTAGAATTTTTTTTTTCAACTTTTAATCACTGAGTTTATATCCTCTTTAATTTTTGGTCCTTATGTGACTTTAATGTTGCTTTGACTGACGGGAGCCCCGTCCACATCAGCAACGTTGCCCTATCACACAAAATTTTACAACGTCACTGCCCACTTAGCTTAAAATGACAAACCGTTGGAGCCCCTAATCCTAATCTCCAGACTAACAGACACACAAAACACCCAAATCAGCACCAAAGGTCCAATTAGAAAGACCTGAAGGGTATAAGGAAGAGGAGACTATACCATTTCCTTGTTTTTCTGAATAAATATTTACTTCAATATATCTCATATTTTCTCCTTTACTATTATTTCTTTGATTTTGCCTTAGTTTGTTCCGAGGATGGAATTGTTTTTAAGGTGGAAAGAATGTAATACCCCGACCTTCTAAGCAGTATTAATTATCTTACTTTTGATAAATAATTTATAATAAATAGTATTTAATTAATATTTTCGGATTTAATTATCTTATTAGATTAAAAATAGGAAAAAATCCCTAAAAATAGTTCTACATAGCCAAAAATTATAAGAGAAATATCCTCCTTCATATCTTTTCAAGCTTTTTATTCTAATAGCATATTTTACTCATTTAGTGTCTTGAAATTTTTTATATAACGATTATGTTGCTGAAAAATACTAAAATATTGTTATTTCATACTTTTAGCCCCAATTATCATTTTAAACTCATTTTCTTCAAACTTTTTGCATAGTTTTGTGTTAAGCTAATAGGATGTGATCTAGAGTAGCCGTGTGCGCTAGGATTATTTTTGAGAATTTGTGCAACAATTAGAATAGTACTTGGGCTTGGAAAATTAGGTGTTAAATCATTGGGCTTGGAAATAAATTGCAATTGAGCCTCCAAAACATCCCATTTGGCCCAGCACATCACCACAGCTCATGCCACCTCACCTTGTCTCACAAAAATTGGCCAAGCACCTAAATTTGCTTGAAGTAATGATTGCAAATGATTAGCAATCTTTACCTCATGCAAAACTATGCAACACTTGGATCTCTCCAAGTAGTTGCTGCCCCCTCCCCCAATTCAGCTGCCTTGCTTGTTAGACACCCTAATATTGTCGTAGACACCATGATTTCTCCTGGGTAAACCCTAGTATGATTATTAACCCTAGGAGACAAACCATGGTCAAGAACCAGTATAAATAGGAGCCATTTATGAAGGAAATCTTCACACCATCCAGTCAGCAATCCATAGAGAGAGAGAGGGTGATAGAGAGCTGGAGAAAGAACGAGAGAAAGAAGAGAAGTTGCCGAGCCCCCTAGGAAGAAGAAAAATGAGAAATTTTTGAAGAAAGGTTGTAAAAGGTTGAGGTATATTGAGCTTTTCTATTCTAGAGGTTATTATCTTGATATTGGTACTAAGAAAAACCTTCATTTAGGTTTTGAAATCCAAAAATTTCAGCAAAAGGTCAAGAAAGATCAAAGAGGTTAGGGTAGTTTTTATGTTGGTGATATTGTTGGCATTTTGATGATTTAAGGTTAGTAACATGTTAGGTTGTGATATGGAATATTAATTATGCTTAAAATGAGCTAAACAAGAAGTTAGAATGATTAGATGCAAGAGAATATTGAAAATATGGAAGTTATTGTTAAACTTAGTCATAGAACTCTTTAGGTTGATTTTGATATGAATTTGTGTAAATAATTGCATGGAATGATTAATGCTTGTACGAAGTATTAGAAACATATTGGATAGTTTTCATGTAAATTTTTACTTGAAAATGGAGTTATGGCTGATTAGATCATACCTAATCTAGTTTTGCATAATCTGTGACAACAGTGCACCTAAGGGATTATTGTATGTAGTAAATGGCCACGTTTTATCTAAAATTTGGAGAGTTATTATTATACAATACTTGGAACCTACAGTTAAAATTTTGAGTTAATTGGGGTTAGGATAAGAAAGTTATGGCCATTTGAAGTTCACTGTTAAAATTGATTTTTTCACTAAAACGGGTCAGTTTATGGTTATACGAGTTGGGCTCGTTTTATACTATTCTGGTTGACTTTATTGGGCTTTAAAACTCATATTATTTCCTTGGACATGGGCTTGTAAGTGGAGCCCAAGTCTAGGTCCCTATTGGACCCAAAATAACTAACTTAGTAGCCATGTGAAATAGGCTTCTTTTCTATTATTTGGGTTGACGCAAGCGGTCTTTCATAAATTCTAGTATTTTAAAGACGTGGGCTTGCCATCAAGCCCAATTCTAAGTCCATATAGGACTTGAGACACTTAATTAGGATAACACGTGATATTGGGCTTGTATTAAGATTAATTAATAAAGGTCCTAAATCAAGATCTTAATTGCTTGCTGATTTAAATAAGTGTTTAAGATATTAGTTTTGGTTAAGTAAAAGCTTAGTAGTATTTATTTTAAAAATAAATACAAGACATGTGATGTAATTAAATAATTATCAAGTGAAATAATTTAATTACATGTGATTTGTAACCAAGTCTAAAGGACTTTAATGCACATGATTAGTAAATAATAAAAGAGCATGTTTTTAATAAATATACATCAATGATGTTATGGACATTGCATTTGCATCAATGATATGACATTTGCATCAATGATATAATGCATATGACATTTGCAAAATAGCATCAGCATCAATGATATTGGCATATGCATCAATAACATTTGCACCAATAGAAATTTACTGATAATGGGTGACGATACCGATCACTGGGAAGTGCAACCATCACTACGGGGTAGTGGATGGCCCGGGGGTAGAAGGCATAGGGGTCTTAACCCATCGTCCTAGGGCAACAGAATGCCTAGGATTGTGCTAAAGTGCAGAGGAGATTGGACGCACAACCCCTTCACTGGGTGTAAAACAGGGGACATCAAAGGCAAATGTTTTTCAGACATGAGCATATTCATATTGCATATGATTATACTAGTATTATATTTGAAACCTTAAACTGTTTAATTGAATATGATTGCACTGTTTATACCACTAATTGTCATCACATCCCCCAATCCCCCTTACTTAGTCCTTAAGACTGACCATGTTTCCTCGTTCGTATTGTTGTTTACTGCTAAGACAAATTATGGTGATATTCGAGTCATTCCTCACCCATGAGCTCCCCAACCACATTCTGGTTATCCATGTCCAAGTCTTAGTCTTAGACGATTTGGACGTAGTTTTGGACCAGCCCTATCTAATCCCAAAGTATCTGCCACCAGAATTTCCGTATGAGAATGATCCACTTGGCGAGAACCACTCCGGCATAAACTGGGTGGACCATACCCTATATGAAGATGATGAAGACTGAGCTTCTGGGATGCTTTTGTTTTATGTTTTGTTTAATGTTAGCTTGTTTGTGTATAAGCTTTGAACAATAGGGTTAGTCTTCTGCTGTATTTTCTATTAAGTAGTAAGTCTTTAGTTGTGAAGAGTTGTGTGTGTGTGTGTGTGTGTGTGTGTATTTCTGTTGTGGGTTGAGTTATTTTTTCCTTATATGGATTCCGTGTAGCTTTTCTCCTTGTTTTCTCGGGGCTGATGCAGTGGTGAATAACTTCAACTCTTAAACTATTTTAGTTAATTTAATGTTGAGGTCATCTCTGTTGTTTGTTCTTCCTCAAAAGCGATTGCTCTGCTATCAATTCTGGTGTATTCATTTGTGGGTAATTGATTTTTATATCCCTTTTTCACTTTTGTTTATCTTTGCTTTCTAATTCTGGTGTGATTACTTAACTACTAGACTTTGGTTCTCTTTTTTACTCTTTGTTTCCTTTTCTTTGAAGTGGACGGTAGGTGGGCTGAAAAAGGTTTTGAAAAGCTATAGGAATTATGGTTTCTGAACTTGTAATTAATCCTGTCAAAATAATGTTTGCTCGATATCCTCTTAATGAATTTTTTGCTTTATTTTTTATCCTTGTTCTTCAAATGTAGCTTTTTGATATTATAATTCAGATTTGACTCTTTATTTTTCTTATTCTTTATTCCTTCAATGCAGAGGCTTATGTGAAATGTACATCGTATTGCAAACTTGGAGAAAATGTCCAGATTACATGTAAAGATTGGGGAGTTTCAGGAACGAGTCCAAGGGGTTGTTCTCCTTTTTAGTAGCATGAAGAGATTGGATTACTGATTATTATAATAAAATAATGAATTACTGATGTGTGTGTAGGTCCCAAGTGACACAACCCAATCAAGCAGACAGATTCATGGCAGACGCAGAGGAAGAGGGCGGGGGAGAGGAATAGTGGCACTGGGTGAGAAGGCCATTATTTCAGAACCAGAGGTGGTCCATAACGATGCTGGAGGTGGTAGTGGCAACAAGAAGGGAGGTGGTTGTGGCAATGGGAGGGGAGGAGCAACATCAAGAGGCAGAGCCAGTGGGGGAGCATGACATAACATATTGTGTTTTTTTAAAGTCCAGCTGAAGTATGTGCTGGTGTTTTTGTAAAGTCGAGCTAATGGACATGGTGTTTTGCCAGCTGATGAAAATGTGTGTTTTGAATTGGAAATTGTTAGTGTTTGTGCAAAGGGTTGTGTTTTGAATAGGAAACTTGGTTTGTGTACGGAGCTGGTGTAGCACCCCGAATTTTCTTCTTATTATTTAAATATTATTTTTATTGAATTTCGAATTATTTGAAAGAGTTATCCTATTTTAAAAGTGTTTAAAATTTCAAATATTGATTTGACTTGAAAAGGATATCTTTTTTTAAAAGTGTTTGAAATTTAAGGAAGAGATGTATTATCTTTATCTCTTTACATTTTAAAGTTTTGAATTTGGATACTTCTAGAATATGTTTGAATTTTAAAATGGATAGTAAGTCATTCTTATCCTCTTTTCAAATTTAGAGTCCTTTAAACAGGGTTTGAATTAGTCTTTTATAAATATTTTGTTAGTCTCTGCGATATTGTGTATTGATTGAGAGAATGAGAAATCAAGCGTCTTTTCGAAGGTTTTAGTCTAATTCATTGAGGTCTTGGAGGTTAATTAATAAAGAATTCAAGTGTTATGAAGGGCGAGGTAAACGAGGTTATTATGCTAGATTTTTCCTAAAAGATCGAGGTGGTATTTGAGAAATTGCATGATTTATTGAAAAATCTCGGAGTTTTATGTGCATTACGTTTTGATAAAATTGTTAAAGATTATAACATGAAATGTGTAAACATGAGCCTATTTTTATGTTAAATGATTTTACATTATGTTTTCATTGATTGAAATCAAAGTCTTTTGATATTTATTGTTATTCAAGATTTGTGCATGGTATTTCATGAAAGGAAGAGAAAGATGCAAAGTTCAAAGTGATGTTTATTTTATGATATGTTATGAATTTTCTATTGGTTTTTTTGTTATTTTTGGGTTTTTATAGAGTTCTAAACGAAGTGTTTTTATTAAATTGTTTTCAAGTTTTAAACGTAATTTTGTTATTCGAGATTGTTTATTTTGTGATAATTGATTTAGATCCCCTAATTTTCACCGATTTTTACTAGTTTTACGCATAGAAGTAACCCCCTAACCACCAGGGTTCGGGGCGTTACAACTGGAGTTTGTTGTTTGGCAACTAAATTTCTGTTGTTTAGTTAGAGAAATCAGAGCTGTCCTGTTTGTTGATATTTTAGTTTATATTACCGATGTTGCTAGAGTTACAGATCTGCAAATTTCTTGATATTTCATAGATCTGGAGTTACAGATCTGCCACTTTGTTGATATTTTACAGATTTGCCACTTTGTGTTTAGTTGATATTTATTAGAGCTGTCCAGTTTGTGTAATATGTGTTATTGATATGGTAATATATAGTATTCAGTAATTTAGAGGGGCAACAAGTATATATTCAAACAAAAACTGTCAATATGCAAAACACTTATCAATTCATTGAAAGTGTCATTGGATCCACACTATAAAATATTACAACTCCCATTATAACAACCTAAGACACTATATTTGGATATTACATGACACACTACAACTTCAAGTTCCCAATGACTAAGTTAGATGTTTCTAATCAATGCAACACCCAACGCAACAATTGCAACCCATAACACCCCAGCAACGTCTTTAGACTTCTCGCATTACGCTTCAGTGACTCTACCTCATTTTGCAGGTCTTTTATCATCTTTGTCAAAAAGATCTCACCTCTATCCCAGCAAAAGTACAAGCAATGTCCAGTTTTATGCCAATATAAGCCAATAAGTTACTAGGAAATTACGCAGACAAAAAAAATACTTGTCATACAATCTGAAATAACATCAACTTCGCATCAACACTATTAGGCCTGTAATTTAGCAAGCATAGATACTATATGTCAAATTATTAGTTGACTCTGAGTTCAGGCCAATGACTATTCCTACATATCTTCATAAGGGTCCATGCAATAATTGTTAAAGATTTGTTGTTTTTGTCGAATTGTTACACATGGGCTGTTTTGACCAACTGCAACAGTCGCTCCAGTTCACAAGACAGACCAAGATTATTTAGTCCATTATTTTATGGTTTAATCATTAATTATATAAAGCCAAGTGATTCTGACAGCCAATAAATAAGAAACTAAGTGAATTATTGTACCGAGGATTGAAGAAAATAGGATGAAGTTCTTGCTACTATGCATTGAGCCATCAAACGTTTAGCAATACAACCTTTTTCTTTTAAGCAAATTAAGAACATATTCCCAACCTCTACCCTGTCTTGTCATTTCCTTAATTTTTATTCTATAATAAGCAAAAGTTCCTTTCACACTTAAAATCTATAGCAATATATGCTAAGAATAAAGTAGTGGTCACTTCATCTTATCGTCAAGTAAAATAAGAATCTTCGTGATAAAAGCATGACAAAGTGCATATGCATATATCGATCAAATTAGGAGGCAAGTGGTCCTACTTGATGCAATTATCATATCTATGGCAGTGTGACCATGATCGAGAGGGGAAGTTGGAGGTCACAATCCGCGAATACTACTAATACAGGTGTGATTAGAATTGTAGCAGTTATTTGTGTTCAAAAGGGTATGTCAAGCTCTGTGGACTCGATACATGAATCTAAGATGAACTTAGTAGGTATGTACCCCATAGAAATGCAAGAATAAATTTGACTCACCTCTCTTCAGACATAGTGAATACAAACCACCAATTCCTCTATGTCTAGTGTTTGCCACCTTTCTTCGATTTCTTCCTTTGTTCAGATTGGATGCCTCTATGCACACTGCACTTGAGCTTGAAGGTTAGGGTGTCTGATTTAGGGATGATGTGCGAGAGCAACGTCGAAAATGATGGGGGTGTTGTGCAAGGGGAGAGGACAGGTTAGGCGTTATGGCGCGCTGAAGGGGTGATCGGGGTGTTGTGCGATAGGAGAGTAGAGGACATGTTAGGAATTAGGGCACATTAGACAAAACGGTGCGATTTGGACATTAGGAAAAGGGAAGGCAACGGTCTGTCATTTTAGGCTTAGTGGGGAGTGACGTGGACAAAGCTAAGCAGAGTTGTTGCTGTGGACAGGTTAGGCGTTATGGCGCGCTGTGGACATGACTCTTGTTAGTCAATAGGTGGTCAACTCACAGAAGGACCTATTATTGACAAGGGCCTAAATTCAATGATTGAAAACTGAAAAAAATCATTTGTGACCGACCAATCCGTAAAATGGGCAAAACCTAGTGACCAAAAATTGAATTTCCTCTTAAATTATTCTATTTCCCCTGAGAAGACGATCTAAACTTATGGGGTAATTATTACACGATAGAACTTATATAATTGGAATAGCCTTTGCGCTGCTCGTTTTAGACTGAGTCAAGCTTTTTGGCATCGTTGCTGGGGAATATTAGACTTAGTTTCAAACTTGTGATTTTTCTTTATTTTAATTTTCTCATAATCTTAAAAAAATGTACCTTGGCTTACTTCATCTCTACTGCATCTTTATTTGTTTTCGACTGTATTGGTGAACCTCTGCTAGTTGGACTGATGGCTGATGCCTTGGGTCAAACACATTGCAAATAGATTATACAAAATTACACTCTTAAAGATTTTTTGCAGCCCACACGCACCACTACACCATCATGCATTGTTTTACCTAATGATGCACCTAATTTTACCATTAAGGATGGGATGATGTCAGTGATACATCAATTCGACATGATGGATTCTGTGAGTCCTTACCAGCTCCTAACAGACTTTGAGTTGGCTTGCACTACTTTTATTACTAGAGATGGCACTGATGAGTTTATTAGACTTCGTTTATTTCCTTTCTCTTTAAATGATAAAGCGATGATTTGGTTTAATTCTCTGAGGCCTAATTCTATCTCTAACTGGTCTGATATGCAATGTGAGTTCTTACAGAAATTTTTTCCTTTTCAGATAACTCAATTTTTGCAAGAGCAAATCAGTCAATTTATACAGAGAGGTGATGAGACCTTCCACGCTTGTTGGGAAAGGTTTAAGGATCAGATGAACATTTGTCCACATCAAGGGTTTGAGTCTTGGAGGCTAGTCAATTATTTTTATATTGTACCTACTCCTAAATTCAAGCAGTTTGTTCAAACTATTTGCAACAAAAAATTCTTTGGCAAGAAGCCGGATCAATAACTCACATTTTTTTATTACCTTGCTGAAAGTGCCCAACAATGGACTACACGATCTAACCGAGCGTCATTGGCAATACAACCTCTCAGGGTAATTGGTAGTGGGGGTAAATATGAAATCAAAGAGGATATTAACGTCTAGGCTTGTATTGCTGCTTTGACTAGGAGGTTAGAGATTATGGAATTAGAGAAGCTAAGGGCATCGAAAGCAGTAGATGTGTGTTCTCTATGCGCCGATTCGAGCCACAAGACCCAAGATTGTTTGATTATGCCAGTATTATAGGAAAGTAGGTCTGATCAAATGTAATCAGCGAATTGGGTTAAAAGAGCACCGAATCAGCCTTTCTCCAACACTTACAATCCGGGGTGGAGGAATCATCCGAATTTTTCATGGAGGAATGATCAGTCTGGTCAATCTTCTTCGCATGTTCAACAACCTTCCTAGTCTTATGCATTACCTTCTGAGTAGACTCAGTTCCAGTATCAGCCACATCAGACTTCTCGGAACTATCCTTTAGCAACATCTCTAGGATTCCAATCTAATGTAGCTGCTCAAAATTATTACTCTCTAGCATCTGCTCCACTAAAGAAGTCTTTCGACAAAAGTATGGCATAGATGGCTAATACATTGCAACGATTCATACAAATTCAGGCCACCTTTAACAGTCAGAACACTCAGGCCATAAATGATTTATGAGGCACCATTAATATGATGAGCACGAAAATGAGTACCCTGGAGAAAGAGAAATTTTCGACACAACCTCAACCTAATCCTCAAGTATACCGACAACAATAGCAACAAGCACATAATGTCTCAAGGGATTCTCTTGAGACAATGAAGGTGATTATTACTTTGAGAAATGGAAAAAAGTTTCCCGACCTGAGATTTCTATCGACAAACAAACAGTTGTCCCGACACCTGAAGTTACAACTGAGACTGTACAAAAGAAGTAGAAGAAAAACCAGAGGAAGAGAGCCTAGAATTCAAAAGCCTATCAGTGCAGAGGCTGAGACTATTAAGGAGTACTGACATGTGGTTCCTAATCCTTAGAGATTGGCAGCTTGCCAGAAGAATAAATATCACACTAAGATTCAAGAAATCTTCAAGCAAGTGAAGGCTTTTAGATGCCATACAACAAGTTCCTTCATATGCAAAATTTCTAAAGGATTTGTGCACAGTGAAGAGGAAACTAAATGTAAAGACGAAAGCTTTCTTGACTGAGAAAGTCAGGGCATTGATATTGAGGAATATTCCTCAAAAGTTCAGAGATCCGAGCTCTCACACTATTTCCATTATGATCGGTGAATCACACATTAAGAGAGCTCTACTTGATTTAGGAAGCATTGTAAACTTGCTACCATTCTCAATATATAAGCAGTTAGGGTTGGGTGAGTTGAAAAAGACCTTCATCATGCTGCAGTTGGCTGACAGATCAGTCACGGTGCCGCAAGGTATTATTGAAAATGTATTGGTTCAGGTGGATAAATTTTAATATCCTGTGGACTTTGTAGTCCTGGATATGTAGCAGTCAATCTCCACTATTTACCAGACACCTGTCATTCTTGGATGTCCTTTCCTTGCTACCTCCAATGCATTGATCAATTGTCGAAGTGGAGTACTGAAGCTCACATTCGGGAATATGACATTGGAGATGAACGTGTTCAATGTCTACAAGATGTCGAGTGGTTGTGTGATTCAGAGGTGCATTAGGTTGACATGATAGATGATTTTGACGTTTTGGAGCTGTTATCGGTATTTGATTCTGATACTGCATTTGAGGATGACTCTACTGAGCAATCTAAGACTTTTGTTGAGACAATTTCTTCATCAGGGCAATTAATAAAGACAGAAGGTTCCCTCCAATTATCATATGCGAGATACACGAGCAATTGTCGTTTGCCAGTCTTTGATTCACATGACCCCAGGGGAGTCCTCTGACCTCTCCCTTTTATTTTTTTTTTCTTTTTCTTTTCATTTATTTTCATTATTATTTGTATCCTTATTTTCTTTTTCTTTTGCACTTGTTGGCTGTGATTTTCTGCTGTTTTTCTATTGGTTTGCTTCTCTTTGTGCGCATCTTTTCTGTTTCCCTTTATGTTTTCACATTTAGGACAATATTTTATTTAGTTGGGGGGAGCGAGTTCTATCAACTCACATGTTATATTGATCTCACATGACTGAGCTTATTTGAACATGCCTTAATATACTTGTATGAATCTTAGTAGGTTTGTGAAAAGCATTTGATATTGGAACATTTTAGGAGCGAATATTCAACTTATATTACTTGTTTGGACTCCTACAATATTCTTTATATGAATCAGAATTTTTAGTTGAGAATGAATTTACATGACATTGTTGCATTTCACACTAGCACACTTCACTTAGATAATTTGGCCAGTTCAATTTTGAGAAGATAAGAGGTAGAGCTGCTGAACCACTGTAAAAAAAAATGAAGAAAAGAAACAGAGAGATTAAAAAAAAGTGGAAAGTTGTGCATATAATTGTTACCTATTCTATTGGGAGCTATAGAATATCTTTTAATTAACAGTGCTAAGTGTGAAAACTATCATTCTCATGGGTTTTGAAGCATGCTAGGTTTTTTATTGGACACTAGTCTTAAGGCCTGTCACTCTTGTGATACCATTCATTCTTTTGTCTTGAGTCTTCAACACACACAGAGAACTGATCACTTCATCTCTTTGAAATGCTTGCCCGTTGTTGAGAACTATTTGAAAATGCAAGTTTGTTCAAAAATCTCTTTCCGTACCTCATAATAAGTTGTGGCTTTTGAGTTTGAATGATATTTGATGTTAGTTGAGCTTTTATTCCTGGGATGTGTCTACCTCATTGTCTTTCACTTTATTTGCTAGGAGACTAGCAAAAAGCTAGTTGAAAGGTGTGATTGAGCTAGAATATTACATTTTAGAACATCTAAAACTAATATAATATTAACTATTTAATGTTTTAAATATTGATTTTAGATGGAAAGATGGTTAAGCGGAATAAATCTAAGTTGTAGATTTAATTGTTGAATTCATATAACTTTAGATTTAATTTATTGCACATTCAATTTTTCTCATCTTTAGCTTGCATGTACTTAAGTCAAAATATCGTCTTATTACAGCAAGAGCAGTCTACTGGGACACATGGCAGAGCAAAAGGGATTCATTAATGACAATGCTATAATTCAATAAAGAATTGAGAGACAATTAAATCTCAGCCCCCCATCTCTCGTTTCACTCTTCCTTCTTTTTAACCTAGCAAACCCTACATCTTCTCCCTATGTTTTCTCTCTCTATTTTCTTCTTTTCTTTTGTCTCTTAGCCGCACAAACCCTTTCTCTCTTCCTATTTTTTCTCTCTTTTCTCTCCTTCCTTTTAACCTAGCCGCACCTCTCCTCTCTCTATTCTCTTCCTTATTTTCCCTCTATTTGGTGCACAAACCCATTTCTCACCCTATTTTCTCACTTTTCTCTCCTTCCTTTTAACCAAGCCACACCTTTACTCTCTCTATTCTCTCCATTCTTTTTCTCTCCTAGCCACACCTTTCCTCACTATATTCTCTCTCTCTCTCTCTCTCTCTCCTCTCACTACTAGAAATTTGACATTTAATGACGAAATTCTTGGTAACGAAATCAAACATTTAGTGACGAAATGTTATTTTTGTCACTAAAAATGGAATTTAGTGACCAAAATAATTTTTGTCACTAAAGGTTGGATGTGTGATGAAATAAATTTTGGTCACTAAAAGTCATTTTTTTGTGATGAAAAGTTTCGTCACACGGCGATCGATCAGTCCATCCACGATCTATCACAAAATGCAAAGTGTTTTACTACGAAATTAACTAATCACCACTACTGATCAATCAGTAGTGCATAAATTGATCGATCGTTTACCAATAAATACGTGGCTTTGCTAAGTGATCGATCGGTGAAAACCACTGACGAATCGATCCACGTAACAATAAGGAAATTCCAATCAATGATAGCTCGTTAGATGCTACGGATCGATCGCCAATGCAACGAATGGAAATGTGCCGCATGTTACGTAACCGTCACTTTTTTGAATCGTCGTTCGATCTTTGAATTAGCAATCGATCGCCGATTCAACGAATGGTAGAGCCCCATGTGTTGAAAAAACAAGCAATCTATTGTCACACAACGATCGATCAATCGGTGCAAACGATTATATGAAATTGTTGAAGTAATTTTTACCGGTTATCTCCAAAATTCTCACCAAATCCTCTCAAAGTGCAAGGAATGTTTCCCCGTTGTCATCAACATCAAAGGTACATATTTATGTTGTTTTTTAAGTGATTTTAAATTGGTTTTAAATTTGTTTTAAATTTGCTATATGATCAATTTAGGTCTGTAAAATGCAAGGAACTGTATTTTTTTGCCATCGTACGCGTGCCGATCGTTTGTGTAGACTCTCGATGTGAGACCCCGATTTTCTCCTACGTAATTGCTTATGTATTATTTTATTTTCCAATGTAATAGTTTTTATTTCTTAATGGGGCTATGTTTTGGCCAATGTATGGCCTAATTTTTATGTTATGGTATTTCGATTAAAATGGGATTTTAATTCATAAAATCTCTTTAAATAATTTTAATGTCATTTTATGCAAGTAAGTTCCTCTTTTACAAATTGATATTTTTAATTTACCTAATATGATTCATGGACCTTATAATTTGAATTATGCTTTAATAATTTCCTTGTATAAGCCGAAATTATTAATAGATTAAATAATGAAATTCTTTTGAATACATGGATTAAATATTGTATGTGACATGTAATATTATGATGTGTTCTATATTATTAATAGAATTTCCATATGAATATTCAATAATAAGCTATGTAGTTATGTGATAAGTTTAGAAATGATTTAATTGATAAGCACACTTGCTTATCATAGTGATAAGCAAGCATGATATGTTAGGAAACTTTTAGAGTGATAGGGCCTTGTGATTATTGTAGAGATATGCTAGGGTCATTATCACATGATAAGATATCATACTTGTAAGGTGATAAGCTATTGGAATGGATAGATAAGTAAGAGAGCTTATAAAGTGATAAGTTAGGTGATAAGTGAAAACCAAGTTGAAAGTTAGTTGCAATTTAATGTGGAAGTAACTAGGTTGGTTGGAAAGCAACCAAACTAAGCAAAAGGAAGGCCTTATACGTGAAAGACTATGAGGAGAAGGTTGAAAGCCAAAATGAGGTGCCATGTGATGTGTAAGAGATGTGTAAGAAGGTGTAAGTGTGTAAGAATTGATAAGACAAAGCATTGAAGTAAAAAGAGAAGAGAAAAGCAAAGAGAAGGAGTGATGGTCGATGGACTCATGGGAGGAGAGAGAGTGATGTAATTCAAACACAAGCTTGGCTAAGGGGACAAGATTTGATGGGGAGAAAAGATGAAAGAAAGAGAGAGAGAAGGATGTGGACATGGCCTTGGTCGGCCAACTCCTCCATTCATCCCCCCTCCCTCTTTCAAATTCTCTCATGACCATTCTCTCTCTCAAACCCTATGTCATAGCCTTAGGGTTGCATTGGGAGATTCAATCTCACACAAACCCCTTGCAAGTGCCATGACCGAACCCCTCATTTCACTCAACTCTCTCCCATTCCAAGCCTTGGCCGAATATTGCAAACCTCTCCATTCTCTCCCATTTTCAAGCCTTGACCGAACCTCACACTCAAGAGTTCAAGGTTTGTTCATTTCATCTTGCATCTAAACCACTTCCATCTAGCTTGCCAAAACCCATTCCAAAAGCCAATAAATCTCTCTTGTTGTAGACAAAAATCCTACCATGAAAACCTAGCCATTTGACACCATTATTCTTCAAACTTACCATGTCCTCTTCACCACCATAGAGCTTCTTTTAAACCAAGCTTGGTCATTTCTAAGGAGGGTGGACCGAATCTTTGAAGGAGGAAAAGGATAGGAAGAGTTGGTAAAGAGTGAAGGTAAGATTAATTCATTGATGTTCTTGCCTTAAGCATCACAAGTACTAACCAAGATGCTTTATTTTCTAGGTGCTCAAGCTTGGATAAACAACAAGGTAAGACCAAATGTGATGATGTTGGTTTAGCATAAGTGGCCGAATGGTTCATGTATAGATCTTGAAGTTTTAGTTTGTTAAATGTCTTGATGTTGTTAGATCTTGGATGCTTAGGAACCCTAGGATG
Organism: Myrica gale; assembly: GCA_963930655.1. NCBI lineage: Eukaryota > Viridiplantae > Streptophyta > Magnoliopsida > Fagales > Myricaceae > Myrica > Myrica gale. Next base: position 19,985,481 of record OZ005600.1, on the reverse strand, counting down.
ATTTCATGCTAGATCTAACCATGGAAACCCTAGATCTAAGTTTGTATGTAAAGAAAAAGGCAAATGAAGAACAATGTATGCTAAAGGAAGTTAGATCTAAGTGTTGATATGTTGGGTTGATGAAAAATGATATCTTTGTTTAGATCTATGGATATTAGTGTGAATAAAGAGTAGATCTATTGTTGATGGAATTACTTGATGAAAGGATTAAGTGTATGCATGCTAGTTAGGTCACAAATGCAAAGGATATGCATGATATGATTTTTTTAGCACAAAAAGGTAACATTTTGGGGTATGGCCGAAAATGAGCTATGTGGATTTTCATGTGTAGTTTTGAATATGTGTAGATCTGGGCATTGGCCTTAACATGTGCAAGATTTATGACCTTAATGTATAGTAGATGATTATGTTAAGTATTGGAAGCATGCAGATTGAAGGAAATAAAAGAAAACTAATCATTGGGTAAAAAACATGAGTTGGCCGAATGCCATGAGTATGGTGTATGGTATTGGTGCTTTGATTTATAGATATTAGGTTGTGAAATTGTTGATTGGAGGATGGGATCACCCTTGGAGAAAAAGTTGTGATTAATTGGTGCATAAATGGTAGTGGCCGAAAGTTGCAAGAAAAGTTAACCCTAAGTGTAATTCATGATTTATGGATTCTCATTTGTTGTGTGGGATAAGAAAATTGGGTTAGGCTAGTTGGAATAATATTGTAGAGCCATGATCTTTTATTAAATATTATTGGAACCCTAGTTAAGTTTTACTCGGGTTTTATTTGAGGTTTAAAGTCTAAGTTAAGATTTAATCATGAATAATTTATTAATAGTTAGATATAAGGTTTAATGTAGTACGTGTAATAAAAAAGAGACTTAGGTTTAAGTCTAAACCTATGAGTATTATTTAACCCTAATCGAGACATGTACATGGATAAATATATTTTTATTTCAATAAAAATATTAATGATTTAATAAGCTAAGTTTTGAATATTGTTAAGAAAAAGAATAAAATAATTATTTTGTAATTAAATGAATTTCAGTAATATGTATATATATAGTTATATATATATATATATATATATATATATCTTCGATTGATGACTGATTTTCAAAAAAGAAATGATTTCATAATTCTTAAAGTCTAAAAAAATATTTGAATCGCTTGTAGGCGATCCACGTGTCTGTATACACGAACAAGAGGACCAAGAGTAAGTGGATACTGTAAGTGGACAGTAAGTATTTCTTTTCAAAACTGGAATGACACACTGCATCGTTTCATGAATAAGCATGAATTTTAAGAAAGCATGACATGATATGAATTTCATGAATAAGCATGAATTTTAAGAAAGCATGACATGATATGAATTTCATGAATAAGCATGAATTTTAAGAAAGCATGACATGATATGAATTTCATGAACAAGCATGAATTTTAAGCAAGTATGAATTTTAAGCAAGCATGACATGACATGTGCATTGCATGAACTTTTCAAGAAGAAAATTGTGCAATGATTTTTATGGAAAGAATACGAGAAGTTTTATGAAACGATAAGTTAAGATAAGGGGCACCGGTCGGTACCGTACCATCAAGTTGGACTCCCATACCGAAGGACATTTATGAGAAGGATGGGTGAATCCAAGAGGCTGTGCAAGCCACACTGAAGGACATTGAGAAGGTGTGGTGCCTCCAAGGGTCGTGTCTAGCCATCAGGCCTGGGGCCACTTCAAGGGCTAGCTCGACCAGATGTTAAGGTCTCCAAGGGAATTCGGGGACCGTTCCGAAGGGAACGCACAACCCTGACTTCAGGGGTCAAATGGAGCGAGCCCACAAGTAAAAGACATGAAATAATTATGATAAGGCCAACAAGGGCACAAGTACGAATAAGCAATTTTTAAGGGCCAAGGGCCAGTTTTACAGGCAAGTATGAAAGAAAGTGGTTTTCAAGGGCCTGGGGCCGAAAACACTAAACAAGAGCATATGCATAATTCATGAGCATGCATATGCATCAATTATCAAGTTTTCTTTCTTTCATGATTAAGCAAGCATGAGTCAAGAGCATGATTTAAGTTTTACGTCTTTCCCTTACTGAGTCTTTTTGACTCACGTTTTTAAAATTGTGTCATTCCAGATGTATCAGGTGAAGAGAGTCAGGAGGACTACCTGACCTAGATGCCCAAGATATTACGTTTCGCATTTTGTTGATAGTGACACGAGCGTCACTAATTGGGTTCTAATATGTTAATTATATGTTTTGTATGAACTTAATGAGAACCCTGTTTATGTAAGTATTTGCTCGAACCCCTCGCGATCCTGTACGTTTCCGCCGTAATCAAGTAAGAATATAAGTAAGAACGCTGGAGCCATCCGGGGGATAGCTCGCGGCTGTCACGGTCCCTGCGGGATGCCGTTCGGGGCGTGACACTCGAGGTAATATTAGTGTCCGTGTCAAAAGTGCAGAAATATAGTGTTTCAAGTGTTGGATAAAATGGAAGATCAACTTATGGGTTTAGAGATCAATTCATTAATGGGTTTGATGTGAGCTATAAGTTATGGGTGTTTTCACGAGGAGGGTATTCAACTTGCTTCAAATCTGAGTCAAGAGTCCAGTGCGAACTTACCACATAGTGATGAGGATTTAGAGGGAGATAACTTTGATGGGATGGAGGAAATTTTAATCGATGTTTGTGCGGGGTAAGAAGGTAGGGCGGCAGGAGTTGAAACAAAGAACCCTGATATTAGGGAAACCCCCACTTCGGGACCAAAGGCTTCGACACAATTTGATAAGTTATGGGAAGAGGCATAACGTGAACTGTATCCTGGATGTACCAAGTTTAGTAAGTTGTTATTTACAGTCCGATTGTTGCATGTGAAGTCGCAGAATAAGTTGTTGGTTAAGGCATTTGATATGGTGTTACATTTGATTAAGGAGGTGTTGCCAGAGGGGGAGACGTTACCGAGATCGTATTACGAGGTGAAATAATTGCAAAAGGGTTTTGGGTTTAGTTATGATAAGATCCATGCATGTCAGATTGATTGTGTGTTGTTTTGGAAGGAAAACAGTGAGTTAGAAAGATGTCCAGTATGTGCGGTGTGTTGGTGAAAATTCGAAGATGACTTGCGCAATCGATTTCTCAGGAAAGTGTTGCGTCATTTCCCTTTGATCCCTAGACTTAAACGTTTATTTACCACAAAAGATGTAGCTCATGACATGAGATGGCATAAGAAGAAACAATGGGGATAGTATAAGGCATCCTGCAGATTCATTGGTTTGGAAGAATTTTGATAAGAACCATGGTTGGTTTGATCAAGATGCCCGCAACGTCTGCATTGGCCTTGCTTCGGACGGGTTCAATCAGTTTGGAAACATGAACAGTGCGTACAATATTTGGTTAGTCGTTGTGTTTCCTTATAATTTACCCCCATGGAGGTGTATGAAGGTCTCATTTTCAATAATGACTCTTTTGATCTCGGGTCGCAAGTCACCGGGAAATGATATAGATGCATATCTTCGACCCTTAGTGGACGAGTTGAAACAACTATTTGAAGATGGAGTTGAGACATATGATGTTTCAGATGGGACGAAAATTAAGATGCATGCGACTTTGATGTGGACCATAAATAATTTTCCAGCATATGTCAATTTATTTGGATGGAGTACCAAAAGGATGTTGGAATATCCGACGTGTAATTTAGACACTGACTATAAGTGGTTGAAGCGTAGGAGAAGAATGTGTTATATGAATCATAGGAGATACTTGACACCGGGACATGCATGGAGATATGATGTGGATACGTTCGATGGGAAAGAAGAATATAGACAGGGGCGGACCCAGGCCCGGGCGAGCCTGGGCGGCCGCCCGGGGTCCGCCCCTAAAAAAAAATTTAATGTATTTTAAAAAAAAAATAAAAAGTAATGTATTTTTAAAAAAAAAAAAAAAAGTTGGCCTGGGCCACCCTGGTTGGCCCAGGCCAACATAAGCCCGCCCGGGTGACTCTTTGAGTAGTAAATGAGAAAACAAACATCGTTATTGAGCTTTTCACTTTTAATGGGAATAGGATCTGCAAAGATAAAAATCCATTTGAAAAAACATCTATAAAGTAAAGGCGAGTGGAATTGTGGAAACTTGTCACAGACTCACAATTACCACCATTCGAGATACCGCGGATTCCAGATGTGTTAAGGCCTCCATCAAATACTGGAAGTGGTAAATTTGAAGTCACGTATCTCGATGCAGATACCCGCATTACCAGAGGAGACAGAGACGAGGTTAGGGTTTTTGTTATTACGTAATACCTTTGCATGAACACTTTCTGCATTCTCAGTTTCTGCTTCTACTGGTACTGTAGTTTTTTCCCTTCCATTTTACAGGAGTAGTCTTTTTTTTATTTACTTTTTTTGGGAGGGAGGTGATGTAGTACAATTAAGAATAATTTACCCATAGTACTATTGTAAATCTATCATATATAAATTGAAACTCTACCTTATATTAATATGCAGTTCTAATGACTTTCTTTTCCTCCCCATTTTCCAGTAAAACGCATATAGACTCCCTAATATCTGGGTAGATCACATTGATTGTTTGGGTTTTCAATATTTCTTCTAATGACATCCATATAGTGTGAATGTGTTTTAATCAGTCACTTCCATCCCTCTCTTATAGTAACTTATGGGAAATAAATTATGTAGCAAATTAAATATTTACTTGTTAACTTATTGTTCTTTATGTGGATTTGTGTAGTAAAGATCAAAATCCATTGCTGGAAGCACATTTGAACTTTGCCAATATACTTGCTTATTTGCTGGAAGGACATTTGCGGTAGGTAATCTCCTTTCTTTAAAACTTTTTTTCATTTCTTGCTTAACTCTAGGTTGGATTGTGAAGGAAACCGGAGGAAGAGATGTTATTTGTGTAGTAGTTTTTAGGTTGGATTGTGATGTTGTTGAGCCTAGGACAACCTTAGTTGAGCCCAATTTTTGGAAGAAGTCAAAACATTTTGTCTGAATAATTTTATCAATGTGCCCAATATGGAAAACATTATACAAATTTGCTGTCGTTCGAGGCGTGGAGGGCAAATAATTACTTATTTGCATTATTTTCGTGTGGAAGTCTTATGTCAGGTTATTGATTTGATTGTTCAGGAGATGAATAATCTTTTCACAAAAACAAGTATGAAGTTACTTCTTTGCATAACATGTCTTGATCCAAGGGACTCATTCTCAGCATTTGATCTTGATAGATTATGTCGTCTTATTGAATTTTACCCTGAAGATTTCTCAACAATTGATCGCGTGGTACTTAGAGATCAGCTTGACACCTGCATTAAAGATGTTAGAAGAACTAATTTTTTTTCTGGGCTTCAAGATATTGGAACTCTTGCTATGAAGATGGCTGAGACCAGAAAGAATATTTTGTATCCATTGGTTTATCTTCTTATTACGTTGCCATTGGTCTTACCGGTTACGACTGCAACCGTTGAGAGAGTGTTATCTGCGATGAAAATTATTAAGACTGATTTTTGTAATAAGATGAGAGATGATTGGATGAATGATTGCATGATAGTGTACATCGAGCAGGAAAATTTTGAAACTATTGAGAATAAAGTCATTTTGCAACGTTTTCAGAAGATGCACAACCGTAAGATCCAATTGTCCCCTCTCAGTCGTAGTACATAGTACGATATGTGTAATTCAATATTTTTTTATGTTTTTAGTCTTTAATATTTTGATATTGTAACTCTAAGACAATTTTTTACATTACGTATACAAAAAAATTTCCGTTATTTTACTTTAAAAGTTCGCCCGGGTTAATTTTCATTCCTGGTTCCGCCACTGAATATAGACTTCCGTCCGGGGAGTTAACTGGTGAGGACATATTGGAACAATTGAGTTGAAGGAGTCTGGAATGAAAAATCATGATTGTCATGTGTTCTTGCAGAGGGTTCTTCCAGTGATGATCTGAGGGTTTTTGAAGGAAGATGTGGGTGGTACAATGATCGAATTATGTTTGTTTTTTTGAGTGTTGTGATCACAGACGTTGAAGATTTATGTATTGCAGAGGATGTTGAAAGATATCATAATAATTTTAGGCAAGTTGGAAATGATTTTTTCACCTGTTTTTTTACGGTAATGATGCATTTGGCGGTCCACTTACCGCACGAAGCAATGCTTGCTGGACTTGTACAGTGCATATGGATATATCCAGTTGATGGGTGTCTCTAAATGGTAGGTGAAAAATAATTCGCGTCCCGAAGGGTCGATTGCAAAAGAGTATATTGAGAACGATTGTTTGACATTTTGTTCCCAGTACCTCCGAGGGATCGAAACAGTGTTTAATCGCATAGATTGAATCTACGATTCTGACGGCGAGATGGAGGTACCATAAAGGTCATTGGATGTGTTCACTCAGAGAATTAGATTGATAGGGGCCGTAAAAGGGCATGACATAGACCGAATAGAGTTCAAGAAAGCTTGGTGGTATGTGTTGAATAATTGCAAAGGTATCAACAACTACTTAGAGCAAGTAAAATAAAATTTTATAGGTTTTCTGTAATATATAATCGATGATTAACTTTATCGTTACAGTGAACACATTGACGAACTTTGCGCGCAAGGATTTGGTGACATTTCCCGTACGCATGAGGAACAATTTTCGGATTGGTTCTTAGGGTGAGTAAGTGTTATTGACAAAGAACTCTAATTAATATCGTGTTTTATTTTTAATGACCTTCTAATATATTGTTGTAGGTTCAAACATTACGTTCTCAAAATCCATGTACATCGGTTGATGAATTGTATTCATTGGCGCATGGGCCTGATACACAAGTGATGCGTTATTCTACATGTGTTGTGAACATATATAGATATCATACAGTACAACGGGAAGAACGATGGAGCACTCAGAACAGTGGTATTGTAGTACCAGGATCACATGAGGGAAATACAATAGAATTTTACGGGATACTTGTAGACATTTATTGTCACGCCCCGAACGCCATCCCGCAGGGACCGTGACAGCCGCGAGCATTCCCCGGGAACACTCCAGCGCTTACACTAACTCTTACAGTGGAATTTTTTTTTTTTATACACATAGGATGGCTCACTCAGGATCCACATGTTGGCTGAGAGACAAGCCCAATGATCATAACTTCTCGGTATACACATCATAATTCATAAAAAGTCTATACATTGCATCTTGTTCGCAACTTATACAAAATGTACTAGGGCAACATACTGCCACTTGATCAAAACCAGCACTCCCAAGTGCTACCTCGGAGTTCACCAACTCCGGCTCCAATCCCCAAACTTCCAGGATTTCTACGTGAGATACTCCTCTGCTCCCCAGTTATCTTGTGGATCTGGAATGATACGATTTACAAACTATGAGTCGAAAGACTCAGTAAGGAACAACAGTTGAAATATGAACTTTAATAAAACATAGCTTTAAAAGCATACTTACTTCAATACACTGTAGCGATAAGAGAAGAAATGCAAAACTGTCAATCATGAGTTAGTGCATAAAAACATGATGCATATGCATGCTCCGTGATGCACATGCCATGCACTAAAATCTCTTGCCACTCTTGGCCTTTTCAAATGCATTTCAAATCTCGAAATTGGCCCCAGGCCCTTGAAAATCTTTCTTTCATTCTTGCTTATAAAATTGGTCATTGGCCCTTGAAAATCATTCATTTCATACTTGTGTCACTGTTGGCCTTTTCACAACCATTTCGTATCTCTTACTCTTGGCTCGCTCCATTTGACCCCTGAAGTCAGGGTTGTGCGTTCCCTTCGGAACCGTCCCCGAATTCCCTTGGAGACCTTACATCTGGTCGAGCTAGCCCGTAGTTGCCCCAGGCCTGATGGCTAGACACGACCCTTGGAGGCGCCACACCTTCTCAAGCAACGTTCCTCGGTGTGGTTGCACATACCTCACGGACTAACCCATCCTTCACGAACAACGTCCCTCGGTATGGGCGTCCATTCATCCATCCTTCACGAACAACGTCCCTCGGCATGGATGTCGAACCTCACTTAACTTAGTACGTTTTCAACCAAAACCTTCGTGCTTAATCATAACATAAATTCTCTTTCATTTGCATAAAACAACTTTTCATGTTTTCTATGCAATGAACATGCCATGTCACTCTTGAAAACATCGTAATTTCATTTGCATCAAAACGTCTCTCATGCGTTCATGCAAATGATCATGCTATGACATGTTCGAAACATCATGCGTACTTGAAACATTCTTCATGCAATACATTACATATGTATTAGAAACATCTTGCCATGCACAATAAAACATGCAGTGTATCATTCCAGTTTTCCAAAAGGGGTAAGATTCACTTACAGTACTCCTCGCAAATTCTCCTTTGCTCACTTGGCTCCTCGCCTACAAGGAATAGGTTCAATCTTTCAATGTACTGCGTATAGATGAAACCATATCGGTATGTGTCGGTCCTACGAATTACCCGACAGTCCTCTTGAAGTCCACTAAGGACAAGTAGCGATAATTCTATGCATTACTTAATTTAATGGTATAATATAGTTGCCAGATATTTCTTAATCCATCTTGAACTTCCCGTTCATCACTTGACTTCGTACCTTCCATTCATCGGAAATGTTTCCGAATGACAACTATATTATATTTTCTTTTTTATAATATATATATATATCAATATAATTCTTTTAATCATTAAATATTTTATTTAATTTATTCTTTAACTAATATTTAAAACTTAGGTCTTTTAATTATTTAGTATTGCAATATAATATCTATGCACATATACTTATAGGTATCTTGATTAGGGTTTAAGCAATACAAATGGTTTTAGGATTAAACTTAAGTCTCTCATTATTTCATGTACTCCATTAAATCCTTACATTAAACTATTAATAACTTAATCACGATTAAATCTTGACTTGGACCTTAAACCTCAATTAATCCCGAGTACTAACCCTAACTAGGGTTTCGAATATTTTCATTACATGATCATGATTCCTCAATATTTATTCCAATTAGCCTTATCCCTAATTTCAAGTATCCAACACAACAATTATAAACTATTTATCATAATTTACCATTAGGGTTCTTTCACCTTAACATTCGGCCAACACTAGTTTTATGCATCCTTTAATCGCAACTTCAACTCCAATGGTGATCCCATCCTCCATTCAACAATTTCACAACCTAGGACCTAAGAATCCAAACACCAACACAATATATCATGCTTATACCATTCGGCCAACACATGTTTCCATCCAAATAAATAGGTTTTCTTTTATTCCCTTCAATTTGCATGCATCATTTACCTAACATAATTATCTACCATGCATTAGGTCATAAATCTTGCACAAATCATGGCCAATGTCCAGATCTAAACATATACAAAATTATACATGAAGACCTAAGCATATCATATTCGGCCATACCTCAAAATGTCACATTTTTCATGCTAAAAATTATAACATGCATATCCTTTGCATTTGTGACCTAACTAGCATGCATCAACTTCACATCTTCATCAAATACTCCCATCAACATTAGATCTACACTTTAGGAACTTCAACAACAATAGATCTACGGAAGTATCCAACCTACATTCGGTCAAACATAACATAAGTCTAGATCTAAGCTAAGCTTATCTAACATACATTGCTCTCCCTTTGAATTTATGACCTATTTACATACATTAACTCCATAGATCCGAACCTCTTTCACATGTACATTGTTTTTTACATCATCAAGAACATAGTTAAACACTTAGATCTAATATTAGAGAAACCAACAATATAAGATCTATGCATATAACTCGGCCATCACTATACTTAACCAACATCATCACATTTTTGGCCTTACCTTGTTGATTATCCCAAGCTTGAGTACCTCTACCTTCACCAAATTTCCAAGTTTTCACCAAGATCCTTCCTTTCCAACTTTCGGTTCACCCCTCTTTGCAATGGTCCCAAGCTTGATCACAAGGTGCTAAGATGGAGGTTTTTATGGTGGGTAAAATAAGAACAAAGAAATGCTTGAAACTTGAATGGTTTAGTTCTAGGAAAGTGAGCTAGATTTCAACAAGGGAAAATGGCTAGGTGAATAGAAATTTCCAAGAGAAGAGATGAGTTGCACAAAAGGGGATTTGGTTACCTAGAGAAAAGAAACAAACTTAGAGCTTTAGAGAGTGATTGGTTGCAAGAAGAAAAGAACAAGCTTAAGCTCAAAGGGGAGATTCGGTCAAGAGAGAAAAAGAGAGAGAGTTGAAGTGGGAGGATGATATTCGGCCAAGAGAAGAAATGCTAAGTGTGAGGGGGAGTTCTCTTGATGCAATTGAGTCTCCCAAGATGAAATTATGGCCATGACAATTGACATGAGATGTTGAGATGATAAGAGAGAGAGAGAAGGAAGAAAGGGGGAAAAATGGGTGAGTTGGCCGACCATGCTTGGCTTCTCTCTTCTCCTTTTTCTTTTCAATTTCTCTCACATCCTCTTGTCTCCTCAAGCCATGCCTTGCATTGGGTTTTTCTCCCTTTCCTCTTGATCTTTACGTAAACTTCACCCTATGACTTGATCTCCTTTAATTTTTTCTCTCTTTTCTCTTCCAATGTGTTGTCTTGTCAATTAATGCTCTCTTTTCACATCTCACAACTTCACATGGCCTACTCTCCTTTCTCACTTTTCATTCCTACGTAAAACACCCCATAGCTTGATCTCCCTTTGCTTTTTCTCTTCTTTTCTCTTCCCATGTGTTGTCTTGTCACATGAATGCATCTCTTATCACCTCTTACAACTTCACATGGTCTACACACTTTATGGCTTTTCACTTCTTACAACTCACATGGGTTCACCAATTTGGCTTTCTCCCCTACGTAAATGGCCTTGTCCTAATTCCTCATTTATATTGTTTGGTTGAAATGCAACTAGCTTAGTTACTATCACAACTAACTTTCAATTTAGTTACTTTATCACCTAACTTATCTCCTATAAGCTCTCTAGCTTATCTAGTTCAATCACTTAGCTTATCACCTCATAAGCCTAACAACTTATCTTAAGATAATGGCTCTAGTCTATCTCTACGATAGCCACATCAACTTATCGCATTAAAAGTTTCCTAGCTTATCACTATGATAATCAAGTGTGCTTATCACTTAAAACATCTCTTAAACTTATCATGTGTCTAGTAGCTTATCATCTTATATTTCTAATGATAATTCATAATTACTAATCTAGGCCAAATAATAATAATATGTGCTACCTATTAAAGACACACAAAATATTCCAATACTTAAAGGAAATTCATGCATTTTTCTATTACATTATTTTCGGCAATATATATATATATATATATATATATATATATATATATATATCTTAATGAAAAATTATATTTCATGGATTATGAAATAACTAAGCAAGTGAAAAATATAAATCCATAAGAGAAACTTACCTTGCAAGTTTCGGCTCTTAAGAAATAAAATTTAAACTTGCACAAAATTTTCATAATGCAAGAAAATTATTTATGGAAAAATTTTATGAAATAAAATCTCATTTTAATCAAAATTCCATAACATAAAGATTAGGCCATACATTGGCCAAAAACATAGCCCCATGAAGAAATAAAAGCTATTACATTGGAAATAAAAGATAATACGTAAGAAATTACGTAGGAGAAAAATCGGGGTCTCACATTTATGACATGCAATACTTGCGAGGAAATACAATATATTTGTTTAAGTGGGAATGATGGGACGTCGGAGATCACCGTTGAATTCGTATCGACGAGAAATTTAAGAACATAAAAACTTCTCGATTGTGGTATTCAGAAGATCCATATGTCGTGTAGAAATGCATATGACATTCACGGCTCGGATCAGGACGGAGAAGTTGATGGAAACGTCAAATCGGGAGCAGCCCTCACGAATGAAGCGAATCAGGAGAACAGTGTTATTGACTTGTTTATAGACTTCGAACAGTTTAACCTTAACCCACTACGAAGGGATGACGTTACGCCAAATGTTTTCCAAGCTTTTGATGCAATTAATCGATGAAAGAAAAGGCATATAGATAGTAACGATGTTTCGAAGGGGGGTGAAGCAGAAATTGAAGAAAATATCAAAGAAAGTGGAGATGAAGATTCGTTCAAAAGTGATAGCGACTCTAGTGAGGATGAGGCATTGGGCCATAACGTGCAAGAATCGGATTCTGATTAATAATTTCATTCAAGTATATTTTCTTTGGAATGTTGATGTTTGCTGAACTATTTTTTATTGTTATTGTGTCTTTTACCACATCTTTCTCGTTTATTTTCTTATGTCACAGCTTGTATGGTGAAATGAAGCCTGGGCTGAAATTTCCTTCAGTTACTTTTGGACAATTGGATGATGCACTTACTCCGCTTAGTTTGAGTCTGATCCTGAGTCCTACTCCGAGCGCTCTTTCTTCAAGACTGAATGAAGCCATAAGTCAAGGCACGTCAGCTTGTCCTAGTAGTTGTGCATGTAAGAAATTATTCTAAGTTATATTTAATTTTGTTTAAGTTAAACAACTAACTAACTTTCTTATTTTCATTTTATGTAGCGACATCTACTTCTAAGTGCGGGTGATGTAGGATATGTGGGGTCGATTTGGAGAAAAGGCTTGGATCCGGATTCGGGAAATTATTGGTGCATATCCCGGAGGGAGAGTGAGGGGGAGTGACTTCCACTACTACCACCCTCTCGACGAAGATTGGAATGTTGGTCCGAGGGTTGATTCCGATCTCCTTTAACAAGTGGGCTGATGTTTCTGCAGAAGTGAGAAGTACTGTGAGACCCCGATTTTAGGTCTGTCAAGTTATTGCTTATGACCTCTTAAGTACGTATTATTGCAAGTGTATGTATGATTAAATTTGTGATTTTTGAGGTAAGTGTCGACACATTGGAGCATAGTGTCGACACATTAGCTTTACCTTTTTCTGGAGCCCAAAGTGAATTTTGACTGTTGTAAGTGTCGACACCTTGGGTCATAGTGTCGACACATTAGACCGATACCCGAATGTTTATATTTTTCCGGAACTAGAGTGATTTTTGACTAAGTGTTGGAAGTGTCGACACCTTGAGTGATGGTGTCGACACATCCAACTAAAACCCGAAAGTGTGCATTTTTCCAGAACTTCCGTGAATTTTGACTAAGTGTTGGAAGTGTCGACACCTTGAGTGATGGTGTCGACACATCTAACTAAAACCCGAGAGTTTCCCATTTTGACTACGTGTTGGAGGTGTCGACACCTTGTGGGAGGGTGTCGACACATCTAACTATAAGAGTTGAAAGTGTCGACACCTTGAGTGATGGTGTCGACACATATAACTACATTCCGGAATTTTATCGGATTGATATATGTGAGGTGGAATTTGTGGAAAAGGGAAAAGAAAGGGGGAAAGGGCAGTTTTGCCTTTTCCCTTCCCCCAAGCCCCTTTACGTATAAGCAGCCCCCCCCCCAAATCAAAGTCATTTGCCCTAGCTCCCACCGAAGAAGAGAAGAAAGAAAAAAGAAGGAGAAAAGAAGAGAAGAAAGAAAGAAGAAGGAGAAAAGAAGAAGAAGAAGAAAGGAAGGAGAGAAAGAAAGAGAGAGAGAGAAGGAGGTAAGTGGTTATGGCCGGCCAAGCCATACCCATTTTCACCTATGTTCTCTTTTCTTTTGAATGGTTGTTGGTTGTGTTGTTAGATTTTCTCTTTGAGATTCATGTGTTTTCTTTGAGGAAAATGTAGATCTAATGAGCTTTAGAAAGTTGTAAGGCTTGTGCACAAAACCATGGAGAGTTATGGTCAGATCTGAAAAAGAAAATATGTTCGAGAGAGAGAGAGATTGCTTGCTGCACCCTAGGTGTTTGATGAAAAGCCTAAAAGAGGGCTGAGATCTATTTTGAGCATGTATGGCCGAATCTATTGGTTGATGTAATGCATATGAGTCTTGTTGAGAACCACCAAGCCCTAAGTGTTTGATATGTGGTTAGATCTGAAAGATGTTCAAGAGAACAAATGATACACCCTACTTGTTGATAAAAGCCCAAAAGAAATGGGCAAAGGCAATAGTATAGCTTGATGAAGATGGAATCATAGTTTTGTTATAAACTTTGAGTTGGAGTTGTAAAAGTGGAAGGAATGTGAAATAATGGTTGCTGTTATGAGATGTTAAATTAGCCTTGGATGTTGGTTGTGTCATGAAGAGATTAGAGTTTTGGTTGTTGGAAGTTAGAACGTTAAAAAGATTGTTGTGATGGCTGGTAATTACATAAGCAGATTTCAGAGCTGGAATAGAGAGAGTGTTTTGATGCATTTGTACTTATCTCTTGATATTGAGTGGATCCTAGATTGAAGACCTAGGACATGAAAAGATTTAAGTCATACCTTGGATGATTGTAATGTATTGATTTCTCTATACGTTTAGTAAACCTATGAATAACAAAGGTATGATCCAATTGTAGGTAACGTGACGTTCAACACTCAAGCAAGCGAAGGTAAGAGGAGCTTACGTTTGTAAGTGAAAATAGTAAGTAGCAACTTACGCTTTACAAAACTAGAATGATATACAACATGTTTTATGAATAAGCATAACATGTTTATAACCACGCATGACAAGTTATTTCTCAACAAGCATGACATCGTATACGTATTTGTATGAAAGCATGAAAGAAGTTTTTGTGCAAATGAAAACATGAAAGGTTTATGAGATATTTGTCATTAAGCACGAACTGTCAAGAGCATTAGAAGCATTTTATGATAAGTTGATATATCAAGCATGACACTACCAAGCACGACATGAATGCATCATGATCATTTGCATTCACTTTCCTCATGAGAAATGAGACATTTTATGCAAATGAAAGTACCATTTTTATGCTACTTTATGACAAGTTTTATGACAAGTTAATTAACGAACCCAAGTCGGTCGGTACCGTACCAAGTCAAGAAGGTGCATCCATACCGAAGGACGTTTACGAGAAGGGTGGATGTCACCTAGGACACCCATACCGAAGGATGCTTGCAAGAAGGTGTGAACCTCCAAGAGTCGTGTCTAGCCACTGAAGGACATTGAGAAGGTGTGCTAGCTCGACCATATGTAAGGTCCCCAAGGGAAATAGGGGACAGTTCCAACGGGAACGCACAACCCTGATGCCAGGGGCAAATGGAGCTCAAGTAGCCCATAGGATAAGAATGGAAAAGATTTTCCAAAAGAAAGAGCTTTATAAGTATAAGAGATGTTTTCAAGAGCAAGTGCATGTGCATATGCAATCATGAGGCATACACGTGCATCACGATTCATGATCATGCATGAATTACATACGTATACATGATATTTAAAGTTCAAGTTTATGATTATTTCAAGTTAAAGCTCATGATATTTCAAGTTGTACTTGAATTACATTATGTTCAAGTTTGTAATTATTTCAAGTTTAAGCGCATGCTTATGATTTTAAGTCAAGTGCATGCTTATGATTTTAAGTTCATTATGATATCGAGTTCATGATGATTTCAAGTTTAAAAGCAAGTGTATGATTTCAAGTTCAAGATTATGAGTTCAAAGAATAAGTTCATGGTTTCAAACTCACGATTTCAAGTTCATATTTCCAAACCATGATTTCAAGCTCATGTTTTAATTATAATTCCTTACTGAGTCTTTCGACTCACAGATGTTTTAAATTGTATCATTCCAGATAACAATTCAGGTGGGAAAATCTAGAAGAGGGACCGATGGGAACGTCCTCATCTCTCTTTGTTGTTTCATTAAAGGTTAGATGTAATTTTGAAGAGTCGTCATGAGCCTCCGTTGTGTGGTGGTCATGGGTTATTCGGACTAGTAGAGTTCAAGGTTTTTGATGTCTAGTATCTTAGTCGTGGTTATCAGAAACAGAAATTGAAGAGTTCATAGGAAGTACTAAGAACGCTTATCAGGCATCCTGTGAATGTCTATGTTATGTGTAAGGATTCAAAATGTGTTACATATATGTTATGAGTAGGTCCATATAAAGGTTTTGTTGGAATCCCTTAGGACTTGTACTTCAGCTATGCAGGCATGACATGTAAATTTGGATGCTTTCACTATTGTCGTTGTAGTCAATTGTGTAAGTTGAAGTTTATGTAAATCTCTTTGGCCCATCTCTCTCAGTTGTAGGTGTTTTTGTGTAAAAAAAAATATATATATATATCCGCTGCAAGATTAAGAGAAAACGCTGGAACATTCATTGAGTGAATGTTCGCGGCTGTCATTAACCCCCTTCGGGCTAGCGTTCGGGGCGTGACAAGTACATTATGGATCGGGTGTTGGTATGATTAAACTCTCATACATACTATTTTTGGTTAAGCATTTTGTTTATCATTGTAATATTGTATGTTTTGGTACTTATGCAAGACCACTTAGACCTTGACTACACCCGTCAAGAGGACGCGAGGACGATGGTCGAGACTATGATGACGGCACGTCGAACGCACCGCAATTGGATGGATGCGAATTTCAAGAAGTTCCCGAGTAAAGAGTCAGTGTTGCTGAAGCCCCACTCTGATACCACGGAAGAACAGTGGAAGGAGTTATGTGATTTGTTCACCAACGAAGCATTTATGGTACATGATTTACAAAAACTCATTGCTTAAATATTACATTCTTTTTATATATAATTAGTTAAAATATGGCAGAAACGAAGCAAGCAAAATAAGAAGAATATATGAAAGTTGACTGTGAACCACACTGATGGTTCACGCTCATTCCAACGCACTCAAGCTTGCATGGCAAGTTAAGTACTAAATTATGAGTTTTATTGATAATTTTTGTTAATAACTTTATGCTATTTTCATGTAGAAAAATCAAGAAAGCGACGAAATCAATCTTGCAGAGCTGTATAAAAAGAAGTATACAAATAAAGATGGTGTTGGAACCTTGAAAGGAGGGAGAGAAGTTTACGTAAGTTGCTTTCAATTTAATCTACTTTATGTAATTTATGTATAGTTTATCTACTTTAATGTTTCTGGTAATTATTGTCATTTTTCAGGAATGGATAGATGCCTTCCAGTGCTAGTGTGATTTAAAGACTAACACCGAAATTGAAGTACATTCTGAGATATTGGAAAAGAAGTCAAAATATGTTCGGGGATTAGGACATGCAATTAAGCTTCCACCTTCCTCAACTTTAACTACACAATCTTCTAATCTACAACACCAGCTAGCGAAGGCAAGGAATGAGATAGAAGCGATGAGAGCTGCTAGAGAAAAATGCTTGCAAGAATTTGCGAAGAAGCAAGCTGAGACGAAGGCCACGTTGCAGGACCGCCGTGAGGAGCAACGGGTGGAGCAGGAGAGTATCCAGATGGAGCAGGAGGAGCATATGAAAAGGGAGCAAGAGCGCATCAGAGTGGAGCATAAGGAGTGCATGCAAAATGAGCAAGAGCTCTTACGTGCAGAAATATTAAAGGAGCTGGAGAAGAAAATGTCCTCTGTAATGGAGAAGAAAATGAGCGACATGTCAAAGCGACTATTCAGCCAGTTTGGGGGCTCAAAAAGGTAGAGACATGTATGTTGTAATAACTTTGTGTTTATGTATTATTGCAATGTTATTTTTGGTTTAATTACGGATAATTATATATTATTAATGATGTTCATTAATGTGATTATTGTATTGTTATTGTAATAGTACGTGTTATACAATATTTTCTATTATTATTTGTTTCTTTAAAAAACATATTCTGTTATAACCGTTCGATCGACAATTCCAGCGATCGAACGACTATTGTGATCATGATCAATCGCGAATACCACCGTTCGATCGCCAATATTAAAACGACTAAAATAATGATCAATCAGTAATATAACTGATTGATCGTCTCCGTGCAAGCAATCCATCGGTATTATAAGCGCTCGATCGATGTAGAAATAGAAGATCGATTATCGAACTCAAACGATCGATCGGTAGCTGTCACTGATCGATCACGTAATAAATCATCATTTCATTGTTGAAATAATCGACCAATCGGTTGTAATTTTGACATATTGATTGTCCAACTCATGTGATCGATCGATTAGAAAAACACGACCGATAGGTTGTACTAACACGATCGATCATCAAAATGTATCGATCGATCATCAATATGTATTTGATCGATCGTCATTACTTATCATTCTTCATCTTCAAAATTGGAGATCGGTCGGTTGTATCTTCCGATCGATCATTTCAAAACAAAGACCGACAGATCGATGATCCCACCGATCGACCACTTCGGTTTCGCCAACCGATCGGTACAATTACCGATCGATCATGATATTTAATGACGAAAATTTGTCATCACTAAAAACTTTTCTTAAAGAAATTCGAGTTTCATCACGAAATACATTTTGTGATGCTCAAATAGTGACAGACCTCGTGACGAAAAAATTTTGTCGCTAATTCTTTTAGGGACAAAATTTCTTGTCACTAAAAGTCTGTTTTTTTGAAGTGTCCATTTTTTCTCTTGTCCAAAACCCTACTTTTTCTCTTTGGTTTTTCTTTATTTTATGCATTACTCTCTTCTCTCTCTCCACTTCTCACTTTTTCCTTTTCCTTCTCTGTCTCCTCCCTCAATTTTCTCCCTTAGCCACTCTCACCTCTTTCTCCTATCCACTTACTTCTTCTCTTTGGCCGAATATCGCTTTCTCTCTCTTTTGTTCTCGTTTCTTCTATTTAATCATGGTTTCCAACATCAAGTTATTTTTCAATTTTTAGATTAGTTTCTTTTATTCATTATTATTCCAATGTCTTGTATTTCAATTCCTAAGAATTAGATTTAAGTATCTCACTCTTTAATTTTCTGTAATTTCTATTTCAATTTCGGATTATGTTCTTTTTATTTTTGTCTTTTAACTTGAGTCTTGGGTTGTAATAAGACGATATTATTTAATTCAAGAATGTTTTGCTCTCTTTTTTTATTCCATGTCATTTAATTTCCGTTATTTACTTTCCGTCACTTACTTTAATGCATGTTAGATTCTTAGTTTACATTTTGTGTTGTTTTAATTTAGTTTAGAACTCTTCAAAATCCAAAAATATGAATCTGAACTGTGTTGAGTAAATGTTTTTATAATCTCCCTATTTTTTACGCGAGATTGAAATTAATCTATATTCCCTCAAAAGATGATTTAGCCATTTGGGCTAATTATTACTGGAGAGAACTCCTGTACTTAGGATCGCCTTTGCGCTACTCATTTTAGAGTGAGTCGGCTACCCGTAGCATAGTACAAGCTGCATCTGCATCACATTTGAGAGCAAAGAACCAGTGTTGTTAAGGGAAATCATACACCTCTCACATACAAATATAGTGAATTCAGATGAGGAAATAAAAAAAATACAGGATTTCCAACTTTCAAATGGCAAAAAAAATGCTTTAACAATTTCTTGAAGTTCATGAATCTGGACATGATATTTATATGACTACTGTTGGATTGGGCTACACTCAATACTTTGTCTATGAAGCAAAGTGGAGAAAATGTGGAAACTCAGAGTAATGGACCAAGAGAGAAAAGAGAACGAATGAGGGAAATGAATTGTTATTCGATATGTCTTACAATCCATATTGTGGTCCTATTTATACAAGAAAATGGGGAACAAGAAATTAAATGGGATTAATGCATACGCTCCTTTCTATATACAAGTGATCTGCTGACTTTCTTTCATTGGGAAATTCACGTGATATTTGGCCCTTGTCCCTTTAACCGTTGCTGAGATCTTGGGCAAGAATCAAGTCGTGTCTTGCGCCCTTCCCTGTCATCCCGTGAAGTACGACATTCTTCAACACTCCCCCTCAAGTTGGCGTGGATGTTTGTGACACCCAACTTGTTGAGCAAATGATTGAACTGAGAAATTCCAAGGGCTTTGGTAAAGAGATCAGCAGGTTGTTGGCTTGTATGTATATAGGTTGTTTGAATGATGCCACTCTAGAGCCTTTCTCGAACCACATGACAGTCTATCTCGATATGTTTGGTTCATTCATGAAACACCGGATTTGAAGCTATGTGAATGGCATCCTTGTTGTCACAGTATAGGCTGACTGGTTGAGGATGTACTACGTCAAGATCCGAGAGTAAAGACTTCAACCAAGTTATCTCACAACATGTAGAAGCCATAGATCTGTATTCCGCTTCGGCTAAGGAGCGTGAAACTGTTGTTTGTTTCTTGGTCTTCCAAGTAATAGGTGACTTCTCGAGTAGAATGCAATACCCAGTGATTGATCGTCTGGTGTCTCTACAGCGTGCCCAATCTGCGTCACAGTATGCGTGTAACTGGATTTCACTGGAAGCTGATAAGAAGACCCCTTGACCTGGAGATTTCTTAAGGTATCGTAGAATTCTATGCATTGTATCCAAGTGTGGTATCCGTGGCTTGTCCATAAATTGGCTAAGCACATGTACTGAATATGCTAAGTCTGTGATGGCCAGGTAAATCAGTCTACCAACTAGTCGTCTGTATGATGAAGGATCTTTTATAAGATCGCCTTCACTCTCGTTGAGTGTGAGGTTTGATTCCATGGGAAGATTCCCAGGTTTAGCCTCAAGAAAGCTTGTATCACCTAAAATCTCGAGTGCATACTTCCTCTGAGACAGGAATATGCCTTTGTGAGAGCGAGCCACTTCGATACCCAAGAAATATTTCAAGATGCCCAGATCTTTGAGTTTGAAGTGGTCGCCTAGGTACTTATTGACCTCATTGACCTGCTCCAAATTATTTCTTGTAACAATGATGTCATCTACATAGACTAGGATAGCAATAAAGTTGCCTTCATGGGATCGGACGAATAATGAATAATCGGCCTTGGATTGTTGATATCCAGCATTAATGAGAGTGGAAGAGAGTTTGGCATACTATTGTCTCGAAGCTTGTTTAAGTCCATATAGAGACTTAACGAGTTTGCAAACTCTAGTCTCCCCCTTTCGTCCGAATCCCGAAGAAAGCTGCATGTAGACTTCTTCGTCAAGATCTCCATAGAGGAAAGCATTGTTGACATCAAGTTGATGAAGATGCCAATTGCGAGTGGAAGCAAAAGCTAAAACGGTACGCACAGTAGTCATTTTAGCAACCGAAGCAAAAGTCTCGGTGTAGTCAATGCCTTCCTGTTGGCTGTAGCCTTTGACAACGAGGCGAGCCTTGTACCGCTCAATGGTGCAGTCAGGGTTGTACTTGACCTTGTAGACCCATTTGCAGCTAATGGGTGTCTTACCAGATGGAAGATGAGTAAGAATCCAAGTGTGATTGGTTTCAAGGGCATCAATTTCCGCACGCATGGCGGCACGCCAATTGGGGTCATCCATAGCCTGCAAAAAAGACTTGGGTTCTTGTGCAAGAGAAATGGCAGTAGTAAAGGCACGATGAGAAGGAGATAATAATGCATAAGAAAGGAAGTTAGAGAGAGAGCAAGGGGTACCTGAAGAAGGGACCAAAGCCGAGTCAGAAGAGTGAGCGGGCCGAGAAGGGAGGACCTGTCCAACATGGAAATCTTGCAAGTATGTCGGTGGCCGGGTGGAGCGACTAGATCTCCGCAGCACAGGTGGTGATGGAGGTGATGGAGAAGGTGGAGAGTCAATAACAGGGGGTAGGGAGGATCAGGAGACGAATCCGTAGGTAGGACAAGAGGAGCAGTAGGTGAGGGTGATGAGGCAAAGGGAAAGTGGTCCTCGTAGAAAGTAACATCTCGAGAAACAAAGGTCTTATAAGTGGACAGATCATAAAGACGATATCCTTTCTGGCAATAAGGATAGCCAAGAAAAATGTATCAACTGGCCTGGGGATCAAATTTGGAGGGAGTAATATGATGGGTGGAAGCGTAGCACAAACACCCAAAAACACGTAGATGGGTGTAGGAAGGTTTGGCCCCATGTAATTTTTCGTAAGGAGTAGAACCACCTAAAACAGGAGAAGGAGTGCGGTTTATGAGGTAGGCAGCAGTGAGAATAGCATCTCCCCAAAAGTGCTTGGGTATCTGAGCTTGAAAGAGCATAGCACGAGCAACATTAAGGAGATGGCGGTGTTTGCGTTCAACCACTTCATTTTGTTGGGGAGTTGAAACGCAACTGGTTTGGTGTAAAATGCCTTTGGAAGTATAGAATGAAGGAATGGTGAATTTTGGGCCATTATCACTGCGGATAATTTTAACCGTGATGGAAAAATGGTTTTCTGCAAAATGAATGAAAGCTTGTAGAAATGAACGTGCCTCAGATTTGTGGTGCATGAGATAGATCCAAGTGGATCGAGTAAAATCATCGACAATGATGAGAAAATATCGAGCACCAATAATGGATGGCACTCGGTATCCGCTCCAAATATCAACATGTAAGAGATGAAAAGGAGTAGGAGAAGTAATAGAACTATTTGGAAAGGGAATGCGAGTCTGTTTAGCTAAAGGACAAATTAAACAAGGTTCTGAATTTGGAGTACAAATTTCAGAATTATTGCTAGAAAGAGATGACATGGTTTTATTGGAAAGGTGACCAAAACGGCGGTGCCAAAGCTGAGAGCTAGTCTGTGCCACATGACAACGAGCACTGCGGGTGTTGGTGAAATAGTAGAGACCATCCTTCTCAGTGCCCATCCCAATCATCTTCATCGAGCGTAGGTCCTGGATAAGACAAAAATCGGATGAGAAAATGATAAGGCATTGAAGAGTTTTACATAAAGTGCGAACAGAGATTAAGTTGAACTGAAAATTAGGAACACAAAGAACATGGTGTAGTGTAAGTTGTAGGGAGAAGACAACGGAGCCAATGTGAGTGACAGGAGCACAAGAACCATCAGGAAGGCGGACGGTGCGACCATGGAGAGGAATAGCTTGGGACAAAGAGGAAGGTGTGCGGACCATGTGATCAGTGGCCCCACTATCAAGAATCCACAAAGAGTCGATGTGGGAGTTACCTAACAAGGAGGCACTGCTACCAACATGATTGGCCATGGACAGGGAATTGTTCAACATGGCTAAGAGTTGTTGGCATTGATCAGGAGTGAATGGCAAACTGCTGGTGGAAGCCTGATGAGCGTTGTGTTTAGGACCAGAGCCAAGCTTGTGGCTGCGGGGGCCTAGTGGATAACCATGGATGCGGTAACAACGATCTACAGTGTGTACGTCTTTCCAGCAGTGAGTGCACTTGAGGGACTTCTTAGGAGGACCTGATCGTGGTGGATAGTTGGTGGTTGCTAGGGCAAGGCCTTCAAGAGGAGGCGGAGATGAAATACTGCGGTGTCGTTCTTCTTGCATAACGAGGGCATAGGTACGGCTGAGATTGGGAATTGGATCCATCAACAGGATGTGGCCACGAGTGGTAGCATAAGAATCATTGAGCCCTATAAGAAAAGTGAGGACATGGTCGGATTCTCGCTGGGCCAAATTTTCCTTGGGGGCACCACATTTGCAGAGACCACAGTATAAGTGTGCGAAGATTGAATTTCAGACAATTCATCCCATTAGCCCTTTAATTTTGCAAAGTATGTTGTAACGGACAAAGAGCCTTGAACAAGATTGTTAATATCCTGCTTAAGCTTATAGAGGCGTGAGCCATTAACTTGGGAGTAGCGATCTTTCAAATCAGTCCAGATGGAATAAGCATACTTACAATATATCAAACTAGAAGAGATTTCTTTAGAGATGGAGTTGAGTAGCCAGGAGATTACCATGACATTACAGCGCTTCCATTGTCGGGCCTCGGATGAGGTGGTAGAGGTTGGTGGAGAAACTGTATCGTCGATGAACCCCAGCTTATTTTTAGCTTCAAGGGCAAGAATCATTGCTTGACTCCATGAGGCATAATTTCCTCACTATGTGGATGAGAGACCAAGACTAATCCAGGATGGTCAGAAGGATGGAGGTATGGATGATGAGTTGGATCTTCATATTTCTCTTCCTTGGCAGCCATGAAGGGAAAGAAATTGAACCTCCTCCGGAATCAGCCGGACGAGGGCGAGTGTACAGGCGCGCGGGTAGGCGGTCTGGGTCGGATCCAAAGTCGGATCGGATCGGGGAGGGTTGTGATGCGGACTGGGTATTGCTATCTAAACGTGGATATATTGGGTGGAGCTTCAGTTTGTGTACAGAAGGGCCAACTGAGATAACATGGCCGAATGGATTAAAATGGTGGCCCAGCAGACTGAAGGATATGGCCGAATGGATTAAATGGTGGCCCAGCAGACTGAAATGTGCAAACCCGTTTAAAATAAAATAACAGCCCAAAAACAAAACACAGAAAAGTGTCGTCTTCAACCTTTGACATCGAAAACTTGGGTGCAGCAAACCGGTTGACGAAAAAAACTTTTTCGAAAACCAACAGAACTAACTTCCAATAATGAAACGAAAGGAGTATCTGAAGAGATTGAATCATCTACAACGTGTGACAATCACGTTGAGTGATATAAAAGAACCGAATATGATCTATTCACGGTGACGTGAAGCAAAGAATAAAGGTTGCAATCCCTGTTTTGTGACAATCAAAACAGAGATGCAAAATGAGAAAATAACCATCAGGAACCCTTTGATACCATGTGGAAACTCAGAGTAATGGACCAAGAGAGAAAAGAGAACGAATGAGGGAAATTAATTGTTATTTGATATGTCTTACAATCCATACAGTGGTCCTATTTATACAAGAAAATGGGGAACAGGAAATTAAATGGGATTAATGCGTACGCTCCTTTCTATATACAAGTGATCTGCTGACTTTCTTTCAATGGGAAATTCACGTGATATTTGGTCCTTGTCCCTTTAACCATTGCTGAGATCTTGGGCAAGAATCAAGTCGTGTCTTGCGCCCTTCCTTGTCATCCCGTGAAGTACGGCATTCCTCAACAGAAAATAAAATACTTCAACAAAGGCTTTATTCCACTTACTTAATAAATAACACAAATGTTACATGGATTTATAGTCCACAATGAGACTTTACAACTTCTAAAACATGACACTCAAATAAATCTCACATAATTTATCATAGTAAATCTCATTTAACCCCACATAATGAGAATATTAAAAAGGTAAACTCTTCAACTTTGTAACCTATGAGAATACTAAAAGACATAACATCTTCATTAACTAATTCTATTGAAAATCAACTATAATTAAGTGTAATAACTAACAACTAATTGGTCATCGGAAGGCAAAAATGCATCAACAAAAAAATTTCCTTACCTACCGATCGACAGAAACATTGAGGGAAGATTCGGAGAGCTTCAATTTCTTGAAGTTCAAAGAGCTTGCTTATTTCAAGTCGGGAACCGATTTAATTCAAAGATTTGGTCCAGCAACAGGAGGAGCAGCTGCAAGGAGAAAGAAAAAACGGGTAACAAGTAGAGGAAAAATAATCAATAAGATGAAATTGGGGAAGAATAAAAGTAGTTAAGGGAGAAGAATAGGGATTCAAGGCATAGAACGATGTAAACGTTGA
Organism: Myrica gale; assembly: GCA_963930655.1. Classification (NCBI taxonomy): domain Eukaryota; kingdom Viridiplantae; phylum Streptophyta; class Magnoliopsida; order Fagales; family Myricaceae; genus Myrica; species Myrica gale. Next base: position 19,960,063 of record OZ005600.1, on the reverse strand, counting down.
GGGAAGAGAGCGAGAGACGTAGAGAAAAATTAGGGGGAAATAAGAAAATGTGGGGAGGTGTGTTGCGGAAGACTCGCAAGGAAAGAAGAAGAAAAAACAATAGCTTGGCCAAGTAGAGCTTTGAGCCATTTTTGTTTCCTCTTACCTCATTAAATGAGGTGGTCACTTTCTAAACGTTGGATTATTTTTTAAAAAATCAAAGCCCTCCCTTTACACTTTTTTCACCACTTAACTTTGCACTCAATCCGTTCTAATTGCTCTGATACCACGTAGAAGAGTGTGAACAAAAGAGAAAAAGAAGAGCAGAGAAATGGGGAGAGATTTCTGAATATTCGTCGAGAGATATTATTAACTGTGTAAATTAATCATGTTACATAATAACAATGATATATTGCTTATATACAAGATAACTAACATAACTAAAGAGAATTCGTTTTCCAACTAAGTTAACCATCTAGAAGCTGGTGAGCTCTAATAAGATATTTTCCAATTTATTGTCTAATTAAATAGTCCAATTCGGAAAAAGAAAGATTGCATAATGCATTAAAGGCTATAGGACCTACATTAGTTGGTAATTAATATAAGCGGCATTGTATATTGTACAACCCACATAATATGTTTCTCTTTTCGAATTGGACGATCCAATTTAAGCAGATCTTGATCCAGAGAATTGATATTTATTTGGGGGATGGGATGTTTCGTACTTTGAAGAGTTTGAAAGGATTTGGGTAGGTAGTGTTACACCAAAGCTATTGACCAAATTTAATGTATCAATTACCTTGAGTTGTTATACCTGCAAGTATACTACGTCGAATCCACATGTATTAAATTGTGTGATGAGGAACTATGATTAAAAAATTAAATAAAATAAAGAAAAATTATTTTGTTGATTTTTAGATTGCCCTTAAATAAGCAGAAAATAGAGAATGAAATAAAGTTACAAGGATTCATTTAACAACTCGTGATGTCTTTGATCAGTTATACTCAATTGAATGAATAACGATTCTCTCCAACCGAAAAATCTAACATTAAGCTTGCAAAGATATTCATATGACAAAATTTATGAATAATAAATGGTTTGACGATAAAGCTCTTATTTTACATCACATGGATTATTAAAGCATTCAATGAAAAATTAATCTAACAATATAGAACCATTCGATTACACATAAATCATTTTATTACCTTGTCGATGATTAAAACAACATCACAAACTATTAAACTTTACCTTTTACCTTAGCAAGAGAGTTCTAGCCTGAGCTTCAAAAAGAAGGCCATGAATTCTAGAGAAAAAACGTCTAACTAGTAAAACAACAAAAGTGAAAAGTATAAAAGTCCTCCAATTTTGTGTTTTCCACCCCTTTTAAAAGCTCTCCAACTTCAAATGTGTTTTTCACTCTCCAGACGTACAAATCTCGAAATATTTGTGAAATCAAAAGTTTTGGATAACTCAAAGAGCTTTCAAAGGCCGTACATATCACATTATTTGGATAGTTATGAACACGCTGGGCCCCAGCTCCACGTCAGCCAGCGGGATGCCCAGCATTTCCCTTTGAATAAATACGTTCGGATACATATGCATCTCTATCCTAATTTAAAATTGCTTCCTTTAGTTCAAATGTTATTTCTCTCCATCCAATCCCACGAAATTAGCATGTACAAGAGTCCTCTAAGCTCTCTCATCTTCATTAACTGAATTGGAATGAGTAATTAAAATCACTGGTCTTTCAGTTTAATTACGATTCTTGAAATAAAACACATGGATCGAATTTGATTAAAAAACAAATGCTAATTTCATGGATTAACTGAAAATGAGTGTCAAATGTCCCTAATAATAATGTTAATTGTCCCACAATGAACACTTAACAGGTAGATACTGGTGGGAATGTGGGATTGGTGAATAGTAATGATGTTGAAAATTAGAACGGTGACTTGAAAGAGTGTTCAACAGTTTCGTTAGAGGGGACGACACAAAAGTGTTGAATTGCTGGAAGATGCTGAGAACGAGGAAGTGAAGTATGCCTTCATCCAATTGCCTTGTGGAGAAGGTGATGAAGCATTTGTAGGGGATAGACAACCATTTAGGTTACGCCCCAAATATCTACATTTGAAGTAGAAACATGATAATCATTGGTAGCAGAAATATAATCCAAATTTTCAGTGGTTGTGAAATGTTTAAGGCCACTCAGATTCGAAGAAGGCTTGAACCTAGAATGACTTCATTCTGATCATTATTTCCCAAGTACAGGCCGCACACCACTAATAAGCCACCACGCCCTGGTTGTACATAAACCTCAGTCTTTACCTCTTCTTTAGCAGCAAAAGGAACTGAAGCCAATTGGGAAGAGAAAAAAAAAATGAATTAAAGCCCTAACACCAGGTCATTGCCTCCACTAACCTGCTAGAAGTACCGTCTGTTTTTTCACCTCAATCATTCTCTTCTAAGGACAACTCTCAGTTCTTTTTTTACACGATCATGCAGTCTCAAAACAAGATTCATCTGAATCCAAATACAATATAGCAGCAAATATTATTCTTCAAAAGAAACATGACTCTTTTCTTCTCCTTCTCCCATTTGATCGATATTTTAGCTTTGATCCCCCCCCCCCCCCAGATGACAGGGACTACAGAAATGCTCACGAGTTTCGTTATTTTACTAAAAATTACTCTACTCAGACTTCTTTGCCGTGACCTTTCCCTTAGGGATCTTGCTAAGGATTCCAGCATCCAGCTTCTGATAGTTATTTTGAAACTTACCGATGACACTGTACACAAAGCTGTCAACTTGATCTTCGTACCTCTCATATAAAACTGGCAGTGTGTGGGATGCAACAAAACCTGAAGAATTAAAAAACTGTCAATGCTAATACTGATATTAAAACCCAGCCACCATTTCTGTCATAGATATCGGGATCATATATGTTTCTCACAGAAACAGGGGTACACATTCTTGACTCATGACTAGGCCAAAAAGAACGAGAAAGGGCATCCGTTAATATTTGTAGGGGAAACTTCACTTTGTGCCCTTACGCTACAGGGTCAATGTCATTTTGAGAGTCCCGAACAACCGATTTCTTTACATTGAGCCCTCAAACTACTAAAATTCATCAATGCGTGCCTTAAATAATATTCAACCATCAAAACTGTGCCACATTTCCCATTTATAACACGTGGCACAATTTTGACCGTCAGATTTTTTTTAGTACGCGCATTGATGAATTTTAGTAGTTCAAAAGCTCAATGTGAAGAACTTGGTAGTTTGGACCCCTACAGTGACATTGACCCCGTAGTTTGAGGGCGAAGTGACTTTTCCCCATATGTATATCTTCTAGCTTCAATGAGTTTCCTGAAAGAGTATATCCATGTAAGCATGAAAAAGGTTTACTCATGGATCCTTATAGATCTGCATTGTAAACGTTTCAAAATTCAGAAAATTAGCTTCAATTTCATGTTTTGAAATCGGAAATCTTTGCTGCTTCAGTTCTAGCCAAATGAGTTAAAAAACTAGAGATTTGATCAATTTTGTTTAATGATGCAGCTTTTTGCAATCACAATCTCCTCATTTCATAGTATGGGCTAAAAGCTTTTCTAAAACTAGATTTGACCTTTGGCTTGTTCTAATGCGATAACATTGAGATCAGGAGCTGTGGGCTAAATAGTAAAGCACTCTATCAGAAGCATAGACAGTATCCACTCAAAAGATTATAGACTTACTACAATTCTCTACAATTGAAAAGTTAGATCACTCACCAACATAGAGAACAGTCATGAAATTGCACCAGCTCCCTATCACAGCAGCAGCCCACAAGCTTGCTACAACCTGTGAGGGTTTCATGACAGTCAATTGCTACAATCCAAAAATGGAATGACAATCTAACAGGTGGAGTTGTGAGGGATGGAAGATGCAATAATAAGTCTTCTTAGATCTGTCACCTATTTTGCAGTTAGTTCCTTCATTTCCCCATTTTAGATAATATTCACCAGCATCATTACTCAGTTCTAGGATCGTATTCAAATTAACAGAAATCCACCTCACTAAATAATACCTAAACATAAATTTAGGGTAAAGAAAAGTAAATAAAAGAATGCATCTGAATTACTAGACCTTGATCTGGTACTGGCAGAAGCGAGGGCCTAAATAAAATCTACTGCCATGTCATTCTTCTCTTCCATTTGGTTACTCCACAGGTTAATTCAAAGGAAACGATATTTGATACGTTGAAAACATTATTGTGAGACCCCGTATTTTATTTTGCTATTTATTCTGTGTATTGTTCTTGGATTTAAATTATGGGGCTGTTATTTGGCCCATTGTAAGGAATTTTATAACTTGTGAAACTTTGGTATTCAAGGGTATTTAAAGTACATTTTATTATTTCTATAGTTGCTGAAATTTGGCTAAGTATTTTCACTTGTATGATAAGTTATGGTGGTGAAGTTCTATGTAGTACATGTTGAATTAACTTCGTTTTATTTGGCAAATGATATGTTCTTAAGTATGCTGATTAGAGTAACACTAGGTAGGCTGATTAGGGTATCACGTGATGGGCATTGAAGACAAAAGAGAGTGGTGAATTTGGTGCTTCACGTGAAGTACTCTTTAAAAAAAAAAGCAAGCAATCAAAGGCTGCCGCCCATGCAGCCAATGGGCATGGGCGGAGAAAACAAAGTGTTTCCTTTTTGCCGTGAATGGGGCAAGGTTCAAGCTGCCCTCTTGCAATTCATTTTTTCATCTCACCCTTGTGCATTTTGCTTCACTCAGCTCATTTTTCTCCTTGGCCGAACCCCCTTCACTTCTCCAAAGCATTTCCTTTCCCTTCCTCACGCCATTTCCAGCAACTTCATCCACCACATCTCACTTTCAGCTTTACCTCAGCACCTAGCTTGCTCTCATTCAGTTCACTTTGGTCACTCAAGTGTAGAGGAGTGAGAGAAGCCGAGAGAGAGAGAGATTTGGGATGATTGACCGAGTGAGGTAGAAGGAGAAAGAGGTAAAGGAAATCTGACCCTTGTTCTTCTTCCTTGAGCTCTTCTCTTTTCTTTCTTAGATTCTGACCATGTGTATTCTAATGCTAGGTATTCCCTAACCATCACTTGTGTCCAGCTATAGAAAGGTAAGCTAGGGTTCGGTTCTCTCATGGAAGACTTTCTGTTTTGGCTGAATGGGCTTGTTCTTCTTGTGTTAATTTTTCCTTTGGAAATGTTTGAATAATGGATCTGATCTTGGATGTGATTGTTGGAGTTGTTGTTGTGATGTTGTTGTTGTTAGAGGAAGGGTTTAAGCCACGGTTTTGGGCTAAGAAGTGATGTTTTGGTTCAAATGTTAGAGATAATGTCATGCATGTGTATAGGTTGTTGTTGGCCGTATTTTGTGACCTTATTGGATGAATTAGTGCTTTTGATTTGAGGTAGATTATTGATATTTAATGTAATGGTTAGTTAAAGTCATGGATAGATAATGTTGCATGTAGGATTGGTGACATTTGATGTTGGCCGAATAGATTAAACTTGAAACCAAGTTAATATTGTTAAAGTATGGATCGGTTTGAGGTAGTACGGGTTCATTGCTATCCATGCATGTGATTAAAGATGAATAATAGATATTGGTGGCAACGGTATTGCTTAAGCTAGGGCTGAAAATGGGCTAGCTTGTTAAAGTAGAAATGAACTAGGTGCATGTGGAAATTGAAGTTAAGATCTTTGATTTTAAGTGTTGTCATTTTGCTGATGTAAACCTAGATTTTGGATGTGAAAACATGAGAGAATTATGATGTTTATAGGTTCGGTCAGTGGCCTTAACCTAGGGGCAAGTGGGATTAGACTATGATAACTTAATAGAATTATGTAAATGGAAGATAGGGTTCTTTGGAGCCGAATGGTGCTGCTGCCCTTGGTCATTGGATGTACCTTCTGTTAAGTCTTCTTAAGGGTTGTTTGTTGTTAAGTAGTATGTTGATGAAGTTGATTAGAACAACAAGTCTATAAGAGAAAAGGAAGTTAAGTTGGTGGAGTTTGATAGACATTAGGTTTGGTAAAGGTATAGAACAAAGAAATTAAGTTGGACATGTTATAAGTTATTGTTTTGGGCTTAGAATTCTTAGAATGAAATGTTGTTACTGAATTTCATGAATAGGCTTTGAAATCAATGATGTCGATGGGAAGAATCAGGCTTACTCAACTGATCATAAGTGGGATATATATAGTAGTCCAATCAGCAACCTTGTTAGAGATGTTTGATGCTTATGTTTGATTGTTTTTCTTTAAATTGTTTTATGAAGGCTAGTTAAAGAAATCTTTTGTAAATTAAGTCATATCTCAAAGATACTTTTGGAAAACCGAGAACATTTATAAGTATTTGTATGTTTGTTTGAATTGTTCCCTAAGCGTTATGTAACGTATGTAACTCGCTTGTAGGCGAAGCACCATCCGAATATCAAGAGAAGCAAGGTAAGTAGAAGTAAGTAGAAACTTACATTTTTACGAAAACTGGAATGGTACACAACATGGTTTTTCATGAACAAGCATGACATCATAAGCAAGCATGAACTCATTGATATCAAGCATGACATGACACGAGCATTTGCATGATTTCTAAAAGAAGTTTTTATGCAAATGAAAGTGTAATAGTTTTATGTTAAGTTAAGGGGCTCTAGTCGGTACCGTACCATCAAGAAGGACACCCATACCGAAGGACGAATGCGAGAAGGATGGGTGATCCTAGAGTTAAGTGCAACCATACTGAAGGACGAATGCGAGAAGGTGGGCTAGCTCGACCAGATGTAATGTCTCCAAGGGAAATAGGGGACAGTTCCAACGGGAACGCACAACCCTGACTTCAGGGGTAAATGGAGCGTATGTAGCCCAAGATAAGAAGTGAATATTTTTCAAGGACCATATGTCATTTTAAGTTCAAGAGCAAGTGCATGTGCATAAGCAAACATGAAGCATGCATGCACATCAAGATTTACGATTACTCATGATTTTCATGTTCAAGTCATAAGCTCATGTTTACAAATTTACATTTCCCTTACTGAGTCTTTTGACTCACAGTTTTCAAAAATGTATCATTCCAGATGTTTCAGGTGAAGGCAGTCAAGAGGATTATCTGTCTTGAGAAGGGAGGCTTCTTATGTATTTTGGATGTGACTATTGATCGATGTGATCTGTCACTTAGGAAATGTATAGTTTATGTGTTATGTAATTAAGATACTACTCTTCTTTTGAGATCTATTATGTAAGTTAAGTCATGAAGAATTATTTGGCCCGTCTCTCTCTCGATTTTATTCCGTTGTTAAGTATGATTAAGTTCGCTGGAGCTTTCTTTTGGGATTGCTTGCGGCTGTCATTGGCCCTACGGGATAGCATTTTGGGCGTGAAAATTATGGAGGCAAATATAATTTTAGAATGACAAATAAAAAATTTATAAACAAAAAAAAAATTACTCGTGGAAATTGTCCCATAATGATTTATTTTTCTGTGTTTTGTTCTTAATTCATCAAGAGTTCAAACATACCACAAGAAATCGCTTAATGTTTCCTCCACATGCAACATCCTGAAGGAAGCCCAAAGCTTGATTAACCTCAGCACCGATTGAGATGGCAATGTTGACAAATATGTCCTTAGGCAAAACAAGACGGGGGATTTTAGATTGTGACCTGTCACAATGTGCAACATGTCAATGCAAACTAAAATTCAGCTCTATAACACATACTTACTGAACCAAGAAGGATCAAAGAGCACAGAAGTGAGTAATTTTAATTAAGATAACCTGTTGAATAAGCCTGAAGCATTTGACCAAATGAACTGCGCAAGCATACCAAGAAGCAGAGCAAAGAATACAAGAGTTAGAAAATGGTAATTCAGCCACTCAAACAGCACCCAGATAGCTGTTGCACCAGTTAAAACACCAGCTGAGATCTTCTTGTTCCTCCATAGCATCACATCAGCAGCTACATCAGTCAGAGAACTTCAGTGAGAACAAAAGTTGTACGGATTACATGACTAAGGTAGAATGATCAGATTGATCCTACATTTTCCTCCCCCCAAAAGATGGTGGACAGGCTTCTGGCGTCCAAAAAGTCGATTGAACTGAGAACTGACAGCATTGGATTTCTCCTCCCCGAAAAATGACACAGATTTCTGCTTTGAAGCAGTATCAACAATTGTTTCCATGGTGCGGTTGAAATAATTCTCAGCAGTTGTTTTCTCAGACATTGTTCCTATGCTTCAAGAATTGACAAAAACTACTGTCAGGAGATGCATTTGATTTTATTCTGTAAGAAGACGTAACAGTAGTACTGTTGTAGAACTACAGATGCACCTTAAGGAAACATTAAATATTTTGGTTGGGCCCACAGCAGTGGCACATAACAATATAGCAAAGTTCAGTACATAGATTCAGCTGGAGGCAATGATATAGGCTAGAAGGGTCATTCACAGTCCCTTCAAGTAAAAAGGCAAACAGCAGATCTTTTAACCCGATCCTCATGTTATTCCAAGTTCAAGACTACGTAATAGACATTATGAATAGAATTTAATTTCCATCTTATTAACCCTTTTAAGAATAAACTGAATTGGGACGAAATTGATGGAGTACCAGAACTTCTCAATATATAAAAGCAGGAAAACTGAGAACGAGAAGAAAATAGTTCACCGCAACCTTAGACATCAATTTTATTGAATACCAAACTTATGTTCCATATCTACAAATGCATGCCAGATCATTCCATTTAGTGCCCTGATTAATGAGAAACAAATAGGTTGATCAAGGTAGCGCTAGTCACATATACGCTGTATTAGAAAAAGTAACTCAATGTTTCAATTGGAGTTTCTTGGAATCATTTACAAAACCAGTTGTATCAAGTAAGGAACCAATGTAGAACTACACACTCATTCAAGTTCACATCATTCACTCATCCAACGTGGGACTTATTTCAGGCATTATAACTCCCCCACTCTACTCTCTAATGTTCTCGTTGCAACATAGGCCCATCAATGCCCCATTATTACTTAGTCAGCTCAGTGTAATAGATCGTACAATGCCTCGGTACAGATGTTTTTGGTGTTAATAAAGAGGGATCTTGGACTTACTTAACAAGATGCCTTTTCTAAATGTAATTCCCAAGAAACAAAACTTTTCTGGCTTTTAGCCCAAAGTGCATCATGTCTTGTTAAGCAAGGTTTGAGTCGTACCATACACATCCTAAACATAAAGATACGTAATATCGTTAACCTTCATAAATCCAAAATTACTAATAACTAGGCTGACTGAGTCTTATACGTAGTGCAAACTTAATGTATTAACAACCCTCATATTAGTGTGGACATCTTCAGTTAGGACAGCAGAACTCTGAAGAAAGAAGAGGAAAAGCCTAACACTCCTCTGTATAAACAATGCTCGAAGAATCAAAGGAAATTCTATGCGGATTCTTTCATAACCAAAACCACATGATGCTAGATTGATGCTAATTAAATTTACAAAAATAACCTTGGAACCCAAACAACTACATCCATAAAATATGTCAATGTAAACAATGCCCTAGAGTACTTGACAACAACAAAAAGAAGATGCAAGAAGCACACAAATTTGTAAAAATAGAACAATCAGTGCAAGTCATACAAGAGTTGTAAGTTGCCTATTTAGGATGAGAATTTAAATATACCACCCTGGGTTGGTTTCTTTTCCATAGTTTTCAGAATTCCAAGAAAATGTTGGAGTTTCATTCACGTAAAATGTTGCAAGAGAAAATCTGACCAATTCAATCAGTCATTTTCCAAAGATACAAGTGAGCAGAACATGTCAACGTATTGAATTTATACAGAATGGTGGGTTGCTTCTTTAGTAGAGACATTTTGAAACTAAAGTTTCAAAAAGTAGAGTCCATACACCCCACATCAAAAGAAACTTAGTTCAACTCTGTTCTAATGAGATATTGTCTGCCGCATTCCTACAACTGGACCATTTTTTTTTTGATAGTTAAGTAAAAATTTTATTAAAATAAAAAACAGAGTTAGCAGTACAAAGGCTGTAGTGGACCATTTTAACTCTCTTTAACTTATTCCGTACACTCCTACATTGACAACCTGGACCTTCAACTGTTAATGATCTGACCACACAAAGGCCTAGAAAAAGATTAGATATATTATTTGGGGTCCACAAGCGCCAGGAGGGTCAGACATGGTTTCACCTTTATAGTGCAGTCTGACCCCTTTAGGCTATTAGTTAGACCGTGTATCTGACAATAGCATGCCAAGACCAGTATGTATGCCTTCCCAATACTTTTTGACTGGGCTTGTAAATCTTTTCTACACATGTTATCAATAGGTTCTCTCTCCACCAGATTTGGTCTTTGCTATTTAAAGCACCTAATATCAGTGATCAAATCATAATTCTCCAGCCTTAGGACATAAAAAACTTCCATCTTGTCAGATAACAAAGCATTTGATCGAAGGTTAGTTGGGCCATTTGTTTCTTGCCTAACAAGGAGACATATGATCTTATTCTGTCAAGCTGGTCATGAAAAGTAACTGCAGATAAAATTCACTTAAAGGTATAAGTTCCAGGATTGTACAAAAACCAAGTGAATGCTCTTCACAATGGAGGAAGATTACTTGGCATAGAACTACTGCAGGCTCTTATCTTAAGCTCAATCTTAAATTCCAAGTAGACAGATGGTCATAGAGTGGTCCTCCAAAGTAAGGCATAGCTCATTGTCTGGTTCTCCAAAGTATTTCAAGGCATAGCTTTACTGTGGGGCTTACAACTGAAAACAGGTTGTCAACTAAATTAGGACAAAGTAGATGGGCTCATTGAAAGTGTACTCTTATCTTTCGGTGGAATGAGTATGGGAGAATAGAGGGCTTTCAGTTGATGAGTGATCTCTCTAAGTAAGTAGGAAATGAAACTTCTACACCAGGGATCGATATGCAGACAAGTTTAAGCCTCAAATAAGGAGTTTCAATGTGCTACACCAAATTTGAAAAGAATGAGTCATTATGTCATTTTGTAGAGATCAGCTTGTTCAGCCCATATAATCAATATGTGGAAGAGATATAATACAACATTTCATGGAGAAGCTTGCAGGAGTGCTCAAGTTTTAATTCAAGTAATAGGCGAACATGTCAAAGAAGGATGTTTGACTTCTAAGCATATGAAAGAGTAAGTTCAACCGAAGAATTCCTATGACTGCTTTAAGAACAGTCTGAGATCTTTCACCAAGCCAAGTGTCTGCTGTTTGCAATTGGATCATATTTGCTTGTACCTAGTCAGTACCTTGGTACTTTCTTCAGGTTTGTTTATTTACTAGGCCCAAGAAAAAAGAAGAAACAAAATTGCCATCACCTAAGATCCTCCATTATTCCCACTCATCAGTCAAGAAGATTTGTGTGTACATGAGGCAACAATAACCGAAAAACCTACAAAACCAAAAAGCTACAAGGAACAATTTAGAAGGAACTCGTATGCCTTCGTCACTGAAGCTTGTTTTACCCATAAAAGCAAAAAATAGAAATTGAAGTAAAAGATTATCAGAAGTTTCTCCAAGCTAACTTAAGTCCCATTTATAAGTCAATTAAATGGAAGAAGCCTAGTAAATTTGAAATAAATTATTTCCTACATAATAGTCTGGAAGATTGCATAGCCCCTAAAAGTCAAAACCTCTTAACCTGCAGGGCATCCACATTCAATATTTGAATCAAAAGATACCACAAAGTAGGGAAGAAAGGGGGTGGGGAACAAAGATCAATAAACTATCCAGGAAAAGAGGAAGACAGAAAAGCAATATCTGCCAAAACTCAATACTAATGCACAACAAAAAAGAGAGAAAATTTAACGGGCTTCAATTTTCTGCCTTATAAATTGTGGGTGAATGCTATGTTGGGTTCTCCCTTTTTGGAGTTTTTAGATTTCATTAGTTTTCTAGCTTGTTTGGTCTAGAGGTCTTAGTATAGTCCTTTGTACTGTTTCTTCTATTCCTTTTTCTTTTAATAAAATTGCCTTACTTATCAAAAAATAAATTGTCCTCTGAAGGCCCCAGTTAACGATTTTAACAGCTAAGCTAGTGCGAACCCCACAATGAAAGGTCACTCGTTGAAGGATTAAATGGATCAGGAGAAAAGCCATTCTAAAGGAAACAGCTCCATACCGCCCCCTACCTTCATAATAAATTCAGAGCCTCCTAAAAGCAGTAACTTTAATCTTACAGAAATCTCCAACTTTTCTCTCCATGAAACACATGTAGCAGACTCAAACTGATGTAGGAAGGCAAGTAGGACTGATGGAATATGCAGGAACAATAAGAAGTTTGCTTTTCATCCGTTTACTTGTACCTAAGAACTGAAGGGAAAAAACAACCTGATGAAACTTCCTAGAATACCAAGATTGAAGACATCGATACGTCTTGATTCTAGAAAATAGTCAACAGTCGCAAAACAACGAAAACTACCTCTCAAGCTATTAGGAACCAAATGACCTCGATTCTTTAAATAAGGTTCACCATATGCCCTTTACATAGACTAAACATCCAAAATCCTAAGGTTCCTTGAAAAAGCTTAAAAAGGATACAGAACAATAATTATAAAAAAATGATACATAATACCACATGGAAAATTTTCTATCATAGCAAAATTTGTTCAAATCACAATGAAAAAGAATTCAATGGGTAAAATTGATTAGAATGTGAAAAGTACGGAACAAGATAATGTATCAATAAGGCCCACAACTTCATGAATCATAATCAAAATCCGATCTTCCTAAGCACTTGGGATCGGCCACTCATCAGGAGTATGTCACCTGGTCTAGCCTCAATGATGATCATCAGCCATCATTTTTATGAGCCTCTGCCCTAATCCAAGGAAGGAGCTTAGCTCTCATAAGGGTTGGCTGTCATAGCTCGGGGCTGTATTTTCCCCACCATAGAATAGAATCAATGAATTGAAGAGTCAGGCGGACAAGTGTAAACTCTTTAAGTCCAATTTCTACTGTTTCGCTCAATGCATTACCCAAATCTCAAACCATTGAAGTTTGCTTTGCTTATTGTACAACAAATAGGGAATTATAGTCCCCAGTGGGCAAGGATTCCTGATTACTGCAAATAACTCAAGGGAAAATGTAAACTTTCAGTAGGCATAATACATCACATAAGATCTTATTGTTAACAGCACCATCATACTGCTATATAAAGGATTCAGAATCCACTGGACCTTTACACCCGTTATGTTAGGGATGAAGGCAAAATTGTATGAAGACCATAGGGAGGGGATTTAGAAAAACTCCTTAACCAGAAAACAATCTCAAAGGGTAGTACATCCAGTCAAAATCACTTCTGCAGGTTGCACAGCCAATATAAGTTTTCATACTTCAAAAAACCACTATTGTGAGAGCACAGCAGTCGCATTTCATATCTTATAAACAAATCTAAATACATTCACGAAAACCCATGTACAGAAAATATTAGTTGAAGCTGCCACAGAATAATAGCTAAAAGAGTAAAATAAATCTTTAGACAGAGAGTATAGAAAATGACTTGAAGTAGGAAATTTGAGCACCATAAAGCACCATGAGCACTAATCTTGAAAATGATTATAGAAAGTGAACCCTCCAGGGCAGTGAATTCGAGACGAGAGACCAAGGGAACAAAAAGAAACAGATAAATTGTAGAAAGACGCCAGATATGCCAAGATGACAAATTAAGCACCCATTATAGTAAACCACATGAATATCAAAAAAGAAGAAAGAGATTCTACTTAACACTTGATTGAACCCCAAGATAACAAAAATCTGACCCGTACAAAGATATTCACAAACAAACCAGAATCAACAGTAACAAAACAACTACCCCTGAAAAGCTCATATCGAGCCATGATCAGCATGAATCCACTCATACAAGAAAGAAGCATCAAACTTTTACCGATGGAACCCACGGAAACACCTAAGACAGAAAAAGAAAACAATAAAAGAACTAAAAGCTGAGAGCACAAACCAGAGCCGACAGATGGCTCTTTGAAGGAGATTAAAGGGACCAGACAAATGGGTTTTCACTTATTTTATAGGCGTGTGGATTTTGAGCAGAATGGAAAACGAGGAGTTATGAGCAAAGTCCTACGTGGCGAAAAAATGCGTGGTGGAACTGAAAATGAATTGTGGTTGGTCTGCAACTGGCCGCCCACTTTATTACGTGAATTTGTTTTCCCCTCCCATCCCAGGGACCCAGGCGACCACTTTATTATGATATTACTTTTGTTTGTTTTGGGTACTGCCGTACTAGTGATCTCATCGACGAGTAAAAGGCTTTTTGGCGCCGGGGCTTTATTTGAGTGAGACCTGCTCTGGCCTCTAACCGAAAGACGGCCGTTTGGAATTTGGAGTTCGGACCAGTAATGTGATGTTAGTTCATCACTTTTAAGGGTACTCTTTTTTTTTTTTTTTTTTTTACAATCCAACCATTATAAAATATACTTATTTTAATATAATATTTTTTTTACAAATATCAATCTATTTTAACAACTTATGCACGAATGTTAATACAACTTTAACATTATTTAAATATTTACAATTTTATCAGAATCGTATAAATTTTTTTTCAAACGAACATCCCCTAAGACGAGAAAATCAGAAATATCGATGGTTGATACTTTCGTAAAGTCATTTTAGTCAAATTTTTTCGGTGAAATACACGGAAATGGGTTTTGCCTTAAAATATTTGTTTGGATTCCGATCTAATAAAATAATTTATTTTCTCTATCAAATTATTGATATCAAAATAAATATAAAAAATTTACTCTAATGTATTTCTCTTTATTTTTTTCATTAATTCTCATACCCTAAAAAATTTTACACTCCCAAAATTTTGACAGCTAAATTCGAGATATCAGTAATTATCATAATTTTTCTAATATTATTTTATATAATAACAATTTAATGCACATAATAATTTTTCCAATGACAATCGCATATTGCAGATAAGACAGATTGAAATAATGAGTAATTAAAAGGTAAGGAAGAAATATGAGAGTCTTTCAAAGAGAATACAAGAAGCATGAGGGATTTTAACACATTCGTCCACTCGAGTTTTGGACCAAACTACTTTACTGGAACTAACATTCTCCGTTGAAAAGTAGCATAGTAGGACCCCTGTTGAAATGCCGTACATGTGGAAACTATTACGCTAAATAGGTCCCACGGGGACAATTATTGGAATACCCTGCGAAACAGTTACTTTTGACTACCTTAAATGCCGTACATGTGGAAACTATTAGTTGCGTTCAGACGTTAAAGTTTTGACTACCTAAAATTATCTTTCACTTTTTTACATATTCGTTTTTTACTTTGTCACTTTTTTATAAATTTTTATTTTTTTACTATCTCTTTTAACTTTTTTATTAATTTCTATACCCAAAATTTTAACCACTATAATATATTTGTTTACCGAAATTTTAAAGAATATTCCTAAAATTTTTAAAATTTTTAGAATGTTTTAGTTTAGTGGAGTTTATAAAAAATTTGAAGTGTATGTATAAAAGTTAAAAATTTTGAAATGTATTTATTTTATTGAAAATTTTAGACCCCTAAAATTTTTGACAAACAAACATGTCAAAAATTTTGTCAATCAAACCCACCTTTTTCAAACAACGTCAAAGTTTTTGGCTTGTAGAATTTTTTTTTAATGGATACATTCTTTTACTAGAGAAATGCTTGCAATTTATCAAATCTGACTTATTATGAACTATTCACGATAAAGATTAAACGGTAGCTATATGGATCATGAAAATTGACCTAGTAAAAAAGTTGAAAACAAAATTTTGATGAGAAATTTTAACAGTCAAAAATAAGAAAAATAAAACCTTGGGTATCTTATTATTCACCCTAGATGTTGTTTCCTTATTTTATTACGATTAGGAAAACCGCATTCGCATTTTTGTTACCTTTGGTCTTGATTTATCTTGCGTTGCCACTATTTTTCAGCCAAGACGCCTAATTTGGTTCCGTTTGAATATTATCTTATTTAGAGAGAAAAAAAAAAGAATATTATCTTATTTACCGCCGGTTATCGGTATTGATGTCGGTTTTTACTCAGTAATCCGGCGGTGTAATACCTCGACTCTATAAGAATTATTAATTATCATAATTTTGATCATGCATTTATAATAACTGGTATTTAATTATTTAATTAGTTTAAAATAGAGATAATCCTTAAAATTAGTTTTAAATAGCCGAAAATTATAAGAAAAATCTCATTTTTCATATCTTTTCAAGCTCTTTAATCTGATAACATATTTTACTCATTTAGTGTTTTGAAAATTTAAAATTAATGATTATGTTGCTGAAAAATATTAAAACCTCATTATTTCATGATTTTAGCCTTAATTACCTATGTAAACTTATTTTTCTTCAAACTTGTTCCTTAGTTTGCATTACTTAATTACTAAGCCAATAGAACCTATCCAAGAGTAGCCGTGTACCTATGATTATTTTTGAGAATTTTTACAATAATTAGGACAATTAGACTTGAAAAATTAGTTTTTAAATCATTGGGCTTAGAAAAAATTGCAATTGGGCCTCCAAAACACCCCATTCAGCCCAGCCCATCACCACAACCCATGCTACCTCACTTTGACTCACAAAACCGGTAAAGTCCATAGAATTGCTAGAAGTAATGATTGAAAATGATTAGCAATCATTTCTTCATGTAAAACCACGCAACACTTGGTTCTCTTTGAATAGTTGTCGCCCCAATCACCCAATTCAGCTTCAATGCTTGCACAAACACCATAATATAGTGGTAGACACCATAATTTGGTCTAGTTAAACCCTAGCATGGTCAATTAACCCTAGAAGACAAACCTTGGTTAGCGCTTGAAGTGGCCCCAGGCCTGATGACTAGACCTCAAGGACTTACCCAACCTTCGTGTAAACGTCCTTTGGTATGGGCGTCCTAGGTAACATCCACCCTTCACGTAAACGTCCTTCAGTATAGATGTACCTTCTTAACTTGGTGCGGTACCGACCAAAGCCCCTTAACGTAATTTGACATAAACATCTTTCATGCTCTCATTGCACAAAAACTTCTTTTTCTTGAAGGAAAACATGCAAATGCTTATGACGTGTCATGCTTGATAATAAATAACATGTCATGCTTGATCATGAAAAATCATGTTGTGTATCATTCCAGTTTTCATAAAAAGTAAGTTTTCACTTACTTCCACTTACCTTGATCCTCCTGAGTTTCAAGTGGTGCTTCGCCTACAAGCGAGTTAAAGATGTTACTTAGACGCTTAGACAAAACAGTCAAATAGACATACAAAAGTACTCATCAAAGTGCATGATTTTTTTGTAAAAGTGTTAGCTCATAGATGTTTCATTTTGATAAATGCAAGAAATATGTCAAAGATGAATACAATTTGCATTTATAACATTAAGACGTAAGAAATCATCATCAACCAACAATTTAGAACTTATACTCAATTAATGATTTAGAAGTTACCAAAGGTTTTCCCTTTAGAATATGTCCTCAAATGTCACGAGCCTTTTTGATAGGCAAGTTTCATCCAAGCACCATTTGTTGCTCTATCATACAAGATAATCAATAAATCATTTTTGGTACCCAAGCCTTCTTGGGTCCTTGAATGTTAGTTTTGGTTCCTTTTGGAACTCATTCTTTTCTTGAGAGTCTTGTTCTCAAGTTTCTTTAATGCACAATAAAAAATATAAGATGCACATTTTTGTTGCAAAAATGACATGTTTGAATAGGTGCATTAAAATACAACCTTCACAAAATAATTCTTAAATTTTTTTACTGAATAGAAGGCTTGTAGCCTAAGCCACTTTTGTCAAAAACACATCTTTGACTAGTAAAAATGTTTTCCAATGTTTTGATTCCTTGAGTAAATTTTTTAATAATTTTGCTTTGAGATATTAATTTCTTGTCCAAAGAAACTTTTTTCATTTTCAAATTCTAAAGCTTTTTGTTGGAATAAATCATTTTTTAGCTTTAGAGTATCTTGCTCATTTTTCAATAAATCAAATTCTTTTGAGATCAAAATGAGTTTCTTTTTCAATGATATATATTTTGAACCTAGTTTTTCAAATTGACAAAGAAGTTCATCAAATGCATTTTGAAGCTCAGTATAAGAAATTTTAGGCTCAGCATTTGAAGAATATATTTTATCATCATCCTCAAATGTCATGAGGCACATGTTGGTCATTTGTCCATCTTTTTCTTCTTCGAAGTAGCTTTCACCGCTAACATTAGTCCCTTCATGGGTAGTCTCTAGAGCATGCCAAATTTCTCTAACATTTGTGCAGGAATATATTCTATTAAACTCACATTTATCTAAAACACAATAAAGAATATGCATTGCTCTAGCATCCAAAGAAATTTTCTTTTTGTCCAGGTCACTATATTCATTTTTGTTTTCAAACTCTCCAACTTTATTTGTGAGAATATGTGGACCACTGAATATGCATAACCATAAATCATAATCAATAGATTGAAAATAAATTTGCGTCCTAGCTTTCCAATATGTATAATCATTTCCATAAAAAATGGAGTTCTAAGTGTGGAAAGCCCTTCAACAAGAGTGTTGAAGCTTGAAGTTGTCATTCTAACTCAAGATGGTTAAATCTTGTATAACGAACACCAAGATCTGATATCAATTGTAAGTCCTAGAATTAAAGCAACCTAAGAGGGAGGTGGATTGGTTTTTTAAACTTTTCGCTTTTAACCCCCAAATACGTGTTTACAAAGTAAATACTAATTTAACATAAGTATAAATAATTGCTAAATATAAAGAAAAGGGTTTAGAGGAGCAAATACATGATTTTTAGGTGGTTCGACACACCTGCCTACATCCACCCCTCAAGCTCTTTCACCAAGCCTTAAGGTTTTCCCACTATTTTCCAAATATCATACACTCTAGGTTCCGAGTGCTAGAGAACCATACAAATATTTTCCAAGGCTCAACACTCAAACCTAACCAAGTGGTTTTTCAGGCACACCACTCACAACTCACCCAAACTTGAGATATTCTTTCTCTAAGCTTATTCTTTAGTGAACAACCCTCACTAAAGGAATCACCTCTTTTGATATGAAGATTGAAGAACAAAAACTCTCTCAAAGAGTAGATATGAAATTGGAAAGCTCTATCTCTTTATTCACACAAAAACAAGGATATGAAAATGTATTTTGTATGAATGATATGAGAAATATGGAATATGAAGGTTTGAAATATTTCTCAAGTGATCTAAATGATATGTGGTCGTTGTGTGTTAATTTTCAAACATTATTGATGTGTATTTATAGGCCACATATGAAAACTAATCGTTTAAAGTCGTTGGGAATCGTCTGTTAAAACGAACCAGTCGACCGCTTCAAGTTACGTTACCCAACGATCATATTGTCAGAAGCTCAACGGCTCTATTTAAAATCAATCGGTCGACCACTATACCAAGCAGTCGAAGACCGGTCGACCGCTTCACCAGCAAGTTGACCTCCTCAACTTAAGCACGTAGTTCGGTTATTTTAAAACCATGTTTTTGACCACTTTTAAATACCAAATTTTAAATATTTACTTCCCATAAGTATATGAAAGGTTTGGGAGTTTGACTGGGGTGTTTAAAACCTTTAAAAGCATTTTAATCTTTCAAACAAAAAGTAAAGCGGTTTATGCACGTTTTGAAAGATATGCAAGTGTGTGATTCAAATCCTTCTTAAAAGTGAAGTAAAGAGTTACAATGTTTATACCCTAAGGTCTTGAATCTTCACTTTTGAGCTCCTTGCATCTTCTTGATTTTCTTTCTTCAAGTCTTTGTCTCTTTGATGAAACATGACTTTGTCTTTGAAGATGTCCATTTTATAAACTTGATTCATTTATTGAAATAATCAAAATATCAATTGTGCACAAAATCCAACACTTTAATCTCAAGAACACTTCAACAAACAACCATAACAAATTATAACTCAATTAAGACATATTTTGACACATAAATTCGCCAATACAAACAGACACTAGAAAAAGAAACTTCAAATCCTACCGCCTGCTAACAATTCTTATGCATTTTGTGTTATTTAGGTTATAAGGGTTAGTTTAAGTGTCTCCAATTGCTCTTCTGCCCTAGTCAATACATTTCTCAACTGAGTCAGATCCATCCGAACTCGGAATACAAAGGTTAAGTGCAACAAATTATTTTCATTAAAAAAATCCCTTTAGTAACAATAACTACGATAATAATATGCTAATAATTGCAACAGCAGTATGAGCATACCATCTAACCAACCAATAATAAATTTATAGGGAAGGTGTGGGAAAGAAAATCCATTCTGGCAAGTAGATTTAAAACAAGACCAATAACTCAGTTCGACATTTCCATGAGAAGAGGGGTTGGGCGAATATTTTCTATTGCCCTTAATACATTTGTTAATTTGCATTTGTTTTTTATTTTTATTTTTTTGCTTATTCAAGTGCCAACATGATCGTATTGTACACATGTCAACTATTTAAGTAATACTATGAGAAAATCTCATTGTTCACCCCTTAAGTATGCGTCAATTGCATTTGCGCCCCCTAACTACTTTAAGTTTCAGACATTTTCAATGTTTGCCCCCGTCCAAACCAACCGTTAAGTCTGATAATGCCTGTAAAATGACTGAAATGCTCTCAAAGACAATTTCAATAAATAAATAAATATTTGAGAAATAAATTAAAAAAATATATAGATTAATGAATTAGAGTTTCAATAGTTTTATTCAAAAAATATTACATTTTTTTAATATTACCTTTTTTAATGAATTTTTTAATATTTTTAGTAATTTTGTCTTGGATGATCATTTTGGTAATTTTACAGGCGTTTCTGTCAGATTTAATGGCTGATTTGGACAGGGGGCGAACGAGAATGTTTAGAACTTAGAGGACGTAAATCGCAGTTCTAATAGTTAGGTTGACACAATTGCAATTGACCCATAATTAAGGGTGAACACTGACATTTCCCCTAATACTATATATATTGCTTAGGGAAAAAAAGTAATATTATACATATTTTTGACACGTGACATGTGTGCCCTTTAAAACCTAAGGCTCGATTTAGAGGGAACAAGTTAAATTGAGAAAAATCAAAACAAAATCATCAAAATTAGTCGAAAATTCGAAAGTAAGGGGCCGATACAATACTTGACCATAATAGACACATCATGTGTCTAGACTAATTTTTTGACTTAATTATCGATATTGTCATGTAATATTGATTTTTAACAAATAAGTCTCTTGAGTATAATTTTGAATAAGCTGATCTTTGTGGTTTATTTTTTAGATATATAGGTCATTCTGTCCACTAAATGTTAGCCCAATAAAGATAATGAACTCTAAGATAGGCTATTCGATGCTAACTGTAGACATCCTAACCTCGACTATGTATCATTTTTTCTTTAATTGACTAATTTTTTGTGAATGAAATAAACTATATATATATATGGACCACATGTATCGGCCCATTTAAAGTTATAATTCAAAAGATTGATTTGTCAAAAATTAATATCACATGTATTGGTAATTAAATATAATTTGTTTCGATGAAGACAAAAATTTGTTGCCCACCAACTTTATAAACAATTTGAGTAGAAAGATCCATTGGATACTCAAACCAGCCCCGCTGGGCATATTAATTGCTCCTTCTAATTATGCTTTTTTCGGTTTTTAAAATTGACGTTTCTAAATTATATGACATACGAGGGTGGATTCGGCCTTTAAATGGACCAACTTTCTGTGTCCACGCGTCAAGCAAACAGCGCATGCCACCTCCATTTGCTACCACACCACTCCCCAGAGCTTATTCGCAAGGCGTACCTTTCCCTCGCTATCATAGTTCAAATTTCAAAATCTGACCCAACAACTCTCTCACTCTCTGTCTCCCCATACCCGTACGAGCAGATATATAACGCATAATATCCTCGATTATTTTACACCCAAAGAAATAAAGAAAAAAAGATCGGAAAATAATACCAACAATCCAGAAGCTAAAGGCTGATCATTTTCCATGAGATGGTCGTCGTTGAAGCGTGATCTAGGGTTCCTCTGCAGATCGGCTTTGCGTTTTCTTGACAAATCAGTTTCCAGAGCTATGGGTTGCTTCTTCGCTTGCTTCAGGATCAGAGACGATGGCCGTCGCCCTCCGTCCCACCTCGTCTCTGGTTCTGCTACTGCCTCCAAGCCAACCGTGCGATTCCATCTCTCTCTCTCTCTCTCTCTCTCTCTCTCTCTCTCTATCTCTATGTTTGGTCTGGTCACCACAAGACAAAAGAAAAGAAAAGATGCGATAAGCACACAACTTTTTCAGCATTTCTTTACCGTCTTTTTGACCAGTAACTTCAGGGAGGCGAAAAGAAAAGGAGGTCTTGAGCCCTCTGGTTAATTGTGAATCAATCAAATATAGGTTAACATATATGTCTCCCCAGGAGCAAATTATTTTTAGAAGTGACGATTGAAATTTCATCATTTCTTTTTTAATCTTTTGCGTTCAAATCTCAATAATCTGGCAGAATGTTGGATTGGTCAGATTAATTTATAATATTTTTGTTTTCTATTTCGGAATTTATATATGTTTAGCAGCTGAGAAATGCACGGGAAAGGAAAACAAATGAGTTTCTGTGTGTCGCACATTTAAAGATTTTCTCAGTTTCTTGGAAACGAAAAGCTAAACGGAATTAAGAAAGTACATATTCTCAGTGACCAGCAGACGACTTGCGAAGTGACATGAGAAATGCACGGGAAAGGAAAACAAATGAGTTTCTGTGTGTCGCACGTTTAAAGATTTTCTCAGTTTCTTGGAAACGAAAAGCTAAACGGAATTAAGAAAGTACATTTTCTCAGTGACCGGCAGACGACTTGCGAAGTGACATTTGTGCCTCACTTTCTTCTTTGTGTATAATGATCAGGAAGTTGTGATATCTCAACATCGTTTGTCTTCTCTTTTTCTATCTGAAGGTATAAATTTCCCGGTTCAATTTTCATTTTTCGTCATGTACTCTGTTTTAAGCACATTACCTGCTTTTTTTTTATCTGATGCCATGAATTTGTTGCGATCTAATGAAATTTCTTTGAATTCTCAATCGAGAAAGAAGATTCTCCGTGTGACGATAAGCAAACTCCTAATCTTGGATCTCCACAACATCACAAAGGACTCAATGATGAGGTATAGCGGTATTGAAAATTCATTTTCTTTTTTAAAGTTTCAATAATTGTTTACATGAGAAGGTGCTTTTTATATTTCTGTCGTAAATCTGATTCGGTAAGAGGCATTATGAAAACAAGGTGTTCACTTAAAAAACCATAAGAGTTTAAATTGAACATAAACGCACTACACATAAAGCATGCTTGTTGCCAGCTTATTCACATCTTTGCATTGCATTACAGTTGCTGTTTAAGCACTTTTGAATAGGTAAGTAATTTATATCCATAGTAATGCTAGCCATTTCCTGAAATTCACATGGAAGCCTGATTATTCGTTATAGATTGCTTGTATTTGGCTTTTTTCTTCATTCTTAAAAGCATGCCTTTCTGCTTTGTGTATAATTTTATGGGTAGAACTTATGAATATCTTTGATTTCGAATTTACATGTGGTATGGGACCTGTAATCAGAACTATAACTGTTTGTAGTCTGTAGCTAATTCTTGCTGCTTTTGGTTGTATCATGTATCACAACGGATGCTATCTTCTTTTTGGTTGGATTATTTTCCGTCACCTTGTGGCGAATCCTAAACTTTGTTGTCACTTCTTCCTCATCCTCAAAATACTAGAATTATCCCGATTCTTTTTAAATAGGATTGAACTGGTTACTTTGATGAAGAGGCCTTCTCTACTCAAAATTGTTGTTGCCTGTTGACAGTTTCCTATTTGATTGTACAAAAATTATCGTGCAGGCCAAGTTTCTTAAAGCTTGTGGCACCTTAGTGGAGACCCCTTCCGAAATTAGGAAAGCAACTGAGAAGTTGAAAAGTTCACCACCCTATGATGGTGATTCCGGGCCTCGGAAGTTCCATTCATGGCTTCCCAACACATCCATCAAGAAGCTTCAGTTAGAAAACCAACTCGATCAGCCCCCAACTCCTGTCAAACTTTGTGGAGAGTGGGGAAAGGGATCAGTTTCACAAGAGCGAACACCTAGCAGGTTGTACATATAATTATAATGAAAGTTTCTGTTACCTGTTGACATACTTGTAATTTCTCATTGACAACATCCGACATGGGAATAGAATCTTCTATACCATAAATCAAGCCTGACTGCTACCTCTAGGCTAAGAAATAGACCGTGGCTGTCTCTGCCTTTTTGACTTCGAAAGGGTTTCATAAACAAAAATCAGTTTAAATGTTAGGAAAGGCTTCTTTAGGTAGTGACAACAGCTTAATCTTCTAAACCTTTTTGTTTATGGGTCTACATAACGTATGTGTGAAAATTAGAGACTAATTACTTGGGGTAATGCTCATCCACTTCATCAAGATCCATATCTAACATTTGTCCGATCTCGTCTATTTGTTCCAGCTGTATTTCCAGCATCGAGAATACTGGACGGACCTCTTTCAGCTCCATTGAAGACAGCGGAACAGGGGGTTATAATACAGGTCTCAGGGTTCATGGTAATGAGACTGAGAATATCCTAACATCAGATTCACCTTTGGTTTCAGCCACAGATGTTAAGTTCAGGAACAAGTCTGTCCGTTTTGACTGTGATTTGAATGTGTCTTGCTCAAGAAGTTCACCAGAAAATGTCAGCCAAAATCCAAAAAGATATGAAGTAACAGGTGACCGGAGTGTGTCAAAGCCTTCACCCTATCCAACCCCACTTAAGCTATCTGATGAGATGGAAACACCTGGAACTGTTTTTCCCACAAACTTCGAAAATTTACCACATGGAATCACTCGAATCAGGTCCCAGTATGTGAATTCTGTTCTGAACCCAGTTGATAGTGACTCTCAGTGGAATGTATTGAAGGAAGAAGATTCTAACTCTCATCATCTTTCAAGTGAGCTAAGAGAATCTCTTGACTTTGCAGAAACTGCAACCCCTAGTTCTGAAGGGGGGATAAAAGAAATCCTGCCTGGGAAAGAGTTGAAGGTGGAAGCAAGCCTGTCTGCTTGGCTGAAGCCACAGCCTGGTATCCAGGATGTGAATACTAAAAATTATGACTTGGCTTCTACGCAAGAGACTCGTTTTGGTAGAACTCCTGGGGACAGGCCTATAATTGGGATTGTTGCTGCTCACTGGAATTATGATGAGCCTTCTCATATTTCACCAAAGTGGTGGGATGGAAATGGAATACCAAATTCGACAAATAAATACAAGGAGGTAGTTTATTATGGTTGCTTTCTTTTCTGCTTGCTGCCTTCAACATTAAAACTGTCATTGAAAAATGCTGGTATGCTTTTGTAGGATCAGAAAGTGAGTTGGCATGCCACGCCATTTGAGGAGAGGTTAGAGAAGGCTCTGTCTGAAGAGAGTTCTATCTCTCAAGGGTATGCTTGCTTCCTTCTTTGCTGTCTTATGCATGGATGTGATTCCAAACTGTATTGTCGGTAACCTTTGGGTATCGCTCAGGAGCTAAATTTCCATATCCATTTACTGTATGTTATAGTATATGATAAGCTATTGGAAAGTTTCCCGCTGCCAAAATTAAATTGTATACAGAGCCAGTAAGTTCATGTTGTCCTTCCACTTGAAAGATATAAATATATCACAACTCAAGTCAAGAGTTTGGATGAATCAAAATATAAATATATACACATTCCCATTCCCACTCCATTGTGGCTGGTGTTATTAGTAACCACTAAAAGTTAAAGGGGAAGGATCGAGGAGATTCAAAATGGTGTACAGTTAATTTATGTTTTGAGAGATCAACAGAAGTCATAGCTTTCATCTACGCTCTTCTGATTTTCTTGATTTTAGAAGTTCAGAACCTAGATGGTTTTAATTTGAAATTTGCTTCATAGAATTCTGACTATATAATCTGATATACAGGAAGGATATTTATGGAAAACCCATAGCTTTCAATGATGACGAGAGAGATGACACGGCTCTTTCGCGGTTACAATCTTCAAGCCATCCTAATAAGTCTGTGGTTTCATTCTGATGAATGTGGTGGTGGTGGTGTTTCTCCATTCTCGCTTTAGTTGTCTCCTAAGACAAACTTTGAAGTAGACCTCAATGGACATGAGTGGTGGTTTGTATGAGGTAGTTGATTGGTTGATATTTCATTTCTTGTGGTGGTATAGTCTTTTCAGCCTGCATGTTTGGCTGCTTACAATGTATCCAACAATTGGAATTCCTTTACATCAATGGCTCCTTGATTCTGAATCTTCCTTAAGTTTGTTTGCTTAGTTGATTTTGCGTTCGTGAAGTTATGGTAGTTGCTAGATTCTTTTCGGTCATTATCTTAAATTTAATCTTTTTTTTGCTGAAAATCTTAAATTTAATCTTTTTTTCTTGGTCTTTTAGGCTAAGGGTGGGCATCAGAACGGATGGAACAAGAATAACCCATTCTGAAACGTAATTTTCATTCCGGTTCCATTCCGAAATAAATTGGAATTTCCGGAAACGGAATCCGAAAATTTCAATTCCTTATCTGGCCAAATGAAGAGAGAAAAAACAAAATCGGAAAGCTATCTTTTGTCTATGAAAAATGTAAAATCTTATCCTTCAAAACTCCATAATCGAAATAAAACCAAAATCATATTAAAGATAACAAAAAAAAATAAAAAAAATTTCACAATGAAAATAGTAGTGAAGCTAATTTGTGATTATCTTTCTCCCGCAAACATTAAGAGTAAATATGTACATAATTACCAACTCAGTTTCACTTAAAGGAGAAGCTAAAACACAACAAGAAAAGAAGCAAAAAAAAAAAGCCTATGAATGACTACAAACCCTTTGGAGGTTCCATCTCCCCTATAAGACCTAATTTCGTTGGGTTATGTGACCTGGGTCCTAGGTTGACCCAGGTCACAACTTTATTTTTATTTTTTTTAAAAAAATTATACTAGAATCGGAAATTCCGGCATTTCGGTTCCGATTTTTATCTAAAATGTGATCCGATTTCGATACAGAAAATTATCGGAATCGGAACCGAAACGTCGGAACCGGATGTTCCGGTTCGAATCAGAACAAATGCCTCTTATTTTAGGCAGTGAAATTGTCACGAGACTCACAAAAATTCGCCTTTTGTTTTGGTTTTTGTGTTTTTATTTTTATCTTTTGCACAAGATTCGGTATCAAGTACTTAAGGCTTACTACACATTTTTTGATCCATATTAGTATTCCGATAGACTTTAAAAATGAGGAAAATAAGAAGATCAAGAATTGTTTTTCTAGTTTAAATCGAGGTATTGATTTTTATATTGCGCTCAAATAAGAGCCAACGTGTTGTTCTCTAGGGAGAATTATTTGGGGGTTTTTATTTGAAATCCAAGTAATTTGGGATAAATATTTTTTTTTCACTCTCAAAATTTTACCGTTAAAACTTCTATTTTTGTCATATTTCACCCGTCAATAATTAATTTTAGACATGTTGCATGCTTAGATTTTTTTTTGGTTATCTTGGATAGAAATTAATTTTTTGACACATAAAATTATGAGAAATATACAAATATCACACTAGGTTTTAACGCCTTT
Organism: Myrica gale; assembly: GCA_963930655.1. NCBI lineage: Eukaryota > Viridiplantae > Streptophyta > Magnoliopsida > Fagales > Myricaceae > Myrica > Myrica gale. Next base: position 19,932,412 of record OZ005600.1, on the reverse strand, counting down.
TGTGAAAACTCACCGAGTTTTAAAAAGTTTCAAATTGCTCACTAAGTTTATCATTTTTGAATAAAAACTTACTGAACTCAATGCCGTTAGCCCCGTTTAACGGAAAATTCATCACGTCCAATCATAATATGACACGTGTCACTAAATAAATAAAAATTAAAAATAAATCTAATTTTTTTTAAAAAAGCATTATTAATTTTTTTTAAAAAAAGATCGGGCAACCCAAACCCTAAACCCTAAACCCTAAAACCCAGTGTGATATTTGTATATTTCCCTAAAATTATAGTTGATCCTCACTTTTTTATGCCGGGTAGAATGATCACTTTAAAGATAATAATTTTTTTTTAAACAAATAATGTAAAGTGTCTGAAATTAATAATTAATATATGAAATGTGACCATTTTAATTTTTTTGGTTAATAAGATTGCAACTTTGTCCTCATCTATTTTGTGGTAATCTTTTATGTCAGGATAGAATGGTCATTTTTGGAGACCAAAACAACAATTTCAAAATGTATAGTCTCTCATATTAATATAGTTGTTATTGAAATGAGACAAGAATAATAATTTGTAGCGTAAAATATAAAGATACGTTGGAAAAGCCTAGAAAATGTGTTTATCCCAATAATTTATATATTTTAAACGGTCTCGAGCTCTAAATTTAATTTTGTTTTTGTTTTATTTATCTCTTACAAAATATAGGAGGGGCCTAGAGTCTCTGGTGATTTAAGAGCTCCAGTCGTTCCATTTCGGAATCAAGTGGGCTTTGGGCGCTGTCAGAGAAAGAAAAGGGTCCCGAGAGAGATGTGAAGAGGGAATTGAAAAAAATGCTTGAAGCGGCAACCATTACATGTGGATACGAAAACCAATCTGAGGGGACCATGATTTATCCCGGCATAAGAAATAGTTTTCAATCCGAATTTCTCTTGCAGTTGCCGTTCGCATTTTCTTCTTCTCTTTCGCTCTCTCTGTCGAACTCTTATCTCTGCAGCTCGCTCATAAATCGCTCCCATCTGGGCCTTGTGATGAATTTCTCGCAGATCTGAAGGTTCAATCTGTCTCTGTGATTCGAACGGAATTTATTTTTTTTTCCCCGTAATTTTTCTAAGTTGGGGAACCTTAAATCTTCGATATTTGATTTTGTATTCAAGCATTTGTTTCTAAGTTTTCTCGTGGATTCGGTCCGGAGTGTGCCGTGTCTCCAATCTTTAATTTGATTTTCTGGGGGTCTGATTACCTTTTCGATTTTGTTTTGTTTGTTTTTTGGGGTTTTAATTCAAGTTATTTCATTAGTGCGATGCTCTATTTCAACCTAATTTTTTCTTTTAGAGTATTGGTGGTTTGTGCTGATATCTCTATTAGGTTTCGGAAGGGGGCAATTTCTTTGAGCGAGCCGTGATTCAACTATGCTGCTATTATGTCTTAATCCTCACGTTTTTAGTTTTAAACTTCTTTCCCCACCCTTTAATAAGAAATTTAGATTGGCGTTAAAGAAGAGAATTAAGTACTAGTTTGGAGGGCTTTTAGGGTTGGTGGTAAGGCTAAAAAGAATAGGTGTTGTGTGAAAACAACAAGGTCTGGTAGGGGACTTCAAGGGCTCGCAATAAATCGCCTAAACAGGCTCTGTTTTGGTTGTCTTTCGAAATGAAATTTCGATATTTCCTTTTCGGGAAGTGCTGGCTGTTATGGGTTATTTTTTTTTAAAAAAAAAACTTTGTTCCCGACTAGTTTTAGGAAACAAAAGGTGCCTTTATTACGGAAGATCTGAAGTCTTTTATGCCTTTGCTAAAGCATCAAGTCCTAAACTAAATCGATATCTTGTGCTGGGCTTAATTCTACTAGATTTAGGGATCTTATTATCATCTCTCAAAGTCTTAATAACTTGCTCAAAATCTCATCGAGGCCCACAATTTGAGGAACACAGAAAAGGTCATAAATTCCCTTGTTACAGGGAGTTTTTTCAGATGAATGGCGGTGGCTTAAAATAAACTTCGACTTAAGAGCTTAACATGTAGGGATACATTCTTGATGCGGGCAACAGATATATATTGTAAGGGACGGGTACTGCACGAGTAGCAATTCATTCAATACCAGCCCTTAGTTTGAAATTGACGGCTACAAATTTGACACGTCATCCATTTAGGTGAAAAATTGAGAACCAAATGAAAATTGCCGCTATGGAAAACGGAGCTCACTAACGCTTTCTTTCAATACCAAATGAAAAAGAGAGTACCATCTCTTAATAAAAAAATTTGAGTCTTAGTTACTAAATTAATTATTAGACTCGTTATACTATAGTATAATTTAATCCTTAGGATATGTGTTGCCAAATCTTAATAATGTTTTTTTTTTCTAAAATATTTTTTACGAACCTAAATATTTTATGGTTGATGTGTAGGTTTGTTGAAGATAATTATCCATCATGGAGGCCAATTTCTTGGAGGTCGGAGACAACTTTACGTAGGAGGCCAGGGGAAGGAGGTGGGCCTAATGGACCCCGATTACATCTCAATAAGTGAAATTGGCTATGCGGTGAAGGAGCTTGGGTATATGCAGCCAGGTGACTTGTGTTACACATTTGAAAATGAAAATTGGCTTGTTGTTAGGACTTTTAAGACTGACAAGGATGTGATTAATATGATCAATAGATCCCAAGTTGAGAAGAGGTCGGTCCTAAACATATATGTGGATCATACCGTTAATGAGGCCGAATTAGTTGTTGACGTAGAGCCCCCATTGACACTTGATGACGTTGGGCCATCATATAGGGGTTGTGATTTTGAAGAGGATATTTTTGGGAAAAATAGACGGGATGTGCATGAGGAAAATAGAGACGATGTTTGTGGGGACATTGGGAAGGGGAAATTACTGATGATGATATGTTAGAGGAGGAGGAAAATCTGAGGGAAGGTGGAGACAACTCTGATTATGGCACTGATCTGAGTGAGGTCAATGATGCAGAGGCTGATTGTGTGTTCTTGTCTTTTGTGTGTGATTTTGAAGGGTCATATTGTGTTGGTGGGACTTCGTACATTCGGAAAGAACGAAGACAGAGAGGCTAAGAAGATTGAGTTGGCAGAACAACCTCGAGCTACAGAGGAGAAGCTTCGGTTAAATTTTTTGTACAGTTTTTTGATGAATGCAATGACGTTGATCATGCCTCTGCTTTTGTACACCCCACCAATCCCCACATGATTGTCTCGCAGAGAAGAAAAATGCTGGCCGGCGCCGTTCTATTTTTGTTTGGGTTTAGAGGCCTGACCACGTCGTTTTTATAAAAAATGCCATGCAGGATTGAGATGGGCAGCTGACGTGGCGTATGAGCTTGCCACATAGACATGCTACTGGCGTGGTTTGACCTTCCGTTAAGCTGATGGATGGAAGCCTGACGGAAGGGCTTATGTCAAAGGCATGAAGTATATGAGCTTTAGATTTGAAATTTGAATTTGAAAGACCAAATTGAAAAAGGGTATAAACTCAAGGACTAAAATGCCAATTTTTTTAATAAGATTTTATTAGGCTTGTTGGTTACAATTTTATGAAATACTCTCAATATATGTAGGTTTTATTTTGAAGTCGATGGAGATGTGTAAAAGAGAGCCAAAGGATTATGGAAATTGTCCTAACCGTCCCCTTCAAAGAGTCAGAAACAAAAGATATATGTATGTCCCATTCAATGAGTTAGAAACAAAAGATATATGTTATCATATGATGGTTGCATACACAGAATGTCAAATAGAAAATGTTAAGATAAACTGAGTACCCAAAACTAATGACTAAATGTATCATGTTTTGCTAGTATAGACACTTATGTTTTAAGATTGAATGATTTATCTCAATAAATAGTTATTGGACTATTACTTATGCCTTTGGATGTCTGGAAACAATGTATGTAATGGTATAATCGGTAATTTGACAATAAAAGCAATAAGAAATCCAATATAGAATATTATTTCAAGTGCTAATGGATAAGATTGATTAGCTGTTATTTCAAAATTTAATGTTGGTTCATTGGAACCATATAAATCGATACCCAGAACACTACAAAAATTGATCTTTAGTAGCAGTTTTCGCTGCTAAAGGTCAAAAAACCGCTGCTATAACATTAGAAATGTCTTTTTAGCGGCGGTTGAGACCGCCGTTATAGCTTCTTCGCAATAGGACTATAGCGGCGATTTTTGCAACCGCTAGTGAAGACTGTCGGTTTATAGCGGCCGTCTCGATCGCCGCTATAGACCCGAACACATTGCTGCCATTTTTTTACAGCGTTTCGTGAAACGCTGGTACACACCTTTAGAGGCATTTTTGTGATTGTCGCTAAAGGTCTGTGCCAATGTTTTTTTTTTTGTTTTTGGTATATGCCAGCATTTTTGAAACATCACTAATTTTTTCCTATATTTTTCCATACATTCTTTTTTAATCGGTAATAAAAATTTATTTTAATAATCATAATTCATTGGATGTAAAAACTTAAAGAATAAAAATAATAAAACAAACTATACTTCATCATTGATTAATAATATTTTACAAAAAACAAAAGAATCTCTACAAGTAATCTAAAAAAGTAGTCTAGAAAAAAAGTAATCTAAAAAGTAACAAATTTACAATATAAAATAACAATAAATAAGGACCAACTAAAATATTTAAATACAACGCAATAAGCAAGGACCAATGAAAATCTTCCTCCTTTGACACATCAACGTCCTCTTGAATTCCTGTAATTGAAAACAAATATCACATGAGAAATGGAAATAAACAAAAGATTTATGTAAACAAAATATCTACTTGTATATAAGGCTATATGCAACTCTAGATTCTCTGGGTCAAAATATTTACTTGTATATAAGGCTATATACAACTCTATATAAGGCTATAAACAAAAGATTTATGCCCCCAGACCCCCATCAAGGCAGTCTTGTCCAGGAGTGCTTCGGCTTGGGCCGATACTCCATGGACTAAGCCTCACAAAAAATTTCATTTTTAAATAGTAAAAATAATTTTCATTAAATCATGTTGGGGGTACTATCCGAGAACAATAGGTTGTGCCCAATTCTGCAAGTCCCAAGAAGATAATTCAACAAAGGAAAATGGGTCTGACTGTGTCATTTTCTTGTGCAAACAATAACAACCATACAAAGTTTGAATTTTTTAACCCTTTCCCAATTGTTTGGTCAGTACTAAATTCAGACGAATAATTCTAAACACAGAGGCAAAATGTTTCTTATATGTGCATACCCCAGAGTTTAACCTTAATTAGAACTCAAAAAATGTCCAAATGCTTCATAATCACATGAACCAGTACATACCGCAACACTGAGAGCTCCCTGATAAGAGCATGTGGATATTCTACATGCAATAGAATTCAATATCGGACTTGCATGTAGAGGTGGTGCAGATGCAACCTCCGCAGTAGAAGAGCTTCTTGAATGACCCACGTCGGGATAGAGTGCTTTAGACTCTAGTACATTCTCATTCCATGAAGTCACAGTTACATCAATAGCTCTTCTCGAAGAGCTTGTTAAGCGATCCAAGCCTGGAGCACTCCTTGATGAGGCCATCCCGCTCCTCGTAACTCTGTGCATCCAATCTGCTCATCAGGGATGAAAGCTCTCCAGTGCCATTCCAGTGAAGGAATGCCCAAGATCCTACTCCTACTAGTGTGCCCGAGCGTTGCAGATCGTGCCGGTAAGTAGTCTGGCTTCCATATTGCAGTGCTCTCCCTATTGTGTCCCCAAGTAACAGACCGTAGGACCTTTGATTGTCCAATATCAGTGTCTTCAGTTGCTTCCCTAGTTTGATATTTTACTCACATTAATAACAGGATTAAGACATACAAGAGGTTTTGAGTTGTCTTCACACGAGGGTTAGAAGCAATCAGCAAATCAAAGTGACAAGACCAGTATTCCAACAGTATCAAGCATTATGTAGACATGAGAAGCATAAAGTGTTGAAAAGCTTTAGAAGCTTTCTCCTTTAGGGATATAAATGTATAGGATAATTATATGTTAAGAAAAAGAGTGTGTTTGTCATTTAAGAAACTTCTATGTCAAGGCAGCCTAACCTCAAAGAGTGTTCCTGAGCGCCCATAAGAGTGCCTTACTTTAGTCTGCCATTCTCATGGCTTATGGGCTTGAGGCTATTGGATTGAACCAAGCTTTTAGTCCTTTTCATTTTTCTTCAAATGCTTTATTGCTGCAGTGTGTCAGTGTATTATAGGGTGATTATTAGGAATCTCTATCCTAAGTTCTATATTCTGTGGACATAATTAGTACCTCGTCTTAAGAAAAGGAAAATATAAAACAACAAACTTCTGTGGCAAACCTGGTGAAAATGAGGTGGCCTTTGTAGATAAATTGTACGCGACAGAAGGGAGGTGCTTGTTCGCACACATATTTAGCTTTACTAGACCTGATCTCCATAAAGTTTCTGTAATGACGAGCAGTAGTAATCAATCTCAATTGAAAGGTGAATGTACAAGTACTAGTACACTTATTTACACCGTTGAGTGATGTTAAATTGCTTTTATATAGATATTTGGAGCTCTCCACAATCAGGAAGGAAATGGGAACAATAACCCCCCCAAAAAAGGGACTAAAACATAAGCTACTTTAGCATAATTGATTTAACCCATAATTAAAGCAAATGGGGATGTAGATTTGAGATTGAAGTCATTATCTGTAAGAATTTAATTGACTACCTAACTGGAACCTATCCATTCATTGCCAAGTTGTGTATTTTTAATTGAACTGTAGACAAGCAAATTTATGGAATCATATAACTGCTCTATTGCCATTAGCTATCCACAGTGGATATGCCAAGAACAATGCATGATAAAATGATGATGTGGGAAGTGTTCTACTATGGCTAATTGGTACCTCTTATAGGACTTCTCTGCTGCTGCTCCCATAACAAGCTTCTTGATCCCACGCTGAGAAATGAGTTCTACAATTCCCTTCTCAATGCAGTCCATTTCAATTGGTAATTTCTCTCCCCATACCTAGATTTAGAAAACCAAAATGTCGAAATAAATCAGAATATGTAGCATATGTTCCAACCCAACTTCTCAAAAAAAGCTCTCCAGAGGACTTGCTTACTGTTAGTCTCAAACTTTGGAATTGAAGTTCAATTCAAGAGGGAGAATCAGGCGTTGAGCTTATGAAAGGGGTGAGAGTAAGAATACGCTTCTCATCCTCCCGCTTGTAGTTTGTTTCGGTTGTTAGTTCGATCTGAGTGTTAGTTTTTGTCTTGTTTTTCGTCTGGAGGGTGGTCAGATGTCGTTTGTTCGTAATTTCCGTATTGAGTTGAAGGAGTTTCAGGTGTCTATTAGTGCTATAGGGGTGGTCAAGTTTTCGGAATGAAGTTTCAAATCTCTTAACTCGATTCTCATGGGGAAGTTTGGTGTGCTTTGGATGGTGAATATGTCGGATAAGCTCTTGGAAGTAGGGCTACTTTTGCTTTTTTTGTCAAAGTTTAACGAATTCAGCCGTGGTTTCTTGGCCTCAGAGGTGTCTGAACAAGGGTGGTCGGTATGTTGCGATTGTTGAATATGGCAGAGGTCGGAAGGTAGGGGCGGTGATGGTGCAAGAAGGTAGATTTGCCTATGGTTGGCGGATTTTGAGTCGTGTCTCCCAACGCGTAGTCCAACCATTCTTCCTGTCGTTTGGGGCGGCCAGTTGTTGGCCAGAGGTAATAGCTGTGTGAGGGAAGATTTTGGGTAGAATGTGTTTCACATAAATGGTGAAGAATATGTACCGTCACGGGGAAGCCAGTTGTTGGTTGGCGACAAAAGCAGAGCAGGGGATGATATTGGGCAGGGTGTGATTCACGTAAATGGTAAAGAAGACATAAATAACATTTTGGAAAGGAAGGGTTCGCAGGCAAAATTGGGGGCTATTGTTTCGGTTCCCAATACCTATCTATTAAATGGGGTGGACGATCTTTCAAAAAGTGGGGACATGGCGGTTTCTTTGTTGAGTAGTGACGTGTTGGACAAAGAAAATGATCTTTGCTCTCAGATTGTGGGCTTGAGGCGTAGGATGGCTAGGCTGGAGAAGTTAGTATCTCAATTGGGCTCGGGAGGCCTAGTGGCTCAGAAGTTAAAATGTCAGGTTTGTGGGTTTGTTGTGAAGGCCCATAAGGCCACGACCTGAGTTAACGATATAATGGTACCGCTTGCTAACAAAACAACGCAATGCTCTACGGGTGGCCTTCTCTTGGTCATTCGACAGTCCTCGTCAACTCCTTCAGTAGTGGGCTATTACAGCAGGCTGAGTTGGGCTCTGGCCTTTCTTTGGGTGCGGTCGAGGGGGTGCTGTTGGACAAACTGGCAGAGATGGGTCCCGTAGCAAAGGACCTGAACCTAGGTGGGTCGCTAGTAGTCGATGGTTTGGAGCCGAAATTGGGTGACCTTGTCAGAACTTTGATGGCAGCGGAGGGGGACCTCGCTAGAGTTTTGGGTTCTCTTCTGTCTTTTGCGCCAACTCCCTCTTCTTTGCAGATGCCTCGCCGACACCTAAAGCGGCGTCTCACAGATGATCTGCCTGCCTTGCCCTTGCCGCTCCCGCCATGTTCTCCTCAGTTGTTGGAGCGTGGTTCTGTCCAGAATTTAGAGGTGATCGGGGCAGCTTCGTGTGTCTCTCCCATGGAGGAACAACCGACCTTTGAGCTCAACTGGTTGTTTGCTGAAGTTGGGGCCAACAACTCTATTTCCGAAGAGCCTCTCGAGCTTTTTCCCAGGAAGTCTGTTATGAATGACAAGGTGGTGGAAGATTTGTCCTTAGTTATCGTCGTGCACCCTGAAGCTCATTCTGGGCTTGAGGAAGCTTGCAAGCCAGCTTCTCACGTGGGAGTTTCTGTTGGGGAGGTGACTGATTTGGTCTCAGTCCTGGTTCCGGTTCTTTCTTCCTGGAACGAGAGACCTGATTGGGTGCTGAGTTTGGTTTCCTCCGTTAGACAAGTGGTTGGAGTTTCTTGTGATGGCCACTAGGAGCAACTGATGTTGCTGTTTGCTTATTTGGAGAGGGAGATATTTCAGCATGGTTCTACAACTCCTTGTAGATCGGTGGATAAAGGTCTTTGGGAGCTTAAAGGTTTGAACTCCACAGTTAATTACGAGGGGAAGACTTATGTTTCCATGAATTCTAGGAAGGATGTGAGGGATTCGCAGAACTTTTTATGAAGCCTAGAATTATTAGCTGGAATGTAAGGGGGCTCAATGATAGAGCTAAATGTAGTAGAGTTGGTAATTTATTAAGGGGCTTGTGAGTCTAATTAACAACCCAAGAGGGAGGGTGAATTGAGTTTTTCAAAAACTTACAATTTTTCGATAAACATGCAGATCTGAAAACTACCCCTCTTTAACAAACAAGAATGTTGATCTAAATGTGTTTAATGCTATGTCAAATATAAGCAATAAATGATAACGCATAAATCTCCACAAGTATAAATATGTACTGAAACGTAAGAGAGATAGAGTTAGAGAGATGACACCGTAATTTTAGGTGGTTCGGCCAACACTTGCCTACGTCCACCCCCAAGGCTATTGACTTCCTTGGGCTTCATTCACTAATCTCCAAATAGCGAATTCACCTTTGCTTCGGGGGTGCTAAGGAACCTTTACAAGTTTTTCGAGCTCACGGTTCAACTCTCTTCACAAATCCCAAAACCCAAGGGATTTCTTCTTCTTTCACAAGTAGGATCAAGTGTTTTCCCAACACTCAAATGTTTTACAAATAATGGGAACAATGAAGAATGACTCTCTAAGCCAATGAAAAGCTCTAAACGAGTGGAATGACTCTTTAAGCCAAATAAGCAAGTGGAAAGCTCAATAGAGTGCAAGAAGAGAAGATTCTTGAATGAAAGCTAAAATTTTGGAAAAGAAATTACAAGCTTTCTTGTTAGGTGCAACCTTCTCTCTTCTTCCCGGCACTTTCTCTCTCTAGAAGTTAGGGCAAAGAGTGATTGCATGTGTGTTCCCTCTTCTTTAAGAAACTTCGCTCCCTTTGAAGGCTAAGTCATCAATGATGAGCAAGATAAGAAGATTTAACAATGAGAGCTTTGATCTTGTAGGAATCAGCAAATGAAGACTTTGGATCTTGCTTTCTCTCTCTATCTCCTTCTATATATAGCCCATAGGTATTCAATGGTCATCAAAGCCCCCAAGAATGCCGTTGGAAGGGTTTAAATGACATTTTGAACCATTTTGAATGATCTGGCGTCGTTCTAGGATTTCTGCAATTTCGCACTAAGTGACAGACCACATTGGTCAATAGTCACCAACATCAAAATACATGGAAAGTATTCCTTCTCAAGACAAGTAGTCCTCAGGACTGTTTTCACCTGGAATATCTGGAATGATACAATTTAAAAATTTGTGAGTCAAAAGACTCAGTAAGGGAAATATGAACTTGCAAATATGAGCTTATAACTCGAACATGTAAATCATGAGTGATCGTGAATCTTGATGTACATGCATGCTTCATGTTTGCATATGTAAATGCACTTGCTCTTGAAAACATGTACTTGAACTTAAAAATGACACTTGGTCCTTGAAAAGGACTCTTTCTTATCTCGTGGGCTACATACGCTACATTTAACCCTTGAAGTCAGGATTGTGCGTTCCCATTGGAACCGTCTTCCTTTTCCCTTGGGGACATATCATCTGGTCGAGCTAGCCCTTGAAGTGGTCTCAGGCCTGATGGCTAGACACGACCCTTAGAGGTCCACACCTTCTCGCATTCGTCCTTCAGTGTGGTTGAACATACTTCGGGACTTCCCATCCTTCTCGCATTCGTCCTTCGGAGTGGATGCTCCTATCTTACTGGTACGGTACCGACCTTCTCAGCCCCTTAACTTAACTTGTCATAAAAATATTTTCATGCTTTCATTTGCACAAATGCTTATGACGTGCCATGCTAGATAATGAATAACATGTCATGCTTGATCATGAAAAATCATGCTGTGTATCATTCCAGTTTTCATAAAAACGTAAGTTTCCACTTACTTCCACTTACCTTAATCCTCCTGAAATTCAAGTGGTGCTTTGCCTACAAGCGAGTTAAATACGTTACTTGGACGCTCAGGCAACTAGTCAGATAGACATACGAAAATACTTATAAATGTTTTTGGTTTTCCAAAATTCATATCTTTGAAATTATGACTTCACTTACAAGACTTCTTTTAAACTTTAGCTTGCATAAAACAAATTTGAAAACAATAACATATGCATCAAACAACTCCAACTAGGTTGCTGTTTTAACTACTATATATCCAACTTGTATTCAACTTATTACACTAGTTCTTCCCATCAACATCATTGATTTCAAGGCCTATCTATGAAGATTAGCAACAACATTACATACTAAGAATTTCCAAACCAAAACAACAACTTATCTACGTCTAATTTTCATTCACTTGTTCAACACTTTTCATCATACTATGCATGGACTAATGGCTATCAAATTCCACCAATTTAACCTCAATAGATGTGCTATATGGGCACTACCGAGACCTCTAGGATTTATCCTAAGTTACATTGATCTTATCTCTAAGTTTTCAAGTTCACATGAACACCAATGTCAACAATTATTCCAAATATAACCGATAGACATTAATCCTCATTTAAGTGATCAACCCGTGACCATCTTGGCCTCCTTTTCACTTTTAGACTTGCTGACATGAAACAAATGAACATTTTCAGATTCATAATCTTCCACTTTCTTGCAAGATCCATATGATTCACTTAAAGAAAACAACGTGAATTCAATTCCCACTTAACCCGAGTGCAATTATCTCTATGTTCACCCAATGTAATCAAGTTACTAGGTGGTTAGCTTGCTGTTTAATTCAATGCCATCAACATACCTTCTTAACAGCAAGCAACCCTAAGGAACAACATAAGACACTTTCCATGACCTAAAGCAGCAACCATTCGGCTCCCATGATCCCTTTTTCTTCCATCTTCATAACACTATCTTGCATTAATATCACCAATTACACTTGCTCCTAGGTTTAGGTCACTGACCGAACCCTAACCCTTACCCTAACATCATGTCAAACCAACATTATTCACATCTATATACACTTCCTAATTTCCCTTACCTTGACCTGTTTTCCCCTTGTCTCTCATTCTTCTTCCTATTCGGTTTCTCTCCTTCTCACTCTCTCGGCTTTGCTCTCTCTCTCTCTCTCTCTCGTGTGTGCTCTCTTGTGCAGCCAAGTGAGAAATGAATGTGTGTGGAATGGGAGAGGCGTGAAAGGCAAAGTGGCAAGGTTGAATTTAGCCAAGTTCATGTCCAAATGGGGGGAAAAGCCTTGCTTGTATCGCCCATGGCCATTGGGTGATATGGCCGGTTCCATTAATGCCTTGTCTTTTCTCCCTTATTGTTTTATTTTTATTTTTCTCTTTGCCTTCTAAGCCTTTCACGTGATTCCCACATCAGTCCACTATTACACTTCTCTTTTGCTATTCAAGTGAATCACCATTTACTTCTCTTTGACTTTCTTTTATTCACGTGAACCACTAGCTTTGCCAACTAAATAGTCATTTAGTCCACCTAATGAAGGCAATAGATAATTAATATTCACTTAAAATTCACAATCACAATTTAATATAAAATGAAATTGCTTAGAGAAATTCAGCAACTATAAGATATAATGAAATGCATTTTAAATATCCTTGACATTAAAACTTAAGTCATTGTAATATCATAAAATTTCTTACAATAGGCCAAATAACAGCCCCCAAAATTCAATTCAAGAACAAGTACGTAAGCCTAAATAACACAATGACATTCGGGGTCTCACACTTAGAATTTTTGTTGTCATCGAAATCAATTATGGATTGTTTACAAAACAACATTGGGCTAACAGGGTTGGAGACTTGATCTTGTGTGCTTCCAATAGACAAAATTGGTAATTGTTTCTCGAGCACCCATTAGGAGTCTTTGGGGGGAGGGGTGATGAGGACCTGGGCTCTAGACCAAAAGACATGCCTTATAGTTAGAGTTATCCAAGACCTCTTATTAAGTCTTCTAATTAGGTTCTCCTAAGCAATGTGGGATCTCAACAATCCTCCATCCTTCGAAGACCGATGCTCTCGTCGTCTGCGTCTCCCACATGGCCTATATAGGGGGCTTTCACCGGACTTAGGCCTACCCTGACCCGTACAGGATCTATAGGGTCGAAGAAAATGAGTTCATGCAAGCCACCACACGACCTAAGAAAGACGCATGGGCCACCAAATGATGAGGACCTGGGCTCTAGACCAAAAGACATGCCTTACAGTTAGAGTTATCCAAGCCCTCTTATTAAGTCTTTTAATTAGGTTCTTCTAAGCAATGTGGGATCTCAACAAGGGGTCCCATGTTGGTTGGCGTTGTCTACAAACGCCATGAAAGAGTGTCTTTAGCGGCATTTTTAGCGACCGTCACTAAAGAACAATTTTTTTGTAGTGGAACTCCCATTAATAAAAAACGGAACTTCCCCCAGTTTACAAAATAAACTTTGTAGCGGAGAAGACCATTAGATCTTGATAGCATTGCATCCTTCAATTTTTTTCCACTAACTCATAAGATGCTTGAAATCATGCATCCTTCACTTATTAATGCATCCCTCACTTATTGTAAGTTGGTGATAAAAGTTAAGAGTGCCCCAGAAAAGGCAGATGTAATATGTTGTCCAAATTGACAGCACAAAAATTGACAGCACTTTTATTGTCAGTTACTTATTTTTCTGACCTAACAAAGAAAATAAAATAGGATATCTCAATTATCTTTATATGCCTGAAGTTGCTTCCCATATCTTTTTGAACCAGGTCGAGCAAGGTTAAATACAAGTTGTCCTCCCAAAATAAAGGATGTAATGCTATCACAGGTTGCTAATTCTACTGAAAAAGGGAACTAAAATACGTCATCGTCAATGCACAAAATGCTCCACACTTGAAGATGTCTACTACCATTGCTGCTCCTTCATTTCACAAAAAGGCTCACGTGATGCATCAACTTCTGCCACGGCAAATAGGAAATACACAAAAGGATAGATTATTCACATATAGGACGTTGAAGCACTAGTTTTACGGATTCTATATTTCTTTGATGACATACTTATTGAACTCGATGCTCGATTGTGTCGTACAAAAAAATTATTGTTGCAAAGTTGAACCCAACATCCGTCCCTTACGAAAAGAAAATCGATTAATTCATGTCTTTATATAATATTTCTGTGGGATTTTTTTATTGATAATTTTTTCGATATGACAAATATATACCTGAACAACGTGGGTATTGTTTGATGCATGAGACCGGGTGCTGTCATCAAATGATTCCTGCATATAACATAATAAGTTGCATAAAAAGTAGGACTAAATACTTGTGAATAGTTCAAAAAAGCAGCACGTGCAAATAATTCACCGGAAGAAATTCCATGTAATTATTGTTGCATATGTGACCTTGGGGATCTTCAGTTCCTATCAATGTTGTTGTCATATCCCTCGTGCTCGTATTAGTATCTAAACTCTCTTTGTAATAACAAAGATGCATAAAAGGCGAGATTACGACACACCCTTATTTACGGGTCTCAATACTGTAGTATTTTCCTCGGGGTATGTAAATTCTTTACTACTTAATAGAAAATACAACGGAAGACTTGTAAAATTAACTCAAAAATATTATGGTGAAAATAGAAGTCAAGTTAAAATAAGATAAGAGAAATACTTTAAATACAAAGCAAACATCACACGTACATAAGGAAATAGCACACTGCAAACAAACTACCCGTCAGGGCTAGGGATTAGGGAGGACGCTAAGGTCCTTACAAAATCTAGGCTAACAACAGATAAACCTATATCACTAACCCTATTGTTCAAGCTTACATACAGACAAGCTAATATTAAACAAAACATAAAACAAAAGCATCTCTAAAAGCTCAGTCTTCATCATCATTAGACAAGGTAAGGTCTACCCAATTTATGCCGGAGTGGTTCTCCGCCAATGGGCCGTTCTCGTACGAGAATTCTAGTGGCAGATCCTTTAGGATTAGGTAGAGCTAATGGTTTACAACTTTGTCCAAGCCATCCGAGACTAAGACTCGGACCTGTATGACCAAAACATGGGTGGGGAGTTCATGGATGATAAATGTCTCGATTATCGCCATAATCTGTCTTAACAGTAAACAACAATTTGGATGAGGAAACAGGGTGAGTCTTAAGGACTCAATAAGGGGGATATGGAGCACGTGATGACAGACAGTGATACAAACTTACATGTTCAATATATAGTTAATGTTTCAAAGAAAATACCAGTATAATCATATGCAGTATGAATGCTATGCTCATGTCTGTAAAATCCTTTGCTTTTGATGTCCACTGTTTCACTCCCAGTGACAGGGTTGTGCGTCCAATCTCCCCTGCACTTTAGGACAGTCCTAGGTATTCTGTTGCCCTAGGACGATGGGTAAATACCCCTATGCCTTCTACCCCGAGGCCATCGACTACCCTGTAGTGATGGTTGCACTCCCCAGTGATCGGTATCATCACCCATTAAGAGTAAATTTCTATTGGTGCAAAGGTCATTGATGCATATGCCATTATCATTGATGCATATGCCATGTCCATTATATCATTGATGCAAATGGCATGCAAATGCTATGTCCATACCATGATTGATGCACATACCATGTCCATTACATCATTGATGCAAATTTTCATTAAAATATGTTCTTTATAATTTAATAATCATGTGCATTAAAGTCCTTTAGACGTGGTTACAAATCACATGTAATTAAATTATTTCACACTATAATTATTTAATTACATCACATGTCTTGTATTTATTTTAAAATAAGTACTACTAAGCTTTTACTTAGAACTATTATCTTAATCACTTATTTAAATCAGCAAGCAATTAATAATTTAATTTAGGACTCTTTACTATTTAACCAATTACAAGTCCATTATCACATGGTATCCAAGTTAGGTGTCTCAAGTCCAATAAGGACTTAGACTTGGGCTTTGCTGGCAAGCCCATATCCTGGCTATATTAGGAGTTTGAAAGACCACTTGGGTCAGCCCAAGTAATAGAAACGATGCCTATTTCACATGGCTACTAAGTTAGTCATTTTGGGTCCAATAGAGACCTAGACTTGGGATCCACTTACAAGCCCATAATAGAGCAAACAATATAAGTTTTTAAGCCCATTAAAGTCAACCGAAATAGTAGAAAACGAGCCCAACTTGTATAGCCATAAACTAACCCGTTTTAAGTAAAAATTCAGCTTTAACAGTGAACATCAAATGGCTGTAACTTTCTCATCCTAACTCTAATTGACTCCAATTTTTAACTGTAGGTTCCCAATACTGTCTAATAATAACCCTACAAATTTGAGATCAAAATGTGGCTGTTTACTAAATAAGATTATCCCTTCTCCCTTAGGTGCACTGTTATCATAGATTATGCAAAACTAGACTAGGTATGATCTAATTACCCATATCTTTTTTTGTCACGTAAACCTTTGCATGAAAAATACCCTATATGTTTCTAATACTCCCTAAAACATTCAGTAATCATGTCATGTCATTATTTACACAAATTCATATTAAAATCAATCTAAGAGGTGAGGTGCTATGACTAAGTTTAACTATAATCTCCATATCTTGAATAATCTCTTGCATCTAACATTCCAACTTTTCTTTTAGCTGATTTTAAACATAATTAAGGACTCCAGATCAAAACCTAACATTTTACTAATATTAAATCAGCAAAATGCCAACAATATCACTAACATAAAAACTACCCCTACCTCTCGATCTCTTTGACCTTTTGGTGATTTATTTGGGTATCAAAACCTAGATTAAGCTCGCTATTAATATCAATAACCAAAATAAGAACATCAAAATACTAGAGCTTAAGATACCTCAATCTCCTTCCAATTTTTCTTCAAAATGTATTCTTCTTCTCTCTCTGGGGGAGCATGGCTCCTTTCTCTCTTCCTTCTCACTTTTCTCTTCACTCAAGCTCTCAAATTCTCTCTAGACAGCCCACTCTTGGCCAGCTGTTGGTGTGAGTTTAACCCTCACTCCAAGGTCCTATTTGTACTACTCTTAACCATAGTTAGGCTTTGTTTGCACACTAAAATTTTATCCATCCTAAAATTTTAACACAATAAAAAATGACAATATAATCTCTCTCTCTCTCTCCATCAAATCACTAATTTTCACTACAAAAATATAAAAAATTATCTCTCTCTTCACCTTTTTCATCAACCCCAATACCTAAAATTTAACAACCCTAAAATTTTGCTTCTCAAACAGCCTTAGATAACTAGGGTTAATTCTAGGTTCCTAGGGTTAGATAGGTTGCAATGATTTGTCTAGACTTAGCTTAGGTGGTCTACTCAAGCATTTGAAGGGGATTGGGCAGCAAGGAAAGCAACAAATGATGACAAATGATTACTAATGATGACTAATGATTGCAAATGATTACAAAAATTTCCTATGGGCACTAAACTAGGGGCTGGTCGATTTTGAGTCACAAAATGGGATGGGTTGGGCTTTGGAAAAGGGCTGGGCTGAATTGGGCTTGGGAGAGGTCCATTGGGCTTTATGCAATAAAACCTAATTTCTAGGCCTATTTTAGCTAATTAAATGAAATAATTCTAAAAAATATTCCTAAGATGCACTGCCACCTTAGAACATACCCTTACTAACTTCTTTCTTTTTTAGGCCTTTAGCATTTTCCATCTATTAAAATTTGATGCTCCTGGATCCATCGGTTCATCACCACCAGATAAACACACTTGAGCGTGAGAACTAGCAATATTTATATCCAAATATTTTGTTGCAATACTTTCAACTTGCTTTTCAAGTTCCTCTGTCATCTTCTCTACCAAAGCATACGCTTCTTCGATGTCAACAGCTAAGCAATCAATTTTATCAACCTATGACAAAGCCTTCAATACCGTAGTATAACATTAAAGTTAGCATCTCCCACACTATCATTTATTATACGACTACTAGATACATATCCATTGTTTGCATTCCTTGTCCACCTTTTCAAAATATACATGTCAGGAATTATTTTTATATCAAGCGAGTCGAAAACCTTTAAAACATGACAACACAAAATACCAAAATTTTCAAATTTCCTACAACTGCATGATATTGTCTTTCTAAGAGGGTCACAATATACGGTGTACTCACCTTCCTCATTTAAAAGAAAAACAACGTATTCATACATCAATTGAATTTCATTTTGAGATATTATAAATGTTGCAAAAGCATAGTGTCACGCCCCGAACGTAATCCCGTAGGAACAGTGACAGCCGCGAGCAATCCCGAGGGAAATCCCCAGCGAACTTAATCATACATACAACGGAATAGAATCGAGAGAGAGATGGGCCAGAACTCATCACGACTTATCTTACATATTAGATCTCAGAAGAAGGTTAGTAACTTAATTACATAACACATGGATTTACATAACCTAAGTGACAGGCCACAACGGTCAACAGTCACCAACAACAAAATACACAAAAGTCTTCTCTCTCAAGACAGGTAGTCTTCCTGACTTCCTTCACTTGAAACATCTGGAATGATACATTTTTGAAAACTGTGAGTCAAAAGACTCAGTAAAGGAAAACGTAAACTTATAAACATGAGCTTATGACATGAACATGAAAAATCATGAGTAAACGTAAATTTTGATGTACATGCATGCTTAATGGGTATGCACATGCTCTTGAGCTTGAAAACATGTTCTTGTACTTAAATAGACACATGGTCCTTAAAAAGTATTCATTTCTTGACTTATGGGCTACACGCTCCATTTACCCCTGAAGTCAGGGTTGTATGTTCCCGTTGGAACTGTCCCCTATTTCTCTTGGAGACATTACATCTGGTCAAGCTAGCTCACCTTCTCGCATTCGTCCTTCAGTGTGGTTGCACTTACCTCTAGGATCACCCATCCTTCTCGCATTCGTCCTTCGGTATAGGTGTCCTTCTTGATGGTACGGTACCGACTAGAGCCCCTTAACTTAACTTGACATAAAACTTTCTTACTTCATTTGCATAAAAATCTCTTTTAGAAATCATGCAAATGCTCGTGTCATGTCATGCTTGCTTATGATGCTATGCTTGTTCATGATAAAATATGTTGTGTACCATTCTAGTTTTCGTAAAAGTGTAAGTTTCTACTTACTTCCGCTTACCTTGCTTCTCCTGAGATTCGGATGGCGCTTCGCCTACAAGCGAATCACATTCGTTACATAAATGCTTAAATAGTAACATTCAAATCGACATACAAAAGTACTCATAACGCTTCCGGTTTCCAAAAATACGTATCTTAAAAATATGATTTCTTTAAACTTTAGCTTTCATAAAACAATTTGAAAACAAGAAGCATATACATCAAACAACTCCAAATTACAACTCGATCCTTTAAACCTCGATATCCAATATTGGATCCGTAATCATTCAACCTAAATTGATTACTCAACGTACTCGAAGTAAATCGCCATATGATACGTGCAAGGTTGCTGTTTTCACCTTCTTCATGTCCAATTCGTATTCTGCCCTAGTACACTTATTCTTCTCATCAATCACATTGATTTCAAGACCTATCCTTAAAGATCAGTCATAACATTTCATACTAAGGGTTCCAAATCAAAACAACAACTTATAACAATTTCTATTCCCTTGTTCCATACTTTTCATCGTACCTTTGCATGGAGTAATGACCATTAAATTCCATCAATTAAACCTCAATAGATGTGTTATGGAGGTACTGCTGGTACCTATAGAATTTACCTAAGTATCCATGAACATAACTCTTCAAAACTCAACTTATGTGGATTAGATCCTGATTTCAATGGCCAATCCGAGGCAATATTCATTCTCATATTTACTGACCTAACTCCAAGACAATTAAACTTCACATGTTCACACATTTCTTGCAAAATCCATGGAAAGCATTTAACATTCAACATGCAATCAATCTCCATGTAACCCGAGTATGATTATCTCCATGACCACCAAATGAAATCAACGTACTTAGGTGATTATCTTGCTGTTTTATTCAATATAACCAACATACATTCTTAGCAGCAGCAACCCTTAAGGAAACATAACAAAATACACATTTCATGGCATAGGGCAGCAACACCATTCGGCTATTATAGCTCATTTTCTTCCATTTTCATACATTCTCTTGCATTTGCATTTTCCAATCACATTTGCTCCTAGATTTAGGCCACTAACCGAAGCCCTAACATCATCTAAACTTACCATGATCACATTTATTATCAAGGGTTACAACAACAAGCTTAACAACCTCCAAAATCATGGATTTCACTTTAAACTTCGCATACATTTTTTAGTACATTTTTATACTCCTATCAAAACTCATAAGCTAACATATTTTCCAGCCTTACCAAACCAAAACCGTGGCCTTCAACATACCTCAACCACCAGCAGATTTCGTCACCAACACAAACTATCTTCAAAGGTTTCAATTTAAGGACATGCAACAACATATTCGGCCACAATGACCACCAATACCACATGCAACATCATCTCTTCCTAGATCTAACCAAGCCATGGCATTAATCCCTTCATCCATCAAAATTTCCAGCACTACATCACAACATTACAACTTCAACATGCAAGTAATTATTTCAAGGGGAAAGACATTAAAACAGATCCGGCCAACACCAAGGAAAACCGAATCTCTCCTTGTTGTTCTTTCCTCTTTCCTTTCTCTCCTTCTTCCTCTGTTTCTTCTTGCTTTCTTGTGGTCACCTTCTTCTTCTTCTTATTCTTTTTCTTCTTCTTCTCCTTGGCTTTTCTCCTTCTCCCTCACTCGGCTTCTCTCTTTCTCACTCTCTCAGTTTCTCTCTTCCTTGTCTTCTCTTGTGCGACAAATGGGGGGACAAAGGTTGTGAGGTGTGTGAGGCGTGAAAGGCATGTGAGCAGGTTTGAGTTTCGTCTAATTCACGTCAGAAGGGGGAGGGGAAACATTGCTTGTATCGCCCATGTCCATTGGATGACATGGGCTGTTCCTTAATTACTTTTGTCCTCTTCCTTCTTTTTTCTTACTCCCATTTCTATTTGCTTTCCCTCTCTTCACGCGAAGCTCACTTAGCACGCCAAAAAGATTATTTGGTTCTCCTAATAAAGCTTTAGACTTCCTAATGAAAGTATAAAGTAATCATGCACTAAATTCACAATCATAATTCATACTTTAATGTAAGGAATTGCTTAAGAAAAATTCAGCATCTATAAAATAATAAAATGCACTCTAAATATTCTTGACATCAAAGTAATAAGTCTCTATAATTTAATAAAATCCCTTACAATAGGCCAAATAACAGCCCCCAACATTAAATAAAAAAAGTACGTAAGCTTAAATAGCATAATGAAGGCAACTTTTGTCTTGCAGAATACTCGACCTCTAAGTTTGTATGCCGCTTTTGCTCCACCACCCTTTCAAAATGTTCAAAAATTGGACAACATCTAAATTTGACTTCAAATAACATTTGAAGTCCCCTTTCAAGCTTTCACTAAGTTGAGTACTTTGTATTCCCAATGTAAATTCCACTGAGCCCATTTTGTCTTCAACTTATATATACTATCCAACCAATTAGCATACTTCACATTATACGTCTGAATCATATTGTCCCAAAATTTTTTGAACTTACATTCATCATTGTATTCATAAATGCAAGCTTTGAAGTCTCAAAGTAAAAAAGAACCATCTTTTATCAAATTTCGCAAATGTTTGATGCCATTCTGCATAATATACGAAGTGCATAATCCATAGTAAGTATCTAGCATCACCTGAGCTAATGTTTTTGCCATTGCTGGATCCTAGTCAGAAAATATTGATTGAGGCTTCTTACTCTTATGCGCACGTAGGAAGCTTTCAAAAACCCATTTGAATGATTCTAGAGGGGGGGGTGCAAGAAGCTCAAAAGTGAAGATTCCAGATCTTCAGGTATAAGTCTTGTAACTCTTTGTTTCACTTTTGACAAGGATTATGAATCACACTTGCATATCTTTCAAAATATGCATAAACCGTTTTACCTTTTGTTTGAAAGATTAAAATGTTTTTAAAGGTTTCAAAATGCCCCAAACAAATTCCCAAACCTTTCATATACTTATGGGAAGTAAGTCTTTAACATTGCGTGTTTAAAAGTGGTCAAAAACATGATTTTCAAAGAACCGAACTATGTGCTTAAGTTGAGGAGGTTGACCAGTCTTTAACCGCTTGGTATAGGGGTCGACCGGTTGATTTTAAAATAGAGTCGTTGAGCTTATGACAATATGACCGTTGAGTAACTTGAAGCGGTCGACTGGTTCATGTAGCGATCGACCGTCTCGTTTTAATAGATGACTCCCAACGGCTATAAACGACTATTTTTCATATGTGACCTAAAAATACATATCCATAACGTCTAAAATTAATACAGAATGACCACATATCATTTAGATCACTTGAGAAATATTTCAAACCTTCATATTCTATATTTCTCATATCATTCACACAAAACACACTTTCATATCCTTGTCTTTGTGTGAATCAAGAGATAGAGATTTTGTGAGACCCCGTATTTCATTTTTCCTATTTGCTCTATGTATTTGTTTTTGGATTTAAATTCAAGGGGCTGTTATTTGGCCAATGTAAGATGTTAAGTTGATTATGGTATTTTGAGCTATAAGTTTTCCTTAAGTATTTTCATTATGATGTGAAATCATGTTAGTATAATTGGTCATGACCGAATTTCTCAAGGTAGATTTTCTTTATGAATTAATTTTTCCATTGGCCTATTATTATGCTACCATGATTCATCAAATCCATACATGAGGCCGGAGTATTGGCCAGCCCAATGGCATCACCAAGAATTCATAGTGGCCATAACGTGTCTGAAGGTCGTCTTGGATATACCTCCTTCTTTCACCTTCGACTGATGATACCTCGATCTCCAGTCAATCTTTGAGGATACTTATGTCTGTTATAACTTAATCGAACAGGTCATCAATATAAAGGTAACGTGTATCTATTCTTTATAGCCACCTTACACTTGGCCGTATAAACCCTTCCTCCAGAAGTTCTTCTATTTGAACCTTTAGCTCCTTCAGCTCTACTGGAGCCATTCGATACGATACTTTAGAAGGAAATTCTAACTCAGTACCAATTCCACTTCTCTATCTGGGGTAACCTAGGTATTTCTTTAAGAAAAACATCGGGAAATTCGTTCACTATTGGGGTCTGCTCCACTGTAGCAGCCTCCCTCTCGGTATCATTTGCCAGGATTAAAAGTCCTTCATGACCTCTTTACAACCTAGTTGGTCGACATACTCGCTGGCCTTCGCCCCATTTTTTCTCATACATGGGAAACAACAACCCGGTCTCCCCTCCTTTTCCTCATCATAACGATTCATACGAGCACCATGCGCTGTCAACCAATTCATGCCTAATATGATGTCAAATCACCATCTCCATTACCATCAAATTAGCTAATACTATATGCCCCTCACTTTCAATTAGGCATTCTTTATAATTTGATCACCACCATTAGACTACATTATAGTGGATTTACTCATGCATTCGGGTAATCCTCCACATTTAGAAAAATTGGTAGTCAAGTTTCCTCAACTTAATTTCTGCAATTCAATCGACAAACATTCTTTATAACCCTCTTAACTCTTCAAATGAACCACTGTATCATCATGAAGATCACTAATCAATCTAAATGGCCCCGAAGCACCCTAATCATCATTTCAATGTCTCTTATGCCATGGTCAATTCTAATGGCATCAATAAGCGCTTATAACAACAATCTTTAGCGCAAAATATCTTCTCAGATATATCTCTTTCCTAATCCAAGATCATACTCTGTTCATAAATGAGCATTAGTGCATACTTAAGCTCTTTACAATTGATCAACAAATCCCTTATCTGGGCGGTATAAAACTCCAATAGTTACTCGATTCCCTGTTCGTATAATCTCAAATGCAGACCAAGTCTAATGTCAAAATTCATTATCCTCAAAACAACTCATTGTCTTGAATTCCTAAGCCTTAATAAATCAAAGAGCAATAACTATTCCTCAGCCAAATTTGACCCTCTGACTAAAATCAGGTGTTCAGGCAAACTCCATTCGGAAGTCTACCAAAATCAAAACTTACTTCAATTAAAATTTCTTCCAGGGTCTGCGTAATCATATCCTTAGGTAACCTTAATCATTTGTTCCTTGTTGCACCTATTCAGTGACAAGCCGAGCCATGTGTTCTAAAACATCATCAGTAGTGACATTCGATTCTCTGAGTCCCCAATTCTCTTTTGGTCCTCTAGGTGTCATTCTGCACTTTCAAAGTCTTTATTCACTATGAGCTCATAATGAGTCTATGTCACCAGTCTAGTGTACTTGATGCCTAACACATAGTTAACTCTTTAGGGTTCTAATCTATACCTTATGTCTCCTGGCCCAAATCTCTAATTCCTCTGATACCATTTTCTGTCACGCCCCGAACGCTAGCCCGAAGGGGGTTAATGACAGCCGCGAACATCCACTCAATGAATGTTCCAGCGTTTCTCTTAATCATGCAGCGGATTTTTTTTTATACAAATACATAAAACACCTACAACTGAGAGAGATGGGCCAAAGAGATTTACATAAACTTCAACTTACACAATTGACTACAAAGGCAATAGTGAAAGCATCCAAATTACATGTCATGTCTGCATGACTGAAGTACAAGTCCTAAGGGATTCCAACAAAACCTTAATATGGACCTACTCATAACATATAAGTAATACATCTTGAATCCTTATACACATAACATAGACATTCACAGGATGCATGATAGTACCTCCTATGAACTCTTCAACTTCTGATTCTGATAACCACGACTAAGATACTAGACATCAAAAACCTTGAACTCTACTAGTCCGAACAACCCATGACCACCACACGACGGAGGCTCATGATGACTCTTCAAAATTACATCTAACCTTTAATGAACAACAAAGAGGGATGAGGACGTTCCCATCGGTCCCTCTTCTAGATTTTCCCACCTGAATTGTTATCTGGAATGATACAATTTAAAACATCTGTGAGTCGAAAGACTCAGTAAGGAATTATAATTAAAACATGAACTTGAAATCATGGTTTGGAAATATGAACTTGAAATCGTACACTTGCTTTTAAACTTGAAATCGTACACTTGCTTTTAAACTTGAAATCGTACACTTGATATCATAATGAACTTAAAAATCATAAGCATGCACTTGACTTAAAATCATAAGCATGCGCTTAAACTTGAAATAATTACAAACTTGAACATAATGTAATTCAAGTACAACTTGAAATATCACGAGCTTAAACTTGAAATAATCATAACTTGAACTTATCATGTATACATATGTAATTCATGCATGATCATGAATCGTGATGCACGTGTATGCCTCATGATTGCATATGCACATGCACTTGCTCTTGAAAACATCTCTTATACTTATAAAGCTCTTTCTTTTGGAAAATCTTTTCCATTCTTATCCTATGGGCTACTTGAGCTCCATTTACCCCTGGCATCAGGGTTGTGCGTTCCCGTTGGAACTGTCCCCTATTTCCCTTGGGGACCTTACATATGGTCGAACTAGCACACCTTCTCAATGTCCTTCAGTGGCTAGACACGACTCTTGGAGGTTCACACCTTCTTGCAAGCATCCTTCAGTGTGATTGCACATACCTCCCGGACTACCCATCCTTCTTGCAAGCATCCTTCGGTATGGGTGTCCTAGGTGACATCCATCCTTCACGTAAACGTCCTTCAGTATGGATGCACCTTCTTGACTTGGTACGGTACCGACCGACTTGGGTTCATTAACTTACTTGTCATAAAACTTAACATAAAGTAGCATAAAAATGATACTTTCATTTGCATAAAATTTCTTCTTCTTTCTTATGAGAAAAATAAATGCAAATGCAATTGCTCATGACATGTCATTCTTGATGACAATTATCTCATAAAACTTCCGTAATCTCATAAAAACTTTCATGTTTTCATTTGCACAAAAATTTCTTTCATGCTTCATGCAAATACGTATACTATATCATGCTTGTTGAGAAATAACTTGTCATGCTTGGTTATAAACCTATTATGCTTGCTCATAAAACATGCTGCGTATCATTCCAGTTTTCATGAAAGTAAGTTTTTCACTTACAGACGTAGATTCCACTTACTATTTTCACTTACAAACGTAAGCTCCTCTTACTTTGCTTGCTTGTGGGTTGAATGCCCCTTTACCTACAATTGGATCATACCATTGTTATTCATAGGTTTACTAGACGTATAGAGTAATCAATCAATTACTCACGCTTCATCATACAAAATCGTCCTTATTCCTCATTCAATATCTCATACTTCGTCATACACATACTTTGTCGTACAAAATCATCCAACGCCCACGAAATTTGCCCCAAGTGCCCTCCTCATATAACCTCATATACAAGACGTAGACTTTACACATACATCTCAAAACTTCCAACCAAAAACAATGATTTCATCACTAGAACAAAGGTTATTGCATCTATTTCACTCCCTTTGGTCTTTTATCAAACACCTAGTATGCAAGTTGGTTTCTCTTGGGTTTATAAATTCCCAAATCTAACCACACTCTCCATGGCTTTGTGCACAATCCATACAACTCTCTAAAACTCACTAGATCTACATTTTCTTCAAAGAAAACACATGAATCTCAAGGAGAAATCTAACAACACACAACCATCACAACAACCAAGGAGAAACTAACAACACACAACCATCAACCATTCAAAAGAAAAAGAGAACATAGGTGAAAATGGGTATGGCTTGGCCGGCCATAAGCACTCACCTTCTTCTCTCTCTCTTTCTTTCTCTTCTTCCTTTCTTCTTCTTCTTTTCTCCTTCTTCTTTCTTTCTTTTCTTCTCTTCTCTTCTTCGGTGGGGAGCTAGGGCAAAATGACTTGTGGGAAAGGGGGGGGTTGCCTTATACGTAAAGGGCTTGGGGAAAAGACAAGGCTGCCCTCCCTTATTTCCCCCTTTTTCACATGAATTCCACCTCACGTATTTTCTAGGGATTTAGTTATATGTGTCGACACCATCACTAAAGGTGTCGACACTTACAACACATTTAGTAGGATGTGTCGACACCATCACTCAAGGTGTCGACACTTCCAACACTTGGCCAAAGTGGAAAAAATGTAAACTCTCGGGTTTCAGTTAGATGTGTCGACACCATCACTCAAGGTGTCGACACTTCCATCACTTGGTCAAAATTCACGGGAGTTCTGGAAAAATACACACTTTCGGGTTTTAGTTGGATGTGTCGACACCATCACTCAAGGTGTCGACACTTCCAACACTTAGTCAAAAATCACTCTAGTTCCGGAAAAATATAAACATTCGGGTATCGGTCTAATGTGTCGACACTATTACCCAAGGTGTCGACACTTACAACACTTAGTCAAAATTCACTTTGGGCTCCTGAAAAAGGTAAACTTTCGGGTGTTACTCTAATGTGTCGACACTATGCTCCAATGTGTCGACACTTACCTCAAAAATCACAAATTTAATCATACATACACTTGCAATAATACGTACTTAAGAGGTCATAAGCAATAACTTGACAGACCTAAAATCGGGGTCTCACATCCTCCCCTCCTTACAGAAATTCCGTCCTCGGAATTCGATTCTTCGTCCTTAACTCTTGCTCATTTTTTCTAAACCTTATCTGTTTTTCTACATATATAAGGTTCTCTTAATGTGCAAGGGCTCATACTCTAAGAAATAGGTAGGGCCACTGGTACGTCATGGTACCCATTCGGTCTAAAATCCCAAAAGATTTTATTCGCACTCAAACGTCTATTCAAACTTGACATTTTTCTTAATCAACGATGTCAATAGTATAACTATCTTTGTAAACCCCTCGATGAACCTTCGGTAGTATCCTGTTAACCCCAGGAAACTCCTTATTTCCTTCACATTTATTGGCCTTGGCCATTAGGATACATCATCGACCTTACCGTGTTCCACGACAATCCCCTTGCCTGAAACTACATGCCCCGAAAATCAGACTTGCTCCAACCAAATTTACACTTAGAGAATTTAGCATACAACTTCTTCTCCGTGAAAATCTGTAGAACAGTCCTTAGACGTTTCTCATGTTCATGCTTATTTCTTGATTAAATCAAAATATCGTAGACCATCACAACTTATCTTAGAACTCCTTGGACACCCTGTTCATCAAATCCATACATGAGGCCGGAGTATTGGCCAGCCCAATGGCATCACCAAGAATTCATAGTGGCCATAACGTGTCTGAAGGTCGTCTTGGATATACCTCCTTCTTTCACCTTCGACTGATGATACCTCGATCTCCAGTCAATCTTTGAGGATACTTATGTCTGTTATAACTTAATCGAACAGGTCATCAATATAAAGGTAACGTGTATCTATTCTTTATAGCCACCTTACACTTGGCCGTATAAACCCTTCCTCCAGAAGTTCTTCTATTTGAACCTTTAGCTCCTTCAGCTCTACTGGAGCCATTCGATACGATACTTTAGAAGGAAATTCTAACTCAGTACCAATTCCACTTCTCTATCTGGGGTAACCTAGGTATTTCTTTAAGAAAAACATCGGGAAATTCGTTCACTATTGGGGTCTGCTCCACTGTAGCAGCCTCCCTCTCGGTATCATTTGCCAGGATTAAAAGTCCTTCATGACCTCTTTACAACCTAGTTGGTCGACATACTCGCTGGCCTTCGCCCCATTTTTTCTCATACATGGGAAACAACAACCCGGTCTCCCCTCCTTTTCCTCATCATAACGATTCATACGAGCACCATGCGCTGTCAACCAATTCATGCCTAATATGATGTCAAATCACCATCTCCATTACCATCAAATTAGCTAATACTATATGCCCCTCACTTTCAATTAGGCATTCTTTATAATTTGATCACCACCATTAGACTACATTATAGTGGATTTACTCATGCATTCGGGTAATCCTCCACATTTAGAAAAATTGGTAGTCAAGTTTCCTCAACTTAATTTCTGCAATTCAATCGACAAACATTCTTTATAACCCTCTTAACTCTTCAAATGAACCACTGTATCATCATGAAGATCACTAATCAATCTAAATGGCCCCGAAGCACCCTAATCATCATTTCAATGTCTCTTATGCCATGGTCAATTCTAATGGCATCAATAAGCGCTTATAACAACAATCTTTAGCGCAAAATATCTTCTCAGATATATCTCTTTCCTAATCCAAGATCATACTCTGTTCATAAATGAGCATTAGTGCATACTTAAGCTCTTTACAATTGATCAACAAATCCCTTATCTGGGCGGTATAAAACTCCAATAGTTACTCGATTCCCTGTTCGTATAATCTCAAATGCAGACCAAGTCTAATGTCAAAATTCATTATCCTCAAAACAACTCATTGTCTTGAATTCCTAAGCCTTAATAAATCAAAGAGCAATAACTATTCCTCAGCCAAATTTGACCCTCTGACTAAAATCAGGTGTTCAGGCAAACTCCATTCGGAAGTCTACCAAAATCAAAACTTACTTCAATTAAAATTTCTTCCAGGGTCTGCGTAATCATATCCTTAGGTAACCTTAATCATTTGTTCCTTGTTGCACCTATTCAGTGACAAGCCGAGCCATGTGTTCTAAAACATCATCAGTAGTGACATTCGATTCTCTGAGTCCCCAATTCTCTTTTGGTCCTCTAGGTGTCATTCTGCACTTTCAAAGTCTTTATTCACTATGAGCTCATAATGAGTCTATGTCACCAGTCTAGTGTACTTGATGCCTAACACATAGTTAACTCTTTAGGGTTCTAATCTATACCTTATGTCTCCTGGCCCAAATCTCTAATTCCTCTGATACCATTTTCTGTCACGCCCCGAACGCTAGCCCGAAGGGGGTTAATGACAGCCGCGAACATCCACTCAATGAATGTTCCAGCGTTTCTCTTAATCATGCAGCGGATTTTTTTTTATACAAATACATAAAACACCTACAACTGAGAGAGATGGGCCAAAGAGATTTACATAAACTTCAACTTACACAATTGACTACAAAGGCAATAGTGAAAGCATCCAAATTACATGTCATGTCTGCATGACTGAAGTACAAGTCCTAAGGGATTCCAACAAAACCTTAATATGGACCTACTCATAACATATAAGTAATACATCTTGAATCCTTATACACATAACATAGACATTCACAGGATGCATGATAGTACCTCCTATGAACTCTTCAACTTCTGATTCTGATAACCACGACTAAGATACTAGACATCAAAAACCTTGAACTCTATTAGTCCGAACAACCCATGACCACCACACGACGGAGGCTCATGATGACTCTTCAAAATTACATCTAACCTTTAATGAACAACAAAGAGGGATGAGGACGTTCCCATCGGTCCCTCTTCTAGATTTTCCCACCTGAATTGTTATCTGGAATGATACAATTTAAAACATCTGTGAGTCGAAAGACTCAGTAAGGAATTATAATTAAAACATGAACTTGAAATCATGGTTTGGAAATATGAACTTGAAATCGTACACTTGCTTTTAAACTTGAAATCGTACACTTGCTTTTAAACTTGAAATCGTACACTTGCTTTTAAACTTGAAATCGTACACTTGATATCATAATGAACTTAAAAATCATAAGCATGCACTTGACTTAAAATCATAAGCATGCGCTTAAACTTGAAATAATTACAAACTTGAACATAATGTAATTCAAGTACAACTTGAAATATCACGAGCTTAAACTTGAAATAATCATAACTTGAACTTATCATGTATACATATGTAATTCATGCATGATCATGAATCGTGATGCACGTGTATGCCTCATGATTGCATATGCACATGCACTTGCTCTTGAAAACATCTCTTATACTTATAAAGCTCTTTCTTTTGGAAAATCTTTTCCATTCTTATCCTATGGGCTACTTGAGCTCCATTTACCCCTGGCATCAGGGTTGTGCGTTCCCGTTGGAACTGTCCCCTATTTCCCTTGGGGACCTTACATATGGTCGAACTAGCACACCTTCTCAATGTCCTTCAGTGGCTAGACACGACTCTTGGAGGTTCACACCTTCTTGCAAGCATCCTTCAGTGTGATTGCACATACCTCCCGGACTACCCATCCTTCTTGCAAGCATCCTTCGGTATGGGTGTCCTAGGTGACATCCATCCTTCACGTAAACGTCCTTCAGTATGGATGCACCTTCTTGACTTGGTACGGTACCGACCGACTTGGGTTCATTAACTTACTTGTCATAAAACTTAACATAAAGTAGCATAAAAATGATACTTTCATTTGCATAAAATTTCTTCTTCTTTCTTATGAGAAAAATAAATGCAAATGCAATTGCTCATGACATGTCATTCTTGATGACAATTATCTCATAAAACTTCCGTAATCTCATAAAAACTTTCATGTTTTCATTTGCACAAAAATTTCTTTCATGCTTCATGCAAATACGTATACTATATCATGCTTGTTGAGAAATAACTTGTCATGCTTGGTTATAAACCTATTATGCTTGCTCATAAAACATGCTGCGTATCATTCCAGTTTTCATGAAAGTAAGTTTTTCACTTACAGACGTAGATTCCACTTACTATTTTCACTTACAAACGTAAGCTCCTCTTACTTTGCTTGCTTGTGGGTTGAATGCCCCTTTACCTACAATTGGATCATACCATTGTTATTCATAGGTTTACTAGACGTATAGAGTAATCAATCAATTACTCACGCTTCATCATACAAAATCGTCCTTATTCCTCATTCAATATCTCATACTTCGTCATACACATACTTTGTCGTACAAAATCATCCAACGCCCACGAAATTTGCCCCAAGTGCCCTCCTCATATAACCTCATATACAAGACGTAGACTTTACACATACATCTCAAAACTTCCAACCAAAAACAATGATTTCATCACTAGAACAAAGGTTATTGCATCTATTTCACTCCCTTTGGTCTTTTATCAAACACCTAGTATGCAAGTTGGTTTCTCTTGGGTTTATAAATTCCCAAATCTAACCACACTCTCCATGGCTTTGTGCACAATCCATACAACTCTCTAAAACTCACTAGATCTACATTTTCTTCAAAGAAAACACATGAATCTCAAGGAGAAATCTAACAACACACAACCATCACAACAACCAAGGAGAAACTAACAACACACAACCATCAACCATTCAAAAGAAAAAGAGAACATAGGTGAAAATGGGTATGGCTTGGCCGGCCATAAGCACTCACCTTCTTCTCTCTCTCTTTCTTTCTCTTCTTCCTTTCTTCTTCTTCTTTTCTCCTTCTTCTTTCTTTCTTTTCTTCTCTTCTCTTCTTCGGTGGGGAGCTAGGGCAAAATGACTTGTGGGAAAGGGGGGGGGTTGCCTTATACGTAAAGGGCTTGGGGAAAAGACAAGGCTGCCCTCCCTTATTTCCCCCTTTTTCACATGAATTCCACCTCACGTATTTTCTAGGGATTTAGTTATATGTGTCGACACCATCACTAAAGGTGTCGACACTTACAACACATTTAGTAGGATGTGTCGACACCATCACTCAAGGTGTCGACACTTCCAACACTTGGCCAAAGTGGAAAAAAATGTAAACTCTCGGGTTTCAGTTAGATGTGTCGACACCATCACTCAAGGTGTCGACACTTCCATCACTTGGTCAAAATTCACGGGAGTTCTGGAAAAATACACACTTTCGGGTTTTAGTTGGATGTGTCGACACCATCACTCAAGGTGTCGACACTTCCAACACTTAGTCAAAAATCACTCTAGTTCCGGAAAAATATAAACATTCGGGTATCGGTCTAATGTGTCGACACTATTACCCAAGGTGTCGACACTTACAACACTTAGTCAAAATTCACTTTGGGCTCCTGAAAAAGGTAAACTTTCGGGTGTTACTCTAATGTGTCGACACTATGCTCCAATGTGTCGACACTTACCTCAAAAATCACAAATTTAATCATACATACACTTGCAATAATACGTACTTAAGAGGTCATAAGCAATAACTTGACAGACCTAAAATCGGGGTCTCACATATGGTACCTTGATCAAAATGGGATTTTATTTCATGAAATTTCATAAATAATTTTCTTGTCATTTTTATGCAAAGTTTAAATTATATTCTCCTAAGAGCCGAATTTGCAAGGTGAGTTGCTCTCTTATGAATTTATATTTTTCATTTACTTAATATGTTTCATGATCCATAAAATTTAAATTATGATTAAAGATTTTTATATATAGGCCGAAAATAGTTAATGGATAAAATCATGAATTTCTTTTGAGAAATTGATTGAATATTTTGTGTAATTCATATGTGGCATATATTATTACTATGTGGCCTAGATTAATAAGTTGAATTGTCATTAGAATATTGAGTGATAAGTTATTAAGCATGTGATAAGGTTTAAGAGAGATTAAAATGATAAGCACACTTGCTTATCATAGTGATAAGCAAGCATGATGATAAGTTAGAAAACTTTTAGGGTGATAAGTCCTTGTGGTTATTGTAGAGATAGGCTAGAGCCATTATCATAAGATAAGATATCATGCTTATGAGATGATAAGCTAATGAAATGAATTAGATAAGCTAGAGAGCTTATAAGAGATAAGTTAGGTGAAATAGTAACCAAGTTGAAAGTTAGTTACATTTCAAATGTGGGAGTAACTAAGTTGGTTGGAAGGCAACCAAACCAAGCAAATAAGAGTTAAAGAGATGGCTTTTACGTGAATGAGAATGTGGTGAATTGAAAAGCCAAAAGCTAAATGCCATGTGAAGTTGTAAGATATGTAAGATGCATTCAATGAGACAAGACAACACATGGAAGTAAAAAAGAAGAGAAAAAGCAAGGGAGAAGTGGGATTTACGTGAAGACCAAGTGTGATGAGGAGAGAGAAATCAATTCAATGCAAGTCATGCTTTGGGAGACAAGGATTTATGTGAGAAAAAGCTGAAGTGAAAAGAGGAGAGAAGGAGAGCATTGGCCGGACAACCCCATTCATCCCCCTTTTCCCTCCTTCACACTTCTCTCATGTCATTTTCACCTTGTCTTTGTCATTGTCATAGCATTAACTCTCCTTGGGAGATTCAATTGTCTCACACTTCACACTTAGCATTTCATTTCACTCCATTTCTTCCTCACTTGGCCGAATATTGCATTTGCTCTCAACTCTCTCTATTTTTCTTCACTTGGCCGAACCACCCATCTAAGATTCAAGGTTTGCTCTTTTCCTCTTGCACTCTAAACACATTCCTCTTGCCTTCTAAATCACACTCTAAAAGCCCAAGTTAGACCTCTTTTGTGGTGACCAAATCTCTCTTTGTGCAACCCCATTTTCTTCCTTGAAAACCCTAATCATTAGCCTCATTTCTCTTGAAGAAGTTAGTCCATTTCCATTAGGACTAATCATTCAAGCTTACCACATTTTTCCCCACCATAGAACCCACATTAGCACCTCAAATCAAGCTTGGATATATTCTAAGGAGGTTGAACCGAAATTTGGAAGAAGGAGGAGTTTGGGTAAAAGTTTGGTGAAGGTAGAGGTAAGCTTGATTCTCTTTAGTATTCTTGTCTAAAGTTTTTCATAAGTACTAACCTAGGGCATTCTTATTGTTCTAGGTACTCAAGCTTGGGATAATCATCAAGGTAAGGCCGAAAATGTGATGTTGTTGGTAGAATATAATGATGGCCGAATTATATGCTTACTCCCTTTTAGATCTTGTGTTGTTGGTCTCTCTAATGTTAGATCTAAGTGTTTAACTATGGTTATGATGATGTAAAAATAATGTACATGTGAAAGGGGTTCGGATCTATGGAGTTAATGCATGCAAATAGGTCATAAATACAAAAGGAGAACAATGTATGTTAAAGGAAGTTAGATCTAAGTTTATACTAAGTTGGTTGGTTGTAAGTTGTAAATCTCCCTAGATCTATGGTTATGGATGTGTTTGAATGTTAGATCTGGTCATATTATTCATGAATAATGAAAGTATGAAGTAATGCATGATAGTTGGGTTATAAAATGCAAAGGGAAGTGCATGATATAATTTTAGCATGAAAATGTGATGTTATGAGTTATGGCCGAACCATACATGCCCTAGGTTTCCAAGAGAAAGTTTGTGTATGTATAGATCTAGATATTGGCCATGTTATATGCAAGATTAATGACCTAATGCATGGTAGATAATTATGTTATGTAAAGGAGGCATGCAAATTGAAGGAAACAAAAGAGAACATATTGGATGAAAAACATGTGTTGGCCGAATGGTATAATGTATGATATATTGTGTTGGTGTTTGGATTCTTAGATCCTAGGTTGTGAAATTGTTGAATGGAGGATGAGATCACCATTGGAGTTGAAGTTGTGATTAAAGGATGCATAAAATTTAGTGTTGGCCGAATGTTTAAAATAAAAGAACCCTAATGGTAAATTATGATGAATAGGTTATAAATGTTGTGTTGGATACTTCAAATTGGGGATTAGGCTAATTGGAATAATATTGAGGAACCATGAACATGTAATGAAATATTCGAAACCCTAGTTAGGGTTAGTATTTCGGATTAATTGAGGTTTAAGGTCCAAATTAAGATTTAATCACGATTAAAGTGATTGATGGTTTAATGTAAAGTTTTAGTAGAGCACATGAAATAATGAGAGACTTAGGTTTAATCCTAAATCCGTTGGTGTAAATTAAACCCTAATCAAGACATGTATATATATATATATATATTATATTGCAATAAAATATTAATGATTAAATAACCTAAGTTTTGAGTATTAGTTAAAGAAAAGAGTAAATAAATATTTTAAATGATTAAAAGAACTTCAGTGATATATATATATATATATCTTTGGTTGATAACCGATTTCAAAAATGCAAATGTTTTATTTATATGATTACGTACAAATTCTTAAGAAATATTTGAATCGCTTGTAGGCGACCTACATATCTTATACACTACCAAGGAAGACCAAGTGTAAGTGGAATAGTAAGTGGACAGTAAGTGGTTCTTTTCAAAACTGGAATGACACACTGCATCGTTTCATGAACAAGTATGAGCTTTTAATCAAGCATGACACGACATGTGCATTGCATGAATTTTTCAAAGAGAATGTTTATGCAATGATTTTATGGAAAGACTATGAAAAGTTTTATGAAACGATAAGTTAAGTTAAGGGGCACTGGTCGGTACCGTACCATCAAGATGGACTCCCATACCGAAGGACGAATGCGAGAAGGATGGGTGAGTCCACGAGGCTGTGCAAACCACACTGAAGGACATTGAGAAGGTGTGAGCCTCCAAGGGTCATGTCTAGCCACTGAAGGACGAATGCGAGAAGGTGTGCTAGCTTGACTATATGTAAGGTCTCCAAGGGAATTCGGGGACGGTTCCAAAAGGAACGCACAACCCTGACTTCAGGGGTTAAATGGAGCGAGCCCACAGTAAGATATATGAAATAATTATGAAAAGGCCAAGAATGACACAAGTATGAATAAGTGATTTTCAAGGGCCAAGGGCCAATTTTACAAGCAAGTATGAAAGAAATATTTTCAAGGGCCTGGGGCCGAATTTAAGCAAGAGCATATGCATATCCATGACATGCATGTGCATCATTTATCAAGTTTCTTTTCATGATTAAGCAAGCATAAGTCAAGAACATGTTTCAAATTTATGTCTTTCCCTTACTGAGTCTTTTTGACTCACGTTTTCAAAATTGTGTCATTCCAGATGCCTCAGGTGAAGAGAGTCAGGAGGACTACCTGACATAGAAGCACAACAATTATGTTCAAAATTTTGATGATAGTGGCTTGATCGTCACTAGTTGGCTTTTAATATGTTATATATGTTTTGTATGAAAAACTTAATGAGAACCCTGATTATGTATGATTTAGATCGAATCCCTCGCGATCCTGTACCTTTCCGCCGTAAGCACGTAAGTATGTAAGTAAGAACGCTAGAGCCATCCGGGGGATAGCTCGCGGCTGTCACGATCCCTACAGGATGCCGTTCGGGGCGTGACAGTTAAGTTGGTATCAGAGGATCGGAAGGTAGAGCCGTAAAACATAGGGAACGAAGTAGAACCCTAAACCCTAAAGCATGAGATAATACGTTTAGGGTTAGTTGCGATAAGAATTTCTGAGGTTGAGGTTGTTCTAAGCTGAACGATAACCTTGAAGTGCAGGATGGCACCTAGGAGACCAACGAGAAGTCAGGAACCCGAGGCTCCCGGAATTACCACCGAGGAAGTGTTAAGGCACATGGCTCAGCTCATTGCCGAGCAGGTGCAGCCGGGTGCCCATGTTGAAGGGGCCCGAGGACGCCCTGAGGGGTGTACGTTCGATCAGTTCAATCGCCAGTACCCGCCAGCGTACAACGGCAGGGGAGATGCCATACTAGCAGAAAATTGGCTGGTGGAGATGAAAGAACTACTTGAGGTCTTGGGATGTACCGAGGCCCAGAAGTTAAGTTATGCTACCTTCAAGCTGCAAGGGGATGCCAAAAGGTGGTGGCAGTCCGAGAAAGTGTTGTTGGGTCAGGAGCTGGGAGAGCAGCCCATAACCTGGGAAAGCTTCCAGCAAGAATTTCTAGATCGTTATTTCCCACGAACAACTCGGGAGGCGAAAGCAAAGGAGTTCGCTACCCTAACCCAAGGAGTCATGACGGTGGAGCAGTACACAGGCCGATTCATGGAGTTGGTGCGGTTTGCCCCATACTTGGTGCCAGATGAAGAAAGAAAGGCCAGAAATTTTGAAGAAGGGCTACACCCACGGGTCTATGACTGGGTGTATAGCCATAACCTTAAGACCCTGGCAGAGGTGATTGAACGGGCAGTGATTGTGGAGAGAGGACTACAGAGAATAGCCGCCTATCATGACCAGCAGAAGAGAAAGGCTCCCTCTAACCCAACCACGCCACAGATGCCTTGGAAGAAAAGTAGGCCAGAGTCATCACAGAGGCAGCCTCAGAGGTCGAATCAGAGGCCTGGTGGAGCTCAGAATGCCGGAGGGAACCAATTTCCTCTGTGCAACAAGTGCAATAGGAGACATCCAGGGGAGTGCAGGCAGGGCTTATGTTTCAAATGTGGGAAGCCTGGTCACATTGCCAGAGACTGTAGGAATACAGGCAACTCGAACCAAGCACCCCGACCCCCGCAGCAGAACAATGCAAGGAGGCAGGGAGGCCCGATGCAAGCAAGGTTATATGCATTGACTCCGGAGGATGCGGAGAACCAGAATCGAGTGGTGGCAGGTAAGTTGTCTTTGCCCCAGGGGGAAGCCCTAGTTCTGTTTGATTCGGGGGCCAGACATTCATTTATTGCATCATCATATTGCAAGACATACGCCTTACCTAGTGAGCTGTTAGATTGTGATGTCCTTGTGTCGACGCCCGCTGGGGGAAGAGTCGAATGTAGCCGGATGGTGAAGGACTATCCGATAGACGTAGAAGGGCAAGTCATGTTGGCCGATTTGATAGTTATGAAGATGGTACGATTTGATATCATGCTAGGTATGGATTGGTTGTCGAAGCATGGTGCCAACATTCGGTGCTATGAGAAGAAGGTCTTGTTCCAAAAGGAGGGGAGACCGGATTGTTGTTTTACCGGTATGAGGAAAATGGAACGAAGACCAGCAATTGTCTCGGCCCTGCAAGCTAAGAGATTGTTGTAAGGAGGGCATGAGGGAATTTTAGTTTGGGCAAGTGATACAATGAATGATACGCAGAGTGAGGTTCCTGCGTTTGATCAAACCCCAATAGTGAGTGAGTTTCCGGACGTATTCCCGGAAGAATTACCGGGGTTACCGCCAGATAGGGAGGTGGAGTTCGGTATCGAATTGGAATCTGGGACAGTCCCAATTTCCAAGGTGCCTTAACGAATGGCTCCGGCAGAGCTAAAGGAGCTGAAAGTCCAATTAGAAGATCTCCTGGAGAAGGGATTTATAAGGCCGAGTGTGTCGCCGTGGGGAGCACCGATCCTGTTTGTAAAGAAGAAGGACGGGAGTCTCCGGATGTGCATTGACTATAGGGAGCTGAATAAGGTGACAGTGAAGAATAGGTACCCGCTACCTCGCATTGACGATTTGTTCGATCAATTGCAGGGGGCACAAATATTTTCAAGGATTGATTTGAGGTCGGGTTACCACCAATTGAAGGTAAATGAGGGAGATATACCTAAGACGGCCTTTCGAACCCGATATGGTCACTACGAATTTTTGGTGATGCCATTTGGGTTAACTAATGCCCCGGCCGTATTCATGGACTTGGTGAACAGAGTATTCAGGGAGTTCCTGGATAAGTTTGTGGTGGTGTTCATAGACGATATTCTGATTTATTCTCGGAACCAGGAGGAGCATGAGGAGCATCTCAGGATTATTTTGCAGATCCTAAGGGAGAAGAAGTTGTATGCTAAATTCTCCAAGTGCGAGTTTTGGTTGCAGCAAGTCCGATTTTTAGGGCATGTAGTGTCGGGTGAAGGGATTGTTGTAGATCCCGGAAAGGTTGATGCGGTATTCAAATGGCCTAGGCCTACAAATGTTAAGGAGATAAGGAGTTTCCTGGGGTTGGCAGGATATTACCGGAGGTTTATTAAGGGATTCTCGAAGATAGCCATACCGATGACCTCGTTGACCAAGAAGAACGTTAAGTTCGACTGGACAGACGAGTGTGAGCAAAGTTTCCAGACATTAAAGGCTCATCTAGTTACTGCCCCGGTGTTAGCATTGCCCTCATAGCATGGGGAATATGAGATCTATACGGACGCCTCAAAGCAAGGTCTTGGGTGTGTGTTGATGCAAGACAAGAGGGTCATAGCCTATGCGTCGAGGCAATTGAGGCCCCACGAGGTGAATTACCCCACTCACGACTTAGAGTTAGCTGCAGTCGTGCATGCTTTGAAAATATGGAGGCATTATCTCTACGGGGTTAAATGCGAGATATTTACGGATCACAAGAGCCTCAAGTACTTCAATACTCAGAAGGAGCTGAATATGAGGCAACGACGCTGGTTGGAGTTGATTAGGGACTATGATTGCACCATTAGCTACCATCCTGGAAAAGCTAACGTGGTGGCTGATGCCCTAAGCCGGAAGTCGGCTGAAACAAGTGCCGTGGAGGTAGTGGCGAAGGAGATCATGGAGGACCTAAAAAGAGAGGAGATCACGCTCGTATTGGCAGATCGGTATGTTTCCATCGCAGGGCTGTCATTGCAACCATCGCTGGAGGAGCG
The DNA here is from genome assembly GCA_963930655.1 of Myrica gale. Lineage (NCBI taxonomy): Eukaryota > Viridiplantae > Streptophyta > Magnoliopsida > Fagales > Myricaceae > Myrica > Myrica gale. The sequence goes on along the minus strand of OZ005600.1, from coordinate 19,892,072 downwards.
AATTTGCGAGGCCCAGAAGAGCGATGCGGTGATAGTAGGGATTAGGGAAAGGATTGAAAAGAATAATGATCCCGATTTTGAGGATAGGGATGGAGTGCTGAGGTACCAGAATAGAATTTGTGTCCCTAGTGATGGGGGAATCAAAGAGTTGATTTTGGCAGAGGCGCATACTACGCTCTATACTATTCACCCTGGAGGAACGAAGATGTATCAGGACATCAAGAAAGTTTATTGGTGGCCGAATATGAAGAGGGAGATTGCGGAATATGTCGCTCGATGTCTGACTTGTCAGAGAGTGAAAGCAGAGCACCAGAGGCCAGCAGGGACATTGAAGCCTCTAGAGATCCCCGAATGGAAATGGGAAGGAATAGCCATGGATTTTGTTGTAGGGCTACCAAGAACAACAGCTGGCTACGATGCAATATGGGTAGTGGTGGACCGATTGACCAAGTCAGCCCACTTTCTGCCCATTAGGGTGAAGTATATATACCCCGGAGAGGCTAGCTGAAGTTTATCTCCAAGAAATTGTGAGACTCCATGGCATACCGAAGAGCATAGTGTCGGATAGGGATCTGAGATTTACGTCGAGATTTTGGAGAAGATTGCAGGAATCCCTAGGCACTAAATTGAATTTTAGCACTGCTTTCCACCCACAGACGGATGGCCAATCTGAGCGGACTATTCAAATCTTGGAAGACATGCTTCGAGCATGTGTCATTGATTTCAAAGGTAGCTAGGCTCAGTATCTGCCGTTAGCAGAGTTCGCATACAACAACAGTTTCCAATCGAGTATTGGTATGGCACCATACGAAGCCTTATACGGGCGGAGGTGTAGGTCGCCATTATATTGGGATGAAGTAGGAGAAGGGAGACTGTTGGGGCCGGAGATAATTTTGCAGACAAAAGAGAAAATTCGGTTGATCAAAGAAAGACTTATTACGGCCCAAAGTCGGCAAAAGAGTTATGCGGACAATCGAAGAAGAGAGTTGGCCTTTGAAGAAGGAAGTAAAGTGTTTTTGAAAATTTCTCCAACGAAGGGGGTAGCACGATTCGGGAAGAAGGGGAAGCTTCAGCCCCGGTTTATAGGACCTTTCGAGATCCTGGAGCGTGTTGGACCAATGGCGTACAGACTGGCATTACCTCCATCAATCGCGGGAGTTCATGATGTGTTCCATGTATCGCTCCTACGCAAGTATGTGTCTGACCCCACTCATGTGTTAGAATATGAACCTTTGCAGATTAAGGAGAACCTTACCTATGTGGAGGAGCCAGAAAGGATTCTCGATAGAAAGGAGCAACATTTGCGGACAAAGGTGATACCGCTTGTAAAGGTTCTATGGAGGAATCATGTGATAGAGGAGGCATCTTGGGAGTTAGAGAGCGATATGTATGAGAAGTACCCCCAGTTAAGAGGAGAATGAGAATTGAATATTTACTATCTTCTCTATTGATTGATTGATATGGATGAGTAATTATTGTCTGATATTTTTGATTGATTTCCTTGCATAGTCGACCCCCTCGTTCCCAGCATTCGGGCACGCCTTCTCAGAGAACGATGACAACACCTGAGTATCGCAGCCTGTTCAGGGTTAACCATAGAACCCAAGGTTCGACAAGACCGTCGGGAAGCCATGAGGCTCCGACTCACGCATCGCATGAGACCGATAGAGAGGACTCGAGAAGAGCGTACCAAACTAATGTATCTTATTGGCAGCAAGGTATGGCGGGGACATACCAGCCCCCGCCACCCCCGACACTAGACCAACCTAGACCTTCCAGGTGGGGTCAACCCTTATCTCCAGATTGCTCTGGATATCTGGAAGGTATTTATTGGCCAGAATCGCCAATAAATGCCATACCCTTAAGAACCGCTTTACCAGAAGATTTTGAAGAGGATCCAGAGGAGGACCCAGAGGAGGATCCGGAAGAGGATCCAGAGGAGGATCCGGAAGAAGAACCCATGGAACAACATCTGATACCTAATGAGACAAGAGAACGACCTCGGGAGGAACCTAGACGTCGTAACTCGAGACAGGAGTGTACACCTAGGCGATGTAACGAGAGAAGACATCGTAGAAGAGTTAGGGCTCAAGACGCTGCATCTGAGACCCACTTTTCCTCACAAGAAGTAGAGTCTAGACCTAGGTATCATGGACCACCCGAGAACGTCATCCACGACCCTAGTATAGATGAACCAAGCCAAGGAGCTAGATCGCAGTCTTGGACGGGGAGTAATTCCCCAGACCACGTTTACCAGGGGGAGATTAGTAGTGGGACAAGCACGAATGTTCGTCCCTACCCCTATGGTCCTGCACCTTCGCAGTCAGGACAAAATTATTGGTGGTAAAAGAAATTCCGAGGACGGAATTTTTATAAGGAGGGGAGAATGTGAGACCCCGATTTTCTCCTATGTCATTTCTTATGTATTATCTTTTATTTTCCGATTTATTAGTTTTAATTTTATTATGGGGCCATATTTTTGGCCAATGTATGACCTATCTTTATGTTATGGTACCTTGATCAAAAGGAGATTTTATTTCATGAAATTTCCTAAATAATTTTCTTGTCATTTTTATGCAAAGTTTAAATTATATTCTCCTTAGAGCCGAATTTGCAAGGTGAGTTTCTCTCTTATGAATTTATATTTTTCATTTACTTAATATGTTTCATGATCCATAAAATTTAAATTATGATTAAAGATTTTTATATATAGGCCGAAAATAGTTAATGGATAAAATCATGAATTTCTTTTGAGAAATTGATTGAATAATTTGTGTCATTCATATGTGGCATATATATATTACGATTAAAGTTATTGATGGTTTAATGTAAAGTTTTAGTAGAGCACATGAAATAATGAGAGACTTAGGTTTAATCCTAAATCCGTTGGTGTAAATTAAACCCTAATCAAGACATGTATATATATATATTATATTGCAATAAAATATTAATGATTAAATAACCTAAGTTTTGAGTATTAGTTAAAGAAAAGAGTAAATAAATATTTTAAATGATTAAAAGAAATTCAGTGATATATATATATATATATATATATATATATATATATATATCTTTGGTTGATAACCGATTTAAAAAATGCAAATGTTTTATTTATATGATTACGTACAAATTGTTAAGTCTAAGAAATATTTGAATCGCTTGTAGGCGACCTACGTATCTTATACACTACCAAGGAAGACCAAGTGTAAGTGAAATAGTAAGTGGACAGTAAGTGGTTCTTTTCAAAACTGGAATGACACACTGCATCGTTTCATGAGGTTTAAAGTCCAAATTAAGATTTAATCACGATTAAAGTGATTGATGGTTTAATGTAAAGTTTTAGTAGAGCACATGAAATAATGAGAGACTTAGGTTTAATCCTAAATCCGTTGGTGTAAATTAAACCCTAATCAAGACATGTATATATATATATATATATATATATATATTATATTGCAATAAAATATTAATGATTAAATAACCTAAGTTTTGAGTATTAGTTAAAGAAAAGAGTAAATAAATATTTTAAATGATTAAAAGAACTTCAGTGATATATATATATATATATATATATATATATCTTTGGTTGATAACCGATTTCAAAAATGCAAATGTTTTATTTATATGATTACGTACAAATTCTTAAGTCTAAGAAATATTTGAATCGCTTGTAGGCGACCTACGTATCTTATACACTACCAAGGAAGACCAAGTGTAAGTGGAATAGTAAGTGGACAGTAAGTGGTTCTTTTCAAAACTAGAATGACTATCTTATACACTACCATGTGCATTGCATGAATTTTTCAAAGAGAATATTTATGCAATGATTTTATGGAAAGACTATGAAAAGTTTTATGAAACGATAAGTTAAGTTAAGGGGCACTGGTCGGTACCGTACCATCAAGATGGGTGAGTCCACGAGGCTGTGCAAACCACACTGAAGGACATTGAGAAGGTGTGAGCCTCCAAGGGTCATGTCTAGCCACTGAAGGACGAATGCGAGAAGGTGCGCTAGCTTGACTATATGTAAGGTCTCCAAGGTAATTCGGGGACGGTTTCAAAGGGAACACACAACCCTGACTTCAGGGGTTAAATGGAGCGAGCCCACAGTAAGATATATGAAATAATTATGAAAAGGCAAAGAATGTCACAAGTATGAATAAGTGATTTTCAAGGGCCAATGACCAATTTTACAAGCAAGTATGGAAGAAATATTTTCAAGGGCCTGGGGCCGAATTTAAGCAAGAGCATATGCATATCCATGACATGCATGTGCATCATTTATCAAGTTTCTTTTCATGATAAAGCAAGCATAAGTCAAGAACAAGTTTCAAATTTATGTCTTTCCCTTACTGAGTCTTTTTGACTCACGTTTTCAAAATTGTGTCATTCCAAATGCCTCAGGTGAAGAGAGTCAGGAGGAATACCTGACATAGAAGCACAAGAATTATATTCAAAATTTTGATGATAGTGGCTTGATCGTCACTAGTTGGCTTTTAATATGTTATATATGTTTTGTATGAAAAACTTAATGAGAACCCTGATTATGTATGATTTAGCTCGAATCCCTAGCGATCCTGTACGTTTCCGCCGTAAGCACGTAAGTAAGAACGCTGGAGCCATTCGGGGGATAGCTCGCGGCCGTCACGGTCCCTGCGGGATGCCGTTCGGGGCGTGACAGTTAAGTTGGTATCAGAGGATCGGAGGGTAGAGCCGTAAAACATAGGGAACGAAGTAGAACCCTAAACCCTAAAGCATGAGATAATACGTTTAGGGTTAGTTGCGATAAGAATTTCTGAGGATGAGGTTGTTCTAAGCTGAACGATAACCTTGAAGTGCAGGATGGCACCTAGGAGACCAACGAGAAGTTAGGAACCCGAGGCTCCCGGAGTTACCACCGAGGAAGTGTTAAGGCACATGGCTCAGCTCATTACCGAGCAGGTGACACCCCTCCCCTTGAAAAGGATTTGCGCTCAAATCTTCACCTACATCAAACGGACTCAAATCAGTAACATTGGAAGTGGCACTGACGTTATACTCACCAGGTAAGTCTAGCTTGCAGGCGTTGTCATTGATGCGCTCTAGGATTTGAAAAGGTCCATCTCCTCGGGGAAGCAATTTTGAACTTCTTTTGGCTGGGAATCTTTCCTTCCGCATATGTAACCAAACCCAATCTCCGGGTTCAAACAACATCTTGTCACGTCCCTTGTTGGCATGTTTTACATATTGCTCCGTTCGTCGCTCAATGTTGAGTCGTGCCTTCTCATGGATCTGCTTGACAAAATCAGCTTTCTTTTTGCCGTTGAAATTAACATGTTCAGTCACAGGCAAAGGAGACAAATCCAATGGGGTTAAAGGATTAAAACCGTACACAATTTCAAATGGTGAAAATTGAGTAGCAGAATGAACGACTCTGTTATAAGCGAACTCAACATGTGGTAAACACTCTTCCCATGTTTTGATATTCGTTCTAATGATCGCCCTCAACCAAGTAGACAAAGTCCTATTGACAACTTCAGTTTGACCATCAGTTTGTGGGTGACACGTAGTGGAAAATAATAACTTAGTACCTAGCTTGCACCACAAAGTCTTCCAAAAATAGCTCAAGAATTTAGCATCCCTATCTGAAACAATCGTCCTAGGCATGCCATGTAATCTTACAATCTCCCTAAAGAAAAAATCAGCAACATGTGAGGCATCATCCGTTTTGTGACATGGAATAAAATGTGCCATTTTAGAGAATCTATCCACAACCACAAAAATTGAATCTCTTCCTCGTTTAGTTCTAGGCAATCCTAACACGAAATCCATTGAAATATCAATCCAAGGCTCACTAGGAATAGGTAAAGGAGTATACAAACCGTGGGGCTTCACTTTGGACTTAGCTTGCCTACACGTGACACACCTTCCACAAATTCTTTCTACATCTCGTTTCATGTGCAGCCAATAGAAGTGTTCCTGTAAAACAGCTAAAGTCTTGGCAACTCCAAAATGTCCCATTAATCCTCCTCCATGAGATTCTTGCACTAATAACTCCCTCAATGAACAATTAGGCACACATAGTTTATTCTCCCGAAATAAGAATCCATCAAGCCTAAAGAACTTACCATATGCAATTTTCTCACAAGCACGATATTCATCACCAAAGTCATGGTCATCAGGATATAAACTCTTAATATGCTCAAAACCTAATAACTTGGCATCTAGTGTGGAAAGTAGAGTATACCTGAGAAAAGGGCATCGACTACCACATTCTCCTTACCTTGCTTATACCGAATGACGTATGGAAACGTCTCAATGAACTCCACCCAACGCGCATGCCTTTTGTTTAGCTTGTGTTGGCCCCTCAAATGTTTCAAGGATTCATGATCGGTATGAATCACAAACTCCTTAGGCCATAGATAGTGCTGCCACGTCTCTAAAGCTCGGACCAACGCGTACAACTCCTTGTCATATGTTGGGTAGTTTAAGGCTGCCCCGCTGAGTTTCTCGCTGAAGTAGGCTATTGGTCGTCCTTCTTGCATAAGAACGGCGCCTATACCAATACCTAAAGCATCACATTCAATTTCAAATGTTTTAGAAAAGTTAGGTAAAGACAACAATGGTGCGTTAGTCAACTTCTCCTTGAGTAATTGAAACACCTTCTCTTGCTTTTCTCCCCATCGAAATCCAACGTTCTTCTTGATCACTTCGGTAAGTGGTGCGGCTATGCTACTAAAGTCCTTCACAAACCTCCGGTACAAACTAGCAAGTCCGTGAAAACTACGAACATTACCTACACTCGTGGGACTCGGCCAATCTTGGATTGCACGGATTTTCTCTTCATCAACCTGTATACCTTGTGAACTAACAACAAAGCCCAAAAATACAAGCTTATCGGAGTAAAACGTGCACTTTTTCAAATTAGCAAACAACTTCTCTTTCCTTAGCACATCTAACACAGATTTCAGATGCACTACATGATCGTCCATGTTTTTGCTATAAATGAGGATATCATCAAAATAGACAACAACAAATCTTCCTATAGAAGCACGCAAACATGGTTCATAAGTCTCATAAAGGTGCTCGGAGCATTAGTTAAACCAAAAGGCATAACTAACCATTCATACAAACCATATTTTGTTTTAAAAGCTGTTTTTCATTCGTCTCTTTCTTTTACTCTAATTTGATGGTATCCACTCTTCAAATCAATTTTTGAAAACACACAAGAACCATGCAACTCATCTAACATGTCATCTAAGCGAGGAATAGAATGACGATACTTTACCGTGATGTTATTGATGGCTCGGCAATCAACGCACATTCTCCAAGACCCATCCTTCTTAGGTACAAGTAGAACCGGAACATCACATGGGCTCATGCTTTCCCTCACGTGCCCCTTATCCAACAACTCACTGACTTGCCGTTGAAGCTCCTTGGTCTCCTCGGGATTGCTCCTATAAGCTGGTCGGTTTGGAATGGCAGCACCGGGAACAAAATCAATTTGATGTTCGATCCCTCGAATCGGAGGTAATCCATGTGGTGTTTCTTCGGGGAAGACATTGTCATATTCCTGCAAAAGAGATACAATAGAACTAGGCAAAACTTGGTCAAGAGCGTTAGTGTTTAAAAAGGCCTCTTTGTACAAAAGTACAATCATCGGCTGATTTGAAAGCATCGCTCGCTTGATCTCACTCACTTTTGCATAGAAACTCTTTTTTCTCTCTGATTTTCTCTCAAGGGCCGAACCTCCTCTCTCTTTTTTTTTCGGCCTCTCTCGAATTTTCACTCACTCTCTGTTTTTCACTCTCTGTCATTTTCTCATTCTCTTTCTTTTGCTCACTCTCTTTCTTTTGTTCACTCTCTTGCTGCAACCTCACTTGATCTTCATATACTTGCTGCGGTGTCAAGGGTGCAAGAGTGATTGGCTTCTGATTAAGTACAAAAGAGTACTTATTCGTAAAGCCATCATGCTTCACATGTCGATCGAACTGCCACGGACGCCCTAGCAACAAGTGTCCTGCTTGCATCGGTACTACATCACACATAACTTCATCTTCGTACTTACCGATTCGAAAAGCAACTAACACTTGCTTGTTCACCCTGATTTCTCCACTATCATTCAACCACTGCAACTTATATGGCCTAGGGTGTTTCAACACGGGCAATCCCAACTTTTCAACCATGACTGTGCTCGCAACATTAGTACAACTACCACCATCAATAATCACACTACATACCTTATCTTTGATGTAGCATCTAGTGTGAAAGATGTTCTCCCGCTGCACTTCCTCATCACCTTTTGCTTGCAAGCTCAAGGCTCTCCTTGCCACCAAGGTCAACGCAACAGGGGCTATGTATTCATCCTCGGAAACATCCTCCAAGGGTGGCATCTCTTCGGTGTCAGATACTTCACTATCGGTCACGATCTCGCCATTGGCCTTCAACACCATGACTTGCTTGTTTGGACATTGCCTTGCTATGTGTCCCCTGCCTTGACATCGAAAACACTTGATATCACGATTTCTAGAAGTAGAAGCTTCATTTTTACCTTGAGAAGTGTGGCTGGTGGTAGGGGTTTTGGACTCGGGTTTGGTCACTTGTGGCTTGTCCATGGGCTTGGTGTAGCTTGGCTTGAAAAAAGTAGAATTCGAATTATGACTCGCACGTCCCCCACTCCCTCTCTTAAGTTGCTGCTCCACTTTGATAGCCATATGCACCATTTCTTCTATCTCCACATAATGTTGCATCTCCACTCTATCATGGATCTCCCGATTCAAGCCATGTAGGAAACGAGCCATGGTAGCCTCTCGATCCTCTTCAATATTTGCACGGATCATGGCCATCTCCATCTCCTTGTAATAGTCTTCTACACTTCGACTTCCTTGCTTTAGGCTTTGTAACTTTTTGTACAGCTCCCGGTAGTAGTAGCTTGGAACGAATCGTTTTCTCATGACTGCCTTCATAGCCTCCCATGTCTCTATTGGACGTTCTTCATTCCGCCTCCTATTTATCACAAGTTGATCCCACCAAGTTATAGCATAGTCAGAAAACTCAATGGCTGCTAATTTTACCTTCTTGGTTTCGGAGTAGTTATGACAATCAGACACAAATTCCATCTGGATTAGAACAACAAGTCTATAAGATGAAAAGGAGGTTAAGTTGGTGGAGTTTGATGGACATTAGGTTCGGTAAAGGTTTAGAACAAGGAAATTAAGTTAGACACATTATAAGTTGCTGTTTTGGGCTTAGAATTCTTAGAATGAAATGTTGTTGCTGAATTTCACAAATAGGCTTTGGAATCAATGATGTCGATGGGAAGAATCAGTGTACTTAAGTGATTATAAGTGGTATATATAGTAGTCCAATCAACAACCTTATTGTAGATGTTTGATGCATGTGTTTAATTGATTTTCTTCAATTGTTTTATGAAAGCTAGTTAAAGAAATCTTTTGTAAACGTAGTCATATTTCAAAGATACGTTCTTTTGGAAAACCGAAAATGTTCATAAGTATTTCTTCTTGTGTGTTCTATTTGATTAGTTTCCTAAGCGTCTAAGTGACGTATTGAATCGCTTGTAGGCGAAACTTCATACCGAAACTCAAGAAGACCAAGGTAAGTGGAAGTAAGTAGAAACTTACACTTTTACGAAAACTGGAATGGTACACAGCATGGTTTATCATGAACAAGTATAACGTCATAAGCAAGCATGACATGACACGAGTATTTGCATATTTTTAAAAAAGGTTTTTATGCAAATGAATATGTAAAAGTTTTATGTTAAGTTAAGGGGCTCTGGTCGGTACCATCAAGAAGGACACCTATACCGAAGGACGAATGCGAGAAGGATGAGTGATCTGAGAGGTAAGTGCAACCACACTGAAGGACGAATGCGAGAAGGTGGGCTAGCTCGACTAGATGTAATGTCTCCAAGGGAAATAGGGGACAGTTCCAATGGGAACGCACAACCCTGACTTCAGGGGTAAATGGAGCGTATATAGCCCACAAGTCAAGAAGTGAATACTTTTCAAGGACCATGTGTCATTTTAGGTACAATAACATGATTTGAAGTTCAAGAGCATGTGCATACCCATTAAGCATGCATGCACATCAAGATTTACAATTACTCATGATTTTCATGTTCAAGCTATAAGTTCATGTTTACAAGTTTACATTTTCCCTTACTGAGTCTTTTGACTCACAGTTTCAAAAATGTATCATTCCAGATGTTTCAGGTGAAGGAAGTCAGGAAGACTACCTGTCTTGAGAGATAAGACCTTTATGTATTTTGTTGCTGGTGACCGTTGATCGATGTGGCCTATCTCTTAGGTTATGTAAAGCTTGTGTTATATAATTAAGACACTACTATTCCTTTGAGGTCTATTATGCAGTTAAGTCTTGATGAGTTTTTATCCCGTCTCTCTCTCTCGATTCTATTCCGCTGTATGTATGGTTAAGTTCGCTGGGGCTTTCCCTTGGGATTGCTCGCGACTGTCATTTGCCCTACGAGATAGCGTTTGGGCGTGACAGATTTCCATTTTCATATATGCTCTATCAAGAGAGTTTGTTCTTGTGTTCTTCATTGTGAGACCCCGAATTTTACAACGTCATTTATGCTTATGTATTTTGCTATTTATATTTAAGGGGCTGTTATGGCAATACGTAGTAAGATATTATACTACAATGACCTATGTTATTTGATTTGAGATTGCTACACTTTCCTTAAGTATTTTTCTTATGGTTGTAAAGTCAATATTTTCTTGGTGGCCGAATTCCTTCAATATAATTTCTCCAAGATAATTTCCATAAGATTTATGATATTCTTCAAGGTAACTTTTTATATGAATTATTGTTCATTGAATTATTCTTTGTTAAGGTGTTTATGGTGATGATGATAGAATAACTTATGATATTTTTAGCATCCAAGTTGCTAAATATCTCTAAAGTATTTTCCTTATAGCCTACTTTATGATTTTGAACTTTTAATACATGAAATGTTAATACATGTAATTGGGCCTATGACTTATGATCGTGGGCATGTTAATGGGCCTAATGTTATTGGGCCTAATGTAAGGTATTTATTCAATTATAATGCTTTATGCTATTTTAAATTAAGGTTGCTGAATTTCCATTTAACATTTTCATATATACTATATATACTACTTGCTGAAATATTTTCTAAGGACTAAGTATTGGTGATATAAGGATATTGGTGCAAAATGATTTCTTTATGGCCAGATGTGTCACGCCTCGAACGGCACCCCGCAGGGACCGTGACAGTCGCGATCTATCCCCCGGATAGCTCCAGCGTTCTTACTTGCAATCTTGCGCACTTACAGCGGAACGTACAGGATCACGAGGGGTTCGAGCTAAATCTTACATAAACAGGGTTCTCATTAAGTTTGCATACAAAACATATATAACATATTAAAACCCAACTAGTGACGGATCTCATCGATCGAGTCACAATTATCAAAAATATGTACATAATCTTGTTCTTCTAAGTCAGGTAGTCCTCCTGATTTTCTTCACCTGAGGCATCTGGAATGACACAATTTTAAAAACGTGAGTCAAAAGACTCAGTAAGGGAAAAACATAAACTTGAAACATGTTCTTGACTTATACTTGCTTAATCATTAAAAAGAAACTTAATTCGTGATGCACATGCATGTCATGAATATGCATATGCTCTTGCTTGAATTCGGACCCAGGCCCTTGAAAATATTTCTTTCGTACTTGTTCTTGAAATTGGCCCTTGGCCCTTGAAAATCACTTATTCATACTTGTGGGCTTAATCGCTCCATTTAACCCCTGAAGTCAGGGTTGTGCGTTCCCTTTGGAACCGTCCCCTATTTCCCTTGGAGACCTTACATTCGGTCAAGCTAGCACACCTTCTCGCATTCGTCCTTCAGTGGCTAGACATGACCCTTGGAGGCCCACACCTTCTCAATGTCCTTCAGTGTGGTTCGCACAGCCTCTTGGATTCACCCATCCTTCTCGCATTCGTCCTTCGGTATGAGAGTCCATGTTGATGCTACGGTACTGACCAGTGCCCCTTGACTTAACTTATCGTTTCATAAAACTTTCCATAAAATCATTGCATAAACATTCTCTTTTAGAAAAATTCATGCAATGCACATGTCATGTCATGCTTGATCAAAATCTCATGCTTGTTCATGAAACGATGCAGTGTGTCATTCCAGTTTTGAAAAAGAACCACTTACGGTTTCCACTTACTATTCCACTTACACTTGGTCTCCTTGGTAATGTATAAAGACACGTAGATCGCCTACAAGCGATTTAAACATTTCTTAGCATTAAGAAATAAGTACGTAATCAATAAATTAAATATTTGCATTTTAAAAATCGGTTCGCAACCAAGGATATATTTCTGAAAATATAATATTATTCTCAAATTTTATATAGAATTCTTTATTAATTAATCTTACTAAATTTTCTAATCTAGCAAGCTAATTGCACTTTAATCAAATCTTAATCTTTCTCCTATTACATACATTACACTAAGTCTTTAAATTCACCAATTACTAAACCTAATTATAATTAATCTTTAGCTTAACATTAAACTTCTATGCAACCCGAAAATATAAGCTATTTTGTTCACCCTAAGTTTCGGCCAACCTAGTTAATTCTTCAATCAATACTTAACACCACAAAGCTTTGCTAATTCTTTTAATCCGTGTCTTTAACTTATCCTCTATGTTTTTCTCTTACTAATATGACGGGTTTTATGATTGAGCTTAAATCTTCTAACTTATTTAGTCACAACCTTAATTTTTGTATCCATCACATGAAAATATATTTTCATCTATTATAAGCTTGCAATTAGGGTTCCCTTTCATTAGGTCATTCGGCCAACATCAAGTTCATGTGTTCTTTGGTCACAATTTCAACTCCAATGGTGATCCCATCCTCCATTTCTCAGATTCACAACCTAGGATCTACAAATCACAAATCAAACTCAAGATCTAGCAACACATCATAATCGGCCAGCACCTATTAGTCACAAAACAATTAGGTTTTCTTTTGAATCTTTTGATTTGCATGCATCTTATATATTTCATGCTTAATACCATGCATAGGGTTACCAAACTTACACATATTATGGCCAACCAACAAACCTACACATATACAAAATCATACATGAAGGTCTAGGGTACACATGGTTCGGCCAATCACCAAATATCACACTTTTCATGCCAAAATCGCAATATGCACTTCCCTTTGCATTTTATAACCTAACTAGCATGCATTAACTTCATATCTTCATCATATAAAACCAACAACATCAGATCTACACTTTAGGAACTTCAACAATAATAGATCTAAGGAAATATCCAACTTACATTCGGCCAAACACAACAAAAGTCTAGATCTAAACTTATCTAACATACATTGTTCAATCCTTGCATTTTTCCAACATTCAAACTTAGATCTCATGTTTATATGGCCGGATCTAGCATTATACCTTAGGGTTGATTTTATGACCTCAAAATCTAACAACACTCAAGACACTAACTTAAGATCCTATCATGATACATTCGGCCAACACTATATTCAAAACCAACAACATCACATCTTTGGCCTTACCTTGATGTTTATCACAAGCTTGAGTACCTAGCACAATAAAATACCCTAGGTTAGAACTTATGAAAAACTTTAAGCAAGAACACTAAATAGAATCAAGCCTACCTCTACCTTCACCAAACTTTTACCCAAAACTCTTCCTTCTTCCAAATTTCGGTTCACCCTCCTTAGAGTAGTTCCAAGCTTGAATTGAGGTGCTAAGGTGGGTTTTATGGTGGGGGAAAATATGGTAAGCTTGAATGATTAGTTCTAATGGAAATGAACTAAACTTCTTCAAGAGAAAGGAGGCTAATGAGTAGGGTTTTCAAAAGAGGAAATGGAGTTGCACAAGGTGAGGATTCGGTCACCACAAAGAGAGGTCTAAACTTGAGCTTTTGGAGTGTGATTTAGGATGCAAGAGGAAGAGAGCAAGACTTTGAGCTTAGAGGAGTGGTTCGGCCAATAGAGGAAAGAGAGAGGGTTGAGAGAAAATGAGGTATTCGGCCAAGTGAGGGAGAAATGGAGAGTGAAGTGAAATGGGGATATTCGGCCAAGGCATTTGCAAGTGTGAAGTGTGAGAGAATGAGTCTCCCAAGGTGAGTTATGGCTATGACACATGACAAGGACAAAGTGGAATTGGCAAGAGAGAAGTTTGAAGGAGAAAAGGGGATGAATGGGGGTCTTGGTCGACCAAGCATGAATTCTTTCTTCTCTCTCTTCTTTTCACCTTTTTCCTCACATCAACTCTTGTCTCCTAAAGCATGACCTTGCATTGGATTTCTTTCTCCTTTTTCCCTCTTGATCTACACGTGAATCACTCTTCTCCCTTGCTTTTTCTCTCTTTTCACTTCCATTGAGTTGTCTTGTCACATGAATGCACCTCTTACACTTCTTACAACTTCACATGCGCAATTAACTCTTGGCTTTTCCCTTCTCCTCATGCACTTCACGTAAAAGCCTTCTCTTGACTTCCATTTATGTTGTTTGGTTGAATTCCAACCAACTTGGTTACTCTCACATTTGAAATGCAACTAACCTTCAACTTAGTTACTATTCCAACTAACTTATCTCCTATAAGCTCTCTAGGTTATCTAGTTCAATCACTTAGCTTATCATCTCATAAGCATGATCTCTTATCTTAAGATAATGGCTCTAGCCTATCTCTACAATAGCCACAATGACTTATCACCTAAAACGTTTCCCTAACTTATCATTATGCTTGTAGTGTGCTTATCATTTTAATCTCTCTTAAACCTTATCATATGCCTAGTAACTTATCATTTATTATTCAAATAATAATTCAACTTATTAATTTAGGTCAAATAATAATAATATATGCCACCTATTAATGACACACAAAAATATTCAATACTTAAAAGAAATTCATGATTTTATCCCATTAATTATTTTCGGCCTATATATAAAAACCTTTAATCATAATTAAATTTTTATGGATCATGAAGTATACTAAGCAAATGGAAAATATAAATACATGAGAGAAACTTACCTTGCAAGTTTCGGCTCTTAGGAAAATATAATTTAACTTTGCTCAAAACTTCCAAAATGTCAAGAAAATTATTTAGGAAGAATTTCATGAAATAAAATCCCATATTAATTGATGTACCTTAACATAAAGCTTAGGCCATACATTGGCCAAAAATATGGCCCCATAATAAAATTAAAGCTAATACATCGGAGATTAAAAGCTAATACATAAGAAATAACATAGGAAATAATCGGGGTCTCACAGGATGTGATGAAGCAAACATAAAATTCTTGGAAGAGTTATCTCAAAGCTTCATTAGGCCCACTACTTGCCATTAGAGTAGCTAAGTGAGGTGTCACCGAAAAGCATAAGAAAAAAAAAGAAAGAAAACAAAAGAAGAATAAAACAAAAGGAGACAAAGCATTTATTGTAGCCACCCAATGCAACCAATGGGAGTGTTTTGGTGGGGCCAAGGGAGAATCTCTCCCTTTGCACATGATCAAGGCTACATTCACTTTGGCCGAATACTTCACCTTGCCCTACACTCACACACCACTTACACACATCCATTTAGTCGGCCAAAAGAGAAAAGAAGGCAAGAAACCGAGAGAAGAGAAAGGGAGAAAGTCTAGCCGAGAGAAAAAGAAAGGGAGAAAACAAGGCAGGCCGAGAGAAAGGAGAGAAAAATGAGAAGGAAGAGAAGAAGAAGGAGGAGAAGGCTAAGAGGAATCAAGGAAGGAAGGAGAAGAAAAGAAAAAGGGGAAAAGAAAATAGCAAGGTACACTTGGTTTTTCTTGAAGTTCTTTGACTAAATGTACTCTTGCATGTTGTGTTCCATTCTTGCCTTAGTCAGATCTGTATAGATGTCTAAGTTTCAGGGACTGTTGAGATATATTATTGAGTTGGTTGTGGACTTGTAATGGAGGTCTGCAAGAGAAAGAAGAAAGGAAAAAAAAGAGAAGAGGAGAGGAAAAGAGAACCTAAGGCAGCAAGGTAAGTTGTCCTCTTGGAATTTCTTCTTGGCCGAATGGCTTGTGTATGCTAGATCCGAGTTTAGATAACTCTTAGGGTATAATGTGAGCTTGGAAATTGAACATGCATGCTTAGGATCCTAACTTGGTTGTGAGAAAATGCAATGAAAAGGTCAATGCATGTTAGGAGAGTTCAAATGTTAGTTCACACCACATTTGGCCGAGATGTATGTTTGTGTTTCTGTTAGATCTCTTGCTGTTAGTTTCCCTAATGATGAGATCTGGTGATTGGCCATTGATATGATGATTGAATGGGCAAATGTAGGTGAAATAGGCTCTGAGATATGGAAAGATTGCATGCTTAAAAGGAGATAAGATAAAGATAGCTTGATAATGAAGTGGGCCGAATGAATATATGGTGTCTTCTCTAAAACTTTTCTTGTATATGGATCTGTTGGTTCAAATGTAATGTTCGTTGTGACCTTGCTGGTGGCTGAGGTGTGTGATGGTCACGGTTTTGGTTGGATAAGAGAAGAAAAACATGTTCTTGAAGGAAAGTTTAACATGCATGTAGGATTTGCAACCCTTTGGCCGACTCTTGTGATTTTGTGTCTCCTATTGCAACCTGTTTAATGTGAATCTTGCTGAGACTTGTGGTTGTGATTTGAAGCTGAATAATGATGCATGACCGAATGATATAATGTGTGAAATCTTGTACTTGTGCCATGATTTATAGAATCTAGGTTGTGAATCTGATAATGGAGGATGAGATCACAATTGGAGATGAAGTTTTGTGCAATAGATGTTTGAAATTGAAGCATGGCCGAATGAGTCAGAAGTTAAAACCTAGGCCTAATGTTAAGAGAAAACCTTACATGTAGGTAAACTCATGAATGATGAAGTATATGGCTCGGGTACATATTAGTTGGTATGCTTAACAAAGCCTTGTGGTATTAAGAAGGAATTGAGGTTTCAATTAGAGTAATTATGTGTTGGCCGAAACATATGATGTGTAAATGAGGTTGAATTATTATATTAAAAGAAGCCTTGATCATATGAAGAGAGAAAATGAAATAGGAGAATGCCAATATGTCAAACAGGCATGGAAGAGATGTTAAAGAAAAAGATATGAAAACTTAATCACATGATATCAAGATCTATGGCTCGGGTTGGATAGAACTTGGAGATCAAGCCACGATTTAGCCATGATTAGGGTTGGAAAATGACGAACTAGTAAGCTATTAAAGAATGGTATTGGTACATGAAATAAAGAAAATGTGAAGCTTGAATCAAAGCATGAATTAGCTTGCTGTTTGGAGTCTTGAATAAGATATGAAAAAGGATTTGAATTAAGCCATGTAATTAGGTTAATAATTAGGGCTCTGGTCAGTAGCTTTAACTTAAAAGAATTGATGAGAATTGAACATGAATAAAAGGTTTAGATGCAAGTAAGGTAAAATGGCCATGAATTAGTCAAAAGATGTTGGTTAATTGAATAGGTCAGCGAGTGTAGGGCCCTAATACCAAATTAAATTCATTAAGAAAAATGTTATTTAACTCAAGTGAAATAAGTCATGTGGTATCGGGATGCTCTTATAGCATGAATTGGGGTACATTGATGCTTATGTGAACTCGAAGGAGCATGACATTAGGTTGAATCCTATAGATCTTGGCAGCACCTCTATAGCACATCTTTTGAGGTTTGATTGATGAATATGATGATCATTAGTCTATGTAAAATAAGATCGTAAGCGTAGAGCAAGAATTCAGCACGATAAAGGTTGTTGTTTTGATATGGATCATTGGTAAGGTTGAAACATTAAAAGATCCGATTTTGGATATCGAGATATATCGAGGTTATTAAGAAGATGTTAGAGAAATTGTGTCGAGGTACCTAGAAGTTCACCTACCTTGGAGATGGTTGAGATGTATGATGATTGTCATATTCAATTTGATTTATGAAAGTTAAAAATACTTACAAGAATGGGAAGTCAAATGTTGCAAGAATTTCATGTATAATTTTACGTAAAGTTTCAGATATGAACTTTGAAACTAATATGATACATGATACGTTTGTATGCCTTGTTGAATGTTGATAACTAAGCATTGGAGTATCGCTTGTAGATGAAGACCGAACTAAGTTCGAGTGGATCGGTGTAACTGCAATAAGTGGAGAGAGTACTGTAAGTGAACTCTAACCCGATTTGTAAAACTTGAATGATACACTGCATGTTTTATTGTGCATGGCAAGTTGTTTTAATACATATGAAATGTATTGCATGAAGAATGTTTCGAGCATGTCATAGCATGATCATTTGCATGAACGCATGAACAACGTTTTGATGCAAATGGAGTTACATGTTTTCAAGTGTGGCATGACATGTTCATTGCATAGAAACATGAAAGGTTGTTTTATGTGAATGAAAAGAGTATTGATGTTATGAGACTTGATTTGGGGCTTTGGTCGGATCCGTACCAAGTTAAGCGAGGTTCATCATCCATGTCGAAGGACGTTTACGTGAAGGATGGATGAATGAAACCTAGGACGCCCATACCGAAGGACGTTTACGAGAAGGATGGGTTAGTCCTTGAGGTATGTGCAACCACACTGAAGGACGCGTGCATGAAGGTGTGGCACCTCTTATGGGTCATGTCTAGCCATCAGGCCTGGGGCAACTACGGGCTAGCTCGACCAAATGTTAAGTCTCCAAGGGATGGGAGACAGTTCTGACGAGAACAGTACAACCCTGACTTCATGGGGTCAAATGGAGCGAGCCCATAGTAAGAGATGAAATGTATTTGAAAAGGCCAAGAGTGACAAAAGATTATGAAATGCATTTGAAAAGGCCAAGAGTGGCAAGAGATTTTGGCGCATGGCATGGGCATCACGGAGCATGCATATGCATCATGGTTTTTATGCACTATCTCATGATTTACAGTTATGCATTTCTTCTCTTGACTCTACAGTGCATCAAAGTAAGTATGTTTTTAAAGCCATGATTCATCAAAGTTCATGTTTTAAACTGTTGTTCCTTACTGAGTCCTTCGACTCATAGCTTTTAATCGTATCATTCCAGATCCACAAGAAAATCGGGGAGCAGAGGATTATCTCAAGTAGAAATCCTAGAAGTTTGGGAGTTGGAGTCGGAATTGGTGAACTCCAAGTTAGCACTAGTGAGTGCTGGTTTGATTTGAGTGGCAGTATGTGGGCCCTATTACGTTTTGTATAAGTTTGCGAACAAGATGCAATGTAAAGACTTTTCTGATTCACAATTCGTTTACCGAGGGGTTATGTTCATTGAACTTGTATCTCAGCCAACATGTGGATCCTGAGTGAGTCTTCCGCTGTGTATAGAAAAAAAAATTTCCGCTGCGTTGTATCAGACTTCCGCTGTAAGAGTTAGTGTAAGCGCTGGAGTGTTCCCGGGGAATGCTCGCGGCTGTCACCCCTTCCAGATAGCGTCGGGGCGTGACATTCATAACAAAAGAGGTGATTCCTTTAGTGAGAATTGTTCATTAAAGAAGAAGCTTAGAGAGGGAATATCTCAAGCTTGCATCAGGAAGCTTGGGTGTAAGCTATTGATGAATAGTGGGAAAACCATAAGGCTCGGTCAAGGACCTTGAGAGGTAGATGTAGGCGGGTTTGCCGAACCACCTAAAAATCACGTGTTTGTTTCGCTATCCTTACTCTTTACTTTTATCATGTATTTACACTTGTTGCATATTATGTACTTGTGATAAATTAATAGTTATTTTGCAAACACGTCTTTGGGGTAAAAGTGAAAAGTTTAGAAAACCAATTCACCCCCTCCTGGTTGCCTTAATCCTAGGACTTACAATATCAAATTTAGTTGTCGTCTTGTCCATAGGTAATTTTTCTGATCACATTGCACATACCCAAGGTTAGCCCTCCCACCACCTTCTCTAGTCATCTACTCATGTGTGTCCTTTGGTCTAATTCCAAAACTATGTGCTAAATTAATAACAAATGCTTGAACTAGACATAGATGTCACTGGGATCTCATCATATAAGTAGTCTCAGAAAGATGGAGAAAATGATTATAGTCAGAAAAAAATCATAAATCTTGTACTTCTAGGTTCTCGAACGAATGAAATATACATCTATACAGGACACTTAGTCCTTGTTTCGTCTTGAGGAAGATGAGTAATGCTATCTTGTTTATCTGCTCCTCGAACACCTTCTTTAGCACATACAAACCCTCTTGATGTTTTCTCTCCATCTCCCTTATTTTTATTAATAAAATGATAGGATCCTAACACTAAAACCCATTAGTTTGCCATAATTTTCCCAATGCTTCCATGAACTCTATGTCAAGTTTAGGAATCCAATTATCTATGTCATCCATGCTTTGAGAGGGATAGCTCAAAGTACTGTTTAAGAAACATTCAAACAAATATATTAACTTAAAAACGTAATTGATATGAGAAGAATGAACTCAAGAGACAAGATACCACAAATTAAATATTGCCTCTCGTTTGGAAAAATTCAACACAACCATCACAACCTAATTTGTTCAACAAGGTGTGCCGTACAAAACAATCTAAGATAAATAAAAACCAATTAGAATGGTGAAACATAAGGAACCACATTCAGTGAAATTCATATATGAGGGACCGCGTCTAATTTTTTTAAGCACAAAACAAGGACCACAATAGAAAGAAAGAAAAAGGGAGGTTCAATGAAAGTGCATATAGATAGAGGGATCACATCTCCTATATATAAACACAACAAATACAGAAAAACAAAGAATGTAAAAGTTGCTTCAAGAATTTCATCTAGATTGTTGAAAGCAATAAAACCTTTCTTTTTCCTCTTGTTGGCATAAAATCAAGGTGTGTAAAAATTAAAACCAATGTGTAAATCTATATATAGACTCACACTAGTAATAGACTCCCTTTTGAACTCTAAAATTTTTAATTTTAAATAATCATAGAATCTTTCAAATTTTAAAAAGGTTTGACTAGGTCAAAGATAAAAATTCAACTATTTTAAATGAATTATAGTCAAATTTCAAATTTCAAGAAGACATTTCAAATATCTAATCAAGCATTGCTTTCACATAGCAAGGTTCTTGCCATTTCTTCACAAGTCTTATTCTTCATCTCTACAACACCATTTTGTTGAGAAGTTCTAGGAGCCGAGAAGTATGGTTAATACCATTTTCACCAAAAAAATTTCAATAATTGTTTTCCATGATCACTCCTTATGCTAGAAATAAGAAAATCTTTTTCATTTTAAATTCTCTTGCTAAGTTTTTCAAAAGCATGAAAAGCCTCATCTTTATAAGCTAGGAGTATAACTCATGTGAATCTACTGAAATCATCAACAACATCAAAGCCATAACATTTGCCACCCAAACTTAACGTTCGGGTTGGACCAAATAAAACCATGTGTAGAAGTTGAAGTGACCTAGAAGTGGACACCACATTTTTGGGCTTGAAAGAATTGGTTTGTTTGCCTTTTTGAAAAGCTGCACAAATTTATCTTCTTCAAAAGTAAGGTTAGGCAAACTGGAAACAAGAATCTTTCTGGCTAGTTTTAAATTCAAGTTCATGCTTACATGAGCAAACCTTCTATGCCACAACAAACTATCCTTTTCATTTAGAGCAGAAATGCACTTTATTTTATTTGAGGAAATGCTCTCTAAATGAACAATGTACACATTTTCAAATCTAAGTTCAACAAACAAGACTTTCTTGCTTTCAATATTCTCAATAAGAAATATTGATGATTCAAAATTGACTCGATTTCTCTTGTCACATAATTGACTAATACTCAAGAGATTATGCTTTAAATCGTCAACAAGAAGTACATTCTCAATTATGGGATTAGGAGACATACCAATGCTACCAACATCGAGTATCTTTATTTTGCCATTGTCACCAAAAGTAACCGAACCCTTTTCCTCGAGACTAAGAGAGTTAAACAAACTCTTGTCTCCGATCATGTGATTGGAGCATCCACTGTCAAGGACCCAATGTTCCTTGGTTTCATTGGACTTCAAACACTTTTGCAAAAGGAATCAAGTGTTTATTTTTGGTACCCAAATCTTTTTGGGTTCATTGGTGTTATAAATAAATTCCTTCACCCTATATTTTTGGATCCACACAAAATTTGATCCCATGAGTGAATTTCTTTCTAGTTGGATAAGTGAGTGAGATGTGTCCATTCTTTCCACAAAATTTACACATGGTGAAAGATGTAGATGATTTAATAATCATATTCAAATATAGCTTTTGATTACCAACCGAATCATAACCAATCTCACTTTTACTGAAACAACATCTTTTTGAGTCAAGAAGAATACCAAAGTTTCTTTTTCCTTGAGTGAATCTTGCAAGATCTTGAGAGAGAGAGAGAGAGATTCAATTTTCTTCTTTAAATCAATGTTTTTAGATTTTAAATCGTTTGACTCTTCTTGCATGATTTTCTTATTTTCTTTTGTGACTCTTGCAAGATCCTCTCCAAGAGAAACAACTTGATAATTCAAAGTATCATTTTCTTGAATAAGTATTTCAAAGTTTTTTCTAAGACAACAATACTTTGAAAACACTCTTTCAATTCAACATATTGTTCATCAAAAGCATCTTGCAATTCATCAAAAGAGAAACATAGATTTGCAACTTCTTCATCACTATCACTATCACTATCACTATCACTTTCATCGGACTCTCCCCATGCAGCCAAAAAGACTTTCTTTTTGTCTTTGAATCCTTGGATTTCATGTGAGATTCAAGGTTGGGGCAATCCGTCTTTATATGTCCTGGCTTATTGCATCTGATGCAAATAATGTCATTCTTCTTGCTACTATCTAGCTTGTCTTTGTTAAAAATATTTTATCTCCTTCTTTCTTTTGGAAGAACTTCTTGAATCTCTTGTTGAACAAGGTAATTTCGTCATCATATTTAGGCTGCGTTTGCGTGTTAAAATTTGACACCCTCTAAAATTTTAACACAATAAAATATTACAATATAATCTCCCTCTCTCCCATCAAATCACTACTTTTCACTACAAAAAATATAAAAAATTACCTCTCTCTTCACTTTTTCACTAAACCCAATACCTAAAATTTTAACAACACTAAAATTTTACAAAACAAACACACCCTTAGAAGACTCATCATCACTAGAGCATAAGGCCTTCAAGGGGATACCTCTTTTTTATTTTCTTTTATCCTCATCTCCCTTTATATGGTTCATCTCATGTGTCATGAGAGATCTCATGATCTCATCCAAAAAAAGCTTTATTAAGTCTTTGACTGCTTGAATGGCGGTCACCTTGGGTTTCCAAGCAAAAGGTAGACACTTACGAATCTTTCTCACCATCTCAAAATTAGTATATTTTTTTTTACTAAGAGATTTAAGATCATTTATAATATCGGTAAAACAATTAAACAAAGATGAAATATATTAATCAGCTTTTTCATCTTAAAAAGCTCATAACTATGAACAAACATACTAAACTTGTTATCATTAACTTGATTCGTACCTTCATGGGCCACTTGGAGTTTGTCCCAAATTTGTCTCGCGGTATTACAAACGGAAACATGATTGAATTCATTTGAATCAAGTGCACAATACAAAACTTTCATAGCTTTAGAATTTAAAGACATAAGTTTATGATCAACATCATCCCACTCTTTTTCATCTTTCAACTTACCCTCCTTGTCTCTAAGAAATTTAGGACCATTTGAGATAACTCTCCACAGTTCATAGTCCATGACTTGGATATAAATCCTCATCCTAGCTTTCCAATAGTTGAAGCATGTTCCATTGAATAGAGGTGGGTTAGTGCATTGATCTTCAGCCAACGAAGAACTAATAAGCGTTGCCATAGATAAAAATATTAAACCTCACATTTGATACCAATTGTGAGTCTAAATAACAACTTAAAAAGGGGGGTGAATTGAGTTTTTATAAAAATCAAAACTTTTTGGAGATAATTTAAGCAATAGAACAATAAAGCATAAAACGCCACAAATATGAATATGAACCGAATAATAAGAGAGATAAAGTTAGAGAGACGACACCTCAATTTTAGGTGGTTTGACCAACGCTTGCCTACGTCTACCCCTAAGCCTATTGATTTCCTTGGGCTTCCTTCACTATTCTCCAAATAGAAAATCCTTAGCTACCAGGGTGCTAAGGAACCTTTACAAAGTCTTTTCCAAGCTCACGCTTCAACTCTCTTCACAAATCCCAATACCCAAGGGATTTCCTCTATCCTCACGAGTAGGACCAAATGTTTTCCTAACACTCAAGTGTTTTACAAAAGATGGGTACAATAGAATAATAAAGAATGACACTCTAAGCCGAATAAGTAAGTGAAAAGCAGAACAATGTGCAAGAAGAAAAGATTCTCGAAGCAAAGCAAAGGTTCGGTAGGTGGGAGCACAAGCTTTCTTGGTAGGTGCGTTATTCTCTCTTCTTCAAAGCACTTTCTCTTTGTAGAAGTTAGGACAAAATAATTGCAAGTGTGTTATCTATATCTCTCCATTTTCTTCTATTTATAGCCCCTCTAACTTCAAAGGTCTTCAAAACCCTCAAGAGTACCGTTGGAAGGGTACCCATGACTTTTTGGAGTATTTTAAATGAGTTGACATTGTTCCAGTTTTTCTGTGAAATCGCAGCATGTGTCGACACATGGTTAATATTTGTTGACACCTTAAAAATTGGTTTTAAAATGTGCTCTTGGGAGTCAGTGCAACGTGTTGACACTAGTTTTCAATGTGTCGATACCATGAATTCAGCTCTAGGAGTAAGTGCAATGTGTCGACACTAGTCCATCAATGTGTCGACACCCCAAAAACTCTTCTCGGGTGTGTATGTACAATGTGTCGACACTATCGGTGCTGGAGAGAAAATGAACCATCTTGAAATTGTCCAATCCATTTCAACACTTCTTTAAACATCGACAATATGAAAAATTGATCTATCAACATGTGTTATGACGTTCAAGTACACTTAGAAATATTTTAGAGGGATAACATCAATTTTTTGAAATGCATTTTTAGAAAATAGTGGATTGACAAGGTAAAATCTAAAAGTCTTCAAAGCACTTAGAATTTTTGTTATCATTAAAACAAAACATGGATTGTTTACAAAACAACCTTGGGCTAATAGATTTTTAGATGGTTCGACAATCCCTCCTATCTCCAATCTTCAAGAGTTTGTATGTATATTGCAACAATTGATTAATCAAAAATGATGAATGATGCAATATCAATTTCTCAAATAAGATTATGACAATTAATCAATAGGACAATATAAAGAGTTTGATGCATAGAGAAGCAAATATAACAATTTTAGGTGGTTCGACAATCCTGTCTACGTCCACCCCTTTCTAAGCCATGAGGATTCTCCACTGTTCTCCCTTCAACAAAGGGTTTCTTTACAACCATGGTTCAAAAATCACTCTTCAAGCTCCAAGTCGAGTTTGAGAACAATCCTCTTTAAGCACTTTTTTTAATGAATAATCCTCACTAAAAGAGTACAAGAGAATCGGTCTCTATAAAATACAAAGTGGATGAATTATTTTTGTAGTACAATCTCCCTAATGGAGTAGATGATACAATGAAATGTACTATCTAATTTGTTTCACATAATGACAAGGATGCGAAAAATGAATCTTTCGGTGAATGCCTTGAGAAATAAGATAATAAGGATTTTTATATTTCAAGGTTATGAATAATTGTAAAAGTGTTCAAGAGTCTTTTTAAAACCTTAGGATGCCTCTTATATAATGAGCACAAGAAAAAATAGCTGTGTCTAGCCATCTAAGCTTGTAGAATTTTAATTCCGTCATATCGGTCGACGAACCAAAGATAGTGGTATGAGCAACAATCATAAAGTCAAAAAATCTACCATACGCTGTCATTTGGGACAACACACTTGGTCTACCGCTACAAGAAGCTTGTTCAACAGCTCCACAAAATTTTGCAGTCATTACAAATAGTTGTTCATCGCTATTTTTTATTGGTCGACCAATTCATAAAATTTGTTAAGCAAGCTACAGATAGTGAGGCTTGGGCGTCCGCTGTAACTACTTGGTCGATTGCTATATCTCATTTTGCAGTTGATATAAATCGAAAGCTAATTTTTGACATTTTGAAATTCTAACTTCAAAACTAACTCTCCAAGAATATTATTAAGGCTTTAGAGTTTATTTGGGGATGATTTGAAAAAATTTTAAGCACATAATTTGTTTGTCAAATTTGTGGGAGAAATATATATGCGATTTTGAAAATTATGCAAGTGTGATTAAATCATTGTCAAAGGTACTGAAACTATGAGTTACAAGATTATACCCTATAGTCTTGAGCTTTCACGTTTGAACTTCTTTTATTGAATTGATCCTTGCTATATCGAATCTTCGTTTTGTGCTTATTTGGGATCGTCTTTGTTTATCCATCTCAATTACTTTAATATCATTAAAACATTGATTGTTACTGAAACCCACCAAGTAGCCCATGTAAGTGACGCCTCCGCTAGCATATCCTGATTATACAAAACTGATAGTCCATTGTGGTGTAGATATATTTCACTGATTGTACAACCCTGTTGAAGACGTAGAAAAAACAAGCAGAGTGCATGCAAACAACATGCAAAATTAAGGGATAACAAATAAATACTTCTAGAACCTTAACCACATGCAAAAAGAATATTTAAGATTATTCTTACAAAACCCCAAAGACTAGCACTCCAAACTATTATTTTTGTCACATTGAAGAAGTGGTGAATACACTTTGCACTCTCCATTAATTTTTTTTTTGCAATTTTAGTGTAAAGTGATTTTTTTGGCACATAAAATAATAATTTTATCCATTTATTCTTTTAGCGGTGATGTTATTGTGAGGGGTTGATTACACTTTGCACCCACATGGTTTAGAGGGATCGACATTTTGTACCCCGTTATTTCAATTTTGACACATTGCACCCACGTAGTTATGGGTTCCTTTGATTTGCACCCCGTCGTGTATGTATCCGTTAAAATGAACGAAATCTCAATCACTTATTTTGCACGTGGCTCACTTGTCCATTTTACCTTCGATATTTAAAAATGATTAATTACACTTTGCACCAATGTGGTTTAAGAGGTCTGACACTTTGCACCTCGTTCTTTTATTTTTGAGACACTTTGCATTCACATGTTCTGCACGTGTTCTTCATGTTGTTGATTTTATTTTTGAGACACTTTGTATTCACACGAAGTAAGCTAGAATCATGTGAGTGAAATGTGTCAAATTTGAAAGAACGGTGGTGCAAAGTGTCAAAACTCCCAGACCACGTGGGTGCAAAGTGTAATTAACCCTTTTGTGAGAGTAAAAACTTCATTTCTTTTAAAATTGTTTAATTTTATCAAAGGGTTTACAATGTTTGAAATTAATAGTCGGCGGGTGCAATTTGGCAAATAGCAATTTCAGGTGCAAAGTGCCAACACCCTGTTGTTGGAGGTACAAAGTGTATTTTTTTTCCACGTGCTGAAAACAAACTTGGTCTTACATGAAATACATGCAATTTGAGATATTGGGTGTGAATTGTTGGACCCAAGGTTACCGGATAACCTTTTTACAAATGATTTTGTTGTTAACAAACAAATATATTCTATTTTAAGAGATACTTAAACTTATAAAATTTTGGTTTAATGAAAGAGAATCATGAACATAGTGAATCTTATTGCTTAAAGCTGAACATGTTATTCTATCCTTATATGAAGATTAATTTACCAATACACCTTGATTTTGAAAGCTTGTCTAAAACCTCAAATCATTATTTTCTAAAAAAATTATGAAGGATAAATCTACCCATAGAAGAATGAGTCGTACTTAAGGCGCTGAGGTGAAGAAATTTAATTTTGTCCAAATGTATCGACAACATGAAGCCTAAGAGTCGACCCCATGAAAAATGAAAAATCAAACTTTAAAAAAGCTGGAGATTAAATATAACAAAATGAGCCTGCCCCATGGGATGAATGAGTTGACTCATACATTTCAATGGAAGAAGAAATTTTGAATCTGTCCAAATGAGTTGACTACTTCCATGATATGAGTCGACTCTTATCGGTGAGAATCAAATCAGACAGCTCAAACTTCAAATTTTCAAACGGCTATTTTTGCATTTAATGTACTCCAATTGTCAGAACAAGTGGCCTGACTATAAAAGGAGCTAAGGAGAGATGATTAAAGAACTTTTGCACATTCATTTGAATCATCCTCGTAAAAATTCTAGCAGCCTCTTTAACTTATTGTTTGTTTTATTCTTGAGATGGTGTAAGCTTTGAAGTCTAATCCATTACACCATTATTATGGCTCATTGGGTAAATCAGGCTACTAAGAGCCCTTTATTGTGAGCTCTAAATTTTCAATTATTGTAAAGATTCTCAAGTATCTTGAAATATTGAGATTTGTAAGTTTTGGAGATAAATACTTGCAACTAACCATGTGAGACCCCGATCTAACATGGAGATAATCTTGAATTATGACTCCTTAAGTTGTGCTTTAATTATTGAGAAAGACATATATGGTTGACTTGATCTAAAATCATGTCTAGGTGGAATTTTCCCTTAGCATTTTTTATGCGTCTTAAGCTATGATTTAAATGTTATATTGTTTGCAATATTTGGAAGAGTTTAATTAGGGGCTTTAACCTTGGAAAATATGTGAGTCCTTGGAATAAAAATGAGGAGGCATGTTAGAGTAGTTTTGTGGAGTGGCATGTCACGCCCCGAACGCTAGCTAAACGAGGCTAATGACAGCCGCGAGCATTCCCAACAAGGAATGCTTAAGCGTACTCACTAAACTTCTGGCAGCGGAATATATATATAACTCCTTCAGAGGATTCTTGCAGCAGAATATCATAATGCCTCAATATTTAAAAGAAGCCTTAGTCGCTAGCTCTTAACACATATACGAACATTAGAACATGATTCCCATTGATAACTTAAAGTAGTAATAACATGGTCTCGTAATATCAACCAGTTGAAAACCTTAACCTACTAAACCGAATAACCCATGACCACCACACCACGGAGGCTCATGCCGGCTCTTACAAAAATTATCTAAACCATTACTAAAGTAAGCAAAAAGGAAGAGACATTTTCGCCAATCCTTCTCCTAGGGTTCAAGGTCCCCCCTCTCAAGTTTCCTCTCCTGAAACATTATCTGGAATGATACAATTTAAAACTGTGAGTCGAAAGACTCAGTAAGTAGTTAAAGCTAAAACATGGATTTGAAATCATGGTTTGGAAGCATGAACTTGAAACCGAAAGCATGCACTTGAACTTAAATGCATACCCATGTGGACATAAGGTAATTCATGCATGATCATTAATTGTAATGCACGTGTATGCTTCATGTTTGCATATGCACATGCACTTTCTCTTGAAATCGACACTTATTCTTGTAAACTTTTGCTTTTGGAAAATCATTCCAATTATTAACTGATGGGCTACTTGCCCGCTATTTACCCCTGACATCAGGGTTGTGCGTTCCCGTTGGAACTGTCCCCTATTTCCCTTGGGGACCCTACATATGGTCGAGCTAGCACACCTTCTCGCATTCGTCCTTCAGTGGCTAGACACGATCCTCGGAGGTTCACATCTTCTTGCAAGCATCCTTCAGTGTGATTGCACAACCTCCTGGGCTACCCATCCTTCTTGCAAGCATCCTTCGGTATGGGTGCCCTAGGTGACATCCATCCTTCACGTAAACGTCCTTCGGTATGGATGCACCTTCTTGACTTGGTACGGTACCGACCGACTTGGGTTCATTAACTAACTTGTCATAAAACTTGTCATAAAGTAGCATAAAAATGATACTTTCATTTGCATAAAATTTCTCTTTCTTTCTCATGAGAAAAATGAATGCAAATGATCATGATGTATTCATGTCGTGCTTGATGATGTCATGCTTGATATATCATGCTCGGTATGCTTATTCATAAACAGTTTTCATGCTGTGTATCATTCTAGTTTTTTGAAAAGCGTAAGTTTCTACTTACAATTTTCACTTACCTCTGTTCCCTTGAGCGCTTGACTGCACTTTGCCTACAATTGGGTCATACTTGTGTTATTCAAGGGTTCACTAGACGTATGGAGTAAACATTCAATAACTCATACTTCGTCATACAAAAACATCAATAGTCTTGACCTCTAGTTGGTCATCTTACACCACAAGACATTTTCTTAAGTGAAAAACCTAGTAGGGTCTCCTAATATGTCAATAGGAAACTTAGAAACTTAGGAAAAATTTCGTGAAATCCAAAGAAGCCGGTCGAGCGCTCGTCGAACATTAAGCCTCTTTATAAAAATGTTAAGGGACGCTCGAGCGCTGGTCGAGCGTCAGTCGGGCACAACTCTCTGTGAAAAATGTTCGAAGGACGCTCGAGCGCTGGTCGAGCGTAAACTTACTGCACGAATAATTATTGAAGGGTGCTCGAGCGCCTGTCGAGCACCAGTCTATATTTCAGACACCAAACACACATAATACATCCAACACACACGAAATTTTGCCCCAAATGCTCTCCTCATATAACCTCATTTCCAGACTTCTATTTTACACATATAACTCAAAACTTCCAACCAAAACCATGATCTCATCCTACAACCAAAAGCCATTGCATCTATTCCACTTCTTTTGATCCTATTATCAAAAACCTAGTATGCAAGTTGGTTTTTCTCTTGTACATAAATCTCCAAATCTGGCCACATTTCTATGGTTTCCTATACAACCCATACTACTCTTTAAAGCTTGCTAGATCTACACTATCTTTAAGAAAAACATGTATAGATCTACATTATACTCTCATGAACACAAGGAGAAATAACCTAGACAAACTACCATCACAACAACAACCAACCATCAAAAATGAAAACAAGAAGAGGGTGAGAGAGAGATGGCTTGGCCGGCCAACTACTCACCTTTTCTCTCTTCTCCTTCTTTCTTCTTCTTTCTTTCTTCTTCTTCTTCTTCTTCCTTCTTCTTCTTCGGTGGGGGCTAGGGCATGTTTTGATTTTGGGGGAGGGGGGAGCAACTTATACGGGAAGGGGTTGGGGGAAAAGGGAAAAGGCAAAAATGCCCTTTCCCCCCTTACTTCCCTTTTTAACCCTCAACTTTCCCCTTACTTCCTTTTCTGCCCCTAAAGAACATCTATTTTACTTTTCCTGCCACTCCAAAATTCTAACCTTAATATATCTCCTCATTTCTTGTTCCAAAGGTCCACATATTGTCACACATAATTCAAAATCAAAGCCTATTTAAATTCCTCCAATTATTGTAACTCAAGGACATATTCAATTAATAAAACACTTCAAGCTAAAAATCTCAACTGCTCAATTTAACAAGGACAATCAATATAACATTTAAACTTCTAGCTTAAAACTCATAAAATGCTAGGAAGAAATTCCATCTAGACATAACTTTAGATAAATAAAATCATTCATACATTTCTCCATAATACCCTCTTAATTAAAGTAATACATACTTAAAAGCTCATAAGCAATAAATTGATAGACTTAAATTCGGGGTCTCACATGGCAGAAAAAGGAAATAAAAGAAAATTGAAGGAGAAGGAGGGAAAGAAGGGGGGAAGGGCAGTTTTGCCTTTTCCTTCCCCCAAGTCTCACGTACAAGACCCCCCTCTCTCTACCCGTTTTTTCAAAAAACACCCTTTGCCCTAGCCCACCTGCAGAGGAGAAGAAAGAAGAAGGAGAAGAAAGAAGAAGGAAGAAGAAAGAAGAAGAAGGAGGAGGAGAAGAAGAAGAAAAGAAAGGTAGTGTGGGATGTGAAAAATCTGGGTTGGCCGGATTACTCATTTCTCCCATTTTCTCTTGTTTCTTTGATGGGTGTTGTTTCTTTGATGTTTTCTCCTTGTGTTCATGTGTGTTTCTTTGAAGATAGTGTAGATCTTGCAAGTCTTAAAGGGTAGTATAGATTGTACATGAAACCATGAGGAGATATGGCTAGATCTGGGAAATGGTTCAAGAGAACCATTTATGCACCCTAGGTGTTTGCTAAAAAGACCAAGAGAAGAGGAATAAATGCAATAGCTTAGTTTGAGGATGGAATCATGATTTTGTTGTAAACTTTGAATTAGAGATTGTTTAGGCATGTATTAGAGTGTGTGGAATTGTTTATGGTCAGAAGAATCAAGCAAGGGATCATAATTAGGGTGTTGAAATAGGAAGATTTTTAGCACCCTGTTTTTAGGTAACATCGCGTCGACTAGCGTGTGTGAGGCGCTCGAGCAGCCTTAAGGAAATATGAGTGACAGTGTCTTGTCGTTTGACCAACGCTCGACAGGTGCTAGAGCGGCCCTTGGGAATTCCACACAGAGAGTTGGACAGTAAGTTGGCGCTCGACTGCCGCTCGAGCGAGGGTTGATGAGAGTTGGACGGTAAGTTGGCGCTCGACTGCCGCTCGAGCGAGGGTTGATGGAAGTTGGACAGTAAGTTGGCGCTCGACCGGTGCTCGACAGGCGCTCGAGCGGGACCTGTTAAAATTTCATATGTGATGAATTTGGAGTTCCAATTGAAGACTTGTGAACCCTAACATTGAGGATAGTTGAATAAGCTTAGTTATGAAACTATTGAGGTTGGGATGGCTGGAAATTTATGAATAGGCTTGAAATCATTGATGGTTGGGGGAGAGCAAGTGTACCTAGTTGATTGAGTATTTCTTATGACCTCCTTAGCAACTGTATAAGAGATGTTTGATACTTGTGTTTGATTTTCTTTCCTCTTTCATTTTACAAAAGCTAGTTAAGTAACTTTTGTGAACGAAATTATGTTTCGTTGATATGTACTTTTGGAAAATCAAATAATTACAAGTATTTCTTGAATGTTATTAAATTCTTAAGCATCTAAGTGAGATATTTGAATCGCTTATAGGCGAACTTTATACCAATACTCAAAGGAGACCAAGGTAAGTGGAAATTGTAAGTAGAAACTTACACTTTTATGAAAACTGGAATGATACACAGCATGACAATAATCAAGCATGACAAATATCAAGCATGACATGACATAAGCATTTGCATGATCTTCTTGAAAGAAAAAGAAAAATTTGTGCAAATAAAAGTATGTTATGACAAGTTAAGTTAAGGGGATGAAGTTGGTCGGTACCGTATCAGTTAAGAAGGTGCATCCATACTGAAGGACGTTTATGTGAAGGATGAATGTCACCTAGGGCACCCATACAGAAGGATGCTTGCAAAAAGGATGGGTAACCCATGAGGTATGTGCAATCACACTGAAGGATGCTTGCAAGAAGGTGTGAACCTCTAAGGGTTGAGTCTAGCCATTAGGCCTGAGGCCACCTCGAGGGCTAGTTCAACCAAATAACGTATTCCCATGGGAAAGGCAATAGTTCCGAAGGGAACGCACAACCCTGATTTCAGGGGTAAATGGAGCGAGATAAGTTGACCAAATCAAGAAATAAGTATTTTCAAGATCAAAGGCATGATTCTTTTTATGATCAAGTACATTACCTCATACATATGCAAGCATTTCATATGGCATTCATGTACATTGATATCTATGAGCATGCAAGACATGCATTATTTATTGCACATGAACCCTTACTGAGTGTTTCGAATCACAGTTTTTTTAAATTGTATCATTCCAGAGAATATTTCAGGTGAGAAAAACTTAAGAAGAGGACCTTGAACCCTAGGAGAAGGGTTGGCAAGATTGTTTTCTCCCTTTTGTTATTTCAGTATAGGTTTCAGTATAGGTTTAGATATAATTTTGGAAAGAGCCGTCATGAGCCTCCGATGTGTGGTGGTCATGGGCTATTCGGCCTTGTAGGCTGAGAGCTGTTAAACAACTTATTGTTTTGAGACCCTGATGTAATTATAACTATTACTTCACATTATCGTTGAGGAGCAGGTTCTAATGTTCCGTATGTGCGTTAATCGATTTAGAGTTAAAAAAAATTCCACTGCAAGAGTTAAGTACGCTGGAGCGTTCCTTGTTGGGAAGGCTCGCAGCTGTCAATAACATGACATCAACATTTGCATGAAAGCATGAAAGAAGTCTTTATGCAAATGGAAGTATGAGAGTTTTTATGACAAGTTAAATAAGGAGCTCTAGTCGGTATAGCACCAAGTTAAGAAGGTATATCCATACTGAAGGACGTTTACGTGAAGGGTGGATATTACCTAGGACGCCCATACTGAAGGGCATTTACGTGAAGGTTGGGTAAGTCCTTGAGGTTTGTGCAACCACACTAAAGGACGTTTACGTGAAAGTGTGGACCTCCAAGGGTCGTGTCTAGCCACTGAAGGACGAATGCGAGAAGGTATGCTAGCTCGACCAAATGTAAGGTCCCCAAGGGAAATAGAGGACAGTTCCAACGGGAACGCACAACCCTGATTTCAGGGGTAAATGAAGAG
Source organism: Myrica gale (assembly GCA_963930655.1). Lineage (NCBI taxonomy): Eukaryota > Viridiplantae > Streptophyta > Magnoliopsida > Fagales > Myricaceae > Myrica > Myrica gale. The sequence goes on along the minus strand of OZ005600.1, from coordinate 19,857,641 downwards.
TATGTATCCCACAAGTCAATAAGAAAATACTTTCCAAGGACCACGTGTCATTTTAAGTACAAGAGCATGTTTTTCAAGATCATGAATGTTACAAGTGCAAGCTTACATTTTCAAGAGCAAGTGCATGTGCATATGCACATATGAAGCATACATGCACATCAAGAAGTCATGATCATGCATGAAACACATTATGTTTACAAGTTCATGATTTTAAGTTATGTTTTCAAGCTATGGTACTAGTGCATGATTACAAGATTATGAATTCAAGTTCATGTTTACAAGTTTATAAGTTTACAAGTTCTTTTCCTTACTGAGTCGTTGACTCACAGTTTGCAAAATGTATCATTCCAGGTTTGCCAGGTGACAGGAGTCCTGAGGATTTCCTGACTGAGTAAGTAGTAGATCGTAATGTTTTTGGTCATAGGCCATTATGAATGTACATAAAGCCCTAAGAGTGCTTGATATCATACTGAGGAAGCAGGATGCTAAACAATATTGTAAGGTATATAAGGATTCAGGGTGTCACGTGAAGATGTTATGAGTAAGTCAATATGAAGAAGTTTTGTTGGAATCCCTTAGATCTTGTACCTCGGCCATGCAGCCATGCTATTGCTTACACCATTATCGTTGTAGTCGATTGTGTAAGTTGAAGTTTAAGTAAATCTCTTTGGCCCGTCTCTCTCAGTTGTATGTATATAAAAAAAATTTCTGCTGCAAGATTAAGAGAAAACGCTGGAACATTCATTGAGTGGATGTTCGCGGCTGTCATTAACCCCCTTCGGGCTAGCGTACAGGGCGTGACAAACCATGAGGTTAGAGGAACCAAGGTGAAGATAGCCTTGAGAGATATGTCGTGAGTGTTGAGTCTTGGAAAACACTTGTTTGATTGTGATTGTTAAGTCTGTAAAAAAAGCTAGCAGCCATTGAAAAATACTTACTGTGTATGCTATTTTGAGAATAATGGAGAAAATTCCGAAAGAGGATCTTTGGGAGTGGACGTAGGCTTAGATTAAGCCAAACCATTGTAATTTTCGTCCCAAAAGAGCTTTTGGGATGTGCCTCTTTAAACGAACTGCACGACGAATTTTTTTTTATCCCAAACGGTCTTTTTGAGCGAAAATAATGCTTCTTGGGACAAAAAATTATCCCTAAAATCCTTTTTCTTGTAGTGGGAAAAAAGATAAATTTAGGTAGTCAAAAGTTTTGTAATTGAATTAGTTAAGTTATTGAGTTTCCAATGTCCAGTACATATTACTTTTGAATCACCTTAGCTAACATGCAAATACATATGTTTTAGATAGTAACGGCATAAAAGCCTCAATCTACACTACTAGTCTAATTCTTCTTTATATATTGGAAGGATATATACAGAAAGATAAGATAAGTATACCATAATGTCATGGTAGATAACTCATATTGTTAGGTCCAAGTTTATATTACTGCTCCCAAGAGATTGAAAACTGGAACTATTCACAAGTTCTTCTAAAGAACTTGAGTCGGCATTATTGTCATCAGTCAAAGGCCACAACTGTCTTTCTTGATCTACACTAGTCATCGTTGGAGTTGAGAATAGTGAGAGTTCATGACATTCATGACTAGTCCCATTAGTAACTTCTCCACTAAATATTCCAGTAAGTAGTGTATCCTGCATAGATAATGTGCATGAGAAGTCTTAATTACCCAATATGAAAACAAGTACGGAAGTTCAAAAATTTGCACAATCAAATGAATCGTGCTTTCATTTTCACCAGTAATGTATACAATTATGTTCTTTATCAATACAGACATGAACTTTTTGTTGTTCTTCACTTCTTTACAATTTATTTGCTACTTTTTGAGTTATCAATGACTGTGAACTTGTGGAACTACGGACTTTATTAGAACAAGAATTTTTTCAAAAAAATTTCAGATCAGGATCTTTTATAATTCTTTGTCCGAATTACATTGTGTAATTTGAGGAGAGTTAGACACAACACTATAATGTTTAATTATGCCCCTATAAGATTTTCGACAGTGTGGGTCCTACAGTAGGGCCCACATATTATGTTTGTCTCTATGTGATTAGAACAATATCATCACAAAAGATTTTAAGGCATCTTTCAAGTGATATTTAGTATGACGCAAAAAGATGTAAAACCACAATAATATCCATCATGCTTTGTGTATTTGTACATGTACTTCATTTAAGGATGAGAGTACCTGATCCCGGTTGACGCGACGTTCTTCACATATTTGTAGGAGCCTCTTGCAGTCTTTAATAAAGATTTCATGCTCGAAATCCCACCCATCATACTGACTCTGCCTTGACCTGTCTCCTAGCAACCTGTAACCACCATACAAAATACAACTTAACATTATATATTGATGCACATATATAAACATATTACTGCATACATGTGTGCATATTCAAAAACAGTCTTTTTGTGATTAGGATTCTAATGTAACAAGTTAATTATGTAAGCTTCCATCAGTCGCAAAGAAATTTCATAAATATTGTGTTAGGTTCTGCAAGAATTAGGTTCAACTTTATGAGTTCAAGTCATTATTATAGAAGACGTCCGAGCTTGAACAAAGATTTGGTCACGCTTTTTAAATGAGTTAACCTTAATTATTTATTTAATTAGTGTGATTCTTAGAAAGTCTTATAGCTTCAATCTTTGTTTTCCTTTCTACAAAGATGAAAATAAATTCTTTTCTTAATACCTACGATAAATGAAGAATAGATCGGTACTTATGAATATTGGGGTTGATAGTATTTGAATGTGTGGATATATTATGTGCATATGCATTAATTGGGTATGAGTATACAAAATATATAAAATATTTACAAAATGAACTTAAGGTTATTTAAGTATATAATTAAAACATGATTCGCTGATAAAATTTAGGTCTAAAGGGAATGGTACAATTTTAGAGGCACGTAAAGAAGTGTTGATTAAGGTCTATAAAAGTATTTTGAATTTTAGTGATTGCATTGATTTAATATGATATAAATGTATCTAATCACCATGGTGGCCTCTTCGTTTGGGTTATGTTCTTTAAACCATTGTTTTGCAAATAAAAGATGCTAGCTTGATACTTCAATCTCCAATGATAAAATTAATTAAGATTGTCATAATGTTTTATGTGCTCGAGTTTTAATAGGTTCTCGTGTATTAAGGTTTAGTTTTTTTATTTACTATCTCAAAGTTGAAGTGTATAAAATTTGTTTTAGGGACAATCTGTCTTAAATTTGTAATTGAACATATATTCTTTTAATATTGTTGCAACAAAATTTAAAATTATAATAGAATGTTCTTTTTATTTGATTTTGTTAGTTTATTTAATTCAAATAATTATGACCTATGTATGTTGTTCAAACACTAGTCTTGGACGTTTGAATCATCAATACTAGATATAGGGCATGTTTGAGACCCCAAATATTTGGAGTCTCAACAAATCGAACAAACCAAACAAACTCCAAAATTTTTAACTTTTACACCTACACACTTCACCTTTCACAAACCCCAATAAATTTCAATAAAGTAAAGATTCCCAAAATTTCGAGAATATTCCCCAATTTTTTGGCAAACAAACATCCCCATAGTTTCAGGGACAAATCCTTTTGTCCCAAAAGGCCCATTTTTTTGGAGACCTAATAAATTTTCATCCCAGATACTTGTTGGTATAATACTAATCATTACGAAAAGGTTTAATTACTCCATTGGTCTCTCTCAAAAGTAACCCAAATTAACTCCGTACATTATTAAAAAAATCTCCTTTTCACTTGTAGATTGGAGAGGCTGCAGGTAGAATCTCAAAGGTAAACACAAACACTGATTAATTAACTTGTATGACTTCAAACAACCGTAAAATCAGAAAACACAATGACCCTTTATTCCTTATTTGACCAGTAGATTATCATTACCAAACTCCTGATCTATATTATTGGAAGAAGATTGAAAGCAGGTATATATACTTCTGAAGCTTATCGGAGAGGGTAAATACATAGGCGAAAGGGACTAGATACAGGTACGGAAAGAGTCTTGGCATTGTACGGAAAGTAGTCATTGCATGAACTTTTAACGCTGATTTGACTACCGGGTCTTCGCCTTTGAGAACTTTCCTCGTCTTTTAAATTTCCAAAGACAACGTATTTCTGTTCGTTTTTCTGTTTTTCCTATATAAATGTTACTCCTAATGGAAGAAACTTCTATTACGAAATTAAAAAAGAAGATTAACAATATATATTTTTTAATAACGAGGGTATGCGGAACAATGCCCCAATAAATTCTCTGGACTTGTGCAGTCCCTCTATCTCTCGATCCTAAATCGGGTAATAATCAGACCACATGCTTTCAGGGTGAACCCAACAATTTGATAGCATGCACATTAGAAATTTCGAACTAATTGGGGTCTTGAAGGAGCAAACACTCAAGTTTCATGCCTAAACGACTGCCATGAATTCCTGGAAATGTTATTTCCACCATACCTTTTTCCAAACACCGTAACAAAATTGCTAGCTGGACTCTCTTGATTACTATTCCTTTTGCACTGTTATCTATAAACTACCAAATTTGAGACTCGGTCACCATAATCAAAAACCTCATGACTTGCAATATACTAGAATAAAAAAATGTCTAATTAATTAACTGCAGTACTTTACCTAAACTAATTACTTAGTGTCTAATGAAAGAAAAAGGCAATACTAATATGCGTATAAGATTTTTTTTTTCTATACATTTCTGGTTTAGGTAGAGATCAGTTAAATATTAGAATGTTGATCAAGTTAATAATTGGTAGAAGATATGGCAATTTACGAAATTTTAACTCTAATTTTCTCAAAAATAAAAAGATAAACACATGACTATAATAAATAACAGCATGTCCACGCGGCTTACCTCCGAGGTGAGTTATTAACGGCGAAGGCTCTGAGATATTCTTCAAAATGTTCCATTTTTGCACGTACATGCTGTGTCGATTCGAGCGTGTCGATGTTCATGCTATCCTTCATGTCGTTTCTGTACATCTGTGGTGAATAATACATTCACGGAAAGATATTATTATTGAATATATAGCAACTTGTTTTACGAGCTGTGGGCTAAATTAATTAGCAGAGAAGAAACATGAACGAAATATTAATGGAGTTCCGTTTATGCGCAAACAGATTGATAGTCTATCCTATGACTGTTTATGTCAAAACAAGCAAACCTCCTTTTGTATAATTAGCCGAAAAGAGAAAAATAAAAATAAAGGAATAGGACGTTGTTTCCCAGATACAAGAGAATTTACACGCACGCCTTTTAGGCTTGAACTTTTGAAAAAGAAAATTCATATTTCTTTTCGGGGGTAATGGCCTGCGTCAATTCCATTTGGCTCATAACTTGGTTAATTTAATTAATGCAAATAAGCAGCACCTGATCACAGATAGATATAAATGATACGTACTACTCAAATTAACATGAAAAACGGAAGATTTTGAAATCCTTGTGTTGATCGCCAAGGGATTCAAATCTTGATGCTTGTAACCATAAACATTTGAACGAATATTATAATATAGTACCGAAACTCGGATAGAAACTAAACCATGCTACTCCAACAAACGTGAGAGTGTATATATATATATATATATATAGCCTTCTCGGCGTACTGCCCTTGGTTTCTAAAGAGCATTCCTAAGCCATGATCAGCTCTCTCACTGTCTCTTTCTATATATAATATATGTATACACACACACACATAAGTCTTTTTGTTTGCCATGTCTATATATAATTGAATGGATATATAAAAAGTCGACCTAGCTAGTCTTTTAATAAAGGGACTTCCTAGAGGTTCAACCTTTATCGTAATCAAAACACACCGTTTCATTAAACGAAAAATTCATCGCTCCCACTCTTGTCCCTCTACCTCTAGATTCTCTGTCCCCCTCTCTCTCTGCACAGCCCATTCACCATTCCCCGTAGAAAATTATGGACTTAGCTGGTACTGTCTGATCTCCTTTTAGCTTATAGTGTTATAAAGGGCCAGTGAATTGACCTGAATCATAATTTTCTACGATCGGGAGAATGCCAAGGTAGAAAGCATTATTCTTATAAATGATATGAGATCTCTATTGCACAACTCCCTGTCGTTCCCGCTCTCTATTAATTAAGTGGAATAGGAACAAGGGATATAAGGTTCGTTGTTTAGTTTGTATCTCCTAGTGGTATGTTTTTGCATAGTAGTGTTTGTGAGGTTGTTAGGCACCATTGGTGGGAGGAATCTTGCATAAATTAGTTTGGATTCATGGACGTGTTCCTCACATGCTTTTATGTTTTGACTAACTATTCACAGAGAACCCTTCATCCAAGAGAGACAACTTACATAGACCCTACCACAACAAGCCAGGCTATAGAAGCAAGACAACAGAACAGAGATATTACAACATGTATAACAGAGTAGTAGGACAGCAACAGACTAACCAGAAACAACGGCATGCAACAGTACTAGCTAAAACCAGCTACAATAGAGCACACTGACATAGTTACACCAACACTACCCAACAAGTCACAATGAGAAAAAGTTCATTTTCCAAAAGAATAACCTGCAAAGCCAAGCCATAGTCCATAATTTTCTGTAAGGGGCCGGTACTAAATGTACTACGGCCGGAGCAAGGGAGAGAGAGAAGAGGTAGAGATCAAGGAAATGAGTGGGAGGGATGGGTTTTTCTTTTAATGAACCCGTGTGTTTTGATTACAATTAAGGGTTTAAATTCAGTTATCCTTTTTTTTTTGGTCAAAACTATATGAACCGTCCAAAGCTCTCATTAATGTGTTGACAAAATAGTACTATTTATTAGGATCCATTAGGACTTTTAAAATAGGATGGAATCCGGACCCTACATATACATATTTGTCATTTAATTTCCTGTCTGCCATAAAATATTTTGAAAATGATCGGGATGAAATTATAAAAGGTGCAAGTAAACACTATAATAGGGTGGAAACTAATTGATCGAGGTTATCGGAAACTATCTGGTCTGCCTCGATCGTCGACGATTATTGGACTTGAAAGTTCCAAGTCTTCTTTCAAAGAGATATTTCTATAAATCGTCCAAATGCTTCACCTAGATGTTTGTATGATTATGTACTTTGGAACAGATACAGCTAGCAGTCTTCAGAACTTTATAATAATCTTTTATTTGTCTTAGAGAACAAATTTAGAAGATCATATAGTTAACATCTTCTGCTATACGAGAGGAATATTTAAGTTTGTAGCAATAGCGGTTGCATATTTTCTATAGCTTATCTGATTGATGTGTTTGTCACTGCAGTTTATAACAGATATATACCTGAAGATGGCTTTTGACGTGAGAGATCTTCAGTTCTTTAACACTCATCAGCTGCAGAATGCGCTTTGGTGTTGCTTCTACAAAACCGACAACACAAAAGAGTCCATAACAGAGAACGCATCAACCGGTATATTTAGGTAATTGGTGTTTCTGTGTCCCTTCTTCTTTCCAATTCTATTGGAATAAGGAATTACTTTTTCTTCATTGATTGGAATAATGTGCAGCCAAATCCAAATCTAGGAAATCACAAAAGGCGATCACTTGGACATACCATAGCCCACCCCCCCTTCTCATCTGATTCCAAAAAGCTCTACATAATATTTGTCCAACTAGTACAGTTGCAACCTTAATCAGTATCATGTTCGGAACGAGATCATCATAATTTCTACAGTGACCATTCTAAGCCACCAACGAATAAAACTTACTTTCTTTTCCACCAAGGCGTTCAACTGCTTCAACGAAGAGTTCATGAAGCTCCGCTGTCCACCGCAGACGTGGGATTTCCGATTTGTTGTATTGCCTGACTCTGATTCTCTGTGAATTTTTCATTTTCCGTTCATGAGAGATGAAGAAGCTCATTACAAGGTATAAAAAGGGTGGATCTTCCTTAAATATGAACGCAGCAGCAACCACATGTTAAGTCTACGACCAGAGACTTCTGAAAGCAAATAAAGGGCTTTTTTATTTTTTATTTTATCTTCTTTTCTTTGGGCGAGAGCAAATATAAAGTGCTTATGGAAACCTATTTCTCATTACCATTATTATAATCGGTTATGGTCTTACTACGCCTTCTAGAATACCTTGTCACAGAAGAAAACCAGAAACCCCTCCTTTTAAGTAATAATGGGCCTAGCTAGTACTCCTTTTCCTACTGTGCAGTGTGCAGAAGTGGATTACGTTTTTTTGATATGTTAGTGAAGTGTGTATTTCTTATAGACAAAAGAAATTACAAAGGACAATGCCCCAATTACATAGAACTTAAGCTGAAACCCTCATAAATAGAAGATCAATTAGTTTACTTAATTTTCATCAAACTGGGCTGAAACCTTTTAACTTAATTGATATGGTGGTTATTATAGGGTTTATAACTTTAACGAAATCCTATGAAATTATTATCCTTAATTTGGCGTAATGAGGTAAGTGAAGATGAGAAACCATGCATTCATGGTAACAAATGAGGAGGAGGAGAATTGATTGAAGTCTTCTTAGAAGTCTAAAGTTTTGAGTGGAGGAAGTGTTAATTAGAGGACGGCAGAATTACATCATCACCTAATATGTATCTTAATTTACAGACACACACACACATATATATATATCTACATATAATGTTCTTGTGGCCGGTGTATATATATTTCCAATGTATTGAAGCATATATATATTACCTCTTCCGTCTCCTACAAGATTAATATGATGTGCTTGATCAGTCTGATAAATGGGTGGAGATAACTTTGTGAAAAGTGGGATAAAAGCTAGCAAAGCTTGTCACGTACGGCCAGGCCCTTCCACCAATTAATCCAATGATGTACGTCTAAAAGGGGGCGAAAAGAAAACCCTGTATCACATATCGATCCCTACTCAAAATGAAATTATAGTACAGTGGAATCTAAATTTTGAAGATTATTTTGTACCTTAATTTTATGTCTCCCTATAAGGCAGCACATGTGCTATAGAAAACCTTATATATATTTAGGACATGCATATTTATATTTTACTTGGTGGCCATGGCCATGGCCTCGGCCTTGGCAAAAAGAGTCACGAAATGGCAAAGCAAATGAAGTTAAAGTTGTGTGAACTTAAACGAACTAGCTACTTAATGGAAGGCGTTTCCTTCTCCAATCAGTTTCATGTCAATAAAAGACGGTGCCTACTTTTGGACCCATCTACACGTCTTCGCGCTGCCGTGTTCAACACTACGCTCCCGCAAATTTCAATGCGCAAGAAAAAGGAGGAAACCCAAGAGAATTTTCTTCAAAGGTGCATGGTAGGTGGACATGACTTTCTAATGCATCTACGTCCATCGTAAGTTACGGGAAAATAACTATCATCCACTGCAGGTCCCACTCCACAATGCTCGTAAGCCCACAAGAACATGTCAAGATCGATCGATGTTCTTGTTCAACATTCATGCACCCTTTATGTATATCTTATCTCGATCATTAGGCATGCTTTCGTATGCTTTGGATGAAATTAATGAGATAAAGAATTATGAGCTAGCTAATAACAAATATACTAGTAGAAATTAATGATCCACATTCCATGCAAAAGTGATATAAGATAATCTTTAACATTTAAATATTGGTAACTGATATTGGTGGTGCGCTGGTCACACTAGTAGGTATTATCTACTCCTTGCAATAGCTAGCCCCACTTTTCTCAGTCAAACGAGCATTTTAAAATCTCTTCAATTTGATCACATGCTGTTTTTGTCCTGTTGCCATTTAAATATTATAAAAACGGTTGAATTAATTGCAGATATACCCTCTACAATTTTTGTGAGGAAATATCGGAGATCTCTTCTAATTGTCATTTAATTTTGTTTTACTTAGGGTACTTAATTCCTTCTAAATAAAAATAAAGGAAATTTTCGTTCCATGGGTCCCACAGTTGAAGCTATAGTATTTTTTCTAGATCTAGTACGTGCGAATTAATTGAGATGCATGTTTTAATACTCAACCTACAGTAACTAGAGAGAGATGACAATCATGTTAATTAGTTTCAAATTTCAATCATTAGGTTACGGTTAGACCAAAGAAAAGGATTAGTCCGAGATCTAAAGGAGAATATTCTTCCAAAACCAAAGACCAACTTGAGACCATACGCTATTGGAAATACTGTGATCCAAAAAGCCAAAGAATATGTGGTAGGAGCCGGATAAGTTAGAAAGGGCATGCAGCATGTACTTCCCCGTGGAAGTTTAGTCTAAATCCTCGGCTGCCAACCAAATTCGAAAGAAAGTTGAACGAGCTGGGAAACACAATTCTTTGTGAATTGGTTAGATTTTAGAGTATATATATTGCCAGTAACCATGCATATACACGACAAGGACCGATGTTTTCTTTGATAAACTGATTCCGCATGGACTGATCGCGCCGTAAAGTGAGCAACCCTTTCATATTGCATTCTTAACCTTAACGCCGCCGTTAATGACATGAATTGTCTTTTTTCTGCCTCATGATGATGATGCAGGGAGTGTTTTCTTCTTGAAACATTTCACGGTTTGCACGATCGTACTTTCCTGGAAAGTACTGCATGTGGGCCGGGAATTTCTAGCTGGAGATTCTTTCCCATCGTCTAGATCTCTCTGAGAAGTAGGTAGGATGTAGCCGTTGTAGCCGTTCCCCGCCCCAATCAATATTGTGACAGAATTTGTTATAATCCAAAATATTTTTGACACACACACTTATATATATATCTATAATGGACTTTTGATGATTATCGCTTGAGACCTTCCAGCTGGGCCAAAATCTAAACGTTCGCCCCGTCACTTAGAAGCTTCCTAAATGAACTACACTCGCTACAAAAAACTTGCGTTTGGGTGTCAAAAATATTTGTCACCAAACACGACAATTTCATCACTGAAAGGTTTCGTTTCAAAATCAATACGACAAGCCGTTTGTCACTGTAAGCGTGTCATGCAAGATTTTGTCTGCCCAGTCACTTGCTCATGGAGGGCAGCCCGCCAACTATCTACCCCACATTGCTTGTGGGGGGGATTTGTGAGCCAAGTGATTATATGTGGTTCCCTAATGTGAGGGAGATATATAAATGTGGAGGGGATGTATGATGGTTTAGGAGGTGAAATCGTGTTGATATGGTGGACGAGGTTTTTGGCGGTCTGGACAAAGGTGGCCAGCTGCTCGTCACTATTGGGGGTGGGTTCCAAGTTTATCATCGGAGGTGCTTGGTCGCTGGTAGGTATCTCTGTAGAGGAAGACATCATGGGGAGAAGGATGCGGAGGGGATGGTCGGAGGGAAGGTGGTGAACGAGTAGTGTTTTTGAGGGGGTTTTTTTCGACAAGTTCCCACAGATGGCGCCAACTGATGATACACTAATCACCAAGAGCCAAAACCGATCAGACCTGAAAGGAATGAGAAAGAGAGGTGACGTCAGATGGGGAGCCTCCGATGCCAAAGTTAGCTTTCAAGAAGTATTTAGTCTTGAAATGTAATTAAACTTGAGAAAATATAAAGGGGGGTGCTAGAGTCCTAAAGTAAGTCTAGTGGTATGGGCTTCAGAATTCATTGTCTTTCTTGGAGTCCTGAAGCCTTTTAAGTCGTGTAGGGATTAACTTATACGGGTTGGGGGTCTAGAAGGCACATGTGGTCTTGGATGAGACTGCAGATGGGCTAGTGTGTCTCAATGGGTTGGGCAAATCATATTATGGCCCATCAACAGTCATATTGTTTTGTAGAGCAACTTTAGTGTTCATCTAAACATATCTCCAATTTGTTCGACACCTTCGAACCCGGATTCTTCTCCAGACCACCCCGCAGAGAGGTGGCTTGGCCATACACAACGTGTTTCTAGGAAAAGTCGTTGTTAGATGTATGCCCTCAAAACCAACCATTTTGCATAATTATGAGATAATTATTGTTATTGATTAATCACTTGTATATTATTTTGGATACATGCAATGACATGAATGTCGTATTTGCAACGACATAAGATGTCATATTGTTGAGTAACATTGTAGAAAAGTCAGGCCAATGATTAATGAATCGGAGGCGGGGAGTATGATTTTTTGGATCCTTGTTGACTCACTTTGTTCTAGACCGAGGTACATGATAATGTACAAATAAGTCTACACTCATAGTGCCTCTATAAGATAGAATGATGGACTTCGTCATTGAGGTGGTGACCTTAAGCAGACGAGTGGGTGTAATGTAAGAGTACATGCACTGAACGACATCGAATATGAATACCTTCTGGAAATGATCACTGATGTAGAGAATGGTATTCAACACAATTAGCTTATGTTGTCCTTAGAACTGAGAGAGTTATGCAGGTTTGCTTGTTGTGTACTTGTGTACTTGTGCTTTGACTGAGTCATTTGGTGATGATCTTCGTAGATCAAATATTTCAGACAAAGTTGAGCCTCGTGCATAGTAAGTGAATTTGCATAATTGCTCAATATGGAATCCACCAGTATCTTGATGATGCAGTATATTCATTATGTCTATATATTGTTAGACTCCTGTAAAAACGCTTCGCAACGAGATTTTGTGAAAAGTGTTTTCACGAGTTTTATTTATATAATATATTAAGTAAATATTTGCGAAAATGTTTTTCGAAAAGTTTTCGAAGTCCAACTAGGCATAGACTGAGAATTAACAATATATGAGCTAGGGACTTAATCGGTGATATTATTCCAGTCCTATTAGCTCATGTGGAATATAGTATGGTGGAAGGATAAATAAGCATATAATTGTTAGCAAAAAGGATTTCACAAAACAGTCTCATTATCTCGGGGGTCAATTATGATATGTTAATGGACATGATCACAATTTGTAGAAGCCCAGAAATTCGGAATACAAAAATATAAGGGGGTTAATGAAAAAAAGTTTTTCATGATGATCTTACGGCCGAGATTTAGGATCCTTAAAGATCCCACGCTATAGCACAATTGAGCTATGAGCCAGCTATTATAAATAGCTCAGAAATTCATTTGAGAAGAGACGAAGATGATTAACGAGAAAACTTTCTCTCTCTATATAATTCTCTCTCTCAAAGATGTGTGCTTGGATCTGAAGGAGGCAGAACGCTTGGGCTGTTTTGATTTCAATGATCCCGTCTTCGGCTGCGTCGATCCCACGATTCTAAAAAGTGGTATCAGAGCCAAGGTTTGTAAAATCTCATGGTTCCAAGTTAGTTCTATCTCTACATTCCTTCGTGTTGTAATGCACTCTACATTCCTTCGTGTTCTTCGTGATTCGTGCGTTGCATCACGAAGAACACGAAGGAAGGTAGAGAGAGAACTAACTTGGAACCGTGAAATTTCACAAACCTTGGCTCTGATACCACTTGTTAGGATCCACGAACAACGAAATACACTCTGGCATAGCTTTGTTTTTTAAAAGGGAGAAAGCGTTTTTGCGAAAAGAAAACCCCTTGCCGTGTGTTTTCTCTTTGTTTTTGTTGAGATCTGTTGAGATCTTGCTTGATTCGCATGTGAGATCCAAAAGAAATAAACAATCGGGCAAAACTATTTTGTTTACTCGTGGGCTTCCGTCTTTGAAGAAAGAGGAAAAATGTTTTGGAAAAACCCATGCCCGTGGGTTTTCTTTTGCGATTGGATGAGATCTCTTGAATTTGTTTGAGTTGCTTGGTTGATTGTGTTGATTCTTGCATGAGATGTGGTTGTGAAACAACATGGAAATCAAGTATTCGGGATGGTTGTGTTGTCATTTTGTTGAAATTTTTTGTGCCCTATGGAAGCAAAATCGCAAGGAGAGAGAGAGGATTTTTGCTCTCTGCTCCGGCAACCACCAGCGGCCGGTGGTGGCTCAGCTAGCCGGGGACGTCGGCTGGTGGTCCCAGCGAAGCCAGCAGCGGCACCGCTTGGCTTGGCGGCCAGCGGTGGGCGCAGCTAAGGTGTACCCCGAGATGGGTACACGGATGGGATGGGTGAGGCCATCCGGCCTCCCCACCGCCTCCCACAGCCATCTCAGGCCGAGAGGTGGCCGGCCAAAGGTTGGCCGGCATCACACTGACCTGGGGGTGGCGGGGCGCGGCTGGCTGCGCCGCTGGACGCAAAGCCCCGTGCCCTTGGTGGCCAAACGGCGCCCAGGGCATGTGATGCCCTGGGTCGCTCGTTTGGACCTAGGGTAGGGCAATAGTTGCCCTACCTGGCCCACGGCCCAACCCAATAGTGGGGATGGGTCCTTTAAAAAAAAGGTGAGAGGGCTGACATCTCGGGCCGGGCCCTGTTGGGCTAGCCTATGGTCGGATGAGATCCAGGCCATGGCAGCCCATGGGTCTTTGGGCTTGGGCCACTTGTTGGACCTGGGCCCGTAACCTAGTACAGGTCCGGTTTGGACCCGGACCGATATCTACCACCGGCCGGGTTGGACCTGGACCGGTGGGTCAACGGGTCAACCCGGTTTGACTGCTTGGCAGGGTTGACCGGATTTTTTTTAAAAAAAAATTATTTTTTCAAAAGTTTAATATAAGTGTTAAATAAGTTTGTTTTACAAGAAAATTAATCTCATGGCATTCCATTGTTGGTATGTGGAAATTTTATTTGGTTGATGTTGGTTCAATCTAAAATAGTCAAACCAATTATTGATCTTATGATTTGTTCCATGTACTTCTTGAGAAGATAAGTGAAAGTGTATAAGTGGTGGGAAGTGTTGACTAAAATAGCAATGCCGACCCATTACAAAATTACATGTCACTTAGACGATGGTTGCACTTAACCAAATAAACACGTCCACTAAAATAGTGAAGATGATGTTTATGTTAGTGGCCAAAAGAAATATCAAGAATCATGAAATTTGTATATGCATGATATACAACATGTGATGTGATCATGATAAGTAGATTCTACTTGCTTTTATATGTTGTGCCATCATTACTAAAATAATATTATGTGCACATAAGTTGAAAGTTCTTGATACCCACTGCAAACACTGAATATAAATGTTATATTCTGTTTTTTCATTTGGTAGTGGTGATTCAGTGGGAGGTAACATTAGCTATTAAAATCCCTATGCTAATGGATTGTTAATATACTTGTGAATTTTCTATCTTATATTTGCAGATTCATGATGCCTAACCCAATATCTAGAATCCTAAATAATAAAAACTGACTGGGCCAAACTTCCTTGATTGGAAGAGAAATCTTATGATAGTACTCACTGAGGATAAAACCGCTTATGTCCTCGAGGAAGAGGACAAGATCGAAGCAGATAAAAAGGCTAAAGAAAATTGTTTCCACTGCAACAAACCAGGTCACTGGAAAAGGAATTGTCGTGTGTATCTTGCTTCTTTGAAGCAAAAGAAGCCTTCTGAAGGCATGCTTGTCATTGAAATGAATTTAGCAGATTGTCCATTAAATTCATGGTGTGTCAATTTAGGCACAACGTCTCATATCTGCAAGGGTTTAAAGAAACCTGGAGACTAGAGGAAAGGAAGTCATCCTAAAAGATGGGGACGACTGCAAGTGTTGCAGCGACCGCCATAGGAACTTTTCACTTAAGCCTACAACGGAATAAAAATTTACTTTTGGAAGATTGTCTATACGTACCAGAATGTCGTAGAAACTTAATTTCTGTTTCAAAACTTGGAATATTTGGATATTCCATTTTCTTTAGTACTAAACTTGTTATTAAGTTTCACAATCAGTTTTGGTCTTTATATTTTGGAAAATGTTGTAGACTCTGTGAATAATATAGAGAATGATGCAGATACCAGTGTGAAAACTCTCAAGAGGAAGAGAGATGTCAATCCCACTTACTTGTGGCATCTAAGACTTGGTCATGCTAATCTTGATAAGATCAACATATTAGTAAGGGATGAGCCGTTAGACCTTATGAAGGTTGAGCCATACCCAATTTACGAGCCTTGCTTGCAAGGAAAGATGACCAAGAATCCTTTTAAAAGAAAAGGAACTAGAGCCACAAAGTTCTTAGAGTTAGTTCACACTGATGTAAGTGTTCCTTTTAACCACATAGCCAAATGAGAGTTCTCATACTTCATCACCTTCATTGATGATTATTCCAAGTATGGTTATCTATACCTGATGAGACACAAGTCTGAATCCTTTTAAAAGTTCAAAGAGTTTCAGAATGAAGTTGAGAATCAACTGGAAAGGAGTATTAAGATACTCCGATCTGATAGAGGAGGTGAATATCTCTCCAGATATTTTCAATCTCATTTTAGAGAGAAAGGCATCATATCTCAATTGACTCCCCCTGCTGTGAGACCCCGTTTCTCCTTTTTGCTATTTTGCTATGTATTCGTTTAATTTAACTCTTGGGGCCATATTTTTGGCCAATGTATGACCTAAGTTTAATGTTTATGATACGTTAACTCTCTTATAAAATTTTTATTTAAGAATTTCCTTTAGATAATTTCTTTATCATTGTGAAAGTTTATTAGTACAAGTTTATTATTATTTTCCCTAAGAGCCGAAATTTTCAAGGTAGATTTCTTTAATGAATTTATTTTCCATTGCTTTATTATATTCCATAATTCATGAAGTTAAATACATGAAGAGAATTTTATCTCTCAATGCCGAATTCTTTAAGTAGAAATCATGATATAATGGTTATGAAATTTATGTTAAGCATATAAATTATTTTGTGTCTTTTATTAGGTAACCTTAATCATCATTAGGTAGTTTTAATTATCATTAGAGAAATTAAGTGATAATTTATTTGGTATATAAGATAGCTTGATATAAAGAACTTAAATGATAAGTTAGTGTGCTTATCATAGTGATAAGCTAGTGAGTTGTTAGGATGATAAGTTATTGTGATTATCAAAGAGATAGGCTAGAGTGATTATCTTTAAGATAAGTTGTGGTGTTGATATAGATAAGTTGAGGTGCTTATTGGTGATAAGTTAGAATGCATATATTGTGATAAGCTAAGGTACATATTGTAGATAAGCCAAGGTACTTATATGATAAGTGAAATGAAAAGAAGAAAAGTGAAATGGCAAGAGAGTTATACGTGAGACAAGAAGTGAGAAAATTCTAGAGACTAGGTGTAGTTCACGTGAGAGCCATATGTCATAAAGAGGAAGAAGAAAAATGAGAGGAGTGTGTCAAATGGCCATTTGCTGCCGCCCATGCACCCAATGAGCATGGACGGAAGAAACAATGTTGCACCCTTCTCCCTCTTGACAAAATTCAGTCCAAATTCATTCTTCACCCTTGTCTTTCATGCCTCTCTTAGCTTTCAACATCATTTTTCCATTTCAGCTCCTCATTCACGCAAACCTCTCCTAGTTCTCTTTCCTTGGTGACCAAATTCTCTCATTTCAGCTTGCTCACTTTCCCCTTGACCGAATACTTCTCCTTGCTGCTCTCTCTCTCTCTCTTTTTCTTGTGACCGAAGTTCATCTCTCTCTTTGCTCAGCTTGTTTTTCCTTCTCCTTGGCCGGATATCTCCCTTCACTCAGCTCATTTTTCTCTTGGACAGAAACATATCATTTCAGCTTGCTCTTCCTCTTGGCCGAACCACTTCAAGCTCCAAACCTTGCCTTGTTTTCTTCAAGTTTCTCCAGCAGCTGTTACTTTTCTTTTCCCTCACTTCAACCATTCTCAGCCCTTGAAGCCATTTTAGTGGGAGGAACCAAAAGTTGAAGGA
Organism: Myrica gale; assembly: GCA_963930655.1. Classification (NCBI taxonomy): domain Eukaryota; kingdom Viridiplantae; phylum Streptophyta; class Magnoliopsida; order Fagales; family Myricaceae; genus Myrica; species Myrica gale. The sequence continues at coordinate 19,840,018 of OZ005600.1, read as the reverse complement.
TAGTGAAGTTTTGGTGAAAGCCGAGTGCTTTAGTTGGAGGTAGATGGTAGATTTTGTTTTGCATGTACTGTTTTTGACTCTTTTCCTTCATAGGTCCTGATTTTGTATATTTTTGTGCTAGGTCCCAGCTCTTGAGTTCAGCACAAGCAAGGTAGGGTTGGATTTCTTGGTTAGCAAAGAATGTTGCTTAGCCGAACCTTGGATGTTCTATTTTCTTCTTGATTGGTTGGAACCCTTCTTGGTTTTCCTTGAACATGTGTTAGATCTAGTGATTTAGAGGTGCTATGATGTAAATGGACATATGCATGTGTAAATAATTCTGAGATGTGAAAGAGAAAGACATGTGAAGATGAGTTATGCTAAGTTAAGTTTCGACCCTTTGAAGGTTATGACATTTATGCTTGACCGAATGGTTTTCTTGCTAGATCTTGAATCTATGTTATGATTAGTACCCCCTAGGTTGTGTAAATGCTTGTTGGAGGAAGGGATTCATATTGGTTGTGAAGATTACATACATGCATGTCATTGGTTGATGGCCGAATGGTTTAGAAATGCAAATCTAGGATGATGGCCGAATATATGGATGTGCTAAGGAAGTTTTATGGTGTAATGTAAACTTAAATATCATATGCTTATAAGGGTGCCTCGGGTTGGACATTAGATGGAATATATATATATCGGTTTAGCCATGTTAAACGTTGAATAAGATGAAATAGCTAGTTAGCAAAGTGTAGCCCGAATGTATGAGATTGAGAATATGTCAAGCTTGGATTTTTAACACCATTTAGCTTGCTGTTTTGGAGACTTGATTAAGATATGAATATAATCCATTGCAAGTCATGTAATTTAGTTAATTAGGGCTTTGGTCAGTAACCTATCTAAGTGATTAGTGTGAAGCGAAATAGATCAACAAATCTTTAGAGATCAAGAGGTTAAGTTAGTGGTATTAGACCTTCAAGTTGCTGTTTTAAACTTAGGATTCTATGTTGATATGATAATTATTTTTCTCAAGTGTTTAATAAGAGTTTTCTAAAGTGAACCTTTGAAAATGATATAGTATTTTCAGAAATGTACTTTTGGGAAAAAACCGAACTAAATTCAAGTATTTTCTTGTATGTTTATGTGATTAATTCCTAAGTTTCTAAGAGGTATTTGAATCGCTTGTAGGCGAACTTCGTACCATTACTCAAAGGAGACCAAGGTAAGTGGAATGTAAGTGGAAGTAAGTGGATTGTAAGTGAGTAAGTAAACTTACATTTTTCAAAACTGGAATGACACGCTGCATAGTTTCATTTCAAGTAGCATGACATTTCAAGTAAGCATGACATGACATGAGCATTGCATGATTTTCTAAAAGTGATTTTTATGCAATGTCATATGGAAAGTTTTATGATAAGACAAGTCAAGTTAAAGGCTCTGGTCGGTACCGTACCATCAAGATGGACTCCTATACCGAAGGACGAATGCAAAAGGTTGGGTGAATCCTAAGAGGCTGTGCAACCACACTGAAGGACAATGAGAAGGTGTGAGCCTCCAAGGGTCGTATCTAGCTATCAGGCCTGGGGCAACTACAAGTGCTAGCTCGACCAAATGAAACGTCCCCAAGGGTAAGGGAGACAGTTCCGATGGGAACGCACAACCCGGACTCCAGGGGTTAAATGGAGCGTAAGTAGCCCACAAGTTATGAATGAACTATTTTCAAGGGCCATGAGCCAAATTCAAGAACACGAACAAGTTTTACGATCAAGGGCATGTGCATAATCATGGAATATGCATGTGCATCATGAATTATGATTTCTCATGATAATCAAGTCCAAACTTTAAGATCATTCTTTAAAGTTATATTTTTCCTTACTGAGTCTTTTTGACTCACGATTTTAAAACTGTGTCATTCCAGATGCCTCGGGTGAAGGAAGTCAGGAGGACTATCTGACTTAGAGGAAAGATGTTTCTATGTTTTGTTGTTGTGACCTGATCAATGAGATCCATCACTTGTTAATGTGTTAATCATGTAATGTGTAATATAAGATACTAAGTTTTATTGAGGATCTTTATGATTTTGAGTTTGGCCCGTCTCTCTCTCTCTCTCAGTCCTATGTTCTTTCCGCTGTATGTTTAAGGATGTTCGCTGGAGCTTTCCTCGGGATTGCTCGCGGCTGTCACGGTCCCTGCGGGATAGCGTTCGGGGCGTGACAGCCCTGCTACGCCACAACATAATGGTGTTGCAAAAAGAAGAAACCGAACATTATTAGATATGGTTCGGTCAATGATGAGCATGTCACAATTACCTGTTTATTTTTGGGGTTATGCCTTAGAAACAACTGTTTATATTATAAACAGGATACCCACTAAGTCAGTTTCTAATACTCCATATGAGTTATGGACTGACAAAAAGCCAAGTCTGAAATATTTTAGAGTATGGGGATGTCCTGCTCACGTTAAAAGGTTTGACGTGGAGAAGCTAGGGTCAAGGACTGAAAAATGTTTGTTTGTGGGTTACCTCAAAAGACCAACTGGTTATTACTTTTATAACCAGAAGGATCAAAAGGTAATTGTAAGTAGGAATGCGATATTCCTAGAAGATGAGTACAGTCTAAGTGATGGGAAAAGCAAAATTGTTCTTGACGAACAGTCAGCAGATCCAGAAACTATGGCAGATAAGATTGATGATGAAAAAGATATAACTGAACCCACAGTTGAGTCTGAAGAGTTCAAAAATCAAGAGCCTCAACGCGGTAAAAGAATTCATAAGCCTCCAGTAAGATATACTTTGATAAATGAGATTTGTCAAATGCAATCAGAGGAGTTGGATGATGATCCATATACTTACCAAGAGGCTGTTAGTGACAATGATGCAGCACACTGTAAGATAGCGATGAAATCGAAAATGGACTCCATGTACTCCAATGAGGTCTGGACCCTTGTTGATCAACCAGAAGACATAAAGCCTATAGGTTGTAAATGGGTATTCAAAAGAAAACGAGGACCTAGTGGAGAGGTGGAGACCTTCAAAGCTAGACTAGTTGCGAAAGGTTATACTCAACAATATGGTATTGACTATGAGGAAACTTTTTCACCAGTAGCTATGATGAAGTCCATTAGAATCCTGTTGTCAATCGCCGCTCATTGTGATTATGAGATCTGGCAGATGGATGTGAAAACCGCATTTCTGAATGGGTACATCCAAGAGAAGATTTATATGGAACAACCTGAAGGTTTCCTTTCTCCTAGACAAGAATCTAAAGTGTGCAAACTGAACAAGTCAATTTATGGACTAAAACAAGCATCACGTTGCTGGAACATCCGTTTTGATGAGATGATCAAATTGTTTGGTTTCTCACAAAACAAAGACGAATCTTGTGTTTACAAGAGGATTATTGTGAGTTTAGTAATGTTCCTTATTCTTTATGTTGATGATATTCTACTCATGGGGAATGACATCAGTGCAATGTCATCAGTGAAAGTATGGTTAGCGAACCATTTTTCAATAAAAGACCTCGGGGAAGCATCCTACATTCTCGAGATCAAAGTGTTTAGAAACTGAGAAAAAAGGCTTTTAAGGCTTTCACAAGTTCACTACATTGACAAGATATTGGCGCGGTACAGCATGCAGGATGCCAAGAAAGGGTTCTTGCCCTTTAGGCATAATATTCAACTCTCTAAGACGATGTCTCCTAAGACACAGGAAGAGAGAGATAAGATGAGGAAGTTTCCTTATGCTTCAGCTGTAGGAAGCCTCATGTATGTTATGCTCTGTACAAGGCCAGATATCAGTCATGCAGTTAGTGTTGTGAGTAGATATCAATAAAACCGAAGCCCAGAGCACTGGACAACGGTTAAGCATATTCACAAATACTTGAGAAGGACCAAACACTATTGTTTAGTGTATGGTGGAGAGGATATGCTAATTGTCCGGGGATACACAGATTCATATTTCAAATCAGATATTGATTATAGAAGATCTACATCTGGATTTGTGTTTAGAGTCTATGGGTGTTAAATACATGTCTGATTGGTATTGAGTGCAAGTGGGAGACTATTAGATGTATGCCCTCAAAACCAATCATTTTGCATAATTATGAGATAATTATTGTTATTGATTAATCACTTGTATATTATTTTGGGTACATGCAATGACATGAGATGTCTGCAACGACATAAGATGTCATATTGTTGAGTAACATTGTAGAAAAGTCAGGCCAATGATTAATGAATCGGAGGCGGGGAGTATGATTTTTCGAATCCTTGTTGACTCATTTTGTTCTAGACCGAGGTACATGATAATGTACAAATAGGTCTACACTCATAGTGCCTCTATAAGATAGAATGATGGACTTCGTCATTGAGGTGATGACCTTAAGCAGACGAGTGGGTGTAATGTAAGAGTACACGAGTGGGTGTAATGTAAGAGTACATGCACTGAACGGGATCGAATATGAATACCTTTTGGAAATGATCACTGATGTAGAGAATGATATTCAGCACAATTAGCTTATGTTGTCCTTAGACTTGAGAGAGTTATGCATGTTTGCTTGTTGTGTACTTGTGCTTTGACTGAGTCATTTGGTGATTATCTTCGTAGATCAAATATTCCTGACAAAGTTGAGCCTTGTGCATAGTAAGTGAATTTGTATAATTGCTCAATATGGAATCCAACAGTCTCTTGATGAGGCAGTATATTCATTATGTCTGTATATTGTTGGACTCTTGTAAAAACGCTGCACAATGAGATTTTGTGAAAAGTGTTTTCACGAGTTTTATTTATATAATATATTAAGTAAATATTTGCGAAATTTTTTTTCAAAAAGTTTTGGAAGTCCAACTAGGCACAGACTGAGAATTAAGAATATATGAGCTAGGGACTTAATCGGTGATATTATTCCAGTCCTATTAGCTCATGTGGAAAATAGTATGGTGGAAGGATAAATAAGCATATAATTGTTAGCAAAAGGGATTTCACAAAAACTGTCTCATTTTCTCGGGGGTCAAGCCTTGTGCATAGTAAGTGAATTTGTATAATTGCTCAATATGGAATCCAACAGTCTCTTTGATGAGGCAGTATATTCATTATGTCTGTATATTGTTGGACTCTTGTAAAAACGCTGCACAACGAGATTTTGTGAAAAGTGTTTTCACGAGTTTTATTTATATAATATATTAAGTAAATATTTGCAAAAATTTTTTTCGAAAAGTTTTGGAAGTCCAACTAGGCACAGACTGAGAATTAAGAATATATGAGCTAGGGACTTAATCGGTGATATTATTCCAGTCCTATTAGCTCATGTGGAATATAGTATGGTGGAAGGATAAATAAGCATATAATTGTTAGCAAAAGAGATTTCACAAAAACTGTCTCATTTTCTCGGGGGTCAAGCCTTGTGCATAGTAAGTGAATTTGTATAAATGCTCAATATGGAATCCAACAGTCTCTTGATGAGGCAGTATATTCATTATGTCTGTATATTGTTGGACTCTTGTAAAAACGCTGCACAACGAGATTTTGTGAAAAGTGTTTTTACGAGTTTTATTTATATAATATATTAAGTAAATATTTGCGAAATTTTTTTTCGAAAAGTTTTGGAAGTCCAACTAGGCACAGACTGAGAATTAAGAATATTTGAGCTAGGGACTTAATCGGTGATATTATTCCAGTCCTATTAGCTCATGTGGAATATAGTATGGTGGAAGGATAAATAAGCATATAATTGTTAGCAAAAGATATTTCACAAAAACTGTCTCATTTTCTCGGGGGTCAATTGTGATATGTTAATGGACATGATCACAATTTGTAGAAGCCCATAAATTCGGAATACAGAATATAAGGGGTTAATGAAAAGAGTTTTTCATGATGATCCTACGGCCGAGATTGAGATCCCTAAAGATCCCACGCTATAGCACAGTTGAGTTCTGAGCCAACCATTATAAATAGCTCAGAAATTCATTTGAGAAGAGACGAAGATGATTAACGAGAAAACTATCTCTCTCTAAGTTTTCTCTCTATATGATTCTCTCTCTCAAAGCTGTGTACGTGGATCTGAAGGAGGCAGAACGTTTGGGCTGCTTTGATTTCAACGATCCTTTCTTCCGCTGCGCCGATCCCGCGATTCCAACAGTCGTAACTTCAGGAATTATGATGATATCTATCCTGAGAAGTTGAGGATTTCAAACATCCGTGCATTGTCCCTTCAAATTGGCTCATGTGTGGGTGGGTACCCACAATCTCAAAACTGCAATAACAGCGGACATAGGAAAACATATCTCCATTGATAATTTTGACTGAAAAATGTGTAGGTACTTGAAGATGGTTTGGTAGCAAAGTTCCACTATTTGAGGAAACAAATTGTATGGGAAATCATGAAGGAGGTTTCAATAGAAAAATTGAAATCGAATGGTCCGATGTTATAGGAATAAGAGCTACAATTATGGAAGGTCAGCCTGGAATTCTTAATGGAATGTAGGTCATTTTTCTTCATCTTTGACTCTCTCATTTTTAATGACATTAGGATTTATAACGAAGTGAGGTGGTTCTTTTAAGGAGATCAGTATATGTAGGAATGTTGTTTCATTCTTCTTTCAAGTCTCATAGTCAGTTAAAGCTTTATATATGCAGCTTGACAAACCACCCAAGTTCTATAAAGAGATTTACCCACAGCCGCAGAAACATCCTTCTTGGAAATGATATTCCAGATTTCACCGACGGTGAAGCTGTAATTAACAGGTTTTTTTTCTTTTTTGTTTCTGTAATGAAAACTCAAGGTCGTGACCTATTACTTTTAGGGTGACAAATCATCCAACTCCAGAAATAAAATATATTTCACATCCAGTTCTCGTGGGATCTTGCAGGCATTAATTGTAGAAACTAATGAATTTAATGTGTTTCATATGCTAGCTACCGGCCTTAGGAGGCACTATGCTAAATTTCCTCAAGGAGTTCATGCCAAACACTATGAGAAGCTCCTTTAAAGTGAAAGTCAACTATTGTTGCTAAGCCAGATGCCATTCCCAAGTCGAAGTTCTCTCAACTTTGAGTCAGACCCCTCAAATACATGATCCAGCGAATTGCTCTTCAAAACTCTAGCGAGCCAACTCTTTCTGGTGGAGGTGGTGCCACGTTGTTTATTCCAAACTCTGTACATCATCTAGCGATCACTCCTCAAAACTATAGCGAGCCAACTTTTTATGTTGAAAGTGCCACGTGGATTATTCCAGACTCTCAAATATATCATGCCGCGATCACTCCTCATAATTATAACGAGTCAACTACATACATTGAAAGAGTCCAAAGCTTTTCTCAAATATATCATGCAGCGATCACTCCTCAGAACTATAACGAGTCAACTCCATACATTGAAGGAGTCCAAAGCTTTATTTCAGATTCAGCGACAACTCCTCAAAACTATACCATGGCAGCTTGGCCTTATGTTGACAGAGTCGGGAGATTTATTTCAAATCCAACGATAGCACCTCAAAACCATATCATGGTCACGAACGGATTGCAAATGGGTGACCAATTACTTTAATACACGACTGCAACGGAGGAGAGAACCTTGCAAACGACACTGATGAAATTCTAGCCCCCTGCCCATACCCTTGGAAGACCAAATATTACCCCCATGAACTTGAAGTACGTACTATTTTTGTTTCTTATTAATGTTTCTAACCAATTCTATTTTGTCTACTTTTGTCTCTCTAAAACCACTATCTGTAGACAAATTAAAAGTTTAAAAGCTACAATCTTCCAATCGAATTTCCGCAATAAAAAAAAAAATCCATTATGGGTCACATATTGAGCCAGTTGAAATATCTCAAAATTTAAAGTTTAGTAGGAAAAAGTACACTACACTTCTTGTTCTTTATATAGTGTTTTGACTCCCAAAATTTTGATATAATAAAATAACCCAAAATAATCTCTTTCTCTGTCAAATCATCTATTTTTATCAAAATAAATATAATAAATTTACTCAAATTATCTCTCATTTCACTTTTTTACCAATTTTTTTACACTAATATTTTTAAACCCCATAGTAGTAGATCGGTAATACACTCCGGGGGATTCAATCATAACAAAAAAGGGAAATTATATTTTTTACCCTCAAATTTCCACGCCTTTCACTTTGCACCCTAAAGTACCACTTTTGTCAGATTTCACCCTCAAACTACCATGACCCAACAGTTTGCACCCTCCGTCCATAATTTCTGTCAATTTAGAGGAAAGCCAATCACGCGCGTCTCACGTGAGTATTTACCACTTGCTTTCTCCTTTTTGCCCTTCGCACTAACAGTGCCAAATTTCTGTAAGTGTAAATACGAAAATGCCTCTTTTCCCTTCTTCATGTACAAGTATTTCGATCAACATCTCGCCTCCTCCAGTAAGCAGTTTGAGGTCTTCCATTTCGACGAAAGTGAGTCCTGCGATTTCCGCAAAAAGACATCGATTCCATTTCCAAGCTGTTACGACTCGGGCAATCATTATCCTCAACGCCACTCGATAAAATCTGACAAAACTGGTCCTCCAAGTTCACCACTCGATAAAATTCTGGCAGCTCTCGTATGGCAGTTTCCTACACATATTTTCCGCAATAAATAGTTTTACCCTTTTGTAAATAAGCCAAAGTAGTTTATTGCAAATTGAAAAACACCATTGATTAACAGAGAAAGTGGCAGAAGAAGGCACAATAGAGAGAATATTACATCAGCCTGCAGAACTCTCCAGTGTGGCAGGTGGTTGTGATCTCTACGAGTTGACAGAGACATGGTTCTGTTACTTCCCCCGGTGCTATTACCTTCTCTTTTCTGCGGCGACGAGAACAGTTGGCCGAAAGCAAACACGAAGACAGACTATGATGATCCACGGAGCGAACAAACCAGAACATTATGAACCGGAGTAACCCTCACGTTGGCAGAGTAGGAGCGCTCCATTCCCCTGTGCTTAAACGTCTTGTGTCCACCGTTGAAGCTACTCGGACTGCTTGAGCTCCGCTCCAAGCTTTGAAACACTATCTTGCCCGATGAGTTCATTCTCGGACTGTCAACGGAGACTCCTCCGGTCCCAACACTGCCGTATTGCTCTCCGGCTGGCCTCCTCATCGGGCTCTGTCCCACCCTCGTCGGGTTTGGATTATTTTCGAACGATTTTGCCATGTGCTTCACCATTCTCATCCTTGGTGGGTTGTTTGGATTCCGGTGAAGGGAAATAGGGTTCAGGTTTGGTTGTCAGAGTCCAGTGAGAGTCTAGGGAGATCTTCGTGTTTGTGACCTGAGGATGAGGACGACAGAGACAGACGGGAGGAGATGGAAACAGACTCACAGTCCGAGTCCTTCAACAATGGAAGGCTCAGTGAAGCGTCAGAGGAAGACGATGAGGATTTTGAGTTCATGTGGAGAAAATGCTTCAGGGACTTTGGGTTAGTGCTCGAAGAGGTTGTCTTTTGGGTCTCAGTTTTGGTGTTAGCGTTCTGGTAAAGCTTTTTCAGCCCCAAAGCTCCTTCCAACGACTAGCGCACCTCAGAGCTTTAGGAGAGAACTTGGCAGACTCTGGCAACCTAATTTCCGATGAGGTGGTTGGCTCGTTGACCGACGGTTTGACCAAAGATAGCTGCAGAGGTACAAGCTTTCTGTCAGAGAAGAGCTCGTCGGCTGGAAGCATCGTCACTGGATCTTGTTGAGGGTAGGTCGCAGGAGAGCAGTCGAGGAAGCTCTCCGGTGACAAGCCAATGTTGTTGACGCATGCATATTTCCAATGACTTATTCGGTTGGCAATGCGAAGGGCAAAAAGGGAAAGCAAGTGGTAAATAGTCACGTGAGACGTGTGTGATTGGTTTTCCGTCTAAATTGACAAAAATTATGGACGGAGGATGCAAACTGTTGGGTCGTGGTAGTTTGAGGGTGAAATCTGAAAAAAGTGGTACTTTGGGGTGCAAAGTGAAAAATGCGTGGTAGTTTGAGGGTGAAAAGTGTAATTTTCCAAAAAAAAAAATACTAGTAAGGTTAAGGAAGTTCAATATTCACATAGTCTAACATTGATCTCCCAAGGGACTTCAACTGTAAAAGCTCTAAAGAAGTTCTGTATCACTAAACTAACATTCCGATCACCATTAGGATTATGTCATACACACAACCAGCAGGGTAAAATCCTGGCCACGTCACCCAAGCTAAATGTTAAGCACTCTATCCAATTATCTTAACACAAAACCACCAATGTGGAAACTCCTTTCTAACCGCATGACACATACAACAACCTGAGGGTGCCAAATTCATACACGCTCCATTTTGGAACAACCATAATAAAGTCGGCTAATGAGCACATTCACTTTCTTCTCGTCCCAATTCATCGGTTGCTTTTAACTTCATACTCCTGCACCCAAAGAGAGGAAAGGGAAGATGTGAAAAAAATTCAAAAGGGTGTTCCAAATGATACACTAGCACGAAATCAATTAATCTATCAGTTCCTTTAACAATACACACACTACAAAAAAACAAGTTTATCGCGACGGTCGCTAAAAACGCCGCTAAAGGGTATTTTTAGCGGCGGTCTTTTTAGCGGCCCACCTTTAGCAGCGTTTTGCAAAAAAACGCCGCTATAAATTAGGTATCTACAGCGGCGGTCACAATGACCGCCGCTGTAGAGTACACCTTTAGCAGCGTTTTGTTTAAAAAACGCTGCTATATTTATTAGTGCAACTTTTTTGTTAATTATAAGTTATTTAATGTTAATAATTATTTTATATATTATTTTATTCTTTTTAATATACAATTTTATTTTGTCATTTATTTGAAAATTTTTATTTTAAGGGACCTACTTAATGAAATATAAAATTAGAAAGAGTGTTGTGAAAATTAAAGTTGTTATGTGATATATTTTAAATTATACCTATGATTGTTATAGTAATTGCATATTTATTGACTAAATCTAAGTACACTACAAGAAATTATGCTTTAGGTGACAAAAGTTTGGGTGTCAAACCAAATTTTGTCACCTAAAGTGAATTTTCCATGATAAAATATTAATTTCGTCACCCAAAATCATCCAGGAACGCCAAAACCGTCCGGACCGGTCACAAACACGTTCGGACGTATTGCTGGTGTGACGACATACACGCGTCTCGCGAATGAGTGAAGAAAAAAATCTTTATAAAAACAAAATAACGTCCGGACTCTCAAGATACACGTTCGGACTCGCTGCAGGGTGACAAATTCCACATCATCGTAACTAACTGACAATTAGAATCATTACAATTTTTACAATACCGTCCGGACTCCGTTTATACACCGTCCGAAAGGTAATTACTTAACGAATAGTAATTGTCAGGCTAGAGTGACAAATTAAAAATCGTCATGAATACACTATTCAGTCTGGACGATATAAACCACGTTCTAACGAAAAAAATACTCAAGTCCGGTCGGTAAAAAAAAGGTCCGCACAATTATAAATGTTTTTTCTACGAATCGTGTGCTTCCACGTTGCAAAAGTTCAGACGTGTGACATCGATACAGTCTGGACAATGCAATAGCGTGCGGATCGTATAAGTTCTAGAACCATTTCGAATCAGCCATATTTAATAACGTTAAATTTGATAGGGCCACGTGTTAGAATAACCGTTGAAACGTGTCCGAACGCTAATATAACACGTTCGAACGGTCACTGGCCACGTTAAACAGCCAGACTTTGTCAAAATCTCAAACTCACTTATTCTCTCAGATTTTTCTCTCGCACGTTTTCACTTTCCATTCGAGATCTCTCAAAGAACTTGAGGTAAAATATTCTTCATAAATTTTATGTATTTCAATTAAATACCGACGCTTGTTTAGTTTGTTGTGTTGTTTTATTTTATGAAATTAGGCTCTTTGGCTGGTGTTCGTCGAACCACGTTCAGACATCATTTCACGACGTCTGGACTGGTTATAAACCGTCAGGACTGTTATTGTATGTTCGGACGGTGTTTATTAGGTTCAGACGTCCTAAAATTTAAACGACGTAGTCTGACGTTCGTGCGAACGATTTATGCTCATGTTCGGAGGGTTTTTGCTAGGTTGACCATGGAACGCTCTGGGAGAAGTATCGCCAATGTCGGGGGACAAACAGAGACACCAGCCTGGGCAGACGCCTATTTAGCGGAGTTAAACAAGAATATTATGGCGATCGTACAACTGACGTATTCGTTATGCATGGAGCTCCAATGACGCTTGACCGGTCTAGAGACCAAACTTGCTCTGACGGATAGGGCTATAATGGAAGAGCTGAATATTTTGCAGAAGGAGCTAATAAGGATGAGAGAAAAATTGTCTCAATTGTCCCAGTCTTTCCGTACCGTTCTGGTACAGCTGCAGACACTCGTCAGACAGGTGGATAACATGGAGGAGCATTTGGTGCATGTTCGTGATGCCATCGGACAAGATTTGGACGAGCTAGTTGCAGCTCGTGATTTGAACTAGTCTTCTGTTTCTATTTTAAACTTAGTTATTTATTTATCGTTTTAAGGATCGTTTTCGGCTTGTAATAGACATTACAATTGCGTTTTTCATTCAGTATTTGGTTTATTTTTGATATTTTATATTAATTATGTTTTTTTACTAGATTAAATTTATTTCAATTTAAGCGGATAATTAGTAAAATTAAATGAGTACTTATAATTAAATTGATGATTAGTTATAATTGATATTTAATATAAAATAATACTAAATATATATTTTATGTATTTAAAATAAAGTAATGAAGTTAAATATTTGTGCCAAATTACACTGAATTAATTGAAATAAATTGAATTATTTACTTAAATTAACTCATTTAAATATATTAGGTTATGTGAAATAAAGTAAATTGAGTGCATTTAAACTGTGAAATAAATCTGCTATCCGTTCGAACTTTTTACATGAGCGTCCGAACGTGTTACAGAAGTCCAGACGGTATTCGTCGTTTATTCAGCCAAACGTGCGCTTCCACGTCGCGTCAATTCTTTGCAACGTCGGGACTAGACGTTTAAAGTTTGACATTTAATTAAACGTCCGGACGTATTTATTGTGCCGAACAGTTTTAAACGGTTTAAAGTTTTACATTTAATACGGAGTACGATGATTGGGACACGTGTGCAGAATACGGTTTGCACGGATTACGTTGGGTCCGGACTCTATCGACGTATTTTGAAAAGACGAATCGTTCTTCATTTTCACTAACACCGAACGTTTTCCCTAAAAAATCTCTCAAAACTTAAGTATTTTCTTCACAAATCTCGACGTTATATCACTCTCTCGTGTATCTAATCACATCCATGTATGTTTTGCTTATTTTTAACAAGATTTTAATGGTGAAAACTTCTTTTTTTATATAGTTTTATGTCTAGAATTTCAAATCTATTTTTTGTATAGTAGATTGTGTTTTTTGATTGATTTTTACGTAGAAATTGATTGTGTTAAGTGTTAAGTTTGTTTTAAGTGTATTAATTTGTATTTTAGTGGAATTTTTGGGCGAGTGGGGAGGTGGAGGGACGCTGCCATGGCTGAGTTAACTCGATCATCATTCACACAGCGTTCAGACTCATTATTTAGTTGTCCGAACGAGGTTTTGGGCGTTCGGACTCTTTTCGTAGTGTTTCGGTGGTATACATTGTCGTTTTGATCATGACCAGACTCTCTTTGAAGGCAGTCTGGACGCTTTAACGATAAATTTAAATATTTTTTTTATCATCTTAGGGTTTGGACGCTATTTTGACTTTCAAAACGGATACGTTGACGTTTTGATCCAGTCCGGACGCGTATAGTATATGTCCGGACATATAAATCAATGTTCAGATGGTGTCACGTACCAGCGGCCAGACTGATGATGAGTAATCTTCCACTCGAGCTTTGACAATGGAGCAGCATACATCGATCATTATGTCTCGCTCGATTGTTGTCGGGGGGGACATCAAATTGGCCGACTTTAACGATCTTACATTTGAGGGTCCGACGCTTCCGGAAGTGGTGGAGGGGTTAGGTTGGCTTCCATTGATCCACAAGACCAGCTATGCGTCAAAAAATATGGTGCGAGAGTTTTATTGCTCTATATTACGGGTGAGGGACCTTGAGGAGCCTAGTAGGGAGGTCATTGTCTGTAACGTTCTGACCATAGTCTCGCCCGACGAGCTTGCAAATTTCTTGGGGGTACGAGAGAGATTTGGCAGCGTTCCCAAACCTGCCAATGAGCGAGGAGGGCCGGCCTACTAAGGAAGAGGTATTACGGACCATGTTGGCTGATGATACAACGATCTTGGACGAAGCCGATATGGTACATGGGCAGCTGCTTCCTTTGGCAGATCATGCATCAAATCTTATGCTCCTCCATCGACCCGAAGAAGCACACCACAGAGGTCTATATGGTACCTGTTGATATAGCATCATACATGTACCAGTTCATTCGTGCAGAGGCCTTGAAGATTGATGCTACGACTTCATTGCCGCACTGGATTCTTCTGACCCAATTCCTGCACGCCATGCTGGTACCCGAGGGTGGTGACGAGCCGAGGGCGCAACCACTTGGGTCGATCAACAAGACCACGCTCTCCAAATCTATGGCCCAGGCAAGCCGAGGGATGCAAGCCTCTCAGGTTGCTAGATAAAGACGACAGGAGCAGCCCGCGTAGGAAATGGAGAGGGAGGATCCTGGGCAGAGCTCGACCCAGGGACTTGGGCCACATCGACTGAGTTGGATGGACGATATGATGACGAAGCTGTCTTAGCGAATGCAGTCGGTTTTGCAGCCCACCCATTGCATGGTCAGTGATATCAGTCGTCGTTTGACGGCTTTGGAGTAGAAGGTCGCCGACATGGACGTTGGATGGAAGAAGGAGGTCGCTGTGCTTAAGGAGGGTTTGAGGGGTGTGGCAACCGGTGCGGATCTCTTTCCCCTGACTGAGCGGGTCGTGCTGATAGAGGAGCACCTTCGTCACGTCCATCACATCCTAAAACTCACGGATGATGATGATTCGTAGTCTATATTTACTATGTTTATTATGTTTTGTGGACATTTACTTTTATATTATGTTTTGTGGACATATATAGATTTTATTTGATGTTTTTGTTCATATTATGTTTGATGTCATTTCAGTTATGTTATTTGTATTTATTAGAACATAATACAATATGTTAATTAATATTACGTTTATAATTTCGGTACACTCATTCAAAACAATATTGATTATTTACATTATTAACTAAATTTGTTATTTAAAATTTGCTAATGAAGTTAATTAAAAAAAAGAAAAAAAAAAGAAAATCAAAATTGTCCATAAACGTTCAGACCTTAATTTATCCGTCTGGACTGTTTAATGTAAAATCGAACGTTGTCGTATTATATAAAACAAACCGTCCGAACACAATTTTATACGGTCGGGACTCCCGAAATTCAAAATACCATCCGGACTCTTGTTTACCTAACGTGAGCACGTGATTGTTTATTATCTGACGCTATGGTGTTGGTATTTCATAAGTAGTCTCGTGTGATGTAAGGTAGTATTCGGACGGTATGTGACGGTCCGAACGTTAATGTTAATGAGCTTACGCTGTCGTTTGAGAATTATTAAAACGGTGTGTTGAACTGTAAGAGGGAGTTCGGACGTGTTATAGTCATGCGTCCGAACTTCCTTTTATGTGTCCGAACGGGTTTCAAGCATATGAAAGTTACAAATTCACAGACAGTGGAGGAAAAACGGAAAAAAAGGAAAGGAGAGATTTGAGCCCGAGGAGAAACGGAGAGCTGATTTTAGGCGTTCAATCTCATTGAAGAGGGTGTGAAAAGAGCATATCTTTTAGAAAAGATCGTTGGATTGCATTTTAGGTTAGTGATTTTTAAATTGAATTGTTTTCGGATGAAAAACTTGTATTTTAATATATGAAAGCATGTGTTTTTCGAAATTATAGGTTCTAAAACGATAGTAATGGAGTTTGGAGTTAGTTGTGATGTGTTTATATTGAAGTGTTTGTGATTTGGGTTGATTTTGACAAGGTTGTTGGACTGAAAATTGAGTTTGTGCGTCGAAAAAGTGTCTTGTTTGACAATCGCAGTCTGGACGTTTGATTTACCTTCCGGACTCTATTTGTTGGCTCGGACGCTGTGCAAAAAACGTCCGAACGTATTTGTATATGTTTCAGACCGTTATGTTACATCCAAAAGGTATTTGTTGTTATGCCATGCATTCATTTTGTAGCCTTAGACCCCGTTTAAGAATTACACGAAGTTTGGATACACGAACTGGATGTAATTCTTGAATTGTCCACGTTATGGACAATTTGAGTTTACAATATGCGTAATGTGCGTAATTGTATATGCTATTGTGACAGATGTGTTTAGAAATTTCGATGCAAATCTCATTTTTGTCCTTCGGATACACATTCAGCATTGAACTTACACATTTGTCTTAAATGGTGGGTGTTTAGGGTCAATATTGTAGGCGTGTATCTGGGGACTGAGGGGAAATGCTGTCGAAATTTCTAAAGCATTGATCACAATGGTCGGGTCATTTACGTGCAGTACGTGATATTGTAAAATTGAATGGGATAGGACCTATCACCTGAAGAAATTAGAGTTGAGTATGAATGTCATTATTGTTTGCATTATTGTTTATGTTTTCGTCTTTAAAGGAACAATATGGATAAGTGCTGGATTTATGAGGCTGATAAACTCAAAAGTGCGAAGTATAGTGACGGTGTTCGTGATTGTAAGAATGTGTTGTCACGCCCCGAACGCCAGCCCGAAGGGGGTTAATGATAGCCGCGAACATTCACTCAATGAATGTTCCAGCGTTTTCTCTTATTCTTGCAGCGGAATTTTTTATTTATTTTTTATACACATTACTGAGAGAGGTGGCCAAAGAGATTTACTATAAACTTCAACTTACACAAAACGACTTCCTCGAAATAGGGTAAGTGTCTTAATGACATCGCATGACTGCATAGCTGAAGTACATGATCTAAGGGATTCCATGAAATCCTCTTCACATTGACCTACTCATAACATCTTTATAATACATCTTGAATCCTTATACACAAAACATATACATACACAGGTTGCCTGAATCAAGCGTCCTTAGTGCTTCATATGAACTCCCCAACTCCTGCTTCTGATAACCACGATTACGATACTTGACATCTAAACTTACTACTGCAGAATGTCGATCGTTTAAGAACCCTAAACTTGACTAGGCCGAATAACCCATGACCACCACACAACGGAGGCTCATCCAACAATTAACATCTAATCCTCTAATGAACAACAAAAGAGAAAAGGTCAAGATGGATGAGATGGATTCATCAGACTTCATTTTAAAGAGCTCATAACTATCAACAAGCATACTGATTTTGGTTTCCTTAACTTGATTAGTACCTTCATGAGCTACTAGAAATTTGTCTCAAATTTCTTTTGCGGTCTCACAACCGGAAATACGATTAAACTAATTTGAGTCTAGAGCACAATACAATAAGTTCATAGCTTTTGAATTTAAGGACATGGGCTTTAAATCATCATCATCAAAATCCTTTTCATCCTTCAGAACACCCTCCTTGTTTCTAGGAAATCTAGGACCATTTGAAATATTCTCCATAAGTCATAATCTACAGCTTGGATGTAGATTCTCATTCTAGCTTTCCAATAATTATAACAAGTCCCATTAAAGAGAGGTGGTCTATTGGTGGATTGACCTTCAGCCAATGAGGTAGTAACTAGGGTTGTCATAAAGAGAGAGAAACCTCAGCTCTGATACCATTTGAAAGTCCAAGAGCAACCCAAGAGGGGGGGTGAATTGGGTTCCAAAACTTTTTATACGTTTGCAAAGAGACTTGAGCACAAACAAAAGGTAAGGCAAAAGATTAATGAACAACAATATATGCAAAATTAAGGAGATAAAGAGATAGAGAGCTGACACCGTGTTTTTAGGTGGTTCGGCCAATCCTTGCCTACGTCCACCCTCAAGGATATAGACTTCCTCGGGCTTCCCTTACTATAATCGAATAGCAAGTACACCTTAGCTTTCGGGGTGCTAAGGAACCGTTACAAAGTGATTTTAAAGCTCACGCTTAAACTTTCAAAAATCCTCACAACCTAGAGGATTTCTTCTACTCTCACAAGTAGGACCCAGTGTTTACCCAACACTCTCAAGTTTTAAATGAAGTAGGTACAAGGGGAAACTCAAGTTTTGGCTCTTAAAACCTAATTTACAAGTGAGTGGCACACGGGTAGGAGAGAGGTTTTACAATATAGAAGACTTGAAAAATATGATGGTGAAAGAGCAGGCCTTCTCAAAGGATGCAGAACTTCACTCTTCTCTGAGCTTTCTCTCTTTTCCCAAAAGTTAGGTCAAGGAGTAATTGCCAATGTCGTGCAAGTAGGTGAGAGAGTGTTTTCTTCAACTACTGGTCTTGAATTTAAACGAAATCTTCTTCAACGGTCGATGGGGTAGGTGAGATGGTCGTTGGAAAGTTGCCCGTGAAATGAGGAGCAAATAAATCCTCAACTTCGTGAGATGTGCTGACACATCAAATAGCATGTGCTGACACCTAGAAAATGAGCAAAAATTGAGTAATCGGGAGTTAGTGCAATGTGTCGACACCATGTCATGTATGTGTCGACACCTAAGCATTCTGGAAGAAAAAAAAAGATTCTTTAAGCTTCAAAACCATTTAAAAACCTTTTTAAAGATTTCCACAAAGGAGAAAAGTTTGTTTCAACAAGTGTAAAGATGTTTAAGTGATCTTAAGGAATTTTTAGTTAGAGACATTAATCCATTTGAGATAAAGCTTGGAAATGATGGATTTGACAAAGTAAAATCACAAAGTCTTCAATCATAGAGAATTTTGTTATCATCAAAATCATTTAAGGATTGTTTGCAAAACAACCTTGGGCTAATAATCTCCCCCTTTTTGATGACGACAAAACCACATTAAAAACAACAATTTGCTAATAAATGGAAAAGCTCCCCCTGAGAACAAGCAGGAGTTTTTATACATTTTTAGCGAAAAGACTTTAGGATTTTACAAAAAATTTGCAAGAGTTCCCTTTGTAAGTGGAGGTTTCCCAAAAATTAAAATCAAGAGAAAACACTTCTATATCACCCTCCAATCCACCCAAACTTCAAATATATCTCCCAGAACGCAAGACTTCAAAAGAAAGGATTTTGAGATTTAGAACGAATACCTTGAAGCAAGTCTCATTTTTCCTCGATGACGTGCACTTCAAAGATAAGTACTACTCAAGTATCTTATAGATACCAATGATAGATACTAAAGGCAAAAAGTATAAGAAAAAACCAATAGAATACTCATTTAGAAGATACATATTAGAGATAGCCATTAAAAGAGAAATAAGACAAAAAGATACAGCCAAGACAGTAATAATTACAAGTTATAAGATTGGTTCAAGCAAAAAGAGAAAACGACAAAAAGAATGTTCTCTAAATGAGCTAAAGTTCAGCACTAATACACTTTCTCCCCCTTTGGCATCATCAAAAAAAGATAAAGAAAAAGGTCAGGGGAGGGGATTTTGGAAAGAGGGTCAAGTAAGAAGATTATGGAGAACCAAGAGGAGGAGGAGGATGATCCACATCAAACTTCTTCAGCCAATTAACCCAAGTGGTGGAGAACCAAAACGTCCATCTGATCACCCGGGGACGAAGATTGCGATCTGCGTCCAAATGAATCTCTGTGGCCTTCATCACATCAACAGCTGTGGACAGCATAGTGGTCTTGAGATTCTCGGAAGTGGAGGCAAATTCATCAACGGTTCGTTGGATGACATTGCTGGCCACATGAATACTATTGCTGACTTGATGTTTGAGATTCCTCATGTCCTTAGAGAGAACCTCAAAATTTTGGGAGTGCTCAACAAGGATTTTCTTAATTTCATCGAGCCCGGTCTTCATAGTAAATGCCAAATCTTCCATGGTTGTTCCCAATTTCTTCTGTTCTTGCTTAATCTCATTTATGGAGACTTCGAGGGAGTTCAAATGAGGCTGATGAAAGCTACCAGCAGCAGCCTTCCGGGAAGAATATCCAAAAGGTGGAGGGGAAATTGAAAGAGGAGTATGCTCCTCAATGGCAGTTCTTGTAGCGGTTTCAGCGTCGTCTTCATCAGTACTATCTTCTCCAGATTCCAAACCCCTTGTACCGGATTTTTGGGGTGTCATAACACTTTTCTTCACCCAATCCCCATCCTCATTTTGCATAAAACCCATTAGTTTAAGAGTTTTCTGATTATACTCTTGAGACTCTTTGGGTTTTTCTCTAACAGCCCCAATTAGATTAACACTTAGAGCTTGAAAGACATGAGTGAAAAACATCCCATAGGGTAGTCCTTGTCTCTTCTTCTCATGGGCAGCTTTCATATGGTTTAACATCAAATGCCCAAGATTCATGCGTGTTCGGGTAATCAAACAATACATAATGAACATCTCCAAATACGTAATGTACTCAAATTTACCAGTCCTTGGTAAAATAATATTGCACACCATATGATTCAATATTTTTCTATGAACTGTAAGGGTACTGACAGTTGGCTTAATCACGGTTTCTAGGGTTGGATTATCCAATACCACCCTAAGAATATCAAGTGGTTCTATTTCAGACATCCCCATCCAACTATAGGCATCAAAGAATTTCTTTCCATCATTTGGGGCAGAGACCAATGTGTTTAGAGCATTGACAGACAAATCTAAGTGCTTGATATTGACATAACTTGTGACAGTCTCAAATTTAGAGAATTGAAGATTGGCATATACCATTTTCACTAGATATACATAGCACTCAACCTTCAAATTGACAAATGTACTCCATCCTTGATATTCAAACATTTCTTTAAAATTAAACCCACTGTCATCAAACCATTTGAAATTTGCCCAACGTCCAACAATCACTTTTCTACCTCTAAAATCTTGTACATATCTATTCTTGCAGAGACGTGACCTGTAAATGTAGGCCTCGGTAGATGGCATTTCTTCTTCAGCATTCTTCCCTTTCTTCCTTGCCCTAGAGCTGACTCAAGATGGAGTCTGAGGATTGGATCGCTTAGGGCGACTGGAGGACATCTTGATAGGGGCAAAGGAAGTTGTCGGTGGTAAGGATTTGAGAGGAGGCTGGTCGGTGAGGAGATTTCGTGGGGAAGGGAGAAATTTGTAGGACTTAAGTGAGATAGAGAGGTATGTGAAAAGAGAAAGGGGAAAAATGTGCTGACTTTGCCCTAAGAGATATTAATATAACACGCGGGTACTCCATTTTTAAAAAACACTGTGCCCGACATAGGAACTATGTGTCGGCACATTGCACATATACCCGAGAGCCATTTTATAGAGCTCAAGAACTGAAGCCGAAATGTCGACACATGCTTTCTTGGTGCAAAGTGCCATGAAAACTAGATGTGTTGACACATGAATTATCAAGTGTTGGCATATACCATACAAAAATATTTTTTAGAGAATATCAATTAAAGACATCATGAAGCATTTTGGCATATATACTCTAATCAAGGCAACAGAACAAGCCTATACCAACACATTAATCCAATGGAAATCTCATTCCTATCTCTTGTCGAATAAAACAAAATCCATTCTCATTGAGGGGTTTTGTGAAAATATCAGCAATTTGAAGATCAGTGTTTACAAATTCAAGAACAATATCCCCTTTTTGAGCATGATCACGGATGAAATGATGTTTGATCTCAATGTGTTTTGTCCTAGAGTGTTGAATTGGATTTTTTGAAAGATTTATAGCACTAGTGTTGTCACATTTTATTGGGATGAGAGAATAGTGAAGATTAAAATCTTCCAATTGTTGTTTCATCCACAATATTTGTGCACAACAATTGCCTACGGCAATATACTCGGCTTTCGTAGTTGATAAAGCTACGAAATTTTGTTTCTTGTAACACCATGATACTAGTGAGGGGCCAAGAAATTGGCAGGCACCACGAGTACTCTTTCTATCAATTTTGCAACAAGCATAATCCGCATCCGAGTATCCTAGTAAGTTAAAATCAACACTTTTAGGATAGAACAAACCAAGATTTTGAGTACCAACAAGATATCTAAAGATTCGTTTAACCGCAAGGAGATGAGATTCCTTAGGACATGATTGATATATTGCACACATGCAAACACTAAACATTATATCCGGTCTACTAGCGGTAAGGTAGAGTAGAGAGCCAATCATACCTCGATATTTTGTTTGGTCCACATCCTTACCTTTCTCATCTTTTTCCATTTTTGTGGTTGGACTCATAGGTGTGCTCATTGGTTTCGAATTTTCCATAGAGAATCGTTTGAGAAGATCCTTAGTATATTTTGCTTGATTGATGAAAATTCCTTCATTGCTTTGCTTTATTTGGAGTCCGAGGAAATAGTTCAATTCCCCCATGAGGCTCATCTCAAATTCACCTTGCATTACTTGAGAAAACTCTTGACACAAGAATTCACTAGTAGATCCGAAGATTATATCATCAACATAAATTTGAACAATCAACAAATCATTGTTTTTCTCTTTAGTGAAAAGAGTAGTATAAATTTTGCCTCGTGAAAAACCATTTTCAATGAGAAAGGAGCTTAATCTTTCATACCATGCTCTAGGTGCTTGTTTCAATCCATAAAGAGCTTTTGTGAGCTTATATACATGGTCAATAAGCTTTTTATTTTCAAAACCCGGTGGTTGCTCAACATATACTTCTTCCATAAGAAATCCATTTAAGAAGGCGCTTTTTACATCCATTTGAAAGAGTTTAAAATCTTTATAACAAGCGAAAGCAAGCAACATACGAATGGATTCTAAACGAGCAACTGGAGCAAAGGTTTCATCAAAATCAATTCCCTCTTCTTGATTGTAACCTTGGGCTACCAATCTTGCCTTGTTTCTCACTACAACCCCGGATTCATCCATTTTATTTCTAAAAACCCATTTTGTACCAATAATTGGATAATCCTTGGGTCTAGGAACTAGATTCCATACTTGGTTTTTCTCAAATTGTTTTAATTCCTCTTCCATAGCATGGATCCAATTTTCATCATCTTTAGCCTCAACAAAAGTCTTAGGCTCATGTTGAGAGATTAAAGCAAGATTATTAGCTTGATGAAGAGAGGATCGAGTCCTTACCCCTTTTTCAACATTACCAATTATTTGTTGGATAGGATGACTCTTGACATACTTCCATGATTTTGGTAGGTCATCATTATCTTGTTGAGACTCTTCTTGATGCTTTTGAGGTTCTTGTTCTTGCACAGGTGTCTCCTCCTTGTCTTTGTCCATTGTGAGCTTTTCAGCTTCTTTGTTAAGATCTACAATATCTTCATCATCTTTTCTGACAAGATAGTTAGATTCATCGAAAACAACATGAATTGATTCTTCTACAATTAAGGTTCGTTTATTAAAAACACGATAAGCTTTGCTAGAGGTTGAATAACCAAGGAATATACCTTCATCCACTTTTGTATCGAACTTACTCAAGTTGTCCTTATTGTTGTTGAGCACAAAACATTTGCAACCGAAAATGTGAAAGTAGCCAATATTGGGTTTCCTTTCATTCCATAGCTCATATGGAGTTTTCTTAAGAATAGGTCTAATCATGCAATGGTTCATAACATAGTCAGGTAAGTTGCTCTCACATGGCAAGGTTCTAGCCATCTCTTTAAGAGTCCTATTCTTCCTCTCTACAACAACATTTTTTTGAGGAGTTCTAGGAGCCGAGAAGTTATGGTTAATACCGTTTTCACCACAAAAAATTTTCAAAGGAGAAATTTTCAACTTCTTTTCCGTGGTCACTCCTTATGCTAGAAATAGCAAAACCTTTTTCATTTTGAATTCTCTTGCTAAGTTTTTCAAATGCATGAAAGACTTCATCTATATGAGCTAGGAATATAACCCATGTGTATCTACTGAAATCATCAATAACAACAAAGCCATAACGTTTACCACCCAAACTTAATGTTCGGGTTGGACCAAATAAATCCATGTGTAGTAATTGAAGTGGTATGGAAGTGGACACAATATTTTTGGGTTTAAAAGAAGTTCTGATTTGTTTGCCTTTTTGACAAGCTGCACAAATTTTATCTTTTTCAAAAATAAGATTAGGCAAACCCGAAACAAGATTCCGTTTGGCTAATTTTGAAATCAAGTTCATGCTTGCATGAGCAAGCCTTCTATGCCACACCCAACTATATTTGTAATTTAGAGCTGAAAAACATTTTAAATTTTCTGAGGAAATATTCTCTAAATGAACAATATACACATTTTCAGATCTATGTCCAACAAGCAAGGCTTTCTTGCTTTCAATGTTCTCAACAAGGCACATTGATGATTCAAAAATGACTTGGTTACCCTTGTCACATAATTGACTAATACTCAATAGATTATGCTTTACCCATCAACAAGAAGTACATTTTCAATAATGGGGTTAGGATACGTACCAATGCTACCAATGCCAAGTATTTTTCCTTTGCTATTATCACCAAAGGTGACCGAATCCTTTTCTTTGAGACACAGAACTGAACCAACTATTGTCTCCAATCATGTGTTTGGAGCATCCACTATCAAGGAACCAATGTTCCTTTGTTTCTTTGGACTTCAAGCACACCTGCGAAAGGAATCAACTTTTGATTTTTGGTACCCAAATCCTTTTGGGTCCTTTGGTGTTAGAATTAAAATCTTTCACCTTATTCTTTTGAATCCATACAAATTGGATTCCTTGAGTGGATTTCTTTCTAGTTGGACATGTGTGTGAAATGTGTCATTTTTTTCACAAAAGTTGCACATAGTAAATGATGAAGATGATTTAGTGATCATATAGGAATAAGACTTTTGATCATTGAAGGAGTCATATCCGATGTTACTTTTGTTAAAGCAACACCTTTGTGAACCAAGAAGAATTTCAAGATTTTTCTTTCCTTGGGTAAATTTTGCAAGGTCTTTAGTAAGAGAATCAACTTTTTCTTTTAACAGAAGGTTTTCAGATTTTAAAACTTTTGATTCTTCTTGTATAGTACTTACATTTTCATTTGTGGCTCTTACAATGTTTTCTTTTAGAGAGTCATTTTCTTGAATAAGTGTTTCATGGTTCTTTTTGAGATGGCAATACTTTGAAAATAGATTTTTTAATTCAAGGTATTGTTCATTAAAAGCATTTTGTAAATCATCAAAGGAAAACAAAGAAGTTAAAGATTCTTCTACCTCTTCTTCATCATCCCTTGCCATGAAGCATAGATTTGCAACTTCTTGAACATCACTATCGCTATCACTATCATCGGATTCTCCCCACGCAGCTAAGAATGCTTTCTTCTTGTCTTTTAAATTTTTAGATTTATTTTGAGATTCAAGATTGGGGCAATCTGACTTTATGTGTCCCGGCTTTTTGCATCCAAAGCAAATGATGTCATTCTTCTTGCTACTATCTCCTTTGTAGCTTATTTTTCTTTGAAACCTTCTATCTCCTTGTTTCTTCCGAAAGAACTTCTTGAATCTTTTGGTGAATAAGGTCATTTCTTCATCTTCTTCGGAAGACTCACCATCACTAGAGCATGAGGCTTTCAAGGCTATTCCTCTTTTTTCTTTACCTTCTACCTCATCTCCTTTTACTTGATTCATCTCATGCGTCATGAGAAAACCTATGAGCTCATCCAAGGATAGCTTTGTCAAATCTTTGGCTTCTTGAATGGCGGTGACCCTGGGTTCCCAAGCTTTTGGTAAGCACTTGAGAATTTTTCTCACCATCTCAACGTTAGTATATTCTTTGCCAAGAGATTTAAGGTCATTTATGATATAAGTAAAACGAGTAAACATGGATGAGATGGATTCATCGGACTTCATTTTAAAGAGCTCATAACTATGAACAAGCATACTGATTTTGGTTTCCTTAACTTGATTAGTACCTTCATGAGCTACTAGAAGTTTGTCCCAAATTTCTTTTGCGGGTCTCACAACTGGAAATACGATTAAACTCATTTGAGTCTAGAGCACAATACAATACGTTCATAGCTTTTGAATTTAAGGACATGAGCGTTAAATCATCATCATCAAAATCCTTTTCATCCTTCAGAACACCCTCCTTGTTTCTAGAAAATCTAGGACCATTTGAAATATTCTCCATAAGTCATAATCTACAGCTTGGATGTAGATTCTCATTCTAGCTTTCCAATAATTATAACAAGTCCCATTAAAGAGAGGTGGTCTATTGGTGGATTGACCTTCAGCCAATGAGGTAGTAACTAGGGTTGTCATAAAGAGAGAGAAACCTCAGCTCTGATACCATTTGAAAGTCCAAGAGCAACCCAAGAGGGGGGGTGAATTGGGTTCCAAAACATTTTATATGTTTGCAAAGAGACTTAAGCACAAACAAAAGGTAAGGCAAAAGATTAATGAACAACAATATATGCAAAATTAAGGTGATAAAGAGATAGAGAGATGACACCGTGTTTTTAGGTGGTTCGGCCAATCCTTGCCTACGTCCACCCCCAAGGCTATAGACTTCCTTGGGCTTCCCTTACTATAATCGAATAGCATGTACACCTTAGCTTCCGGGGTGCTAAGGAACCGTTACAAAGCATTTTTAAAGCTCACGCTTAAACTTTCACAAATCCTCACAACCTAGAGGATTTCTTCTACTCTCGCAAGTAGGACCCAGTGTTTACCCAACACTCTCAAGTTTTAAATGAAGTAGGTACAAGGGAAAACTCAAGTATTGGCTCTGAAAGCCGAATTTACAAGTGAGTGGCACATGGATAGGAGAGAGAATGGTTTTACAATATAGAAGACTTGACAAATATGATGGTGAAAGAGCAGGCCTTCTCAAAGGATGCGGAACTTCACTCTTCTCTGAGCTTTCTCTCTTTTCCCAAAATTTAGGTCAAGGAGTAATTGCCAACGTCGTGCAAGTAGGTGAGAGAGAGTTTTCTTCAATTACTGGTCTTGAATTTAAACGAAATCTTCTTCAACAGTCAATGGGGTAGGTGAGATGGCCGTTGGAAAGTTGTCCGTGAAATGAGGAGCAAATAAATGCATCTGATTGCTTTCCGAAAAATTCTCAACTTCGTGAGATCTGCTGACACATCAAATAGCATGTGCTGACACCTAGAAAATGAGCAAAAAGTTAGTAATCGGGAGTTAGTGCAATGTGTCGACACCATGTCACATATGTGTCGACACCATGTTTTCACCATTCGGGAGTTAGTTTAATGTGTCGACACCATGTCATGTATGTGTCGACACCATGATTTCCAGTCTCCGGAGTAAGTGCAATGTGTCGACACATGTCCTGTATGTGTCGACACCTAAGCATCCTGGAAGAAAAAAAAAGATTCTTTAAGCTGCAAAACTATTTAAAAACCTTTTTAAAGATTTCCACAAAGGAGAAAAGTTTGTTTCAAGAAGTGTAAAGATGCTTAAGTGATCTTAAGGAAGTTTTAGTTAGAGAACATTAATCCATTTGAGATAAACCTTGGAAATGATGGATTTGACATAGTAAAGTCACAAAGTCTTCAATCATAGAGAAGTTTGTTATCATCAAAATCATTTAAGGATTGTTTGCAAAACAACCTTGGGCTAACATCATGCTTGTTGAGAAATAACTTGTCATGCTTGGTTATAAACTTGTTATGCTTGTTCATGAAAACATGCTGCGTATCATTCCAGTTTTCATAGAAGTAAGTTTTTACTTACAGATGTAAGTTCCACTTATAATTTTCACTTACAAATGTAAGCTCCTGTTACCTTCGCTTGCATGAGTGTTGAACGTCGCGTTACCTACAATGGATCATACTAGTGTTATTCAAAGGCTCACTAGACATATTGAGTAATCAATCACTCACACTTCATCATACAAAATCGTCCGTATTCTTGACCTCTAGTTGGTCATCGTACAATGCTTGGTATTTCCTTAAGTAAAACCCTAGTGGGGTCTCCCAATAGGTCAATAGGAAACTAGAAAACTTAGAGAAAATTTCTTAAAATTCGGAGGAAGCCGCTGGAGCGGAGCTCGAGCGCTGGTCGGGCGAAGAGTCTTTATAAGAGACGGTCGCTCGAGCGCCTGTCGAGCGCAGGTCAGGCGAAACTCTCTATATTAAACTTTCCTAATACCGCTCGAGCGCCTATTGAGCGCCCGTCGGGCTAACAGTCTCTGTATGCAGATCGCTCGAGCGTCTAACTCTTTTTCAAGCATAACTTATGCTATACACCTCCAAAATCCACGAAACTTGTCTTAATACCCCCCTTTTCACGCCCTCATTCTCAAGACTCAAACTTCGTCACATTCCAACTCATTCCAACTCAATCTTTCAGCTAAATTATGAGTCCATCACATAAATTTAAGTTATTGCATTTCTCCCTTCTCTCTTGGTCTTTTTATCAAACACCTAGTGTTCATACTTGATTTTTCTTGGGTGATATTTACCAGATCTGGCCACATTGTCCATGGTTCCATGTACAATCATGCTACTCTTTAAAGCTTACTAGATCTACATTTTCTTCAAAGAACACACATGAACACAACATATACACAAGGAGAAAACCAATAAACTCCACAACCAACAACCATTAAAGGAAAGAAGAGAAAATGAGAGATATGAGTGATGACTTGTCGGCCAAGAAGGGCTGAAATCCCTCACCTCCTTCTCTCTCTTTCTTTCTCTTCTTTCTCTTCCTTCTCTTTCTTTTCTTCTTCTCCTTCTTCTCCTTCTTCCTTCTCTCTTGTTCGGGTGGGAGCTAGGGCAAGTGTTTTGTGCGGTTTGGGGGGGGTGGTGTGTTATACGCAGGGTTTAGGGGAAGGGAAAAGGCAAAACTGCCCTTCCCCCCTTCTTTCCTTTCTTATCCTCCATTTCTCCCCCCTTCTTTCCTTTTCTGCCCTTCAAGAAAACTTATTTTCTTTTTCTGTCACTCTACAAAACTAACCCTAATATGTCTCCTCATTTTTTTGTTCCAAGGATTCACATATTTCCAAGGCTAAAGCCCCTAATTAAAATATTCTCAAATCTTGTAACTTAGGGACATTTTCCATTAATAAACATCTCAAGCTAATAAATCTCAATTGCTCAAGTCTAATGGCAAATAATATAACAGTCAGATCCTAGCTTAAAACTCATAAAAACGTTAGGGGAAAAATTCCCCCTAGACATAAATTGAAATTAATTTATCCATACATACATCCTCAATATAATTCTCCTTGTTCCACTTTTAAATCTTACCTTGCATGGACTATTGACCATCAATTCCATCATTTATCCCTTATTCAATACTTTACATCATACCATGCCTGAGCTAATGTCTATCGACTTCCCACCATATTAACCTCAATAAACTTCTTAACTAAGCTTATACAACTATCCTCAACGTTAGGGTTCACAAGTCTTCAATTGGAACTCCAAATTCATCATATATGGAATTTTAACAGGTCCGGCTCGAGCGCCTGTCGAGCACCGGTCGAGCGCCAACTTACTGTCCAACTCACTGCGTAGAATTCCCAAGGGCCACTCGAGCACCTGTCGAGGGTTGGTCAAACGACAAGACACTGTCCATCATATTTCCTTAAGGCCGCTCGAGCGCCTGTTGCCCGCTGATTGAGCGCAATGTTATCTAAAAACAGGGTGCTAAAAATCCTCCTATTCCAACACCCTAATTGTGATTCTCCAAATACTCAATTTCAATATTGTCAAAACTACAACAACCTATCAATTCAATTACAATTATAGATGCACAAAATGCTAGGGAAATCTTCACCTAGACATAACCTTAGATTAATTTCCCTATACCCGCCTTTCTCAATAATTAGAGCACAACTTAAGGAGTCATAATTCTTTTACAAAGATAAAAAAAGTTGGGGTCTCACATGTGTTGTTCCAAGATGTCCATGTAAGAGATGTAAGAATGTGTTCTTCCAACGTGTGGACGAGATGGAGGATAATTTATTCATAATTAGGTTTGACCAGAGTTACACTCATTGGGTGTTTCACGAAGAGTCAATTTCAGAAGTTCCTAACCGGGTGGTGAATTTAAAACCTGATCTGGGCAGCGATGGCTCTGAGGGAAACATAAATGATGATATGAGAGACATGTTAGAAGATTTTGAGGTGGGAGCAGGGGTTGATGAGAATATACCAGGTTCTGAAACAGTCCAGTCTGGGTCTGGCGACTGATTTTCTGCGTATACCAAGTTATGGACGGATGCTGAGCGAGAGTTGTATCCCAGGTGTAAGAAGTACTCAGAGTTGTCTTTCGTTGTTAGGTTACTTCATGTGAAGTCAGAGAATAATTTGACTGTAAAGGTGTTTGAAGATGTGTTGGGCTTGATAAAATATGTTTTGCCGTAGGGGGAGACACTTCCTAAATCTTATTATGAGGCGAAAAAGTTAAGAAATAATTTAGGATTTAGCTACGATAACATACATGCGTGCTTAAATGATTGTGTACTATTTTGGAAGGAGCACAGTGAGTTACAAGAGTGTCCGGTGTGTGGGGAATCGAGGTGGAAGTACAGTCAAAATAACAAATCAAAGGTTCCTAAAAAGTGTTGCGGCATTTTCCCTTGAAACCGAGGTTGCAGGGATTGTTTTTATCAAGGCAGACGGGAACAGATATGTGGTGGCACCAAGATAAGTGTGTGGTTGATGATGGAGTGATGAGGCATCATACAGACTTTGAGGTATGGAAATACCTTGATAAGAAGTATGAATGGTTTGGTCGGGAATCTCGGAACGTCCGGTTGGGTTTAGCATTTGATAGGTTCAATCCTTTTGGCAACATGAGCTTATCGTATAGTATATGGCCAGTTGTACTAATTCCATACAATTTGCCGCCACGGAAATGTATGAAGGATTCAAGTTTCATGTTGTCCTTGCTTATTCCGGGTCCAAAAAGTCCCGAGAATGATATCGACATCTACTTGTAGTCATTGTTTGAGTTGAAGGACTTATGGGAAAATGGAGTGCAGACGTACGATGCGGCCGTATCTAGTTCATTCCAGTTACATGTTGCTTCACTTTGGACAATAAATGACTTCTCGGCTTATGGTAATCTCTCGGGTTGGAGTACGAAAGGACGGTTAGCATGCCCTAATTGCAATGCGAACACAACGTCATTTTGGTTGAAACATGGGGGCAAACATTGTTTTTTGGGACATCGCAGATATTTACCCGCGACGCATGGGTGGAGGCATGATGTCGACACATTTGATGGGAGAAAAGAGTTTAGAGCAGCGCCTGAAGAATTCGCTGGAGAGGAGATACTACAACAACTTGAATCGGTACCGTTATGTTCGTTTGGGAAGACTCAGAAGAAGAGAAAACGGGCTGACATTGAGTTAAGTTGGACGACTCACAGGTCTTGTTGAGTGACTGTTACTAGCAATGATACACGGGTTGTTATGAAACGAAGTATGTACGGCGTTGATTGAGTTGAGCATATTCTTCAGAGACTTGTGCTCAAGAACAATACGAACCGACGTTGTGGACCAATTAGAGAAGGACATTGGAATGATTCTTTGCAAGTTGGAACATATATTCCCTCCATCATTTTTTACTATTATGGTTCATTTAGCTGTTCATTTACCTAGGGAGGTGAAACTTGGGGGTCCAGTTCAATTTTGGTGGATGTATCCAATTGAGAGGTATATGGGAAGATGAAGCATTTCGTTAAGAACAGGGCACGGTGTGAGGGCTCAATAGCATAGAATTATGTATTAAATGAATGTTTAACATTTTGCTCAATGTATCTTGATTCGAATGAGACGAGATTTAATAGAAAAGATCATAATTATGCCGACATGGATGATCGAAGTTTTCAATTTTCTGTGTTTACTCAAAGTGTTCGACCGCTGGGAGCTGGTAGGAGTCAAGATTTAAATAGAAATGAATTTACAAAAGCGCAGTGGTACGTACTCAACAACTATTCAGAAATCAGCCAACATATAGAGTAAGCGCTTATGTGAATATTTGCATTTATTAATGGGCATTATAAGTTAATTATATTTTAATTTATATAAAATATATTATTTCTTTATAGCGAGCACTTGGAAGAGATGAGGAGGAAATCACCAATAAATGTTGATAGGAGGCACGAAGAAGAATTTCCGTTATGGTTTAAAACTCAAGTATTTATTTAATTTTATCCCTATTATATGTTTAATTTTAATCGATCATTTTTTTAGATTCATACTTAACACGTGTTTACTATTTTAGATTCAAAGTATGCGCAACGAAAATCCGGGCTCGATCTCGGATGACTTGTATGCATTAGTATCCGGTCCGGATCAACGGACACTTTGTTACTCTGGGTGTGTAGTGAATGGAGTTAGGTTTCGCACAGTCTTTCATGAACAGTTTCATAACATTGAGAATAGTGGTGTGGTTGTTCTGGGGGACCATGATGGGGAAGATGTTATTTTTACAGCCAGGTCGTGGATATTTACGCGTTGCGTTATTTGTGGGGGAATTTAGTTTATTTATTAAAATGTGACTGAGTTTGACTTGAGTACTCAAAATTTAGGTCTTGATAAAAGTGGTCGGTTTGTTAGTATTAACACATCCCGAAAAGTGGTACAAAGATGATTGTTCGTGCTAGCTTCTCAAGGAAATCAAGTGTTTTATATCGATAATATGAAGTTGGGAGGCCACTAGAGGATTGTTCAAAAGATTACTCCTAGAAACACGTATGATATTCCACCTATTGAAGAGGAAGCTAATGATGGAGAAGGATCGTCGAGCTGTGAAGCATACCAGGAGAATGAGTCTATTGAGCTTTTTGTGGACTTTAGCTCATTTGACATAATCCCGTTGAGTAGAAATGACGTCGAGGCTTATCTGCCGGTAACTTATGAGAGTGGTTCACAACAACGTGAAGTAGAAGGAAGCGAGGATTCCTTGGAATCGTTTGGTGAAGATCGTAGTGATTCTGAAGAATATTACTCCGAGGACTAAAGTAAATTTATTGTTTCAATTAAATTTTTGCGTTTCAATTTTTACATTTTTCTCTATTCGTTTCAATTTATAATTCTTCTGCAGATGATGTAGGAGCAACAACGGAAGAAAGACGAAGAGTTGATGAAGATGATGGCGGAGCAACAACGGAAAAATGACAAAGAACACCAGAAGATGATGGCGGAGCAGCAAAAGAACCTAGTGGAACAACGAGAACGGAGGATGCAACTAATGGTGAAGCAGATGCGTGAGCAGTTGATGGAGCAGATGAGACAAATGCAATCTCATTCGACACCCAAACGAAAATTTGGGTAGATTTATGTATTTTTACTACTTTGTCAGTACTTATCCATTATGTACTATATTTACTTTTAATAACAATAGCATATTTATAGATATTTTATTATATTATGAGCAGTAAATATCTTCATATTTATATTATTTCATAAATTTAATTAAATTAATTCAAATATATAGAAAACCGTTCGAACGTTTCTTACATGGCGTTCGCACGAATATTTTTCGTTGCAAGTGTGTGCACGCATAACTATCCGTCTGCACACTTTGCTTTAAATTCGCTAGTCCGAACGGTGTCTATCGCGTCCACACGTTCTTAAACTAAGAAACCGACCGAACTGTACCGGACAACGTTCGAACGTTTTCAACGTAAACGGAGTTCGAACTGTATACTTAAAGGTTCACACAAAAATTTTAGATAACCAAAAAATTTTCCTCATAATGAAACTACGGTGCAGACGTCTTCCCAAATGCGTCCGGACTATTGTACATTACCGTGCGGACGTGGATATACAATGGTGCAAACATTTATTGCGTGGCAAAATGTATTTCATCACATTGGATTAATCGGTCATATGAGCTGTCCGAACGTATGGAGAGAACGTTCGCACAGCTCATGTGAACGGATGGACTGTAACCGGCATGACGATTTTGAATTTCGTCAGTATGGCACAAAACTGTTCGGACGAGTTTAAAATATGTCCAAACGGTTTTGAGTGACGACACAAAAATCGTCACCGAAAACATTTTCTGACAGGCTTTAGGTGACAACCCGGTTTTGTCACCGAAAACCTTAGGTGACGAAATTTGTACTTTGGGTGACA